>CM046879.1:510611851-513011851 GCA_025667525.1 Glebionis coronaria | reverse complement strand
CATTTGCAGGTTGTTCGGTAATTTCAACATAAGTGTGAAGACATATTTATTTAAACTATCTTAACTTCGATATGAAGAGGATCCTGATTCTCGTATATGGCTTGGATTATGGTTCTTTTGTTACCCTGCCATATACTGTTTTCAACATATATGATTCATATTTATTTATACAGATTTTCATCTCATTGCTATGTTGCAATAAATTGAGTCAATATACCTTTAGAATCTTCTCGAACTCCAATATTTCATTTAGCTGATATGCTAACTAAAGTTCTGTCATTTCCAAGGTTTCTAAATCATATTGTATCTGCGCCATAAAATTGGCAGTTAGAAAATTTGAAGACCAAAGGTTTACTATGAGAGTGAGTTTTAGATGTGGGTATTATAACTAAAAATTGAATCACTTAAATAAAATGTCTCGTAGTGAAGCAATAAGAACACAATAATGTGTGTATTAAGTTAACTATAACACTTGCCACATGCAAGTCCTAAACTTGTTGTCATTATGTAAATGTGAGTATCAAATACATAGCAAACACGCAGACAAGATAGATTAACAGGTCCAAAAAGCATCAGATTAAAGGATGTCAATTTTGTAAAGCTTGAAACGTAATACATACAATCCGACAACTGTCATCTAGAAAATACTCTCTGTAACACACATTACAAAATATGCAAACATAGTGTGAGAAGCTGTTTTATTCAACTCTTTCCATACATGGTAACCAAGGTGTTCCGAACGTATCGTACCATCGTGAGGGCATATCACGCACAAAGTAATAAGTCATCCACCAATGAAAAAAATTACAAAAAAAAATATGTTTGCGTAGATTCAAAATAAAATTATATAACTACGAAACCAATCAATTTTCTTGAAAACTAATGATAGAGCTTTTATATATTTTGAAAGTTAAATGCACTTTTGTAACGTTTTTAATCAGTCTGATTCATTTTCATTTTTGTCAGATTTTTATACTTAATCCATTTGACCAGATTGACATAGAGTACAACGCATATAGAACCATTTCCTTATGAAGTCAAAAACTATATAACTACGAAGTTAATTAACACCAAACTGTCACATGCATATTCACACATTATAACTTGATATCAAAATGATATTCTACGCGAAACAACATATAGTTTCTCCACCAAACAACCTCAGATTCTGCACAAAGTTTTGCGCAGGGCTATTTTGACAGAAATATTTGACTACAGGCTGTTCGGACTAAAAGACTTGAGGCGCTATTTGGGTACATATATTTTTAGGGTTGTACGGGCATAACGTATCATAGGGGCTGTTTGGAAAGTGTGTTATACAGAGCACCATCAGGTCATCATCTAACGTAATGTTAAAAAAGTAAAAAGCAAAGAGTTATCCTTCATGTATACTTGCTTTAACAATAATTGTAATTTGTCTCTGTTAGGCTTCCAAGCCAATTCGTCCTTCAACATCGCTAATCACACTTTTAAGTCTTTTATAAGCGTGCATGATCTTTAAAGAGTTGAGAGCACTCGCGAAATATAAAATGAATGCAAAGGTAAAACTACGGACCCATATACTTTTGAAAAGGTAATTTAAGTCATGGTTATCCCTACCAGTCAAAAGGGTTAAATAAGACTAAAACTCGTCAAGTTGTACAGTAACTTGTCAAACAAATCAACCATAATGTATTTCATTGCATAAAATCTCGTAGCTCAATTTACATAAAACTTTAGGTTATTCATATAACATAATAGTTGTCGTATATAACTATAACTGACAACCGAATTATCTGTTATAAGTTTAATAAGTTCAAAAAAACTGTTCGACCCGCTGCATAGCCCTGTGCCTATGACTTCATGATCATGATCTCTTATGGCACAATGTGCAAGTGCAAAACAATCATCAAACATGAAAACTAAGAATAGTAGCTTTACCCCTAATCTCATTCTTTTCAAAACTAATAAGATAACATCCTAAAACCTTGGAGAAAACAGAGAGAACAGTTCACCATTGTAGCAGTCCAAATTCCACTACATTTTTTATGCATCGGGATCAGTCAATATCACAGTTAGATGGTCGATACTTTTAACAGACTCTTAAGTACAGAACAAACCCTCTCCATATGTAGATTATTAGTATAGTCGAACTTCTTATTTCAAACTCATATATTAAAAGAAAATCACATCAGCATAAAACACTACCTTTGAAAGTACACTGCATATTTGCTCTAAAATAAATCAACTACCTGCTTTCGTCTAACTCAGCTTCATACAAAATGTGGGGTTTATTCCCCACAACCCTGGTTATCTAGATGTGCGGAATACTCGATCGAAGAACACACACAGCAATCGACAGAAAAGTAAACGCGACGCCCACACAAGGTAATATCCCTAATCGATTCTACGATTAGTTATTATGAAAGAATGACGTTATTGGTTTGTTCCCCCTCACCTCCTTTTATAGAGATGAGGGGGAACCGACTATTACAAGTCCTACGGGTCGGGTTGGGCTTAGACATTGCCAACCGACCTTTATTCATAGCTATTAGGAAACTAGGCTACTCGACTCTTGATTACCCTAGACACGACTTAGGCGATAATATAAGACTAGATATAACAATTTCCACCTTAGGCTTATATTAGCCTATCCCAACACTCAGCAATTCCAGGCAGTGTTGTAACTTGCATCCAGGTACCACCTTCGTCAAGGCATCCGCAGCATTGTGTTCAGTACCCACCTTCAGAACTTCAACCGTCTTTGCTTCCAAGACTTCTCTGATAAAGTGATAACGCACATTGATGTGCTTAGTCCTTTCATGAAAAACATGATTCCGCGATAAGTGAATCGCGCCCTGATTATCACAATTAACTGCAACATTGTTGAGCTTCACGCCCAATTCTTCCAAGAGTCCCCTTAGCCAAATAGCTTCCTTCACAGCCTCCGTAAGGGCCATATACTCTGCCTCTGTAGTTGAAAGAGCCACCACGTGTTGTAACGTTGCCTTCCAGCTTACAACACATCCTTGTACTAAAAATGCGTAACCAGTGAGAGACCTACCTTTATCCGGATCTTTAGCGTAGTCTGAATCAACAAAACTTGTTACGTCCACATGGTTGCCACGATTTGTCCCATACACCAAACCAACGTTTACAGTGCCCTGCAAATATTTCATAATCCACTTCACTGCTTTCCAATGGAGTTTACCCGGATTCGCCAAATATCTGCTAACTACACTTACTGCATACGCTATGTCTGGCCTCGTGCACACCATCAAGTACATTAAGCTCCCAACCGCATTTACATACGGCACCCTACTCATTCTTTCAACATCACAATCCCTAACCGGGCAATCCTTCAACGACAGCTTGAAGTGCCCACCCAATGGTGTCTGAACCGACTTCCCATTATCCATTCTAAACCTTTTTAAAACTTTAGAAACATACCCGGATTGTGACACCCTCAGAATCTTGCGACTCCGATCCCTGAAGATCTCCATACCAAGAATCTTCTTTGCTTCCCCGAGCTCTTTCATGTCGAACTCCCTTTTAAGCAAAGACTTGGTAGCCGCGATCTCAGCCTTGCTTTTACAAGCAATCAGCATATCGTCTACATATAACAATAGATAGATATACTCCCCTGGTGCATAACTCCTGTAATATACGCAGCTGTCGTAACTTGTTACCTTGTTCAAATCCCGGTGGTTGCCTCATGTAGATCACCTCTTCAAGATTTCCATGTAAAAACGCCGTCTTTACATCAAGCTGCTCCAGCTCATAATCTTTACACGCAGTCAATGCAAGTATAACCCGAATAGATGTGTGTCGAACTACCGGCGAAAATACTTCATTGTAATCAATACCTGCTCTTTGTGTGAATCTACGAGCCACCAGCCTTGCCTTGTACCTAGGCTTTTGAACACCTTCAATCCCTTCCTTTATTTTGTACAGCCATTTGCAGCTCACCAGCTTTTGCCCAACTGGATGATCTACTAACACCCAGGTCTTATTCATCCTCAGAGAATCCATCTCTTCTTTCATAGCAGCTTTCCACTTAGAACTGTCTTCACAAGCAACTGCTTCCTGGTATGTCAATGGTTCATGAGTATCTTCTTCCTCTGCTGCAGCAAACGCGTAAGCAACCATATTACTCTCATCCCGAAACCTTGCCGGTTTCGTTCTTGTCCTTGGCTCTCTATCCCGAACCAATTGATAATCTGTGAGATCCGGTGGATGATCAATCTCTTGAACCCCTGCATCTTCATCATCGCCATCTTCCTGATCTGTCTGGTCTTCCTGATCAGACTGATCTTCCTGACCTGTTTGATCTTCCTGACCAGCCTGGTCTTCCTCAGGCGTATGATTATTTAACCTCTGCAGTTCCACCTCAACTTGTAGTTCCTCAACAGACTTATCTTTTCCTGCACCAGTATCCTTCAACGTGTCTTTGTACATGACACTTTCATTGAAGACCACGTTCCTGCTTGTGACTATTTTAGGCGATTCATTATCAAGCCTATATAGTCTGTACCCCTTCACACCTTCAGGATACCCCAAAAGAACGCATTTTACCGCTCTCGGCTCGAGCTTACCTTGTTTAACGTGTGAATACGCGACACAGCCGAAAACCCTCAACATCCCATAATCACTAGGATGTCCCGACCACATCTCCATAGGTGTCTTCTTCTCAATCGCTGTTGATGGTGACCTATTTATAAGATATGCGGCCGTACATGTCGCTTCCGCCCAGAAGGTCTTGGGCAATCCAGACTGTATTAATAAACAGCGTACCTTGTCCATGAGAGTTCTGTTCATCCGTTCTGCTAACCCATTCTGCTGCGGCGTCCCGGCAACCGTCAAATGTCTAGCAATCCCACTCTCAGTGCATAGCTGATTAAATTCCCGGTTACAGAACTCAAGACCATTATCCGTCCTAAGCTTCTTAACCGTCCTCCCAGTCTGATTTTCTACTAACTGTTTCCACTCTTTGAACTTCTCAAATGCTTCGTGTTTGAACCTGAGAACATAAACCCATACCCTTCTGGAATAATCGTCGACAATAGATAAGAAATACCTCTTACCTCCCAATGATTCCACCTGAGACGGACCCCATAAGTCTGAATGAACATAGTCTATCACTCCCTGAGTAGTGTGCCTTCCTACACCGAAACGGACTCGATGTGACTTTCCCAGAACACAATTCTCACAAAAATCGAGCTTACCTAGACTCTTCTTGCCAAACAAACCCTGCTTATTCAGCACGTGTAGTCCCGCCTCACTGATATGTCCCAGTCTTTTATGCCAAACCTGCACAAGACTGTCTTTTTCTTCAACACTAGCATTAAGCTCACCGGCCAATGCATGGCCATCCAAAGAGTACACACAGTTCTCCCTTCTGGTTCCAGATATAATAACCATAGAACCATTAATCACCTTGACTTTGCCCGACTGCAATTTTACGGTATATCCCTCTTTTTCAAGAGTTCCCAGCGATATCAAGTTTCTCTTCAATTCAGGAATGTACCTGACATTGTGTAACACAAAACTTGACCCATCTTTCAGTTGTACCTTTACCTTGCCAATACCCCTGATCTTGCACTCTCTGTTGTCGCCCAACAGTACGCTGCCCCCATCGCATTCCAGAAAATCAAAAAATACATCTAACCTGGGTGACATGTGATATGAACCTCCTGAATCCATGATCCAGTCTTGCAGTCTTTCTGCACTCATCACCATCATCACCTCAGAATCATCGTAAATCGAACCACTGGAGCTTGGTTGATCATCTTTCTTGACGTAACCTTTTGACTTCTTGCGATTATTCTTCGGACAGTCTCTTCTCAAGTGCTCCTCAGATTGGCAAATAAAGCATTTGAGTCTTCCACCTCGAGACTTCGATCTTGACTTTCCCTTTGACTGATGCGAATTTCTGCGATCAGTTCTTCCCCTCACATATAACCCTTCACCATCATCCCCCTTCGCCTTGAACCTTTCTTTGATTTCCTTTGAATTTAGTGTGGCCATCACGTCCTCCAAAGTCAAATCTTCCCGTCCATAAAGCAAGGTATCCACAAAGTGTTCGTATGATGCTGGTAAAGACGTGAGTAACAATAAAGCAAGATCTTCATCCTCGAATTTTACCTCAATATTTGCTAAATCAACAACGATTTTGTTGAACTCATCTATATGCTCGGAAATCTTTCGTCCAGTCGGCATGTAGAATGTATACAACTTCTTCTTCAGGTACAACTTGTTGGCCAATGACTTTGTCATGTACAAAGACTCGAGCTTTGACCAAACCCCCGCTGCAGTCGTCTCCCCGGTAACTTCTCTCAGGACCTTGTTACCTAAACACAAAATCATGGCACTGTGAGCATTCTTGTCAAGCTTAGATTTCTCTTCAGCTTCCATATTCGCGGGTAAAGCCTCCAGAGCTGCTTCGCATCCGTTCTGGATTAATAAAGCACGCATCTTGATTCTCCATAACCCGAAATCGCCAGTTCCATCGAATTTCTCGATGTCAAACTTGGCTCCCGTCATTCTTTATCCCTTTGTTAATTTGCTAAACCTTGTGAAAATCCTCACAATCACAAATCAACAAAGTCCCTTCGGTAATTCGCTAAACCTCGTGATACGTTAAACCTCACGATCACAAATTACGAAGTCCCCTTGTGTAAGAAAACCCTACAAAGTATTATCCTTTTTGTTTTATATAAAACAAAACAAAAAAAAAAGAATCAGGTTGAAACAAAATACTTGGCCCAAAAACCTAGGCCCAATACAAACCCCGATTATCAAAACCCTTTGTAGTATGTTGACTTTTATATAAAAAAAAACCAACGTCTTGTTCTTTTCTCTGTGTCTTATGTCTTCTCCCTGACGACAGAAACAAGAACAACAATGGCAGATTGATCCTCCGAATCAAAAACCTACCAAACCCTTTTCTAATTCGATCACCTGCTGCTTCTTGATGTCGATTACCCCCAACACCAAGAACCCTTTTCTCCGATCGATCCTAGAACCAGAAGATCTTCGACACCAAAGCTCTGATACCACTTGTGGGGTTTATTCCCCACAACCCTGGTTATCTAGATGTGCGGAATACTCGATCGAAGAACACACACAGCAATCGACAGAAAAGTAAACGCGACGCCCACACAAGGTAATATCCCTAATCGATTCTACGATTAGTTATTATGAAAGAATGACGTTATTGGTTTGTTCCCCCTCACCTCCTTTTATAGAGATGAGGGGGAACCGACTATTACAAGTCCTACGGGTCGGGTTGGGCTTAGACATTGCCAACCGACCTTTATTCATAGCTATTAGGAAACTAGGCTACTCGACTCTTGATTACCCTAGACACGACTTAGGCGATAATATAAGACTAGATATAACACAAAACTTGCGGATGTTTATCTTAGTATTCGCCTACAAAGTCCAAGAATAACAATCATATTTTTACCAACTAAAGAATTACTGTTTATTCTAATTACCAAACAACATGTAAACACCACACATTTGTAATTGCATAAAAAATCTTATATGAAAATATATTTTTTACTGAACCAAAATTGCTTGAAAACTGGAAACCGCAACCCTACGGAAACAGTTCAACATCAGTTTATATTCAATAACTCTTAACATATTTGCTTGTGACATCATTCATTACCATGGTCCTTGTATTATTTTTGTCATTAGTGGGAAAGTGAAGTAATTAAGATCAACGTTTAATTTCTTATGTCAAGGAAAGCGAAGTTGGTGTTCTTACTTGTTCGTTGATTTAGCCATTTTACTCTTGCCCCGTTCTCTAGTTAGTGCATCTTTCTTTTCAACTAAGAGTCTAGCAAGAGCCATCTGCAAGAAAAACGAAAAAGAACCTAACCATCAATAAATGTAAGCATCAATTATGCGTAAATGCATATACGTATCAATACCTCATCATAAGAGTTACACAAGTTAATAAAGTGGACATCCAAAATTTCTTTGATAAGTAAGTGCTTTGATCATTATAATTTAAAGTATGAATTAATGAGGACTACAAACTATTAATTTGTAGTTTAGGATTAACAATTTCTTACTGAAGTTTGTAAAGGGGTCAAAATGGGATAAAAATGTATTTAAGCAAATAAACTAAAAGAGAGGTAAAAATTAAGCAAATCAAGTAAAACGAAGTTCGAAAATAACTCATAATGTATCAAATAGGTAATGTGTAGAATGAAACAGGTTATTTGGGTCAAAATATTTTCAAAATTCCAAGTTTCAAAGTTTCCAAATACAATATGTATCAACACAAGATGTGGCATTGATGTACCTCACAACCTCTTACCTCCATTCTGCAATGCACATAGACCCATATGTGTGGTTTAAATGTGAGTGTTAGGTTCTAGTGTTCTACAGGTTTAAAAGCCTACAACTATAGTCCATTATCATTTTCAACCCTATCCACAATAGCAAAGATGTACAAAATTGTAAGATAGACCGAAGGAGTTTTAAAAGTATAAGCTAAATAGATAGAAACTCATAAAATGCTTTATAATATAGTAAGATAAGATTAAAGCACCTTGTTGAGCATAATCTTAGTACTCAATCAGTCCATTGCCTCAGTTACAAATCAATAGCTTTGTGTAAATTTGCTACATGGTTAGTTTCCCATTTTCATAAGCATACCCGACCAGCTCACATTTTAGTAATGTGCAATTTTATGCACACTTCCAAACATCACACCTGAACAATATGTAAAGTCGCAATTTCAGATACATCATGAGGCCCGATGATATTCAGTTTTTACATGCAATCCTATAAACCATTGTTCCATTCCAATCCTAAACAGCAATCCCAAATAACACCTAATCTAATAATAAGAGAGATGATGGAGACGGTCATAGATTACGTTCAGATATAATGTGAATCGGTAAGTGACCAGTAGCTTGCCTATTTTATCACTTTTGCTTAAGACAAAAGCCAATGCATCGACAAGTTTTTTTCCAAATAAAAACGGAAATTCATCCTGGAAATGATAACAGACAGTTATGGTTTGGTTAAGGAATGTAAGTGGCATGACACATGGATATGAACTTACGAGCCGCTGTAGTAAGGGCATAAAACTGGCTGACAACCTGATGTACAAAGTTATGGATTTATCAATAATAAAAAGAAATACAGTTTCTAGCAGACTATACCTTGTGATAGTGGTGAGATTTTACAGTAATAGTAGTGTAATTCATATAATTTGCTTCCCAATTTTCCTTCCAACTATCATTACTTGCAGAAATTAACATCTTTGAGTGTTACGCACCCAAATAGTAACTCAAAGAGATCGCACAGTCTAATCCTAAAATTTTGCCTACAAGACCTGAGTATACGAGGAGAAGAAATAGGACTGCAAGTGACCAGTACCAGCTTTGATCCACAGGCGCCAGAACAAGGTTGAGCGCCAATCCTGGGCTCCCCCATTGGTCGGTCAGCCGACACGATGGAGGTAATCACGGCTGTCCCTTAAGCAAGGAACGCAAGGGGACTCACATTCAAACCTGAGACCACCCATTCTAATATGGCATGCCTTGCCTCCTTAGGGCTAGAGCACTCAGGAAGGATTGATAAAAGATAAGATTATAAGATGCATGTAGAACTTGACTCCTCTCGAGTCCCTTTTACTTTGGCTTGGAGATGCTCATCTCATTCCATAAGTATGTGCAGAACTTGGACATCTAAGATATGCTAGTAAAGGTAAATTTATAAACGGTTAACAAGCAAGCCAAAGGAAAAGAAAAGACGAGAAAAAATAAATAAAATTTCCCCATTCATGCACAAGCACTATAATTTTTCATATGAAACCCCTGAGATGTAACTTAGATCCTCTCCAAACTTCCAGAATTGATAACGCATCATCAAGAGTGACTGTTTTCTTCAAGCCAATATCTTCTAAAAACTTCACAGAACTCACCTATTTAGCAACAAAAGTATAAGATATTATAGACTTATAGTTCCATAGAGTTACGACTTTTCATATGAAACAAAATTAAATACAAACCTTTGGAACAATGTATGGTGCCCTGTGAGTGTGACCAAGAACCGTCCGCACCACTTCATGTAATCCTGAAGCACCTAACACCACTTCATGATTACTACTTTTTGGCCACTTCATGTAATTCTGAAGCACCAAACAGCACGGTCACCAATAGCGCTCGACATTGCAAGAACACACAAAACAGATAAGTCCAGTTCGTTGCGCATTACTGCTTCACATGGTGCATATTCATCTTCCCGGTTTGAATATTTTCAAGAAAGAAACAAGAAGTACACTTGTGATCTATATCTATATAATACATATATATATGGGAAAAAATGGAACAATCATACTAACTTTTTTAGTGTAAGAGAACCTATGTAACAGATGTGGATAAACCACCCAAATGATCTTCAATCAAGACTTTGTCTTAAACCTTCTTTGTGCATACAAGTATCACGTCCCACAACGCGTCACTAGCCAAAACAACACTCATCTTGTGCTCGTGCTGTAAACGTGACTTCTGGGGCGGGTATTATGCCACGGCACAACTGCTCCACCGCCACTGCTCAACTGCTCCACCGCCATGCTCAACTGCTCCACCGCCACTTGATTCCTACAAATAATATTAAAAGTCGTGGTTCAAAATATGGAAGTGCGGGGAATCGAACCCCGTGCCTCTCGCATGCAAAGCGAGCGCTCTACCTTATGAGCTACACTCCCAAACAGGGGGAAAAACAACAAAAACAGGGGGAACCATAAACCCAAACAGGGGGAATGAATGCAACAGGGGGAAAAGCAACAAAAATAGGGGGAACCACAAACTCTATACGTAAACTTGATAAACGCAGCAAAAGTGTTATTCAAATTATCAAATCTAAATTCAAAAGATACCCAATTCTAATTTCAAAGTAAATTATGGACTCCCCTATATGATTTGGGAATATACTATAGAAACAAGATAAGGAAGAAAAAAAATTATGCTTAGACTCAAAATTGAAACTTCTGATTTCACAACAAATTCTCCCTTCCCCAATTTCACCTCTGTCGGTTTCCATACTTGTATCTTTATTTGACCAAATTAGAGTTCCTAGCCATTTTGAAGGGAATGATTTGCTTATAGTTTTTTAGGGGTACGCTCTTTGGGGTGGGCCATTCCACTCGGGTACATCAGCTTGAAACTGTGGTGCTACAGGGATTGCTGGTTTTTTATTTTCATTAAGCACAAAACTGAACCAGTCTGTCTTCTCAACCTGTGTTTGCTTCTTCATGGAACCCGCTGCTCAAAGATACCTTTTTGTTGTATATATTTTTGTAAGCAACAGACTGTGAAGTGTACTTCCTACTCCTTGTTGAGAAAAGAAATCGCCAACTATGTGCTGAAACATATATATAATAGAAAACTTTAGCGACCTGGACATAAACTAATGATATTAGAATGCAATGAAAGATAAAGACAAAATAGGCATATTTAACAATTAACAAAGTGATAACGAAAAAGATAACAAACAATGAAATGCATATATGAAAAGGATTCGCACCAGCAACTGATACGACCCAAATTATTTTTATTGAAAATAAAAGAACTACCAACCAAGTACAAGATTCAGCCTACTAATAATCTCAGATCCTTATTGATAAGAGTTATCTAATTATGAATTATAAACTACTTCTTATTATGATAATACAATATTTCATCTTTTAACTATTGGAATTCTATCATTTCGTATTCTGATAATGGAAATATGATCTCTGCTTATTTTACTAATCAACCTGAAACACAGAGACACATGACAAAAACAAAGGTAAACATGGAGAGAAAGAGAAATGTGCAAGTCACGTGTCAAATACTGAATGGAATAAGCATATTATTAATTCTTAGACATACGAGTTAAGCAAGTTAATCATTTTTCACCTTTAGATAAAGTGACTGTACCACAGTCATGTGCTTCCATTCTCAACTTCTCTTTTCGACAATAAGATGAATTCACTCTATCCTACACAGTATATCCAATAAGTTTGAATACTTTCTTACGCTGTGTTCTAGAGTAATTAATAGAGGTGAAGTGGAGGTAAAGTAAAGTGGAGAAGGAAATGAAAAAGAAAAAGAAAGCAAGTTAACGGTGTAATTTGTGTTCTTAAGTTTGAGGTGAAAAAGAAGTATAGATGACTGCCTACTTCATTGACTAGAAAGATGAAAATTATTAAATCATAATTTGACATATGATATAAGTCCAAGGGTAAGTAAGGTAAATATTTCTTATATATTTTCTATTATGCAATAGTTTGGTTTTATTTTGACAGGTATTACAAACTTGAGGGGCTATATGTGGCAAGAAGGGAAAACTTCAGTCAACCCTAGTCAATTGTGTTTATATACTTGGTTTATTGTTGAGTCCGTCATTCAGTCTTGTTATTGTTTTGTTTCATCTCTCACATAGCAATTTCCGCCATTGTTGATCTTGATTGATCTTGTTGATTTGTTCTTGTATATTGATCTTGCCTGTAAGATCAAGTATACATTTTGTTTCTTTGATTTCTGAGTTGTATGTACGATCACAAAGCTAGGTATCACATTTGAAGTGATAGCCTAACGCAGTTATAGAAAAATAAAGGGGAGGTTGGTTGATTAAATCTGTTCTTGTGTTTTGTTTTAATAAATCGAATATGGTATCAGAGCCTTTGGTTCTTGATATCTGAGTTTTAAAACGGTTTTCTTTAACAATCTTGATTAATCTTGTGGTTAATCGTGTTCCTTTTGTGGTTAATTGCAAGAGTTTATCATTTTAAATTTTTTAGGGTTTTAAAATTTGGGGGTTTTCTGATTCTTGGTGATCTGTGGTGTTTAATTGGGTTCTTTTGTGCTTAATTAAGCTCAATTGTGTTTCTGGTAAGTTTAATTGAAGAAACCCTAAAATCCAGAAATTAGGGTTTCATTCAATTTTTGGGCATTTGTTATTTAGTGTTGGTTATTTGTTATAACTAACATTTTCAGGTTGTTTTTCCGCTGTGCTTGTTGGTTGTGATAAGATCTTCTTGATCTTATTGGTTCTTGGGTTTCTTTGCTTGTTGCTGCGCGTGTAGTAACACCTCTCTCACTCTCTCTTCTTTATTTGTTGTTTTTAGAAGGGGTTTTAGGTGTCGAAGGGATTAGTTAGTCTTGGTTGTTGGTTGTTGAGGAGATACAAGGAGTTTGTTGTGCTTTGTTTGATCCTTGTGTGCTTTCATTATGTCTGTTTCTAAGAAAGGTGACCAGGATGATGATCCTGTTAGTGATACTGAAACTGAAAGTGAAACAGTCATTCATACTAATGACCCTTTGTTTTTACACCCTACTGACACAAATGGGCAGCCCATTGTGAGTGTTAAGCTCACTGGTCCTGAAAATTATAAAGTATGGGCTGCTGCATTTAAGCTTGCATTGCATACTAAGAATAAATTGGGTTTCATTGATGGTACTTGTGAAAAGAATAATGATGATAATGTTTTAGCTGATCAATGGGATAGATGTAATGCTGTGGTTTTATCTTGGATCCTTGGATGTATCTCTTTTGAGTTATATCAAGGACAAATTTTCTCTAAAAATGCTAAAGATGTGTGGGATGAATTTAAAGAAACTTATGATAAGATTGATGGATCTGTTATCTATAATTTGCATTATAAGATTTGTTCTCTTACACAATCTGGCTCTTCTTTGTCTGAATACTATCACAATTACAACAGTCTTTGGAGGCAGTTTGACTCACTTGTCAATCTTCCTTCATGTAAATGTGATGGTGCTCCTCAAATGAAGAGTCACAACTCTCTTATAAGACTCATGCAGTTTTTGATGGGCCTTGATGACACTTTCAGTGTTGTTAGGAGTCAATTACTAACTGCAAACCCTTTGCCAGATGTTAAATCTGCTTTTGCTACTCTATCTAGGGTTGAGTCTCATAAGAATAATCTGGTTCATGTTGTGAGTGATAAGAATACTGCTACTGCTTTTGTTGCTAAACCTAATAATTGGAATGGTAATAAAAATTCTCAAAACAGTCAAAATGGTCAAAACAGAGGTCCTAATAAGAATAACAATAAGTTTGTTTGCACTCATTGTAATATGAATGGCCATACTGTTGATAGATGTTTTGAACTTAATGGATACCCTCCAGGTTTCAAGAAAAGAAATACTGGAGGATCTAATGGTTCTAATAATGTCACTAGTTCTCTTGGTAATAATGTTGATCAGGGATCTGGGAAATCTCTTCCCTTCACTGCTGATCAGATAAATAGACTCATGGCTTTGATTAATTCTAAGCCTGACATTGGTGAAGTGCAGTCTTGTGCTGCAAGTATTAAATTTGGTTCTAATCATGTCATTAGTTTCGTCACTTGTAGATTCTTCAATTTTAATACTAATATAAGTACTTATAGTACTTATATTGGTTGGATCTTTGATTCTGGAGCATCACAACATATGACTTTTTCAACTGAACACTTATTTGATGTTATTGATGTGTCAAAATTGAATATATCTGTTTCACATCCTAATGGAACTATTGAACATGTTAAGCATGTTGGAAATTTTAAACTGTCAAGTAAAATTACTTTGAAAAATGTGTTGGTTGTTCCAGGTTATAAGGTCAGTCTTATTTCTGTTCACAAGTTGGCAAAAGATAGTAAATTTGTTGTTTCCTTTACTGAATCAAAGTGTTTTGTTCAGGATTCTCATCAAAAGTCCCTCTTGGGGACTGGTAGTGAAAATAATGGACTTTATTTGTTTGATTCAGGTAGGAAGTTTGTTAATAGTGCCATCACTAAGTGTAATTTGTCTAAGTGTGTGTGGCATAACAGACTTGGTCATCCCTCAGACCAAGTTTTAGCTATTCTTAAGGATAAAATCCATCTTGATTCTGCTAGTAATGTTCAGCCTTGTGATGTGTGTCATATGGCTAAGCAAACTAGAGATCCTTTTCCTATAAGTGATCATAAGACTAAATGTTTGGGTGAAATTATTCATTTGGATGTTTGGGGTCCTTATAGGGTTAAAAGTAGAGATGGATTTAGATTCTTTCTAACTATTGTTGATGATTATACCAGGGCTGTGTGGTTATACATGCTTAAAGGCAAAGATGAGGTTTTTGATAAACTTGTTGAGTTTTATAAGCTAATCAAAAATCAATTTGATGTTGCCATCAAAGTTTTTAGAAGTGATAATGGAACTGAGTTTGTTAATCATAGATTTGAAAGTTTTATTAAACAAAATGGTGTTATACATCAAACTACTTGTGTGTATACTCCACAGCAGAATGGTATAGCTGAGAGAAAACATAGGCATTTACTTAATGTTGCTAGAGCCCTCATGTTTCAGGGGGGATTACCTTTGAACATGTGGCCTGAATCTATTCTTACTGCTGTTTATTTGATTAACAGGATTCCTAGCTCAGTCCTCTCTGGAAAAAGTCCTTATGAAATGATTTATAAAACTGAACCTAATATCTCTCATTTAAAAAGTTTTGGGTGTCTTTGTTTTAGTACTGTTCTTAATAATGTGGATAAGTTTGCTGCTAGGTCTGAAAAGTGTGTGTTCATTGGGTATTCATTCACTAAAAAGGGTTATAAATTGTTTGGTATTGAGTCAAAACAAGTGTTTTATTCAAGGGATGTCAAGTTTTATGAAACAGTGTTTCCTTTTAAAAATGATGTTTGTAAAAATGGTTTGATCTTTGAAGATCAGGGAGTAAATAGTTTAAATATTTTTTATTTAGCAGTAAACAACTCTGATGATCCCCATGATGATTTGAGAGATGAAAAATTAGGAGATAGAGGTAGCATTTTAAAAGAGTCTGTCTTAGCTGAGAAATTATCTACTGATACTCCTATCATTGTTACCAGTGATACTCAGGGGTCAGAGTCTATGAATGATAAAAGTCATAGTCTTGGAAACCAGTATAACTTAGGCAATAATGATGCTATTGATATAGACAATAATGTTGCCCTAGATGATGAAAATTATGATTCTGAGGGTGAAGAGTTTATAGAATTCAATCAATATTTTCAACATAATAGTCCAGAGGAAACTGAGCTAAGAAGGTCTAGTAGACCACATAAGTTGCCTAGTAAACTTAGTGATTATGTGCTTGACAAGAAAGTTAAATATGATATTAATTCTGTGGTGAACTATAATAACTTGTCTTTGCATAACTTTGTGTTCACTAATAACTTGAACAAAATACATGAACCTAAGTCTTACAATGAGGCAGCCAAAGACCCTAGGTGGGTTGAGGCTATGAATGAGGAGATGGAAGCTCTTAATAGAAATAATACTTGGGTGATTGTTGATCTACCTCAAGGTAGAAAGCCTGTTGCATGTAAATGGCTATGGAAGGTAAAATACAAATCTAGTGGTGATGTTGAGAGATATAAAGCTAGAGTTGTAGCAAAAGGATTTAGTCAAAAAGAGGGAATAGACTATGAAGAAACTTTTTCACCTGTTGTGAAAATTGTAACTGTTAGGTGTCTTCTTTCTGTTGCTGTGCACAATAATTGGTCTGTTTATCAGTTAGATGTAAATAATGCCTTTCTTTATGGAGATTTAGATGAAGAAATTTATATGAATCTTCCTGAAGGGTATGGCTCTAACTCAAACAAGGTGTGCAAGTTAACAAAATCTTTATATGGGTTAAAACAGACACCTAGAAAATGGAATGAAAAATTAACAAGTGTGTTAATTGAAAATGGTTTCTGTCAAAGTAAAAGTGATGTTTCTTTGTTTACTAAGACTGAGAATGAGTCTTTTGTTGCCCTGCTTGTTTATGTTGATGATATTATTATAACAGGGAACAATGAAAGTATTATCAATGACTTTAAAGAATATTTGAGTTCAAAATTTAAAATTAAAGATCTTGGTAAACTCAAATATTTCTTGGGTATTGAAGTACTTGATACTGACTCAGGATTGTGTCTCAATCAAAGGAAATATTGTTTAGAGTTGCTATCTGAATATGGAATGTTGGCTTGTAAGCCAGCTAAAGCTCCTATTCCAGATGCATCTAAGAAAAAGAAAAAACTTATTGAAGCTGAGATTGATACTGTGCTTGAAAACAAAACTTGTTACCAAAAGATTGTTGGTAAATTGATATATCTGACTCTAACTAGGCCTGATATTGCTTATGTTGTTCATTGTTTAAGTCAGTTTATGCATGATCCTTATAAATCTCATCTGAAATTAGCTTTTCATGTTCTTAGATACCTGAAAAGGTCACCTGGAACTGGTATATCCTTTAAGCATAATAATAATCTGGATCTTAATGCTTTTGTTGATTCTGATTGGGCTAAGTGCAAGATTACTAGGAAATCTGTTACTAGATATACTGTTTATCTGGGTGATAATCTTGTATCCTGGAAAAGCAAGAAACAATCTGTTCTAGCCAAATCTTCAGCTGAAGCTGAATATAGAGCTATGAATAGTGTGGCTTGTGAAATCATGTGGATACTTAAGATTATGAATGATCTTAAAGTAAAAGTGAATTTACCAGTGCCTATCAGTTGTGATAGCAGTTCTGCAATTCAAATTGCAGCCAATCCTGTATTTCATGAAAGAACTAAACATTTTGAGATTGATTTATATTTCTTAAGGGAAAAAGTATCTGCAGGTTTGATCAAAACTGTTAAGATCAAATCTGAAGATAATGTTGCAGACTTGTTTACCAAAGGGTTGTCAATTAAAGATCACAATTCTTTTTGTGAACTTTTGAAGCTTGTTGATCTCTATCAGAAGTCAAATTAAGAGGGGGTATTAAATCATAATTTGACATATGATATAAGTCCAAGGGTAAGTAAGGTAAATATTTCTTATATATTTTCTATTATGCAATAGTTTGGTTTTATTTTGACAGGTATTACAAACTTGAGGGGCTATATGTGGCAAGAAGGGAAAACTTCAGTCAACCCTAGTCAATTGTGTTTATATACTTGGTTTATTGTTGAGTCCGTCATTCAGTCTTGTTATTGTTTTGTTTCATCTCTCAAATAGCAATTTCCGCCATTGTTGATCTTGATTGATCTTGTTGATTTGTTCTTGTATATTGATCTTGCCTGTAAGATCAAGTATACATTTTGTTTCTTTGATTTCTGAGTTGTATGTACGATCACAAAGCTAGGTATCACATTTGAAGTGATAGCCTAACGCAGTTATAGAAAAATAAAGGGGAGGTTGGTTGATTAAATCTGTTCTTGTGTTTTGTTTTAATAAATCGAATAAAAATGCAGTTTCACATAGTCACACTTATAAAAAACCAGCAGTTGTAGATGACTGTCTATTTCATTGACTAGAAGATGAAAATGCTAAAAGTTGGGAGTGTTTTCAACGACTCTCATCAGATATTTGCAGACATGAACGCTATTCCACAGTAATAGGATCAAAACCTATCTGAATATCTAACCCTTTACTTCTTATGGATTTGGATATCCCTTTATGTAATGTAATATTAATAAGTGGAAAGGAATAAAAAAAGCAATTATGCTTAGATAATGAAACTGATTATTTCCAAAATGCCACAAGTTATTTCCAAATAAATGTTGAGCCTCTCTATACTCATCATCCTTTTTGGCAATCTCAACGAACCAAGAAACTTGTAGCTTCTACCTCTATCCATCTTCACTTTAGGTCATCTCAGCGTAAGAAAACAAAGGGAAATGCACAGGTCTTTTTACATCATTTATATATTTCCAGGCATGGTATATGATGCATACTTTTATTTTAATATCCATTCTTTTGGTATTACTGCTACATATATCAATGTGGCCAAAATGTACCGTTGTTTGCAAAGGTTATAAAATGTACTTACAAGATGGCAATCACTTCACAGTATTGAATTTATGAGACTTGAGCTGCTCCCTCAGGGCTTTATGGTTGTATATCTCCCCGTTAACCTAAAGTAAAAATCAAGGTTTGGCTAGCATCATTATACAAGAATTACCACATATCAGGATCATGGTCTCTTAATAGATCTTATATTTCAATAGAAAAAAAGCAGCCACTAATATGCAGAATGGAAACACAAAGAACTGAAAAATAAACCATCTCTTTTACATGTATTACTTGTTGGAACATTATAAAGGCAGATGTTCTCTTAAAAAAAGATTTATTTTCTTTTTGCGCATTGTCACTAAGTGTCGTGAATGCCGGAAAATGTACATGGTCAATGGAGCCGAGATACTCATATTGGGTGAAAATGTAGATAGATCAATAATGATTCTTAACAATAATAGAGGAGGGTACTTCAACAATCATATCGAAATGATCTCAATGCGGTTATTCTGCCAAACAGTCACACAAGAATAAGTGGTTCCAAGATGGATACCAGTGACAGGAGAAAATTAACACTGTTGAGGAAGACGAGAAGAAGAAAGAGAAGAGAGGAAAGAGAAAATTATAAAACGTTACACTTGTGGAGTCAAGGCACGAAGTCAAGCAAAAGTGAAAGTAAGAAGTCAAACCATTCTTTTTAGTTTTTACTATAAATACTCTCTCATTCATTCATTTTCATTCTTGTCTAATGAAACCCACGTTTTGCCGCGGGTTTGTTTTTAAGACATATTTGAAACCCCCAAGTTATATAGTTATATTCATAATTACGTCAAGTGTTTTACACGATTGCCTAGTTTGGCGATTTTGGAACCTTACAAAAGAGGGTATTGTAGGCAGGCTTACTTGTTATAGGTGGTTAATTACATGTGGGGTTGTTATCATGTTGTAGTACACAACATGGTGTACCTGATTGTTGAAATTGTTGTTGTACAGGAGCAAAATGTGTTATAGGGTGATGTGAAGCAAGTGACAGTTTCGCTGATATTGGATAACCAAGTTCAAGGTCAACAGGTTAAATAAACTATTTTTGTTGTTGGAATACAAAATATTTTTCTGTTGCTTGAGTTTGAATGGCTAATTACCGTTCAATAGTTTTGTGCCCTCCATTTAAAGTAACAATCTGTACATATGAGTTTTGCCGGTTTGTGATTATAATGTTTATATGACTTTACTTTGGAGAAATATAACAATTGTTTCACTTGATGTCTCAATAATTTCTTGGCATGTTAGATGATCTCTCGGAAATATGGATACAATCAATAAGTGACAAGTTGTACAATTAACATGTTTTTCTTGGTTATACGTGAAGTATTGTAACACACAAGGAAACACTTATCTATATTGATAATTTGTTACTTAACTAACTCGATATACATTAAAAATCTAAAATATCGATTCCTCTATTAGATTTTATAACTAGTTGATTAACAATGGTAGGTAAAATCGAACATTAAAATTTTTGACCCATTGTACTTTTTTTCAAAGAGCCTTAAAAATTACCAAACAACCTGCAAATGTGAGCCGCGCGAGCTTCACAATTAATTTCTTTATAATATATCATTCTCAACATGGCAATATTGCTGATTTCACTTCGCTGGACCACAACCAATAAAAGTTTACTATACATTATTTTTTTTCACCAAATTAAAAAAATACCACTTGCATTTTTTTTTTTGTAAAATTGAATATTTTAGAGACCGTTAGTCGGTACGCAAAATAAACTATATCGTTACGACGAGAACTAAATCACATTTTATAAAGTGGCACTTTTATAAACTTTCAACGTTTTTTCTAATTTCCTTTTTAGTTACGTGTGATATAATTGCACGTGATTTCTAGCACAAATCACATGTGATTTACAGTCTGCGGTATATCGTATTTTCAAAACAAAAGTAAAAAGTGATTTTTTTTACTTTGATGAAAAAATGAATAGTTATGTATTGTTCATCGGATCTTTACTAAATTTTAGATCTTTATTGATCTCAACTCTAATTTATGAACGTTATATTGTATATGAATATACAAATTTGTTTTACAAAATAGGTTTTAATCAAACCAATTAAAGCATCGGGTAACGGTTTAACCAGATTAACCAGCAGTTCAACTCGATTGTTTTAGCCAAAATAGACTTTCGATCACCCGATCAATTTACGATTCAACCGATTCACCTTTGTTAAAGAAAAACTACATACATTAGTTTAACTTCAATATTAACCATAGTTTGACTTCAATATTTTGAAAAACTTTTTATAATTTTTTTTCATTAAACCTATATTTTTGTGAAAAGTTTTTCTAAACTTGACAAATATTTTGTCTTTTTTAAAGCTATATTTATAAAAATATGAGTTTTTGCTAACAGCCTTATAGGTTGTTTTTAAGACTTATTATTTATGTAAAGTAGTATTCAATGAACTAATTATTTCTATATTTATACATATTTAAATATTATAATTATATTAAGTATAGTTAAATATAGAATGATTTATTTTAATTAAATGCTAAATTTCTAATTATGCTATTTAAACATGAAATTTTTTATATTAATTAAATGTTAATTTCTAAATATGACATCTAATGCAAAGTCATTAAAAATTTGATGTATTTTAGATACTCTAATGAGACACATATTTAACACTATTTTTTAGAGGTGTCAAATTTTGCCCATTTTAATAAGTATGGGTACTTTTTGCCCATTTTCAAAAGAGAATGGGACACTTTTTGCCCATTCTTTATTATTAATGGGTTGAACGGGCGCATATGTAAGAAACTTATGTGCTTAATGGGCGCACATGTAAAATACTAATTAGGCGACTCGACGGATATTTTATATTTAGTTTTTATCCCCGGCTTTTAAACAAGTATTTTTATTTTTAGTTCTAGGTTTTTATATGTCTTTTTTCTCATTTTAGTTTGCGCCCGTTTAACCCGTCCGTTTCGCCCGTCCGTTTTGAACTTGTGTCCGTTTAGCCCGCGCCCGTTTGACCCGCCGCCTGTTTAACCGTCGCCCATTTAACCCACCGTCCACCCGTTTTGCCACCTCCTATTTCCATTTTCTTGTTTTAGAAACACCCTTAAAAATAAATGTGAAATATGCTTGGGCCGTTCGTAAAACGGCAACAAAGAACACCTAGTTAGTTTTCACAAAATGGACCAACACTTGCTTAAACAATTACACACTATTCTTTGTCTTATCAAAACGTTTCAGTACCAATAAGAACAATAATAAGCTCAATTACCCACACATCTCTAACCAAGAACTCAAACAAAGACACATACAACCAAAAGCCTAAAAAATGTTTTTCTTGTGCTATAAGGGCACATGATAAAAAGATAAAAAGTACAATCAGTCCCACAAAATATTACACAAGGATCCACATTTTACAGATTTTTATGTACTTTTCTGTAGGACCATGTGTACCTTTTATTACTTTTAACCTTCTTATTATGTTCCATAAGGCACAAGATAGAAAAACTCTAAAAGAAATTGAATAACAGAGAATAAACTATTTGAATAGCAGGGAATCAAAATTCAATACAAAAAAAATTACCAGTAGATCATGTTCGAAACAATTACCAGTAGATCAACACGTTTTGCACCATTTCAGTTTGACAATGTCAAGCTGCAATCAGTAGCAGCAGGTCATGCTGCAATCAACATCAGCAGGTCAAGTCGCCAATCAGCAACAGCAGGTCAAGGCGCTACTCAGCAGCAGGTCAAGCTGCAATCAGCAACATCTACCATGATGCAATCAGCAATTGAGGGTCAAGCTACAATCAGCATTAGCAGGTCAAGTCTCCAATCAATAGCAGCAGGTCGAGGCGCCAATCAACATCAGCAGGTCATGCTGCAATCAGCAAAAGCGGGTCAGGCGCCAATAAACAAACCATTTTTTTTAAATTTCTTAAATTGAAACGAAACCCAACATCTGCTATATTTAAATCAATTATCTGTAAACTATAATTATTACTGTATATCATATGTTCTAGACTTTATAATCCTACGAAATTATTACTATATCAATAAAAAGGGGTTCTTTAGAGAAAAAAAGGGTAAAACGATAATTAGAAATTAAGCAGATCCATAAACATAAACTTTTAATTAAAACACAATTAAAAAGTAGTTTAGATACCATGAGGGTTGTTTAGATGAAATGCTGAGTGAGGGCGCCACATAGTAATTATAAAGATGGATGTTGAGGCAATTGGGATTCACAACTAATAAATTCAGTCCCATTACTTAGACTGGGTTGATTTGAGTTGCGCAAACAGGTAAAATACAATGGCGACTCCTACAACAAAAAAGAAAAATAAAAATCAACAATAACAAAGATCCCCGCATATCCAAATATTCAATACAACACTAATCTAATTACAACAAAAGTTTAAAAAACGTACCATTCTATTCGTTTGTGCAAGTGCTTAGATCAATGTTGTTGCAAGAATGGACATCAATCCATTCCATTCTATGGCAGCACAACAAAGAATGGGGATTAAGAAGTGTTTTTTAGAAGATTTAAAGAGATATTATTTTCTAGTTAATCTTCATTCAATAATATTTTTTTCATTGAATAAAGATAAAAAAGAGAGATTATTTTCTAGTTAATCTTCATTCAATTGCATTTTTTTCATAAGATGAAGATCAAAAAGAGGGATTAGTTTGTGCAGAACAGTTATCAACAATCCATATTTTTATGCAAGCAATTAGATCAATGCTGTTGCAGAAATAAACCTAAATCCATTCCATTCTATGGCAGCATTATAGAGAATGGAGATGAAGAAGAGAGTTTTTGGATCTAACAGATTGCACAAAAAATGGAGGCAGAGCATTGTGGAAAAAATGTTGAGCAAGAATGGATTTATATATGCTGATTAGAGGAGCTTCATCTTTTTTAAAACGTGTTTTACAAATTTAATGCCATAAAAACATTCCTTAAATTATTCCAGCGTTTTACAAATTTAATGCCATTAAAAACACTTCCAAAAATAACTATTCTGTTTTGAAGTTTTGAAATTCAAAATTGTTTGAATTTTTTTGACAACAGACGCTCTAGGTACAATCTTATATATGGAAACTGGTTTAATGCTTGTGTAAAAATCTTGTAAATTGGTGCTTAATTAGGAAACTAATTTAATATTTTGTGCTTTAAAATACTTGTAAATTATTTTGGTTTATTATATAAAATAGATACTCTAATGAGACACACATCTAACACTATTTCTTAGAGATGTCAAATCTTACCCATTTTAATAAGTATGGGTACTTTTTGCCCATTCTCAAAAAAGAATGGGGCACTTTTTGCCCATTCTTTATTATTAATGGGCTATGTCACAACCCATCATGGCGGAATATGGGGCGCGACGTATGGATATCATCACAACAATAGCGTGTCTATAGAGAGAACTATATGAAAAAGAAATGTCATAAAAAAGGTGACACAATGTCATGAAAATATCTCAAACAAAGCAGGCGTCTAGGTAAGTAGGTAACATGCCTACCTCTTACCAAAGACAAACAAATAAACAAACATCAAACATATAGGTGTCTAAAATGTACCACTTATTCAAACATTAAATAAAAACTAAGAGGAAATGGATTCCTCCTAATACAGTTCTAGCAGTCTCTAAACTCTAGCCACTTCTAACACCATCCTTCATAACTACCTCACCTGAAAATGATACTAAAATCTGTCAACATAAAGTTAGTGAGAACATAGGTTTAAGTTATCAAAACATCTTTAAAAACCTTGTCAACCGCTGTAAATAAGTTAAAAAACAAGTTAAAGCAATGGACCATAATGTGATAATCATGTTAAATGCCTCTACAACAAAACTCATGTCAATTATCAATCACATCTACAATTCACAAAGCACACTAAACAATCAAGAAGTATCCAAGCACACATAAAAGAACAAAGCACCACACGATAACAATCAAGAAGCATCATGTTACACCCACAAAAGAACAACGCACCACACTATCCGGATCTTTCTCACACCACTTGTGGAAGATGAACCATATCCCCGTCGAGATATCGTGCCTTCGTCGAGACGATGTACAAGTACTCAGAACACAAGAACTCAGGACGGATCGTGCCCCCCGCTCCACACACATCACAAATGGTCCCATAGACGCCCATACATCTATGTAACATACCAAAACAAGGCTACCCGCCTTACCAATATCCACTGAGATGGTACGTGTCCCCCGATCCAAATCATAAACACAATCAAGATTCACATATCAAAACGCATATCAGATGACATAACATAACACATAAGCACGCATGTCACACAATAACACATCTGTGTCCAAAATTTTATAAAAATATAGTACCAAAACATTTTAAGAACACCACAAGTGTCATCTCCATCCCACACTAGAAGAAAATATTTAAAAACTCAGTGAAAATGGGACTATGAAGTCACTTGATAGCACAACAAGCTAGCACTCCTGTAAACCTATAAAATCATACACGACACCCTTAGCTCAGGTATTAACACCCAACTTAAGTAACAATCAAGGAGATGAATCTAATTCCCCAATCCCCACTATCTAGTTCTCTCACTACAAGCTATTCTATACGTAAAAAAAATCCAGTTTTTCCTTGGTATACTAGTCACTAAACGATCACATGAAGTGAACTTAACACCACACTTGGCTCCTACCCTACTGGAGTTATGTTGTTATATTACTTACACGTTTAACCCTTTCGTTTAGTCTCTACGCCAAAAGTCGTTTTCACCAAAACTAATTTTCTGTACATGCTAAATGTTTGTCACCAAAATCCCAACCTAAACACCATAACTTTTATTGGAAACCTCCAGTACTTTCATATATATTATAAAGAGTTCCCAGATCAAAAATATTAGGCTATCTCATTCGTTTGTTTAGGTTTTGACTCAATTTCCTGAAATCAAAATTTATTCCTCAACAGCGCACTGTTTTTGTAAAAATTGTTTGACGACCTTCCCTAACTCCATTTCGACCAACCTTACATTTTTGAAAAGTAGACTCTCTGAACTTAATTTAAAAGAAAAATAAACTCGACCAAAGGTGCTACCTACTGCCAGAACAGTCGGCACAAGACAGCCCTAAAAATCAGACTGTTTTACGCCTTTATGCACTAACCCTCTAAACATCATTAATTACCCCTAAATTATTAAACAAGAACCCTAAAATCATTAATGGATCTTAATTAACTATAATTCTCAAAAAATTAACAAAATTCTAATCATCTCAATTATGGTTAATTAACATTACAATTATGATTAATTAATAAAAACATGAATTAAGTTAAGGTTTTAATTGATTACTTACCTTGAATCAGGAAAAATTTATGAAACCCTAAAAAAACTCTAGTTGATTGCCGTGTGGTTTTTCTCCAGGGATTATATGTGTTTTGATTTTATTAAAATCCTTATATAGATTAGTTAAACAAATGCTAGCCCAATTCAAAAAACCTTGTTTCCTTATTTAATTTGTTTTCCTCTTTTTCCTTTCTTGTGTCACTCTAAAAACGATCCAACCTTTTTTTCCTTTTATTATTAACTAGGCGAATACCCGCGCATAGCGGCGGAAATCCTTAACAACAGATAATTAACGATATGCGACATTGTGGTAACTGTTTTATGTATCGTCCAAAATACAACATGAATATATCAAATTGAAGTTATAAACGGTTTTAACATGCGATAAATTCGTAACATACTAACATGTATCTAAGAGCTTATAAATATATATAGTGAAAGTGAAACATTATGAGATAAAATCTAAAAATGCACGTTACTCGTCGCGTAAACATAAAATAAAAAATGTGTTATTACATGTTCAATAGTGGATGAAACCAAAGAAGCATATGACTTCATTTCCTGAAACATAAAGTAAACAATGAAATACGAATCGTGTATATCAAATGGTAAGATTACAAATCTTTGATAAGATAAGGCGAAGTAATTTATATTCTTAGTAAAATTAGACAACACTATGTATAAGTCTTGTCTTAAAAACTTTATATTGATCAAATAAAGATGTGCCTGCTCAAAATAGTGTTTTAGTATATATGGGACTCGGCTTCTTCTACAATGCATTAAAAAAGTTACAAAAGCGATAGTTTTGAACCGAGCCCATTTCAACCTGTTACACAAACTTCTAGCCAGTTATGCCGCCCTCATAAACAATCGAGGCATATGTGCAATTCCAACTGTGATGTAAAAATAGTTTTCTATTTAGCATATAATGTAAGAAATTTCATGATCATTCAAAAGCACATGAAATTGATCAAAATGATACAAATGATCAAAATGAAATTTATTAAAAAAGTTACACATGATATTTAAGATACAAATAAAATGATCAAAATAATACAAATGAAATCAGTAACTTTCACTCATAATAAATAAGAAACATATGTGTTTGGCCTTATTGGAACTTTGCAAATGTGCATCAACAATTTATTCATATTACAACCCAAATTTTGTAGATGTGCATCAACTGAAGGTGTCCACTTACCCATTTAGTCTCTAAATTTTAAATATAAAGTGATCAATCCCTACCTCAACCATTCTATAATTCTTGTTATGATGTTCACTTTACTTAAAACTTGTAACATATGTAAGCTTAACAAACTTAACAAACTACTGAAAGAAAATAGTACCGAGATAGTATATAATAGACCTTTGCCATATGTGTAATGTTAATCCAAAAACATCACCTCGTTTGTAGAGTAAGTTCGACATAGAGTGAGCCCTGTTGCGACAATCCCCTGAAAAGATTCAAAAATGTGACAGATCACATATATATAGCAGTGTGTTATCAACATTCAATACGAAAATAAATAAATAAAACACATACTCACGATTTTATCAATCTCGCTTCACTGCTCACAAACTTGCATTTTCTAGGTAGCATTGTATTTTGACTTGGTTTTGTGTTTGTCATTTGTCCGAACCGTGTTTACTTATTTTCAAATAATAAGCGTCTACTTTAATTAACTATCTATAAGCCACATCGGTTTATATGACACAATCTATAGAACACCATTATTTCAATCGCTAATAAGCATCGTCAACCCACTGAACCCACCCACCCACCATACCCATCAACTGAACCCACCCCTGAACACACTCCCTAAATCCGACTATTGAACTAAACCACTGAATAAACCCATTGAAAGCAACCAAGACTATACTCAAACGATCAACAGTTAGGTGATAGGAATGAGGAACTTGCACTATGAGACTTTATGAGACTTTCTACTAATGGCTCGTTAATAAAAACTGCGAGTACTTTGTCTACATTTCTCCAACCGGTGTTCATGAGCTAGTAAGTATTTAATTTCTATTAACCTCGAAACTTAGATCAAAACTAAATAAGCCATAAGAAGGTTATATAAGCCAAAACAAAATACCCAAAATTCTCGTAAGCCGAAAAGTTTTAAAATAAGAAAAAATAAGGGGAGCTTATGATGACCGACAACTTAATTAGTTTTCGTGATGTCCTTTGTGTTCATTTTGAACCTAAAGAAGAAGAGTAACCTATATCAGTTGTTTGCCATAAAAAAAGGGCATAAGAAATAACTCAAAATGGATGCTTACAAATAGGCATACTGTAGCAAATAAAAAAAACATGTTATTGCACACATACTAACAACCGAAAGGCCTTTGCACTCGTCTTCTCAAATGGTACGTTACCGATGGGCGAAGAAGTTACTGAAACATGTCTTGCACACACTTACTAACAACAGCCGACGCAAGCAGTGGTTCACATAAACCTGTATGCACAACACCTTTAATAAAACCTTGAATGTAAACAGAAAGATCTAAACTAAAAAAAAGTTGGTTTGGAATTTGTATCGACATCACAACCATAATTCAAATACATGCCTATTAATATTAATATTGCTGGAAAACTAAATAAGCACATAAGCCGTATAACACTTACAATCCCAACTAATATAACTTTCAGCAAGTCTGGGGTCATCTTAATGTATAACGGGTATTGCTAGGCTCATAACACACTAAACTCTTTAACGACTGTCTTATCAGTTCGAAACCAAGAAGCGCAAAGGTACGTAATACTTAAAGCACAACATTAAAAGGAAAGGTAAGTAAGTGTCACCAGCTTTACGAAGCCGAATAACCGAAAGCCCTTGTAAGAAAGCATAAAAAATTATAATAAGCACAAAAATTATAATAAGCACAAATAAAATTTATAAATATGTTGAATACATTTACCAAATCCCAAAAAGCCACCGGTATGCTTTGAAATAGTATTTCGGTTTAAGAAGTTACCTCAAGATTGCAAGTGACATGTATATTAGGATCTTTAGATTATGAATCCGTTGAAGACGACATTTACCACACTGAAACATAAGTACACTAACAAATAATAGCTAAAACGCCGCCGAGAGAAATTCAATACCTATGACAAAAGTACTCGTTCACCTGAGTTACAGCCGTAGAAATCACTGGCACACAAATGAATCACCTACACACAGATAAATCAATCACAATATCCCATTATTCAGTTGTCGTATGTGTACTATGCTTGAGTGAAGTTGAGCATATCGTTTATGTTATAAAGTTGTCTGATCAGAATAATCATATCAGCAACTTTAACAACGATTCATAAACACCCCTTCTTATCAAACTGAGAGATGCAATGAAGGAGTTATGGTAAGCAAATGCTAACTGAGATACACTAATAATTTGATAACGTATTTCTAATTCGTCCATCAATATTTTCTCTAATTCGGATTCTTACAAGTCCTAATAATCACTTTCTAAATGCGAACATACCAAGAAGTATATCAAACGCAAGTGTAATCAAAACTACATAATGAGATAACCAGATTTAATATGAAATCCCAACCCAACTCGTAAATTTTTTA
Source organism: Glebionis coronaria (assembly GCA_025667525.1). Classification (NCBI taxonomy): domain Eukaryota; kingdom Viridiplantae; phylum Streptophyta; class Magnoliopsida; order Asterales; family Asteraceae; genus Glebionis; species Glebionis coronaria. Next base: position 512,982,120 of record CM046879.1, on the reverse strand, counting down.
CTAGTTTACATGTGCTTATGTGCTGTCAAAACCCGAAGAGTCGGACCAAGAAAATAGTTGTATTATTTTCACATTATACGTTCTCCCATCCCAACACAATAATCATATAAGCAGCTTTAATAGGCAATAACAAGCACCTCGTTATCATCTACTTAATCTCAACAAAACTACATAAATCGCTACACATTTTACCATTTCAAATCTAAAACAACATAACCAGACAAGAACACAACCCTACAAACTATTCCACAACTAACTACATTTTTATATAACAAGTCGCTTAAGTTTTAAAATTATTGCCCAACTCATCATACTTTAATGGGCTAATCAATTTTCTCTTAATAAAAATCACACACAATAAATTAAATTAAAATGAAAACAAACCGATTGATTCAATCCAATGTTAGAAGCAATCCAGCGGATTCCTTGCCACACCACCCTCTTTGGATCACAACTGCTAAATCAAAAGAAAAATTGTTGAATAGTAATACCTCGGTAACGTTTTGGTACGTGACTCTTTTCAAAGTGGGTGGTTCGGACACTCTATTCCATCGGAACCAACAAAAACCAACCACCGATACCACTAACTAATATCATCAACCGGAACTACCTTGAAACCACCTAAACCATCAAGTGATGGGGCGGATTCGGCATATGCGATGGTGATAAAATTATGACGGCGACGGTGGTAATAAAATTATAGTGGCGGCAGAGTTCTTTTGTGAATTAGAGTTGAGAGATGTGATTTGTGTGTGAGAATGTATTAATACAACATATGAAGTTCAAAAAACTCTGTTATTGTCAACCCTTCAAAATGGAAATAAAAATTTGCATTTACTCCTAATTAAGAATGAAACAGAAAAATAAATTTACTTAAGAAGCTTTGGTGGTTTCTTATTATGGATTAGTAGTAGAGATAATTAAGGAAGTGTTGAGAGAAATTCCTTTTTTTTTTAGAAATGAAGAGTTTTTTGAAAAAAATTATACAGACATTATAAGTAGTAGAGATTAGAGTATAATTAACATTACCTTAATTTACCTTAATTTATTTCACCTCCTAAAGCCTCCATAACCTTAAAACCGTAAAACTAGTCAGTTTTACGGGTATACCGTAAAAGACACAAAAATATACAGTTTTATAAAAACTCTTGGAATTTGAAATAAACTTTATTTTTGGGTCCTAAATGACTTAAACCATCCCAAAAAATATTCCCGTGACTAATTACCTTATCCGAGACCTCAAAATGCTAAACCCTAAATCGTAAAAAAATACGATTTACTATAATACATATACATACACATAAAATCTTAAAATAACACCATATCCTATCATAGTCACATCCATGTGAACTCATGAACACCAACTATTCCCATCGTATCATCATATAACGTACCACGCACTACATAAACGATGTCCTACATCAAATCAAAGGCTCAAATATAAACATATAGTACATAAACACACACTAAACACATAATCAAAGTCAAATAGTCAAAAGTGACAAATCTAAAATCTAGGGTTGTCACATCACACCCTCCTAATAAAAATCTCGTCCCGAGATTTACTCGCAACCTCAAACTTATTCTCAACAAACAAACGAGGATACATATCCCTGATAAAACCTTCACGTTCAAACGTGAACTTAGTTTATACTAAAATAATCTCAACCAACAACACATGCCTTAACCGTCCGCGAGAAAACTCATTAAAACCATAAAGTTATGTAACCAACCTAACTAAATCTCGCAACTCATCAAACAAGAACTATCTTGAAACCAAGTTAGGAGCCGTCACATAACTCAACGGGTTTAAAAGTGTCACCCCAATTTCAGTCTTACTCATAAATACCATAAATCAAAACTCATCAAAACATAACCACGTATTCTAAGGTCTAAAGAACTCTCAAATTCCATCCCAACTCATCTCTATGTTAACCCTCCAAGTGTTCATTACCCCAAAGTACCCAAAACACAAGTATAAACCATGTTGTCCGAAAATTAACCTTGAACTCGACACTTGTACAATTACTTAGACATAGCTACTGAAATCTATTTACTAAAAATTCTGAATATTTGAAAAGTATGTTCCGAGTACACAATTTTAGGCTTTTGAATCACCCAAAAATCTTTTAAAACAAACAAGTTATGACCAAAACGATTTTTACCTAAAACCTGCCTAGGCATTACGACAGTTTCTGACAGTTTAGCGACAGATTTTGACATTTTATCGACAGTTTTTGCCTACTCCGATTTATACCCCATAAAGCGATTTTAAACCCTAAAACCCCTCATTAATTACCAAATTCAAGACCTAATTCATTTTAATTCCAGAAAATAAAAAACTCTCACCCATCATATGAGTAATTACATGATTTTAACATATTTAATTAAATAAGAACAAGAATTTAACTAAAGATCATTAGCTTTAGGTGATCAAAACCAATTTCTTTTTAATAAACAAGACATGCTTATATGTAAAAAGAAATTTGTATTCCATCTTATTTCAAACACGTTTATGAAACTTTACCCTTATTTCACCGACTACCAACAACTATTTTAACTATTTGCAATTCTATTTCTTTTACCACATAAGACTCAAAACAAAAGATACCGTTACCCCAAATAAACAAAGACAGGGGAAATCTTAAAATATCTCAATAGCCTTTACGCTAAAAGTACCGTACAAACGAACACATGAAATGAGGACTCGATAAATGTGCTACTACGGAAGTTAAACATCTCAAAGAGAAACGAGCTAGCAAACCATCCCAAGAATACAACCGATAAGTAGGAGGGAATTATACATATATAGGCATATGCATACATACACTCAAGTTCATACAACATATACTATACAAGCATGTATTAACCCTCTTTCATGCAACCATACTTAGCAATCCACTGATGTCGTGGTACTTGTATAACTATGTTGGCCACCATACTTATACCAGTCCCCTTTCACTAATGCACTCCCTCCTATTTGACACTTATAAGAATTAATACTACACATAACACATCAATATACCAACTCAAATAAGCACAAAGATCCTACAACTCATATAAGCACATAATCCACAACATAACATAATGTCCAAAATTCCATGTATCAAAATAACGTAGCCAATGCATGAAACACATAAACTCGTAATCCAGCTGGACCAGCGTAGACAAAATTCAAATTGTATAAAGAACATGAAAAGTAATCAAACAAAATCCAACAATGACTAGTGTATACGACTATGGTTCAACCCGCACTAGTCAAAACTCGAAAAGAAAATAACATGTAGCTAAGTATGAACCATAGTAGTTCATAACTTAACAAACATTGCAAAAATAACATCCAAACACATCAATTATTATAAAATGCATACATACTCCTATGACACTATATGCAGGGACCCTTAAGCTATAGACTAGGCTACGCGACTAGGCAACCTAATTCTCTATAACCATTGTCTCTGATACCATTCCGTCACACCCCACCATGGCGGAATATGGGGCGCGGCGTATGGATATCATCACAACAATAGCATGTATACAGAGAGAACTATATGAAAAATAAATGTCATAAAAAAGGTGACACAATGTCATGACAATATCTCAAACAATGCAGGCGTCTAGGTAAGTAGGTAACAGGCCTACCTCTTACCAGAGACAAACAAATAAACAAACATCAAACATATAGGTGTCTAAAATGTACCACTTATTCAAACATTAAATAAAAACTAAGAGGAAATGGATTCCTCCTAATGCAGTTCTAGCAGTCTATAAACTCTAGCCACTTCTAACACCATCCTTTATAACTACCTCACCTGAAAATAACACTAAAATCTGTTAACATAAAGTTAGTGAGAACATAGGTTTAAGTTATCAAAACATCTTAATAAACCTTATCAACCGCTCTAAATAAGTTAAAAAACAAGTTAAAGCAATGGACCATAATGTGATAATCATGTCAAATGCCTCTACAACAGAACTCATGTCAAGTACCAATCACATCTACAATTCACAAAGCACACTAAACAATCAAGAAGTATCCCAGTACACATAAAAGAACAAAGCACCATACTATAACAATCAAGAAGCATCATGTTACACACACAAAAGAACAACGCAACACACTATCCGGATCTTTCCCACACCACTTGTGGAAGATGAACCATATCCCCGTCGAGATATCTTGCCTCCGTCGAGACGATGCACAAGTACTCAGAACCCAAGAACTCAGGACGGATCGTGCCCCCCGCTCTAAACACATCACAAATGGTCCCATAGACGCCCATACATCTATGTAACATACCAAAATAAGGCTACCCACCTTACCAATATCTACTAAGACGTTACGTGTCCCACGATCCAAATCATAAACACAATCAAGATTCACATATCAAAACGCATATCAGATGACATAACATAACACATAACAAAACACATAAGCACGCATGTCACACAATAACACATCTATGTCTAAACATTTATAAAAATATAGTACCAAAACATTTTAAGAACATCACAAGTGTCATCTCCATCCCATGATAGAACAAAATATTTATAAACTCAGTGAAAATGGGACTATGAACTCACCTGATAGCACAACAAGCTAGCACTCCTGTAAACCTATAAAATCATACATGACACCCTTAGCTCAGGTATTAACACCCAAGTTAAGTAACAATCAAGGAGATGAATCTAATCCCGCAATCCCCACTATCTAGTTCTCTCACTACAAGCTATTCTATACGTAAAAAAATCCAGTTTTTCCCCGGTACGGTTTACTAGTCACTAAACAATCACATGAAGTGAAATTAACAACACAGTTGGCTCCTACCCTACTGGAGTTATGTTGTTACATGACCTAAGAACCCCCAAAAATAATTTTACTTTCTACTTACACGTTTAACCCTTTCGTTTAGTCTCTACGCCAAAAGTTGTTTTCACCAAAACTAATTTTCTGTACATGCTAAATGTTTGGCACCAAAATCCCGACCTAAACACCATAACTTTTATTGAAAACTTTCAGTGCTTTCATATATATTATAAAGAGTTCCCAAATCAAAAATATTTGGCTATCTCATTCGTTTGGTTAGGTTTTGACTCAAGTTCCCGAAATCAAAATTTATTCCTCAACAGCGCACTGTTTTTGTAGAAATTGTTTGACGACCTTCCCTAACTCCATTTTCGACCAACCTTATATTTTTGAAAAGTAGACTCTCTGAACTTAATTTTAAGAAAATAAACTCGACCAAAGGTGATACCTACTGCCCGGAACAGTCGACACAAAACGACCCTAAAAATCAGACTGTTTTACGCCTTTATGCGCTAACCCTCTAAACATCCTTAATTACCCCTAAATTATTAAACAAGAACCCTAAAATCATTAATGGATCTTAATTAACTATAATTCTCAGAAAATTAACAAAACCCTAATTATCTCAATGATGGTTAATTAACATTACAATTATGATTAATTAATAAAAAGATGAATTAAGTTAAGGTTTTAATTGATTACTTACCTTGAATCAAGAAAAATTTATGAAACCCTAAAAAACTCTAGTTGATCGCCGTGTGGTTTTTCTCCAGGGATTTTATGTGTTTTGATGTTATTAAAAGCTCTATAGATTAGTTAAATAAATCCTAGCCCAATACAAAAAGCCTTGTTTCCTTATTTAACTTTTTTCCTCTTTTCCTTTCTTGCGTCACTCCAAGAACGAGTCAACCTTTATTTTTATTTTTTTCCTTTTATTATTAATTAGAGTATAATTAACATTACCTTAATTTGCCTTAATTTATTTTAGCTCCTAATGCCTCCAAAACCTTAAAACCGTAAAACTAGTCAGTTTTACGCGTATACCCTAAAAGACACAAAAAATATACAGTTTTATAAAAACTCTTAGAATTTGAAATAAACTTTATTTTTAAGTCCTAAATGACTTAAAACCATCCCGAAAAATATTACTGTGACTAATTACCTTATCCGAGACTTCAAAATGCTAAACCCTAAATCGTAAAAAAATACGATTTACTATAATACATATACATACACATAAAATCTTAAAATAACACCATATCCTATCATAGTCACATCCATGTGAACTCATGAACACCAACTATTCACATCGTATCATCATATAACGTACCACACACTAAATAAACGATGTCCTACATCAAATCAAGGCTCAAATATAAACATATAGTACATAAACGCACACTAAACACATAATCAAAGTCAGACAGTAAAAAGTGACAAATCCAAAATCTAGAGTTGTCACAGGCTAAACGGGCGCATATGTAAGAAACTTATGGGCTTAATGGGCGCACATGTAAAATACTAATTAGGCTACTCGACGGATATTTTATATTTAGTTTTTATCCCCGACTTTTAAACAAGTATTTTTATTTTTAATTATAGGTTTTTATATGTCTTTTTTCTCATTTTATCTTGCGCCCGTTTAACCCGTCCGTTTTCCCGTACCCGTTTAGCCCACGCCCGTTTAGCCCGCCGCCTTTTTAACCATCTCCCATTTAACCCGCCGTCCGCCCATTTTGCCACCTCTACTATTTCCATTTTCTTGTTTTAGAAACACCCTTAAAAATAAATGTGAAATATGCTTGGGCCATTCGTAGAACGGCAAAAAAGAACACCTAGTTAGTTTTCACAAAATGGATTTATGGATTTATGAAACCAACCTCACCACACATTTTTAGACCAACACGTAATCGTATTGCTCAAACAATTACACACTATTCTTTGTCTTATTAAAACATTTCTACTGTGAAAGCCATCATTCAATCCCTCAGCTTGGACCAATAAGAACAATAATAAGCTCAATTACCCACACATCTCTAACCAAGAACTCAAACAAAGACACATACAACCACAAGCCTAAAAAAATTGACTACCCAATTTCGTTACATTGCTTATTCACATTTTAAGTGTTTCTCATTGCATGAATGAATTATTGTTGGATTTCGACTTTTATATAACATGCATGCGTAGATATGATCATGATTTTTTCTTTTGTGGGGTTGAGTTATCAGAGTTTTATTGTGTGTGAGAGTGCTTTAAAAATCGCCGTGTGCTAAGTGATAAACACGAAAAAAAAACATGTATTGAATCAAAACGTGTTTATTCTTTTAGCATCCCATATTTCTAGTTTCATTGCATCTGAGACGGGAGAACTTAATAAAAAAAATTCAAAGGAGTATATAAATTCATAAATATGGGTTTTCAAACAGTATTAATTTTACAATATGAAAGAGGGCTTTGATTACTAGGTAAATAATAAGTTATTATAATTAATACATTCTTTGGTAAATTAGATCAAAAATTGACATAGACACTTGCTTTTGTTATTTTGTGAAGTGGATATCTATCTTGCGCAAAAGAATGAAATGATGCTAAATAAGTCAGTTAAGTTCATTACTTTTTCCAAAAAAGAATTTTTGTAATTTCGCGTGTGGGAAAAGAAGTTCACAATAAAATGAACATTCGAAGCATGAAAAGATATCAAAGTCAAGGAACTCATGTAAGAGTTGTAGTACACTTACATACGGTTTAAATACATGCAAAATCGAGGTATTGAATTGCGTTTACAAAATATGAATACTTTTATGGGCGACCCAAATATAAAAAGAGGTACTTAACGTAATCCATCTGTTATTTTAATTTATATACACTAATGTTGTATTTCACCATGCGCAAAAAATGGCAAAGATATGGTAGACTGGTAGTGGAGTTTTCATCCGTACGCCAAGAGAACACCAAAATCTACCGTTTATTAAGAAACCAATATACTAAACCATAATTTTTATTTCACTACAAAATTTGTTTTATCCAATAAAGTTTATCGAAATCTAAATTTTAAACTCATGAATGAACTATTTTGCTTTGAAATCTTTTTTTACTATCATAATATCTTTTGTTTGCATTAATCCACATATACCATGTGTTCGGTCACACGATTGTGTTCTTTCAAAAAACAATTAAAAAGCATTTTGAACATGGCCTTAATAAGATAATGAAAGTAAAAAGGTTCTCTTAACATTGATAATCGAAGTTGTATGCTTTTAGAGCATATGCAATGTAAGTTTTTTACATGACTTTTTACTATTTAAAAAAGTTATTTTAATGACTTGTTCCATTGTAACAAAAGCTTTCACAATGACTTTTACAAGAATGATTTCGTAGATGTCAAGTGTTTGACACAAAATCTACAAGCTATTTTCATTTAATGAAGGTATAACAAAAAGTTTTTACACAAGTGAACAAAAGTGAACAAAAAGTTTTTACCCTAATAAACTCGATAAATTGGACCTAAAGCTTCTTACACAAGTGAACAAAAATAGCATGTTGGGAAGCCAAGGAAGGCACGATGCTTAGCAAGCCAATTATATATTTTTTGAGTTCTTCATCCGGCCATTGTCTACTACAAAATTTATTGAATTGAATAACCCAACTATCATTCCGTCATCACTTAACACATAAATAACACCCGACGTACATAAGGCATCCATCATAATCTGTAACACCTCATTTTGATAAATGGAAAGTCACGCGTGATTGTGGCGTGTCATCAAAACATACAAGGATAAATGTATAAAACATTACATGACCATAAAGGAAATACCAGAATCAAACATCGGTATCTCAAAAGTAGATCTTTTCACACACAACCATAAGTACTGTAAATGAAAGGACTAAACAATGTCCATGGAAATGAGTATCAAAGTATAAAGGAATGCATAAAGTAAAGAAGGCTAGGAAGCTTCCAATCCATATGCACGTACGCTTAAAGTCTACGAGCGTCCCTAAGTACCTGCCGTTTTGGGAACATGAAAAGGAAAACGGCTGAGCATAACGCTCAATGCACGGATATACAAGTAAAGCATGAATAATATAAGCATATAAGCATGAAGCAGCGGAAAAAACTAAGTCCTGGATAACCTGGTTATATCTTAGTAAAATTGGTTTTATAGTTTGAAAAGCCTTATGTTTATCTTGTAAAAACTGTTTAACATATTTACCATTAGCCAATATAGGTCATGAATTATCCACGTGCATGAATACTTGGAGGGGTGACCTCGTCATGCAAATTAGAGGGGCTGCCTCTAATTTAATATACTGGTTTGGGTAGGAGGGATCAGCTCCTTGTGAAGGATGCAAGGTACACACCACATTCACCTGAATAATCTAATGAAAACATGTAAACTAGGATGCACGCATACGCCCCACCTGATAATAATAATATGGCCAAAAGCTGAAGGGACGCCACGAGCCATCACTCCGTCGTGGTGGAGTCATAACACTGGTGCCTCCAGTGTTATGGTTATGGTACCTCCATAACTAGGTGAAACTGGTCATGCATGTATATGACTTTAGGTATCTATCTAAACATAAGCAATTCAAAAACATATAAAACATATACTGGGGAAAAACAGTTGGCTGCATACGGGAAATCCTAATAAGGAAGAATGTCCATACTGAAAGGACGTAGAATCCGTACCTTGTGTCCGGTGAAGAAAGAAGACGAACGGAAGAGAGTCCTACTTCTGTATCACTAATGCTACTTAAATACATACGTGTATAAGTATCTGATTACTGAGTACGTAACTGGTTTTATATCATGTGTTAGCTTGTTTTAAATGTTCATGTCATGTTTTACTGATTAAAGCTTTATACTGTGTCTATCATGTATTCTGATTAAGTATTTCTTGTATTTTATGTATTATTATGCTTGTTGTGTAATAATAAGTAACTTTCTAAAAATAGCAGGTTTCCTAAAATAGAAAGTTTCCAAAAAATAGAAAGTCTCCAAAAATAGATTTTCTACTTAAAATAGATAAGTTTCTAAAAATAGAAAGTTTCTATAAATAGATTAGCTGCCTTAATTAAATAAGTTTCTAAAAATAGAAAGTTTCCATAATTAGATATAAGCTGGATTATTAAGCTAATTATATAAGCTTAAGTGTTTACTGATTAATATTCTAAGTCATGAAATTAACTAGTAAAGTTTATTAATTATTTTATGTAAATTAAATAAACTATAGGTTAAAGTATTTAATTAAATATAACATGATTTATTTAAATATAGGTAAAAATACTTAGGTAAAAACATGTATTATTATCTAGTAATAATATAACCTAAGTCATGTAAATTAATTAATTATAAGTCATGATTTTAATAATTAATTAATTATATAGTCTAATTAAATGATAATTACTTAGGTTAAAATTTATGCATTAATAATAATATTAATAACCTAAGTCATGTATAAATTAAATTAATCATGTACATATTTTAATTAATTTAATTTAATTCTTGTAAAAGAATAAACTTGTAAAAATAATTAACCTTGTAAAAACAACCCATGAACCGAACCCGTGTTTTAATCTAAACATGTGTGAACCAGACCGGTTTTAACCCGTGAACCGGCAACCGAATGTACCCTTGACTTGGCTAGCCGCCGGCTAGCAAGAGTTCCCACCGGCTAGCCGGTGTTCCCCCTGCTGTCGCGGCCTACGTTCCCCCTGCTTTCCTTATTTAGCCACCGGCTTAGGCCGGTGGTGGTTCTTTGTTTTAGCCGAGACCCACCCAACAACAACCATACCCCGACCGAGGTCGGGGTCCCTTTTCTCCTGCTGCCAAGACACAAGACCACCACACCGAGACCTTGAGGTCTCGGTTGGTACGAATCAAATCAAGCCGAGACCCCCCCCCCCCCTTGGGGCTCGGTTTCTTGCGTCGGCCACAAACAAACACCCCTTAAACCCTTAATTAATTTTACCCCATGATTAATTAACATGTGTTTACTTGTTTTTAAAACGTTCATGATTTCATGTGATTAATTAATCAAGATCATAAAAAGAAAAGAGGTTTAGGGTTTACTGATTACGTGAATCAAAGGAGGATGCACACACTAACAACCTTGCAATAAATCGAACACCAAAAATCAACCAATCACACCTTTGGTGTGAGTTCTACACGGCGGCCAAGGAGAGGAGAGAAAGAGATTAGGGTTTTCTTGTTTTTCCTAATTTTTATTATTATGAAACTAAGTTTTCCCTTTTTCCTTGTTTAGCAAAATTGCATTGGGCTTGGCCCTTGTTTCTTGTCTTGTCCGCGGGTAAGGGGTCCCACAAGGGGTAACCCATATGTTTTCTCGTGACTAATAATAAGTGTGTTCTCATGTTCGTGTTTTACGTGATTTAATAGTTATCGTTCGTGTCTTATTATATTTATTCATGATCTTAATAAATATACATAAATACGTAATACTAAGATCGTGATTATTTACGTTCGTGATTTCATGTTCGTATGTTCGTGATTATTATTATTATTGAAATAATTATTGTGTCTTAATACGTAATAAATACGTATCGTGTTATAACACGTACGTAATACTTGTAATTCTTGTTCGTGAAACGTAAACATGCTATAAAAGGAAAGTTCTAATCATGTACGTACGATCATAAGGATACTATTCATGGTAAAATCATGCGGGTTTTACAACTCTTCCCCCCTAAGAAGAATAATTCGTCCCCGAATTATAGATAAAGTAAACTGGAAAAGAAGAACATAGCCGAATTCAAAATATGAAATAAGGGTAAGAAACCCTGATAGACTCCTCTGTTTCCCAAGTGGCTTCCGGCTCGGTATGATCCCTCCAAAGGATTTTGACGAATGGAATCGTCTTCCTTCTCATGACTCGTTCTTGTCTGTCAAGAACTCGTTCGGGTTCTTCTATGAAAGTGAGATCTTCACGAATCTGTTCCAGTGGATACTGAACCATGTGAAGGGGATGATACTGGTACCCTCTGAGTAAGGACACATGGAAAACATCGTGAACATGAGAAAGCTGCGGAGGTAACGCTAAACGGTAAGATACTTCACCGACTCGTTCAATGACATCAAACGGTCCGATAAATCGAGGACTGGGCTTCCCTTTGATTCCAAAACGTCTAACACCACGTGTCGGCGAAACCTTAAGGAAAACGTGATCTCCTACGTTAAAATGTATGTCCTACGATGGTTGTCTGCATAACTCTTCTGACGTGACCGTGCTTCTTGCAGTTTCTTCTTAGCTACTGCGACCTTCTCATTAGTCAGCTCTATCATTTCTGGTCCTTCAAGTGTTCTCTCACCAACCTGATCCCAGCAGATTGGGGCGCGACACTTTCTACCATACAACATCTCGAAAGGAGCACACTTGATACTTGCATGCCAACTGTTGTTGTATGCAAACTCCACCAAACAGATATAATCGTCCAAATCACCCGTCCTTTCCAACGCACATGACCTCAACATGTCTTCCAATTTCTGAATCGTTCGCTCCGACAGCCCGTCTATTTGAGGATGAAAAGCCGTGCTAAGCTTAAGTTGTGTACCCCAAGCTTTCTGTAGACTTCTCCAGAATCGCGAAGTGAAACGAGGATCTCTGTCTGAGACGATGTTGGGTGGAGCACCGTGAAGTCTCATGATCTCCCTTATATAAGTATCAGCGAGTTTACTGACCGAATCTTCCTTGCGGATCGGTAAGAAATGACCTGATTTGGTTAGTCGATCAACGATTACCCAAATTGCATCGTACTTCTTCTTTGTCGGCGGAAGCCCAGTAACAAAATCCATGGTGATTTTGTCCCACTTCCACTATGGAATATCTAACGGTTGAAGAAGACCACTAGATCGCTGATGCTCGATCTTATCCTGCTGGCAGGTAAGACATTTGGAGACGTAAGTAGCAACATCCTGTTTCATACCACTCCACCAAAAGTACTGCTTGATGTCATGGTACATCTTGGTCGAACCAGGATGGATAGAGAATGGGGAGCTATAAGCCTCAGCTAACAATGCTTCTCGGAGTTCTTGATCATCAGGAACACAAAGTCTCGTGCCCTGCCATAAGATACCGTCTGCGTCTATTCGAAATTCTGTCTGCTTCTCCAAATTCTGAATTATCGCCCAGATTTCTCCATCATCTTTCTGTGCTTCCTTGATCTTAGAGAGTAACTCGGGTTCTACTCTAAGATTAGCCCAATAACCGTGTTGTCCACGTACCATGATCTCTATGTCTAGTCGCTCCAAGTCTCTTATGATTTCCTCCTCAATTTTAATGCCGTTTATCATTCCGGACTTTCTGCTAAGTGCATCTGCCACTACATTCGCCTTGCCGGGATGATATTGCAGATTAATGTCATAATCCGTCAACAGCTCTAACCATCTCCTCTGTCTCATGTTCAATTCACGCTGAGTGAAGATATACTTCAAGCTCTTGTGGTCCGTGAAAAAGTCACATGATTCTCCATACAAGTAGTACCTCCATATCTTCAATGCAAACACGACTGCTGCAAGTTTCAAGTCATGCGTAGGGTAATTTTCCTCATAAGGCTTAAGCTACCGTGAAGCGTACACGATCACTTTCCCATGTTGTATGAGAACACAGCCAAGTCCCTTCCCCGATGCATCACTATAGATCTGAAATCCACATGTACCAGATGAGAGAGTAAGAATCGGCGCAGATACTAACTTCTGCTTTAGGTCTTCAAAGCTCTTCTCTCATTCTTCAGTCCAGACGAATTTCTCTCCTTTCCACATTAGTTTGGTCAATGGTAGTGCTAAGCGGGAAAAGTTCTCCATGAACCTACGGTAATAACCAGCTAAACCTAGGAAACTGCGGAGTTCAGTCGTTGATGTCGGCCTCGGCCACTTGGTAATAGACTCAACCTTCGCTGGATCCATCGTGATTCCTTCTGCTGATACAATGTGACCTAAGAATGTCACCTTGTCTAACCAGAACTCACACTTGGAGAATTTAGCATACAACTGCTTCTGGCGAAGAATCTGTAGTACTGTACGAAGATGGTCTTCGTGTTCCTCCTTGGACTTAGAGAAAATCAGGATGTCGTCAATGAAGACAATGAAGAACTTGTCCAGAAATTCATGGAAGATTATATTCATCAAATCCATGAACACTGCTAGAGCATTGGTAAGGCCAAATGGATGACTACAAATTCGTAGTGGCCATAGTGTGTACGGAAGGCAGTCTTGGCGATGTCCTGCTCCTTAACCCGTAGTTGATGATAGCCCGACCTTAGATCAATCTTGGAGAAATGTTTGGCCCCTTGGAGTTGGTCAAACAGATCATCTATAAGTGGTAGTGGATACCTATTCCTGATGGTAATATTGTTGAGCTCGCGATAGTCTATGCAAAGACGCATAATGCCGTCCTTCTTCTTAACGAATAAGACCGGTGCGCCCTATGGAGATGCGCTCGGTCGAATAAAGCCTCGTTCCAGAAGTTCTTGCAGTTGATCCTTCAGTTCCTTCAACTCTATGGGAGCCATGCGATAAGGAGCCTTGGAAATCGGCTCAGCTCATAGGATGAGCTCGATATTGAATTCTACTTCACGTGAAGGTGGTATTCCCGGAAGTTCTTCTAGAAATACATCTAGAAATTCTGACACTATCGGCTGATCCTGAATTGATGGGGATTCAGCATCCATGTCATGAACAGTAGCTAGATAACCCTCACAGCCATGTGAAAGTAATGCACGTGCTTGCAGGGTTGATATGATTTGTACAGACCTCCCGGGTACGAAACCGTTGTGAATGTACTCTGGCGCATTTACATCACCGAAGATGACTCGATATGAATGGCTGTCTATGGTAGCATGATACTTGGATAGCCAATCTGTGCCCAAAATCATGTCAAAATCATTCATGTCCAGCGGAAGTGCGTCAACAGGACGAACCTTATCGTCAAACTCTAGGGGAAGGCTCTTGTACACATGGGTTATGCGTACAGAGTCTCTCAAAGGCGTGGAAATACTCAGTATGTTCTCTAGTGGCATGGGGAGTATCCTAACATTCTTGTCATAGGCAGTAGAAATGACCAAGTGAGTAGCACCCGTATCAAACAGAACACATGCAGCTTGACCATACATATACAAGATTCCAGTGATGGTACCTGTAGACTTGTTGGCCTGATCGCGAGATGTCGTGTAAACGCTTCCACTAGTAGGAGGCTGCTTGGTATCAACATGTCCCGATGTACCCTCCATCTCGCCCTTGCGGCAATCCTTCATGTGATGGCCAGGAAGACCACACTTGTAGCATGCGTCGCTGTCGCGGCGACATGGCCTTGGGTGCCTACGGTGGCAAGTAGAGCAAAGAGGATGAGTGTATCCTCCAGCAGGTGTCATGACTGGCTGAGAGCCTGATAAAACAATATACATGAGACATGATAATAGGTACAAAGGACAATGCGGATAATCGTAAGATTGAATACCAGTGATAGCTGGACGGTTAGGCTGTGAACCTCTCTGGTTCTGGTCCCTCCCGTTACCATGATTCCTGGTAGAAGATTTGCTAATGTGTCAGAATTAAGAATTATAACATGTAATCATTAGAAAATGCGTAAGTATAAGGACCTGCTGCTGTTGGAGTATCCAACGTTGTTATGGTAATTATCATTACCGCCACGCCTATCCGTAGCAGAACGGTCGTGAGTCTGACCGTTTCCCTTGGACTGATTAGGCTGTTGTTGAGTAGCCAACTGAGACCGGTCCCCAGTCTTCTGTCTGGAAGATACAATTTAAAGAGATGAAATACTGACATATACTGAAACAATACGGAATGGTAACCGTTTGAATACGAATGATTACCTCTTATCGGGTCTCTCTGCTTCCCCGAACTCATCTCTTTCTTGCAGCATTTCCAGCTTACGTGCTGCGTCGGCCACTTGTGCCACCATGTTTAACGTAGCACCTTCTAACTTGTTGGCAATCATTGGAGAAAGAGCCCAACAAAAATGTTGTGCCTGCTCTTCAGTAGTGCCCGCGGTTGCTCTCAGGACACCAGCGAACCGAAGGAAACGCTGCATGAAATCATTGCTGTTTTCCTCAGGTCACTGTCTAATGGTGTAATATTCTCTCATGAGCCTATTCCTTCCTTCCGTGGGGAAGATGCGAGGTGGGGGAGGATAGTCCTGCGAGTCTGCATTGGCAGCTGCAACCATCTCCCGGACATTGTGTGTGTCTACCATCTGACAGTATGACATAAAATACATGATTAAACTGATTAAAACATAAACTATATACATGAAAAACATTTATACCACTAAATCATGAGAAAATTTTTATGTAGGAAAAACTAGTACATGAATGCATGATGCAATTTTATGAAAACTTTTGTATGCGCGAGAGTGAACGCCTATGGTTAGTTCACTCAAAACAACGACATGGCGAGGGGACGCCAATGGGTCGGTCCCAAATTTAAAAGTTTAGATAAAACACATGTGACTAAATAGGGCTAGTCCTATACCAACCATTACTTAGTCATAAACCTGCGACAATGACATATATATGTATGCATGAAAATGATGAATGCATGAAAACCGACTGTCAGTTCTAGGAAGACCATAGTGACTACCCACTAATCACAAGTCGTGTTTTGAGAGCCTATAGGTCGAAGCCTTGGCTCTGATACCATAATTGTAACACCCCATTTTGATAAATGGAATGTCACGCGTGATTATGGCGTGTCATCAAAGCATACAAGGATAAATGTATAAAACATTACATGACCATAAAGGAAATACCGGAATCAAACATCGGTATCCCAAAAGTAGATCTCATCACACACAAACATAAGTACTGTAAATGAAAGAATGTCCATGGAAATGAGTATCAAAGTATAAAGGAATGCATAAAGTAAAGAAGGCTAGGAAGCTTCCAATCCATATGCACGTACGCTTTAAGTCTACGAGCGTCCCTGAGTACCTGCCGTTTTGGGAACATGAAAAGGAAAAAGGCTGAGCATAACGCTCAGTGCACGGATATACAAGTAAAGCATGAATAATATAAGCATATAAGCATGAAGCAGCGAAAAAGACTAAGTCCTGGATAACCTGGTTATATCTTAGTAAAACTGGTTTTATAGTTTGAAAAGTCTTATGTTTATCTTGTAAAAACTGTTTAACATATTTATCATTAGCCAATATAGGTCATGAATTATCCACGTGCATGAATACTTGGAGGGGTGACCTCGTCATGCAAATTAGAGGGGCTGCCTCTAATTTAATATACTGGTTTGGGTAGGAGGGATCAACTCCTTGTGAAGGATGCAAAGGCACACACCACATTCACCTGAATAATCTGCTGAAAACATGTAAACTAGGATGCACCCATACGCCCCACCTGATAATAATATGGCCAAAATCTTAAGGGACGCCACGAGCCATCACTCCGTCGTGGTGGAGTCATAACACTGGTGCCTCCAGTGTTATGGTTATGGTACCTCCATAACTAGGTGAAACTGGTCATGCATATATATGGCTTTAGGTATCTAATTAAACATAAGCAATTCAAAAACATATAAAACATATACTGGGTAAAACAGTTGGCTGCATACGGGAAATCCTAATAAGGAAGAATGTCCATACTTAAAGGACGGAGAATCCGTACCTTGTGTCCAATGAACGAAGAAGACGAACGGAAGAGAGTCCTACTTCGGTATCACTAATGCTACATAAATATATACGTGTATAAGTATCTGATTACTGATTACGTAACTGGTTTTATATCATGTCTTAGCTTGTTTTAAATGTTCATGTCATGTTTTACTGATTAAAGCTTTATACTGTGTTTATCATGTATTCGGATTAAGTATTTCTTGTATTTCATGTATTACTATGCTTATTGTGTAATAATAAGTAACTTTCTAAAAATAGCAGGTTTCCTAAAATAGAAAGTTTCCAAAAATAGAAAGTTTCAAAAAATAGAAAGTTTCTAAAAAAAGTCTCCAAAAATAGATTTTCTGCATAAAATAGATAAGTTTCTAAACATAGAAAGTTTCCATAAATAGATTAGCTGCCTTATTTAAATAAGTTTCTAAAAATAGAAAGTTTCCATAATTAGATATAAGCTGGATTATTAAGCTAATTATATAAGCTTAAGTGTTTACTGATTAATATTCTAAGTCATGAAATTAAATAGTATAGTTTATTAATTATTTCATGTAAATTAAATAAACTATAGGTTAAAGTATTTAATTAAATATAATATGATTTAATTAAATAAAGGTAAAAATACTTAGGTTAAAACATGTATTATTATCTAGTAATAATATAACCTAAGTCATGTAAATTAATTAATTATAAGTCATGATTTTAATAATTAATTAATTATATAGTCTAATTAAATGATAATTACTTAGGTTAAAATTCATGTATTAATAATAATATTAATAACCTAAGTCATGTATAAATTAAATTAATCATGTACATGTTTTAATTAATTTAATTTAATTCTTGTAAAAAAATAAACTTGTAAAAATAATTAACCTTGTAAAAACAACCCATGAACCGAACCCGTGTTTTAATCTAAACATGTGTGAACCGGACCGGTTTTAACCCGTGAACCGGTAACCAAATGCACCCTTGACTTGGCTAGCCGCCGGCTAGCATGAGTTCCCACAGGCTAGCCGGTGTTCCCCCTTCTTTGTTTTCGCCGAGACCCACCCGACAACAACCATACCCCGACCGAGGTCAGGGTCCCTTTTCTCCTGCTGTCGAGACACAAGACCACCACACCGAGACCTTGAGGTCTCGGTTGGTGCGAATCAAATCAAGCCGAGACCCCCCCCCCCCCTTTGGGGCTCGGTTTCTTGCGTCGGCCACAAACAAACACCCCTTAAACTCTTAATTAATTTTACCCCCATGATTAATTAACATGTGTTTACTTGTTTTTAAAACATTCATGATTTCATGTGATTAATTAATCATGATCATAAAAAGAAAAGAGGTTTAGGGTTTACCGATTACGTGAATCAAAGGAGGATGAACACACTAACAACCTTGCAATAAATCGAACACCAAAAATCAACCAATCACACCTTTGGTGTGAAATCTACCCGGCGGCCAAGGAGAGGAGAGAAAGAGATTAGGGTTTTCTTGTTTTTCCTATTTTTTGTTATTATGAAACTAAGTTTTCCCTTTTTCTTTGTTTAGCAAAATTGCATGGGCTTGGCCCTTGTATCTTGTCTTGTCCGCGGATAAGGGGGCCCACAAGGGGTAACCCGTATGTTTGATCGTGACTAATAATAAGTGTGTTCTCATGTTCGTGTTTTACGTGAATTAATAGTTATCGTTCGTGTCTTATTATATTTATTCATGATCTTAATAAATATACATAAATACGTAATACTAAGCTCGTGATTATTTACGTTCATGATTTCATGTTCGTATGTTCGTGATTATAATTATTATTGAAATAATTATTGTGTCTTAATACGTAATAAATACTTATCGTGTTATAACACGTACGTAATACTTGTAATTCTTGTTCGTGAAACCTAAACATGCTATAAAAGGAAAGTTCTAATCATGTACGTACGATCATAAGGGTACTATTCATGGTAAAAGCATGCGGGTTTTACATAATCACTGCGTATCATCAACCATCACGGCGGACGTAAATTACACCGCGACGAAAGTAACAAGGTACGTATGCTTTGCATGTTTACTATCAATATCAATATGTTATTTAACAACCCATCTTTCTTTTTTTATACATGTCAACAAGTGTTAGTGAGTTCTCCTTGTTGGAATTTTTATCCATATATACGCCAACTTAAAGAGTCATGTTCTAAATACCAAATACTACTTTTTATTAATAAACTTATATAGTAGAAACGAAATTTTGCTTTAAATCCTAAATTATCAACACAAGTATTGCTTTAAAACCTAAATTATCAATACAAGTATTGATAATTTGATATACATATTACTTGCCGTCGTTAATACTTTACATTTTGCTTTATTTATTATATAAATAATTTGGTTTTGTTAGATACAAAATGGCACGCGGTCGTTCAAGTCTACATGCGGTGACCGATGAGGAAATAGAGCATACAATAGTAAGTTCGTACAAACTTTTAATTTCGTCGCTTACATAAAACAAAATTTTAAGACTTTTATGCAATAAAAAATATTTATACATTATTCTTATTTTTTTGGTACGATAATTTGGACATATAAGAGTAATATTCACATGTTGTTTTGTTTGCACAGAGCGCTGACGATATGCCGTGAAGATATAACTGCTTAGGAAAAATTAAAAATAACGCGTGCAGAATATGTACCATAATTCTCTCGGTTGTTACCTTATTCTGGTTATTTATTTATTTTTTGTTAACGTACTACTAAACACGGGTAGCGCCCGCGTGGGAAGCGTCGACATGAGGTCTATGCATGTGGACGCAAAGATAGGCCGGGGGGACCTATTATCGTTGGGAGGCAACTTTAGCCTCCCGGTTAGTTTTAGGTCATCTGGCGCAGCAAGTACACCAGAGTTATCGGATTTCAAGATGCATTGTCAAATAAATAAGCATCGCACGATGAAAATTACGTGTAGTAGCGCGCTTGAGAAAGACGGGAGCGAACAGGTGCTTCTACTGACTTGTGGCCCGTTTGAAACACGCTTAAGAAAAGATGAAGTCGCGGATTTCCAAAAGAAGTGGGAAGAAAAGAGATTCTGGATCGAAGTCACAAGAAGGTTTAACTAGCATCTTAAGCGTACGCCCCCACTGTTTTTTAAAATCAAGAACGGGCGTGCACGTTTTTACTGTCTAGTACCTCAGGATCACGACTTGGCTCGCCAAGCGTGTTATCCTATTTAGATCGTATCATTTATATAATCGGAAATATATATTGTACTCGTAATGATTAAATATTGTTGTAATATTTTTTAAATCCAAATAAGTACAATAAGACACTACAAAATAAGAGTTATAAAGTTCATTTAAATGACCAAATGTTTGCTGACCTGATTAGTAAGTGTTTTGATTTTGTAATGTTTCCTATCTTTTTATTGGTTTTTGATTTAATCTGGTGGCAGACATGGTAATATTGTCAATCAAGTCTTCTTAGTCTGGTTTTACTTCAAAGTGGAAAATTTTAGGGCACATGTCCTATATGTTAATGTCGATTCTAGAAAAAAAAACTACACACTATTAGTCAATAGTACTCCATTGTACCTAAAAAGCTTATGAGGTTCATGTCATTTCTACCGCCACAAGAAGGCAGAAGCATTAAGCTGTAACTTATGTGATAAATCTAATAAAACGGATACACCAAAAATCAATATAATACATGCATAAATTAATATGCAATTGGCAAGAAATCAACCACTCCTTGAAGAAATTCGTTTCTGATCTCTTCTTGTTATTGCTGAATAATACTTATAAAACACAAAACTATAGATTTTTTAAATTAACAATGATTAAAGCGCGGGCTTCGCCCCGGGTTGTTAAATGTTTGGTCGCGATAATCTTATGTAATCTTCCATCCCAGCCAACAAAGTATGCTATATTCTATGTATTATGTAATACATAGATGCATCACTCATCCATGTCCTGGTCCATTCCAGTGGAACAACTTCACTAAACATTCAATCATTTTCCAGAAACCTCCAAAGGTTAGAAATGTCTTCAAGCACATACAATTTTCCAGTACGCACATGCCATGTAGTCGTCGGCATAAAGCCCTTGAAATCATTTGTGTAACAATATAAAAAATAAAATCCCTTATGATCCAGTTGTAGGTGACATTTATCAGACTTGGTGAAGCTGGTTTTCTTGATTCCGTGTAATCTGAAATCGCGGGCTCATGTTAGCAACAACAGCCTCCAACATATCTCATCCGACGTTGTCCAAAATATATGTCTATCCTATCCCGAAAAAACCTATTTTAAAACAACAAAAATACACCAAGTCTATTCAGCTTTATGTTGGTTTGGTATTCTAAAATACCTTTATTAATTCATTTAGTATATGGTGCCACTAACCTTTGGAGAGTCGAGTTTAGGTCATTTTGCTCTCTGAGACTCTGTAGCTGAATGCAACATCAAACCCGAGCTTCAGTTTCAGCAAATCAACCCCTACGTAACACAATGGGTAATTCAATATCAACAAAAAAATTCATCAAAACCAGAGCAGATTTACTTTCAGCTTTGGTCGTCATAAAAAATGAGATACAATGTATAAGCAAATTTTTATGATCTTTTGACTAAAATTCATGGATTTTGTGATATCAAATCTTCGAACCGACAAAAACCTATGGTCGGTGGCAGGAAGCGCATGCATAAAGGACACGAAATGCAAGAGAATTTGGCGAGAAGGTAACCTGCACCAGGTTACTTATCACGACGTTCTCCAGAACTTCAAGCCCTCATTTAGTGCAAGGTTTTCAGCTAATGGCATTCGGGTTTTTCCGATCTGAATATGACATTGCAGAAAAATGCTTGCGTATAAGAAACTGGTGCTGAACTCGGAACATGTTATTTATATCATCTTTGTATCTACCAATTCTTCTTATTTCATTCTCACGATTGATAATGATTATAAATCATTAAATACAATTAGGGGATACTTCAAATGTATTAATGGTCTTAACGATTCTAGGTTCCTAACAGTTTTTAGACAGTGGTGTTAAAAACAAATAGCTTTATGCTTTTACTGATTCAGCTTCTTTGGTAGATTAGCTTTATGGTTCCGCTACTATTACAAAGACTTTAATCTCTCTTTTGGCATAAAAGACAAATATAACTTCAACCCTGGAACCACTAAAGATTATCATGTTACTATATGTTCATTTTGCTTCATATCTAATGGAAATAGTTATTCTATGGCATTAATATAAGCCCCTAGTACCTGTACCACAAATTATTTCTCCAACGAAGTTAGAAGCACTTCCTGTTGACAACAGAGGGACCATATTAGTTGTATTCATCCTTGGTAATCCCACTCTGTAAAGGTTATAAAATCAGTGTTAACCCTTTTATTTATCAATAAGTTACTCGTATCATATAACCCTGGACGTCGTAATTTGGATTCATGAAAAAAAGTAAATAAAAAGCAGTAGCGTCCTATAGGCAGACAATCTTAGTGAGGTGTTTGGCATGGTCTGTTGAGAGTTTTTATCAAGTTACTGCATTTCAGTTGACAAATTATGCGTTTTAAACATGTGGGTATAGCTAAACCAATCGTTTGTAAGTTAGGGATACATGTAGGAAAATGAATATACCTCGCATAAGAAAATATTCTGGGTTAAAAAAATGTTAATGAGCAAGTCGACCAACTTACCAGGCAACAGAAACAATACTCCTGTGCTACATTACGTAACCCCTGCACATGATAACAATAACAAAGCACTCGTGTTACTTCTTTCAACTTTAACATCTAGTGGTTGTTTTTTTATCGTCTAATATTGAATAGTACCTGATATGAAGAGACTAACGTCAACTAACATTAATGTGATAGGAAAAGGCAAAAGAATGTCGTCTACCTTGAGTTCTCTACGACACTCGTGGTTTTTTTTATGGTCGCGAATTCGGCTTTAAGCAACACATATTTGTGCCTGCAAAACACAACACTTATGAATGGTACATCAAGAGTCTAGTATCTACCTTGAGTTCTCTACGACACTCGTATTTTTCTATGGCTGCGAATTGGCTTTAAGCAACACATATTTGTGCCTGCAAAACACAACACTTACGAATGGCACATCAAAATTCTAGTAATGTAACCACAATATATAGCCATAAACTAAGTTTATGTTACTTTTAAACTATTTTGCATGTAACTATTTTTAAGGTATCTTAACCATAAATGTATAAGGAAAAAAATACGAATTTCAAATAAAAAACCAATTTCAAAGTTCAAATTCAAACACCCCTTAACTTTGACTGTATGTGGTTTCCGCTGGTCTTGAGATATTATGATATATCCAGCAAAAATACAATTGTGCCATTTTCTTTTTAATCCTTTAGCAAATTCAAACTGAAAGTTAAGGACACTAAAGTAAATGACTTCTGTTGTTTTATAGATATGTTTAGCCTACTCGATTTGATGTTAACAAAAGAAGCTTAAATACCTGACTGAAACTCTTTTACACGCTTTGCGCTCTATTTCGAGATGTCCGCGATTTTCACATCTGTTGACTTGAGATTTTCAACAGGACCATCAACCGGGCTGTCACCTCTTACGGACCTATTCTAGCTTGATCGTGGAAAAGCAGTGGCCACAGCCGTACATGGCCTCCAGGTCGTAGGAAGCTTTCCGACTGATATGAGCTTAAACTCATATCCTTTTAATAACAAATAACCCTAAAACATGAAGCAAAATACCAATTTATTTGGCAAAAACAGTGTTATGTGGTATGTTTGTGTTTGTGTGCACTTATGTAGGTAAAAAGATACATTTTCAAGCAAACAAGGAAAAATCAAGCTCAAATGGATGAAAAAGACAAAAGAGGATCAAAAGTGACAAGACTTTGAAGTATAAGGACCTATCTTGACAAGTTATGAAAGTTGAAGGACTAAAAGTGAAAATATTGTAAAAAGTCAAGATTCAAGTCAAACTTGGTCAACTCTCAAGTCAACTCAGTCAAAGGACCATTTTGTTCAAGGATGGAAGTTAAAGGACCAAATATGTCAAAGGAATAAAGCTACAAGCTCAAATTTACATTCTGCCAAGATAAGGGGCTAATTCTGCCAAGATTGGAAAGTTACTTAAGTTTGATCCATGTGACAAGTATTTTAACCAATGGGAGGAGAGAAAACAAGTCACACGGATTGCCATTTCATCACATTTAATATCCACTCAGCCGCCTCACATTTATTACCAAATCCAAACAGTGCAATCCGTGTGACTGATTTTCAACCAATCAGAATTTAACACGTGGCATCTTCAAGAAGGAAAATTTTTCCCAGAATCGCGTTTGAGATAGAAGCTATTTCATGGAAAGATTTAAACACCAAAGTTGATCAATTTGAAGAGACGAACATAATGGTGCAACTCAATTAACATTTCATCCATCCAATCAAGAAAACCCAAATCCTTGTTCATACCTTCAAAGTGCAATATGCAGAATTCTCCACGTGGCAAGCTGGGATTGGTTCTGACACTTCACCAACCCCAACAAACTCTTCCTTCATGTCTATAAATAGCTGGATTAGACTTCATTTTCAGTAGTAGCTTAATTTTGTAAAAACACCTAGTTCTACTTTTCCTTTCCCTTTTCCCTCAATCTTACCCTAGCTACTCAAGAGTCTGACAAACTCTTGAGTTAGTTAGTTAGTTACTACCCTTGTAACAACTTTGTAACCGTTTTTCATTAATAAAATTCAAATTTACTCTTTCCCGCCAAAACTGTTCTTATCATTCCAGTTCATTTCTTGCTGCATTTGGATACTAGTGTTGCTGATAAGTGTTTGTTATGATCAATCATTGATCATAACTGGCATTGGTGAAGTTTGCTAGCTGTTTGATCACAATTCAGTCATTGCATAGTTCCAATGGAGTTTTCAAGCAGAATGATGGTTTCTTGTTGATTAGATAGCAGTTATAGTAGATTGATTGATTCCTAGTGATAAGGTGGTGGTTATCACTAGGGCAAGAGAGCTCAGCGCTCCTCTTCTTCTCAAAGGAATTCTTCAATAGGTTTTAAGCTTCTTGATTTTTGTTCCACTCAACAGTTAATTGCATGCTTTCTTTCTTAGAATAAACTTGATGGCTGCTTGATAAAAGTTACTTGTTGTTAATGTTTGCTAGATCTTAGAGTGTTAGTAGTTCAAACCTGTTTGCTTGTTCTTTGATTTGGTTTTAATTCTAGTTAACTGCTTTGATTCAGTCTCTTTTGTTCTTGTAGTTGGTTTGTGGTTCTAGTAGAGTTAAGGGAGTGCATTGAGCTCTATTACTCTTCATTCTGATCATTGAAGTTAGATTGCTATAGCTTTTAAATCAGCTTAATTCAGAACTCTATAAGCATTTGTAAAAGTTAGTAAAATCAGTAAAGGAGTGTTTGGGAATAGCTCAAAAATAGTTTTCAAGCATTGAGATTTGGATTTTTAAAGTTCATTTACAGTCCTTAAGTGATAACAAGTTGTTTCAAGTCTTTTATAAGTCAATAACAAGGTCAAACAGGCAATTGGCACCTAAAAAGTTTGGGTCAGTTTTATGCATTTGAGTCATTCAGGAACTTACCATTTTCAATTTGCTAGAACTCACTCAAAACTGGATGAATTTGGATCAAACTTGTTTCTATTTGTAGCTTATATCATAGAGTTTTAGATTCCAAGAGGATTTTATACAGTATTCAATAAGCACTTAGGAATAAGCAAAAATCAGAAATGGAGACTTAACTCAAGTTTCTGTAACTTGACAACTGAAAATCTGTATCTCATTTTCCTCTTCATAAACTTAGCACTTTTTCTTCACAAATCCATTTAGGTAGTTGAGTTACTTGATTTTTGAGAAAATTAGCTTTTTGAAAAAAAGTTGGTCAACGCTTGGTCAACATAAGCTCTTTTTAGCTTAATTCAGATTTAGAGCTTATTACTTGATGAAATTCGTTCTGGTTTGATTTCCCATTCTTTAAATCAATTGCTTAATCAGTTTTAATAGAAAAATCAAGTTGTGGTTGATTAGATTTAGCTAGAGCTTAATTTGTGCTTATTGATAAGCACTCATTTGCTTATTTCTGATCTTTAGCAAATTTCCCTGAACACACGTAGCTTAATTGAGATTTCAAGAGTTTTGCAAGTTGTTTCATCAAATTTGGTTGAGTAATAAGCCAGAACGAGCTTATTTTCTCATTTGTCCCGTTTTTGCTTAAAAAGTTTTCTTTATTGCACTTTAGTCCTTTAAGTTCTGTCAGCGTTTAAAATTGGCCTAATCTTCATGTTTTTAGGGTTTGCATTGTTTTAGTCCCTGGATTTTGGGAGTTGTTAAAATTCAGTTAGATATTTGTTAGTTTGTTACATTTTTGGCAAGTTTGTTATAGTTGTTGCATTTTTGATCCTTTTAGTTAACAGTTTTACATTTTTAGTCCCTATAATTGTTAGAGTTTACATTTCAAGCATTTACTTTTCATAGAAATTACAATTTCAGTCCTTTAAGTTTCACATTTTGCATTTTGAATTTTTACTTGAATAAAAACGTGGTATTTGCAATTTGTTTTACATATACGTAGGTAATAATTTTCTGTTTTACAAGCATTTGTTGAATTAGCAATAGATTAACCAAGCAAGCTTAACAA
Source organism: Glebionis coronaria (assembly GCA_025667525.1). Classification (NCBI taxonomy): domain Eukaryota; kingdom Viridiplantae; phylum Streptophyta; class Magnoliopsida; order Asterales; family Asteraceae; genus Glebionis; species Glebionis coronaria. The sequence continues at coordinate 512,955,027 of CM046879.1, read as the reverse complement.
CCAAGAACAATTAAAAACCCGATATTGGTTGGACTTTCTATTAGCAAGAACTGAGAAAAAACGAACTGCATTATACTCAATTTCACCGACCCTCTTTCCTTTGCACGACACGTGTAGCCTTTATTCATCTAAAATGGAAAGCAACTTTCGGAAATGTTTCATTGCATCAGCTGGTAGTGTTCCTGCAAGGATTAGAAACAAAAGTAAGAGTGATGCTCACTATAAAGAGCAAAACGTATTGGGAAGTATAAAAGTAATATCAAAGAACCCGAGCCTGCTATCATGCACATTTCAGGTTGTAAAAGTGGATGTTCGACTCAAATGTTGCAAGTTCAACCATCGACCAATGACTCTGCTGACAAATCAGATTTTTATAGATTACATATACCAGACAATTTAAAGTCAAAAAGTTTAACCAATGCAGATTTAAAAGTGACAAAACCAAGAGCAGAAATAAGGGTTCATACCGCATTTGTTGCATCTTTGGTCGACTTAAACTGCCTACACTACTACAAAAACTCACATAGTGCCCTGTTTAAAACCCCCTTATAGCCCGTTTTTGCCTGGGGAGTCAAAATAGGGGGGGGGACTTTATTTGAAAATGGCATAGTTCCCGGTTTATAAAACAATCTCTAAGATGAATAATAGAGCACTGTTTTCCCCATGATGACCCTGCTCTATCTAATTTCGAAAGTAGTTTTTTAATTAGCATAGATCCCTGTTCTTTGTTTTGAAACATGGCTCTATCATATTCTTTTTTTTAAAATCAAATACCACATGTATATACATATATCCAGATATCGACACAGCAAAACTAAATTGCAACAAAACCATTTATAGCAAAACCAATATATTCAATATCATAAATGAGTCACATCAGTTTAATATAAGTTCTTCGGACTTAACATGAACTTAACAAACATACTAATATCCCTAATTAAACATCACAGCAATTTCATAAATGTTTTGGTAAGGTACGAAAAAGAAGAGATACAAAACGACATGACCACATGCCGACCTATTTGAAACACTAGCATGATTGATCATCAAATGCCGGACACTGAAATGAACATGCTCACAATGTTGTCCAACTCTTTGGTACTAAAGGGATTCTTGTCGCTCCACGAAATCTATAAAAAAACATGCATAAGCTCAATGTAAGAGATACATAAGTTTGATGTACAGTTTTTACTCTTAAAACATTTATTCAACAGAAGATATTATTTAACCAAGTATTGCACTTAACAAAAGATATTATTCAACTATTGATGTCTACTCTAGCTTCAACAACTCTCTATTAGGGAGATTTTTTATACTGCTACTTGTGTGCTTAACTCGTGTTTAACTCAACGTGTAGCTAAAAGAAAACGTAACAATAGTCTGATATTTACAGCTCCACAGTTGCATATCAGAAACCTTTTACTTAACCAGAACATTATTAGTGTTAATGGCAAACATAATGGCAATTTGATAATCTGATAATCACTTCTAGAACATAATGGCAAACATCCCTAGAACATTATTAGTGTTAATGAAAAATAGTAAACCATCATTCTAATGTTAGTTTGAAAATACTTGATTTTATTGAGTCTAATCAAGAAAATATGCAGTTTCTTAAGGTATTTGAGCTTCAGACATCCGTAAACTAGTCCAGCGGAGAAGGCAGAGACATGGGCCACCTATAATTTCGAAATCAAGAATAAAATTACAAATCTCTCAACAGAAAAGATAAAGAATCGTCAAATTGTAAAACTCAGACAAAGGCACAGAACATTTATTTGCAATATTAGAGTTGGCAACTTGACTTATTCAGAAAAATGTAAGATCTCTTGATTTTCCAAACAATCATTATCACTTGATAACTCGTAACCCAATACACTTGCAATCTTACATGATCAAGAAAATTATAGCAATACAGATTGCACGCAGAACACTCAATCGACTAAATGACTAACTGAATTGTTCTATTCAGTTGAAAAATAGAGTATTCTCAAAATCAAACTGGAAACTGCAAGTGTTTGGACACACGATAGTATCTAACTAAACATCAAACCTCCATTTCACACCAACTACATACATCCCAAAGATAAGTATATGACATACGTAACAAGAGTGATGGAGTAAGCTCTAAGACACACTATTCAATTAAGATACCAAAATAATCCAAGTTTTCAAGTCTAAATTAATTACAATAAGCTTATAGCTAATGGTACTGTTCTTTTAGTGTGTCAATTATAATAAATATAATTCTAATTACATCGTGAAAACACAAATGTAGTATATATGAAGTAGCCTAAGAAATATTATGTAGATGGGTACCTGATGCAAATAGAACCTATTAAGCCAATCTTCTGTTTGTCAATTCAGTACTACTGACCTGATGTACCAAAAATATTGTGCTATGACTTACGTCAAGTCATTTATCATACACAAGGTCACACAGAAACTTCAAATACGAATATGAACTACTCATTTGATAAGCGCTTAATAATGAAATTGAAACAACTAGCTACATACAGTAGTTCAATCAAAAAAAAAAATCTAAACAAAAAAAAACTAGCTACATACAAGTAGTAACAGTACAGTTAAACTGATTGTATTTATCTTATCATTTAGAGGTCAAACAATCAGTTCTAGAGTAGCTGCAGCATCCCGATTCTGAACGCATACATAAATAGATAATTCGAATTAGTCAAACACTCAAACATGTTTAGAGCATAGATTAAAGTCTGACTGTGTTCCTATTATGTACACATGTACTTGTTGGAATTTATCATTTAGTTTTACCATTTCATTAACACAAGAAAGATACAATTGTTGAAATCTGAGACCTGGTGACACAGCCTTGATTAAAAAATTTCAGGAGAATCTATTACTTTGAGATGGTCAACAAATCAAAATCCACATACAGTTAACTACTAAAACTAAGATATGAACCTAGAAACAGTTAGGCTTTATTAATGATCACAAAAATACCTTTATCAAATACCTTTTTAATCTCACCTAAAATAATACTGTAACTTAAAACACAGGCTGTAATATTCAAATATTGATATTCCAAATGAACATAGAAACAGTTGGCCTTTATGAATGATCACAAACATTTCCAGTGCCCATAACTATTGAAAAAGCGTCGGTTAGATTTGAGTTTTTAATACACTCAGGTCTCTGGGTAATTAGTAACAATTTTTTTAGTATGAAGATTAGCAGATTGCCTTGTTCTACATAGATAAGATACAATCTCACTTGCACAATGAAGTTTATTTTTTCACAAGCATGAATGTCTTCTGTTAAATTATTTTGCCACTAGTTAAATTAAAAGCCATACAAGTAGACGCGTACTTTGACACGAAAAACTAAATGATTATAGTAAAACTACGTAACTCATGCAATTTTTGAATGTATATAGAATGCTAAACAAGGACTTACACATAATGATTGCTAAGTAAATTATCAACTATTTACACGTGGGCTAGAGTTACATGTAAAAGGCTATTTTCAAGTTATCGGGTTGTCCCGATAAGAGGAATATCAAATCAAAGAAATGGTCCTGGTTTTGAAACATTATGCTAAGTCATCAACGACAGATTTAGGTAGCTATCAACGAGAAAAAGAAATACTTAAGGTTCCAATTTAGTACCCGTATGATTTGTTTCGGTGGATATTCTTGCTGGGAAACATGGTATGAAGCTGCAAAAGAAAGGGTTAAAAATAATAAGAAACTTTATAAAAAAAATCTATACTATTCAGACGTCACATTAGGAAAACTAAAACTTACAACAACGTGTAACTCCAAGAAATCACTAGACTTTCTCAATGTTGTTAGAGTAGTTGTAACCCCTGTGGGTGATTGTAGCGCAACCTTAACCCTGTAGAACTGTTCATATAATGTTGATATCCAATATCCACAACATAAACCACAACCAAAAACAGTATTCATGAAAATTGTAGAAAAACAAACATAATGGTGCCTCCCATTGCTAGAAACTCATCCTCTAGAAGAAACAATTATGAAATTTCAAAAACTTGGAGATCAACTATTTAATAAATCATGTCATCTTCATGGGTATATCATTAACTTATTAAAAAACTAGAAATTTATGATATTTGAATACCATAACAGGATTCATGTCCATAGCCTGTGGAGCAACAAGCCAACTTGGTACCGTGACGCTATAACGCCATCCTATGTGAGAATCATGTGGCCACACTGTGTCCCGCCCATTCTACGGAATCATATGTATTAAAAACAAAGTGATGTTAGAGGAATCTTGAAGAAACTGTACAAGTACACACTACATAATTTCAAAAACAAACTGAGGAAGCTTTAGTCTAAAAGCTGTTGTCAATCAATATCATTTTCATGAATTGGATAGAAGTGACAAGAAATTATCCCTTAACTATTCATAAACACTGCAACAAATTGGATAGAAGTGACAAGAAAATAACGAAATTAACCAAAATATAATCAAATTGGAGACACATACTGATATGAGTTAAATTACTCATATCAATTATATCAATAAACATACAATAAATGCATAAAATGTGTAAAAATGGCCTTGTATACGTTTGTTTGTTGTTTAGTGTGTGTAGGTACCGAAGTCAGGAAAAACCGGCAAAATCGACACGGGTTTTGAAGAAAAGATCAAAGAAACCAAATACAAGCTCGTTTTTAGTGGATTTAACTTATTGAAGATTAATTGGGCTTATGGGTCCCACATTTAGATTAATGGGCTCAAAAACCCATTTAAAGAACATGTATTGTTTGTTAAATGGCTACAAACCCAAAACATAGGCCCAAAAAGGTTATAAACTTGGACAATTTACTTATATGGGCTTCAAGCCCATATCATTTCCATAAACTATGAAACGTGAGTTATCACGGGCCTTTGAAAAACCCATTTGGGCTTGATCAGTTAACAAAAGAAACGAAAGTTATATTTACTTTCATTCAGTCAACATTTGTTTATTACTCACTTTTCACATTCACACGTTTATTAACTCTCCTTTGGTTTTAACGTTTTATCTACCCACTCACACACATTCACACATTACCATTCGATACTTCCAAAGTTTCCTTTCTTCTCTCTCAACCCAAACCAAATAACCAGACACCCACTATTCCCTTAACCCTAATTTACAAAACCAATTTGGGGCTTTTACCTATTAAAGGCGCGTGATAACACACGCTCCCTTAATTAAATCCCCACTTTACCGGAGATAGAAGATGGGGTATTTTGGTGACGTGGATCCCATTCCTTGCATCTGATTGGGTGAGACACATCACCCATCTTCATTCCTCCAATCAATAAAGGACAAGTCAGCACTCAACAAGCACAACTAGCACACTCGGTTGCCAAGCTGGCAATGCGTATGCTAGCTGGCCAATCATAGCTGTAGATCAAGAAAAGAAGAAAGAGAGTGGAAGATCAAGGACTGTGATTCAAGATTCGCATCAACAAACCACCACCAAGAGCCTTGGGGGTTGGCTATAAAAACTCCTATATTCTATAATTTTGGGTATCCCATTTTTATTTTACTGTTATTATCTAGAAATAGTTTTAGGAATAATTGTAATCTTTTTACTTTAAAAGTATTGTAATATTTTATCTGATATTAATAAAAGTCAATTTGAAGTTTATCTATTCTGATTTAATTTCTGTTAAAAAGTTATTACATTATTTTCTCCTAGTTAAATCTATTCAGTATTAATTAGAGAAATTATTTGGTCAAATTTATCCAATAATTTGATTAAAATAATTAAAATAAATTTAGGGAAAACTTTTCCCACTGAAAAGTTATTTAAAACTGTTCGTATGGTGTTCAATGATGGTGAATGGTGATGATAATGGTTCGATGATGGTGGTTAAAAAATGGTGTTGATTCGTTCAGTTAAGGAGGCTCAACGCCTTCCTTCTTCTCAAAGGGTTCTTCAAATGTTTTAATCCCTTTTTATTTTATGTTGTTTACATGTTTTTATGATTCTGTTTAGTTGATTGAATTTAGCTGATAATCTTTTAGTTTAATTTGCTTTTCTTATATTTTTACTTGATCCTGTTTAGATTTGTTTAATGAAGTAATTTGTTAGAAGAAATAGAGTATTAGTAAGTTTTAAATCTGTTTCAAATAGGAGTTTGGATAAATCTTCATAAGTGAATTTTGAATAGTCTGTATATTTGGTTCAATCTGTTAAACTGTTTAGACCTAATCCTAGTTCAATAGTCTGCTGAATGATGTTTTGATACGTGTTTATGTCTGCTGGATATTTGGTGTTATTGTGAGAAGTTTTTATTGGTTCATGTTTTGCTGATATAAGTGCTTAATATAGCTGTAATTTTTAATTTGCTGAATGTTTATGGTTCTGCTAATTTAAGTCTCTTTGCTGTATGATTTTGGTCTCTCACTGCTGAATAATGCTTAGGATTGGTGAATGAATATGCCTGTTGAACTAATTGGTTTAAATATGGGTTAATTATCCAGTTTTGATACATGATATAAGCTTTGTAGGTATAAGGTTTAAGGATAGTTGATATTGTATTGGGCTGTGATAGTTTGTAATCTTATAACTGAGTTTATCATATCTAAGATTTGAGTTTTTATGTTGCTGTAAGTTTTTAACTCTGCTGCTTTTTTGTTATTTCTGCTAAGCATTTAGCTAACAGATTCTATTGGTCTGTATAGTTTTATACTGATTTTATCATTTCCAAAAATAGCTTATCATCAAAAAGTCACTCTTGTGACTTTTATTTACTTTACTCTGTCAAAAATAATAATAACAAAAAAAGATTGTCCCTTACGAGACTCGAACCCATGACCTCATGGTTTAATACCCAACGTGATAACCAGTTGTTCTAGCACTTGTTTGTGTGTTAATACGGATTCGATTATTAATATAGTTTCATTTAATTTGGCTGTCAGTTTTAAGTAGAGTGTTAAATATAAGTTTTCATTAAAGTAAATTCTAATTAATAGTTTACTTTTATAAAGTTTAAAAAGAATAAATAAATAAAAAAAAAATAAAATTTATTTTATTAAATTTAGAAATTTAATTAGTTATTAAAAATTAGTTTTAAAATAATTGGATTTTAATTAATTTAGATTTCAGTAAAATAGTTTTTAAAAAATAGATTTTGTTTAGTTAAAAAATAGGTAAAAGTTAATTTTAAATAGATTTATTTACTTTTGAGATTTAAAATAGTTTTTAAAATTGTTTAAATAGTTTTATTTTAAAAAGTGTAAAACTATCTTTATTAAATAGATTAGTTTTTAATTAAATTTAAATAGTCTAAATTTTAAATAGTTTGATTTTTAAATAATTGTCTTTAGATTAAATAATGGGGAATGATTCATGCACTTTAGTATTTAATTAATTAAAAAATGTAGGATTAATTTTAGATTAAAAACCGAAAAACAATTCAAATCGCTTGTCCAAATTGAAACAAAACGTCTCAAATTCACTTGATCTTCGTGTACAACGAACTTGGATCATCAACGTGTTTAATTAAATCCGTTTTCGACTTATTTATGGATTATTACCTTTTCCTAAGGGTAATTTCCTAAATTTGTCCTATATCGTATCTAAGTAAAATACATCGATGTTTCCTCGACACATCACATACCTACAACAAAATTGATAATTATATGAGAAGAAGGGAGATGAATGAGCATGTGATAATGTCTATGGCTGTGGTGAGAGAGGTGCATTTTGACCCGAATATGTATCCGAACCGGAACCGTTTCCGGAACCGTATCGATTTCCGATACTCGAATCCCGTTCGGTGAAGGTGAAAAAACATTCGGGACTGGTACCAAATCGGGAAATTCCCGAAAAAACGGGAAAATCCCGATTTTCCGGTATCGGTACCGATTCCCGAATCTCGTTCGATACGGGATCGGTACATAACTTCTTAGATCGGAAAAAAATCGGGAGCACTAAATCGGTACGGGTTCGGACGGGATTGGTCCCGAGCTCATCCTTAGGTACAACTAAGTAGAGGTGGCAAAACGGGCAGGCGGGCACGGGCGGCGGGCTAAACGGGCGACGGGCTAAATGGGCGACGAGCCAAACGGGCGCGGGCAAAACGGGCACAGGCAAAACGGGCGGGCAAAACGGGCGCAAGCTAAAATGAGAAAAAAGACATATAAAAACGTAGAATTAAAAAATAAAAATACTTGTTTAAAATCCGTGGATAAAAAACTAAATATAATATATCCGCCGAGTAGTCTAATTAGTGTTTTACATGTGCACCCATTAAGCCCGGAAGTTTCTTACTTATGCGCCCGTTTAGCCCATTAATAATAAAAAAATGCGCAAAAAGTGCCCTATCTTTTTTTGAAAATGGGCAAAAAATGCCCATCTTTATGAAAATGGGCAAGATTTGCCACCTGTAGGTACAAGTGTGCGATCTAATCTTATTGAAAGGTACGCCCAAAATTTTGATAAAAGTACAAAAAGTCCGCCCAAATTTTTGAGAAACATAAAAATTCCGCCCAAAGTGTTTAATGGATTAGTTCCCGGTTTTATAAATAACAACCGGGCTTCATTTTATTGAGCCATGTTTTCTCAACATAACAGGGCTTTATGTTAAAAAAAAGAGAGGGTATAACCTTTAGTGTCCGTTTTTAATATAAAATGGGCTTTTATTGGAGGGCTTTATTTGACTTTTTGTAGTAGTGCTAGACCGCTGATGGATCATTTTTGCTCTTGTAGTAACACCATGTACGCCACATTTTCAGATTTAATTTATTAAACTTAAAAGGTTCTATACCCACCTATAGCCATATAAAGCAAGTTTTTCACTGTTTAAAATTAACCAGCTTCATTTAGTGATCCTAAGAAACCCAAAAATCAATTTCAATAAGAAATCTGAGACATCCACTACACATCCCTATGATCTACCGTATCTTTCTGGTGGGTCTGTGCGCGTCATATGGTTCTAGGTTAAAATGGGTACACACACCTTTCCCTGTTTAAGCATTAAGTAATTTATTGTGCTGAGATTGCACCTTTAAAAAAAATCTGTGTTCGTTAAATGGTTTTTGCTTACCAAAATTATAAGGCGAGAGAAGTTCGCGTTGTTGTAATTTTTTTGCAATTGGTAAATAACTGTTTCCCGGTTCCCTCGTGTCTTTTAAAGCTAGCTGATCAACAATAGTTCATTCGAATGCACTTACTTTGCGGGTCAGTTTGATTTACACCAACCCTTTGTCGATCAACTTCTTCATGCAGTTGCATTCTCTATACCACTCACTGCCCGAGCTTACTCCAAACAGTCACGCATTCCCCTTTCCTCTTTCAGGCCTGCAAAGATAAAAATCATTCCGTTACAAAAGCAAGGAAGACCAGGCCACGATTTCGAAACATGGAACAATATAAATATATCAACCAATCAAATATTGATCATCAGTTTAAGTATGATTATTAATAGCAAAAGAAATTACAGGAAAATTGATTACCGATCCTTAACCTCCTAAGGATGACCAAATGATAACATTGTGCCCTTCACTCGCTAATTCGGTTCAAATCAGCTTGGTTCGGCTCAGTTTGGTTTCGATTTAAAACACAAAAGATATCGCTAATATATATATATATATATATATATATATATATATATATATATATATATATATATATATATATATATATATATATATATATATATATATATATATATATATATATATATATATATATATATATATATATATATATATATATATATATATATATATATATATATATATATATATATATATATATATATATATATATATATATATATATATATATATATATATATATATATATATATATATATATATATATATATATATATATATATATATATATATATATATATATATATATATATATATATATATATATATATATATATAGAGGGAGGTTAATGTGAGAGATTTTTTAAAGTTGTAAAAATGAGAACTATTCTAAAACACCACTAAAACATTGATACATTATCATTTTAGTAATAATACACCAAAATATATATTATTTATACAACTTAACATTCTACCAACTAATAAACAACGACTTAGTGTGTAACATATTACTGATACACAATTAAAAATGTGATACACAAACATCACAATCTTAAAAAGATAATATCTTATACATAATAAATATACATAAATACGTAATACTAAGCTCGTGATTATTTACGTTCATGATTTCATGTTCGTATGTTCGTGATTATAATTATTATTGAAATAATTATTGTGTCTTAATACGTAATAAATACTTATCGTGTTATAACACGTACGTAATACTTGTAATTCTTGTTCGTGAAACCTAAACATGCTATAAAAGGAAAGTTCTAATCATGTACGTACGATCATAAGGGTACTATTCATGGTAAAAGCATGCGGGTTTTACATAATCACCGCGTATCATCAACCATCACGGCGGACGTAAATTACACCGCGACGAAAGTAACAAGGTACGTATGCTTTGCATGTTTACTATCAGTATCAATATGTTATTTAACAACCCATCTTTCTTTTTTTATACATGTCAACAAGTGTTAGTGAGTTCTCCTTGTTGGAATTTTTATCCATATATACGCCAACTTAAAGAGTCAAGTTCTAAATACCAAATACTACTTTTTATTAATAAACTTATATAGTAGAAACGAAAGTTTGCTTTAAATCCTAAATTATCAACACAAGTATTGCTTTAAAACCTAAATTATCAATACAAGTATTGATAATTTGATATACATATTACTTGCCGTCGTTAATACTTTACATTTTGCTTTATTTATTATATAAATAATTTGGTTTTGTTAGATACAAAATGGCACGCGGTCGTTCAAGTCTACATGCGGTGACCGATGAGGAAATAGAGCATACAATAGTAAGTTCGTACAAACTTTTAATTTCGTCGCTTACATAAAACAAAATTTTAAGACTTTTATGCAATAAAAAATATTTATACATTATTCTTATTTTTTTGGTACGATAATTTGGACATATAAGAGTAATATTCACATGTTGTTTTGTTTGCACAGAGCGCTGACGATATGCCGTGAAGATATAACTGCTTAGGAAAAATTAAAAATAACGCGTGCAGAATATGCACCATAATTCTCTCGGTTGTTACCTTATTCTGGTTATTTATTTATTTTTTGTTAACGTACTACTAAACACGGGTAGCGCCCGCGTGGGAAGCGTCGACATGAGGTCTATGCATGTGGACGCAAAGATAGGCCGGGGGGACCTATTATCGTTGGGAGGCAACTTTAGCCTCCCTGTTAGTTTTAGGTCATCTGGCGCAGCAAGTACACCAGAGTTATCGGATTTCAAGATGCATTGTCAAATAAATAAGCATCGCACGATGAAAATTACGTGTAGTAGCGCGCTTGAGAAAGACGGGAGCGAACAGGTGCTTCTACTGACTTGTGGCCCGTTTGAAACACGCTTAAGAAAAGATGAAGTCGCGGATTTCCAAAAGAAGTGGGAAGAAAAGAGATTCTGGATCGAAGTCACAAGAAGGTTTAACTAGCATCTTAAGCGTACGCCCCCACTGTTTTTTAAAATCAAGAACGGGCGTGCACGTTTTTACTGTCTAGTACCTCAGGATCACGACTTGGCTCGCCAAGCGTGTTATCCTATTTAGATCGTATCATTTATATAATCGGAAATATATATTGTACTCGTAATGATTAAATATTGTTGTAATATTTTTTAAATCCAAATAAGTACAATAAGACACTACAAAATAAAAGTTATAAAGTTCATTTAAATGACCAAATGTTTGCTGACCTGATTAGTAAGTGTTTTGATTTTGTAATGTTTCCTATCTTTTTATTGGTTTTTGATTTAATCTGGTGGCAGACATGGTAATATTGTCAATCAAGTCTTCTTAGTCTGGTTTTACTTCAAAGTGGAAAATTTTAGGGCACATGTCCTATATGTTAATGTCGATTCTAGAAAAAAAACTACACACTATTAGTCAATAGTACTCCATTGTACCTAAAAAGCTTATGAGGTTCATGTCATTTCTACCGCCACAAGAAGGCAGAAGCATTAAGCTATAACTTATGTGATAAATCTAATAAAACGGATACACCAAAAATCAATATAATACATGCATAAATTAATATGCAATTGGCAAGAAATCAACCACTCCTTGAAGAAATTCGTTTCTGATCTCTTCTTGTTATTGCTGAATAATACTTATAAAACACAAAACTATAGATTTTTTAAATTAACAATGATTTAAGCGCGGGCTTCGCCCCGGGTTGTTAAATGTTTGGTCGCAATAATCTTATGTAATCTTCCATCCCAGCCAACAAAGTATGCTATATTCTATGTATTATGTAATACATAGATGCATCACTCATCCATGTCCTGCTCCATTCCAGTGGAACAAGTTCACTAAACATTCAATCATTTTCCAGAAACCTCCAAAGGTTAGAAATGTCTTCAAGCACATACAATTTTCCAGTACGCACATGCCATGTAGTCGTCGGCATAAAGCCCTTGAAATCATTTGTGTAACAATATAAAAAATAAAATCCCTTATGATCAAGTTGTAGGTGACATTTATCAGACTTGGTGAAGCTGGTTTTCTTGATTTCGTGTAATCTGAAATCGCGGGCTAATGTTAGCAACAACAGCCTCCAACATATCTCATCCGACGTTGTCCAAAAAATATGTCTATCCTATCCCGAAAAGACCTATTTTAAAACAACAAAAATACACCAAGTCTATTCAGCTTTATGTTGGTTTGGTATTTTACAGAAACCTTTATTAATTCATTTAGTATATGGTGCCACTAACCTTTGGAGAGTCGAGTTTAGGTCATTTTGCTCTCTGAGACTCTGTAGCTGAATGCATCATCAAACCCGAGCTTCAGTTTCAGCAAATCAACCCCTACGTAACACAATGGGTAATTCAATATCAACAAAAAAATTCATCAAAACCAGAGCAGATTTACTTTCAGCTTTGGTCGTCATAAAAAATGAGATACAATGTATAAGCAAATTTTTATGATCTTTTGACTAAAATTCATGGATTTTGTGATATCAAATCTTCGAACCGACAAAAACCTATGGTCGGTGGCAGGAAGCGCATGCATAAAGGACACGAAATGCAAGAGAATTTGGCGAGAAGGTAAGTTTTCAGCTAATGGCATTCGGGTTTTTCCGATCTGAATATGACATTGCAGAAAAATGCTTGCGTATAAGAAACTGGTGCTGAACTCGGAACATGTTATTTATATCATCTTTGTATCTACCAATTCTTCTTATTTCATTCTCACGATTGATAATGATTATAAATCATTAAATACAATTAGGGGATACTTCAAATGTATTAATGGTCTTAACGATTCTAGGTTCCCAACAGTTTTTAGACAGTGGTGTTAAAAACAAATAGCTTTATGCTTTTACTGATTCAGCTTCTTTGGTAGATTAGCTTTATGGTTCCGCTACTATTACAAAGACTTTAATCTCTCTTTTGGCATAAAAGACAAATATAACTTCAACCCTGGAACCACTAAAGATTATCATGTTACTATATGTTCATTTTGCTTCATATCTAATGGAAATAGTTATTCTATGGCATTAATATAAGCCCCTAGTACCTGTACCACAAATTATTTCTCCAACGAAGTTAGAAGCACTTCCTGTTGACAACAGAGGGACCATATTAGTTGTATTCATCCTTGGTAATCCCACTCTGTAAAGGTTATAAAATCAGTGTTAACCCTTTTATTTATCAATAAGTTACTCGTATCATATAACCCTGGACGTCGTAATTTGGATTCATGAAAAAAAGTAAATAAAAAGCAGTAGCATCCTATAGGCAGACAATCTTAGTGAGGTGTTTGGCATGGTCTGTTGAGAGTTTTTATCAAGTTACTGCATTTCAGTTGACAAATTATGCGTTTTAAACATGTGGGTATAGCTAAACCAATCGTTTGTAAGTTAGGGATACATGTAGGAAAATGAATATACCTCGCATGAGAAAATATTCTGGGTTAAAAAAATGTTAATGAGCAAGTCGACCAACTTACTAGGCAACAGAAACAATACTCCTGTGCTACATTACGTAACCCCTGCACATGATAACAATAACAAAGCACTCGTGTTACTTCTTTCAACTTTAACATCTAGTGGTTGTTTTTTTATCGTCTAATATTGAATCGTACCTGATATGAAGAGACTAACGTCAACTAACATTAATGTGATAGGAAAAGGCAAAAGAATATCGTCTACCTTGAGTTCTCTACGACACTCGTGGTTTTTTTTATGGTCGCGAATTCGGCTTTAAGCAACACATATTTGTGCCTGCAAAACACAACACTTATGAATGGTACATTGTATCTACCTTGAGTTCTCTACGACACTCGTATTTTTCTATGGCTGCGAATTGGCTTTAAGCAACACATATTTGTGCCTGCAAAACACAACACTTACGAATGGCACATCAAAATTCTAGTAATGTAACCACAATATATAGCCATAAACTAAGTTTATGTTACTTTTAAACTATTTTGCATGTAACTATTTTTAAGGTCTCTTAACCATAATTGTATAAGGAAAAAAAATACGAATTTCAAATAAAAAACCAATTTCAAAGTTCAAATTCAAACACCCCTTAACTTTGACTGTATGTGGTTTCCGCTGGTCTTGAGATATTATGATATATCCAGCAAAAATACAATTGTGCCATTTTCTTTTTAATCCTTTAGCAAATTCAAACTGAAAGTTAAGGACACTAAAGTAAATGACTTCTGTTGTTTTATAGATATGTTTATCCTACTCGATTTGATGTTAACAAAAGAAGCTTAAATACCTGACTGAAACTCTTTTACACGCTTTGCGCTCTATTTCGAGATGTCCGCGATTTTCAACTCTGTTGACTTGAGATTTTCAACAGGACCATCAACCGGGCTGTCACCTCTTACGGACCTATTCTAGCCTGATCGTGGAAAAGCAGTGGCCACAGCCGTACATGGCCTCCAGGTCGCAGGAAGCTTTCCGACCCTCTTTCCTTTGCACGACACGTGTAGCCTTTATTCATCTAAAATGGAAAGCAACTTTTGGAAATGTTTCATTGCATCAGCTGGTAGTGTTCCTGCAAGGATTAGAAACAAAAGTAAGAGTGATGCTCACTATAAAGAGCAAAACGTATTGGGAAGTATAAAAGTAATATCCAAGAACCCGAGCCTGCTATCATGCACATTTCAGGTTGTAAAAGTGGATGTTCGACTCAAATGTTGCAAGTTTAACCATCGACCAATGACTCTGCTGACAAATCAGATTTTTACAGATTACATATACCAGACAATTTAAAGTCAAAAAGTTTAACCAATGCAGATTTAAAAGTGACAAAACCAAGAGCAGAAATAAGGGTTCATACCGCATTTGTTGCATCTTTGGTCGACTTAAACTGCCTACACTACTACAAAAACTCACATAGTGCCCTGTTTAAAACCCCCTTATAGCCCGTTTTTGCCTGGGGAGTCAAAATAGGGGGGGGGGGACTTTATTTGAAAATGGCATAGTTCCCGGTTTATAAAACTATCTCTAAGATGAATAATAGAGCACTGTTTTCCCCATGATGACCCTGCTCTATCTAATTTCGAAAGTAGTTTTTTAATTAGCATAGATCCCTGTTCTTTTTTTTGAAACATGGCTCTATCATATTCTTTTTTTAAAATCAAATACCACATGTATATACATATATCCAGATATCGACACAGCAAAACTAAATTGCAACAAAACCATTTATAGCAAAACCAATATATTCAATATCATAAATGAGTCACATCAGTTTAATATAAGTTCTTCGGACTTAACATGAACTTAACAAACATACTAATATCCCTAATTAAACATCACAACAATTTCATAAATGTCTTGGTAAGGTACGAAAAAGAAGAGATACAAAACGACATGACCACATGCCGACCTATTTGAAACACTAGCATGATTGATCATCAAATGCCGGACACTGAAATGAACATGCTCACAATGTTGTCCAACTCTTTGGCACTAAAGGGATTCTTGTCGCTCCACGAAATCTATAAAAAAACATGCATAAGCTCAATGTAAGAGATACATAAGTTTGATGTATAGTTTTTACTCTTACAACATTTATTCAACAGAAGATATTATTTAACCAAGTATTGCACTTAACAAAAGATATTATTCAACTATTGATGTCTACTCTACCTTCAACAACTCTCTATTAGGGAGATTTTTTATACTGCTACTTGTGTGCTTAACTCATGTTTAACTCAACGTGTAGCTAAAAGAAAACGTAACAGTAGTCTGATATTTACAGCTCCACAGTTGCATATCAGAAACCTTTTACTTAACCAGAACATTATTAGTGTTAATGGCAAACATAATGGCAATTTGATAATCTGATAATCACTTCTAGAACATAATGGCAAACATCCCTAGAACATTATTAGTGTTAATGAAAAATAGTAAACCATCATTCTAATGTTAGTTTGAAAATACTTGATTTTATTGAGTCTAATCAAGAAAATATGTAGTACCTTAAGGTATTTGAGCTTCAGACTTCCGTAAACTAATCCAGCGGAGAAGGCAGAGACATGGGCCACCTATACTTTCGAAATCAAGAATAAAATTACAAATCTCTCAACAGAAAAGATAAAGAATCGTCAAACTGTAAAACTCAGACAAAGGCACAGAACATTTATTTGCAATATTAGAGTTGGCAACTTGACTTATTCAGAAAAATGTAAGATCTCTTGATTTTCCAAACAATCATTATCACTTGATAACTCGTAACCCAATACACTTGCAATCTTACATGATCAAGAAAATTATAGCAATACAGATTGCACGCAGAACACTCAATCGACTAAATGACTAACTGAATTGTTCTATTCAGTTGAAAAATAGAGTATTCTCAAAATCAAACTGGAAACTGCAAGTGTTTGGACACACGATAGTATCTAACTAAACATCAAACCTCCATTTCACACCAACTACATACATCCCAAAGATAAGTATATGACATACGTAACAAGAGTGATGGAGTAAGCTCTAAGACACACTATTCAATTAAGATACCAAAATAATCCAAGTTTTCAAGTCTAAATTAATTACAATAAGCTTATAGCTAATGGTACTGTTCTTTTTGTGTGTCAATTATAATAAATATAATTCTAATTACATCGTGAAAACACAAATGTAGTATATATGAAGTAGCCTAAGAAATATTATGTAGATGGGTACCTGATGCAAATAGAACCTATTAAGCCAATCTTCTGTTTGTCAATTCAGTACTACTGACCTGATGTACCAAAAATATTGTGCTATGACTTACGTCAAGTCATTTATCATACACAAGGTCACACAGAAACTTCAAATACGAATATGAACTACTCATTTGATAAGCGATTAATAATGAAATTGAAACAACTAGCTACATACAGTAGTTCAATCAAAAAAAAAATCTAAACAAAAAAAAACTAGCTACATACAAGTAGTAACAGTACAGTTAAACTGATTGTATTTATCTTATCATTTAGAGGTCAAACAATCAGTTCTAGAGTAGCTGCAGCATCCCGATTCTGAACGCATACATAAATAGATAATTCGAATTAGTCAAACACTCAAACATGTTTAGAGCATAGATTAAAGTCTGACTGTGTTCCTATTATGTACACATGTACTTGTTGGAATTTATCATTTAGTTTTACCATTTCATTAACACAAGAAAGATACAATTGTTGAAATCTGAGACCTGGTGACACAGCCTTGATTAAAAATTTTTAGGAGAATCTATTACTCTGAGATGGTCAACAAATCAAAATCCACATACAGTTAACTACTAAAACTAAGATATGAACCTAGAAACAGTTAGGCTTTATTAATGATCACAAAAATACCTTTATCAAATACCTTTTTAATCTCACCTAAAATAATACTGTAACTTAAAACACAGGCTGTAATATTCAAATATTGATATTCCAAATGAACATAGAAACAGTTGGCCTTTATGAATGATCACAAACATTTCCAGTGCCCATAACTATTGAAAAAGCGTCGGTTAGATTTGAGTTTTTAATACACTCAGGTCTCTGGGTAATTAGTAACAATTTTTTTAGTATGAAGATCAGCAGATTGCCTTGTTCTACATAGATAAGATACAATCTCACTTGCACAATGAAGTTTATTTTTTCACAAGCATGAATGTCTTCTGTTAAATTATTTTGCCACTAGTTAAATTAAAAGCCATACAAGTAGACGCGTACTTTGACACGAAAAACTAAATGATTATAGTAAAACTACGTAACTCATGCAATTTTTGAATGTATATAGAATGCCTAACAAGGACTTACACATAATGATTGCTAAGTAAATTATCAACTATTTACACGTGGGCTAGAGTTACATGTAAAAGGCTGTTTTCAAGTTATCGGGTTGTCCCGATAAGAGGAATATCAAATCAAAGAAATGGTCCTGGTTTTGAAACATTATGCTAAGTCATCAACGACAGATTTAGGTAGCTATCAACGAGAAAAAGAAATACTTAAGGTTCCAATTTAGTACCCGTATGATTTGTTTCGGTGGATATTCTTGCTGGGAAACATGGTATGAAGCTGCAAAAGAAAGGGTTAAAAATAATAAGAAACTTTATAAAAAAAATCTATACTATTCAGACGTCACATTAGGAAAACTAAAACTTACAACAACGTGTAACTCCAAGAAATCACTAGACTTTCTCAATGTTGTTAGAGTAGTTGTAACCCCTGTGGGTGATTGTAGCGCAACCTTAACCCTGTAGAACTGTTCATAATAATGTTGATATCCAATATGCACAACATAAACCACAACCAAAAACAGTATTCATGAAAATTGTAGAAAAACAAACATAATGGTGCCTCCCATTGCTAGAAACTCATCCTCTAGAAGAAACAATTATGAAATTTCAAAAACTTGGAGATCAACTATTTAATAAATCATGTCATCTTCATGGGTATATCATTAACTTATTAAAAAACTAGAAATTTATGATATTTGAATACCATAACAGGATTCATGTCCATAGCCTGTGGAGCAACAAGCCAACTTGGTACCGTGACGCTATAACGCCATCCTATGTGAGAATCATGTGGCCACACTGTGTTCCGCCCATTCTACGGAATCATATGTATTAAAAACAAAGTGATGTTAGAGGAATCTTGAAGAAACTGTACAAGTACACACTACATAATTTCAAAAACAAACTGAGGAAGCTTTAGTCTAAAAGCTGTTGTTAATCAATATCATTTTCATGAATTGGATAGAAGTGACAAGAAATTATCCCTTAACTATTCATAAACACTGCAACAAATTGGATAGAAGTGACAAGAAAATAACGAAATTAACCAAAATATAATCAAATTGGAGACACATACTGATATGAGTTAAATTACTCATATCAATTATATCAATAAACATAATAAATGCATAAAATGTGTAAAAATGGCCTTGTATACGTTTGTTTGTTGTTTAATGTGTGTAGGTACCGAAGTCAGCAAAAACCGGCAAAATCGACACGGGTTTTGAAGAAAAGATCAAAGAAGCCAAATACAAGCTCGTTTTTAGTGGATTTAACTTATTGAAGATTAATTGGGCTTATGGGTCCCACATTTAGATTAATGGGCTCAAAAACCCATTTAAAGAACATGTATTGTTTGTTAAATGGCTACAAACCCAAAACATAGGCCCAAAAAGGTTATAAAC
This sequence comes from Glebionis coronaria, assembly GCA_025667525.1. Taxonomy (NCBI): domain Eukaryota; kingdom Viridiplantae; phylum Streptophyta; class Magnoliopsida; order Asterales; family Asteraceae; genus Glebionis; species Glebionis coronaria. The sequence goes on along the minus strand of CM046879.1, from coordinate 512,935,288 downwards.
TTGGACAATTTACTTATATGGGCTTCAAGCCCATATCATTTCCATAAACTATGAAACGTGAGTTATCACGGGCCTTTGAAAAACCCATTTGGGCTTGATCAGTTAACAAAAGAAACGAAAGTTATATTTACTTTCATTCAGTCAACATTTGTTTATTACTCACTTTTCACATTCACACGTTTATTAACTCTCCTTTGGTTTTAACGTTTTATCTACCCACTCACACACATTCACACATTACCATTCGATACTTCCAAAGTTCCCTTTCTTCTCTCTCAACCCAAACCAAATAACCAGACACCCACTATTCCCTTAACCCTAATTTACAAAACCAATTTGGGGCTTTTACCTATTAAAGGCGCGTGATAACACACGCTCCCTTAATTAAATCCCCTCTTTACCGGAGATAGAAGATGGGGTATTTTGGTGACGTGGATCCCATTCCTTGCATCTGATTGGGTGAGACACATCACCCATCTTCATTCCTCCAATCAATAAAGGACAAGTCAGCACTCAACAAGCACAACTAGCACACTCGGTTGCCAAGCTGGCAATTCGTATGCTAGCTGGCCAATCATAGCTGTAGATCAAGAAAAGAAGAAAGAGAGTGGAAGATCAAGGACTGTGATTCAAGATTCGCATCAACAAACCACCACCAAGAGCCTTGGGGGTTGGCTATAAAAACTCCTATATTCTATAATTTTGGGTATCCCATTTTTATTTTACTGTTATTATCTAGAAATAGTTTTAGGAATAATTGTAATCTTTTTACTTTAAAAGTATTGTAATCTTTTATCTGATATTAATAAAAGTCAATTTGAAGTTTATCTATTCTGATTTAATTTCTGTTAAAAAGTTATTACATTATTTTCTCCTAGTTAAATCTATTCAGTATTAATTAGAGAAATTATTTGGTCAAATTGATCCAATAATTTGATTAAAATAATTAAAATAAATTTAGGGAAAACTTTTCCCACTGAAAAGTTATTTAAAACTGTTCGTATGATGTTCAATGATGGTGAATGGTGATGATAATGGTTCGATGATGGTGGTTAAAAAATGGTGTTGATTCGTTCAGTTAAGGAGGCTCAACGCCTTCCTTCTTCTCAAAGGGTTCTTCAAAGGTTTTAATCCCTTTTTATTTTATGTTGTTTACATGTTTTTATGATTCTGTTTAGTTGATTGAATTTAGCTGATAATCTGTTAGTTTAATTTGCTTTTCTTATATTTTTACTTGATCCTGTTTAGATTTGTTTAATGAAGTAATTTGTTAGAAGAAATAGAGTATTAGTAAGTTTTAAATCTGTTTCAAATAGGAGTTTGGATAAATCTTCATAAGTGAATTTTGAATAGTCTGTATATTTGGTTCAATCTGTTAAACTGTTTAGACCTAATCCTAGTTCAATAGTTTGCTGAATGATGTTTTGATACGTGTTTATGTCTGCTGGATATTTGGTGTTATTGTGAGAAGTTTTTATTGGTTCATGTTTTGCTGATATAAGTGCTTAATATAGCTGTAATTTTTAATTTGCTGAATGTTTATGGTTCTGCTAATTTAAGTCTCTTTGCTGTATGATTTTGGTCTCTCACTGCTGAATAATGCTTAGGATTGGTGAATGAATATGCCTGTTGAACTAATTGGTTTAAATATGGGTTAATTATCTAGTTTTGATACATGATATAAGCTTTGTAGGTATAAGGTTTAAGGATAGTTGATATTGTATTGGGCTGTGATAGTTTGTAATCTTATAACTGAGTTTATCATATCTAAGATTTGAGTTTTTATGTTGCTGTAAGTTTTTAACTCTGCTGCTTTTTTGTTATTTCTGCTAAGCATTTAGCTAACAGATTCTATTGGTCTGTATAGTTTTATACTGATTTTATCATTTCCAAAAATAGATTATCATCAAAAAGTCACTCTTGTGACTTTTATTTACTTTACTCTGTCAAAAATAATAATAACAAAAAAAGATTGTCCCTTACGAGACTCGAACCCATGACCTCATGGTTTAATACCCAACGTGATAACCAGTTGTTCTAGCACTTGTTTGTGTATTAATACGGATTCGATTATTAATATAGTTTCATTTAATTTGGCTGTCAGTTTTAAGTAGAGTGTTAAATATAAGTTTTCATTAAAGTAAATTCTAATTAATAGTTTACTTTTATAAAGTTTAAAAAGAATAAATAAATAAAAACAAAATAAAATTTATTTTATTAAATTTAGAAATTTAATTAGTTATTAAAAATTAGTTTTAAAATAATTGGATTTTAATTAATTTAGATTTCAGTAAAATAGTTTTTAAAAAGTAGATTTTGTTTAGTTAAAAAATAGGTAAAAGTTAATTTTAAATAAATTTATTTACTTTTGAGATTTAAAATAGTTTTTAAAATTGTTTAAATAGTTTTATTTTAAAAAGTGTAAAAGTATCTTTATTAAATAGATTAGTTTTTAATTAAATTTAAATAGTCTAAATTTTAAATAGTTTGATTTTTAAATAATTGTCTTTAGATTAAATAATGGGGAATGATTCATGCACTTTAGTATTTAATTAATTAAAAAATGTAGGATTAATTTTAGATTAAAAACCGAAAAACAATTCAAATCGCTTGTCCAAATTGAAACAAAACGTCTCAAATTCACTTGATCTTTGTGTACAACGAACTTGGATCATCAACGTGTTTAATTAAATCCGTTTTCGACTTATTTATGGATTATTAACTTTTCCTAAGGGTAATTTCCTAAATTTGTCCGGTATCGTATCTAAGTAAAATACATCGATGTTTCCTCGACACATCACATACCTACAACAAAATTGATAATTAATTGAGAAGAAGGGAGATGAATGAGCATGTGATTATGTCTATGGCTGTGGTGAGAGAGGTGCATTTTGACCCGAATATGTATCCGAACCGGACCCGTTTCTGGAACCGTATCGATTCCCGATACCCGAATCCCGTTCGGTGAAGGTGAAAAAAAATTCGGGACCGGTACCAAATCGGGAAATTCCCGAAAAAAACGGGAAAATCCCGATTTTCCGGTATCGGTACCGATTCCCGAATCTCGTTCGATACGGGATCGGTACATAACTTCTTAGATCGGAAAAAAATCGGGAGCACTAAATCGGTACGTGTTCGGACGGGATTGGTCCCGAGCTCATCCTTAGGTACAACTAAGTAGAGGTGGCAAAACGGGCGGGCGGGCACGGGCGGCGGGCTAAACGGGCGACGGGCTAAATGGGCGACGAGCCAAACGGGCGCGGGCAAAACGGGCACAGGCAAAATGGGCGGGCAAAACGGGCGCAAGCTAAAATGAGAAAAAAGACATATAAAAACGTAGAATTAAAAAATAAAAATACTTGTTTAAAATCCGTGGATAAAAAACTAAATATAATATATCCGCCGAGTAGTCTAATTAGTGTTTTACATGTGCACCCATTAAGCCCGGAAGTTTCTTACTTATGCGCCCGTTTAGCCCATTAATAATAAAAAATGCGCAAAAAGTGCCCTATCTTTTTTTGAAAATGGGCAAAAAATGCCCATATTTATGAAAATGGGCAAGATTTTCCACCTGTAGGTACAAGTGTGCGATCTAATCTTATTGAAAGGTACGCCCAAAATTTTGATAAAAGTACAAAAAGTCCGCCCAAATTTTTGAGAAACATAAAAATTTCGCCCAAAGTGTTTAATGGATTAGTTCCCGGTTTTATAAATAACAACCGGGCTTCATTTTATTGAGCCATGTTTTCTCAACATAACAGGGCTTTATGTTAATAAAAAGAGAGGGTATAACCTTTAGTGCCCGTTTTTAATATAAAATGGGCTTTTATTGGAGGGCTTTATTTGACTTTTTGTAGTAGTGCTAGACCGCTGATGGATCATTTTTGCTCTTGTAGTAACACCATGTACGCCACATTTTCAGATTTAATTTATTAAACTTAAAAGGTTCTATACCCACCTATAGCCATATAAAGCAAGTTTTTCACTGTTTAAAATTAACCAGCTTCATTTAGTGATCCTAAGAAACCCAAAAATCAATTTCAATAAGAAATCTGAGACATCCACTACACATCCCTATGATCTACCGTATCTTTCTGGTGGGTCTGTGCGCGTCATATGGTTCTAGGTTAAAATGGGTACACACACCTTTCCCTGTTTAAGCATTAAGTAATTTATTATGTTGAGATTGCACCTTTAAAACAAAATCTGTGTTCGTTAAATGGTTTTTGCTTACCAAAATTATAAGGCGAGAGAAGTTCGCGTTGTTGTAATTTTTTTGCAATTGGTAAATAACTATTTCCCGGTTCCCTCGTGTCTTTTAAAGCTAGCTGATCAACAATAGTTCATTCGAATGCACTTACTTTGCGGGTCAGTTTGATTTACACCAACCCTTTGTCGATCAACTTCTTCATGCAGTTGCATTCTCTATACCACTCACTGCCCGAGCTTACTCCAAACAGTCACGCATCCCCCTTTCCTCTTTCAGGCCTGCAAAGATAAAAATCATTCCGTTACAAAAGCAAGGAAGACCAGGCCACGATTTCGAAACATGGAACAATATAAATATATCAACCAATCAAATATTGATCATCAGTTTAAGTATGATTATTAATAGCAAAAGAAATTACAGGAAAATTGATTACCGATCCTTAACCTCCTAAGGATGACCAAATGATAACATTGTGCCCTTCACTCGCTAATTCGGTTCAAATCAGCTTGGTTCGGCTTAGTTTGGTTTCGATTTAAAACACAAAAGATATCGCTAATATATATATATATATATATATATATATATATATATATATATATATATATATATATATATATATATATATATATATATATATATATATATATATATATATATATATATATATATATATATATATATATATATATATATATATATATATATATATATATATATATATATATATATATATATATATATATATATATATATATATATATATATATATATTGAGGGATGTTAATGTGAGAGATTTTTTAAAGTTGTAAAAATGAGAACTATTCTAAAACACCACTAAAACATTGATACATTACCATTTTAGTAATAATACACCAAAATATACATTATTTATACAACTTAACATTCTACCAACTAATAAACAACGACTTAGTGTGTAACATATTACTGATACACAATTAAAAATGTGATACACAAACATCACAATCTTAAAAAGATAATATCTTATACATAAAATGGTACATTTGATACACAACCACCACCAAATAAGATGATACACAATACCAAAGCATGATACGTATCACACCTCGAATCAAAATGTATCACTTAGATTTAGCCAATTTTCAAAAAAAATCCCATCGAATCTTTAAAAATTATGTTTTTACTTGATCATGTGTTAAAATTATTTCAAATAGAGTGCATTTGTGAGATTTTGGTTGGTTCTCATTTTTACAACTTTAAAAAGTTCTCATATGATCCAAATTCTATATATATATATATATATATATATATATATATATATATATATATATATATTCTTTTCGATTTGTTGGTTCCATTCATTTTTTCTCGATTTTGAACAGATGATTAATCACACGACGTAATATGTATAGTCTTAGGTTCCACCATTATTGAAATAGAAACACAACAAGCTAAAAGACAAACTGATAATATTAATTAGTCATCTTTTACATTTTGACAATATTATCTTCTACCTCTACATATCTTTTCTTTCTTTTAGAAACTAAAAAACGTCGCACACTCGATAAAACAACAAAAATCACAAAAAACTATACTTCGTCGACCGAAACTGTAAAACCCGCATGCTTTTACCATGAATAATACCCTTAAGATCGTACGTACTAGATTAAAACTTTCCTAATATAGCATGATTACGATTACGTTTTAGGATTTTACATATTACGTACATGTTAGAACACGATAAGTATTTACTACGCACGAGCACGTAATAATTATTTGACAATAATTAATCACGAACATGCGATCATGAAATCATGAACGTAATTAAAACACGAACTATTATTAATTACGTATATATATATATTACGAGCGTAAATAAATATATTAGATCACGATAATTACGTAACGAGAACACATAAAACGCGAACACAAATAATCATGAACGAATAACTAAACATCGAGACACGGAAAAAGGTACGGGTACCCCATGTGGGGCCCCCTACCCGCGGCTACAAGGAACAAATGGGCCAAGCTCATTTGTATTTTTACTAAAAGGAGGTTAAGGAAATTACACTACTCATTTAACTTTACAAAAGAATTTTACAGAAAACCTAAAATCCTCCTTCTCCTTCTTTTCCTCTTTTTGGCCGCCACCTCCAACACACCAAAAAGGGGTGTTTGTTGATCTTGGATCTTGGAATTCTTGTTGGTGTTCGTGTTTGTTCTTCGTTCTTTTGATCCACGTATTCGGTAAGTCCTTTTAAACCTTTTCCTTTTGATTTGATCTTTTATTAATTAAGAACATGTTATGTTTTTTTTATAAAACCTAATTAAATCATAGATCTAACATGAATTGGGTTTAAATAAAATCAAAAGTAATGTTTTAAGGGGTGTTTATTTTGGCCGCAGCCTACACCGAACCCGAGAGGGTTTCGGTTTGGCCATCCGACCACCACCGAGACCATATGGTCCCGGTTGGTTGGTGTGGGTCCCACGGCAGCATCAAGACAAGGGGTACCCTGATTTGGTTCGGGGTACGGTGTCGATTTCATGTCCGGTTCATGGTTTTTAGTCTAGATCCGGTTCATGTTGTATGTTTAGTTTTTATTTTTTTATGATCTTATGTTAAAATTAAATTAATAAAATGACATGATTAATTTAATAACATGACTTAGGTTATTTTAATTATTAATAATCATGAAATTAGTTAACCTAAGTATTTTTATATTTTAGACTTATAATTAATTAATTATTTAAAAACCAGGGTTATAATTAATTAATTAACATGACTTAGGTTATATTATTAATAAATAATAATACATGTTTTAACCTAAGTATTTAACTTTATTTAATTAAAAACTTGTTATACATTAATTAAATATTTTAACCTATAGTTTAATTTAATTACATGAAATAATTATTAAACTATACATTATATCATCTAACTTAGAAAATAAACATGAAAACACTTAGGCTTATATACTTAGCTTATTTAACCAGCTTATTTCTAATTATGGAAACTTTCTGTTTTTAGAAACTTAATTAAATAAGGCAGCTAATCTATTTATGGAAACCTTCTATTTTTAGAAACTTATTTATTTCAGGTAGCTAATCTATTTATGGAAACTTATTTAATTTAGGCAGCTGATCTATTTATGGAAACTTTCTATTTTTAGAAACTTATCTATTTTAAGCAGTAATTCTATTTTTGGAAACTTTCTATTTTTGGTAACTTCTATTTTTGGAAACTTTCTATTTTTGGAAACTTTCTATTTTTGGAAACTTCCTATTTTTGGAAACTTTCTATTTTAAGAAACCTGCTATTTTTGGGAAGTTACTTATTATTACACAGTAAGTATAATAATACATGAAATACCAGAAATACTTAATCAGATTAAACAGAATATAAGATAAACACAGTTTAAGGCTTTAAACAGTAAAACATGGTAAGAACATATACAATAAGCTAAGACATGACATAAAACCAGCTACGTATTTAGTAACCAGATACTTATTCATATATGTATTTATGTAGCACTAGTGATACGGAAGTAGGATTCCTCTCAGTTCATCTCCTTCGTTCACTGGACATAAGGTACGGATTCCCGTCCTTTCAGTATGGACATTCTTTCCTTATTAGGATTTCCCGTATGCAGCCAAATGTTTTCCCGTAGTATAAGTTACGTGTTTGATTTGGTTATGTTTAATTAAGAATACCTATAGCCATATACATGCATGACTAGTTTCACCTAGTTATGGAGGTACCATAACCATAACATTAGAGACACTGATGTTATGACTTCACCACGGCGGAGTGATTGCTCATGGCGTCCCTTCAGCTTTTGGCCATTTATATTATATTTATCATGTGGGGTGTATGGGTGCATCCTAGTTACATGTTTTCAGTCAGGATTTCATGGTGAATGTGGTGTGTGCCTTGCATCCTTCACAAGGAGCTGATCCCTCCTACCCAAAAACCAGTATATTAAATTAGAGGCAGCCCCTCTGATTTGCATGATGAGGTCACCCCTCCAAGTATTCATGCACGGTGGATTTTCATGACCTATATTGGCTAATGGTAAAATATGACAAACAGTTTTTACAAGATAAACATAAGACTTTTCAAACTATAAAACCAGTTTTATCAAGACTTAACCATGTTACTCGGGACTTAGTTTTCTTCCGCTGTTATATGTTATATGCTTATCCTATTCATGCTTTATTGTACATCCGTGCACTGAGCGTATTTGCTCAGCCGTTTTCCTTTTCTATGTTCCCAAAACGGCAGGTACTCAGGGATGCTCGTAGACACTAAGAGTACGTGCATATGGACTGGAAGCTTTCTAGCCTTCTTTACTTTATGCATTTCCTTTCTTATGATACATTTGCTATGGACATTGTTTAGTCCTTTCCTTTATTATACTATGTTTGTGTGTGATGAGCTTTACATTTGCACTACCGATGTTTGATTCTGGTATTTTCCTTTTATGGTCAAGTAATGTTTAAACATTTTTCCTTGTATGCTTTGATGACACGCCATAATTGCATGTGACATTTCCATTATCAAAATGGGGTGTTACAAAAACCGTATGTGACAATCTGTCAATTTATGGTCGATATTTTATTCTCAAGTATTATTTAAAATCATTATTTTAATGTTATATTATGAACTCACTCATTTTTGAAAAGAAATTTGGATTTACATCCTAAAGTAGCATCGACTACGTCTAAACTGGAGAATTCTACGTTACGTGCTTACGTTACATACACCGTTTTGGTGACAGTCCGACATTTCAGGAAATAAATTTATTCTCGAATATTATAATGGAATTTTAATTTGTGTTGGTTCATAAACTCACAAATTTACGAGAAGAAATGAGGACTTCCGTGTTAGCGTATTTTACGATTAAACCGAAAATCCTAGGTTTACGTATTTACGTTTTTGAACTCCGTTTTTGATGAGACAATTTTTATTAGATTCTTTTTGTGCCGTTGATTCATAATTTATAAAAACTTTTTTCGTAAAACGACCCGAGGGCACGCAAATCGAGGAAACTAGAATCGAGGAGTACCCGTAAATTAGTGGGGATGAGACAAGTTAACACTTGCCCCACCCCCACTAAGGGACGACCAAGCTTCAACAACAAACCCCTTTGATGTGTCAATATGCATGATAACTAAGGACACTTGTCCTTAGTTACACACAAAACCATCCAACACCTCAAAACCACTAACCATAAACTAGCTACTCATTTCTTACATTCAATCTCACACAATCTCTCTCAAACCCTCTCTATTTCCGTCCCATTCACCACCATAAACCACCATTTGATCAAAAGTTAACCATGAATCTTGTGTTAAACTTGCACAAGATGAAAGTCTTTTGAAGTCTTGTTGATTGGAGGTGATCCTAACATCTACAAAGAAGTTTCCTTAGATTCTAGGGCTGATTTTTCTCAAGGTTTTCATATACTTAGATGATCTTGAAGGTGGTCTTGGTTTATCATAAGACTGGTTATCAAAAACCAAGTCTTATTCTTAACTTTCACTATCTTGGTTGGTAACAAGATCATTTCTTCCATTACCTTGTTATTTTGTAAATGTAATTTTGTATTTTCTTTATAAATGTATATGTATATGATGATAAATGATGATCAAAGTATTATGTGGGGATCTTGTGTTGATAAATTTGGTTGAAAAGATTAAAATCTACATGTAAAGATGTTAAAATCTTGATTAAATTTAGAGGCTGTATAAAAAAGTAAGTAACCATATGATAACTTGATAAAATGACTTGGATTATTGAAAATACACTAAGATATATGATTTTTACATGTGTGGAGAGTTGGCCACTCAATGGAATCAATAAAATGAGCAAGATATGATCAAAATACTATTAAGGTTCAAATATGTATAGTCTGTTTGGACGAATTATTAGGGACACTTAGAAGATGAATGAGCAGTAGCTAAAAGGTAGTTAATTGTAGCACATATTATGTAGTTTGTGCTACCCAAATTTGAGCTTCTATCTCCTTGTAGAACTCAAGATATGGCAAAAATAGTGAAAGTGATTTTGATAATCAAATTTGGAAATAAAAGTATATAATATAAAATAAGCACTCAAATAATATTATTATAAAATACATATATAAAACCCACTAACTTATAATAATACTTATAAAATAAGTTGTATACTTTGATAAATAAGTATGATATTTTATAAAATTACAAATTGATATGTTTTCTAAGTTATAAAACTATATATATAAGTTTTACGTCTTTTCGGCTAAAACCGAAAGATCAACGTTTTCGTCAAATAAAACTTAGACGATCGGACCCGTCTAATGTAACATTTTTATAACTCATATACTGATATATGTAAGTACATTTGACAAGTAAAAACTGATAAACCCGAGCTTTATAACTTATGGACCTTAACGGGTCAAAGTAGCCTTATTGGACCATTAGGTCCAACTAGTTTGGCTTAACACTAATGGACTTACTCATGGGCTTAACCCACTTGGGCCCAACATATGAGTATAGGCCTGGTATTAAAAGTATAAATGGGCTAATATAATGTATTGGACTTTTAATGAGCTTATTGGGCCTTAATATATATATAAGTTGAAACTAGTATAACTAGTCTAAAGTTTGACTAACACATAATACTATAACGGGTATGAAGAGATAAAAATACCACTTGATCATCATCATACTTATAAAGTCATCATATATACATAGCCATTGTTTTTATAAAGTCATTGGACAAGAGTCTAAGACGAGTATTATTTGTCTAGGTTTCCGTGATTGAAACACGTACCGTACATCCAAATCGCCGATAACCCGCCTTTCTCAATCAACGTGAGTTCATAGCTTCGCACTCTTTTAAATGTTTTATGAAATGTTTTATAAACCCGCGAGGGAGATAACATGTTAGTTTTAATAAAATAGGACACCAGTTGTCTCGATTGTTTGCTTATTGATATGGACCCGAATGATTATATGACCTAATGAATGATTACATGACTCGATGAATGAAATGAAATGGATTATTATTAGTTAGGTTATGTCACTAAAAGTCCCATTAGCATGAATTGTGAACTGCCGCGATTTGGTAGACGCTTATGCATATAATAGTACTATTTGGGGAAGATCACCCCAGTTCGTGGCTTGACGGTTGATCCCCGTCGTGCCACATTGATTGGTAAGCGAATTTATGTATGAGAAGATTTATATAAGCGTGATTATTGTGACGACACGCTGTATTAGATGGGCAAAGGAATTACGGGTTCGCTACCCGTTGTTTGTTATAGTAAGGTAGCAAGATCATGCGGCTTATAATAATCCAATATTGAAACTAGTGATGTACGAATTGAATTATAATATATTGCCTGACTAGCAATATGGGGTCTTATTATTGATATTGTGTTCGTATTTTGGTTTTACATAACCATTTTCATATAACGGTTTTTCTTAAACTTTATACAACTTTATAAAACGTATTGTGTGATGTTTTTACGACAATGGTTCGTATAATGGTTTTGAAGGCAAAAGCCTATATTATGATTTACGACAAAGAATTATACAAAATGATTTTTGGTAATGATTATATATATACCGGTGATATATTAATGGTTTTTATTAAACTCTATGAATTCACTCGGCGTTTTCGCTGACCTTTTTAACATGTTTTATCTCAGGTACTTGAAGGTAATTCTCGGGAAGACGACAAGAATTTATGGCCCGCATTCACATAAAATTTCCATTCAAATGTTTTCTAAAATTGTATGAAATACTATGACTTGGGACCTATGTAAGTTGATATTTATAAATGGAAAATGCTTTATTATTAAACGACGCGATTTTTAAGCGTTGTCTATGATTTGAGTTATGTGCTATCCCGTAACACCAACGACTCTTCCGCTGAACTAAAGTATAAATATTTGGGGGTGTTACAGTTTGATACCAGAGCTCTCGTTATAGAGAAGAAAGATTTTTAAAATTAATGTTTTGAATAAACATTTCAAAATCTTTTAACCATAAATATTTTTAAATAAATATTTTGAATAAAAATGTTTAAAAATCTTTTGACTATAACGGTGCCGAAGAATTCCCGAGTTACCGACAAGGCCAGACTGAGAAGTGTTATTTTAATATATATATAACTTGGATTATATATATATGTATGTTGTAATTTGATTACATGATTGTTTGATGATTATTTTAATACTTATACGAGGTATTTATACGACGTAGATTGTCTCAAGGAACCCTAACTCCCCTAGCAAATCAATTGAAGCTATTCCCGTAGGAATTCTAGCTATTCCAGATCTAAACCAAGTTGTGGATATTTATGATCCCAACAAAATGGTTGATATTCGTAGAAATGTTGGTATTAGTTGATTATGATATTAAAGAAGAATTGGCGAGATTAAATCTGATATCGATGTCATGACGATCTTTCCTTATAGAGTGGAGTTTGACAAAACCTTACCACCTGGAAAGGTGTCATCTGATTCGGCGTCACCCAATTCTAATATTTGAAATCGAGAAGGTAAATTTTGCACTTGAGGCTGTCACTGGAACCATTACCCAAAAGCCTCATGCCACTAGTATCTTTCCGAGAAGTCTAATCGAATGTGTAAGTCATTTCATACTAGTGACTCATTTGATAACTATTGTTGTAAGAGCCATAGGATTGAAAATCAAGTGTTGTTCATATCGAGCTTTTATTGCCCTTTCAAGGTCTAAGAATAAGATCGAAAGTATTGGAGAATGAGGTAGGGTATCTCATTGAGTATAAGTTGGTTGAAACTTGAATAAAGTCAAATTAACTCGTATGGAATACGAGATTGTTAAGAGGAAGTCGTTAAGTCATGTGATTGAATTATAAGGTTTTAAATGATTGTTGGTACGTGTTAAGGGTTGTTCCTAGACCATTGTCCAATGACGAGGATGCCCAGTGTCCAAGAAATAAATCGAAGAAATCTTCTTCTGAAATTGGGACCGATGGATCTTTCGGGACATGTGTAACACCTAATGACTCTTGTAGATTAGTATTCACTATAGTATCTTTTAAAATCCCTAACTTAACTAAGACATTAGTTGGTAGGATAAGTCCTTGGAATTGTTTGACATGGTGACACGTAATGTGTTATGGTACAATTTTTGACTTGTTTGTGATTAATGAAAAGACAATCTTTGATTGCTAAATCCTACATGTATCGATGTTATCTATCTTTTCTTGCTTCTTCCTAATGTTCACATTAGTGAGGCAACCAGTGAGCAAGTACTCATTTCGGATAGAGTTGTGTAACACCCCACTTAGATAAGTGGACCGTTACGTGTATTTATGGCGTGTCATCAAAGCATAAGGTAAATGTCCTAAAACATTAACTGACCATAAAGGAAATACCGGAATCAAACATCGGCATCCCAAACATAAGCCCAAAACATGAACAATAAAATACTGAATGAAAGGACTAAACAATGTCCAAGTACGCAGAATAATGTAAGAAATGCATAAAGTAAGAAGTCTGGATAGCTTCCATCCAAATGCACATGCTCTTAGAATCTTAAAAGCGTCCTGGTGTACCTGCCGTTAAAACATGAAAGGAACTACGGCTGAGCATAACGCTCAGTGAACGGATATAAAGCATGATAAGAAATTACTGAAATGAAACAGATGATGAAATACTGGAGTTGTAAGACTGCTAAGTAAAGTTGCAGCGGAAATCTGTGTATAATCTGTAAAGTCTGATTTGTAAATAATAAAACTGAATCGTTATCCGATAAATCTGAAAACATGCATTTACTATATTTTAATTGCCAAGAGCTTATATAGGTCATGTGCTGTAACAACTGCTGCATGATTACATAGAGGGGTGACCTCGTCATGCTGTAGAGGGGTGACCTCTAAATAACTGTGCTGGGTGGAGGGATCAGATCCAATGTGAAGGATGTAGAGCACACACCACATTCACCTGCTAAACTGTAAACTGTAGCCTAGGATGCATCCATACACCCCACTAATAATACTGATAAAATGGCCAAGCTGAGCTGAGTGGGACGATGCAGGATATCACTCTCCTGCATGTGAGTCACGACACCGGTGCCTCTAGTGCGGTGGTTACGGTACCTCCGTAACTAGTACATAAACTAATCATGCTTGTATATAATGCTCAGACAATTTATTTAGTTATTAACAAGATTACTGATAAGTTTAAACACATACTGGGGAAAACATTTGGCTGCAGACGGGGAATCCTAATCATGCATAGGAAAGAAAGTCCTTACTGAAAGGACGGAAATCCGTACCTCGTGTCCAGTAATGAAATAAGAATGAAAGCTGAAGGATCGACTCTGACTTCATGGTTACTACATAAATAACGTACGCGAAAATAAGTTGACTGACGTTTTATTTATTTTACTGCTCTTACTGTTTTCGTTGGATTACAGTTATTCTTGAAATACTGATCGTATATAATCTGGTAGGTTCTGACTGTTCGTAAATATTACTGATTTAATGTATTCGGTATTTCTGATTATCGTATAATGTATACCCCGGTATTACTATACATAGTAACTCGTTATTATTAAAAGTTTCATATCTTAAAATATTTCCAATTTAATATCTTTAATTAAAATTATTTATAAATCATAAGTTTTTAATAGGGTAAAAATGAAAGCTAGAACTAATTTAATTTTATTAATTAGATAACCAAAATTGGATAATATAATTAATTTATTTATATAACTCATTTATAAAACAATTTACCGATTAAATTAATTTGTGGTTCCCACTGTTTTGTTTAGTTTTCCCACTGCCAATGTAGTGTTCCCACTGCTAGTTCACGGTTCCCACTGTTAGTTCATGGTTCCCACTGTTAGTATACAACTTCCCACTGTTAGTATAAAGTTCCCACCGTTTGTGCTAAGTTCCCACTGCTTTTGTTATACTTCCAGTTTATAAACCCAAACGCCCCCTTATTGTCTGCATATGCAGTTTACAAACCCAAACGCCCCTGTTGGGCCATTTTTCCCACTGTCCCATTCACAAACACCCCTGGTGGGTTCGTTTAGCCATGGTTGGTCAAAAAACAGCCCCAAGCCGCCCCCTGCTGGGTCACAGCTGAAAAAAAAAAGGTCACCGAGACATTTTGTCTCGGCTGTTCATCATTACAGCCTACCGAGAGCTTAATGCATCTCGGTTTTCATGGCAAAACCCAAGATCCGACTAGCCTTGGTTTAATTTCATGTTTAACATGTGTAATCGGGGGTTCGATAGATCAACAAGATGAATTCGACCAACTGAATGAAAAAAATAGAATTGCTTACCTTGATTTCGTGATTGAAGAGATTATAACCCATTATCCGAATAGCTTTTAGATCAAAACCTTTTTTTTCTCTCTTGTTTTGTCCCGGCGGCCACAACCCTAGCACCACGTTCTTTTCTCTTTTTTTTTTTGATCGCTTACTGATTTCAGAAAGGAGTAAAACTCCCTCCGTCTGTTTTACTTGGTGTTGGGCTGGGCTTCCAAGCCCAAATTCCTTTTTTTTCCTTCTTGTTCCCTCATTTTAATAAACGCATCCTAATTATACTTACTTGTTCTTTCGTTTTCGTTTCGCTTGTTTAAAATTATAAAGTTGCGTGTTCGTGTATCGTGTTTCAATTTTCTGAAAGCGTGGTATTTATTTTCCCTGAATAATTATTACTTACATAATACTTGACTAATAACTATTTATTATTTTTCTGAAATAATTAATTACGCGACATTTTAAATAAAACTGAGGCAGCGTAATTATTGTTAACGTCTAATTACTCCTGTACAATAAATAATACATAAGTAATATTTTTCTGAAACTTAATAATTATTTTCTGAATAATTATTTTGTTGTAGCATTTAATTTGACTGTAAATACGGGTTTTACAATTCTTCCCCTCTAAAAAAATAATTCGTCCTCGAATTAAGGATACGACTATACTAGGTTTTACAATTCTTCCCCTCTAAAAAGGAGAATTCGTCCTCGAATTAAAGGTATTCAAACTGATTGGGAATTTTTTTGAAAATGCTAATAAGCTGAAAGACGGATAAGCTGAAAGGACACATATGTTGAAAGATCATGAAGGCTGAAAGGCATATAAGCTGAAGGATCATTCGTCCTTGATTTAGAATATAATGCCGCTGAAAGGGTATAAACATGACATGACTGAATTGAACATGGAACGTGACATGACTGAAAGAACTTAACTGGATTTATTGAAGGAAAGGGGATGAGAGGTCCGGATGGACTCCTTCGTTTCGAGTGGCTTCCCGCTCGAAACGATTCCTCAAAGGTCTAAACATAATGAGCAAAATCTTGGTCCTGATGACCCTGTCCTGATGATGCTGAATAGTTTCCGGTTCTATACTTAAGATAGATTTTTTGAATCTGAGTGAATAAGCTATAGCATGTAGGATACATGAAGTGGTACGTATAATTATCCTGAAAAGATAACATTTATATCTCTGAGCAAGCTGATGAGGATATATATATATAGGGACGAACTACGTGAACAATTGTGAACATGCTAAGTGAGCAATTGTGAACGTGGTTCATAATTATATGAGGATCGCTGGCATGGAATTAGAATATGATAAGTGAATCATACTGTGAACGTGATACTAGAACATATTATGAACGTATGCTGACTGAGGAATGAATGCCAAACGATACGGCCTGAGATGTGAAACGTCTGCCTGGTTAGGGAATAGTTGTGCTAAACTTGAGTCTGGTCTCTTAAGTTTTCTGTAATCGTATTCGGTAATAAATTGAGAAACGTGTATCGTGAAATGGCACACGAACTTGAACGTGAACAATGTTATGGACACAAACATGAGCTTAAATCAAGAGATAGCATAAAGATGAACTGAAACAGCATCATACTGCGAATGAGACGTAGACATGAAAGTGAAAATAAACATGAAATTAAAGTGGGCGTAAATATACACTTGATCGTGAACATGAATTCTGTCTGATATGATGGTCAATGGAATGCCTTAAATTCGTACGATTTACTGCTGAATTTCAAAGTTTTCTGTTACTGCGTGATCCTTTCGGATGAAAGAAACGCGCAGGCTGATTACATGGTTGATGATAACTTAGATAGTATCATACATTCTCTGTGCCTGTGGTAGCTGATAACAATTTCATGGAATTTCGTCTCATTTCTGTTCAGAAATTTCTAAGGGTTGTAGTAACTCACTAACATGACGGCGTTCTATCTTGAACCTGTAGTAGGTCAGGCATCTAGATATGAACATAGCTGCATTAATGTGTGATGCGGATTCTATTAAAGTTTTGTCTGGGATTATGGAACATTCTGGTGGAAATCTGGTTGAATAGTCATAAAACATTTTTAGTGAGAACTATCGGCAATTTCTGCGGTAATAGTCAATTGAGTTATAGAAGATTGTACTTCGTTCACAGGCGTCAGTCGGGACCATCAGGTGATGGCCTTCACCTTCGCAGGATTGTCTGCAATTTCTTTCTACTAAAATAGGGTGGCTCAGAAATGCCACTCAGTTCAAGCGAATTTTATATCTGGAAAGTTGTGTATAAAAATTACTCCTATTGAAGATTTGTGCAACTGTGAGAAGATGAGTCTCGTGTTCTTCTCTAGCATTGGGCAGATCAGAATGTGATCAATGAATATACTGATGATATTGCCTAAGATTTATGGAAAAATTTTATTCATAAATTTTCATACAATAGCTGGAGCATTAGGGAGCTCATGAGTAAAATTTAATTTTTTTTTTAGAGTGGCTATAATATGTGCAACAACGGTCTGAAGAACATCATGTTCTTCCCTCACCACTGATGGTAGCATGATCTTGAATTTATCTGGAAGAATGTTTAAGACACCTCGTAGTAGGTCAATTAAACTCTCTATTCGTGGAATGAATATCGATTAGGAATGGTGATCTGATAAATTTTTTCGATGGTGCACTAGGGCGAATAAAGCCTAGTTTTGGTAACTCTTGCAGCAATTGCTGCAACTCTTTTAACGTAGCTAGAGCCCTGTAATAAAGAGTTTTGAAAACAGGTTCTGTTCTTGAGACAAGCTCGATGTTAAATTATGTCTCGTGGGTAGGAAGGAATTTCTGGAACACCTTCTGGAATGACATCTGGAATTTTAGGATAATCTGCTGATCATGGATTAGAGGAATTTCAGAAGTGAAATTATAACTGGTAGCTAAAGGTCTTCGTAACTATGTATTGGTAAGTCACACGCTTGTAAGGCAGAAATAATTGGTACAGATTTTTCTGACAGAAAGTAAAATGAATATATTTGGGATTTAGTGAGACGGATCTCGTCGTTAACTGAAAATAAGGCTTTAATAAATATGGTAATACTGTTGAGTCCTTTCTGGGTGAGAGGCAGATAACTACCTGGTTTGAGATAAAGCTGACATAAGAACACGTGAAGTAAACATGGCGACTTTTCACTAAATGTGTTCGTCTGTAACCTCACATAATGATTACCGTGTGTTTAATCTGAATAATAATCTAGTGTGGTGACTGAATTTTAATGATCTGATTCATGCGTGGCATAATAGAACGGGTATACCCCTTTCTGAAGGGTACCCTAAATTTCTGAGGCCTGGTTTAGAAACATACTGGAGTTATGAGTTCTGACTCGTATTTTTATAAAAGATTCGTATGACGTATATCGTAACTGGGGTCCTGAAAGGTCTTCCGAAATGATACCCGAGACTTATGTCTTGACTGATTTCTTGACATGTGTTTTAGTGGATGAATTTGAACAAGGCTGAAAATTTTGGTAACTGTTAGGATTGGCGGACCGGTTAGGCTACTGACCTTTGTATTTCTGGTCACGTCCGTTACGGAGTTCCGATGGTACTGACTGATTAATTATAAGCACGGTGGTTGTCACTACTACTTTGTCTGTCAGTTTCCTGACGGTCATTATCATGACCGTAATTCATGTAATTATTTTTGCTGAGTGACCGGCTGGTTGCCAGTTCCCACTCTTCTGACATAAAGATTAGCTGAGTGAAGTGTGACATCTAACTGAGGAAGCAAAAGCATGGAATAGGATGGTAGTGTCTGATGGTTGAAATTTATTCTTGTCAGAAATTTCAAATTTATATTTTTGTCCTTGTTCTGCAGAGTCTTCATAGGATGAACGGCATCGGCATCTTGAGAGATTTCCAAAGTATCAGCAGCATCAGCATCTGTGTGGTCTTCAGAGTGTTAGCAGCATCAGCATCTGGTAAAATCTTCAACTCACGAGCAGCATGAGCACCTGGTAGAATATCGACAAGTGGAAACACTCGCGATGATTAAGGAACAATCAGCAATATCCATGGAGTAGGGTACCTAGAGTACACCTGGACTACTGTACATGAAGTACAAAATGAATATTGCACATGTAGCATATCTGAGACACCGTACGTGGAGTACACGTGAAATACTGTACATGGAGGATAACTGAGACAATGTACATGGGTACATATGGAATACTGTACATGGAGTTGGTGGAGATTTTATGGGATGATCGATACTGGTGTCGCTTGTCTGACATGATCAAAAATAAATTGATTTAGACGGTAGTAGACTGATATGAAATAAGTAACATGATCGACTGACAATTCCTACGTCGACTTACTGCTGGTTGTATCGAGGCTGAAAAGTATGATATAATCAAAGTCCCAACAGTGGTCAGCATGAAGCATGATTAATGAAGGTTAATCATGATTCATCATGAAAACGGGTTTTACTGAAGTTCTTGTGTATCTCAACATGAAAACATCATTACCTTGTTGAAAACATATTCCTCGTAAGGAGACATGAAACTGAATCATCATGTAGATGACATCAACGTGAGGGTATAAAAAAAATTTGACTGTTACAAGGAACACAAAAGTCAAATCAATTGAGGCGTAATATCAACTGATGTGGACGGCTATGGTTCAATCGACAGAATTTAGAGAAGAAAACATGAGGCTAAGTATGGGCCATTCTGGTTCGATCCATACTGGTCAAAATTTTCTGAGAACTGTCATGTATAGAAATTTATAATCTCGGACTAAATATGGATGGCTGTAGTCCAATCCCTACTTGTCAAAATTTATGAAATGTCCTGATACGACAAAGGTGAACAACTGTGGATCGGTTCACAAAACATCATTCGACTGAAAAGCATGAAATTTGACTTGAGAAATGGTGAACGTTTATGGCTGGTTCACCAAGTAATATTTGACTGAAAACTTGAATCTGTCATGAGTAAGGGTAAACGCCTATGGTCAGTTTACCAATACAAAATCTGAACGGGCAAGGGTGAACGCCTATGGTCAGTTCACCAAAACGAAAGCTCGCTAAAAGCACATGCGACTAAGTACGGCCAGTTCTGTACCAACCTTTTTCTTAGTCAAAACTTTAAGAAAACTGACTGATAAATGAAGAAAACTGACTGAATAATCCATGAGAAACATGAAAGATAACAACGCCAAACTCTGGGAAGTTCCTGGTGACTACCCACTAGTCACAGGTCAAGTTTTAGAGCCTACAGGTCGAACCTGTCTCTGATACCATAATTGTAACACCCCACTTAGATAAGTGGACCGTTACGTGTATTTATGGCGTGTCATCAAAGCATAAGGTAAATGTCCTAAAACATTAACTGACCATAAAGGAAATACCGGAATCAAACATCGGCATCCCAAACATAAGCCCAAAACATGAACAATAAAATACTGAATGAAAGGACTAAACAATGTCCAAGTACGCAGAATAATGTAAGAAATGCATAAAGTAAGAAGTCTGGATAGCTTCCATCCAAATGCACATGCTCTTAGAATCCTAAAAGCGTCCTGGTGTACCTGCCGTTAAAACATGAAAGGAACTACGGCTGAGCATAACGCTCAGTGAACGGATATAAAGCATGATAAGAAATTACTAAAATGAAAAAGATGATGAAATACTGGAGTTGTAAGACTGCTAAGTAAAGTTGCAGCGGAAATCTTTGTATAATCTGTAAAGTCTGATTTGTAAATAATAAAACTGAATCGTTATCCGATAAATCTGAAAACATGCATTTACTGTATTTTAATTGCCAAGAGCTTATATAGGTCATGTGCTGTAACAACTGCTGCATGATTACATAGAGGGGTGACCTCGTCATGCTGTAGAGGGGTGACCTCTAAATAACTGTGCTGGGTGGAGGGATCAGCTCCAATGTGAAGGATGTAGAGCACACACCACATTCACCTGCTAAACTGTAAACTGTAGCCTAGGATGCATCCATACGCCCCACTAATAATACTGATAAAATGGCCAAGCTGAGCTGAGTGGGACGATGCAGGATATCACTCTCCTGCATGTGAGTCACGACACCGGTGCCTCTAGTGCCGTGGTTACGGTACCTCCGTAACTAGTACATAAACTAATCATGCTTGTATATAATGCTCAGGCAATTTATTTAGTTATTAACAAGATTACTGATAAGTTTAAAAACATACTGGGGGAAACATTTGGCTGCAAACGGGGAATCCTAATCATGCATAGGAAAGAAAGTCCTTACTGAAAGGACGGAAATCCGTACCTCGTGTCCAGTAATGAAATAAGAATGAAAGCTGAAGGATCGACTCTGACTTCATGGTTACTACATAAATAACGTACGCGAAAATAAGTTGACTGACGTTTTATTTATTTTACTGCTCTTACTGTTTTCGTTGGATTACAATTATTCTTGAAATACTGATCGTATATAATCTGGTAGGTTCTGACTGTTCGTAAATATTAC
Organism: Glebionis coronaria; assembly: GCA_025667525.1. Taxonomy (NCBI): domain Eukaryota; kingdom Viridiplantae; phylum Streptophyta; class Magnoliopsida; order Asterales; family Asteraceae; genus Glebionis; species Glebionis coronaria. The sequence goes on along the minus strand of CM046879.1, from coordinate 512,913,290 downwards.
TGATTTAATGTATTCGGTATTTCTGATTATCGTATAATGTATACCCCGGTATTACTATACATAGTAACTCGTTATTATTAAAAGTTTCCTATCTTAAAATATTTCCAATTTAATATCTTTAATTAAAATTATTTATAAATCATAAGTTTTTAATAGGGTAAAAATGAAAGCTAGAACTAATTTAATTTTATTAATTAGATAACCAAAATTGGATAATATAATTAATTTATTTATATAACTCATTTATAAAACAATTTACCGATTAAATTAATTTGTGGTTCCCACTGTTTTGTTTAGTTTTCCCACTGCCAATGCAGTGTTCCCACTGCTAGTTCACGGTTCCCACTGTTAGTTCATGGTTCCCACTGTTAGTATACAACTTCCCACTGTTAGTATAAAGTTCCCACCGTTTGTGCTAAGTTCCCACTGCTTTTGTTATACTTCCAGTTTATAAACCCAAACGCCCCCTTATTGTCTGCATATGCAGTTTACAAACCCAAACGCCCCTGTTGGGCCATTTTTCCCACTGTCCCATTCACAAACACCCCTGGTGGGTTCGTTTAGCCATGGTTGGTCGAAAAACAGCCCCAAGCCGCCCCCTGTTGGGTCACGGCTGGAAAAAAAAGGTCACCGAGACATTTTGTCTCGGCTGTTCATCATTACTGCCTACCGAGAGCTTAATGCATCTCGGTTTTCATGGCAAAACCCAAGATCCGACTAGCCTTGGTTTAATTTCATGTTTAACATGTGTAATCGGGGGTTCGATAGATCAACAAGATGAATTCGACCAACTGAATGAAAAAAATAGAATTGCTTACCTTGATTTCGTGATTGAAGAGATTATAACCCATTATCCGAATAGCTTTTAGATCAAAACCTTTTTTTTTCTCTCTTGTTTTGTCCCGGCGGCCACAACCCTAGCACCACGTTCTTTTCTCTCTTTTTTTTCGATCGCTTACTGATTTCAGAAAGGAGTAAAACTCCCTCCGTCTGTTTTACTTGGTGTTGGGTTGGGCTTCCAAGCCCAAATTCCTTTTTTTCCTTCTTGTTCCCTCATTTTAATAAACGCATCCTAATTATACTTACTTGTTCTTTCGTTTTCGTTTCGCTTGTTTAAAATTATAAAGTTGCGTGTTCGTGTATCGTGTTTCAATTTTCTGAAAGCGTGGTATTTATTTTCCCTGAATAATTATTACTTACATAATACTTGACTAATTACTATTTATTATTTTTCTGAAATAATTAATTACGCGACGTTTTAAATAAAACTGAGGCAGCGTAAATATTGTTAACGTCTAATTACTCCTGTACAATAAATAATACATAAGTAATATTTTTCTAAAACTTAATAATTATTTTCTGAATAATTATTTTGTTGTAGCATTTAATTTGACTGTAAATACGGGTTTTATAAGTTGTGTTGTAAATTCTTCTCTTTATATTTCTGAGTGCCATCGAAGTCACGAACCTCATGATTATTTGGCTAAGCTCATTTCCTAGCATATTGTAGTTAGTTCTGGGTGAACAACTCTTCATCACTCCTTTTGCAGATCACTCATTGTTTTTATAAGTAATACGATACCATCTAGGGGAAAATATGAAATTCTCATTTTATATGAGTTATTTAAATCGGTACTATTAGTAGTTACTATCGAAATAAAGTTTTTATTAAACATCTTGTAAATGGGAATGCTTTCATAATGATTAACATTTCGGTAAAATCATTTTTATTTTTATGAATATATATTTTAAACATGATGACAAAATTTTGACGAATTGAGTATTGCATCGTTAATCCTTAATTGTGCATAGTTGCGCGCCTACATATAATTTGGAAGGGACCATGCAAGGCTGATTAGTAGTCACCATGAAATTGTTGCTAAACATTACATTTCTTTTTGCAATTGCGAAAGATGAAATTTTTATGAGATCTGCAAGAAGTGTAGGGACATATTGTTAGGGACACCTACATATGTGCACGTACCATTTATTTTTCTGAGTCGAATTTACTCATCTGTGGATATTGTCTTAATTGACAATTGATATCCCCTTCTTGTCCAATTCTTTCATGGCAAGATTCTTTGGAAAATTATCTAATTACCGAGTGTTGATGCTCGACTGGGTGTATCGACGTTCCTATCATTTCTTTTGATTAGATTCCATTTGAATGACATGGGTAACCATTCGAGGTGCTTTCGAATGCGTACTCAATTCATGAAAACATGGGATATATTCATATTCATTAGTGTTTTCGTCTTTATCTGATTTGAAATTATCTCGCGTAAATCATGCGTTGACCTTACTCTTTTAATGTTAGCTATGTCTCCAAATATCCTTGAAATTGTGAAGGGTTATGAGTCATTAGTAGTCTTTTGAGAAGTTCACATCTTATCAACGACAATAAAACTGAAAAGTTGGTAGTGCCATTAGAATGGATTGGTTGATTATGACCTGATATCATTGTCTAAATTGATGGGAACTCGAGTGGAATTCCCCTAAAAGATAAGATGTTGATTATCAGATGTGATTTAAATAATTCCCGATAGGTGACCATATCTTGCATTCAGGCTTGAAGTTTTACCATGAATGGTTATGAACTAGTCATAGATCTTGTAATCTTGAAAGAACCTAAAGGAAATTTATTAAAAGATGTTTCTGTTATTTGAAACTACTGAGGTATTTGCTGATGAATTACCTAGACTTCTGCCAATAAGGCAAGTTGAATTTGGTATTGATTATATTCTCGGTGCTGCACTTGTGGCATGTGCACTGTACATCAGCACCATCTGAATCGAAAGAGTTACCGTACAACTGAGAGAGTTGTTGGAAAAAGCTTTTATTCTACCGAGCTCGTCATCATGAAGAGCTATGGTGTTATCATTCCTTATATTTATTGATTACCGTGAACTAAGTAAATTGACGATCAAAATTTACATTCATTACCCAAGATGGAAGATTTGTTCGATCATTTACAAGGTTCTAGCGTATATTCAGAAATTTGTTCCGCGACATGGTTATCATCAACTTCGCGTCCGCGAAAAAGATTATCTATTCCAATCACTACATCCAGAACTCGTAATGAACATTATGAGTTTCATGTGATGTCGTTTAGATAGACTAATGCACATGTAGCATTCATAAATTTGGTGAATCACGTGTGTAGGCTGTAATTTGATAAATTCATGCTTGTGATCATTAAGGACCATCTGTTTGTTTCTAAGAATAAGAAGGAGTCAGTAATCATTTGTAGACTGCCCTGCGATGGCCGAGCAGTGAAAACCTGTACCTTGAGTATTTAACATGTGATTTAAGGCTTAATCCTTTACATTATTTGACCATGTGATTAATAGATAATGGAATCTATATTGACTCTTCAAATATTAGAGTCATTAAGGCTTTGGGTTATACAAAAAAAAGTGCAAAAATGTTTTGACAAATATTTATTAAAGGATTTTTAAGGAATCATTCCCTTACCCATATCATTTAACTAAACTTGCTTAGGAGTAAATGGTTGTGTATACTTCTAGACAACTTAAGAAGAATTGAGGAAACCATATAACTTATGACTTGGAAATTTGAAACGAAAATTTTTACTTTTCAACTAAGAAAATTTTGACCAAAGTATAAACAAAGAATTTTTCGAACATTTACAGATCTTATTAATTATTTTCGATAAATCAACAAAAATCGTGTTAACTAAATTCAAATTTATTTTGAACATTTTTCAATAATTGGACGAACTGAGAAATTTAAAACTTTTTTAAGTTTACGTTTCATAAAATTAAATATTTATTATTTAATTACTTGTAATATTTATCGACGCTTTAAACGTCGGATTGAGCAAAACTAGTAAAGATAATAGTTGAGACGAAACTAAAACTTAGAGAATATGAAGAAAGAATTTCTGAGTGATTTTTGTTATGATAATTATTTCATCAGGGAAGGTGAATGTAGATACTGACACATTATGTAGAAAGGGTAAATAATCAATTAGGATGTGTTCCTTAGTAATGACTGTGCAAAATAATTTGCCCGAAAAAGTTAAAAATAGCCAATGCTTGTAAAAAGGATAATATAAATAGTAAAGAGTTTCGCGGCTAATGAAAACCATTAGAAATGAGAGCCGATGGCGTTAAATGTTTAAAAGGCCGCTTGTGGTTGCCTAAATATGAAGGATTTCGAGATTTAGTCATGTTGGAGTCTCATGAGTTTAAGTACTTTATTCATGCCATTTCTGATTAAATATATCTTTATCTGATGAAGTTGTACTAATGGCCAAATGTGAAAGCAGACATCACAACATACGTTGGCACATGTCTAACTATTGCAAAGGTCGAGGCTGAACACCAAAATCCATAAGGATTGTTTCTACAGCTTATAATTCTTGTTTGAGAGGGAGATAGAACCACCATGGATTTTTATCATAAATATTCCAAGGTCATCATCTGAGTTTGATTCGATTTGGGTCATCGTCGATAGACTGACCAAATCTGTTAATATCATTCCCGTTAATGATAGATTCTCGATGAAGAAATTGAGTCTTTTGTATTTAAAGGAGTTGTGTAAGCATGGTGTGCCTGTATCGATCATCTCTATCAAGATCCTTGCTTCGCATCGAAATTCTAGAGGTTCCCTCAGAAGTCATTGGGAACGAATCTTGATGAGAGTACTGTTTACCAGCCCAATCGGAGGGACAGGGTAAAGTAACGATACAAACACTAGAAGTCTTGTTTTATGTTTGAATAATTGACCTTTGGTAATGAACAGGATAATCGTTTTCCTTTGGAGAGATTATCATTGATAATTATCGTATTAGGATCGAGATCGAATCTTGTGAGGATCTAAATATAAGAGCATCTGTAGGCAGGAGTTGGATGAAGATACCCGACATACACCCATTGTGAGTTGGACATGTCTTTTAGGATTAAGATTGCCTAGGATGACAAACCTAACCTTACAAAATACCTGACCCGCGAGACCTGAAATGATTGTTGAAATTAGGATATGATTATCGACTGCCAGTAGTGGCCAAGAGGTTATGTGAATATGAAATGTAGATCTTGAAGTGCAGGATGGGTAGCGAAGTTATGCCAAAAATTTTCACCATGGATAAGTGAATTGATGATCTGAAAGATCATGGGAAATAAGTCCCCGTTGTATGGGACCATTGAGATAATGTAAAAAGTTGGTTTGAAAGGCATATAAGCTGGATCTACCTTAGGACTTCAAGGGCTGCGTGAATTATGTTTCGTATATCAAACTTGATAAAATGTCTATCAAGTGAAAATCTGATTACTTCCTGATGAAGTTTGGATCGGCGAAAAGTTGCATTCATCAAAAACCCGTGAACATCATGGATAGAGACAGTAAGTCAAATTAAGCATGATCGTATTCCCGTAGTTATGTTTGATGAAACTCGCGTATTGTAATGAATTACACTTGAGAGAAAAGACCGAATGTGGAGGAAATGCCCACATGTCTTGATTCTATAAGAAGCGAGTAGTAAGATAAATCGATCTTTGAGTACAAAGATCCTCTTTAGGGGTAACTGCTGTGACAATCCGTCAATTTATGGTCGATATTTTATTCTCAAGTATTATTTAAAATCATTATTTTAATGTTATATTATGAACTCACTCATTTTTGGGAAGAATTTTGGGTTTACATCCTAAAGTAGCATCGAATACGTCTAAATCGGAATTCTCCGTTACGTGCTTACGTTACATACACCGTTTTGGTGACAGTCCGACATTTCAGGAAATAAATTTATTCTCGAATATTATGATGGAATTTTATTTGTGTTGGTTCATAAACTCACAAATTTATGAGAAGAAATTAGGACTTACGTGCCTAATTTAGCGTGCTTTACGATTAAACCGGAACCCTACGTTTTTAACTCCGTTTTTGATGAGACAATTTTTATTAGATTCATTTTGTACCGTTGATTCATAATTTATAAAAACGTTTTTTTGTAAAACGACCCGAGGGCACGCAAATCGAGGAAACTAGAATCAATAAGTACCCGTAAATTAGTGGGGATGAGACAAGTTAACACTTGCCCCACCCTCACTAAGGGACGACCAAGCTCAACAACACACCCCTTCGATTTGTCAATATGCATGATAACTAAGGACACTTGTCCTTAGTTACACACAAAACCATCCAACACCTCAAAACTACTAACCATAAACTAGCTACTCATTTCTTACATGCAATCTCACACAATCCCTCTCAAACCCTCTCTATTACCGTCCCATTCACCATCATAAACCACCATTTGATCAAAAGTTAACCATGAATCTTGTGTTAAACTTGCACAAGATGAAAGCCTTTTGAAGTCTTATTGATTGGAGGTGATCCTAACATCTACAAAGAAGTTTCCTTGGAGTCTAGGGCTGATTTCTCTCAAGGTGTTCATATACTTGGGTGATCTTGAAGGTGGTCTTGGTTTATAATAAGATTGGTTATCAAAAACCAAGTCTTATTCTTAACTTTCACTATCTTGGTTGGTAACAAGATCATTTCTTCCATTACCTTGTTATTTGTAGGTGTAATTTTGTATTTTCTTTATAACTGTATATGTATATGATGATAAATGATGATCAAAGTATTATGTGGGGATCTTGTGTTGATAAATTTGGTTGAAAAGATTAAAATCTACATGTAAAGATGTTAAAATCTTGATTAAATTTAGAGGCTGTATAAAACATTAAGTAACCATATGATAAATTGATAAAATGACTTGGATTATTGAAAATACAGTAAGATATACGATTTTTACATGTGTGGAGAGTTGGCCACTCAATGGAATCAATAAAATGAGCAAGATTTGATCAAAATACTATTAAGGTTCAAATATGTATAGTCTATTTTGGACGAATTATTAGGGACACTTAGAGGATGAATGAGCAGTAGCTAAACGGAGTTAATTGTAGCACATATTATGTAGTTTGTGCTGCCCAAATTTTAGCTTCTATCTCCTTGTAGAACTCAAGATATGGCAAAAATGGTGAAAGTGATTTTGATAATCAGATTTGGAAATAAAAGTATATAATACTTATAAAATAAGTTCTATACTTTTATAAATAAGTATGACATTTTATAAAATTATAAATTGATATGTTTTCTAAGTTATAAAACTATATATATAAGTTTTACGTCTTTTCGGCTAAAACCGAAAGATTAACATTTTCGTCAAATAAAACTTAGACCGTCAGACCCGTCTAATGTAACATTTTTATAACTCATATACTGATATGTAAGTACATTTGACAAGTAAAAACCGATAAACCCGAGCTTTATAACTTATGGACCTTAACGGGCCAAAGTAGCCTTATTGGACCATTAGGCCCAACTAGTTTGGCTTAACACTAATGGACTTACTCATGGGCTTAACCCACTTGGGCCCAACATATGAGTATATGCCTGGTATTAAAAGTATAAATGGGCTAATATAATGTATTGGACTTTTAATGGGCTTATTGGGCCTTAATATATATAAGTTGAAACTAGTATAACTAGTCTAAAGTTTGACTAACACATAACACTATAATGGGTATGAAGAGATAAAAATCCCACTTGATCATCATCATACTTATAAAGTCATCATATATACATAGCCATTGTTTTTATAAAGTCATTGGACAAGAGTCTAAGACGAGTATTATTTGTCTAGGTTTCCGTGATTGAAGCACGTACTATACATCCAAATCGCCGATAACCCGCCTTTCCCAATCAACGTGAGTTCATAGCCTCACACTCTTTTAAATATTTTATGAAATGTTTTATAAACCCGCGAGGGAGATAACATGTTAGTTTTAATAAAATTGGACACCAGTTGTCCCGATTGTTTGCTTATTGATATGGACCCGAATGATTATATGACCCGATGAATGATTATATGACCCGATGAATGAAATGAAATGGATTATTATTAGTTAGGTTATGTCACTAAAAGTCCCATTAGCATGAATTGTGAACTACCGGGATTTGGTAGACGCTTATTCATATAATAGTACCATTTGGGGAAGATCACCCCAGTTCGCGCCTTGACGGTTGATCCCCGTCGTGCCACATTGATTGGTAAGCGAATTTATGTATGAGAAGATTTATATAAGCGTGATTATTGTGACGACACGCTGTATTAGATGGGCAAAGGAATTACGGGTTAGCTAGCCGTTGTTTGTTATAGTAAGGTAGAAATGTCATGCGGCTTATAATAATCCAATATTGAAACTACTGATGTACGAATTAAATTATAATATATTGCCTGACTAGCAATGCGGGGTCTTATTATTGATATTATGTTCGTGTTTTGGGTTTACATAACCATTTTCATATAACGGTTTTTCTTAAACTTTATACAACTTTATAAAACGTATTGTGTGATGTTTTTACGACAATGGTTCGTATAATGGTTTTGAAGGCAAAAGCCTATATTATGATTTACGACAAAGAATTATACAAAATGATTTTTGGTAATGATTATATATATACCGGTGATATATTAATGGTTTTTATTAATCTCTATGAATTCACTCGGTGTTTTCGCTGACCTTTTTTAACATGTTTTATCTCAGGTGCTTGAAGGTAATTCTCGGGAAGACGACAAGAATTTATGGCCCGCATTCAAATAAGATTTCCATTCAAATGTTTTATAAAATTGTATGAAATACTATGACTTGGGACCTATGTAAGTTGATATTTATGAATGGAAAATGCTTTATTATTAAACGACACGATTTTTAAGCGTTGTCTATGATTTGAGTTATGTGCTATCCCGTAACACCAACGACCTTCCGCTGAACTAAAGTATGAATATTTGGGGGTGTTACACCGTATGTGTGTGAGAACTCGTATTTTTCTGATATTATTTTATTCTTTTATTCATGCTTCTTGGATTTTTCAACATGTTACATTTTCTTGTATTCTTTATACGTAAATCCTGAGATCTTGCTAATTTTAATAAATTGTATGTTAAGTATTTTTCTGATTATTGATAATACTTTATTCGAAATTATAAAACTTCTTATTTTATTTTTTCACATTTATTTAGATCAAAATTTTTGACTTAAAAAGCACCCGCATGCATTTTAAAAGAAGTTTACTCAAATCAACGAAACGAGAACTACTAGTGATCGTGATACCGACGGATGCCCGAAATTTTACGTCTTATTATCGATTGTTTCGATACTTGATATTTTGACGTTTTCGTTTCATTACGTATTAAGTCGAGTCGGAACCATACCATTACTTTTCGTGTGCGTTAAATCTTTGAAAAAAAGTATTTTTATTGAACGAGATTTTAATTTTTATGAAGCCGGGGCGAAACCCCACTCTCGTAAATTTTTAAAAACCGACTGGGTACCATTTCTCGCTCTTTAATAAAATGTTGATTTGATCAAGTTTAACCAATGCATGTTATTTTATTGTGTTATGATCAACTGATTAGTGTTATACAAGCTTGAAAAGTTTTCTTGGTGTTCTTGACCTCAAAACCCACGAAATTTTGGGAGGATTTTTGATGTTCTTGATCATTTGATCTTGTCAATCATGTGTAAGGTTCCAGTAACTTGTTATTGATATTATAATCATTGTGATTTTGAATGCATGTATTGTTCTTGAATTTGGTAGTTTATATGTGGATCATGCAAGTAGAAATGAGTGTTAAGATTGGTTACAAATGATGTATATGGGTTATTTGAGGTATGGATGAACTTAGAAATGGGTCAAAATGAGTTTTAGAATGATTTTGAAAAAGCTATTTTTGACCAGTAGGTTTAAGGTCATTTTTCGTGACTTTAAGTTTGTGTAGAGGTTGAGATGATGGGATACTGTTGTAGAGTTTTTCGCAAGCTTCGATTTGATATAAAATGGGACTTCCAATTCCAAACGAGGAGGAAGTGACACTAGTTTGAATTTTCGTGTACCGGGAGATGCGTATCGACACTATGAAATTATTGTCGATATTGGGTCAAATCTCGGAGACTATAAGTTGAGTTTTACAAATGGTTAGAGGCTGTTTTAAAATTCTAAACTTAGCATTTTGGTTCTATTTTTTTAATGTTAATTGTTGGAATTATAAATGGTTTTGGGTAAGGATGTCTAAATGGTTTCACGAGTCAAGCGTTCAAATATGTCCAGTTTTTCAAGTTTAGAAATGTGTTGAGCAGGTGGTTCTAAAATGTAAATCTTTGGATAAAATTTATACTTAGTTTTATTCCAGCTTTGATTGAGTTTTTCACCAAGTTTCATAAAAATTCGAGTTATCTAAGTATGGAAAATCAGCGGGTACATTTGGTATGTACCAGCTGGGTGCTTTTGGGAGCACTTGTCTTAATAACGTAGTCTTGTAAAAGCGTCTAGTAAATTCACTTGTGTGATTTGTTCTTGTGTATTTAATATGGTTTTGATTTTATTTAATTGGTTTTACTAAGTATGAGTTTATACTTGGGTATATTAATAAAGTGTGCGCCTTATTTGGTAGGTTGCGGCTTTCGTATTTACCGGACATCTATATCGTCGGCCATCGTCATACTACCACTTCTTCTACTCCGCTCCTGAGTTACGTGTTAACTTACCTCGTGGCTTAAGGTGAGCTCATAGCCCCTTTTTACTACTTGTACATTGTTTCTAAACGCGGGGTGATATTTTACATGATGGGACACATTCATTTAAAACTGTATGCTATCCAGAACTTGTATGCTATCCAGAACTTGTATGCTATCCAGAACTTATATGCTTTCCAAAACTTGTATGCTTTCCAACATTTTTTCATTATTAGTATTGTTTTTAGTGTACATAGCCACTAAGTTTCCCTTCTTGATCATGCACCGTTAATTATTCCCGTATTACTTCTTGCAAGCGCAAATGTTGTGGGTGGATCCATCGGGATTGACAATTCTCGTCTCGTATTACTTTGACGTTTTATATTTGTTTATATATGAGTATTTAGGCTGAATACTCACTAGGGACACGTACATGTTGTTAAGCTTCAGTGTCATGAGCTAAATAGCAATAATAATGGTTTCGGACTATGGTTAATGTACATAACCATTTTCCATATTTCTTGTTTTATAAATGAATGCGTGTGTTCCACAACTATATTACAATACCTATGAATATCAATCAACTTTGTGTTGACGTTTTGCATGTTTAATCTCAGGTATAATGCTAAATTTTTCTTGGATGGTAGCGCGCAGGATATTTTCGCAGCTTGGAGATTTATGTGTTACATTTAAACTTTGGTTTTGATAAAACCTGTCACAAGTTTATCCTGTATTTTTGGTAGCTATATGTTACAAAACCATGTTTAAATAACAGATTTATCCGCTTATTAAATCTGGGAAATTTAAGTTAAAAACTCTAACTTTTATGATATAATGTAAATGTTTTATTACGTCAATTTTGTGTCACTTATATATCACTGTCTCATGTACCATGACGTGGCACCCCCATGTTGCCTACGTGTTTCCTTGCCTGATTTTGAGGGTCTCACAGATTGGTTTCAAAGCGATGGTTATAGCGAACTGCGTCGTTTTCAAAACTTAGTCTATAACCGAAAGTTCAAATACTTCATGTTTCTAAGTGTCAAACAAAGAATATGCCATTGTTGTTCGATATCTGCGCGGGAAACTCTCTAATCCTTATTATTTACTTTTAATTATCATTGTAGTATTTCATTTCTTGATTACATTTCGAAATATTACAATACTGTAATGACGATAATTACTATCTCTCTTTCCAAATCCTTTGTGCTTAATGAATTATCAATATTGTGATTACATATGCCCTTACTTTATTACTTGAATTCTTGTTCTTGTGAACTTGATCTTGTTACAATAATTTTAAATTGTTCCAGCATTACATACTTGTATTCGGATCGTGTAAGCTGCCGACTTTTCATACTCACTTTTCTGAGTACTATTGCTATTTCATTTATACGTGATACGAGTGACCTCATATACTCATTCGTTTTAAACCGCCTGTTTTTCTCGACTCACTTTTATATGTTGTGCATACTCTCGTGATACCCTTGTTTGGGATTAAGAAGTGTTGTGTCCGATGAAACTTCCGATTATCATTTTACTACCGTGTGTGTTACTTTCATTGTTTAAATCCTTTAAGATATCTATTTAGATATCCAAATTGCTTTCCGACCATTTGTGATTGGATGTCTTGAAAAATAGTCTATAGACCATTGTGTAGCTAAATGTGTCTAAAAAAAGACTAAAGGATATCATGTGAGTCAAACATCTCAAAGCATTCTTTGAATCCGTGTTGAATAATATCGTGGGTTTTCGTAACCTTGATTGACCTCTACGTCAGTGTTTTACACGGCACTCGTAAATTGATTAAATTTTATTTCATTGACCGTTCTACGTTTCGACTTCGAAGTAAAACGTTCGTTTGTACCTTGGAAACACCATCATCATCTTGTAATTCATATCCTATTATATAATGTGGCGCTTGTTGAAATACGATTTTACTTCTATAAACTTGTATCCTGCCCTTTCATTAAACCTCCTCGCTCCGGGAGTGCAACTCGTTAATGTTCCATTTCTTTCTCGGTATGTTTTGTGTTTTTGGAAAATCACGCCGCCAAGAGACCTTCGTACATTACATCTTTAAATCTAACACACGGATGTCATGCGCTGTTTTTGGTTTCTTAGACTATCGTTGGTATTCTTAAACCATTTTTATACTATGTTTTTCTTTATATGTTTACTTATACAATCTATTCTTTTTCGTCTTTATGGAATCTAGAAGTCATGTGTGTACATAAATTCCGGGTTGTTATGAAGTTGGTTAAATTTCAAGGTGTGTCGAAAAATATACTTTGTGCAGAAAATTTACAGGTAATTTAACGGTGTCGAGAAAATAGGTTTATAAACTTTAGACATAAAAATATGTTTCTACTTGTTGAGAAGGTTGTTTAGGACATAAAATTCGACCCTTAAATCTTAAAAACGAGCAAGTTAGGCTCATTTGAAATTGTAAAATTTAAGAACTTATTTTTTGCGTATTTCTAAAATATCATTTTGTTGACAGATTTGATGCGAGGACATTTTCGTCCATTTTTTATCCGTTTCAAGTCTCGAGTAAAACTAAAGTTGCTCAAAATTCCGTTTTACCTTTACCACGTAGGTAACCAAGTTCGAAAACTAGTATAAACGGGTCAAAACTTTAAAGTCAAAGCTAATAGAATTTAAAAATATGGTGTGAAGCGTTTTTTAGTTCGTTTGAGCTCGTAAAATTTTAATGAATGAGATTTTACAACTACCAAACATTGATTGCGTTTGAATACGTTTAAAAATAGTAACTTTAAGTGCGGGTTATATATATATATATATATATATATATATATATATCGTGAACTTTTTATATGGAGTGTTTGGATAATACTTTTAATGAACTAGTTTTGACGAAAAAATGTACATTTTTATGCGTCACTATTAACGTATTAAATTCCTAAACTTTTGACAATCAGAAACCTTCCTAATATAGAAACTTTCTAAAAATTGAAACTTTTTGGGTTAGTTGTGTTATTCGGAAATGGATATTCTACTTTCTTAAAAGTATATTTATGCCGAATAAAATACGATGCGAAAGCATATGGATTTGCTTTATCCTTTATTTTATACATGACTTATTTGTCATTATATATTATCTTTCGTTTCTTCTATCGTACCACTGATTTGGATCGAGATGTGAAGCTCTTGTTTTCACACCTTTCGTTATCATTTTTGACACGTGTCTCATGACGATTCCGGTTAAACCTTTTAAAAATCTATCATCTTGTAAACATTTCACCAATTTCTTATTAGTTACTCTTTTCTACCCCCATTTAACCACTTTCTATTTTATACGTTGCTATAATTTCACCATATAAACATAAATTATTACTGTTTTACGAATAATTTTACAAAATGTTCTACTTGAGCTTTACAAAATACTTGAATGTTACCTTATTAAAATTAACTGACATTATTTTACGATGTATTTTCATAATTGTTCTACATTGGTCTTATAAATAATTCTTGTAACATTAAAATTGTTGGATTAACTATCTAGCCAATTACTTACTTGCGAAAAGTTTCATAAATCATATTAAATTCTATTTTACAAATGGCATTATATTCATATTTTAAAACATATGACATGTAATACTAGTTTGACGAAACTGAGCATCGAATTGCTAGTCCTAAATTATGCATGGCGTGATCACCAATGCGTGATATAGAAAGAGCCATGCAAGGCTGAAAAGTAGTCACCCCGAATATTTTTACAAGTACCAACTTTTTACTTATGTATCTTAAAAAGTCAGATAAAATATAGTTAGAAAACTTTTACATATTATGCAATTAGCACCCGTTCATGACATATGAATATGTTTCCTTATCTTTTCTTAAAAGACTTACGAGTCTGCGAGTACATTTTCTTTACTCAACGATATCTGTTCTACTTATTACCTCATTTTCTCTTATGATACAATTCTATTTACGGTTCGTCTAATTATCAACCATTGATACCAGACTTAAAAGTTTCAATGTTTTTATGCTTCTACATCGACTGACCTTCTTTATCTATTTTGGTAGACCTTTGAAACGTCTCTGGATGCGAATAGTGATTTATGACTCGAAGTGAACGATGATTTTATGTATTTGTCATGATGTATGTTGGACTCTATCGTCTCGAAATTTATTCGTGTGAACCATGTGTTGACTTTTATCTCTCATTCTTAATAATGTTCATTTTACTGGAATTACTCACAAGTGGCTTCTTAAGAATTTTCATTGATTCGAAAATTTGTTGTGTGGCTTTTCTCTTTCGATCGTGTATCGACCACCGAGAACTTAATAAGCCTTTGTTGGTGACACCAGCCACACTCTTGAATTAATCACTTGTTATAATCCTTTGTTTCTTATTGTCTTATCATCAACGTATCTGTTAGTGCAAACATTTCGATGTTTAATCGAGATGATCTCTTTATGTTTTGGTGATAACAAACGTATAACTCGTAATACATTATGTAAAATGTGTAAGGTACTCGTAATCACTCAAGCATACTTATGTATACTTCTCTCGACACCTTGAAGATTGCATTCTTTATGAAGGACGCGGTTCTCTTATAGGACACGCGGTTCCTTAAAGAAATCGAACCGCGGGAAGATAAAGAACCGCGGGCAGTCAAGCCGATTTTGGCTTATGAGAAGACTTTTGGAACCTTCTAAAAGATGGAGGGAAACTAAAATATTCAAAATTTAAATTTTGAATTTGCTTCTAGAAGATGAAGGGAAGAAAAATAAATTCAAAATTCAAAATTTGAATTTGGGCTCCAAGATGATAAGGTGCATCCTTTTATCCAATTGGTAGTCCATCCTGTTATCCATTGGGTAAAATGGTGCTCTCCAAGGCAAGAGTTGACTATAAATAGAAGTCAATTTTCTTCCATTTTTCTTGTGAAAAAACACATACATTTCACCTCAAAAATCCCATTCCTCATTTGCATCATCCTCCTCAAATGCAATCAGAAGAACACTTCCATCCTTGTGAAGTGTTAGTCATACCATGATGAAGATCATTCTCTCCTAAAGATCTAATCATGTTTATCATTTGTTTATTTGTGTCTTGTGTAAATCCAATGTATTTGTGAATACTTGGAATAGTTGTGCTGATCCAAGCTAGGTGTAAATACTTGGATTAGAGTTGTGTAAATCCTTTGCACATGTGTGTGCTTGGATTTAATGTGTAGATCCAAGTTACATTTGTGTACTTGGATATGTTTAGTTGAGTTGTCATTGGGTGTGTCTTGGTAGTTCTCACTAAACTCTAAAGTGATGTGGTTGTGTCTTGTGAGTTCTCACTAAACTATAAAGTGATGTGGTGGTGTCTTGTGAGTTCTCACTAAACTTTAAAGTGATTAGTAGTTGTGTTGTGTGAAGTTCTCACTTAGCTTTAAAGTGAAGAGTCGTGAAGATTGGTTCTAGCTTTCGATTAGAACTCGACATCTAGCCTTGTGTCGTAAAATGGTGAAGTAGGCAACGTTGTGAAGATTGGTTCTAGCTTTCGATTAGAACTCGACATCTAGCCTTGTGTCGTTAAATGGTGAAGTGGGCAACGTTGTGTAGATTGGTCCTACCTAAGATTAGGACTCGACATCTAGCTTAGTATCGGAAATGTGTAAGCGACGTGTATGGTTTTCTCCGCCTTGAAAGGAGTTTTGTTGACTAGTGAAGTAACTCTCGAGTAAGGTGTACTCGAGGAGTGAAGTCGGGCGAAGAGGAGCTTCGTGACCGAAACACTATAAATCATCGTGTCGGTACTTTCCTTTACATTTATGTCTTTACTATTATAGATGTATTTATATGTTGTGTGTTGTGTGCATCTCATAATCTAAACATCTAAGTTGCGGAAAAGCTAAGGCTTAGTACGTGTGTGCTTCGTGTTTAGATTATGGTCAAGTGTGCATCCTTTAGTCTAAACATCTTAGTTGCGGAAAAGCTAAGGCTTAGTACGTGTGTGCTTAGTGTTTATACTATTGCTTGATGTACACTTGATTTGATGTGTTTGTGTGTTTCCTTACTTATAGTTACTATCTATTACAAACACATCTCATATCTAGTCAAGCTTAATCGAGAATTTGATACAAACGATTGTCAAGGTTTACAATGTATCAATATTTGGCATCCATTGTAGGCGGTTATTTATTGAGCCCGCGGTTCTTTATTGATAAGGAACCGCGGTGATATTTAAGGAACCGCGGCCAGTGGAATAAACGAAATGTGACAATCCGTCAATTTATGGTTTATATTTTATTCTCAAATATTATTTAAAAACATTACTTTAATGTTATAATATGAACTCACTTATTTTTGGGAAGAAATTTGGATTTACGTCTTGAAGTAGCATCGACTACGTCTAAACCGGAGGATTCTACGTTACGTGCTTACGTTTACATACACCGTCTTTGGTGACAGTCCGACATTTCAGAAAATAAATTTGTCCGTGAATATTATTTTGAGATTTTAAATTTGTGTTGGTTTATAAACTCATAAATTTACGAGAGGAGATTAGGACTTACGATTATAATTTAACGTCCTTTACGACTAAACCAGAAACCTTAGGATTACGTATTTACGTTTTCGAACTCCGTTTTTGATGAGACAATTTTTATTAGATTCGTTTTGTGCCGTTGATTCATAATTTATAAAAACGTTTCGTAAAACGACCCGAGGGCACACAAATCGAGGAAACTAGAATCGAGAAATACCCGTAAATTAGTGGGATGAGACAAGTTTACACTTGCCTCACCCCACAAATGGGCGGCCAAAACTCCACCAACACATCTAAGATGTGTCAAAGCTTACTAAGTAAGCTAGGACACTTGTCCTAGCTACTTACACAAATAAGCTAACTAGTAAAACCACTAAACACACAAACCATTCCTCACAAAACACACATGCAAAACTACCTATTCTCCCTTTCCTCTCTCTCTCTCTATTCCATCCAAAAACAACACCAATACACCCCTTTGATCAATTTTCAACCACAATATTTGGTGTTATACACACATATGATGATGTCCTTTTGAAGATATGAAGATTGGAGGTGATTCTAACATCCAAGATGGTGATTTGGTGATCTTAAAGGGTTGATTTCTACAAGAAGTTTACAAAGATTGGTGGTCTTTAAAGTTGGTGTTGATCTATCACAAATTCTTCCATCAAAATCCAAGCCTTGATCATAAACTACACAACCTTGGTGGTATAAAGATTGTTCTTCCCATCCGCTTGTTATTTTGATTATGTAGTCATGTATTTTCTTTCTTATTGTATATGTATATGATGAATATATGATGATAAAAATGTTGTGTGGGGATCAAGTGTTGATAAACATGGGTAAAAAGATGAAAAACTATATGTAAAAGTGGTTAATCTTGCTTAATTTAGTAGGCTGTATAAAAACAGTAAATAACCATATGATGAACTGATAAAATGGTATAGATGAATTGATATACAGTGAGTATTGAGACTTGTACACATGTGAGAGTTGGCCATGCAATGGAATCATAAAAATGAGTGAGATATGATCAAAACAAGTTTAGAGTGCAAATCCGAGTACACTGTTTTGGACGAATTTTATAAAATACTTAGAGGATGATTCATCATTAGCTATAAGGGAATAAAATGAAGCACATATCATTTAGTTTCTGTGATAAAAATTTGGGGTTCTATCTCTATGTAGAATTCTAGATATGGTCATTTTAGTAAACTAGATTTTTAGGACTGATTTTGTGAAAATTAAAGTTTAATATTATTATATAAGCACTCAAATAAATATAGTATAAAATGTGAATTAAAACCTAATAACTTATGTATTTCATTTATATAAAAATGCATAAGGATAAATAAATGGACCTTATATAAAAATGGTAGTTTGGTAAGTTTTATAATTTATAAAAACTATATACTAAGTTTTACGTCTTTTCGGCTAAAACCGAAAGATTAACGTTTTTGTTAAATAAAACTTGGACGGTTGGACCCGTCTAATGTAAACTTTTATAAACTCACATACTGATATATAAACATATATAACAAGTAAAAACCGATAAAACCCGAGCTTTACAACATATAGACATTAACGGGCCAAAGTAGCCTTAATGGACAATAAACCCGACTAATTTGGTAAAACACTTATTAACTTATTTATTGGGCTTAAACTATTTGGGCCCAACATATAAAGTATAATACTGATAATAAAAGTATAATTGGGCTAATAAATAGTATTGGGCTTGTAATAGGCCCATTGGGCTTCAAAATGTAAACAAGATGGAACTAGTGTAACTAGTCTTGAAAATTACCAACACATAAACACTATAATGAATGAGTAAAAATGTATAAACCCACTTGATCATCATCATATTTATAAAATCATCATATGTATAGATAATTGTTATTTTTATAAAGTCATTGGACAAGAGTCTAAGACGAGTATTATTTGACTAGGTTTCCGTGATTGAAGCACATACCGTACATCCAAATTGCCGATAACCCGCTTTCCCACATCAACGTGAGTTCATAGCCTCGCACTCTTTTAAATGATTTTATGAAATGTTTTATAAACCCGCGAGGGAGATAACATGTTAGTTTTGATAAAATAGGACACCATTTGTCCCGATTGTTTGTTTATTGATTTGGACCCGAATGATTGTATGACCCGATGAATGATTATATGACCCGATGTATGAAATAAAATGGATTATTAAAGTTAGGTTATGTCACTAAAAGTCCCATTAGCATGAATTGTGAACTACCTGGATTTGGTCGACGCTTATGCATATAATAGTACTATTTGGGGACGATCACCCCAGTTCGCGCCTTGACGGTTGATCCCCATCGTGCCACATTGATTGGTAAGCAAATTTATGTATGAGAAGATTTACACAAGCGTGGTTATTGTGACAACACGCTAATTTAGATGGGCAAATTGAGTTTCGAGCTAGCTACCCGTTGTTTGGTTTAGTAAGGTAACAATGTCATGCGGCTTGTAATAATCCATAAATAACGAAATACTACTATACGCACTGAATTACGATATATTGCCTGACTAGCAATACGGGGTATTATTATTGATTTTATGTTCGTGTTTTGGTTTTACATAACCATATTCATATAACGGTTTTCATTTAACTTTATACAACGTTATAAAACGTATTGTATGATGTTTTTACGACATTGGCTCGTATAATGATTTTGAAGGAAATGTCTATATTATGATTTTTGATAAGGATTTGTATAGAATGACTTTGGCTATTTTATGGCCTATTATAAAGATTTGTACAAAATAATTTTCGGTAATAATTTTATACCGATGTTATATTGATAGATTTTATTAAACTCTATGAATTCACTCGGCGTTATCGCTGACCTTTTCTTTTAACATGTTTTATCTCAGGTACTTGAAGGTAATTCTCGGGAAGACAACAAGAATTCATGGCCCGTACTTAAATAACAATTTCCATTCAAATCTTTTGTAAAATTGTATGAAATGATTATGACTTGGGACCTATGTAAATCTGATGTTTAAGAATGGAAATGCTTTATTATTAAACGAAGCGAATTTTAAGCGTTGTCTATGATGTGAGTAATGTGCTATCCCGTAACACCAACGAGTCTTCCGCTGTATTGAGTTGTAAAAATTTGGGGGTTACAGTTTGGTACCAGAGCTCTCGTTATAGAGAACGAAAGATTTTTAAAACCAAGGTTTTGAATAAAACATTTCAAAATCTTTTAACTATAAACATTTTTCTAAAAATGTCTAAAAATATTTTGACTATAACGGTGCTGAAGAATTCCCGAGTTACCGACAAGGCCAGACTGAGAAGTTTTATTTTAATATATATATAACTTGGATTATATATATACATATGATGTAATTTGATTACATGATTGTTTGATGATTATTTCTATATTTATACGAGGTATTTATACGACGTAGATTGTCACAAGGAACCCTAAATCCCCTAGTAAATTAATCAAAGCTATTCTCGTAGGAATTCTAGCTATCCTAGATCTAAACCAAGTTGCGGATATTTATGATCCCAAAAAATGGTTGATATTCGTAGAAATGTAGATATTAGTTGATTGTGATATTGAAGAAGAATTGGCGAGATTAAAACTGATATCGATGTCATGACGATCTTTCCTTATAAGAGTGGAGTTTGACAAAACATTACCACCTAGAAAGATGTCATCTGATTCTTTGTCATCCAATTCTTAAATTGAAATCGAAAGGGTGAATGTTGCACTTGAGGCTGTCATTGGAACCATTACCCAAAAGCATCATGCCACTAGTACCTTTCTGAGAAGTCTAAATGAATGTGTGAGTCATTTCATACTAGTGATTCATTTGATAACCATTGTTGTAAGAGCTATAGGATTGGAAATTAAGTGTTGTTCATATCGAGCTTTTATTGCCCTATTAAAGTCTAAGAATAAGGTTGAAAGTATTGGAGAATGAGGTAGGATATTGAATTGAGTATAAGTTGATTGAAACTTGAATAAAGTAAAATTTAACTTTTATGGAATATGAGATTGATAAGAGGAAGTCGTTAAGTTCTGTGATTGAATTATAAGGTTTTAAATGATTGTTGTTTCGTGTTAAGGGTTGTTCCTAGGCCATTGTCCACTGACGAGGATGCCTAGTGTCCAATAAATAAATTGAAGAAATCTTCTGCTGAATTGGGACCGATGGATCTTCCTGGACAGGTGGAACACCCATGACTCTTGTAGATTAGTATTCATTGTGGTATCTTTTCAAAATCCCTAACTTAACTGAGACATCAGTTGGTAGTATGAGTTCTTGGAATTGTATGACATAGTGACACATAATGTGTTACGGTACAATTTTGACTTGTTTGTGATTAATGAAAAGACTACCATTGATTGCTAAATCCTACATGTATCGATGTTATCTATCTTTTATTGCTTCATCCTAATGCTCGCATTAGTGATGCAACCATTGAACAAGTACTCATCTCGAATTGAGTTACGTTGTGGATTATTCTTTTTGAGTGCCATCGAGGTCATGAACCTCATGATTATTTGGCTAAGCTCATTTCCTATCATATTGTAGTTAGTTCTTGGTGACCAACTCTTCATCACTCTTTTGCAGATCACTCATTGTTTTTATAAGTTAAAACAGTATTCCTTGAGAAAAATTAGATTTTTATCACTATATAGATTATTTAAAGTGAGACTTATAAATAATCATTATCGAAGTAAAGTTGTTTATGAAATGCTTTGGAAAACTAAATTGTTCTCACAACAAAGAACGTCTCTGTAAATTCATTTTGAATTAAGTATGAATATATATTTTAAACATGATGACAAAGTTTTGACGAACTGAGTATTGCATCGTTAATCTTGAAATTGTATATAGTTGCTCGCCTACATACAATTTGGAATGGACCATGCAAGGCTGATTAGTAGTCACCATAAAATTGTTAATAAACATTACATTTTCCTTGAAAATGTGAAGGATTGAAATTTTGTGAGATCTGCAAGAAGTGAAAAATAGGGACATATTGATAGGGACACCTACATATGTGCCTGTACTATTTATTCTTCTGAATTGAATTTACTCATCTGTGGAATTTGTCTTATTTGACAATTGATATTCCATTCTTGTCCAATTCTCACGTGGTGAGATTCTTAGGAAAAGTATCTGATTACCGAGTGTTGATACCCGACTGGATGTATCGACGTTCCTATCATTTCTTTTTAATGACCTGGGTTCGAGGAGCTTTCGAATGCGTTCTCAAATTATGAAAACATGGGATATATTCATATTCGTTAAATGTTTTCGTCTGTATCTGATTTGAAATTCTCTCGTGTAGATTATGCGTTGACCTTACTCTTTTAAGGTTAGTTATGTCTCCAGATATCCTTGAACTTGTGAAGGATTATGAGTTATTATTAGTCTTTTGAGAAGTTCACATCTTATCGACGGCAACAAAACTGAAAAGTTGATAGTGCCAGTAGAATGGATTGATTGATTATGACATAACAACATTGTCTTAATTGATGGGAACTCGAGTAGAATTCCCCTAAATGATAAGATGATTGATTATCAAAAGTGATCTAAATAATTCTTGATGGATGATTATATCCTGCATTTAGACTTGAAATTATACCGTGAATAGTTGTGAACTAGTCATAGATATTATAATCTAGAAAGAACCTAATATGAATTTATTAAAAGATGATTCTTGAAAGTCCCTAATCAATGCTAGAAACCCTAAACTTAACTAATCAACACAAGGTATTACTTTTCAAACGTAATCTTATTATTGTATAATAAAGAATTACAAGTGTTATGGATAACACCGTTTGATGACAATGTGTTGTGCACACTTTGAACAACTATAAACCCTAACTATGAATACAGTCGCAGCTGTTTGATTCTATAAGTTCTAAGCAATAATGTTATGAATATACTCAAAGTGTTGAACATTAATGCATGGATACACATGCTATTTATAGTGATACGAGGTTGACCTAAATAGTACTTGATGGTGACTACACAAGACTTTCACTTTTCAGACATCAGTCACATGATGCTCTTCTATTCTTGGTAGTCTGCCATTATGCTTTAAGGAAACAGTTGTCGAAACAGTTTCCTTTTTCTTCATAGTCTCGAATACACAAATGGCATGTCCAAAGTGTGCTGAGTGTTAACAGGGTATTGCCACCCCTGTTAACCCTCAACCCCTCAGAGTCCCTGATACATCTTGGCTGTTATCCATCACAACCAATGAGTATGTATTCAAGTAATCTTTGACTTCCTTGACAATGTCTCTAACATAGACTCCTCTGAGGTTGCTCACAGAGACTTGGATCTCTGTAAGTCTTGCGATACTTGCCTGCCTCCTAGGCACAGGCAAGGGACTATCTAACAGCTTAATTATGTTTAAATCTATGATCAGGGAATCTAACAGGCTTAGATTCCCAACAATCTCCCCCTATTTAAACATAAAAATGGCTAGATCTATCTAAGTTAAGGTAAGTGAGTTAACAGCTTCTTCTTACTCATAACAGATCTAAACAAACATACCTCATGATTTTATTAACACTTAAAGAAAATTACAAGTACATTACAAAAGTGAAATAAAATGTGAAGGTAAAATTGGGCTGTGAATTTCTTCAATAGTCATCATTTTTAATCTTTTCTTCAGCTTTAGCTAAGTCTAATCTATTATCCAACTCTTCCTGCAGAGTTTTTGCAAACCTTTTGGAATACTCTGTGTTGATCTTGAGTGCCTTCTTGTGACAAAGCGGTTGAATTGTTGATGCTAAGCACAACTCATCTTCTCTTTGAAATGCATACTGGCAAGCTCTGTTCATGAATGCCATTCCTCTTTCAGGCTCTGTGTATGTCTGACCATCAACAGGGCCAACTATACCATTTGGTAGGATCAAATCCCTGTGCATACTATCCACTTGAACATCATCTGTGACAAAAGTTTCCTTAATAAGTTGAGAAACTCTTCTTCTTTTCTTACCAGTCTTTGGGGGTTCTTGTTCAAATAGCTGTGGTGGGGGATCTATCTTGAGTTTGGCAGCCGTTTCTTTGATCCAGGTAAACTTAGCCTTAAGAGTCTTAAGCAGAAGAAAATTAGCCTGTCCAGTTCTTTTGGCAGCTAAGGCTTCAAGTTCGAACCATTGAGATAACCCAAGTGTCTTTAGCCTGAAGTCGTCAAACACATTCATGTTTCCATGTTGGTTGTCTCTCCACAAGATCATCTATGGGGTGTTTGTGGATTTGTGAATGGTGTATTTGAACTTGGTTATCTTGCCAGGTGCATATCTGTTGTTAACGCAGGCATCCTAATCAGCTTTGACTTTTCTTAGTGCCTCATCGCGTTTAACTTCCATTTCCCTCAACCTTTGTTTTTGCTTCTCTCTTTCTGGTGGAGTCATCTTCCTTAGAGTAGGTTCATTTAATTCTTTGGCTGTCTTGAGTTCATTTAATCTCTTGAATTCCTCAGCCTGTTTCTCTATTTCTCCAGGAGTTAAAGGATTCTCATTGGAAGGTGTAAAGGTTGAAAAATGGGAAAGGTCTGTAGTGGATCCTCCTGTCTCTAGCATCGCAGCTATCTTCTTTAGTTTGGTGTCTGTGTCAACTAAAACTATCTCTTTTCCTTTCTTCGAGACAGAGGATTCCACACTCATGTTTTTCAAAACTTCAGCTCTTCTGATAAATGTTGTTTGAGCCTGAGTTTGTATTGCTTTGGGAAGGGAGCTAACATTGAACTTTAGCTTCTTGGCAGCTGGTTCACCATCATCCCAGACTTGATGGTGTTAACCAAAGTCAGGGACTTTGATGAACTAGTTCCATCTTGATTCTGTTTCTCCCCCTGAGTGTTATCCTCATCATCAGATATGTTAATAGGTGTGATGACTTGTAGGGGGACAGGGAAAATGGTGTTGTCAGCTGATGATGAGCCTTGTTTAGCAGATTCAAGGTTAAGTGTTGTTTCCTTCTCCCCCTCACGTTCATCCTTTTTACGCAGACGTTTGGATGAACGTGTTTGAAAATGCCTTGCAATCTGTTCAACAGAGGCAGCCATAACACGTTGCCTTTTCCTTAAAGCCCTGGCAATCTTCAGCAAAAGGTTGCTGTTTCCATTAGTATTAGCCTGAACTCGATTAACAATGAAGTTTGCATGACGGTATTTCCTATTGCGAATAGCTTCAAATTGTCTGTGCATAGTTTGCTCATGTTCATAGAATAAGGCAGGGACCTCTGAGTCAATTACATCCTTCATTCTTGTGGATATGTGACTAAGTCCTTGTGCTACACCTTTTCGTGCACCATCCTTGATGGGTTCAGTAACCGCTTCAGCAACAGCCTTTTGTATGATCCCTGGAAATGTGACAGTGAAGTTTTGCATTTCAGACTTGATCACATCCAGCTTCCTTGATAAGCGTTCAATGTCAGATTGATGATGAACATGCTGAAGATTATGTATGTTGAGGCCTTGTTGAGCATAATCATCACCCCTTGGTAAAAGATCAAAGTTGGTTTGGGCAGGATGATCAAACATAAGAAACTCAGCTGTTGGATCATAGGCTGGGCGTTGGAAGACTGTTGTTGTGGAGGTAGCAGAGTTTGGAGTAACAACAATGTCCTTGGGAGGAGGAGTATTATTTCCAGCTGGGGTGGACACAGCTATTTCCTTGGGAGGAGAGACATATTGTTGATCTTCCTCATCTTCTTCATCCTCCTCCTCAAACATCCCCTCAGGGATTTCATCTTCAGGCATTGATTCAAGATCAGAGACATCATCCACAAAAGACAGCATTTCTTCTTCAATATTCAGCAGAGGCTCATTGTCATTAGTTTGGTCTTGAATAATTGTATCAGCTTCTTTCTCTTGTTGTACCTGGGATTCAGTGACTGGCTGTACAATTTCAGCCTGCAAATTGTTATAATTAGTAACAGGGAAAAAAGTAAGGGGAATGGTCGCCATTTCGCTGTCCCAGAGAGGCTAGGGGTGATTACTCAGCCACTCCAAAGGATAAATCCTTGGGATTCTTTTAAGTGTGAAAAATATATGGTTAATGATCGCCATTCGCTTCCCCTAGGAAAGCTGAGTGTGATTATTCAGCCCCCCCAAAAGGTTAAAACCTTTGGGACTCTTTTGATTGTGAAACATATGTTGTTTAAGGATCGCCATTTGCTGCCCCTAGGAAGGCTGAGGGTGATCATTCAGCCCCCCCAAAAGGTTAAGAAACCTTTGGGACTCTTTTAAGAGTGAAACATATGTGGGTTAAGGTCGCCTGTTACGCTGCCCCTAGGAAAGCTGAGGGTGATGATTCAGCTCCCCCTGAAAAGGATAAATCCTTTGGGATTCTTTCAAGGTGAAAAAGTTAAGGGTTAAGATCGTCTTATTACGCTGTCCCTAGAAGAGCTGAGGATGATGATTCAACTCCCCTAAAAGTAAAACTTTTGGGATTCTTTTTCTGAGGGAACAAGAGGCTGTGTGAAGTACAGCTGATCAAGGTTGAGACATAAGTGTATCCAGGTTGTTGTTAGCCTGAATACTGTCTAGAGGGTGCAGGGTCATCGGGGTGCTTTATAAACACAAATGAATCATTCCTTGGTGCAAAGACAGGGTGTACAGAAGTCTTAAAGAGTTCTAAGTGCATAGACAGACTTCTATGGGTCGAGGATTACCCTAACTTCACCACTCTCTCCTACAGACAAATTGAGAGTGGCTGCTTGTGAACCTCTAAAAATGTACACTGATTACTTGTGAGATATCATCTGGATTAGGCTAGTTTCCTGTTGTCTTAGATGACTTTGAGACACTAGACCCCTATTGTTGGTCAGCAGAAGTATCTGATTCCACATGAGTATCTGGAACAGAGGAGGTGTCTTGGTTCACAGTCTTCTTTCCCTTGGCCTTAGCAACAGATTTGGTGTGGGAAGAAGATAGGATTTTCTTCTTCTTAGGTTGTTGGCCAGAAGAAGCCTTGGACGTCGTAGTGTGCTGCCCATAGGTCAAAGACTTAGACTTGCCAGACACACTAGAGGTAATCACCTTCTCAGAAGAAGGGAGCAACGACTTCTCAGCTGTTGGTTGTTTGTTGGCAACGTTCATCATATGAGAGGTGACAGGGACATCTTCAGCTCCTATTTCTTTGTAGATGGCACCTGTGATGCGGTAGGGCTTCAGAGCAGTCAACACAGAGTTATGGTAGTTGTCTCCCAACAGGCTTTCAAAGATTAGCGACAAGAAGCGAACATAGCAGATATTATTTTCCCTGACATGGTTTCTTCCCTTCAACTGTTCAACAAGGTTGGAGAAGAGAATGCTTCCAACATTAACATCAGCTCCCCAGATCAGCCCATAAGCTATAGATTGATGGTTAAAGGACATCGGATCTTGGGATCCCTGCATTCCTCTCAAGGATTTAAACAATGTGTGTGAAGAGGACACGCCACATAGGTGTAAAGTACTTAATCTTCAGAGGAGATTTTGAGAGGACCTCAGCGGGTGTAAGGGCAGGGTTTACATCATGGAAGGGTTTAAGTGTGGCCAGGGCATCTTTAACCGCCTTTTTATCAACCACCTTAAGGCATTCATCACCATGTTTCAATCCAGCCACACTCGAGAAGTCTTTAAGGGAGAAAGCAAATGGGTGTTCATTGCATGAAAGGCTAAAGGTTATTGTGTCATCTACTACTTCAGCAGAGTACCATAATTCCCTAAGGTATTCTTGGTAGAAGGTGGTTGGGGATTTGGCGAAGGCTTCACTTAAATCACAGTTTTGCATGAAGTTTACCAGATTTGAGTAGGTGTCATTTGGAGCCTTGATCCATCCAATGGAGTTGTTTGAGGCGAGGATGCTTTCGTTGAGTTCGAAGTTAACATTTGCTGCCTTGGGAATGGAAAAAGCCATGGATTCAAGGTCGCAGGTGAAAGAAAATGGAGGATGGTTTAAGAGAGAGAAGAACTTAGAGAGAGAAATAGATTTGTGAAATGAGAATAGTGCTGGGTGAGGAGAGACGAGAGACAATATATATATTCAAAATAAGTAAATAGTTATTCAACCGCATTTAATGCAAAGTGAGAAAATGACTGCTCATGTGGGTCCCTGACCTTTCAAAACTTATTTGTCTCCTCGTTATTCGAAAAATAAATGATTAAATATTTGAGAATGTTTTTTGCATTTACTTGGAAAGTAACTACCTAGTTTCATATGAAAAACATTTAATATAGAATCAATCATTTAATGAATACATTTAATATCAAGCCACAGGCTTTGAGATATTGAGCATCCCTAGCTCAGCAACTAGCCTGTTGAACGAAGGTTCAGCCAAAGGCTTTGGGAAAATATCAGCTAGTTGCAGCTCTGTGGGAACACAGTGCAGCTCAATATCTCCCTTCATTATATGATCCCTGATAAAATTATACCTGATATCAATGTGTTTGGTATGAGAGTGAAGAACAGGGTTGTTGGAGATGGCAATGGCGCTGGTGTTGTCACAAAAGATTGGTACTTTGTCATATAAAATTTCATAGTCAGCCAATTGACTTTTCATCCAGAGCACCTAAGCACAACAGCTGGCTGCAGCGACATATTCTGCTTCAGCTGAAGACATAGCCACAGAGTTTTGCTTCTTAGCACTCCATCCAACCAATTTTCCTCCTAGGATTTGACAGCTGCTTGAAGTGCTTTTCCTGTCAATACAGCATCCAGCATAGTCTGAATCTGAATAGGCCTTGAGATCAAAGCCTGATTCCTTGGGATACCATAGACCTAGGGATGGTGTTCCTTTGAGATACCTGAAATTTTTCTTAACAGCCACTAGATGGGGTTCTTTTGGGTTAGCTTGGTACCTTGCACAAAGACATGTGGAGAATTGGATATTAGGACGACTAGCTGTCAGATACATGAGTGACCCAATCATGCCTCTATATAAAGTCTCATTAACAGAGACCCCTGACTCATCAGGGCCCAAGTTGTTGGGTGGAAGCATGGGGCATTTCACTGATTCACAATCAGCTAAGTCATATTTTTTAAGTAAATCCTTAACATACTTTTCTTGACAAATTGAAATTCCCTTAGGACATTGTTTAATTTAAAAACCCAAAAAGTAAGTTAATTCACCCATCATACTCATCTCATATTTCTTGGTCATTAATTTAGCAAAACATTTACTAAGATTGACATTTGTTGACCCAAAGATGATATCATCCACATAAATCTGCACAATGATGAAATCACTCTTATCCTTGAAGGTAAAGAGTGTTTTATTAATAGAACCCCTGACAAATTTATTTTCAGTTAAGAAATTAGAAAGAGTTTCATACCATGCTCTTGGAGCTTGTTTCAGCCCATACATGGCTTTGTGTAGTCTGTACACATGGTTGGGAAACTCGCTGTTCTCAAATCCTTCAGGTTGTTCAACATACACTTCCTCAGCCAAATCACCATTGAGGAATGCACTCTTTACATCCATCTGATACACAGTGAAGTTCATATAGGCAGCATAAGCCAGGATGATTCTGATGGCTTCAAGTCTTGCAACTGGAGCAAATGTTTCATCATAATCAATTCCTTCAGTCTGAGTATACCCCCGTGCCACTAGCCTGGCCTTGTTTCTGATGATGTTCCTAATCTCATCCATCTTATTTCTATAGATCCATCTAGTGCCTGTGATATTCTTTCCAGGTGGAGCTAGCACTAGTGTCCATACTTTGTTCCTTTTGAACTGATTGATTTCTTCTTGCATAGCAGCTACCCACCCTTCTTCTACAATAGCCTTAGCTACTCTCTTAGGTTCAATTTGAGAGAGAAGTTCAACAAAGAGACATTCATTGGCTGAGGCAGAATCTGAGTCATGAATTCGCTGTCTAGTAGTAACCCCTGCATTAGGTTCCCCAATAATGTTGATAAGAAGAATGTGTTGATCTCTTGACCACTTATTTTGAGGAGCTGGGGACTCAAGGACAGGAACACTTGTGGGTACAACTGGTACAATTTGAGTTTCATCCTGTTGACTAGGAGGGCTTTCTTCAAAGACTACTTCAGTGTCAGAGTCTTCTTCAGCCGTATCAAGAGGTACAACTTCATTATCAGCAGGAGATTCTTCAGGGATTTGAAGAATTGGTGAGTCATCAATATCAGTAGGAGAAGAAGGACTACCAGAGGTTTGTGGTTCTTCTTCATCAAGTTCCTGAGACGTAGGAACTTCTATGTTGTGAGTAGACAGAGGGTCAAAGGCAGGAACATAAGGAGTGAGAGTGTTGGAGTGATGATGGTGATGACTGGTAGGTCTTGGTTCTGAGAACTCATCACTTGGGAAAGACATATTTTCATTAAAATCAATTTCATCACCCTCTGTTCCTGTTCTCTGTATGACTTCATCATCTTCATTGAATCTGACATGAAAGGTTTCTTCTACTTCTTGTCTTCTGATGTTAAATACTCTGAAGGCTTTGACTGTTGGAGAGTATCCCAAGAAGAAACCATCATCAGCTTTTTCATCAAACTTTCCAAGTTTATCCCTGTAGTTGTAAATGAACACTGGGCATCCAAACACATGAAAATAGCTGACATCTGGAGATCTTTTTCTGAAAACTTCATAGGAAGTTTTACCATGTCTTTTGACAATGATTGATCTGTTTTGTGTGTAGCAGGCAGTGTGAACAGATTCTCCCCAAAATTTCTTTGGTAAGGCTGCACCATTCAACATAGTTCTGGCTGCTTCAATCAGGGTCCTGTTTCTTCTTTCAGCCACACCATTTTGTTCAGGGGTGCCAGCTGAAGAGAAGTTCTGTGAAATACCTTTTTCATCACAAAAAGATTCAAGTTGATGATTCTTGAATTCAGTACCATTATCACTTCTTAGAGCTTTGACTCTAACATCATTCATATATTCAACCTGTTTGATGAAGGACATGATGGTATCAGCTGCATCACTTTTCCTTCTGAGGAAGAACACCCATGTGTATCTTGAAAATTCATCAACTATGACCAAGGTGTATTTGTTGTGATTAATGGTCTCAGGTTTGACAGGCCCAAACAAATCCATGTGAAGGAGATGTAAGCACTTGTCAATAGAGAATGATTGCCTAGTCTTGAATGAAGACATGTGATGCTTTCCTTTGACACAGGCAGAACAAGTCTTGTCTTTAGAAAACATCACTGAAGGTAGACCAGCAACCAGGTTTTGTATGGCTATCTTGTTGATGTTCTTGAAGTTGAGATGAGACAGTCTTTTGTGCCACAGCCAATTGACACTTTTAGAGGCTTTAGCAAGAAAACAATTTGAGCTGTCTTCAGAGAAAACAACCATGTTGATGACATAAACATCTCTCCTTCTAGGTGCAATAAGCACAACATCATTGTTTTTGTTGAATATGGTTCCCTGAATCTTAGTAAACAAAACCTTATAGTCAGCATCACACAATTGGCTGATGCTAATAAGATTGTGTTTAAGACCATTCACATATGCAACCCTGGTAAACGTAATCCCATTGCAGTTCACTGAGCCATATCCTTTTGTGTCACCTGAAGAGTTATCTCCAAACACCACTTTAGGACCTGGCTCCTTTGAGTATCTGTGCATGTATTGTTGAATCCCTTTCATGTGTCTAGAACAGCCACTGTCTAGATACCATACCGATTCCTTGAGATATTTCTGCACAGATACATAGAAACAGGTTAGTTCCTATGGTGAACCCACTTTCTAGTGGGTTCCCTGAATTGCTGATTAGCAACTGTTGTGTTCCTGTAGAAATTTTGGCGTTGGGAGGGACAATTCACTATTTCATGGGTAAAACTTCCACAGATATCACACCCAGGGAAGTCATCACACTCGTCTGAGTGATGGTCTGTGAATCCACAGAATTTACAGGGAGGATAAGGTCTGTAGTTTCCCTGTTGTCTTTTGGAACCCTGTGGTCTATCCCTAGAGGGTGTCTGATCTCTCTTAGCTGCCATATGTCTATCATGATCTAAGGTCATGTGGTGAGAGTTTTTACATATATTGCAATAAGGTTTGATTAACCTTTCCCCTTTGGGTTCACCTAGGCCTGACTTAGGTTCATGAGAAGTAGAGCATTCAGCGGAAGGCTTAATGTGTTGTTTAAAGAGTTCTACTTCTTTCATTAGAGACAACAGGCGTTCTTCAGTGGTAGGGTCAACCTTATTCACAGCTTTAGTAGAGACAGGCTTAAAAACAACTTGTTTACCAGATTGTTTAGCAGACACATGAAAAACTTTAGCTGGAGGTTTCTCAATATCTGTTCTAAGTTCACCCTTAGCAGCTCGTGAGGAACTGCTAGGTTCAACTCCAGAGAGTTTGGGCAAAGGTGGTAACTCAGCCACATCTTAAGAGACAGGGTCATTAGTCAAAGTGGTATCTGACATATGAACAGTCTCTGTAGATTTGAAGATAATGTCTTTGGGTTTGGTAACAATTCTCAGCTTATTTTTCTTAGCAGATATATCCCTTTTAATGTCAGCAGGCACTTCATCATAGCAATTGATCTATTGTGAACCTAGCACACAGCCATTTTTCAATAACCTTGTTTAATTCAGAAACTTGATCATTTAAGGTAATGTTTTTCAAGGTTAACCTAGTGACTTCATTTTGCAGGGATATTTTCTCTAAATTAACCTGTCTGAGAGTTTCACATTCAGATTTAGCATTTATCAGTTCAGTTTTAACAGAGTGAAACTTATCAAGTAGGTTCTTTCTTTGTTCCTCAACAAAGTGTAAATTAACAATGGTGTAATCAAGAACATGCTTGCGTTCATCACTATCAGACATAGATAAAAGCATGTGTACCTTTTTCATTGTGATGTCAACCCATTGTCCTGATCTTGCATCACCTTTTCCAACAGCTAGTTCATCCTCAACTATAGCCATGAAAGCCCTGACTCTTGTAGTATCTTCCTCATCTGAAGTCAGTGGCTCATCATTCCAATCATAAGCTTCAGCTACCAACCCTTTCTCAGTCTTTTTATCACCACCCTTCTTCTTAGACAGAGCTTCAAGCTTCAAATTCATCTGTTCTAACTCAGCTTTAAGTGCCTTGTACTTGTTTTTGTAATCCTTCTTCTCATTGTCTGATGAATTGGATTGGAGAGATGAGTTGTTGTGTTGTTTGAACTTGTAAGGTTTGGATGAAGATGATGGATAGGAGGGTGAGGATGTCTTGGTTGAAGGACAGTCTTTTTGGAAGTGTCCAAGCTTTCTACAGGCAAAGCAAGTTTCTTTTGACATGTCAGTTTGTTTACTAGCTGATCCTATTCTCCCTGATCTTTTGAAGAATCTTCTTTGGTTGGCTAGCAAGGCTCTTTCATGAAACTCTGCATTAAGGTCTGTCAAGAACTCTTGGCTGCTGTGGGTGTCTTCTTCAACATCAGAGTCGCTGTCATGAGGATGTGGTGCAGAGATCAAGGCTTTGGAAGATGCTCCTTCAACTACAAATCTTTCAGTCTCTGACTTGTAAATAGTATCATCAGCCCTTCTTCATAATTATACTTTCCATATAGCTGAGCTAAGGTGTCATTCTTGATTGAGTTATTAGCTCTCTGAGTCTGATTCATACTCAGCCACTTTCTTGGAAGGCTGTTGACAAATGTGGCATTAATCTCAGCTTGACCAATGGTGACGTCATTCATTGCTAGGTCATTGAGAAGAATCTTCAGCCTTGTATAGGTTTGTTGAACCTTTTCACCTTCAAGTGACTTGAAGGCATTGAACTGAAGTCTGAGAGCCTGAATCTTTGTCTCTCTTGTTTCAGAGGGTCTTTCATGGCCAAGGATGAGGTCTGTCCACATTTGCTTGGCTGTGGGACACTGAATGACATACTTCATGATATGTTTGGGAAGACAGGATATGATGATGCTTTTGAGACGTTTATCTTGGTTTGCCAATTTTCTATCAGCTGGAGTCTATTGTTTGAGAGGTTTAGGAAGAGGGTTTTCTTCAGTAGAGGTAAGCGCCATGGGAATATAAGGACCATTTTCTAAAATTTCTAGAAGAAATGGTTCAAGTCCATCGAGATACACAAGAAATTGACTCTTCCAACTGGCAAAATCTTCTTCATCAAAGACTGGTACACTTGTGACATGTGATCCACCTCTTGAGTCAAGAAGTTGGGGTAGATCATCGTCATTGGCAGGAGGGTTGAGTCTTGGTGAAGATGGTGTTGTAGAAGGTGAATGTGGTGGGTTAGAAGTTTCTGGCATGGTGGATCTTGATTATAAAACTGAGAACGATGTTTCTTGAAGGTTTTAATATCAAACACCGCTCTGATACCAATTGAAAGTACCTAATCAATGCTAGAAACCCTAAACTTAACTAATCAACACAAGGTATTACTTTTCAAACGTAATCTTATTATTGTATAATAAAGAATTACAAGTGTTATGGATAACACCGTTTGATGACAATGTGTTGTGCACACTTTGAACAACTATAAACCCTAACTTATGAATACAGTCGCAACTGTTTGATTCTATAAGTTCTAAGCAATAATGTTATGAATATACTCAAAGTGTTGAACATTAATGCATGGATACACATCCTATTTATAGTGATACGAGGTTGACCTAAATAGTACTTGATGGTGACTACACAAGACTTTCACTTTTCAGACATCAGTCACATGATGCTCTTCTATTCTTGTTAGTCTGCCATTATGCTTTAAGGAAACAGTTGTCGAAACAGTTTCCTTTTTCTTCATAGTCTCGAACACACAAATGGCATGTCCAAAGTGTGCTGAGTGTTAACAGGGTATTGCCACCCCTGTTAACCCTCAACCCCTCAGAGTCCCTGATACATCTTGGCTGTTATCCATCATAACCAATGAGTATGTCTTCAAGTAATCTTTGACTTCCTTTACAATGTCTCTGACATAGACTCCTCTGAGGTTGCTCACAGAGACTTGGATCTCTGTAAGTCTTGCGATACTTGCCTGCCTCCTAGGCACAAGCAAGGGACTATCTAACAACTTAATTATGTTTAAATCTATGATCAGGGAATCTAACAGGCTTAGATTCCCAAAAATTATGTTATCTGAAACTTTAGGAGGTATTTATTAGTGAATTACCTAGACTTTCCCCATTAAGGCAAGTTGAAATTGGTATTGATCATATTCCCGGCGCTGCACTTGTGGCATGTGCACTGTACGTCAGCACCATCTGAATCAAAAGAATTACCATACAACTGAGAAAGTTGTCGGAGAAAGCTTTTATTCAACCAAGCTCGTCATTATGAAGAACTATAGTATTATCATTCCTTATATTTATTATTTACCATGAACTAGGTAAATTGATG
This sequence comes from Glebionis coronaria, assembly GCA_025667525.1. Classification (NCBI taxonomy): domain Eukaryota; kingdom Viridiplantae; phylum Streptophyta; class Magnoliopsida; order Asterales; family Asteraceae; genus Glebionis; species Glebionis coronaria. The sequence goes on along the minus strand of CM046879.1, from coordinate 512,877,920 downwards.
ATCAAAATCTATATCCACTACCCAAGATGATAGATTTGTTTGATAATTTACGAGGTTCTAGCGTATGTTCTAAAGATTTGATCCATGGCATGGTTATCATCAACTTCGCATCTGCGAAAAAGATTATCTATTCCAATCACTACATCCGGTACTTGTAATGAACATTATGAGTTTCACGTGATGTCGTTTGGATTGACTAATACACATGTAGCATCCATAAATTTGATGAAACACGTGTGTAGGCTGTAATTTGATAAATTCATGCTTGTGATCATTAAGGACCATCTGTTTGTTTATAAGGATAAGAATGAGTTAATAATTAGTTATAGACTGCCCTAAATTGGCCGAACAATGAAAACTTGTACCTTGAATATTTAACATAAAATTTAAGGCTTGATCCTTTACATAAAATGACTGTTTGATTAATGATGGTAAGATATATATACTGACTCTTCAAAGATTAGAGCTATTAAGACTTTGGGTTTTACCAAAAAGAAAATGGAAATATGTTTTGACAAATGTTTTAACAAAGTATCTTTAAGGGATTATTTCCTTATACACAAATCATTCAACTAAACTCCTGTTTAGGGGTAAATGTTTGTGTATACCTCAAGACAACCTAAGAGGGATTGAGGAAACCATTTAAACCATGACTTAAAATTTGAAACGACAATTTTTGTTTGTCAAGTTAGAAAATTTTGACCAAAGATTTTTCGAACATTTACGGATCTTATTAATTATTTTAATTATTTTCGATAAATCAACAAAAATCTTGTTAATTAAATTTAAATTTATTTTGAACATTTTTATAATTGATCGAACTAAGAAAATTAAATTTTTTACGTTACGTTTCATAAAAATAAAAAATTTATTATTTAATTAGTTGTAATAATTATCGACGCTTTAAACGTCGGATTAAGCAAAACTGATAAAAATGATAGCTGAAACGAAACTGAAACTTAGAAAATATAAAGAAAGGTGAATGTAATTACTGATACATTACGTAGAAAATATAAAGAACCAATTAGGATGTGTTCCTTAGTAATGACGGTGCAAAATAAATTGCCGAACAATATAAAAATAAACAATGCTTGTAAGAAGGATAATATAGATAATAAAAAGGGGTTCGCGGCTAATATGAACCACTAGAATTGAGGAGCCGACGGCGTTAAATGTATAAAAGGCCACTTGTGGTTGCCTAAATATGGAGATTTAGAGATTCAGTTATGTTGGAATCTCATAAGATTAAGTGTTCTATTCATGCCATTTCTGATTAAGTGTATCTTATCTGAAGAAGTTGTACTAATGGTAAATTTATGAAGGCAGACATTGCCTCATACATTAGTAAACGTCTAGCTATCGCAAAGGTCATCATCTGAATTTGATTCGATTTGGGTCATCGTCGACAGACTGACCAAATCTACTAATATCATTCCTGTTAATGATAGATTCTTGATGAAGAAATTGACTCTTTTGTATTTAAAGGAGTTGTGTAAACATGGTGTGCCTGTATCAGTCATCTCTATCAAGATCCTCGCTTCACATTGAATTTCTAGAGAATTGCTCAGAAGTCATTAAGAACGAATCTTGATGAGAGTACTGTGTACCACCTCAATCAAAGGGATGAGGTAAAGTAATGATACAAAATACTAGAAGTCTTGTTTTATGCTTGAATGATTGACCTTTGGCAATAAACCGTATAATCGTTTTCATTTGGAGAGATTATCATTGATAATTATCGTATTAGGATCGAGATTGAATCTTGTGAGGATATATGTCAGAGCATCTGTAAGCAGAAGTTGGGATGAAGACACCCGACATACACCCATTGTGAGTTGGACATGTCTTTTAGGTTTAAGGTTTCCTATGATGACAAACCTAACCTAACAAAATACCCGACCCGCGAGACCTGAATTGATTGTTGAAATTAGGATCTAATTATTGACTGCCGGTAGTAGGCAGGAGGTTATGTAAATATGAAATGTAGATCTTGAAGTGCCAGATGGGTAGCGAAGTTATGCCAAAAATTTTAACCATGGAAAAATTAATTGATGATCTGAAAGATCATGGGATATAAGTCCCCGTTTTATGGGACCATTGAGATAATATAAAGAATTGGTTTGAAAGGCATATAAGCTGAATCTACCCTAGGACTTCAAGGGCTGCGTAAATTATGATTCGTATATCTAACTTGATGAAATGTCTATCAAGTGAAAATCTGAATTCTTCTTGCTAAAGTTTAGATCGGCGAAAAGTTGCATTCATCAAAAACCCGTGAACATCATGGATAGAGAAAGTAAGTCAACATTAAGCCTGATCTTATTCCCGTAGTTATGTTTGATGAAACTCGCGTATTATAATGAATTACACTTGTGAGAAAAGACCGAATATGGAGGAAATACCCATATGGCTTTAACTCTATAAGAAGCGAGTAGTAAGATAAGATGATCTTTGAGGACAAAGATCCTGTTTAGGGGTAAATGCTGTGACAATCCGTCAATTTATGGTTTATATTTTATTCTCAAGTATTATTTAAAAGCATTATTTTAATATTATAATATGAACTCACTTATTTTTGGGAAGAAATTTAGATTTACGTCTTGAAGTAGCATCGACTACATCTAAACCGGAGGATTCTACGTTACGTGCTTACGTTTACATACACCGTCTTTGGTGACAGTCCGACATTTCAGAAAATAAATTTGTCCGTGAATATTATTTTGAGATTTTAAATTTGTGTTGGTTTATAAACTCACAAATTTACGAGAGGAGATTAGGACTTACGATTATAATTTAACGTCCTTTACGACTAAACAGGAAACCTTAGGATTACGTATTTATGTTTTCGAACTCCGTTTTTGATGAGACAATTTTTATTAGATTCGTTTTGTGCCGTTGATTCATAATTTATAAAAACGTTTTTAGTAAAACGACCCGAGGGCACGCAAATCGAGGAAACTAGAATCGAGGAATACCCGTAAATTAGTGGGATGAGACAAGTTTACACTTGCCTCACCCCACAAATGGGCGGCCAAAACTCCACCAACACATCTAAGATGTGTCAAAGCTTACTAAGTAAGCTAGGACACTTGTCCTAGCTACTTACACAAATAAGCTAACTAGCAAAACCACTAAACACACAAACCATTCCTCACAAAACACACATGCAAAACCACCTATTCTCCCTTTCCTCTCTCTCTCTCTATTCCATCCAAAAACAACACCAAAACACCCCTTTGATCAATTTTCAACCACAATATTTGGTGTTATACACACATATGACGATGTCCTTTTGAAGATATGAAGATTGGAGGTGATTCTAACATCCAAGATGGTGATTTGGTGATGTTCAAGGGCTGATTTCTACAAGAAGTTTACAAATATTGGTGGTCTTTAAAGTTGGTGTTGATCTATCACAAGTTCTTCCATCAAAATCCAAGCCTTGATCATAAACTACACAACCTTGGTGGTATAAAGATTGTTCTTCCCATCCTCTTGTTATTTTGAATATGTAATCATGTATTTTCTTTCTTATTGTATATGTATATGATGAATATATGATGATAAAAATGTTGTGTGGGGATCAAGTGTTGATAAACATGGGTAAAAAGATGAAAAACTATATGTAAAAGTGGTTAATCTTGCTTAATTTAGTAGGCTGTATAAAAACAGTAAATAACCATATGATGAACTGATAAAATGGTATAGATGAATTGATATACAGTGAGTATTGAGACTTGTACACATGTGAGAGTTGGTCATGCAATGGAATCATAAAAATGAGTGAGATATGATCAAAACAAGTTTAGAGTGCAAATCTGAGTACACTGTTTTGGACGAATTTTATAAAATACTTAGAGGATGATTCATCAGTAGCTATAAAGGAATAAAATGAAACACATATCATTTAGTTTCTGTGATAAAAATTTGGGGTTCTATTTTCATGTAGAACTCTATATATGATCATTTTAGTAAACTAGATTTTTAGGACTGATTTTGTGAAAATTAAAATTTAATATTATTATATAAGCGCTCAAATAAATATAGTATAAAATGTGAATTAAAACCCACTAACTTATATATTCTATTTATATAAAAATGCATAAGGATAAATAAATGGACCTTATATAAAAATGGTAGTTTGGTAAGTTTTATATGTTATAAAAACTATATACTAAGTTTTACGTCTTTTTGGCTAAAACCGAAAGATTAACGTTTTTGTTAAATAAAACTTGGACGGTTGGACCCGTATAATGTAAACTTTTATAACCTCACATACTGATATATAAACATATATAACAAGTAAAAACCGATAAACCCGAGCTTTACAACATATAGACATTAACGGGCCAGAGTAGCCTTAATGGACAATAAACCCGACTAATTTGGTAAAACACTTATAAACTTATTTATTGGGCTTAACCCATTTGGGCCCAACATATAAAGTATAATACTGATAAAAAAATTATAATTGGGCTAATGAATAGTATTGGGCTTGTAATAGGCCCATTGGGCTTCAAAATGTAAACAAGATTGAACTAGTGTAACAAGTCTTGAAAATTACCAACACATAAACACTATAATGAATGAGTAAAGATGTATAAACCCACTTGATCATCATCATATTTATAAAATTATCATATGTATACATAATTGTTATTTTTATAAAGTCATTGGACAAAGGTCTAAGACAAGTATTATTTGTCTAGGTTTCCGTGATTGAAGCTCGCACCGTACATCCGAATTGCCGATAACCCGCTTTCCCACATCAACGTGAGTTCCTAGCCTCGCACTCTTTTAAATGTTTTTATGAAATGTTTTATAAACCAGCGAGGGAGATAACATGCTAGTTTTGATAAAATAGGACACCATTTGTCCCGATTGTTTGTTTATTGATTTGGACCCGAATGATTGTATGACCCGATGAATGATTATATGACCTGATGTATGAAATAAAATGGATTATTAAAGTTAGGTTATGTCACTAAAAGTCCCATTAGCATGAATTGTGAACTACCGGGATTTGGTAGACGCTTATGCATATAATAGTACTATTTGGGGACGATCACCCCAGTTCGCGCCTTGACGGTTGATCCCCGTCGTGCCACATTGATTGGTAAGCGAATTTGTGTATGAGAAGATTTATACAAGCGTGATTATTGTGACGACACGCTAATTTAGATGGGCAAATTGATTTTCGGGCTAGCTACCCGTTGTTTGGTTTAGTAAGGTAACAATTTCATGCGGCTTGTAATAATCCATAAATAATGAAATACTGCTATAGGCACTGAATTACGATATATTGCCTGACTAGCAATACGGGGTCTTATTATTGATTTTATGTTCGTGTTTTGGTTTTACATAACCATATTCATATAACGGTTTTCATTTAACTTTATACAACGTTATAAAACGTATTGTATGATGTTTTTACGACATTGGCTCGTATAATGATTTTGAAGGCAATGTCTATATTATGATTTTTGATAAGGATTTGTATAGAATGACTTTGGCTATTTTATGGCCTATTATAAAGATTTGTACAAAATGATTTTCGGTAATAATTTTATACCGATGTTATATTGATGGATTTTATTAAACTCTATGAATTCACTCAGTGTTATCGCTGAACTTTTCTTTTAACATGTTTTATCTAAGGTACTTGAAGGTAATTCTCGGGAAGACAACAAGAATTCATGGCCCACACTTAAATAACAATTTCCATTCAAATCTTTTGTATAATTGTATGAAATAAATATGACTTGGGACCTATGTAAATCTGATGTTTATGAATGGAAATGCTTTATTATTAAACGACGCGAATTTTAAGCGTTGTCTATGATGTGAGTAATGTGCTATCCCGTAACACCAACGAGTCTTCCGCTGTATTGAGTTGTAAAAATTTCGGGGTGTTACACGAAATGTTTTGAAAATGAACTAGAAACTATTCAACCCCCCCTTATAGTTTCTACAATTGGTATCCGAGCAAGGTTATTCAAGATCTTTGAAGTATATTGTACTTTAAAGCTTATATAGATCTTTGCTCTCTTTTTTCAAAACAAATGGATTTTAAAAAAATGAAAACGGTTTTTAAAAATAGAGACGATCTTTGTATCAATTTGTTCATGAAGAGTGATTACAAATGAAATGTGTTTTGTTGTTTCATTCGTACAAGTTTTGGTGTTAAATAAACTTTGTATAATAGCTTGAATTAAATCTTTTCATGTTTGGAAGTATAAAAATCTTTTGTGTCATAATTAACTCTAAAATACGAGTTTTATGTGTCTAAAATGATTTTTTAGAGTCCTAAGTCCTTCCAAAAAGTTACCAAATGATTTGGGCCAAAAACCCCATTTTTGTCCTCTGGACGCGGTTCTTTATCTATTCCCCATGGTTCCTTATCAATAAGGAACCGCGGTCAGTCCGACAAAGATTTTTGAAGACTTTAAAAAATCATATAAAATCAACCGTAAGTCCGTAGAACTCGTGCCACCCGTCATTTCGAACGTAATTGAATTTTCGTTAAATTAAAAATGCTTCCCAACCTTTATTCAAACTTTAAAACTTGGATGGTTTCTAAGTTCCATACTTTGTCCAAAGTATTGAGCGTCGGTTTGTCGTAAAACTTATGTTTTACTCTTTTCTATTAAGTTGGACATCTCTTGGTGATATATCTTTGAAAATTGATATATTTACAAAGTGTTAAACTTAATTAAATTTTAAATGGGTCAAAGACCATTTTCAATTAAAATCAAGCTATGAATACTTTGTTGTATCTAACACTCAAAACATGGACAAATGCTTTTATGTGTTAAGCTAATTGTTTGTGTGTCTTTCCTTGTATGTTATTATTATATGTAGACATTATTAAGTGTTCCTTGCTATTTTTAGTTGTATTGCTTATATGTCTAGTCTCTTGTGCCTTGCTTGGTATTTGTTAGTATCTAGTTTTTCCTAATTAGGATGTATGCTAGATTTCTTGCATTTTGGTTGCAACATTATTTGTGCATTGCATATAGGATCAACATCTCTAGGTTTACATATGTTATATAAACATCTTGTACACCTCGTTATGTTTATTAACACTCTTAGATTTGAAAGCTTTGTGAGCTTGTCAAATCTTTTGATGTGGATCGTCTTACTCGATCATTGTCTTATTAGTTCAAGTAGATTAATGTCTCACTATAAAACATGAAACACCCTTTGAAAATCTTAGCTATTTTCTCTAAAAGGAGTGTTAGTGGGAATCAAGAAAAATTTCAAATATATATCAATTCATTATTCAAATTATGATTGATATTATTATCGAATCTAATTGACATGTTTTTAGTGTAGACATAAATGTGGACTATTAATAATATACATCGGATCATAACTCACACTTTTGTTGTCGATGGTATATTGAATCTACTTGTTCAAATTATTAGACATGTTTTGTTTAATAATTGCTTATAATGCACAATGGAGTCGGTTTGACAACTTGGATGTTTCATCCGAAATACTCAAGTAATTTACATTGCAATGCAATTTGTAAATGTGTCATTTCTGAAAGACCAATCAAAAGTGTTCCTTTGTTTTGTGTAAACATTATTTATACACTTCAAAGTTATTGGCCTCAAATTCTATTAAGGTAAATAACCTTAACTAGACTTGTTTGACAAGATTTGAAATGGTGCATTCTTAACCCTCATTAGGTTGTGCATTGTGTCGTCATGCATGTTTCATCCTTGTTACACTACATTAGGCAAATGTAGGAATTACATTTTTTCTAACATGAGAATGACTACTAAAGAACCTATTGCACTAGAAATTCCATTTGACCTAACGGTTAAATTACTTCATGTGAGAAGTTGAGTTGGTGTATAACTCGTAAAAATGGTTATACTTAGCCGTAATTGAGCATCTCTAGTGATAGTCTCATACTCATTCTCAAAATTGATTAAATGGCTCTTCCTAATTATGACTAATGATAGCTTAAATCGATGAACTTTGTATGTCATTAGGAGTCTTTTTCGTTTGTAGCCATTAGGTTTTTCTTAGCTTTTTTTTTCTTACGTGCTAATTGAACCTTTGTGTTTTTCCTTTGTGTGTGTTCTAGTTTATATTGCTCTTTAGCATAACTTTATGATAAGTTAGACTAGAACATTAGGATTTGCCGAATTGAAAAAAATTCCCTTATCCCCCAAAATCAAACCTTCTGTGGGCGGTTCTTTAAATAACCCGCGGTTCCATATCGCTATGGAACCGCTAGCGAAGATAAGGAACCGCAGGCAGAAGCATTCAAAAATGAGTTTTCTAAAACTTACCAATTGATACGACACCTTTTGGAATCTTTATTTTAAGCCTTTGATCACTCCTAAAATATCTTGTGCTTTCTCCTCTTAACCCTAAGCATTTTTGCATCTCTTTCTCACCTAAGCAAAATGTCTTATTTAGCAAATGAAAGCCTTGATTTTCCAGCAAAGAACACACAAATCAAATCTCTTCTCCTTCTAAGGAAATTGATTTTGGAAACTCTCCTTTTCCACCACTTTCCCTTTGTGTTCTTCTTCCATCACATGATAAGGTCATGCATCATGGAACATATTGTCATTATTGTCAATATCAACATCGTGTCATGTCTCATTTCTTTGATGAGTTGAATTACAAGATTATCACCAAGCCTTTTTCCACCAAATTCCGCTACCACTTTGTCTTCTTATTAAGCATGTGTGTTGCTTATTAATTAGACATTCAATTTAAGAAAATCTTAGAGTTCTAGTGTAACTAGGATTAGAATTATGCTTAAGTTATAGGCTTGAGTTTCATACATAGTTGTATGATCTTTATGTTCTTTCATGATTTTCAACATGATTTATCTATGTGTCTTGGATCTTGTTGTTATTATGTTTCTTTATTTTCTCTTATTTTGAGTCCTTTTCTTAAACTAATAAGAATTAGGATTCTCCTTGTAGATTCACACTACATGTATCTTGATTTGTGATATCTAGATAGATGACTTGCTTGTATGCTACTTGCTTATATGTCTTCTTGTTTATCCTTATGCTATATGATTAATTGCTAAGTAATTGAATGCATGCTTATTATAAATGTTTTGTCTTTGTCAAGCAATTCTGATATAATATCTCTTAGATGTGTCTAACTCATGCATGTCCTTAAATGCTAAGTGCTAACATGATTTACATAGTCTTCTCTTTTTTAAGTAATTATGTTTCTTGCATGCCATATGTGTTAATTGCGCACCTTCTCTACATTGGTTTATTATATACTTTATTAGGCTTGCCTTTTCTAGATAATTCTCTAGAGTACATTTAGCCTTGCACATTAATCTCTATGGTTTTTACTTTGATGCTTGCTTAATTGCTACTACATGCTTATGCTTACATGTTTATGTTTACATGCTTATGCTTACATGCTTGTCATTACATGTTTAGGCTTACATGCTTATTCTTACATGCTTATGCTCACATGCTTATGTTTACATGGTTAAACTTACTTGCGTTTAGGTCTAGGAGTGATGGAACTCTTTCTTGATTTTGCATGCTTAGTTGAGTTAGGTTTTACTTTGTTGAATGCTTAGTAAACCGCCATCTCCTTTGTGTTGCATATAGGCATTTACTAGGCTCATTTCTTAATGTCAATCCCTCTTACATTAGGCATTGCATGAATTATCCTATGTGCTTACTTGATTATATGTTAGATTTTGTACTAACTCTTTCATGTCTTCTTGAGCTTCTTTTGAGTTTCTTCTCTCTTTTTCTTTTGGGTTTTCACTATCACCTTCTAAGGTATAGTATTCATGAATCAATTTATGAAGTTATCCTTAACTTCTTTGATTGAGTTTCTCTTGGTTTATTTTAATCATGCCTCTCTAAGTCGAGTCTCTCTCTTCTATCTTTCTAAACTAATTTGAGTCGAGCCTCACCCTTTCCTCATAATGTAATTGTTCTTTGAACATTCACAATAATTGATAAGAGGTACGAAACTTTGAGCATGTAGTTTATCGTATGCTAAACACCATCCATCTTGGTCTTTCTATTCTTTGGATTATTTGATCTCTTTTTCTATATCATTGAGTCATCTTTTTGGTGTCGACATTCATAAGAATCCTTACCTATAATGTGTTTGGTTTTATATTTTTCGTTCTCTCGTTTTTGAGAGTCGATTGAGGTTAAAATTTACAATTGGATTGGGTGATTCCAACAATTCTATGTTTTTAACCTTTTGAGAGAATTTTGGTTAAATCTTGAATTTTCTTGGGTGATTCCATAAATTCTAAGCCTTTAGCCCTTTGACATATTATCATTACATTTAGTATGGATGTTTCTTCTCTACCTCTATTCCAACAATTGTGAATTGATCTTGTCAAGCTCCTCTCTTTTGACTTGTTTTTGGATTGATAAAATCGTGTGCACACTTCTTTCTTCAATGCTTGTCATTGTTTGTGCAAACGACTTGTTTATCATCCTCATTTTTCTTTTCATCATAGTCCTTCTTTCTCTCTCTTCGACTATGTGGAATTGTTTTTATTGTCCATGTCATACTCTCTTTAGTTTGGTATTTTTTCCATGATATTAAAGTAGAGTATATCCTATCGACAATATTTTCTCTTTTTTGGACATCGCTATATATATATGCTCTTGTTTACTAAATTTGTTTTGTAGGACATCTAACCCTTCTTTGTAGCTTGTCACTTTTCTTGCTTTGTTGGTGCCTCAAGCAAGGGGGAGCTCATATCAAGGGGGAGTATTTTCAAGAGTTCAACTCATTATATTTGCGATCGTTCACTCACTTAAATTTCATTCATTGAACATCTTGCAAGTAATGAATTATGGGATCTCGAAGACATGGAGGTGGTTAACCTATGGTGATTGAAGACTTCACTAGGATGACGCAAGCTCAATATCTTTGGACGATGGGATTACGATGCGCGATCTTCCTCAAATGATATGGATTCTACTCTTCCTCAAATGACGACAACCTTTTTGATTCTACAAAAGGGGGAGAAGGAAGTGTAAACGAGTAAGTTCCACATTTTACTATACGTTGCTGTTTACTTGTTTGTCATCATCAAAAAGGGGGGATTGTTAGTGCAAACATTTCGATGTTTAATCGAGATGATCTCTTTATGTTTTGGTGATGACAAACGTATAACTCGCAATACATTATGTAAAATGTGTAAGGTACTCGTAATCACTCAAGCATACTTATGTATACTTCTCTCGACACCTTGAAGATTGCATTCGTCATTAAGGACGCGGTTCTCTTATAGGACACGCAGTTCCTTAAAGAAATCGAACGGTGGGAAGATAAAGAACCGCGGGCAGTCAAGCCGATTTTGGCTTATGAGAATACTTTTGGAAGCTTCTAGAAGATGGAGGGAAACTAACAAATTCAAAATTCAATTTTTGAATTTGCTTCTAGAAGATGAAGGGAAGAAAAATAAATTCAAAATTCAAATTTTGAATTTGGGCTCCAAGATGATAAGGTGCATCCTTTTATCCAATGGGTAGTCCATCCTTTTATCCATTGGGTAAAATAGTGCTCTCCAAGGCAAGAGTTGACTATAAATAGAAGTCAATTTTCTTCCATTTTTCTTGTGAAAAAACACATACATTTCACCTCAAAAATCCCATTCCTCATTTGCATCCTCCTCCTCAAATGCAATCAGAAGAACACTTCCATCCTTGTGAAGTGTTAGTCATACCATGATGAAGATCATTCTCTCCTAAAGATCAAATCATGTTCATCATTTATTTATTTGTGTCTTGTGTAAATCCAATGTATTTGTGAATACTTGGACTAGTTGTGTTGATCCAAGCTAGGTGTAAATACTTGGATTAGAGTTGTGTAAATCCTTTGCACATGTGTGTGCTTGGATTTAATGTGTAGATCCAAGTTACATATGTGTACTTGGATATGTTTAGTTGATTTGTAATTGGTTATGTCTTGGTAGTTCTCACTAAACTCTAAAGTGACGTGGTTGTGTCTTGTGAGTTCTCACTAAACTATAAAGTGATGTGGTGGTGTCTTGTAAGTTCTCACTAAAATTTAAAGTGATTAGTAGTTGTGTTATGTGAAGTTCTCACTTAGCTTCAAAGTGAAGAGTCGTGAAGATTGGTTCTAGCTTTCGATTAGAACTCGACATCTAGCCTTGTGTCGTAAAATGGTGAAGTAGGCAACGTTGTGAAGATTGGTTCTAGCTTTCGATTAGAACTCGACATCTAGCCTTGTGTCGTTAAATGGTGAAGTGGGCAACATTGTGTAGATTGGTCCTACCTAAGATTAGGACTCGACATCTAGCTTAGTGTCGGAAATGTGTATGCGACGTGTATGGTTTTCTCCGCCTTGAAAGGAGTTTTGTTGACTAGTGAAGTAACTCTCGAGTAAGGTGTACTCGAGGAGTGGAGTAGGGCGAAGAGGAGCTTCGTGACCGAACCACTATAAATCATCGTGTCGGTACTTTCCTTTACATTTATGTCTTTACTATTATAGATGTATTTATATGTTGTGTGTTGTGTGCATCTCATAATCTACACATCTAAGTTGCGGAAAAGCTAAGGCTTAGTACGTGTGTGCTTCGTGTTTATATTATGGTCAAGTGTGCATCCTTTAGTCTAAACATCTTAGTTGCGGAAAAGCTAAGGCTTAGTACGTGTGTACTTAGTGTTTAGACTATTGCTTGATGTACACTTGATTTGATGTGTTTGTGTGTTTCCTTACTTATAGTTATTATCTATTACACATCTCATATCTAGTCAAGCTTAATCGAGAATTTGATACAAACATTGTCAAGGTTTACAACGTATCAATATTTGGCATCCACTGTAGGCGGTTCTTTATTGAGCCTGCGGTTCTTTATTGATAAGGAACCGCGGTGATATTTAAGGAACTGCGGCCAGTGGAATAAACGAAATGTTTTGAAAATGAACTAGAAACTATTCAACCCCCCTTATAGTTTCTACAGTATCTATTCTATCATGTTCGTTAAGAAATTGGTACGAATTTCGTTCTCTTCCCTCCTGTTATTGCTTGTATACTAATTGTTGACTATTATTTGCTTCATATTTGTTTTCTATCTTATCACATTTTGAAAACTCGGATATGTCCGATGTTTACCATTTGATACATTAATCACCTATATGGATTTATATAGATTATTATAAATTTTTAAGAAAACTCTATACTTTTTACCAAGCGTTAAATTGCCAAAATAACCATGACAAATAAAAGGTCGAATCTATACATCCTCTTTTGTATATTTATAACTAGTGTTTAAAAGGACTTCGTGCCTTATCTTTTAAACTATTTGATTGTATCATATTTTACTTTCAATTTAACGAAATTATCCATTTAATTTATATTTCTACCAGTGATTCTAAATAGTTTGGAAATTTGATTTCTCTAACCGTAACAATAAATCCGAGTTTTTAACAATAATTTTATAAAATCATCTAAAAGTTCTTAAGCCGATCAAAATAATTTTTGAACTGTTTTACATTGAAATCCTTATTAAGAAAAAGACTTAGCGACTGTTACTTTTACCTTGAACACAATTCTTATCAAGCAACTATAATTATATTGACACCATTTTGAAAGTGTCGTAGCATTTTAATGCCATAAACGAACAAACCCTGTAAAATTTTCTTTTAATAAAAAAAGTACCTAAGCCGAGTTTCAAATTAATACCAAATCCGAGACGGATACTTAATGAGAATGCAATTATACATAGTCTCATCATCCATATCGGCCTTAAAATGCTTAAAAATATCATAAAATACCCCAAAATATGCTTGTGTTTGTTCATTGTGTATTTTAGGTACGGATATTATGAATTCAACAAAAGAGAGTAATAATCAAGCAAAAAACGAACACGGGAAACGAAGCCGCATAAAGAACCAGACCCGAACAATGAATTTCCAAAGAAGTCCTTGAAGTTTTGAAGATTGTCAAGTTTGGTCCCTCAATAATTGAAGACTTGTCATTTTATACCCTTGTAAAACTTCAAAATTACAATTAGGTCCCTAAAATATCAAATGTTTACATGTTTGGCCCTTGAAGAATCTAAAAAGTGCATATGGTCCTTGATAAAAGTTTGCTAAATTGATGGTGCCAAAAATAACAAATGAGGCAAAGTTATAACAAAGAAATGAAATAAGAGAGCTGTTTAAATTGACCTAAACAATACATAAATAAAGCAAACATATAGGTGTAAACAGTATCACTTATTAAACAAACAAAAAAAACTAAGAACGAACGTGGATCTCCTTCTATATGCAATCCTAATGCCTCCAAAACTAGCCACTTCTATTCTCAAGCTTAACCACATTCTCACCTGAAAAAGACTCTAAAACACGTCAACATAAAGTTGGTGAGAGTCATAGGTTTAGACTCCAACGCCAAAATCAAACCATAAGCTGTGAACAACAACCACTAACAAAAGAACATATGGACAATGTGATACAAACATGCATTAACAATTAATATTCAAGATTTAACAAACCAAACCAAATCCAAATCCAAGGCTCCCAGCCTTACCAAACACCATGGTCCCATAGGCACCCATACACCTACGTACCAATCCCAAGGCCCCGCCTTGTCATTATACATTGGTCCCATAGATGCTCAAACATCTATGTACCTCCCCACCTAACCATACCCATAACCTCTGTAAAGAAAACCCTATGCCCTTACATATGTTAGATAACTCCTCCTTTTTGCCCCAACCTTAAAGCTACAGTTAAGGCCCCGATATATATATATATATATACTTTTGTCTATCCGGATTTTACTGATTTTGAACATACAAAAAGTTTGTTATGATTAGGGGGTCTTACCCTAACCCACAATCTTAGCCCCAATGCATATACTTCCTATAATAAATAAACCAACTCCCATGTTCGTTTGAAAGTCCCAATATAACCCTAAGTACCCCAAACAACCCAAAACATAAAAAGAAAACAGGCTGATTTCAAAACTGTTTTGACCTCAGACTGTTGTAACCTGTTTTTGACCCACTTCTCGACCTCCAATTTAGTTTTCGTTTCTTGCATTTGAAAGCCAACTCAAATACCTTTCTAGGGATACTTGGATCACAAAATAAGAGTTTATAGAACTCTAGGGATACTTGGATCGCAAAATAAGAGTTTATAGAACTCTAGGTATCATCAAATAAATTGACCTAAAATAATGGAGTGTGTCAACAACGAAAAAATTAGACTCTTCACGATTAATATTACCAAATCTCGATACCTTAGAAAATTTTTAAACTTTCGTCCCAATTAGTTACTTCTCATAAGAACCAAACTCCAATACTACTAAAATCAATCATACTCATTTTTAACCAATAACTCATCCTTTATCTTCATCATTCTATCAAGATATTAACTAGTTAGTATACTACAATCTTATTCTAACCATTATCTTGTTTACCCACATTAAACTTATTTCACTTGTTATTATGAAACCAATACATGTTTATAAAATACACTGTTTTTTCCATTTAGGTTGGTTATAACTAAACCACTACACGTTTACAAGGTGTGGTGTTATTATTATCATTACTTTAATAAAATCTCCTTTCTTTTTACTCCTTCCGTCTTAGTTAAATTATTCTAAAATTTTAACTCCACTTAAGAAAATTATCGTAAAATTTCATTACCCCTTTAAAATATATTATCACATGTTACATAGAAGACTAATCCGATTATTTTCAAGACAACTTTTTTTTATAACTTACTACTACAACTAAAAAAAATGTAAGTTACGATATCATACCATACACTTAAAAATTATTTTCAAAACCGTTTCCTATAATTAGCCAGACTTATTTGCAAGAAAATTTAGTAGTTCGTATAAATAAAAATACATACCCGAATGTAGATACACATCCAAAAGACTCAAAACGTCGTTGGAACTCCATCAAACTCCAGCACCATAAAACACGAACAAACACAAGGTACGTTCAAGTTATAATAACTAGTGAACGACCATAAATCATAACTTAACACATAGTAGTATATTTACATCCGCATATATATACCTTTTAAATCACCCAAAACATACTCGTTACCATACATGTCAGATCAACCAATCGCGTCATACACTCGTTTTTTTCTAGGAGTAACCACCATCTTACCACAAGGCATAAAACCCATCACAAAAACCAGTCCATATCGTGTGACCCCATAATCACACAACATGACTATAACCCAAAACAATAACACACTAAAAAATATCCATATCATAGACAACCATTACATAAACCCATATACTATACATATACCAATAATCCACATCTCGTCATATACAAGCATGTACTAACCCTCTTTCATGCAATCATACTTAGGAACCCATTGAAGTTGTGGTACTTGTATAACTATGTTGGCCACCATACTTATACAATTACCCTTTCCCCAATGCACTCCTTCCTATGATGACACTTATAAGAATCAATACAACACATAACACATAAATCCATCAACTCACCTAAGCACATAACCACATAAACAATAAGATCAAAAACTCTAACTAATAAAATTACATAGTCAAACTCTTGGAATACAGAAATACATAGTCTAGCTAAAACAACATAGACAAAATCCAAAACGAAAACATAATCAATTATAAGTCATGTCTCCCATCAGAATTGAAACACCTTAAAATCCTTCCTACCCATGTACTCCTAGTAACTCGAACCACCACACGATTCTTAGGGAACATGACTTAAACATCAAAAGAAAAATTACATACCTCAAGTACATAAAATAACTCAACAAAAGATAGAAACTACCTTGTTACAAATTATGTACTATAATGTAAATTTTAAGCAAAATAAAACAATGACTAGCGTAGACGATTATGGTTCAACCCGCACTAGTCACAACCCGACAAGAAAATAACATGTGGCTAAGTATGAACTACTATGGTTCAACCCATGCTAGTCAAAACTTAAAAAACATCGCAAGTAAAAACCAATAACATCCAGAAAACTTTAATTAATATAAAATGCACACATACTCCTATGACGCCTATATGCAGGGACCCTTAAGCTATAGACTAAGTTACTAGACTAGGCAACCTAATTCTCTATAACCATTGTCTCTGATACCATTCTGTCACACCCCACCATGGCGCAATATGGGGCGCGACGTATGGATATCATCACAACATGGCGTGTCTATAGATATAACTAAATGAACTAACAAATGTTATAAAATGGTGACACAAATGTCATGACAATATCTCAACAAAGCAGGAGTCTAGGCAAGTAGGTAACAGTCCTACCTCTTACCCAAGACAAACAATACATAAATAAAGCAAACATATAGGTGTAAACAGTTCACTTATTAAACAAACAAAAGAAACTAAGAACGAACGTGGATCTCCTTCTATATGCAATCCTAATGCCTCCAAAACTAGCCACTTCTATTCTCAAGCTTAACCACATTCTCACCTGAAAAAGACTCTAAAACACGTCAACATAAAGTTGGTGAGAGTCATAGGTTTAGACTCCAACGCCAAAATCAAACCATAAGCTGTGAACAACAACCACTAACAAAAGAACATATGGACAATGTGATACAAACATGCATTAACAATTAATATTCAAGATTTAACAAACCAAACCAAATCCAAATCCAAGGCTCCCAGCCTTACCAAACACCATGGTCCCATAAGCACCCATACACCTACGTACCAATCCCAAGGCCCCACCTTGTCATTATACATTGGTCCCATATATGCTCACACATCTATGTACCTCCCCACCTAACCATACCCATAACCTCTGTAAAGGAAACCCTATGCCCTTACATATGTTAGATAACTCCTCCTTTTTGCCCCAACCTTAAAGCTACAGTTAAGGCCCCGATATATATATACTTTTGTCTATCCGGATTTTACTGATTTTGAACATACAAAAAGTTTGTTATGATTAGGGGGTCTTACCCTAACCCACAATCTTAGCCCCAATGCAGATACTTCCTATAATAAATAAACCAACTCCCATGTTCGTTTGAAAGTCCCAATATAACCCTAAGTACCCCAAACAACCCAAAACATAAAAAGAAAACAGGCTGATTTCAAAACTGTTTTGACCTCTGACTGTTGTAACTTGTTTTTGACCCACTTCTCGACCTCCAATTTAGTTTTCGTTTCTTGCATTTGAAAGCCAACTCAAATACCTTTCTAAGGATACTTGGATCGCAAAATAAGAGTTTATAGAACTCTAGGTATCATCAAATAAATTGACCGAAAATTATGCCAAGTTTTTAAAAAACGAATTTAATTAAATTAACCTAATTAATTATATATAAACCCTAATTAAAACGTAAAAACAATTTCCAACGATAAAAACATATTAATTACATCATTAATTACAGATTATTAACAAAATATAATTAAAAGTTATGAATGTCAAACCCTAATCCATCATATTAGTTTACATACATAAATTAAACGTTAATTAAGCATAGTTTTAGCGCATACCTTAAACCATAATTGAATAATTGGGTTTTCTTCATCCACCATTGTTAATCACGACTCATATTAGGTTTGGGAGAAAGAAAAATCGTTTTGGGGGCTAAAGGGAGTAATATGGGTAATTAAAACTAACCAGGAAGCCTAATAGTACTCAAACTGGGCTCCCCTTCCTTTCCTTAAGCAAAATTTGGCCCAAAACCAATCCCAACACCCTATGGCCGACTTTTTTTAACTATATTACTGTAAATTAACTATTAATTATTATTACCTTAAATTCCCTTAATTTATTTCAGCTCCTAAAGCCTCCCGAACCTCAAAACCGTAAAACTAGTCAAATTTACGCGTATACCGTAAAAGACGTAAAAATACAGTTTTATAAAAACTCTTGAAATATGAAATAAACTAATTAACTAAGTCCTAAATGACTTAAAACCATCCTGAAAAATACTCCCGTGACTAAATACCTCATCCGAGACCTCCAAATGCTAAACCGTAAATCGTAAAAATACGATTTTCTATAATACATATACGTATACATAAACCATTAAATAACACCATCTCATTTCATAGTCACTACCATGTGAGCTCATGAACATGAAATCATCACACATCGTTTCACTCACAAGGTACCCATACCAGAAACGATATCCAAACCACAATCTATACACACCAATTAGCACATAAACACGTAAATACACGTAACTAGCACAAAATAAAACTAAGTGAAGAACCTCAAAACCTCGGTTGTCACAGATGTCTTGACATATGAAAAGAAATCATAATGAAAATGGTGGTTAAAATGCCAGAGTTGGCGGATCTGCTGGACTGCTGACTTTAGTATTTCTGGTTACGTACTCGACTGGTGTTCTGTTGTGATTCCTAGAATAGTTGCTGTCATAGTAGTGGTTACTATCGTCTTGTCTATCAGTTTCATGGTGGTCATTCTCATGACTGTGATTCATGTAACTATTTAGCTGAGTGGTGGCTGGTACCGGTTCCCTCTCATATGACTGAAAGAGACAACTGAATGACGTGTGACATATAACTAAAAGGTAGGGACATGGATTGTGATGGAATCGTCTGGTGGTGAACCATCTTCTCATCCGATCACTTTGATTTAACGCCCTTGTCTTCGTCTTGTAGAATATCTAGGTTGTGAACAACATCAACATCTCGTAGCGTCTCCAAATAATCATCAACATCAACATTTAGTAACATTCCCAAGCTTTGAGCAGCATCAACATCTTGTAGAATATCAACAAGTGGGGTACGCCTGAGATGATTTAGAATCGACTAACGAATACTCGTGGAGTATTGTAAGTGACATACCCATGGATTATGGTACATGTAATACCCATGGGATACGGTACATAGAGTACACGTAGATTATGGTACATGGAGTACACATGGAATGCACATGAAATGATCGGTATGGGGTCGATCATCTGGCATGATTTAAAGGGAAAAACTGATCAAACGGTTAGGAAATCGATCTGAAGTGAGCAATCCTGATAGCCTAGCAATATCAGCGTAGACATCATTGTGGTTGCATAGAGGAAACTCCAAAAGGATGGTTACACAAAATTCAATGATGATTTGCATAAAAACATGATTAATGAAAACCAACCATGACTATCATAAAAGCATGATTAAATGAAATCCATCAATGTCTAGCATGAGGGCATGATCAACATGATGAAAACATAATTTACATAAAGAGGTATGGAACATAATCATCATGAAGATGAAATTATCGTGAAGAAACATGGAACAAAATTAACATGAAGGAGCATAAAACATAATCAGCATAAAGACGAAGTTAACCATGACAGTATGAAAACATATTTAACATAAAGAAACATAACAAATAAATGAACGGACATGAAAGAAATATAACTGTAATGAAATGAAATCCGGAAAATGGTTGGTGTGGACGACCATGGGTCAGTTCGCAGAACAAAATTTGACATGATTAATCTGATTAGAACATAAGATGAACATAAGAAAATGATGCATGAAACAGTTTATAAATCATGGTTGATTAAAAAGTTCTTGTATGGGCAAAGGTGAACGCCTATGGGTCGGTTTACCAAAATTGACATATAGAGGGTGGACGCCTATGGGTCGGTCCACCAAAACAAAATAGTTCGAATAAAAGCACATGCGACAAAATATGGCTAGTCATGTACTAACCATTACTTAGTCAAAATACCTGCAACAATAATACATGAAATAAATAAGTGAAAATCATCTGTCAAAACTTAATTGGAATTTTTTTATGTGACTAAGTATGAACTACTAGGTTCAGTCCACATTAGCCAAAGTCCACGAGGAACATCATGCATAAAACAATGACATGTAACTAAGTATGGATGATGGCTGTCTAATCCATATTATTAAAACCAATAGCGATGAAAACATCATGGTTAAAAAAACAAGGTGCTGAAAACATCAATACTTGGAATAACAAGCGTTGGCTTAAGAAGTTCCTAGTGACTACCCACTAGTCACATGTCAAGTTTTAGAGCCTACAAGTCGAAACCTTGGGCTCTGATACCATAATTGTAACACCTCATTTGGCAGATGAAATATCACAGGATAATTATGGCGTGTCATCAAAGCATGCAAGGCAATATGTGCTAAAACATACATGGCCAAAAGGAAAACCAGAATCAAACATCGGTTCCTAAACATAAGCCCAAAACATAAATAAAGTAAATGAAATGAGAAGGACAAAAAAGTGTCCAAACAAGCATAAGTATATGAGGGCAAAAGGAGAAGAAGTCTAAGGCAGTTTTCCTCCTGTGCACGTCCTCCAAATGCTCAAGTCTGTCGATGGATACCTGCCGTTTTGGGACATGCAAAGGAAAGTAACGGCAGAGCAATACGCTCAGTGAACGGATATATGACATAGTATGAATGACTGAAACATAATAAAGACTTAATAGCAGCGGAAATGTATAAGTCCTAGAAAACCTGGAACATGTTTATAAAACTGGTTTTATAGTTTGATAAGCCTTATGTTTTATATGAAATATATATTTAATTAGCCAAGAGCCCATATAGGTCATGTGGTATCAACGTGCATGAATACTTAAAGGGGTGACCTCATCATGCAATTATAGGGGTTGCCTCTAATTAATTTAGTCTGGGTAGGAGGGATCAACTCCTTGTGAAGGATGTAAGGCACACACCACATTCACCATGAAAATACTGATAACACATGTAACTAGGATGAACCCATATTGTAACACCCCCAAATTTATACAACTCAATACAGCGGAAGACTAGTTGGTGTTACGGGATAGCACATTACCCACATCACAGACAACGCATAAAAATCACGTCGTTTATTAATAAAGCATTTCCATTCATAAATATCAAAGTTACATAGGTCCCAAGTCATTGTATTTCATACAGGTTTTACAAAGAATTTGAATGGAAATTTTTATTTAAGTGCGGGCCATAAATTCTTGTTGTCTTCCCGAGAATTACCTTCAAGTACATGAGACAAAACATGTTAAAAGAAAAGGTCAGCGATAACTCCGAGTGAATTCATAGAGTTTAATAAAATCCATCAATATAATTATCAGTATAAAATTATTACTGAAAGTCATTTTGTACAAATCATTTTAATAGGTCGTAAAATAGCCAAAGTCCTTTTATACAAATCTTCATCAAAATCATAATATAGGCGTTTGCCTTGAAAATCATTATACGAGCCAATGTCGTAAAAACATCATACAATACGTCTTATGACGTTGTATGAAAATAAAAACCGTTATATGAATATGGTTATGAAAACCAAACACGAACATAATATCAATAGTATGACCCTGTATTGCTAGTCAGGCAATACATCGTAATTCGGAGCGTCTAGTAGTATTTTGTTAACTGGATTATTATAAGCCGCATGACATTGTTACCTTACTAAACCAACAACGGGTAGCTAACCCGATACCAAATTTTCCCATCTAAAGTAGCGTGTCGTCACAAAGGTCATGCTATGGAAATCTTCTCATACATAAATTCGCTTACCAATCAATGTGGCACGACGGGGATCAACCGTCAAGGCGCGAACTGGGGTGATCGTCCCCAAATAGTACTATTATATGCATAAGCGTCTACCAAATCCTGGTAGTTCACAATTCATGCTAATGGGACTTTTAGTGACATAACCTAACTTTAATAATCCATTTAATTTCATCTATCAAGTCATTTAATCATTTATCGGGTCATACAATCGGGTCATACAATCATTCGGGTCAAAATCAATAAACAAACAATCGGGACAAATGGTGTCCTATTTTATAAAAACTAACATGTTATCTCCCTCGCAGGTTTATAAAACATTTCATAAAAACATTTAAAAGAGTGCGAGGCTATGAACTCACGCTGATGTGGGAAGGCGGGTTATCGGCAATTTGGACGTACGGTACGTGCTTCAATCACAGAAACCTAGAAAAATAATACTCGTCTTAGACTCTTGTCCAATGACTTTATAAAAATAACAATTATGTATACATATGATGATTTTATATATATGATGATCAAGTGGGTTTACATATTCTCTTTTACTCATTTTAGTGTTTACGTATTGGTAACTTTTCAAGACTAGTTATACTAGTTTTACCTATTTATCTTTTTTAAGTCCAATAAGCTTATTATAAGTTCTTTAACTTGTTTTAATCCCTTTTATACTTATATTATCAGTATTTATACTTTCCAAGTTGGGCCCAAATGGGTTAAGCCCAATAAGTTCTTTTTATAAGTGTTTAACTTATTTAGTCCAATTATTAGTCCAATATGTTTACTTAGCTCGTTAATGTCCGTATGTCCTATAGTTCGGGTTTTATCGGTTTTTACTTGTTATATATGTTTATATATCAGTATATGTTTTATAAAGTTTACATTAGACGGGTCCAACCATCTAAGTTTTATTTAACAAAAACGTTAATTTTGCGGTAATAGCCGAAACAGTCGTAAAAATCAAGTTTATAGTTTTTATTACTTATAAAACTTAACAAGTTACCATTTTTATAAAATGTCCACTTATTTAACCTTTAACATATTTATATAAAAAAATTCATGAGTTAGTGGGTTTTAACTTTACATTTTATACAATATAATTTTGAGTGCTTATATAATAGTAATAAACATTAATTCTCAAAATCTGATTTTTATTTTCATGTTCACCAAAACTGTCATATCTAGAGTTCTATATGGAGATAGAAGCTCAAATTTTTATCACATAAACTAAATGATATTTGCTCCATCTCCTAAGTATTTTCTAAAAATCGTCCAAAACAGTAAACTCAGATTGGTGCTCTAAACTTGTTTTGACCATATCTTACTCATTACAATGATTCCATTGCATGGACAACTCTCACATGCGTACAAGACCCATAGCTTACTGTATATCAATCTATTCAAGTCATTTTATCAGTTTACCATATGTTTCTATACTGTTTTATAAAGCCAACAAATTTAAACAAGATTTTAGCCTTGTTTCTTATAATCTTTCATCTTTTTAAGCATGTTTATCAACACCAAATCCCCACACAATATTTTTAATCATCATTCATCATCATATACATATACATAAGTAAAATAAATACAAGATTACATAATCAAAAATAACAAGAAGATGAGGAGGACAATCTTTATACCACCATGTTGATGTAGGTTGTGATTTGGACATGGATTTTGATGGAGAAACTTGTGGATAACCATGACCATCTTCAAGACCACCATTCTTCATGATCACCTTGTAAAAAATCATCCCCAAGACTCCATGGAAACTCCTCCTTGGATGTTATAATAACCACCAATCAATAGGGTTTCAAAAGGGCTTCAACATGTGCAAGAATAACATAGGATTTCATGGTTGATTTTGATCAAGAGTGGTGTTTGATGGTGGAGTATGGACAGCATCCTTAGAGAGAGGGAGGAGAAAATGAAGTTGTTTTGCATGGTTGAAATGGAGTGAATGGTATATGCTAGTTGTTTTGAGGAGTGTTGGCTTAACATTGAAGCTAAATGAGACAAGTGTTGAAGTTTTGACACATCAATAGATGTGTTGGTGAGTTTTGGCCGCCCCATGTGTAGTGGGGTGGGATTAATTAGTTTGTCCCATCCCACTAATTTACGGGTATTCCTCGATTCTAGTTTCCTCGATTTGCGTGCCCTCGGGTCGTTTCACGAAAAACGTTTTTATAAATTATGAATCAACATAACAAAACGCATCCAATAAAAATTGTTTCATCAAAAACGGAGTTTGAGAACGTAAATACGTAATCCTAAGGTTTCCGGTTTAGTCGTAAAGGACGTTAAAAATAAAATTGTAAGTCCTAATCTCTTCTCGTAAATTTGTGAGTTTATGAACCAACTCAAAATTAAAATCCCAAAATAATATTCACGGATAAATTTATTTTCTGAAATGTCGGACTGTCACCAAAGACGGTGTATGTAAACGTAAGCACGTAACGTTGAATCCTCCGGTTTAGACGTAGTCGACGCTACTTCAAGACGTAAATCCAAATTTCTTCCCAAAAATAAGTGAGTTCATAATATAACATTAAAATAATGTTTTCAAACAATATTTGAGAATAAAATATCAACCATAAATTTACGGATTGTCACAGCATTTACCCCTAAACAGGATCTTTGTCCTCAAAGATCATCTTACTACTCGCTTCTTATAGAGTTAAAGCCATGTGGGTATTTCCTCCACATTCGGTCTTTTCTCACAAGTGTAATTCATTACAATACGCGAGTTCTATCAAACATAACTACGGGAATAAGATTAGGCTTAATGTTGACTTACTTTCTCTATCCATGATGTTCACGGGTTACTGATGAATGCAACTTTTCGCCGATCTAAGCTTTATTAAGAAGAATTCAGATTTTCGCTTGATAGATATTTATCAAGTTCGATTTACGAAACATAATTCACGCAGTCTTTGAAGTCCTAGGGTAGATCCAGCTTATATGCCTTTCAAACCAAATCTTTTACATCATCTCAATGGTCCCATACAACGGGGACTTATATCCCATGATTTGTCAGATCATGAATTTATTTTTCCAAGGTTAAAAGATTTGGCATAACTTCGCTACCCATCTGGCACTTCAAGATCTACATTTCATATTCACATAACCTCCTGCCCACTATCGGCAGTCAATAATCAAATCCTAATTTCAACAATCATTTTAGGTCTCGCGGGTCGAATATTTTGTAAGGTTGGGTTCGCCATCATAGGAAACCTTAAACCTAAAAGACATGTCCAACTCACAGTGGGTGTATGTCGGGTGTCTTTATCTCAACTCCTACTTACAGATGCTCTAATATTTAGATCCTAACAAGATTCGATCTCAATCCTATTACGATGATTATCAATGATAATCCTTCCAAAGGAAAGCGATTATACAGTCTATTACCAAAGGTCAATCATTCAAACATAGAACAGTGCTTATAGTATTTTGTATCGTTACTTTACCTCGTCCCTTCGATTTGGGGTGGTAAACAGTACTCTCTTCAAGATTCGTTCTTAATGACTTCTGAGCAAATCTCTAGAAATTCGATGCGAAGCGAGGATCTTGATAAAGATGTTCGATACAGGCACACTATGTTTACATAACTCTTTTGCATTTATCATTAACGGGAATGATATTAGCAGATTTGGACAGTCTGTCGACGATGACCCAAATCGAATCAAATTCAGACGATGACCCTTGCAATAGCTAGACGTTAACTAATGTATGAGGCGATGTCTGCCTTCATAATTTGCCATTAGTACAACTTCTTCAGACACAGATACTTCTAGTCAGGAATGGCAAGAATAGAATACTTATACTTACAGATTCCAACATAACTATATCTCACAATCCTCCATATTTAGACAATCACAAGTGGCCTTTAAAATATTTAACGCTATCGGCTTCTCAATTCTAATGGTTCACATTAGCCGCGAACCACTTTTTATTATCTATATTATCCTTTTTACAATCATCATTTATTTTTATATTGTTCGGCAATTTATTTTGCACCTTCATTATTAAGGAACATGTCCTAATTGGTTCTTTATCTTCTATACATAATGTGTCAGTAATTACGTTCACTTTCCTGATGAAATAGATATCATAATCGTATTTATTCAAAATTCTTTCTTTATATTTTCTAAGTCTTAGTTCTATCTCAACTATCATTTTTATCAGTTTTTCTCAATCCGGCGTTTAAAGCATCGATAACTATTACAATTAATTAAATAATAATTAGTTAATTTTTATGAAATGTAAACGTAACAATTTTAAATTTCTTAGTTCGACCAATTATATAAAATGTTCAAAAATAAATTTTAATTAACAAGATTTTTGTTGATTTATCAAAAATAATTAGTAGGATTCGTAAATGTTCAAAAAATCTTTGTTTATATTTTGGTCAAAATTTTCTTAGTTGAAAAGCGTAAATTATCGTTTCAAATTTCAAGTCATGTTTTAAAAGGTTTTCCTCAATCCTTCTTAAGTTGTCCTGAGGTATACACAAACATTTACCCCTAAACAGAAGTTTAGTTAAATGGTTTGTGTATAAGGGAATAATCTCTTAAAATCCTTTGTTAAAACATTTGTCAAAATATATTTGCATTTTCTTTTTAGTATAACCCAAAGTCTTAAATGGCTCTAATTTGAAGAGTCAGTATAGATTCCATTATCTTTTTAATCACATAGTCCAATAATGTAAAGGTTTAAGTCTTTAATCTCATGTTAATCATTCAAGGTACATGTTTTTATTGTTCGACCAATTCAGGGCAATCTATAAATAATTATTAACTTCTTCTTATTCTTATAAACAAATAAATGGTCCTTAATGATCGCAAGCATGAATTTATCAAATTACAGCCTACACACGTGATTCACCAAATTTATGAATACTACATGTGCATCGGTCAATCCAAACGACATCACGTGAAACTCATAATATTCATTACAAGCACCGGATGTAGTGATTGGAATACATAATCTTTTCCGCAGATGCGAAGTTGATGATAACCATGCCATGGATGAAATTGCTAGAACCTTGTAAATGATCGAACAAATATTCCATTTCGAGTTATGGATATCGTGTTCGATTGTCAATTTACTCAGTTCTCAGTAATCTATAAATATAAGGAATGATAACACCATAGCTCTTCATGATGACAGGCTTGGTATAATAAAATCTTTCTCCGACAACTCTCAGTTATACGGTAATTCCTTTAATTTAGATGGTGCTGACGTACAGTGCACAAGCCATAGGTGCAGCACCGAGAATATAATCAAATACCAAATTCTACTTGCCTTAATGGCGAAAGTCTAGGTAATTCATCAACAAATACTTCCTAAGATTTCAAATAACATAAATATCTTTTAATACATTTGTTTTAAGTTCTTTCTAGATTTTAATATCTATGACTAATTCACAACCATTCACGGTATAATTTCATGTCTAAATGCAGGATATGGTCATCAATCAAGAATTATTTAGATCACTTTTGATAATCAACATCTTATCATTTAGGGGATTTCCACTCAAGTTCCCATCAATTAAGACAATGTCGTCATGTCATAATCAATCAATCCATTCTACTGGCAGTACCAACTTTCAAGTTTTATTGCCGTCGATAAGATGTGAACTTCTCAAAAGACTAATAATAACTCATAATCCTTCACAAATTCAAGGATATCTGGAGACACAACTACCATTAAAAAAAAATAAAAAAATAAGGTCAACGCATAATCTACGCGATAGAATTTTCAAATCAGATACAGACGAAAACATTTAACGAATATGAATATATCCCATGTTTTCATAATTTGAGTACGCATTCGAAAGCTCCTCGGATCGTTACCCAGGTCATTCAAATGAAATCAAATCAAAAGTATGATAGGAATGTCGATACATCCAATCAGGTATCAACACTCGATAATCATATACTTTTCCTAAGAAGGGAATATCAATTGTCAAATAAGACAATTTCCACAGATGAGTAAATTCGACTCAGACGAATAGATAGTACGGGCACATATGTAGGTGTCCCTAACACTATGTCCCTATTTTTTACTTCTTGCAGATATCATAAAATTTAATCTTTCACAATCTTCAAAGAAAATGTAGTGTTTATTCATTAGTTTTATGGTGACTACTAATCAGTCTTGCATGGTCCATTCCAAATTGTATGTAGGCGCGCAACTATATACAGTTTCAAGATTAACGATGCAATACTCAGTTCGTCAAAATTTTGTCATCATGTTTATAATAAAAACATTTTCATGCTTAATTCTTATATAAGAATCAAGAATAATATTACAAAGATTTCTTTGTTTATGGAAATAATTAAGTTTCCACAGCTTTTCATAAACATCTTCATTTTGATATCAATCACTTATAAATCTCACTTTGAATAATCCTTTGTGATGAAAATTAAATTTTCTCAAAGGATATTGTTTTATCTTATAAAGACAATGAGTGATCTGCAAAAGAGTGATGAAAAGTTGTTCACCAAGAACTACTACAATATAATAGGAAATGAGCTTAGCCAATTAATCATGAGGTTCATGATCTCGATGGCACTCACAAAGAATAATCTACAACGTAACTCAAATCAAGATGAGTACTTGTTCAATGGTTGCATCACTAATGCGAACATTAGGATGAAGCAAGAAAAGATAGATAACATCGATACATGTAGATTTTAGCAATCAAAGGTAGTCTTTTCATTAATCACAAACAAGTCAAAATTGTACCGTAACACATTATGTGTCACTATGACATACAATTCTCAGAACTCATCCTACCAACTGATGTCTCAGTTAAGTTAGGGATTTTTAAAAGATACCACAATGAATACTAATCTACAAGAGTCATTAGGTGTTCCACATGTCCCGAAAGATCCATCGGTCCCAATTCAGAAGAAGATTTCTTCAATTTATTTATTGGACACTGGGCATCCTTATTAGTGGATAATAGCTTAGGAACAACCCTTAACACAAACTAACAATCATTTAAAATCTTATAATTCAATCACAGGACTTAATGACTTCCTCTTAATA
Organism: Glebionis coronaria; assembly: GCA_025667525.1. Lineage (NCBI taxonomy): Eukaryota > Viridiplantae > Streptophyta > Magnoliopsida > Asterales > Asteraceae > Glebionis > Glebionis coronaria. Next base: position 512,848,352 of record CM046879.1, on the reverse strand, counting down.
ATCTCATATTCCATACGGGTTAAATTTTACTTCATTCAAGTTTCAATCAACTTATACTCAATGCAATATCCTACTTCATTCTCCAATACTTTCAATCTTATTCTTAGGCCTTAATAGGGCAATAAAAGCTCGATATGATCAACACTTAATTTCCAATTCTATAACTTATTCATCAATTGTTATCAAATGAGTCACTAGTATGAAATGACTCACGCATTCAATCAGACTTCTCGGAAAGGTACTAGTGGCATGAGGCTTTTGGGTAATGATTCCAATGACAGCCTCAAGTGCAACATTCACCCTTTCTATTTCAATTTAAGAATTGGATGACACGAATCAGATGACATCTTTCTAGGTGGTAACGTTTTGTCAAACTCCACTCTATAAGGAAAGATCGTCATGACATCGATATCAGATTTAATATCGCCAATTCTTCTTTAATATCACAATCAACTAATATCTACATTTCTACGAATATCAACCATTTGTTGGGATCATAAATATCCACAACTTGGTTTAGATCTAGGATAGCTAGAATTCCTACGAGAATAGCTTCGATTAATTTACTAGGGGATTTAGGGTTTCTTGTGACAATCTACGTCGTATAAATACCTCGTATAAACATCAAAATAATCATCAAACAATCATGTAATAAAATTACATCAAATAGATATATAATCCAAGTTATATATATATATATATATATATATATATATATATATATATATATATATATATATATATATATATATATATATATATATATATATATATATATATATATATATATATATATATATATATATATATATATATATATATATATATATATATATATATATATATATATATATATATATATATATATATTAAAATAACACTTCTTAGTCTGGCCTTGTCGGTAACTCGGGAATTCTTCGGCACCGTTATAGTCAAAAGATTTTTAGACATTTTTAGAAAATGTTTATAGTTAAAAGATTTTGAAATGTTTTATTCAAAACCTTGGTTTTAAAAATCTTTCATTCTCTATAACGAGAGCTATGATACCAAACTGTAACACCCCCAAATTTATACAACTCAATACAGCGGAAGACTAGTTGGTGTTACGGGATAGCACATTACTCACATCATAGACAACGCATAAAAATCGCGTCGTTTATTTATAAAGCATTTCCATTCATAAATATCAAAGTTACATAGGTCCCAAGTCATTTTATTTCATACAGGTTTTACAAAGAATTTGAATGGAAATTTTTATTTAAGTGCGGGCCATAAATTCTTGTTGTCTTCCCGAGAATTACCTTCAAGTACCTGAGACAAAACATGTTAAAAGAAAAGGTCAGCGATAACGCCGAGTGAATTCATAGAGTTTAATAAAATCCATCAATATAATTATCAGTATAAAATTATTACTGAAAGTCATTTTGTACAAATCATTTTAATAGGCCATAAAATAGCCAAAGTCCTTTTATACAAATCTTCATCAAAATCATAATATAGGCGTTTTCCTTGAAAATCATTATACGAGCCAATGTCATCAAAACATCATACAATACGTCTTATGACATTGTATGAAAATAAAAACCGTTATATGAATATGGTTATGAAAACCAAAACACGAACATAATATCAATAGTATGACCCTGTATTGCTAGTTAGGCAATACATCGTAATTCAGAGCGTCTAGTAGTATTTTGTTAACTGGATTATTATAAGCCACATGACATTGTTACCTTACTAAACCAACAACGGGTAGCTAACCCGATACCAAATTTGCCCATCTAAAGTAGCGTGTCGTCACAAAGGTCACACTATAGAAATCTTCTCATACATAAATTCGCTTACCAATCAATGTGGCACGACGGGGATCAACCGTCAAGGCGCGAACTGGGGTGATCGTCCCCAAATAGTACTATTATATGCATAAGCGTCTACCAAATTCCGGTAGTTCACAATTCATGCTAATGGGACTTTTAGTGACATAACCTAACTTTAATAATCCATTTAATTTCATCTATCGGGTCATTTAATCATTTATCGGGTCATACAATCGGATCATACAATCATTCGGGTCCAAATCAATAAACAAACAATCGGGACAAATGGTGTCCTATTTTATAAAAACTAACATGTTATCTCCCTCGCGGGTTTATAAAACATTTCATAAAAACATTTAAAAGAGTGCGAGGCTATGAACTCACATTGATGTGGGAAGGCGGGTTATCGGCAATTTGGACGTACGGTACGTGCTTCAATCACGGAAACCTAGACAAATAATACTCGTCTTAGACTCTTGTCCAATGACTTTATAAAAATAACAATTATGTATACATATGATGATTTTATATATATGATGATCAAGTGGGTTTACATATTCTCTTTTACTCATTTTAGTGTTTACGTATTGGTAACTTTTCAAGACTAGTTATACTAGTTTTACCTATTTATCTATTTTAAGTCCAATAAGCTTATTATAAGTTCTTTAACTTGTTTTAATCCCTTTTATACTTATATTATCAGTATCTATACTTTCCAAGTTGGGCCCAAATGGGTTAAGCCCAATAAGTTCTTTTTATAAGTGTTTAACTTATTTAGTCCAATTATTAGTCCAATATGTTTACTTAGCTCGTTAATGTCCGCATGTCCTATAGTTCGGGTTTTATCGGTTTTTACTTGTTATATATGTTTATATATCAGTATATTTTTTATAAATTTTACATTAGACGGGTCCAACCATCTAAGTTTTATTTAACAAAAACGTTAATTTTACGGTAATAGCCGAAAAAGTCGTAAAAATCAAGTTTATAGTTTTTATTACTTATAAAACTTAACAAGTTACCATTTTTATAAAATGTCCACTTATTTAACCTTTAACATATTTATATAAAAAAAATTCATGAGTTAGTGGGTTTTAACGTTACATTTTTATACAATATAATTTTGAGTGCTTATATAATAGTAATAAACATTAATTCTCAAAATCTGATTTTTTTTTTCATGTTCACCAAAACTGCCATATCTAGAGTTCTATATGGAGATAGAAGTTCAAATTTTTATCATATAAACAACATGATATGTGATCCATTTTCTACTACTGGATCATCTCCTAAGTATTTTCTAAAAATCGTCCAAAACAGTAAACTCAGATTGGTGCTCTAAACTTGTTTTGACCATATCTTACTCATTACAATGATTCCATTGCATGGCCAACTCTCACATGTGTACAAGACCCATAGCTTACTGTATATCAATCTATTCAAGTCATTTTATCAGTTTACCATATGTTTCTATACTGTTTTATACAGCCAACAAATTTAAACAAGATTTTAGCCTTGTTTCTTATAATCTTTCATCTTTTTAAGCATGTTTATCAACACCAAATCCCCACACAATATTTTTAATCATCATTCATCATCATATACATATACATAAGTAAAAGAAATACAAGATTACATAATCAAAAATAACAAGAAGATGAGGAGGACAATCTTTATACCACCAAGTTGATGTAGGTTGTGATTTGGACATGGATTTTGATGGAGAAACTTGTGGATAACCATGACCATCTTCAAGACCACCATTCTTCATGATCACCTTGTGGAAAATCAGCCCAAAGACTCCATGGAAACTCCTCTTTGGATGTTATAATCACCACCAATCAATAGGGTTTCAAAAGGGCTTCAACATGTGCAAGAATAACATAGGATTTCATGGTTGATTTTGATCAAGAGTGGTGTTTGATGGTGGAGTATGGACGGCATCCTTAGAGAGAGGGAGTAGAAAATGAAGTTGTTTTGCATGGTTGAAATGGAGTGAATGGTATTTGCTAGTTGTTTTTAGGAGTGTTGGCTTAACATTGAAGCTAAATGAGACAAGTGTTGAAGTTTTGACACATCAATAGATGTGTTGGTGAGTTTTGGCCGCCCCATGTGTAGTGGGGTGGGATAAATTAGTTTGTCCCATCCCACTAATTTACGGGTATTCCTCGATTCTAGTTTCCTCGATTTGCGTGCCCTCATGTCGTTTCACGAAAAACGTTTTTATAAATTATGAATCAACGTCACAAAACGAATCCAATAAAAATTGTTTCATCAAAAACGGAGTTCAAAAACGTAAATACGTAATCCTAAGGTTTTCGGTTTAGTCGTAAAGGACGTTAAAAATAAAATTGCAATTCCTAATCTATTCTCGTAAATTTGTGAGTTTATGAACCAACTCAAAACTAAAATCCCAAAATAATATTCATGGATAAATTTATTTTCTGAAATGTCGGACTGTCACCAAAGACGGTGTATGTAAACGTAAGCACGTAACGTTGAATCCTCCGGTTTAGACGTAGTCGACGCTACTTAAAGACGTAAATCCAAATTTCTTCCCAAAAATAAGTGAGTTCATAATACAACATTAAAATGATGTTTTCAAACAATATTTGAGAATAAAATATCAACCATAAATTGACGGATTGTCACACATATGCCCCACATGATAATAATAATAATATGGCCAAAACTGAAGGGACGCCACGAGCTATCACTCCGTCGTGGTGAAGTCATAACACTGGTGCCTCTAGTGTTATGGTTATGGTACCTCCATAACTAGGTGAAACTGGTCATGCATGTATATGGCTTAGGCATTTAACACTAAACATAAGCTAGTCAAAACATATAAAACATATACTTGGGAAAACAGTTGGCTGCAAACGGGGAATCCTAATAAGGAAAGAGAGTGTCCATACTAAAGGACAGAATATCCGTACCTTATGTCCAGTGAAGGAGGAAAGATGAAAGGATGCGAAGTCCTACTCCAAAACCACTAATGCTACATAAATAATGGACATGTATGAGTTGTCTAATTACTGAGCATGTTACCGGTTATTGTATGTTCTTAGCTTTTTTTATATGTTCTTGTCTTATTTTACTGTTTTAAATGGTATACTGGATTTTGCATGTATTTTATGTATTCTGATTAAGTATTATCATGTATTCTTGTAGTGTAATATTAAGTAACTTTCTAAAAATAGCAGGTTTCCAAAATAGAAAGTTTCCAAAAATAGAGAGTTTCCAAAAATAGAAAGTTTCCAAAAATAGATCAGTTTCCAGAAATAGAAAGTTTCTAAAAATAATAAGTTTCCTCAAATAGAAAGTTTCCATATTTAGAAACAATCTGGATTAATAAGCTAATAATATAAGCTAGTGTTTACTAGTTAAAAATCATAAGTCATGTAATTAATAATATCATTTATTAATTAAATACTATAGGATATCACTGATTATTAATTAATAATAATAGTACACATTTTATAAATTAATATATGTCATGGTTAAATAGCATAGTTTATTAAATAAATAACATGGTGTAACATCCCATTTTGGTAAATGGAATGTCACGCGTAATTATGGCGTGTCATCAAAGCATACAAGGTAAATGTTTAAAAAACATTAAATGACCATGAATGGATAGGAAAAGGACTAAATAAACATCGATAGTACTGTAAAGGAAAAGGAAAAAACAATGTTCAAAGAAATAAGTAGCAAAATGTATGATGAAATGCATAAAGTAGAGAAGGCTAGATAGCTTCCAATCCATATGCACGTACGCTTAAAGTCTACGAGCGCCCCTGAGTACCTGCCGTTTGGGAACATGAAAGGAAAACGGCTGAGCATAATTCCCAGTGAATGGATATACAAGTATAGTATGGATTAACATAAGCATAAACGACTAATTGCAGCGGAAATGTTTAAGTCCTATGTAACCTGGAAACATGTTCATAAAACTGGTTTTATAGTTTAAAAAGACTTGTGATTTATGTGAAATCTGTATTAGTTAGCCAATAGCCTATATAGGTCATGAGGTTCCACCGGGCATGCATACTTAGAGGAGAGACCTTCTCATGCAGTTAGAAGGGTTTCCTCTAATTAAATAGTCTGGGTAGTAGGGATCAACTCCTAGTGAAGGATGCAAGGCACACATCGCATTCACTCTGGTAATACTAGTAAAACATGTAACTAGGATGCACCCATACGCCCCACATGATAATATACTATAATGGCCAAAACTGTAAAGGGACGTCACGAGCAATCACTTCTCCGTGGGGAAGTCATAACACTGGTGCCTCCAATATTATGGTTATGGTACCTCCATAACTAGGTGACACTGTGTAACACTCTCAAAATCAGGTCACATTAGCGGAATGGTCCTTGAGTATTACTTACATGATATAATCACACAATTATAGAAAACGGCTCAAAAAGAGTCGTTTAAATAAAAATATCCATTCATTCATATTAAAAGATAATAATCCATACACGGTCTCAGATAATTTAAAGCTTACAAACTATAATAAATGATAAAAGTTCTTTTAATGTATATATTTTATAAAAGCGGGCCATCACCAAAATTAAGCAAGCTTCATGAAACCACCTTCCTTGAGTACCTTCTTTACGGACCTGAGATAAAACATGCTATAAAATCAACTAAAATTATTGAGTGAATCCATAGAGTTTAAAATATGTAAATCAAACACAAGTATCTGGAAAAACCTTCATCGGTAACAATTATGTTGTACGGACATAATTATCATTGTTATTACATAAGCTTCATGACATTGAACGTTAACATGTATTTATTTCAGCCCACCAACACACCTAGCCAAGTGTGTATATTTCTCTAATACATATGCATCCGATGTGCTCCAATACAATAGTGTTTCATTACACCTTGCGATAGCTAATCGCATCGGACTGGCCGTCACCCCGATAGATCTATCCATAGTATTAGCGATCACTCACACCGAGTAATTAACAATTCATAGGAAATGGGTCTTTTTAAGGCTATAAGCGAACTTATGTAATAACATTCATCTAAGCATACAATCGTGTCCCTTGTGTTCAATTTTAAAAATAAGCATGTTATCCCTCTCGCGTGTTTTATAAAATAAGTAAATAAATAAAAGCGAGGCTATGAACTCACCTTATCGAGTAAGACGTGTATACTAGAAATGAGCACAACGATATATAACAACAATCACTAAATCAAAATCTTCAAACCTTATTTTTCTCCAATCGGTTCTTAAAATTTAAATGTCGATGAAAATATGACTTAATATTTGAGAACATACTTATATTATTTGCAAGCTTACTCACGACAGAAATTTGTACCAAAATTGATATACGTGTCTAATATTGGTTCATTCCTTAACATATAAGGGAATGTGTTGTCTATCTTTTAAAACAACACATACACGTGTTTATACATATAAAATAAGGAATTCAAATGGCATTAAGTTATCGTGAATTGTATCCTACGTTTTAAGACTACATGAAATGCATCATTAAGTCAACTTTAGAAAAATAAGGTTGAAAATGTGATAGGGACATGGTGTTTATATAATTGGGGTGAGATATTATAAATCTTGCCCCATAATTTGTAAATGCAGGTATTATTAAAGTTCAATATTTTAAAAGTTGCGCGATTTGAAAAATACCGATAAGACAAAAAAAATAAACGCTCAATATAAAATAAAAACATCGACATTCGGAGGACATTTATATTTTAATAATCAAATGAATTAAAATAGTTAATGCGTCAATGAACGAACAACACTTAAAGGTTTAACGTAAATTACAAAAAATACTTTTAAAAGAAAGTAATAAAAATAAAATAAAAAATAAAAATAAAAATAAAAATTAAACGGCAACAATAGAAAATATTTTTATGTCATAACGAGAAATAAATATCGATACTTAACGTATTCCTTGCCGGTTATAACCTAAACGACATTATTACGCTAAGTTTCAAGCCTAACCTTCCCGGTTAGCCGATAATTTAAATTTCTCAATATAGTAAATACAAAATATGTAATAATCGAGATTAGAATAACGACCAAAAATATTAAGATTGTCACATCATCCCAACCAAATTAGGATCTTCATCCTCGAAGATCAATTTGCCTTATTGCCTGCCTTCTTGTTGAAGTTATACAAATGAGGATATTTCTTTCACATTTGATCATCCTTTTACCAAGTGTATTTTGGTCATTGTCTCGAGTTTCATCGGACTTTGACAATAGGAATACGACTTTGCTTCAGTTACCTAACTTCCTTATCGATAATATTAACAAGTTCTTTGATGAAATGTAACTTCCGTCGATTCATACTTCAATAAGAGGGATAATAAGATCTTTGTGAGAAAGAAATTTCTTTAAGTTCGACATATGAAAGAGTATTGTGAATTCCTTGTAGTTCTCGAGGTAATTTAAGTTTTCATGCCACCGGACTCACTTTCGATATCATCTCAAAGGGTTCAAACTAATGGGGACTTAACCTTCCACGTTTTCTAAAATATATTGAACCTTTTCCATGGTGATAATCTTGGCATAACTTTTCCACCTACCTCGAATTCCAAAGGTTTTCTCTTCACATCATCATAACTTTCATGTCTACTACGAGCAGTTAACAAACGATTTTTAGTTAGTGCGATCGATTTATTTATCAGAATAGAATGAGCAGAGTCAATCAATAAACATTGAAACAAATTGAATCATATTCAGACTGAGTTTTCAAGAGATTAACAATGAATCCATTGTAATTTGCTCTTACTTCCCAGATGATAACGATTAACATAATCGTAATCACTTAAAGGCTTATTTACCTCTTTTTATTCCATAATACATTGTAGGCTCTTTCTATCGGTAGATACCGTACACTTAGTGCCATACAAATAATGTTTCCATAGGCGAAGAGTAAAAATAACCACTTTTATCGATCATATGTCAGAGAAATGGTACAGAACTAGCCAAAGACCACACTTTGAGAACTTCGCGTACAACTTTTCGTTCTTGAACAAGTTCAATATAGTCCTTAAGTGTTTGGCTGTTCTTCCTTAATCTTAGAGAAGATAAAAATATCATCAAGGAAAACGATCACGAATTTATCAAGATACAGCTTACAAATGCGATTCATTAAGTCAATGAATACAGCAGGTGCATTGGTCAACCCAAACGACATTACTTGGGACTCATAATATCCATAATGATTTCTAAACGCAATGATTGGAATATCTTCCTTGCGTATGCGAAGTTTATGATAACCAGGACATAAATCAATCTTCGAATAGACACTAGAAACTTGTAGTTGATCAAATAAGTTATCTATCCTCGGCAAAGGATATCGGTTCTTGTCCAACAATTTAATCAGTTCTGGATTAAACAATCCATCTTTCTACTTACGAATAATAACGGAGCTCTTCATGACGATGAGCTCGGTCGAATAGAACCTTTATCAGATATCTCTTGCAACTGCACATATTATTTCTTCAGTTCAGATTGTGCTATACGATATGGCGCATGTCCCATGTGTGCAACACCAGGAATTAGATCAATTAGGGATTCTATTTGCCTTGGAGGCGGAAAACATGGAAAATCTCCTAGAACACTTTGGAATAGATACTAATGACTAGAGTAATTCTACCTACTTTTATTAGGATTCCTTCTATGATACTTAAGCTAAGAATAATTCACAACCCTTTTTCGATATACTTACGAGCTCTAATGCAAGAAACAATTTTCAGTTTGGAATTATTTTTCCCTTCAGTGACCTCATCAGCCTTTCCTTGAATTATGTGTCCCATGAGCTAATAAGCCATGCAGACAGCTTCACAAATAGTAAATGGCTTAGAAGAAGTCACATCACCGTGTATATTCTTGGTCAGCCCGTGAATATACTGCTTGACCTTGACAGTTCAGGTTCCACCTTTAACGTTGGCCATGAATTTAGTTAAAGATACACCAACTTATTCACTAGCAACTTGGTGCATTCGTGATTCTGTCATAGCTTTCATTAACTGCATGATTTTTGTGCAACGTAAATCAAATCATAATGAGTATTCATTCAATGGTTGCGTTATACCATAAGAATTTAAAGAGAAAAGCAAAGAAAGATAATAATAGAACGATGTAGAATTTAAAATCAAAAGATAGTCATTCCATTGATCACAAACTAGTACAAGTTGTATTGTTAAGCATTATAGATTCTCATCGTCTAATACCATACAACTTAAAAGACTAGTCCTACTAACTAATGTCACAGTTTAGTTAGTAAGTTATGAAAAGATGCTACGATTGATAAACTAATCCACAAGAGTTACTAGGTAAATCACATGGCTAGGAAGGCTCCTAGGTCCCACTAGAAGAAGATTTCTATAGTGTCTTTCAGAGACGCTTGATATCCTCCTCAATTGGTTGTTTTGAAACAACCCCCAGTACAACCATCCCACGATAATAGAATTAGAGGAACAAAATCAAGGAATGAATCAAGAAAACGATTTACGAGCCAATAAGAGTTTATTTGCGTGGATGCTATTCGCTTAAGCCCACACATTTATAAATCATTATTTCCATGGATTTATCAAATCCATCCAAATAAGATCTATAAATTTCTGGTTCAAAAATTTAAAATTTCCTTGTTCAAATAAATGGCCAATTTATTTCAACAAGACGATTATAAATCACCTTATTTAGGCATTTTTAGCTCAACGTAGAAGATCAAGATCGAAACAAACGAAAAACTGATTTAACAGAAAAAATCAGTTATATGATACGGAATCCTATTTGGCATGTGAATACCATACCAATCAATCTCAATTCCTAACAAACAACAACTACAATATAGAAAGAATTGTTTCTAAAAACAGTAGAATGTTGAAGATTCATGAAAATGAAGTTTAAATTTACCAAAAGAGATGAATGGATTGATAAATCAAGAATAAGAACTCAAGAATCAAATCCTTGAAACCAAATAAATATTATCTGGAATATTAACCGTTTAGTTAGGATCATAGGCATCCACAACTTTAGTTAAACTCACAAATAACGGGATTCACTCTAGGATTAACTTCAACATTAGCGTTAGAATGACTAGGGTTGCTTCGTGGCAATCTACGTCGTATAAATATCTCGTATAAGTATAAAATTATCATTTATAATTAAATAAATGAAAACATACCATGTAATTCACAATTATAAATAATCAATAAGGATTGTAGCATAAATATATATAATCTCATATATATATATATATATTTTTCTCATTCTTTTCCATTGGCAACTCGGAGGTTTTGCTTGCAACTGTTATAGCCAAAAGATTTCAAAAAGTCATTTTTGGAAAATCTTTTCGTTCACGATAGCTTGAGCTCTTGATACCAATATGTAACACTCTCAAAATCGGGTTACATTAGCGGAAGGGTCCTTGAGTGTTACTTACATAATATAATCACACAATTATAGAAAACGGCTCAAAACGAGTCGTTTAAATAAAAACATCCATTCATTCATATTAAAAGATAATAATCTATACACGGTCCCAGATAATTTAAAATTTACAAACTATAATAAATGATAAAAGTTCTTTGAATGGATATATTTTATAAAATCAGGCCAACGTCACCAAAATTAAGCAAGCTTCATGAAACCACCTTCCTTGAGTACCTTCTTTATGGACCTGAGATAAAACATGCTATAAAATCAACAAAAATTGTTGAGTGAATCCACAGAGTTTAAAATATGTAAATCAAACACAAGTATCTGGAAAAACCTTCATCGGTAACAATTATGTTGTACGGACATAATTATCATTGTTATTACATAAGCTTCATGACATTGATCGTTAACATATATTTATTTCAGCCCACCAACACACCTATCCAAGTGCGTATATTTCTCTTATACATATGCATCCGATGTGCTCCAATACACTAGTGTTTCATTACACCTTGCGATAGCTAACCGCATCGGACTGGGCGTCACCCCAATAGATCTATCTATAGTATTAGCGTTCACTCACACCGAGTAATTAACAACTCATGGGAAATGGGTCTTTTTAAGGCTATAAGCGAACTTATGCAATAACATTCATCTAAGCACACAATCGTGTCCTTTGTGTTCAATTTTAAAAATAAGCATGTTATCCCTCTCGCGGGTTTTATAAAATACGTAAATAAATAAAAGCGAGGCTATGAACTCACCTTATCGAGTAAGACGTGTATACTAGAAATGAGCACAACGATATATAACAACGATCACTAAATCAAAATCTTCGAATCTTATTTTTCTCCAATCGGTTCTTAAAAAATTTAAACGTCGATGATAATATGACTTAATATTTGAGAACATACTTATATTATTTGCGAGTTTAGTCACGGCAGCAATTTGTACCAAAATTGATATACGTGTCTTATATTGGTTCATTCCTTAACATATAAGGGAATGTGTTGTCTATCTTTTAAAACAACACATACCCGTGTTTATACATATCAAATAAGGAATTCAAATGGAATTTAGTTATCGTAAATTGTATCCTACGTTTTAAGACTACATGAAATGCATCATTAAGTCAACTTTAGAAAAATAAGGTTGAAAATGTGATAGGGACGTGGTGTTTATATAATTGGGGTGAGATATTATAAATTTTGCCCCATAATTTGTAAATGCAGGTATTATTAAAGTTCAATATTTTAAAAGTTACGCGATTTGAAAAATACCAATAAGACACAAAAAAATAAACGCTCAATATAAAATAAAAACATCGACATTCGGAGGACATTTATATTTTAATAATTAAATGACTTAAAATCATTAATGCGTCAAATGAACGAACAACACTTAAAGGTTTAACGTAAATTACGAAATATACTTTTAAAAGAAAGTAATAAAAATAAAATAAAAAATAAAAATAAAAATAAAAATTAAACGAAAACAATAGAAAATATTTTATGTCATAACGGGAAATAAATATCGATACTTAACGTATTCCATTCCGGTTATAACCTAAATGACATTATTACGCTAAGTTTCAAGCCTAACCTTCACGGTTAGCCGATAATTTAAATTTCTCAATAAAGTAAATACAAAATATGTAATAATCGAGATTAGAATAACGACCAGAAATATCAAGATTGTCACACACTGGTCATGCATGTATATGGCTTAGGCTCTTAACTAACATACGAAATCAAACATATAAAACAATACTGGGAAAACAGTTGGCTGCAAACGGGGAATCCTAATAAGGAAAGAATGTCCATACTAAAAGGACGGGAAATCCGTACCTTATGTCCAGTGAATGAAGAAGAAGAAAGAATGAAACCCTACTCTGATCTCACTAATGCTACATAAATAGGGGATATGTATAAGTATTATGTTTACTGAGTATGTAACTGATTATATCACGTCTTAGCTTGTTTTATATGTTCTTGTCTTGTTTTACTGATTTTAATGTTATGCTGTGTTTATCCTGTATTCTATGTATTCTGATTAAGTATTACTTGTATTTCTTGTATTATTATACTTGTTGTGTAATAATAAGTAACTTTCTAAAAATAGCAGGTTTTCATAAAATAAAAAGTTTCCAAAAATAGAAAGTTTCCAAAATAGATTAACTTCTAAAAAAAGATCCATTTCTAAAAATAGAAAGTTTCCAAAACTAGTAAGTTTCCTGAATTAGATAGTTTTCCATATTTAGAAATAAGCTGGATTAATAAGCTAATAATATAAGCTTAAGTTTACTGGTTAAATATCATAAGTCATGAAATTATTTGTATAGTTTATTAATAATATCATGTTAATTAAATAAACTATAGGTTATACGATTTAATTAAATATAAGCATGATTTAATTAAATTAAGGTGTATAAAATACTTAGATTAAACATGTATTAATATTATATTAATTATAACCTAAGTCATGATTATTAATTAATTATACTCCATCTTTTAAATAATTAATTAATACTATAGTCTAAATTAAATAAATAAAATACTTAGGTTATAAATGTATTATTTCATAAATAATAATAACCTAAGTCCATGTTTAATTAAATTAATTATTAGTCATGTTTTAATTAATTTAATTTTCTTGTTAGATAATATAACTTGTAAAACTAATAACTTGTAAAACTTAGTCGTGAACCGGACCCGTGATTTTAAATTAGACCTATCGTGAACCGGACCGAATTCCCCCTTGAACCGGACCAAACAAACACCCCCTTAATAGTGGTGAACCGATTCAGCCAGTTGCCACTGTTTGTGTAAAAACGCCACCGGCTTAAGCCGGTGGTTTGCCGCTGCCCACACAGGGTTCCCACCGGCTGTTAGCCGGTGGTTTGCCCTGCCGAGTCGCGTGTTCCCCCTGCTTAACCAAAACAACCACCGGTCAAAGACCGGTGGTGTTCTTGTTGCTGCCGAGACCCAACACCAACCAAACGGTACTCCGACTCAAGTCGTGGTCCCTTGGTTCTTGCTGCCGAGACCACCATAGCCCACACCGAGACCATGAGGTCTCGCTTGGTGGTGATTTGAAGACCACCGAGAGCTTTGGCTCTCGGTTCCTTGCGTCGGCCAAACCAAACCCCCCAACTTGATATTTTCCCATTCTTTTATTTATCCCATGATTCCAACATAATTAATTACTTGTTTTATTAATCCTCATGTTTACAGGTTCTTGATTCAATAAAAGAATAAAAGAAAAGGATTTAAGGATTTAACAAATCCGTGAACAATTGAGAATCAATAACACGAACACACGCACTTGTTTTTAATCACCAAAATCAATCAACACCCCCTTGTGGTGTTTCTATAGCCGCCGGCCAAATGAGAGAGCAAGAGGCTAGGGTTTTATTTTCCATGAAAACTCTGTGAATGAAAAATAAAGTTTTTCCTTTTTCTTTATTTTGCTAAAAATCAAGTTAGGCTTGGGCCCCCCTTTGTTCTTGTCCGCGGCTATAAGGGTACACCAAAGGAAACCCGAATATTTTCCGTGTCTAATATTTTACGTGTACATACGTTAGCGTTTTCGTGTTATGTCGTAACTAATTATTCGTGTAATAACTAATAGTTGTACGTAAACGATATTTATCGTATTATAACAAATAAGTACGTAATTACATGTTCGTGATTTAACGTTCATGATTTCATGTTCGTGATTATAATTATTATTGTTAATAATTATCGTGTACTATCACGTACTTAATACTTATCGTATAATAACACGTACGTAATTTCTATAATTAATAATCGTGACACGTTTTCGTGCTATAAAAGAAAAGTTTTAATTTGTACATGCGTTTATTAAGTGTACTGTTCATGGTAAAAGCATGCGGGTTTTACAACTCTTCCCCCTAAAAAGAATAATTCGTCCCCGAATTATAGATAATGTAAACTGAAAGAGGAACATACCTGAATTCAAAACATGAAATGAGGGTAAGAGGCCCGGATAGACTCCTCTGTTTCCCAAGTGGCTTCCCGCTCGGTATGATCCATCCAAAAAATTTTGACGAATGGAATCGTCTTCTTCCTCATGACTCGTTCTTGCCTGTCAAGTACTCGCGTGGGTTCCTATATGAAGGTAAGATCTTCACGAATCCGTTCCAGTGGATACTGAACCGTGTGAAGGGGATGGTAGTTGTACCCTCTAAGTAAGGACACATGGAACACGTCATGTACATGAGAAAGCTGCGGAGTTAACGCTAAACGGTAAGATACTTCACCGACTCGCTCGATGATATCAAACGGTCCGATGAATCGAGGACTGAGTTTCCCTTTGATTCCAAAACATCTAACACCACGTGCCGGTGATACCTGAATAAAGACATGATCTCCCACATTGAAATGTAAGTCCCTATGATGCTTATCGGCATAACTCTTCTGACGTGCGCGAGCTTCCTGTAGTTTTGCCTTAGCTACAGCAACCTTCTCGTTGGTCAACTATATCATCTCCGGTCCTTCAAGTGTTCGCTCACCAACCTGATCCCAGCAGATTGGGGCGCGACACTTTCTGCCATACAACATTTCGAATGGTGCACACTTAATGCTGGCGTGCCAACTGTTGTTGTATGAAAACTCTACCAGGCATATATAATCATCCCAGTATCATGTCCACTCCAATGCACATGCTCGAAGCATGTCTTCCAATGTCTGAATAGTTCGCTCTGACTGTCCGTCTGTTTGAGGATGAAAATCCGTGCTATACTTAAGGTTTGTACCCTAAGCTTTCTATAGACTTCTCTAAAATCGTGAAGTGAACTGAGGATCTCAATCCGAGATTATACTGGATGGAGCACCATGAAATCTCATGCTCTTCTTCTTGTAAGTATCAGCGAGTTTGCTAACCGGATCATCCTTGCGGATCGGTAAGAAATTAGCTGACTTAGTAAGTCGATCAACGATAACCCAAATCTCATCATGCCTCCTCTTTGTCTGCGGAAGACCGGTAACAAAGTCCATGGTGATCTTGTCCCACTTCCACTATGGAATGTCTAGCGGTTGTAGTAGACAACTAGACTGCTGATGCTCGATCTTAACCTGATGGAAGCTAAGACATTTGGAGACATAAGTAGCAACATCCAGTTTCATACCACTCCACCAAAAGTACTGCTTGATGTCGTGGTACCTCTTGGTTGAACCAGGATGAATGGAGAATATCGAGCTATGAGCTTCAGCCAATAACGCTTCCCTGAGTGTAAGATCATCAGGAACACAAAGTCTAGTGCCCTGCCATAAAATACCGTCGTTATCTAACCAAAACTCTGTCTGCTGATCCAAGTTCTGAATGATTGCCCAAATTTCACCATCATCCCTCTCAGCTTCCTTGATCCTAGAGAGTAATTCAGGTTCCACTCTAAGATTAGCCCAGTAACCATGCTGTCCACGTACCATGATCTCAATGTCTAGTCGCTCCAAGTATCTTATAATCTGTTCCTCTATCTTGATGCCGTTGATCATACCCGACCTCCTACTAAAGGCATCTGCCACTACATTCTACTTGTCGGGATGATATTGTAGATTAATGTCAAAATCCTTCAACAGCTCTAACCATCTTCTATGCCTCATGTTCAGTTCATGTTGCGTGAAGATGTATTTCAGGCTCTTGTGATTTGTGAAGATATCACACGATTCACCATACAAGTAGTGCGTCCATATCTTCAATGTAAAAAAGACCGTTGCAAGCTCCAAGTCATGCGTAGGATAGTTCTCCTCATAAGTCTTAAGCTGTCATGATGCGTAAGCAATCACTTTCCCATGTTGCATGAGAACACAACCAAGTCCCTTCCCTGAAGCATCACTGTAGATTTGAAATCCACCTGTACCAGATGGGAGAGTAAGAATCGGTGCAGATACCAGCCTCTACTTTAGGTCTTCAAAGCTCTTCTCTCTTTCTTTAGTCCAGACGGATTTCTCCCCTTTCCGCATCAGTTTGGTCAATTGTAGTGCTAACCGAGAAAAGTTCTCTACGAACCTACGGTAGTAACCAGCTAAGCCTAGGAAACTACGAACTTCTGTCGCTGATGTCGGTCTTGGCCACTTGGTAATAGCCTCAACCTTTGTTGGATCCATGGTTATTCCTTCTGCTGATACAGTGTGGCCTAGGAACGCCACCTTGTCTAACCAGAATTCACACTTGGAGAATTTAGCATACAGCTGCTTCTGGCGAAGTATTTGTAATACAGTACGAAGATGGTCTTCGTGTTCCTCCTTTTACTTAGAGAAAATTAGAATGTCGTCAATGAAGACACTGACGAACTTGTCCAGAAACACATGGAAGATACGGTTCATCAAGTCCATGAAAACAGCTGGAGCATTGGTAAGACCAAATGGCATAACTACAAATTCGTAGTACCCATAACGTGTACGGAAAGCAGTCTTGACGATGTCCTGCTCTTAAACCCGTAACTGATGATAGCCCGACCTCTGATCAATCTTGGAAAAATGTTTGTCCCCTTGGAGTTGGTCAAACAAGTCATCAATGCGTGGTAATGGATATCTATTCCTGAGGGTGATCTTGTTAAGCTCACGATAATCTATAAAGAGACGCATATTGCCATCCTTCTTCTTTACGAATAGAATAGGTGCGCCCCATGGAGAAGCACTAGGTCTGATGAAACCGCGTTCCAACAATTCTGGCAGTTGTTCCTTTAACTCCTTCAGCTCTATGGGAGCCATGCGATAAGGAGCCTTAGAGCAGGTGGTATGCCCGGGAGTTCTTCTGGAAGCACGTTTGCAAAGTTTTACACTATCGGCTGATTCTGGATAGATGGGGATTAAGCATCTAAATCATGAACAGTAGCAAGGTAGCCCTCACAACCATGTGACAGTAGTACACGTGCTTGTAAGGTTGAAATTATTTGTACAGACCTTCCGGATATGAAACCGTTGTGAATGTACTCTGGTTCATTTACATCACAAAAATGACCCGATATGAATGGCAGTCAATGGTGTCACGATGTTTGGATAGCCAGTCCATGCCTAATGTCATGTCAAAATCACACATATCCAAAGTAAGTGCGTCAACCGGGCGAATCTCATCGTCAAATTCGAGGGGAAGACTCTTGTACCCATGGGTTATGCGTACAAAGTCTCTTAAGGGCGTGGAAATTTTTAGTATATTCTCTAATGGCATATGGGATATCCTAGCATTCTTGGCATAAGTAGTAGAAATGACCGAATGAGTAACACCCGTGTCAAATAAATCATATGCAGCTTGACCATACATATACAAGATTCCAGTGAAGGTACCTGTAGACTTGTTGGCCTGATCACGCGAGGTCGTGTACACCCATCTAGTAGTAGGAGGTGGCTTGGAGTCGGCATGTCAAGATGTGCCATCTATCTCACCCTTGCGGCAGTCCTTCATGCGATGACCAGTCAGGCCACACTTGGCAAGCATCGCTGTCGTGGCGACATGGCCCTGGGTGCCTACGGTTGCAGGTAGTACCAAGGGCGGAGCCAGCCTATAAAGTCATCGGGTGCACAAAATTTTTAATACGATTATCTATATAATACATAATTATGAAACCGAGTTCATTTTAAAAAAACAAAGATTTTTAACAAATATATAACAACGTGACAAAATTCCATCAGGTTCCCGTGCATCCCCGGGAACCTACTAGCTCCGCCCCTGAGAAGTGCATAGAGGGTGAGTATACCCTCCAACATGTGCCCTTGCTGGCTGGGAGCCTGTTTAGAAAAGTACACATGAGACATGGTTTATGGGTACAAATGGAACAATGCAGAAAATCGTAAGACATAATACCAGTGATAGTTGTATGGTTGGTGTAAAACCCGCATTAAAAACCTATGAACAGTACACGTGAACAGTAACTTACGAAAACACGATAAAATTTAAACTTTCCGTTTATAATATTAATACACGTGTCACGACAACAAATAACGAACAATCATGAATATTATAAATGTGACACGATCACGGATACCAAATCACGAATATTAAATCACGAGCATACACGACTAATTATTTTAACACGATAAAAACTTCGGGTTACCCTTAGTGGGCCCCTATGCCGCGGCTAGAGCAAAGAAGGAGGCCAAGTGGGCCTTTTGGCCCAAGATCTATTTTATTAAAAACACCAGGGAAAAATAACTTCATTATTTTTAGGCTTTAAAATTTTTGTCCTCTTCCTCCTTATCTCACCATTGCCGCCGGCCTACATCAAACAGAAGGGAAAAACCAGACGATTTTTGTTACTTGTTATTTGTTCGTGATCATCTCTTCGTTCTACATACGTTGGTATAATCAAACCCTTTTTCTTTTCTTTTAATTCTTTTGATTTCATGTTATAATTTAATTAATCATCAAGAACAAGAATAAAACATGTAATAGATTAATTAAATTCATGGTTCGGGTTTGGTTTATGTGTGGTTGTGGTTCGGCCGAGACACCCGAGACCCCAAAGGGGCTCGGCTTGCTTTTCTTCACCACCACCGAGACCCCAATGGGCTCGGCTTGGTGTGGTTTGGCTCGGCGCAGCAAGAAACCCCCGACCTAGGGTTGGGGTGTGTTTGTTTGTTCGGTTTGTGTGCACCGAGGCACCACCGAGACCCCAAAAAGGAGCTCAGTTGGTTTTTGTTGTTCGAACCCAAGACCAAAGAAACCCCGACACTAGGTCGGGTATGTGTACATGTTTGGTTGATTTATTTAGTGTCAACCGATACCCCTCCAAGGTCTCGGTGGGTCTTTGATTTTGGCTTATTTGGTTCTGCTTATATATAAACACGGGCTCGGGATCCGGTTTTTCATGAAAACTATTTTTATAAGTCATGTTATACTAATCTTTAGGTTAATTAATTTATTAGATTAATTCATGTATTACCTAAGGTATTTTTACTTAGCTATTTAATTAAAACATGTATTTTAATTAAAATCATATAACGTATAGTTTAATTAATTAACCAGTTATTTAATTAATAAGCTATAACCAAGACTTGTATTGTACTAATTAAACTTTACTTATTATTTATAATCCATCTTATCTCTAATTATGGAAACTTACTATTTTTGGAAACTTTCTATTTTTAGAAACTTACTATTTATGGAAATCTGCTATTTTTAGAATGTTACTTAGTATTACCATACAAGTATTATAATACACTAATACATGAATAATACACAAGATAACATCATAATAACTATAGTTAACACAGTAAAACATGACATAATACGTATAACAAGCTAATAACACATGGAACCAGTAAAACATATGTAATTCAGACAACTCATACACGTCCATATTTCTTATGTAGTGTTATCCGTCGAGGCGGATTAATCTTCGTCGTTTTCGTTAGCTTCTACTGAACATAAGGTACGGATTTTCCGTCCTTCAGTATGGACAATCTCTTCCTTCATTAGGATTTCCCGTATGCAGCCAACGGTTTTCCTCTGTAGTTACAGATTAAATGCTGATGTTTTATTGGTTACCTTAGCCATATACATGCATGACCAGCTTCACCTAGTTATGCAGGTACCATAACCATAACACTAGAGTCACTAGTGTTATGACTTCACCACGGCGGAGTGATAGCTCGTGACGTCCCTTTTCAGTTATTTGGCCATTATATTATTATATTATCATGTGGGGTGTATGGGTGCATCCTAGTTACATGTTTCAGTCAGTATTTCATGGTGAATGTGGTATGTGCCTTGCATCCTTCACAAGGAGCTGATCCTTCCTACCCACTTACCAGTTAATTAGAGGCATCCCCTCTAATTTGCATGACGAGGTCACCCCTCCAAGTATTCATGCACGTTGTTGACCTCATGACCTATATTGGCTATTATGGTACATTAACTAATACAGATTTTATAAGTAACATAAGCTATGTTTTTAGAATTAAAACCAGTTAACATGACAAACAACTAGGTTTTCCAGGACTTATTCATTTCCGCTGCCATTCATGCTTTATACTCTTTATATGCTTCCATATTCTATGTTTTCCATGATTTATTGTATATCCGTGCACTGAGCGTTATGCTCAGCCGTCTACTTTTCCATGTTCCCAAACGGCAGGTACCCAAGGACGCAAGTAGGAACTCCAGAGTATGTGCATTCAGATTGGAAGCTATCCGACCTCTTTTACCTTATGAATTTATTTCTACTTTATCATACTTTACTTCTTTTGTACATTGTTTAGTCCTTTCCATTTACAATACTTATATTGCTTCTGTGTGAGGTACTAGACTACCGATGTTTGATTCTTGTATTTCTATATATGGTCATGAATGTTTAGACATTTACCTTGCATGCTTTGATGACACGTCATAATTTACTGTAGCATTCTATCCTATTAAATAGGGTGTTACAATTATGGTATCAGAGCCATGGTTTCGATCGGTAGCTCTGTATAACATGACCTGTGACTTACGGGTAGTCACCAGTGTCTTCCTAGAACTGAAAGTTGGTTTTCATGCATTCATTCATTTTCATTTTTATTTCAGGCATTCATATCATTGTAGCAGGTTTATGACTAAGTAATGGTTGGTACAAGACTGGCCCTATTTAGTCGCATGTGCTTCTATCGAAACTTTTAACTTTGGGACCGACCCATTGGCATCCCCGCGCCATGTCTTTTGTTTTGAGTGAACTGACCATAGGCGTTCACTGCCGTTCATATAAAAGTTTTATAAACTACATAACGCGTTTTTACATTTTTTTCATGCATTATAAACTTTTTTTTTATTTATACATTGTTCATGCATTCTTATGTTATCTCATTTTAGATTTATGATTTATGTTGCATTTTGTTGTTTTAAACTGTCAGATGGTGAACAACCGTAATACTCTAAATTTGACCGCAACTGTTAATGCAGCTAATAAGTGTGAAAACACTTATCCTTTTACCGCTTATTTCCAATAATAACATGACCAAAACGTGTATTTTATGTCGTAAAAGTTGGAATTCTGCGTGGTTTATGTTTTTATTGTGTTTTAGGATAAAAATATGAAAAAGGAAGAAAACACGGGCTATCACGGACTTTTATCAAAGAAAACGACAAAAGTCGAAGTCAAAAGATCACGAGTGTAAAAAGAACGGAAGTCCAAGGCCCATCTCTGAAGATTTATCGAAGAAAAAGTCTAAAGACGGAAGTTTAACAAAGTCGAAGAACGAAGTCTACAAAAAGAAGAAAAATAGAAGACGAGTTCAAATTATCATTCGACTAATCCCGAGACTGAGTCGAGAAAGACGAGAAGAAAAGAGAAGAAACAAGCACTTACCACCTCCCCTATATATAGTAGAAAAATAGTCATTAGTGAAAGACTTAATTTTTTAGTTTTTAATTTTTAGTAGGTAATTAGTGTGTTTATTTCTCTCTCTAGCTTTTTCTTCAAGTTTTCTTAATCTTCATCTTAATCTTGTAGCTTTGAATCTTAAATCTTCAATTTAATCAAGTTTTTCATTTAATTCTTATTCTACCTTTCTTAATCTTTTGGTGATTTAATTAATCATGTAGTTGATTTCATCTCTTTGATTATGTGATTGATTTATTCATGTGATTGATCTTATAGTTTTGATGTGGTGGATGTTTTGAGCTTATTGTGATTGTTGATTTACTAGTGTTTGGCTGATTTTTGATTAAGTTGGCTTGATAGATTTTTATATTTGATTATTAGTTGATTTTAAATGTTTTGATTATTTAGTGTTTTTATAGTTTTTAATTTGTGGCTTATTTAGTTTTTTTAAAAATTTATTTGGTTAAAGTTTTAGTTATTTTCTTATTTGATTTGTGCTTAATCATAGCTTATTGTCCTTGTTCTTGACGTTACTGTTACTATTAATCTGTTTTTCATTTTTCTTCGCAAAAGGGTTTCAAAACTATGAAAATATATCATTTCTCTGAAAAACTTGAGTATTCTGAAAATATATCATTTCTCCGAAAAAGTCGAGAATTCCGAAAATAATTCATTTCTCTGAAAAAGTTGATTTTTCCGAAATATTTCGTTTCTCTGAAAAGTTCAAAACTCTGAAAAACAAGTATTCCGAAAATACTAGTATTCCGAAGAATCAGTTATTGGGAAAAAAAGATTATTGTGAAGAAACTAAAGTTCCGAAAAAACAAACATTGCGAAGAAATCTTTATTCCGAAATATACTGTAGCTATTGCGAAGAAAATTGTCGTGTGTGCTTGCTTGCTTAGTTTGTTTGGCGCCAATTTGAGGTGCTTGGTTGGCAGCTTCCAGCTGCTTACCTGCTAGCTTGTTTATTTATTAGTATTGTTCCGTAATTGTTTAGTTTTATCTGAAAGTTGTTCCGATTTTAATTCTGAAAGTTTCGTATTTTTAGTTCAATTCTTCGTCGATTTTTAGTATTATTAATTTTTCGTAAAGTTCAAGTTTTATCTTTTATTTAGTACCCGCTTTAGGTTTTGCCTCGTTTAGCTTTAAAGTACCATTTTAGTTTTATTCTCTCCTTTTTCATTAAGTAAACTTTATTTTCGAGTCGATAGTTAATTTCGTCTTTTAGTTTTATTTTTATTAATTGTTTCGTAATTAATTCACGTTTTATTATTTATATTGTTTTATTTTTTTTAGTTAATTGCTTTTAGCTTATTGCTATTATTTTGCGCATTTACCTTTTTAAGTAGAATAGATAACCAAACCATTTAATTTCCACCAAGAACGACTGAGTCGCACTTTAACCGGAGAACAATTCGAATTGAATCGAGACGAATAAATTTTCATACTTGGCAAAACCAGTTAGTAAATGGCGCCACTGCCGGCTCTTTTCGTTAAGATTAACGGTTTTAAGTGAGAGACGCGTTGGATTTTGGGATCCGTTCATTTTTGAACGTTATTTTTCTTGCTTTAAAATTTTCAAAAATCCTAAAAAATATAAAATTTTCAAAAATTAAAAAAAAATAGAAAAACATAAAAAAACCAAAAATATTTCTTGTCTATTTTTCTTTTCCTTTTGTAGGTGTGTATGTGTACTCATGCTCGTAAGAAGAAAGTAGCTCAAGCCGAAGTCATTACTCCACCTATTGTCACCATGGACAATCAACCAATGATCGAGCTTTTGCAATCGCAAGTAGAGGGCAACACCGATGCTATTGTTATACCCGAGATTGGCGCCAACAACTTTGAACTCAAATCCGGTTTCATTCAAATGGTCTCTGCTCAACCTTTCTTGGGGCGTACACTTGATGATCCTCACGACCATATCAAACGGTTTCTTCAACTCACTAATACGGTCAAGTATAATGGGGTTTCACAAAAGGTAATTCGCTTACAACTTTTTCCTTTCTCCTTAGAGGGACAAGCCCGACATTGGCTTGATAAGGAACCGTCACAAAGTATTCTTACGTGGACGGATTTAGAGACTAAATTCATCAACTACTTTTTCCTACCCTCACGTACTACCGCTTTGCGGAATGAAATCATTACCTTTGAACAAAAGTACGATGAGACATTTAGTGAATCTTGGGACCGTTTTAAGGAACTTTTAAGAAAGTGTCCACAACATGGTTTCACAAAAGTACATCAAATTAATACCTTTTACAATGGTTTAAGCATGAATGACCAAGATTCACTAAATAGTGCCTCGGGGGGGTAATATTTTGGTTAAGTCTTCTAATGCCGCATGGGACATTATTGAGAATAAGTCTAGAGTGCAAACCAAGAGTGTTCGGACTAATATGGCTAGTGCTAGCACTAATGAGAGCGACGAGAGAATTGATAAGCTTACTTCGCTTGTTGAAACACTTGCTCTCCAAACCGCTAACAATACCAAAGCTATCAATGCTCAAGTTAATGCTATGAGCCAGTCATGTGAAATATGCGGGGGATCTCATTCATACACCGGTTGTCCTTCGACTCATGACAATCCAAAAAATGTGTATGCCGCCAACGGTAACTTTTCTACAGGAGGCTATCAAGCACGTCCTCAAGGTGACCGCAATTTACTCAGTTATCGTTCAAACAACTTTCTTTCACCACCCAGTTTTCCCCCTCAAAACCCAAACAACCTTAACCGCAACAATCAAAACCAACCTCGAGCTCCAAATCAATATCCAACCCAAAGAAACCCATATCCACCTCAAGGAAACAACCTAGTTTACCAATAACCCGCTTATCAACCACCTGCCTACCATGCTCTTCCTCCCACCCAACCCACCCCATTTCATCAAGAGGTTGAAACTTACATGAGGAATAATGACGCATTAGTGCAGAATCTTCAACAGAAAATGGCCAACTTGAAAGGAGATATGGTGAAACAAGGGAATGATCTTCGAACCGATACGCGAAACTCTTTGAGCAATCAAACGAATGCCTTAAGGGATATGATGGCTAGTTTCTTCCAAAGTAATCAAGCCTCTGGTTCGGGTTCTCTTCCGAGTAACACCGTTTCTAATCCAAGCGGGGAGATGAAAGCAATCACCACTCGAAGTGGAAAAGGTTTAAAGGAACCCGAGCTTCCTACACCTACACCGGTGATTGTGACAAAGGAAAACGAGTCCCCTTCTCCAATTCCTCCACCTTCTACTTCTCCAATTCCTCCACCTTCTACTTCCACCCCTCCACCACCAAAGGATGTGAGTGAGAATTCCGTTCCAAAGCCTTCATCTCAACCCAATATACCTTATCCCTCAAGGTTGAGGAAAGAGAAGTTTAAGAACAAGGATGATATTCAGGTTTCTAACTTTCTTAAAATGTTTAAACAACTGAATTTCAACATCTCCTTTGCTGAGGCTCTCGCTCACATGCCGAAATATGCTAAAATGTTTAAAGATTTTCTCAGTGATAAGGAGAAACTTCTTGACATCGCTCAGACCCAACTTAATGAAAATTGCTCCGCAGTGCTCTTAAGGAAATTACCAACCAAACTTGGTGATCCGGGTCATTTTCTCATTCCTTGCAACTTCCCTGGGGTAGAGAATTGTGTGGCCCTAGCCGATCTAGGTGCTAGTATAAACTTAATGCCATTAAGTGTTTGGAAACAATTATCTCTACCCGAGCTAGTCCCCACACGAAGGACATTGGAATTAGCTAACCGTACGGTTGCTTATCAGGTAGGGATACCCGAAGATGTCTTCGTCGGTGTGGACAAATTCACCTTTCCGGCGGATTTTGTTGTCGTTGACTACGAAATGGATCCCCGTGTTCCATTAATCGTTGGACGTCTATTCTTGAGGACCGGTCGCACTCTCATTGATGTAGCCGCGGGCGAATTAATCATGAGAGTTAGTGACGATAAAATCATCTTCAACATGGGTAAACTTTCTAAGCAGCCTTCTGAAAACGAGAGCGTTAATTTCATTGACATTCTTGATGAGGCTTGTGAAGAACATTTCAAAGACGCTTGTAAAAGTGGTTCTTCTTCTCTTCCCATTATTGAGACCGTTTCCTCTATTGCTCCTTCACTAACTCCATTTGGAGAAAGTTATATCCTTTGAAAGAATTTGAAGCAACTTTGGGAGATGTGGATTTACAATATGACGATTCTACCTCCAATTGGGATGAAGACATTCGTACCATTGAGAAACTTCTCAATGAGGACCATATTTCACCACCATCTCCTAAGGATATCTCTATCGATGATCTGAATTTGACTATTCCTTCTATCAAAAATCCTCCGGATTTTGAGCTTAAGGATCTTTCGTCTCATCTCGAGTAAGTTTTCCTTGAAGACAATAAGAAGTCACCCGTCATCATTGCTAAGGATTTGAAAGAAGACGAGAAATCTCGACTTATCACCGTGCTGAAGGATCATAAGAAAGCGATTGCTTGGAAAATCTCCGATATTCGTGGAATTGATCCTCACTTTTGCACACATAAAATTCTCATGGAGGACGACTTTAAACCCACTATTCAAAGCCAAAGAAGGGTGAATCCCAAGATCCATGATGTTATCAAAAAAGAGGTTATCAAACTTCTTGATGCGGGAATGATCTACCCTATCTCGGATTCACCATGGGTTAGTCCCGTCCATTGTGTGCCTAAGAAAGGCGGAATCACCGTTGTTCCCAATGAAAACAACGAGTTGATTCCTACTCGTCTCGTTATAGGGTGGAGAGTTTGTATAGACTATCTCAAACTCAATGATGCTACGAGAAAGGATCATTTTCCCCTTCCTTTTATGGACCAAATGCTTGAACATCTAGCGGGTAGTGACTATTATTGCTTCTTAGACGGTTTCTCTGGGTATTTTCAAATTCCCATCGACCCCAAAGACCAAGAGAAAACCACATTCACTTGTCCTTGTGGAACATTTGCTTACAAAAGAATGCCTTTCGGCTTATGCAATGCTCCCAGGACTTTCTAAAGGTGTATGATGGCTATCTTCCATGACATGGTTGAAGAAACTATGGAAGTCTTCATGGATGATTTCTCGGTCTATGGTGATTCTTTCTCTACTCGCCTTGCCAATTTGAACGCATGCTGAAGCGGTGTGAAGACACTCGCCTTGTTCTAAATTGGGAAAAATGCCATTTCATGGTAAAAGGAGGCATTGTTCTTGGACATAAAATCTCTAAAGCCAGTCTTGAAGTCGACCGTGCTAATGTCGATGTTATTGCTAAATTGCCTCCACCTTCAACCGTGAAGGGTGTGAGAAGTTTCCTTGGTCATGCGGGCTTCTATCGTTGATTCATTCAATATTTTTCTAAAATCGCTCGCCCGATGACCCACCTCTTGGAAAAATATACTCCTTTTATCTTTTCTAAAGAGTGTCTTGAATCTTTCAATCTTCTTAAGGACAAGCTAACTAAGGCACCGGTCTTGGTTACCCCTAATTGGGAGCTACCTTTTGAATTGATGTGTGATGCTAGCGACTTTGCTATTGGAGCGGTTTTGGGCCAAAGAGTGAACAAACACTTCCAACCAATCCATT
The DNA here is from genome assembly GCA_025667525.1 of Glebionis coronaria. Lineage (NCBI taxonomy): Eukaryota > Viridiplantae > Streptophyta > Magnoliopsida > Asterales > Asteraceae > Glebionis > Glebionis coronaria. The sequence continues at coordinate 512,820,185 of CM046879.1, read as the reverse complement.
ATGCTAGCAAGACAATGACGGGGGCTCAATTGCATTATACCACTACCAAAAAAGAGCTTTTAGCTGTAGTGTGTGCTTTTGAGAAGTTCCGCCCCTATCTTGTTCTTTCTACCACCATCGTCTATACCGACCATTCCGCGTTGAAGTACTTGTTGACTAAGCAAGATTCTAAGCCAAGACTTCTTCGTTGGGTTTTGCTCCTTCAAGAATTTGAAATCAAAATTCGTGACAAAAAGGGAGCCGAAAACCTAGCGGTGGATCATCTAAGTAGACTTGAGTATCCTTATCAAGGGGATCATCCGAATCAAGAGATCAATGACTCTTTTCCCCTTGAGGCCTTAATGTCTATCAATTCTAATCTTGATGACACCCCGTGGTTTACGGACATTGCAAACTACTTAGTGGAATTCTCAAGGAAGGGTTAACGTCTCAACAAAAGAAAAAGTTCTTTAGAGACATTGAACACTATTTTTGGGACGACCCTTACTGATAGTTGTAAAATTACACACCTTTAGGAAAAGGAGGTAAAAGTGGTAAGCGTTAACGAGCGATTTAGGAAAACCACAAGCTATGAACCAAATGGGGATCGTTCTCTCGAGGAGGCACGTGTGTTGTGTAATGAATGATGATTAATGTTTTTGATTATTAACAAGAAGAAAAGAGAAGAGAGAAAATGACGAAGACGTAAAAAATAAAAATTAACAAAAATCACTACTAGAAAGTTAAGACGTAGAACCGTAAAAACGACAAAAATTAAAATTTAAACCTAAAAATTCCTAAAAATTGCTAAAAATCCACAATATAATTCTAAGAGTTTACAAAAAAATCCAAACTTGCTAAAACCTTTTAATTAATTAAATAATGACTTTTTAATGCTAATTAAAGCCCTAAAAATCACTTTTAGATATTAAAAAGCCCTAAACAAGATTTTATAGTTTTTAAACCTCAAAAATGACCTAATTAAGCTAAAAAATATTTTTAAAAATTTTAAAACCAAATTAATCTATTTTTAAACTCCTAAAAACTATTAAAATCTATTAAAACTTAAATTAATTCTAAAAATTAATTGAAACGCCTAAAAAATATTTGGAAAGTTACAAAGTTCCTAATTTAATGTCTACAATCTAGGAAAAATGAAAAAAAGTTAAAAATTAAACTTTCTATTTTTGGTAATAAAATAATATTAAAATATTCTAAAAAATAAAAAGTTTAGAAATAAATTCTAAAAAATTACCAAAAATCCTAAATAATATAACTAAGATAAAAATGCAAATTAAAGTTCCTAAAACCTTTTTATTAATTTTATATTAATTTTTAAAGTTGTTAAAAAACCCTAAAATCAAATAAAATGAAAAATAAGACTTTTTGAAAACTTTTTGGAATGTAAACCTCAAATAACTTAATTAAAACCTAAAAACTATTTTTTTGGATTTTTAAAAGAACTTTTACTATTTTTAAATTACTTTCTAAAAATTAAACTAGAAATAATCCTAATAAATAAATAAATAAAGGGAAAAATCTACTTTTTAAACAGAAAAGTCTAAAATGATGATACAAACCTAGGAAAAATAAGCTATCACAAATAAGCTACTTAAATAAGCTGAAAAAGACCAAATAAGCTACGGCTTATTTAAATAAGCACAAAACCAAAATTGCTTAAGTAATTAATGAAATGAGTCCATAACATAAAAACCCATCTAGATCACTGGTTAACACGTTACTCCTCCATAATAGAGGTCGCGTGTTCGAGCCCAGGCAAGGTGAGGTTTTGCAATTTTTTTTATTTTTTTTTTAACTTTTATAAACCAAAGCTGATGACTTATACTTACTCAAAACCCAAACCAAATCCAAGGTATACAAAGATTAAGCCAAATTCAAAGCAAAACGTGCTCAGTTGAGCACTTGGTTTCTGATGAACACAAGGAAGAACTTTTCACTTTCTTCACTTGTGAAAGTAAACCAAGAGGGCTTGGTTATGAGTATTTGGTGATGTTTTTTTTTATGGAACAAGGCACCCTTGTACTCTTTGGAGTACAAGGAGTCAAGAGAAACTCAAAAACAGGCAGGTTATAGCACAAAATCAAGCACTCAAGAGCAAAACAAGTTGCTGATGCAATATGCAAGGTCTGGTGGTATTTTTACCAAGCTATATGCACAAAACTGAGTTTCAAACCCACAAATCTTGCACACAATCACTCCAAACAGCATACAATCAAACTTCAATCCTTAAACACCCTATAATCTAACAGACTACAAGATCCAAGCACAAAACTTCATGAAATCATGCAGAAAAATGACTAAGCAGATTTTTGCTATGAATTTCAACTTTTTTATCATGCAATCCTTTTTAAACTACCACAAACTGAAACCCAATGGAACTTATCTCCTATTACTACCCTAATGAATGTATTTAAACAGGTTTTAAGCACAATTCAAATCATTAAACTCAATTTAAGCCTTAATCCAAACACCCCTTAAAAACTGAATAAGCAAATTTTAAAAACCAAATCTTTTCAAAACACACTCAAACTGATTTAGATTACTCTAAACATGCATAACATAGCAAATTGAGTAATATCCAACAATTCAAACAACACTTAACCAGATTTCAAGCCAAATCACATAAACATCAAGATTTTTCAGAAACTAAAAAAATGAAAAGAGAAACAAGGAAATACCTTAAGGGTCCTACATCCAGGACCCTTTGTGACAGCAAGGTCACCTCCTTCAGGCTGGGGCCTGAGCTGAACCTTGGACAACAAAACTCAACAATCTGCTAAGAAAAAGTGAAAAGAAACAAGCACAAATATAACTTTCTGATTTTACCAAAACTTATAAACCTTGAAACCACTTGAACTTAACACGTTTTTAAAACAATTCACAAGATCAAAAGTCCAAGACTCTTATCCACTTTCACTTCAAAAAGCCTTGGATTTCAGAAACTTACAAACCTTTTTCAAAAACCTTTTTGAAAACTTAAAACACACAATGTGTTTCACAAATATGATGGAACTCAGATTTTTCCCTCAACAATCATTTACCAACTTTTAAAACAAGTAAAAAGGGATTACAATTTCAACACAAGAAAAATACCAAACTTTTAATTAATTTAAAAAGGAATTACAAGTTGGAGTAAAAAAATCTGGAACAAGAGATAAGGGTCACAAGTCGACTCCTTATATATTAACTAAGAGAACTATCTAGAACTACTAAACAATGTAAAACCCTAGCAGCTGATTTTCCTATAATGCCCTTGGTTGAAGTCTTCAAAATCAGTCAACATTGCTCCATGTGATATGAGAGTGATGGCTAGCTGGTCTTGGATGATCTTGGACGTTAAATGAGTCTTGGGGACAAAGGAGTTGATCTGAGTCGTTAAACTTATCTCCTCTTGGGTTTTGGGGAAAAAGACGTTGCAGGGGAGGGTCCCACAAGACACATGGGTGTGTCTTGTGGTGGGTTGAGGTGTGGGTTTAGATGAGGTTAGGTTTAATTAAAGATCTGGAGTGATTGGGGAAAAAACCCTTTGGATTGAGGCTAATTGTTACTAGGGTAATTAGGGTTTATGGGAGGGATTAGTGACTGGTTTAATCCAAAAAGGGAAAACACTTTTTGAACTTAAGTGTTTGGGTGGGAAAAGGGTTTGACTAGATGTTTGACCTAGTTTAATAAATTAAACCGGTTTGGACTTGGGTGGTGGGTACGGGTTTGGTATGGATAAATGGGTTATGGGTGGGTTGTGATGAGGTGGCAGGTTCTGAGTGGGTGAGGAGGTTTGGTGGTTTGGCAGACTTGGCCCCCAAGCTTTTCTCTCTTCTTCACTTTGTATAAAAAGCTTGTCAACGCCCATTTTGCATATAACAACTTTTGCCATCTTGTCATTTGTTGCACTAAAGGTTTATAAACTTTTATCAAGGACCTTTAATGTATTTTCTTCATTTTCGAAGGGCTGATCTTGTGTAGTCTTCAAACATGGAGGATCATACTTGTACAAATGACATTTGGAGGGTCATTTGTGACAAGTTCTTCAAAGATGAGGGACTAAAGTTGCCAATCTTCAATTCTTCAAGGGCATTTTTGTAAAATCCAAACTTGGGCCCGGTTCATTGTGCGGCTTCGTTTCCCGCGTTCGTTTTTGAATGATTCTTGTGATCTTTTGCCATTTCCTCAATATCCGTACCTAAAAATACACAAGTAACAAACACGAGCATATATTTGGTATATTTGATGATATTTTATGCATTTTAAACCCGATTTGGACGATGAGACCATGTATAAAAGCAGTCTCATCACTCCCCCATACTAAACCATTGCCGTGTCCCCACGCAATGCTAGAATAAAGTATCGTAGCACCTCCAAAATTAATTTTATTTACTTTATTGAAAGATAAACTAGCTACATTACTATGATTACTACTACTACTTGCGTTTTAGACATAATGTATGATTTTCATCGCAAAATGGGACGTTTAGGTTCATAGAATAAGAACACGTGAATGCTTCGTTAGAAATAATTTCGTCGTCCTCGATTTTCACCCTAATTCCATGCCAAGCGTGCAACGAGATCATTGTCATTATAAGTTAGTAATGCTAACGCTACTCATATGCCCTAATCACGTACTTATTCTCCCATTATTCCTAACTTGTATCTCTTATATTTTATTTTGTCTTAATGATCACGAGGATACATCATTGACTTATGCGATAATAGCGATTTAGGTCTAAAAATAGAGTCCTAACGGTGTAACTAAGACCATCAAATCAATAACCCCTCCTAATAGACAACGATGTTAAAAATTAAGTTGACAAGAAGAATCGATAAACACGATTTTATAACGGTTTTGAACATGAGACTTATTACCAAGACTTTTATACGCCCCCTAACGGAAGGACCTTATTATCTTTGGTTTACCTCCATCTTTTATTCAACTTCGCCATGAAGCTTTTATTATGACTTCGGTCTTGCCTTGCCTTTTATTATCCGCCATCATCGGTGGTTTTATTAGCCAAAGACGTATATCCTCACGCTAAAGCGAATTTTTGCATAGATTTTAGGCCTTGTGGGGCTTTCAAATTGTTTGCTAGATTTAGGTGAGCACTTGAAATCTTATTATTAGGTGAAGCTTTCGATTATTCGGGTGCCAATACTTCAAAACCGTGATGCTGGCGATACCTTAATGTCTTCCCAATTTAATTACACAGAAGCTACTAGAAAAGACTAGAAACCCAACAATCCTAACTAAACCGCTAAGTCAATATTTATTAAGCAAAAAATATTTACAAGCGAAGGGAGAATAAGAAAACAACGAGAACACATGAGTTTTTGAAAGAATACGAGTACTCTACGTTTAGCATAGTAACTTATAATTAACTCTATCATTTCTCGTCCTCATTTAAGAGACTTAGCCTAATGTGTAGTTAAGGAACCAAAGCTAAGTGCTCAACACGCGCGGTCGAGTCAAAAATTACTCTTATTCTCGCCATCAGAAAACCTACATTCGTGTCTTCAAACACTTATAAAACATGAGAAATTTTTTTAAAATTTGGCCATTTTTAGCCTTATTTTGCAACAAAACGATAAACAAAACGATAAACTTTGGAAAGCGTGAAGGTTTGGCAAGGCAAGTATCTATTCACCCCCCATACTAAAGTTAAACATTGTCCTCAATGTTTCGAGTCTAGGGGTGCAAACACCCCCATACTAGAGACGTAGTCGAATGCCTAATCTAGCATGGAAAGGGTGTAACCAATAAGTAATAGCCGTTTATGAAGTGTGCTATAAACCTAAGGTTAGAACGTAAAAGGATATATCATATGGATATTGGGAAAGGCCTCCAAAGCAAACGATCGAGTGCTCCCATAAAACGAAACACGAGAGGCTCCAATCGTGAAGATCATGATCTAAAAACCACAATTCACAAACAACCACGGAACAAAGGTTGGAATGGCACAAATTCCCTCATTAAACTAATTAGAAAGCAATAATATGTACATGGATAAGCATGGGTCTCCCCCACGAGGCACCTTGTTTTTTATAACCGAGTCAAAAGCTCGACTCGAATCCCCATAAATGTGATCATTTAGGGATATCATGGTGTGGTCAATTTTTTTGGTGGGGCTTACATGATAAACAAGTCCCAAAAGTACGTGGAGTACTTTAAAAACCCGATAAACGTATACCGGGGTCAAAGATAGCGTCCTCGTTTTCGGATGAAAGACGAAACAATGCTACTCCAACACAAACCCCAATGGGGTAGAAGAAAATAGGAGAGAAGAAATAGAAGGGTGGGACAATGGGTAAGTCAAAACATTGAGCTACTCGAGGTAGACTCGCACCAATCAAATGAAAAGATTTTCCATTTATTGCATCGGTGGAAGACCGAGATTTTCCTATATAAGCAATTCTGGGATCAAATATCTCGTCCTCGGTGGAGAAAGGGGAGGGAACATAAGGGGATTCCCCCACACTAAGTCCACACAAAGCATCGTCAAAAGGAGAAGACGAGCTTGTAGTACTCAATACACGCGGTGATGACGGAATTAGAGTTGTAGAAAATTCTTTCAAATTAAATTCAAAATCTTTTCCTTTTTCATCTTTTACACTCTCCTTGTGAAAACCCGATTTGATTATGTCAAAAATATTTGGTGTATCTAAAGCAATGTTAGTCACACTAAAAATTCTCACATTTTGAAATCTTTTTGGTTTAGGTGGTGGCAAGTTTTCAAATCTTTTGTCAACAAAGAAAACCTCCCCATCAGGATCAACGTATTCATCATCCGAAGAATCACTCGAGATTGGAAACGTAGGCTTAACACTCTTAACCTCCATCGGCGGAGGGGACGGAACTTCATTTTTCTCAACAACTCCTAAAACTCTATTGGAAATCTTTTTGCAAATGCTTTTAATGGGATTGACATCGTACAAATATGTGATAGAATACACATGAGAAAGAGTGGAGTTTTGGGTTGCATTAATGACGAGTTCTTCCTCATTGAAACGAAGAGTGATTTTCCTTGCATGCACATCGATAAGTGCTCTCGAGGTATCCAAAAAAGATCGACCTAAAATTAACGGAACTTTAGGATCGATGGGAATGTCAACAACAATAAAGTCTACGGGATAGTAGAACTTTCCAACTTTCACAAAGACGTCCTCGGCAACTCCACAAGCTAGAATCGTAGAATGATCGGCCATTTCGATTGACATTTTTGAAGGAGTGACATTTGGAAGATTGAGCGATTTAAAAATCTCAAGAGGCATCAAATTAATACTAGCACCAAGATCAGCCAAGGCGTAGCATTCTTCCATGTCTTGTATAGCACATGGGATTAAAAACTTTCCAGGATCACCGACTTTTTGAGGTATGCGGCTTAGAAAAACCGAAGAACAACTAGACGATTTTTGCAATTTCTCTTTGTTATTCAACATACTTTTGAAGTTCGCGGCAAATCGAGGCATCATGACTAAGGCGTCGGCAAAACTTATATTGAAATGCAAGTCACGAAACATTTTCATAAAGAGTTCAAATTGATAATTATTTCGTTCTTGTGCCTTTTCCTTGTCTCGTCTTGAAGGGTAGGGTAAAGGTGGTGTGGGTTGGGGCAAAGTAGGCATAGCATCGGCCTTGGAATCTCGGGTTCCATGATAGGTATTGGTTAAACCGTAGGTGTGGTTTGAGCGGTACTTCGTGGGCTTGTAATTTGCTCCTTTTCAACCACAACCTCGGGTTCTTTCTCTTTTTCCTTCTCCATAGAAGTACTTGGACGAGAAATGGGTTCTTTGAAAGTTTTACCACTACGAGTGGTAATAACCTTCAATTCTCCTTTCGGGTTCACAATGGTATCACTAGGAAGACCACCCGAAGAAGAGGGCTTACACATGATAGCTTCAAACAATTTAGCCATACGGTCTTCAAACTTAGATTGCCTAGCATCCGCTTTTAACAACTCTTGCTTAATCTCATGTTGTCCTTGCTTCATTTTTTGTTGATTTTGTTGGAGACGTGTGACATTTCCTTCCATTTTGTTAGCATGAGTTTTAAGTTCATTAGCAAGTTCGTTTTTAAGCTCGTTTTTCAACTCGGATCTCAAGCTAACCATTTCACGTTGCATGTTGTCAAAATTAGCATCATTAGCCTTTGCATAATTCAAAAATTCTCCTTGAAGATTTTTGGTGTGATCATTTTGAAAACCTTGGGTATTGTTTTAAAAATCACGGTTTTGGTTTTGATTTGAAATTTGCCCATTTCTACTTTGGTAATTACCCTTGTTATAATTCCTTTGATTTCCTTGGTAATTTCCACCTTGGTTGTTGTTGCGATAGTTATTAGCATTTTGATTTGGTGGAGCTTGATTTGAACGAGAACCTTGACCGATTTGGTTATAAGTTCTCGTGGCTACAAAAGCATTCGAAGTGTTACCATCCGCGGTAATGCACTCGGAAAGATCATGAGCTCCACCACACGACAAACAACTCTTAGAAACCGCTTTAACCGAAGCGGAATTTGAAGCTTCTTGAGCTTTCCAATGGGACATAAGGTTAGCAAATCTATCAAAAAATCGATTTTCTTCGTTTGCTTCATCATGTAATGCATTGATACTTTGAGACGATGACGAGCCCCTTTTGGCAACACTCGGTGTGTGACGAGGGCTATAGACCTTAGACCTATTCTCAATTATGACCAAAGCTTCTTCAACCGTTTTACACAAAAAATTACCACCCGCGGTGGCATTTAAATAATCTCTTTCATGATCGTTAAGTCCATTGTAAAACGTGTCGATTTGGTGCAAATCGGAAAAACCATGATGAGGACATTCATGTAACATCTCCTTAAACCTATTCCAAGCCGTAAAAAACTTTCATTTGATTCTTGTGAAAATTTAGAAATCTCATTTTTCAAATGCGTAGTCTTAGAGGGCGGAAAAAATTGGTTCACAAACTTTGAAACGAGATCCTTCCATGTCAATATAGAATTGGGTGGCTCTTTCTCTAACCAAATTTTAGCGGGCCCCGCTAAGGAATACGGAAAAAGCATCATCTTAATCGAGTCATTCGAGACATCCTTAAATTTGCACGTGGCGGTAAGACGATTAAATTGGCGGATATGGTTGTGGGGATTGTCCTTCTCATCACCACGGAATTTGTTGTTTTGAATCATGGACAACAAACCCGTTTTCACCTCAAAATTCTCCGCAAGGATAGCGGGAATCACAATAGCTTCTCCATAACCCTCGGTGGGTGCTTGAAGTAACTCCATCATAGTTCGATTCGCCATGGTAGGTTCTTCTCGTACAATGGGTTCGTCAATAGGAGACTCCTCACTAGAATGAGTTGGAGTGGGAGTTTTGTTCTTTCGTTTACGTGCACGTTTTGCTTGATTACGAGTGAGCATAAACGTCACGTACAACGAGGAGACGAGCAAAGAAGATTCTTTTTGGTATTTTTGTGTTTTTCAATTTTTTTGTGGTTTTTGATTGTATTAACCTTTTTGGAATTAGTGAATGTATTAAGTAGACAAAAAGTCCACAAATCTCCTCCTTAATCAAATCTCTTGATTAAAGAAGCCTCAAGGAATGAAAACGATCACGTGGAGTGAACGCCTTCGATGACTTTAGAACGATGGTGGAACACCAAATCGTTCAAGAGGGTTTAATCAATAGAAACCAAGAAAATATATATGATATGTAATAATACTTTGGGCGGCAAAACCCTCGATTCACTCTCAAAATCAAATACGCACAAGCAAGCGGAGGAAACGAGGCGGCGCGAAGCACTTAAGAGCCTTTTTCCTTTAGGTCGTGAAATACAACCGCCTTATACCCACCTTATAGTTTGTATTATCAAGATTAAGCTTCACGAAAGTATTTATCTATTTTTGCCTTTTTTCTTTGGTTTGTGATTCGAATACAATGATCGAGTGATGAAATCCCGAATCAAGGTTGTGATTGCTCACGTATTTGGAGTACTTGTGAATTTATTGTTCTACGTATACAATATAGTAATAATATTCACACAAAAAACCGAAAAACGATAATACGTATTAGTAGAGTGCTACTAATACAAATACTATTATGGATAATATAAAAAACAACAATGGTTCAATCAAAACACAGCACGCCTCCCCGGCAGCGGCGCCATTTTGATAGTTGTAAAATTACACACCTTTAGGAAAAGGAGGTAAAAGTGGTAAGCGTTAACGAACGATTTAGGAAAACCACAAGTTATGACCCAAATGGGGATCGTTCTCTCGAGGAGGCACGTGTGTTGTGTAATGAATGATGATTAATGTTTTTGATTATTAACAAGAAGAAAAGAGAAGAGAGAAAATGACGAAGACGTAAAAAATAAAATTAACAAAAATCACTACTAGAAAGTTAAGACGTAGAACCGTAAAAACGACAAAAATTAAAATTTAAACCTAAAAATTCCTAAAAATTACTAAAAATCCACAATATAGTTCTAAGAGTTTACAAAAAAATCCAAACTTGCTAAAACCTTTTAATTAATTAAATAATGACTTTTTAATGCTAATTAAAGCCCTAAAAATCACTTTTAGATATTAAAAAGCCCTAAACAAGATTTTATAGTTTGTAAACCTCAAAAATGACCTAACTAAGCTAAAAACTATTTTTAAAAATTTTAAAACCAAATTAATCTATTTTTAAACTCCTAAAAACTATTAAAATCTATTAAAACTTAAATTAATTCTAAAAATTAATTGAAAAGCCTAAAAAATATTTGGAAAGTTACAAAGTTCCTAATTTAATGTCTACAATCTAGGAAAAATGAAAAAAAGTTAAAAATTAAACTTTCTATTTTTGCTAATAAAATAATATTAAAATATTCTAAAAAATAAAAAGTTTAGAAATAAATTCTAAAAAATTACCAAAAATCCTAAATAATATAAATAAGATAAAAATGCAAATTAAAGTTCCTAAAACCTTTATATTAATTTTATATTAATTTTTAAATTTGTTAAAAAACCCTAAAATCAAATAAAATAAAAAATAAGACTTTTTGAAAACTTTTTGGAATGTAAACCTCAAATAACTTAATTAAAACCTAAAAACTATTTTTTTGGATTTTTAAAAGAACTTTTACTATTTTTAAATTACTTTCTGAAAATTAAACTAGAAATAATCCTAATAAATAAATAAATAAAGGGAAAAATCTACTTTTTAAACAGAAAAGTCTAAATGATGATACAAACCTAGGAAAAATAAGCTATCACAAATATGCTACTTAAATAAGCTGAAAAAGACCAAATAAGTTACGGCTTATTTAAATAAGCACAAAACCAAAATTGCTTAAGTAATTAATGAAATGAGTCCATAACATAAAAACCCATCTAGATCACTGGTTAACACGTTACTCCTCCATAAGAGAGGTCGCGTGTTCGAGCCCAGGCAAGGTGAGGTTTTGCAATTTTTTTTTTTTTTTAACTTTTATAAACCAAAGCTGATGACTAATACTTACTCAAAACCCAAACCAAATCCAAGGTATACAAAGATTAAGCCAAATTCAAAGCAAAACGTGCTCAGTTGAGCACTTGGTTTCTGATGAACACAAGGAAGAACTTTTCACTTTCTTCACTTGTGAAAGTAAACCAAGAGGGCTTGGTTATGAGTATTTGGTGATGTTTTTTTTGATGGAACAAGGCACCCTTGTACTCTTTGGAGTACAAGGAGTCAAGAGAAACTCAAAAACAGGCAGGTTATAGCACAAAATCAAGCACTCAAGAGCAAAACAAGTTGCTGATGCAATATGCAAGGTCTGGTGGTATTTTTACCAAGCTATATGCACAAAACTGAGTTTCAAACCCACAAATCTTGCACACAATCACTCCAAACAGCATACAATCAAACTTCAATCCTTAAACACCCTATAATCTAACAGACTACAAGATCTAAGCACAAAACTTCATGAAATCATGCAGAAAAATGACTAAGCAGATTTTTGCTATGAATTTCAACTTTTTTATCATGCAATCCTTTTTAAACTACCACAAACTGAAACCCAATGGAACTTATCTCCTATTACTACCCTAATGAATGTATTTAAACAGGTTTTAAGCACAATTCAAATCATTAAACTCAATTTAAGCCTTAATCCAAACACCCCTTAAAAACTGAATAAGCAAATTTTACAAACTAAATCTTTTCAAAACACACTCAAACTGATTTAGATTACTCTAAACATGCATAACATAGCAAATTGAGCAATAACCAACAATTCAAACAACACTTAACCAGATTTCAAGCCAAATCACATAAACATCAAGATTTTTCAGAAACTAAAAAAATGAAAAGAGAAACCAGGAAATACCTTAAGGGTCCTACATCCAGGACCCTTTGTGACAGCAAGGTCACCTCCTTCAGGCTGGGGCCTGAGCTGAACCTTGGACAACAAAACTCAACAATCTGCTAAGAAAAAGTGAAAAGAAACAAGCACAAATATAACTTTCTGATTTTACCAAAACTTATAAACCTTGAAACCACTTGAACTTAACACGTTTTTAAAACAATTCACAAGATCAAAAGTCCAAGACTCTTATCCACTTTCACTTCAAAAAGCCTTGGATTTCAGAAACTTACAAACCTTTTTCAAAAACCTTTTTGAAAACTTAAAACACACAATGTGTTTCACAAATATGATGGAACTCAGATTTTTCACTCAACAATCATTTACCAACTTTTAAAACAAGTAAAAAGGGATTACAATTTCAACACAAGAAAAATACCAAACTTTTAATTAATTTAAAAAGGAATTACAAGTTGGAGTAAAAAAATCTGGAACAAGAGATAAGGGTCACAAGTCGACTCCGTACATACTAACTAAGAGAACTATCTAGAACTACTAAACAATGTAAAACCCTAGCACCTGATTTTCCTATAATGCCCTTGGTTGAAGTCTTCAAAATCAGTCAACATTGCTCCATGTGATATGAGAGTGATGGCTAGCTGGTCTTGGATGATCTTGGACGTTAAATGAGTCTTAGGGACAAAGGAGTTGATCTGAGTCGCTAAACTTGTCTCCTCTTGGGTTTTGGGGAAAAAGACGTTGCAGGGGAGGGTCCCACAAGACACATGGGTGTGTCTTGTGGTGGGTTGAGGTGTGGGTTTAGATGAGGTTAGGTTTAATTAAAGATCTTGAGTGATTGGGGCAAAAACCCTTTGGATTGAGGCTAATTGTTACTGGGGTAATTAGGGTTTATGGGAGGGATTAGTGAGTGGTTTAATCCAAAAAGGGAAAACACTTTTTGAACTTAAGTGTTTGGGTGGGAAAAGGGTTTGACTAGATGTTTGACCTAGTTTAATAAATTAAACCGGTTTGGACTTGGGTGGTGGGTACGGGTTGGGTATGGATAAATGGGTTATGGGTGGGTTGTGATGAGGTGGTAGGTTCTGAGTGGGTGAGGAGGTTTGGTGGTTTGGCAGACTTGGCCCCCAAGCTTTTCTCTCTTCTTCACTTTGTATAAAAAGCTTGTCAACGCCCATTTTGCATATAACAACTTTTGCCATCTTGTCATTTGTTGCACTAAAGGTTTATAAACTTTTATCAAGGACCTTTAATGTATTTTCTTCATTTTCCAAGGGCTGATCTTGTGTAGTCTTCAAACATGGAGGATCATACTTGTACAAATGACATTTGGAGGGTCATTTGTGACAAGTTCTTCAAAGATGAGGGACTAAAGTTTCCAATCTTCAATTCTTCAAGGGCATTTTTGTAAAATCCAAACTTGGGCCCGGTTCATTGTGCGGCTTCGTTTCCCGTGTTCGTTTTTGAATGATTCTTGTGATCTTTTTCCATTTCCTCAATATCCGTACCTAAAAATACACAAGTAACAAACACGAGCATATATTTGGTATATTTGATGATATTTTATGCATTTTAAACCCGATTTGGACGATGAGACCATGTATAAAAGCAGTCTCATCACTTACCTTTTCAAACAATGTGCGGACTTGTCATTCGTCGATGTGTTGATGGGCCGGTAGCTTTACTAATCCTTGAAGCTTGCCATAAAGGACCCACCGGTGGTCACTTTGGTCCTAACTACAACGCGAAGAAAGTGTTTGACTCTGGATTTTATTGGCCCACCATTTATCGTGACGCTCACGAAATGGTTAAGCATTGTGATGCTTGCCAACGACAAGGCAAGATCACACATAAAGATGAGATGCCTCAAAATTTCATACAAGAATGTGAAATCTTTGATGTATGGGGTATCGACTTTATGGGGCCATTTCCATCATTTAAAGGGAACAAGTACATCCTCGTAGCCGTTGACTACGTATCAAAATGGGTTGAAGCTAAGGCTCTTCCTACGAACGATGCGAGGGTGGTTTTGAACTTTCTGAAGCAACTTTTTGCTCAATTCAGTGTCCCTCGTGCTATAATCAGTGACCGCGGGACTCATTTTTGCAATGATCAATTTACTCGAGTCATGGCTAAGTACGGTGTCAATCACCGTCTTTCCGCCGCTTATCATCCTCAAATAAATGGTCAAGCCGAGATATCTAACCGTGGATTGAAGCGAATTCTTGAGCGTACTGTAGGAGAGCATCGTGCCTCGTGGGCCGATAAGTTAGACGATGCTTTGTGGGATTTCCGTACCGCATATAAGACCCCGATTGGTTGTACACCTTATCGTCTTGTGTACGGGAAGGCATGCCACCTCCCTATCGAGCTGGAACATAAGGCGTACTGGGCCTTGAAGTGGGCTAATTTTGACATCAACAAAGCTGGCGATCTTCGGAAGATTCAACTTAATGAGTTAAATGAACTGAGGAATGAAGCTTACGAGAACTTATTGATCTACAAGGAGAAGACCAAGATCATTCATAATGCAAGAAATAAGAACCGAGAGTTCCACGTTGGTGATCAAGTCTTACTCTTTAACTCTCGGTTGAAGATCTTCTCGGAAAGCTAAAGAGCCGTTGGTCTGGTCCATTCACCGTCGCCAAAGTTTTCCCATATGGCACCATTGAGCTTTCTCAGCCAAATGGGCCCAATTTTAAAGTGAATAGCCAGCGCGTGAAGCTGTACTTTGGTGAGGACATCTCTCATGAGATGATTACATCCCTTACCACGTTTCCCTTGAACTAATTCTGGGTCGAGTCAGGCTCGTGACTCGGTTAACAAAAACAAGCGCTTCTCGGGAGGCAACCCGTTGATCTATCCTTTATCGTTTTCATAATAAGTGTATGGGATCCCCGTATGTGTTTGTTGTCTTGTTTCTTATGATGTGCAGGGATTAAAGCTTCAAAGATCCATTCACAATGACTTTTGACGAACCGTGATCTCGTGTTCCCATCTTCCCGGTTCTATCCTAAACTGTCGTGATTCAATATTTCATATCTTATATGTTCACATTGAAATCACTATAGTTGTCCTTCTCTTAGCAAGATTTAACCAACGTGCACAATGTCCTAAGTGTAAGGGAGTTTACTCCCACATGCTTAAACATTGAAGTAAGTGGGCTTTTCCATGAATTTGTCCTCATTTTAACCGGAAAATTTGATTTTTTTGACATTTTTCAAAAATTTTAATCTATTTTGGCCTAGTAGTATAGTAGTATTTTCCTTTGATATCGTTATTTACTGTCTTTGCTAGAATAAATTTTTAATAAAGTGGTTTTAAATTTTTCAAAGTCGTGAATATTTTGACTCAACCCGAGTTTACTTATCTAAGTTTACTCTAGCTAGTATCCTTAACGTGTTTAAGTCAAGTTTTGCTAGGCTTTTATATACGGAACTTTAAAACGCGAAAGTCTTAACTCTCACGGGTTAAGAACAAGAACTTTTCGCAAGTTCTTATAATTGATCCTAGAGAGTCGTTTATCAAGGGAACTTTAAAATGTGAATTCTAAACTTGAAAGAGTCTAAGAGTTTGCAAGATCCTATAGATGACTCAAAAACCCAAAACTTTGATTTAATTGGCTAAGCATCCACGAGTCTCATTCCTTGAGATTTTAAATTGTGGAGAACGAGAGATGATAGAGTCAATTATAAGTTTGGTATTCTTTCATGAATTTATGTGAGTTGATTATAAGCTTTTTCTCCCATCGCATGCTAATAAATTTATCTCCAATAAATAAGGTTGTACGATTTGAAAAGTTACTTAGCTTCTAGCACAAGATCGTTTAAAAGTTGCTCGGTATTAATTAGAGTTCACAGCCAAGGCATAACTTATTAAAGCGATGCGAAGATTGGCGAGTCCGAAAAGGTCATAACAAGACATGAGGGCTACATTTTGTTGCTAAAGATCCAAAAGTGATGTGAAGAATCATTTATCAAAAATCAATATGAAGGATCGAGACACACGACGAAAAGCAAATACTCCCCTAAAGATCATGGAGAAGTCTATCCAAAAAGGCCCTAACAAGGTATGAGGATAAATAGATCCAAGTCCTAAAAGGAGGCGGATCGTTGTATATCAAAGTCCAAAATAAAGATTGGAGAAAAATGAAGAAGTCGTGGTCCAAGTATGAAGAATCTCTAAAAACTTCAAGTGAAGAAATTCCTATTATGAAGAGAAGACCATTATTTCATGAACGTCTCTCAAGATTTGAAGTATGAAGTCACTGCCAAATATCGGTCCGAGAAAGGTCTCAAATCGTGAAGCGAGTTATACCAAGATATGAACTTTATGAGGTCCCGAGAAGCAGTTTTAAAAGATTTTGTCCTTTAGCTAACTATTCATTAAATCGTCCCACTTTATTTTCTGCCTAAATAAACTATCGAAATAAGTGAAACAATGTATCCTCGTGATCATTCAAGACAAAATTAAAATATAAGAGATACACCTAGGAATAAGGGAGTCTAAGTAAATAATTGGGCCACATGAGTTCGTGTTAGTTTGCTAACTTATAATAACAATGATCTCGTTTATAAGCTTGGTGTGGGGAACGTAAAACTTGAGGATGATAAACATTCATGACACTAAAACCCCAATGTAAGTCTTTAATTTCTTTACTTGTTTTGTATATATTTCTATCTTTTAAGTTTCCTTAGTATTTAATATTTAATAAAGGCCAAGGTGGGTTATTTATGATGAAAAATGTAAACTGTGCTCTGAAATTAATGCATTGCATGAGGGCATTGCAATGGTCAAGTGTAGGGGATTTAATAAGTGTGAAAACACTTATCCTTTTATCGCTTATTTCCAATAATAACATGACCAAAACGTGTATTTTATGTCGTAAAAGTCAGAATTATGCGTGGTTTGTCTTTTTATTGTGTTTTAGGATAAAAATATGAAAAAGGAAGAAAACACGGGCTATCACGGACTTTTATCAAAGAAAACGACCAAAGACGAAGTCAAAAGATCAAGAGTGCAAAAAGAACGGAAGTCCAAGGCCTATTCTGAAGATTTATCGAAGAAAAAGTCTAAAGACGGAAGTTTAACAAAGTCGAAGAACCAAGTTTACAAAAAGAAGAAAAATAGAAGACGAGTTCAAATTATCATTCGACTAATCCCGAGACTGAGTCGAGAAAGACGAGAAGAAAAGAGAAGAAACAAGCACTTACCACCTCCCCTATATATAGTAGAAAAATAGTCATTAGTGAAAGAGTTAATTTTTTAGTTTTTAATTTTTAGTAGGTAATTAGTGTGTTTATTTCTCTCTCTAGCTTTTTTTTTCAAGTTTTCTTAATCTTCATCTTAATCTTGTAGCTTTGAATCTTAAATCTTCAATTTAATCAAGTTTTTCATTTAATTCTTATTCTACCTTTCTTAATCTTTTGGTGATTTAATTAATCATGTAGGTGATTTCATCTCTTTGATTATGTGATTGATTTATTCATGTGAATGATCTTATAGTTTTGATGCGGTGGATGTTTTGACTTATTGAGATTGTTGATTTACTAGTGTTTGGCTTATTTTTGATTAAGTTGGTTTGATAGATTTTTAGATTTGATTATTAGTTGATTTTAAATGTTTTGATTATTTAGTGTTTTTATAGTTTTTAATTTGTGGCTTATTTAGTTTTTCATAAAATTTATTTGGTTAAAGTTTTAGTTATTTGCTTATTTGATTTGTGCTTAATCATAGCTTATTGTCCTTGTTCTTGACGTTACTGTTACTATTAATCTGTTTTACATTTTTCTTTGCAAAAGGGTTTCAAAACTCTGAAAATATATCATTTCTCTGAAAAACTCGAATATTCTAAAAATATATCATTTCTTCGAAAAAGTCCAAAATTCCGAAAATAATTCATTTCTCTGAAAAAGTTGATTTTTCCGAAATATTTCGTTTCTCTGAAAAGTTCAAAACTCCGAAAAACAAGGATTCCGAAAATACTAGTATTCCGAAGAATCAGTTATTGGGAAAAAAAATATTATTGTGAAGAAACTAAAGTTCCGAAAAAACAAACATTGGGAAGAAATCTTTATTCCGAAACATACTGCAGCTATTGCGAAGAAAATTGTCGTGTGTGCTTGCTTGCTTAGTTAGTTTGGCGCCAATTTGAGGTGCTTGGTTGGCAGCTTCCAGCTGCTTACCTGCTAGCTTGTTTATTTATTAGTATTGTTCCGTAATTGTTTAGTTTTATCTGAAAGTTGTTCCGGTTTTAATTCTGAAAATTTCGTATTTTTAGTTGAATTTTTCGTCGATTTTTAGTATTATTAATTTTTCGTAAAGTTCAAGTTTTATCTTTTATTTAGTACCCGCTTTAGCTTTTGCCTCGTTTAGCTTTAAAGTACCATTTTAGTTTTATTCTCTCCTTTTTCATTAAGTAAACTTTATTTTCGAGTCGATAGTTAATTTTGTCTTTTAGTTTTATTTTTATTAATTGTTTCGTAATAAATTCACGTTTTATTATTTATATTGTTTTGTTTTTTTAGTTAATTGCTTTTAGCTTATTGTTATTATTTTGCGCATTTACCTTTTAAGTAGAATAGATAACCAAAACATTTAATTTTCCACCAAGAACGACTGAATCGCACTTTAACCGGAGATCAGTTCGAATTGAATCGAGACGAACAAATTTTCATACTTGGCAAAACCTTGTATTAGCAGCTCTGCAAGCCCTCCTTCCCCAACTTCATAATGAAATCGGAGATGAAGTTTAGGCAGAATTCCAGGCTCATGGCAATCGCAACAATCCACCACCTCCACCGGTTACTCTTATGACTTGGTTGGAGAGATTCAACAAACAGCGACCCCGTTCGTTTGAGCAGACTGACAGCCCTAACGAGGATGAAGCTTGTATTTCTTACGTCGAGAAGATTTTTGATGCAATGGGTTGTGATGGTGTTTTAAAGGCAAGACTGGCTTGCTATAAGTTTGAAGGTGATGTGCTGCAGTGGTGGAAATCGTTCAAGCAGTCCAACGATGGTGACAATTGGGTTGCACAGCTGACATGGGACCGGTTTAAGGAGCTCTTCCTTAATCAGTACTTTCCACATGCTGAGCAAAAGAAGCTCAAGAGGGACTACCACAACATTCGGCAGATTGCTGGTGAAAACAACAACGAATTCATGCAAAGATTTCTCCGTTTGGTAGGATTTCTGGGTCCAGCCGCATGAACTGCTACGGTGCAGGTTGAGAAGTTTTGCTGGGCACTTCGCACTTCGGTTGCCAACAACTTGGTATGTGCTACTTTCACTACAGTGGCACAAGTGGCCGATGCAGCCCGTAAGCTCGAGATGTTTCTGGAACGAGAGGATTTCGGTGATGACAGAGCAGTGAAGAGGTATCTTCAATCACCAATTGTAAACAATTCATTTCCATCAGTATTATTTCATTCATTTAATCCTCCGTTCAACGTTATATTCCAGGCAGAAGACTGACGACCATAAGACTGCGGCCGCTCAGCAGCAAGCATCCAAGGGAAACAGTCAGATTAACGAATGTCCTGGTTCTGAGAGGCGTGGCGGTAACGATGGTTACCGTAACAACGCTAACAACTCAAACAACAACAGGTCCCTACATTAACTTTCCTTCATGTTCAACTATTTATGTTATGGTATTCTGACACTCCAACAATTGTTAATTCAGGAACAATGGTAACGGCAGGGATCAGGACCGTAGGGGTTCACAGCCTAACCATTCTACCTCATCTAGTAAATTTTACAACTTCTATGTAATCATGTTTATGTTCCACGATCATGTCTCATCATGTAATCCTTAAACAGGCTCTCAGCCAACTAGGACGCCTGCTGGAGGATTCACGCATCCTGTATGTCCTACTTGTTTGCACGGACACTCTGGTATTTGTCGCCGAGGTACGGGTGGTTGTTTCAAGTGTGGCCAACAAGGCCATCAATAGAAGAATTATCGCCAGGGTGAGATAGAAGGCACCCCTGGGCACGCCGACACCAAGCCACCTCCTACTTCTGGTCACGTGTTCACTACTACTCAAGATCAGACGAATAAGACTTCAGGTACCATCACAAGAAATCTCTTTATGAATGGTTTGGAAGCATGTGTTCTATTTGATACTGGAGCGACGCATTCAGTCGTTTCCACTACTTTTGTTGTATGTGTTAGGATTCCCCTGATTCCATAAGATAATGCCTATGCATTTCCACGCCACCTAGGGACTCTGTACGAATCACTCAGGTGTACAGAGATCTTCCCCTAGAATTTGATGATAAGATCCGCAGAGTTGACGCACTTCCTTTAGACATGTGCGATTTTGACTTGATTTTGGGCATGGACTGGTTATCCAAACAACAGGCTACGATTGACTGCCACACTTATCGGGTTATCTTCGGTGATGTTAAATCTCCAGAGTACATACACAATGATTTTCTGCAAGGGAGGTCAGTACAAATTATTTCATCCATGGAGGCGCGTGTATTGCTATCACACGGCTGTCAGGGCTTCATAGCCAATACTCATGACATTACTACCGAGTCTCCATTGATCCAAGATCAGCCTATTGTGTCAGAGTTTCCTGACGTATTGCCAGATGAACTTCCGGGCATACCAGCTGTTCGTGAAGTCGAGTTTGGAATTGAGCTCATACCAGGTACAAAGCTGATTTCTAAAGATCCTTACCGTATGGCTCCTATAGAGCTTAAGGAACTAAAAGATCAACTGAAGGAACTTCTGGAACGTGGATTCATCCATCCCAGTGCATCGCCATGAGGTGCACCGGTACTGTTCGTGAAGAAGAAAGACGGAAACATGCGTTTATGTATAGACTATCGTTAGCTGAACAAGATCACAATCAGGAATCGTTATCCTTTGCCACGTATCGATGACCTGTTCGATCAACTACAGGGTGCCAAGCATTTCTCGAAGATCGATCTGAGGTCCGGCTACCATTTGTTACGGGTTAAAGAGCAGGACATCTCCAAGACTGCTTTCCGTACACGTTATGGGCACTACGAGTTCGTAGCCATGCCATTCAGACTCACTAATGCTCCAGCTGTCTTCATGGATTTGATAAACCGTGTCTTCCATGAGTTTCAGGACAAGTTCGTTATCGTGTTCATTGATGACATCCTGATACTCTCCAAATGCAAGGAGGAACATGAGGAACACCTTCCTACAATCTTAAAGATTCTTCGTTAGAAGCAGTTGTACGCCAAGTTCTCTAAGTGTGAGTTCTGGTTAAACAAGGTGGCATTTCTGGGCCATATTGTATCCGCAGAGGGGATCACCATGGATCCTACCAAGGTTGAAGCTATCACTAAATGGCCGAGACCTACATCTGCAACAGAAGTTAGAAGTTTTCTGGGTTTAGCTAGCTACTACCGCAGGTTTATAGAGAACTTTTCACGGTTAGCCTTACCTTTGACTAAGCTGATGAGGAAAAGAGAGAAATTCGTCTGGATAGAAGAGCGAGAGAAGAGCTTTGAAGATCTGAAGCAGAAGTTAGTGATTGCACCTATTCTTACTTCCCATCTAGCTCAGGTGGATTTCAGATATATAGTGACGCTTCAGGAAAGGGCTTAGGCTGCGTTCTCATGCAACATGGGAAGGTTATTGCATACGCATCACGACAGCTGAAACCTTATGAAGAAAACTATCCTACTCATGATTTAGAGCTTGCAGCAGTTGTTTTCGCGTTGAAGATTTGGAGACATTATTTGTATGGTGAATCATGTGACATATTCACTGACCACAAGAGTCTCAAGTACATCTTCACTTAGAAGGAATTGAACATGAGATAGAGGAGATGGTTAGAGCTATTGAAGGACTACGACACCAACATTCAATACCATCCTGGTAAGGCGAATGTGGTGGCAGATGCTCTAAGTAGAAGGCCGGGTATGATTGTTGGCATCTGGATTGCAAAGGAGATCATTCGTGACCTAGAGATGACTGATATTGAGTTTTGTGTATGAGGACAACACGATTACTGGACTAATCTTAGAATGGAACAAGACTTACATTATAGGATCAAGGAATCTCAGAAGGACGATGGTGAGATTTGGGCTATCATTCAGAACGTTGATCAGCAGACGGAGTTTCGTGTTGACAACGACGGTATCTTATGGCAGGGCACTAGATTAGTGGTTCCTGATGACTCTACTCTCAGGGAAGCTGTATTGACTGAGGCTCACAGTTCTCCATTTACCATACATCCTGGTTCTACCAAGATGTACCACGACATCAAGCAACACTTTTGGTGGAGTGGTATGAAGCAGGATGTTGCCACCTTCGTTTCTAAGTGTATGATCTGCCAGCAGGTGAAGATCGAACATCAGCGAGCTAGTGGTTTACTACAACCATTAGACATTCCAGCATGGAAGTGCGACAAAATCTCCATGGATTTTGTTCCTAGTCTTCTGGTTACTCAGAAGAAGAACGACGCTATCTGGGTCATTGTGGATAGGTTGACTAAATCTGCTCATTTTTTGC
The DNA here is from genome assembly GCA_025667525.1 of Glebionis coronaria. NCBI lineage: Eukaryota > Viridiplantae > Streptophyta > Magnoliopsida > Asterales > Asteraceae > Glebionis > Glebionis coronaria. Next base: position 512,797,367 of record CM046879.1, on the reverse strand, counting down.
CGATTCGCAAGGAGCATCTGGTCAACAAATTAGCAGACACATTCCAGAGGGAGATCATGAGACAACATGGTACTCCATCAGAAATCATTTCTGACAGAGATCCCCGTTTCACATCATATTTCTGACAGAGTCTGTAGAAAGATTGGGGCATCAGATTTAAGCTCAGCACTGCCTTTCATCGTCAGACCGACGGACAGTCGGAACGTACCATTCAGACATTGGAGGACATGCTGCGATCGTGTGCTCTAGAGTGGTCAGGAAGCTAGGATGATTATATATTCCTAGTAGAATTCGCGTACAAAAACAGCTGGCACGCTAGCATCAAGTGTGCTCCCTTCGAGATGTTGTATGGTAGAAAGTGTCGCGCCCCAATCTGCTGGGATCAGGTGGGCGAACGATTGCTTGAGGTTCCAGAGATGATTGAGGTGACCAATGAGAAAGTCGCTGTCGCCAAGACAGATCTTCAGGAAGCTCGGGCTCGTCAAAAGAGCTATGCTGATAAACGTCGTAGAGATGTGTTGCTCAACGTAGGTGTTCACGTTTTCCTCAAGGTGTCACCTGGACGAGGAGTTAGACGTTTTGGAATCAGATGGAAGCTCAGTCCTCGCTTCATCGGACCGTTCGACATCATAGAACGCGTTGGTGAAGTGTCATACTGTTTAGCGTTACCGCCTAAGTTATCACACGTTCACAACGTGTTCCATGTGTCGTTACTCAGAGGATACAACTATCATCCAGTTCATGTTGTTCACTATCCACTTGATCAGATTCGATAGGATCTTTCATATGTCGAAGAACCCGAGAGAGTTCTTGAGCGAGAAGATCGTGTCATGCGGAGGAAGATGATCCCTTTCGTCAAAATCCTCTGGAGGGATCATCCTAAGCGAGAAGCCACTTGGGAGACAGAGCAGTCTATACGGACTTCTTACCCTCATTTCTAGTTCTAATTCGGGTATGTTTTCTTTTAGTTTATGTTTCTCGAATTCGAGAACGAATTGTTCTTTTAGAGGGGAAGAGTTGTAAAACCCGCATTAAAAACCTATGAACAGTACACGTGAACAGTAACTTACGAAAACACGATAAAATTTAAACTTTCCATTTATAATATTAATACACGTGTCACGATCATAAATAACGAACAATCATGAATATTATAAATGTGACAAGATCACTAATACCAAAATCACGAATATTAAATCACGAGCATACACGACTAAATATTTTAACATGGTAAAAACTTCGGGTTACCCTTAGTAAGCCCCTATGCCGTCGAGAGAGCAAAGAAGGAGGACAAGTGGGCCTTTTGGCCCAAGATCTATTTTATTAAAAACACTAGGGGAAAATAACTTCATTATTTTTAGGTTTTATAAATTTTGTCCTCTTCCTCCTTGTCTCACCATTGCCGCCAGCCTACATCAAACAGAAGAGAAAAACTGGAAGATTCTTGTTACTTGTTATTTGTTCATGATCATCTCTTCGTTCTACATACGTTGGTATAATCAAACCCTTTTTCTTTTTTTAATTCTTTTTATTTCATGTTATAATTTAATTAATCATCAAGAACAAGAATTAAACATGTAATAGATTAATTAAATTCATGGTTCGAGTTTTGTTTGTGTGTGGTTGTGGTTCGGCCGAGACACCCGAGACCCCAAAGAGGCTCGGATTGCTTGTCTTCACCACCACCGAGACCCCAAGGGGCTCGGCTTGGTGTGGCTTGGCTCGGCGCAGAAAGAAACCCCCGACCTAGGGTCGGGGGTGTGTTTGTTTGTTCGGTTTGTGTGCACCTAGGCACCACCGAGACCCCAAAAGGGGGCTCAGTTGGTTTTTGTTGTTCGGACCCAAGACCAAAGAAATCCCGACAATAGGTCGGGGTATGTGTACATGTTTGGTTGATTTATTTAGTTTTAACCGAGACCCCTCCAAGGTCTCGGTGGGACTTTGATTTTGGCTTATTTTGTTCGACTTATATATAAACACGGTCTCAGAATTGGGTTTTTCATGCAAACTATTTTTATAAGTCATGTTATATTAAACTTTAGGTTAATTAATTTATTAAATTAATTCATGTATAACCTAAGGTATATTTACTTAGCTATTTAATTAAAACATGTATTTTAATTAAAATCATATAATGTATAGTTTAATTAATTAACTAGTTATTTAATTAATAAGCTATAACCAAGACTTGTATTGTACTACTTAAACTTCACTTATTATTTATAATCCGGCTTATTTCTAATTATAGCAACTTACTATTTTTGGAACCTTTCTATTTTTAGAAACTTACTATTTATGGAAACTTGCTATTTTTAGAAAGTTAATGTAACACCCCACTTGGATAAATGGACCGTTACGTGTATATATGGCGTGTCATCAAAGCATAAGGTAAATGTCCTAAAACATTAACTGACCATAAAGGAAATACCGGAATCAAACATCGGTAATCCAAAAATAAGCTCAAAACATGAAAAGTAAAATACTGAAGGAAAGGACTAAACAATGTCCAAATAAGCAGAATAATGTAAGAAGTGCATAAAGTAAGAAGTCCGGATAGCTTCCATTCAATGCACATGCTCTCAGAATCCTAAGAGCGTCCTGGTGTACCTGCCGTTAGAACATGAAAGGAACTACGGCTGAGCATAACGCTCAGTGAACAGATATAAAGCATGATAAGGAATTACTGAAATGAAACAGATGATAAAGTACTGGAGCTGTAAGACTGATAAGTAAACTTGCAGAATAAATCTGTGTATAATTTGTAAAGTCTGACTTATAAATAATAAAGCTGAACCGTTATCTGTTAAACCCGAAAACATGCATTTACTGTATTTTAATTGCCAGAGCTTATATAGGTCATGTGCTGTAACAACGGTGCATGAATAACTGGAGGGGTGACCTCGTCATGCTGTAGAGGGGTGACCTCTAAATAACTGTAGAGGGGTAATCTCTAAATACTGTGCTGGGTGGAGGGATCAGCTCCAATGTGAAGGATGTAGAGCACACACCACATTCACCCTGATAACTGTAAACTGATAAGCCTAGGATGCATCCATACGCCCCACTAAAAATACTGATAAAATGGCAAAACTGAACTGAGTGGGACGATGCAGGATATCACTCTCCTGCATGTGAGTCACGACACTGGTGCCTCTAGTGCCATGGTTACGGTACCCCCGTAACTAGTACATAAACTGGTCATGCTTGTATATAATTGTAACACCCCATTTTGGAAATGGAAATATCACAGTAATTATGGCGTGTCATCAAAGCATACAAGGTAAAATGTCTAAAACATTACTTGACCATATAAAGGAAAATACCGGAATCAAACATCGGTAGTCCAAAAGTAAAGCTCATCACACACAAACATAGTATAGTAAAGGAAAAGGACGAAACAATGTCCAAAGCATAAGTATCATAAAGAAAGAAAATGCATAATGCAAAGAAGGCTAGACAGCTTCCAGTCCATATGCACGTACTCTTAGTGTCTACGAGCGTCCCTGAGTACCTGCCGTTTTGGGAACATAGAAAGGAAAATGGCTGAGCAAAACGCTCAGCACGGATGTACAATAAAGCATGAATAGGATAAGCATATAACATAATAACAGCGGAAGAAAACTAAGTCCCGAGTAACCTGGTTAAGTCTTAATAAAACTGGTTTTATAGTTTGAAAGTCTTATGTTTATCTTATAAAAACTATTTGTCATATTTTACCATTTAGCCAATATAGGTCATGAATATCCACCGTGCATGAATAATTGGAGGGGTGACCTCATCATGCAAATTAGAGGGGCTGCCTCTAATTTAATATACTGGTTTTATGGGTAGGAGGGATCAACTCCTTGTGAAGGATGCAAGGCACACACCACATTCACCATGTAATCCTGAATAAAAACGTGTAACTAGGATGCACCCATACGCCCCACATGAATAATATAAATAAATGGCCAAAAGCTGAAGGGACGCCACGAGCAATCACACCGCCGTGGTGAAGTCATAACATCAGTGCCTCTAATGTTATGGTTATGGTACCTCCATAACTAGGTGAAACTGGTCATGCATGTATATGGCTATAGGTAATCATATTAAAACATAAGTAAACAAACTCATACTTATACTACGGGAAAACAGTTGGCTGCATACGGGGAATCCTAATAAGGAAAGAATGTCAATACTGAAAGGACGGGAATCCATACCTTATGTCCAGTGAACGAGAACGATGAACTGCGAGAATCCTACTTCTGAATCACTAACGCTACAAAAATACGTACATGAAATAAGTATCTGCTTACTACATACATAGCTGGTTTATATATCATGTCTTAGCTTATTTTTATGTGTTCTTACTATTTACACTGTTTAAAGCCTTAAACTGTGTTAAATCTTATATTCTGTTTAATCTGATTAAGTATTTCTGATATTTCATGTGTTATTATATTTACTGTGTAATATTAAGTAACTTTCCAAAAATAGCAGGTTTCCTTAAATAGAAAGTTTCCAAAAATAGAAAGTTTCCAAAAATAGAAAGTTTCCAAAAATAGAAAGTTTCCAAAAATAGAAAGTTACCAAAAATATAAAGTTTCCAAAAATAGAAAGTTTCCAAAAATAGGTTTACTGCTTAAAATAGATAAGTTTCTAAAAATAGAAAGTTTCCATAAATAGATTAGCTGCCTTAATTAAATAAGTTTCCATAAATAGATTAGCTGCCTTAAATAAATAAGTTTCTAAAAATAGCTGGTTTCTATAAATAAAATAGCTGCCTTATTTAATTAAGTTTCTAAAAATAGAAAGTTTCCATAATTAGAAATAAGCTGGTTAAATAAGCTAAGTAAATAAGCCTAAGTGTTTTCATGATTATTTTCTAAGTCATATGATATATTATATAGTTTAATAATTATTTCATGTAATTTAATTAAACTATAGGTTATAATATCTAATTAAAGTATGACATGTTTTAATTAAATATATTAAATACTTAGGTTAAAAATATATATTATTAAATACTAATAATATAACCTAAGTCATGTTTAATTAATTAATTATATTCATGGTTTTAAAAATAATTAATTAATTATAAGTGCTAATAATAATAATTACTTAGGTTAAAATAATTCATGTTTATTAATAATTAGTTAACCTAAGTCATGTGATTAATTAATTACATCAATTAATTTAATTCTTAACCTAAGTTTATAACATAAACAATTAACATAATCATGATCCGGATCTAAGCTTAAAAAACATGCACCGGATCTTAACAAACACCGTACCCCGAACCAATTCGGGGTACCCCCTTGATGCCGTGCGACCCACACGCACCAACCAAGACCAAAAAGGTCTTGGTGGTGGTCGGTTAACAACAAACCGAACCCCTCTTGGGGTCGGTTTTACCTGCGGCCCAAAACAAACACCCCTTAGATCGATCCCATTGATTAATTGACCATATCATGTTAGATCTGGGTTTAATTAATATGTTTTTATGAAAAACATCATGTGTTCTTAATTAATAAAAGATTAATTAAAAAGAAACAAGTAAAAAGGTTTTACCGTATTCGTGGATCAAAAGGGTGAAGAACAAACACGAACAATTACTAATTCAACAAGATCCAAGATCAAAATCACCCCCTTATGGTGATTTGTAGGTGGCGGCACACAAGGAAGAAGGAGGAAGGGTTTTTAGGTTTTCTTGAAAATCTTCTGTAAAGTAAATCTAAGTAGTGAAAATTAATTAACCCCCCTTAAATAAAATTAACAATACTCTTGGCCCATTGTTTCTTGTTTGGCCGCGGGTAGGGACTCCCTTGTGGGGGTCCCGTACCTCGTTTCGTGTTTTGTAATTTTATACACGTTTACGTTTAATTTAGTTCATGTTTTAAAAGTTCTCGTTACATAAATATCCTACACTTATATATTTAATTACGCTCGTATTAAATATAAATACGTAATTAATAATATCTCGTGTTTTAATTACGCTCGTGATCTCGTGATCGTATGTTCGTGATTAGTTATTGCTAAATAATTATTACGTGATCGTGCAAATAACATACTTATCGTGTTCTAACACGTACGTAATACATAAACTCGTAATACGTAATCATAATCATGCTATATTAGGAAAGTTTTAACTAGTACGTACGAACCTAAGGTAATATGCATGGTCAAAGCATGCGGGTTTTACAACTCTTCCCCCCTAAAAAGAATAATTCGTCCCTGAATTATAGATAAAGTAAACTGGAAAAGAAGAACATACCCGAATTCAAAATATGAAATGAGGGTAAGAAGCCCGGATAGACTCCTCTGTTTCCCAAGTGGCTTCTCGCTCGGTATGATCCCTCCATAGAATTTTGACGAATGGAATCGTCTTCTTTCTCATGACTCGTTCTTGCCTGTCAAGAACTCGTTCGGGTTCTTCTATAAAAGTGAGATTTTCATGAATCTGTTCCAGTGGATACTGAACCATGTGAAGGGGATGATATTGGTACCCTCTGAGTAAGGACACATGAAACACATTGTGCACATGCGAAAGCTGCAGAGGTAACGCCAATCGGTAAGATACTTCACCGACTCGTTCAATGATATCAAACGGTCCGATGAAACGAGGACTGAGCTTCCCTTTAATCCCGAAGCGTCTAATACCACGTGCCGGCGAAACCTTAAGGAATACGTGATCTCCTACGTTAAAATGTAAATCCCTACGATGCTTGTCGGCGTAACTCTTTTGATGTGACCGTGCCTCCTGAATTTTCTGTCTAGCTACTGCTATCTTCTCGTTTGTCATCTCTATGATTTCTGGTCCTTCGAGTGTTCGCTCGCCAACCTGATCCCAGCAGATTGGGGCACGACACTTTCTGCCATACAACATCTCAAATGGAGCACACTTGATGCTCGCGTGCCAGCTGTTGTTGTACGCAAACTCCACCAAACAGATGTATTCGTCCCAATCACCCGTCCATTCCAGCGCACATGACCTCAACATATCCTCTAATGTCTGAATGGTTCGCTCCGACTGTCCGTCCGTTTGAGGATGAAAGGCCGTGCTAAGCTTAAGTTGTGTACCCCAAGCTTTCTACAGACTTTTCCAAAAGCGCGAAGTGAATCGAGGATCTCTGTCTGAGACGATGCTAGATGGTGCACCGTGTAGCCTCATGATCTCTCGTCTGTACGTATCTGCGAGTTTACTTACCGGATCTTCCTTGCGGATCGGTAAGAAATGAGCGATTTGGTGAGTCGGTCAACGATAACCCAAATTGCATCGTGCTTCCTTTTGGTAGGCGGAAGACCGGTAACAAAATCCATGGTGATTTTATCCCACTTCCACTCTGGAATGTCTAACGGTTGAAGGAGACCGCCAGATCGCTGATGCTCGATCCTAACCTACTGGCAGGTAAGACATTTGGAGACGTAAGTGGCCACATCCTGCTTCATACCACTCCACCAAAAGTACTGATTGATGTCATGGTACATTTTAGTTGAACCAGGATGTATCGAGAATGGGGAGCTATGAGCTTCTGCTAGCAAAGCTTCCCGGAGTTCTTGGTCGTCAGGAACACAAAGTCTAGTGCCCTGCCATACGATACCATCTACATCTACTTTGAATTCTGTCTGCTTCTCCAAATTCTGTACTATCTCCCATATTTCTCCGTCGTCCCTCTGAGCTTCCTTGATCTTAGATAGTAACTCGGGTTCTACTCTAAGATTAGCCCAGTAACCGTGCTGTCTACGTACCATGATCTCGATGTCTAGTCGCTCCAAGTCTCTTATGATTTCCTCTTCGATTTTAATGCCGTTGATCATTCCGGACTTCCTGCTAAGGGCATCTGCTACTACATTTGCCTTTCTGGGATGATACTGAAGATTAATGTCATAATCCTTCAACAGCTCTAACCATCTCCTCTGCCTCATGTTCAATTCACGTTGAGTGAAGATGTACTTCAAGCTCTTGTGGTCCGTGAAAATATCACATGATTCTCCATATAAGTAGTGTCTCCATATCTTCAATGCAAAAACGACTGCAGCAAGTTCCAGATCGTGCGTGGGGTAATTCTCTTCATAAGGCTTAAGCTGTCGTGAAGCGTACGCGATCACTTTCCCATGTTGCATGAGAACACAACCAAGTCCCTTCCCCGATGCATCGCTGTAGATTTGAAATCCACCCGTACCAGATGGTAGAGTAAGTATAGGTGCAGATGCTAGCTTCTGCTTCAGGTCTTCAAAGCTCTTCTCTCGATCTTCAGTCCAGACAAATTTCTCCCCTTTCCGCATCAGTTTGGTCAATGGTAGTGCTAGACGGGAAAAGTTCTCCACGAACCTACGGTAGTAGCCAGCTAAGCCTAAGAAACTGCGGACTTCCGTCGCTGATGTCGGCCTCGGCCACTTAGTGATGGCCTCAACCTTCGCTGGATCCATAGTGATTCCTTCTACTGATACAATGTGGCCTAAGAATGCCACCTTGTCTAACCAGAACTCACACTTGGAGAATTTAGCATACAGCTGCTTCTGGCGAAGAATCTGTAGTACTGTACGAAGATGGTCTTCGTGTTCCTCCTTGGACTTAGAGAAAATCAGGATGTCATCGATGAAAACAATGAAGAATTTGTCCAGAAATTCATGGAAGATTCTGTTCATCAGATCCATGAACACTGCTGGAGCATTTGTCAGGCCAAATGGCATAACTACAAACTCCTAGTGGCCATAGCGAGTATGAAAGGCAGTCTTAGCAATATCCTGCTCCTTGACTCGTAACTGATGATAGCCTGACCTAAGATCGATCTTGGAGAAGTGTTTGGCCCCTTGGAGTTGGTTAAACAGATCGTCAATGCGTGGCAGTGGATACCTATTCCGAATGGTAATCTTGTTGAGCTCGCGATAATCTATGCAAAGACGCATACTGCCGTCCTTCTTCTTAACAAACAAAACCGGTGCGCCCCATGGAGATGCGCTCGGTCGAATAAAACCTCGTTCAAGAAGTTCTTGTAGTTGATCCTTCAGCTCCTTCAGCTCTATGGGAGCCATGCGATAAGGAGCCTTGGAGATTGGTTCAGCTCCTGGAACCAGCTCGATACTGAATTCCACTTCTTGTGTAGGTGGTATGCCCGGAAGTTCTGCTGGAAACACGTCTTGGAATTCCGACACTATAGGTTGATCCTGAATCGATGGAGACTCAGCATCCATGTCGTGAACCGTAGCTAGATAACCCTCGCGGGGTGGATATGATTTGTACAGACCGTCCGGGTATGAACCCGTTATGAATGTACTCTGGTGCATTGACATCACCGAAGATAACCCGATATGAATGGCAGTCTATGGTAGCATGATACTTGGATAGCCAATCCATGCCCAAAATCATGTCGAAGTCATTCATGTCCAGCGGAAGTGCGTCGACAGGTCGAACCTTATCATCAAATTATAGGGGAAGACTCTTGTATACATGGGTGATTAATACAGAGTCCCTCAAAGGCGTGGAAATAGTAAGCCTATTTTCTAGTGGCAAGGGAGGCATCCTAATGTTCTTAGCATAAGCAGTAGAAATAACCGAGTGAGTAGCACCCGTATCGAAAAGAACACATTCAGCACGACCATACATATACAAGATTCCAGTGATAGTACCTGTAGACTTGTTGTCCTGGTCTCGAGATGTCGTGTAGACACGCCCGACAGTAGGAGGCGGCTTGGTATCAGCATGTCCCGATGTACCCTCCATCTCGCCCTTACGACAATCCTTCATAATATGGCCAGGAGAGCCACACTTGAAGCACGCATCAGTATTACGACGACATGGTCCTGGGTGCCTACGGTGGCAAGTAGAGCAAAGAGGATGAGTGTATCCTCCAGCAGGTGCTCTGGCTGGCTGAGGACCTGAGAAAACATTTTACATGAGACATAATAGTTGGGTACAAAGGACGAAGCGGATAATCGAAAGATTGAATACCAGTGATAGCCGGACGGCTAGGCTGCGAACCTCTCTGGTTCTGGTCCCTACCGTTTCCATGGTTCCTGGTAGAAGTTTGCTAAAGTGTCAGAATATGAGTCATAACATAAAACGTAAGAAATTTCATAAGTATTAGGACCTGTTGTTGCTGTATTGCCCGGCGTTGTTACGGTAATTTTCATTACCGCCACGCCTATCCGTAGCAGATCGGTCATTAGTCTGACCATTTCCCTTGGGCTGATGAGGTTGTTGCTGAGTAGCCGGCTGAGACCGGTCCCCAGTTTTCTGCCTGGAAGATACATTTAAAGAGATGAATAATTGACATATGAAAGATATACGGATTGACCACCGCTTGAATACGAAGGTTTACCTCTTGTCGGGTCTTTCAGCTTCCCCGAACTCATCCCTCTCCTGCAGCATCTCTAGTTTTCGTGCTGCATCGGCCACTTGTGCTACAGTATTGAACGTAGCACACACCATATTGTTTGCGACCGATGTGCAAAGAGCCCATCTGAAGTGATGCGCCTGCTCTTCAGGAGTACCTGCTGTCGCACCAAGGAAACTAGCCAAGCGAAGAAAGCGCTGCATGAACTCGTTGCTATTCTCCCTAGCTCTCTGACGGATCCCATGGTACTCTCTCTTAAGTTTGTCCTGTTCAGCCTTGGGAAAGAACTGCTCCATCACCCTTTCCTTGAACTGAGCCCAAGTCAAACCAGCAACCCACTCATCACCACCTTCAGATTGCATCAATGCTAACCACCAGTTAACTACATCGCCTTCAAACTGATAGCATGCCAACCTCGCCTTGTATGCGGGGTCACAGCCCATAGCGTTGATGATCTTCTCAATGTGAGCCAACTAGCTTTCAGCATCGCTGGGGCTATCAGTCTTCTCAAAAGCTCGAGGGCGGAGCTTGTTGAATCTCTCCAGCCATACTGCTAATGTCACTGGAGGAGGAGGAGGAGGTGCCTGATTCTGCTGCTGCTGATTGTTGGCAGCTTGGACTTCAGCACGGATGTCATTCCTCAGTTGAGGAAGCAAGGCTTGCATGGCAGCCTGAATTGCAGCATTGAGCTGCTCCTGTTCGCGTGTGAGAACTATCTGACAGTATAACAATAAAACATATGATTAAACAGTTCAAAACATAAAATACAAAATATATACATGAAAAAAATTTCTACTAAAATTTTCACGAGAAAAATTTTATGCAAGAAAATTTTTGTATGAATGCATGATGCAGTTTTATGAAAACTTTTGATGCTCGAGAGTGAACGCCTCTGGTCAGTTCACCCAAAACAAAAGACATATCGAGGGGACGCCTATGGGTCGGTCCCAAATCTAAAAGTTTCGATAAAACACATGCGACTAAATAGGGCCAGTCCTGTACCAACCATTACTTAGTCAAAAATCCTGTAACAATGACATATATATGTATGCTTAAAAATGATGAATGCATGAAAACAACTGTCAGTTCTAGGAAGACCGTAGTGACTACCCACTAATCACGGGTCATATTTGAGAGCCTACAGGTCGAAGCCTTGGCTCTGATACCATAATTGTAACACCCCATTTTGGAAATGGAAATATCACAGTAATTATGGCGTGTCATCAAAGCATACAAGGTAAAATGTCTAAAACATTACTTGACCATATAAAGGAAAATACCGGAATCAAACATCGGTAGTCCAAAAGTAAAGCTCATCACACACAAACATAGTATAGTAAAGGAAAAGGACGAAACAATGTCCAAAGCATAAGTATCATAAAGAAAGAAAATGCATAATGCAAAGAAGGCTAGACAACTTCCAGTCCATATGCACGTACTCTTAGTGTCTACGAGCGTCCCTGAGTACCTGCCGTTTTGGGAACATAGAAAGGAAAACGGCTGAGCAAAACGCTCAGTGCACGGATGTACAATAAAGCATGAATAGGATAAGCATATAACATAATAACAGCGGAAGAAAACTAAGTCCCGAGTAACCTGGTTAAGTCTTAATAAAACTGGTTTTATAGTTTGAAAGTCTTATGTTTATCTTATAAAAATTGTTTGTCATATTTTACCATTTAGCCAATATAGGTCATGAATATCCATCGTGCATGAATAATTGGAGGGGTGACCTCATCATGCAAATTAGAGGGGCTGCCTCTAATTTAATATACTGGTTTTATGGGTAGGAGGGATCAGCTCCTTGTGAAGGATGCAAGGCACACACCACATTCACCATGTAATCCTGAATAAAAACGTGTAACTAGGATGCACCCATACGCCCCACATGAATAATATAAATAAATGGCCAAAAGCTGAAGGGACGCCACGAGCAATCACTCCGCCGTGGTGAAGTCATAACATCAGTGCCTCTAATGTTATGGTTATGGTACCTCCATAACTAGGTGAAACTGGTCATGCATGTATATGGCTATAGGTACTCATATTAAAACATAAGTAATCAAACTCATACTTATACTACGGAAAAACAGTTGGCTGCATACGGGGAATCCTAATAAGGAAAGAAAGTCCATATTGAAAAGGACGGGAATCCGTACCTTATGTCCAGTGAACGAGAACGATGAACTGTGAGAATCCTACTTCTGAATCACTAACGCTACAAAAATACGTACATGAAATAAGTATCTGCTTACTACATACATAGCTGGTTTATATATCATGTCTTAGCTTATTTTTATGTGTTCTTACTATTTACACTGTTTAAAGCCTTAAACTGTGTTAAATCTTATATTCTGTTTAATCTGATTAAGTATTTCTGATATTTCATGTGTTATTATATTTACTGTGTAATATTAAGTAACTTTCCAAAAATAGCAGGTTTCCTTAAATAGAAAGTTTCCAAAAACAAATAGAAAGTTTCCAAAAATAGAAAGTTTCAAAAAATAGAAAGTTACCAAAAATAGAAAGTTTCAAAAAACAGAAAGTTTCCAAAAATAGATTTACTGCTTAAAATAGATAAGTTTCTAAAAATAGAAAGTTTCCATAAATAGATTAGTTGCCTTAATTAAATAAGTTTCCATAAATAGATTAGCTGCCTTAAATAAATAAGTTTCTAAAAATAGCTGGTTTCCATAAATAAAATAGCTGCCTTATTTAATTAAGTTTCTAAAAATAGAAAGTTTCCATAATTAGAAATAAGCTGGTTAAATAAGCTAAGTAAATAAGCCTAAGTGTTTTCATGATTATTTTCTAAGTCGTATAATATATTATATAGTTTAATAATTATTTCATGTAATTTAATTAAACTATAGGTTATAATATCTAATTAAAGTATGACATGTTTTAATTAAATATATTAAATACTTAGGTTAAAAATATATATTATTAAATACTAATAATATAACCTAAGTCATGTTTAATTAATTAATTATATTCATGGTTTTAAAAATAATTAATTAATTATATGTGCTAATAATAATAATTACTTAGGTTAAAATAATTCATGTTTATTAATAATTAGTTAACCTAAGTCATGTGATTAAATTAATTACATCTATTAATTTAATTCTTAACCTAAGTTTATAACATAAACAATTAACATAATTATGATCCGGATCTAAGCTTAAAAAACATGCACCGGATCTTAACAAACACGTACCCCGAACCAATTCGGGGTACCCCCTTGATGCCGTGGGACCCACACGCACCAACCAAGACCAAAAAGGTCTTGGTGGTGGTCGGCTAACAACAAACCGAACCCCTCTTGGGGTCGGTTTTACCTGCGGCCCAAAACAAACACCCCTTAGATCGATCCCATTGATTAATTAATGACCATATCATGTTAGATCTAGGTTTAATTAATATGTTTTTATGAAAAACATCATGTGTTCTTAATTAATAAAAGATTAATTAAAAAGAAACAAGTAAAAAGGTTTTACCGTATTCGTGGATCAAAAGGGTGAAGAACAAACACGAACAATTACTAATTCAACAAGATCCAAGATCAAAATCACCCCCTTATGGTGATTTGTAGGTGGCGGCACACAAGGAAGAAGGAGGAAGGGGTTTTAGGTTTTCTTGAAAATCTTCTATAAAGTAAATCTAAGTAGTGAAAATTAATTAACCCCCTTAAATAAAATTAACAATGGGCTTGACCCGTTGTTTCTTGTTTGGCCGCGGGTAGGGACTCCCTTGTGGGGGTCCCGTACCTCGTTTCGTGTTTTGTAATTTTATACACGTTTACGTTTAATTTATTTCGTGTTTTAAAAGTTCTCGTTACGTAAATATCCTACACTTATATATTTAGTTACGCTCGTATTAAATATATATACGTAATTAATAATATCTCGTGTTTTAATTACGCTCGTGATCTCGTGATCGTATGTTCGTGATTAATTATTGCTAAATAATTATTACGTGATCGTGCAAATAACATACTTATCGTGTTCTAACACGTACGTAATACATAAACTCCTAATACGTAATCATAATCATGCTATATTAGGAAAGTTTTAACTAGTACGTACGAACCTAAGGTAATATGCATGGTAAAAGCATGCGGGTTTTACAATAATGCTTAGGCAAATTATTTAGTTATTAACACTATTACTGATAAGCTTGAACACATACTGGGGAAAACATTTGGCTGCAGACGGGGAATCGTAATCATGCATAGGAAAGGAAGTCCTTACTGAAAGGACGGAAGATCCGTACCTCGTGTCCAGTAATGAAATAAGAATGAAAGATGAAGGGTCTACTTTGACTTCATGGGTACTACAGAAATAAGAGACGTGAAATGAGTTGTCTGATCATTGTTTACTGTTTACTGTTTATTATTGTTCTTAATTCATTTAGTGTGTTCTCGTATTATTTTACTGGTTGCGTATAAACTGATTAATCTGATTGTCTGGTGTATTTTTGATAAATCTGACTGTTCTTTAAATGTTTACTGATTAGTATATATCCTGTATTTCTGTTTACTGTGTAGTATATTGTGTTCTGATATTTACGATATTACTATAAATAGTAGCTTGTTATACACAGAAAGTTTCCTAAAATGAAAAGTTCCTGAAATTAGAAAGTTTGCATAAATAGTAATAAGCTGATTTTTTAATAAGACATAATTTAATTAAGTCAACACCAATAAGTCGTTTCTTAATAAGTCGATTACTTAATAATCCAATATTATTTATGCCTAAACTTAATAAGAAATTTTAATAAGTCATGAATTAGAGCCAAATTGATTAAGCCTAAACTTTAATGATAAGTCAAAATTAATTAAGTCCATTTTAATATAACCCGAATTATAATAAGCCAATTTAAATAAGCCGTAAATAGCCGATAAATAAATAAACCAAACATTCTTTGTGGCCCTCTGTTTGCCGAACCAAAACCATATACAACTGTCTTTGATTTTGTTCAAATGGTTAAAGGCACATTGAACATAATTTTCAAAATAGTTTTACACTATGCAAATATGGCCGGTGATCTTTAGACTAAAATTAACATTGTACCATAAAGTTAATTTAGACTCAAGAGTAAACTAAGATAAAACTCATATGTAACATTTTATAGGTATGTAGATATGAGTCAGTAGTTACCTATGAGCGAACGAGACACTATCTGATAGTAGAGATGGAAACTAGGAGTAACACTTAATCGACTTCGAACACGTCCATACTCAAACATCATCAAAATTATCGAACCCAAGAAGCAACGTGTATACCAACACATGAATCCAAAACTTTTGTCATGACAAGAACTATAGTATGAAATTAAACAAACTAGAAACCGTACTTCGCTCGAACAAAACAAAACCCAACGCTAAATCGAATGATGACATGAGACCACATATGTCACGAGCTTAACCCTTTTAGATTTCAGCCTCAACCCTTTTATGTGACGATCAAATTTATTGTATCTTGATTTGTCATTATGATTGTGATATTGTTTAGTGTTGCCTTTTTCTATTGTAGCAAGTATGGATGGTAGTTTGATAATAACGTAAATTGCGAAAGCAACGTATCATCATAATATTTGACTCCTCATTCCATGGTGTTATCTTTGAACATATTATTGACTTTCTATCTTTTATTCCATTTAGTGCTATGATAAACACGCGTAAACGTCGAAGGTTTCGAAATTCTTGTTTGACATATCCGTATTTACACATATTCGTTTATTATTTCAAAAGGAATTGAAATTACTATTTTTTTTAACACAAATACCTTTTGTTATAATGTTAATAATACATAATTATTTATAACTTAAGGTTTTAATATCAACTGCTTATTATTTTAACTTTAGGTTAAATTCAAATGATCAAATTAAATAAAAGTTAAATTTTTGGGTTTTACAACTCTTTCCCTCTAAAAGAAATAATTCGTCCTCGAATTAGAGACATGATATTGCTGCGGGTTTTACAATTCTTCCCCTCTGAAAAGGAAAAATTCGTCCTCAAATAAAGGTAATAAAGCTGTTAGTTATTAGAATTGAAAGAACACGTAAACTAAAAAGACATCTAAGCTTAAAGGACATGAACGTGACATGACTGAAAAGAACATGGAACGTAACCTGACTGCAAGAACATAATTGAATTATGGAAGGAAAAGATGAGAATTCCGGATGGACTCCTCCGTTCAAAGTGGCTTCCCGCTCAGACGGTTCCTTCCAAGATCTTGACACAATGAAGAATCTTGGTCTTAATGACCCTGTCCTGACGATGCTGAATAGTTTCTGGTTCCATACTTGAGATGGATTTCTGAATATGATCAAATGAATAAGATATAACGTGTAGGATACATGAACAACACGGTACATAATAACATGAAAGAAATATGTTTATAACTCTGCGTAATGATACTGAAGACATATGAAACGTAGTACGTGAACAATTGTGAACGTGATACGTGAGCAATTGTGAACGTGATTCGCGCACATAAGGTGAACGTGACATAACTGAGGAGATATCATCAAACGATAGAAGGTGCGACGTGAAACGTGACGTGAAACGTCTTCCTAGGTATAGAGAAGCTCTACTAACTTGAGTCTGGTTTCATAAGCTTTTTGTAACCGTATTCGGTAACAAGCTATGAAACGTGCATCGCGAGATGGAACACGAACCTGAACACGGACAATGTAATGAATGTGGGCGTGAGTTTAAATCATGAGATGGTACCAAAATATGGACTGAAACAACATCATAATTGTGAATGTGAGACATAAACGTAAAAATGAACATGAACATAAACGTGAGCGTGATTCGCGAACGTAAATTTCTATCTGACATGATCGCTGATGGAATACTTTGAAATCGTATGTTTTGATCGTTGAATTTTCTGCAGATCTGCTACTACGTAATCCTTTCGGATGAAGAAAACGTGTAGGCTGGGTTAAATGGTCGATACTGACTTCGATCGTATTATACCAATTCTGAGTCTGTGATAACTGATAACAACCTCATGGAGTCTTGTCTTATTTCTGCTCAGAAATTTCTAAGGGTTGTAGTAACTTACTAGTATGTCGGTGTTCTATCTTGAACCTGCGGAATGTCAGGCATCTAGATATGAACATAGATGCATCAATTGTGTTATACTGCTTCTATCAAAATTCTGCCTGAGTATGGAACCTTCTGGTGGAAATCTAGTTGAATAGTCATGGAAATTTATTTTTTTGGAGAACTGTCAGCAATTTCTGCGGTAGCAGTCAATTCAGTTCTATAAAATTTTGTACTTCGTTCAAAGGCGTCAGTCGGGACCATCGGGTGATGGCCTTCACCTTCGTAGGATTGTCTGAAATTTCTCTTTGCTGAAATAGGGTGGTTCAAAAATGCTACCTTGTTCATCTGGGATATACATCTGGAAAGCTGCTCGTATAATTTTCTCTTATCCGAAAATCTGCATGTCCGTCAGAAGATGATTTTCGCGTTCTTCTTTAGGATTTAGCAGCTCAGGATGTTACCAATAAAATATTGACTATTTTGTTTGCGAATTCATGGAAATATTTCATTCGTAATTTCTTATTATAGCTGGAGCATTAGGGAGCTCAGAAGTATAAATCAAAATCTTAGTCAGGCTATAATATGTGCGACAACAGCCTAGAAAGCATCACGTTCTTTCTCTCGCCACTGATGGCGGCATGATCGTGAATTATTCCGGAAAATATTTAAGATATCGTAGCAGGTCAGGTAACCTCTTATTCGTGGAATGAGTATCGTTTTATGAATGGCGACCTTGTAGATTTTCGGTGATCGATACATGATCTCATGTTACCGGCCTTCTTTCTGATAGACAAAAACAATACACCTCTTAGTGGTGCGTTAGGGCGAATACTACCTTGTTAGTAACTCTTGCAGCAAATGCTGCAACTCTTTTAACTCAGCTGAAGTCCTACGATAAAGAGTTCTGAAAACAGTTTCCGTCGTTGAGACAAGCTCGATGTTAAACTCTGTCTCGTGGTTAGGAATGAACTTCTGGAAACCTTCAGCAATGACCTTTGGAAAACTTTGGGATAATTTGTTGATCATGAATTTAAAGAGTTTCTGAAGTAACTTTATAACTGATAGTTATAAGTCTTCGTAGCTATGGACTGAGAATTCACGCACTTAAGGCAAAAAAATTTGTACTGATTTTCTGGCCGAAATATAAAGAATATATTTGGGATCTAGTAAGACGGATCTCGTCGTTAACTGAACTGAAACCCTTCATAATTACGGTGTGTACTGTGGATTCTTTTCTGGCTATAAGGTAGACAATGTCTGATTTAGATAAAGCTGACATATGAATAATTTAGCAAACATGGCAAATTTTGCTGAATATGTTTGTTTGTAACCTTACAGATGAACTCTTCGTGTTTAATCTGAATAATACTCTAGTAGTGGTAACTGAGTTTTTAATTATCTGATTTAGGCGTGTCATGACAAAAACGGTATACTCCCTTGGAGGGTACCCTGAATTTATGAGAGCCTGATTTAGCTAACATATAGAGTTATGAGTTCTGACTCGTACTCTGAGAAGATATTCGTATGACGTGTACCATGACTGGTGTCCTGATATGTGTCTTCCGAAATGATACATGAGACATGTGTCTTAACTGTTGTCTGGACATGTATTTTAATGGTGAGTCTGAATAAGGTTAAGAATTTCTGGTAACTGCTAGGATCGGTGAACCGGCTAGACTACTGACCTCTGTATTTCGGGTCTCGTCCGTTTCGGATTCCCGATGGTTACTGACTGATTATTTTTAAGCATAGTGGTTGTCATTACCGCCTTGTCTGTCAGTTTCAAGACGGTCATTATTACTACCATGATTCCTGTAGCTATTCTGCTGAGTGGCTGACTAGGTTCCGGTTCACACTCTTCTGCATGAAAGGTTAGCTGAGTGAAGTGCGACATCTAGCTAAGAAAGTGAAAGCATGGAATTGAGTGGTAGTGTCTGATGGTTGAAATTTATTCTTGTCAGAAATTTCAAGTTTATAGTTTTCGTCCTTGCTCTGCAGAGTCTTCATAGTATAAACAACATCAACATCTTGAGAAATCTCCAAAGTATCAGCAGCATCAACATTTGTGAGGTCTTCCAAGTGTTAGCGGCATCAGCATCTGGCAAAATCTTCAACTCACGAGCAGCATCAGCATCTGGTAGAATATCGACAAGCGGAAATGCCTGAGGTGATTAAGGATCGATTAACGGTACACATGGTGTAAGGTGCATGGGGTACATCTGAAATACTTTACGTGAAGTACAGGATGAATACTATTCATGTGGTACCGCTGAAGGTTTGCTGATATGATCGATAGTGGTGTAAACCGTCTGACACGGTCAACGGAAAATAATTTGATTTAACTGGTTAGCAACTGAACCGAAACAGTTAACATGATAGGCTGAAAATTTATGCGTAGACTTAATGCTTGTTGTATAGAGGCTGAGAAGTAAGATTAAACGGAGTTTCATCAATGTTCAGTATAAGGACATGATTGATAAAGACCAGAACATGATTTTTCATGAAATAGGATTTTTTTTACTGTAATTCTTTTGTATCTTAGCATGAAAACATCATCACCTTGCTGAAAACGTAATCCTCATAAAGAGACATGAACTTAATCAGCATGAAAACGACATCCACTTGAGAGTAAAAACTTAACTGATACAAAGAACATAGAAGAATAATCAACTGAGGTTTAACATCAACTGATGTGGATAGTTATGGTTTAGTTCACAGTATTCATAGTAGGAAGCATGTGACTAAGTATGGGTGATTCTGGTTCGATCCATACTTGTCAAAATTTCATGAGAACTATCAGGTATAGAAATTTATAATCTGGGACTAAATATGGTTGGCTGTAGTCCAATCCATACTTGTCAAAGTTTATGAAATGTCCTGATATGACAAAGGTGAACAACTGTCGATCGGTTCACAAAACATCATTCGACTGAATAGCATGAAAATTTGATCTGAAAAAAAATGGTGAACGTTTTTGGGTCGGTTCACCAAGTAATAATGAACTGAAAAACATGAATATGCCATGAGTAAGGATGAACGCATATGGGTCGGTTCACCAATACAAAATCTGAATGGGCAAGGGTGAACGCCTATGGGTCGGTTCACCAAAACAAAACTCGCAGAAAAATACATGCGACTAAATATGGCCAGTCCCGTACCAACCTTTTACTTAGTAAAAAATTTTAAGAAAGCCGACTGATAAATGAAGAAAACTGATTGATAATTGCATAAGAAACATGAAGGCTAACAACGCCAAAATTCTGGGAAGTTCCCGGTGACTATCCACTAGTCACAGGTCAAGTTTTAGAGCATACAGGTCGAACCTTGCGCTCTGATACCATAATTGTAACACCCCACTTGGATAAATGACCGTTACGTGTATTTATGGCGTGTCATCAAATCATAAGGTAAATGTCCTAAAACATTAACTGACCATAAAGGAAATACCGGAATCAAACATCGGTAATCCAAAAATAAGCTCAAAACATGAAAAGTAAAATACTGAAGGAAATGACTAAACAATGTCCAAATAAGCAGAATAATGTAAGAAGCGCATAAAGTAAGAAGTCCGGATAGCTTCCATTCAATGCATATGCTCTCAGAATCCTAAGAGCGTCCTGGTGTACCTGCCGTTAGAACATGAAAGGAACTACGGCTGAGCATAACGCTCAGTGAACGGATATAAAGCATGATAAGGATTTACTGAAATGAAACAGATGATAAAGTACTGGAGCTATAAGACTGATAAGTAAAGTTGCAGCAGAAATCTGTATATAATTTGTAAAGTCTAACTTATAAATAATAAAGCTGAACCGTTATCTGTTAAACCTGAAAACATGCATTTACTGTATTTTAATTGCCAGAGCTTATATAGGTCATGTGCTGTAACAACGGTACATGAATAACTGGAGGGGTGACCTCGTCATGCTGTAGAGGGGTGACCTCTAAATAACTGTAGAGGGGTAACCTCTAAATACTGTGTTGGGTGGAGGGATCAGCTCTAATGTGAAGGATGTAGAGCACACACCACATTCACCCTGATAACTGTAAACTGATAAGCCTAGGATGCATCCATACGCCCCACTAAAAATACTGATAAAATGGCCAAACTGAACTGAGTGGGACGATGCAGGATATCACTCTCCTGCATGTGAGTCACGACACTGGTGCCTCTAGTGCCATGCTTACGCTACCTCCGTAACTAGTACATAAACTGGTCATGCTTGTATATAATGCTCAGGCAAATTATTTAGTTATTAACATGATTACTGATAAGCTTGAACACATACTGGGGAAAACATTTGGCTGAAGACGGGGAATCCTAATCATGCATAGGAAAGGAAGTCCTTACTGAAAGGACGGAAGATCCGTACCTCGTGTCCAGTAATGAAATAAGAACGAAAGATGAAGGGTCTACTCTGACTTCATGGGTACTACAGAAATAAGAGACGTGAAGTGAGTTGTCTGATCATTGTTTACTGTTTACTGTTTATTATTGTTCTTAATTCATTTTGTGTGTTCTCGTATTATTTTATTGGTTGCGTATAAACTGATTAATCTGATTCTCTGGTGTATTTCTGATAAATCTGACTGTTCTTTAAATGTTTACTGATTAGTATATATCCTGTATTTCTGTTTACTGTGTAGTATATTGTGTTCTGATATTTATGATCTTACTATAAATAGTAGATTGTTATACACAGAAAGTTTCCTAAAATGAAAAGTTCCTGAAATTAGAAAGTTTGCATAAATAGTAATAATCTGATTTTTTAATAAGCCATAATTTAATTAAGTCAACACCAATAATTCGTTTCTTAATAAGTCGATTACTTAATAATCCAATATTATTTATGCCTAAACTTAATAAGAAATTTTAATAAGTCATGAATTAGAGCCAAATTAATTAAGCCTAGACTTTAATGATAAGTCAAAATTAATTAAGTCCATTTTAATATAACCCGAATTACAATAAGCCAATTTAAATAAGCAGTAAATAGCCGATAAATAAATAAACCAAACATTATTTGTGGCCCTCTGTTTGCCGAACCAAAACCCATATACAACTGTCTTTGATTTTGTTCAAATGGTTAAAGGTACATTGAACATAATTTTCAAAATAGTTTTACAGTATGCAAATATGGCCGGTGATCTTTAGAATAAAAATAACATTGTACCATAAAGTTAATTTAGACTCAAGAGTAAACTAAGATAAAACTCATATGTAACATTTTATAGGTATGTAGATATGAGTCAATAGTTACCTATGAGCTAACGAGACACTATCTGATAGTAGAGATGGAAACTAGGAGTAACACTTAATCGACTTCGAACACGTCCATACTCAAACATCATCAAAATTATCGAACCCAAGAAGCAACGTGTATACCAACACATGAATCCAAAACTTTTGTCATGACAAGAACTATAGTATGAAATTAAACAAACTAGAAACCGTACTTCGCTCGAACAAAACAAGACCCAACGCTAAATCGAATGATGACATGAGACCACATATGTCACGAGCTTAACCCTTTTAGATTTCAGCCTCAACCCATTTATGTGACGATCAAATTTCTTGTATCTTGATTTGTCATTATGATTGTGATATTGTTTAGTGTTGCCTTTTTCTATTGTAGCAAGTATGGATGGTAGTTTGATAATAACGTAAATTGCGAAAGCAACGTATCATCATAATATTTGACTCCTCATTCCACGGTGTTATCTTTGAACATATTATTGACTTCCTATCTTTTATTCCATTTAGTGCCCTGATAAGCACGCGTGAACGTCGAAGGTTTCGAAATTCTTGTTTGACATATCCGTATTTACACATATTCGTTTATTATTTCAAAAGGAATTGAAATTACTATTTTTTAACACAAATACCTTTTGCTATAATGTTAATAATACATAATTAATTATAACTTAAGGTTTTAATATCAACTGCTTATTATTTTAACTTTTGGTTAAATTCAAATGATCAAATTAAATAAAAGTTAAATTTTTGGGTTTTACAGTTACTTAGTATTACCATACAAGTATTATAATACACTAATACATGAATAATACACAACAGAACATCATAATAACTACAGTTAACACAGTAAACAGTAAAACATGACAGAATACGTATAATAAGCTAATAAAATTCGGAACCAGTAAAACACATGTAACTCAGACAACTCATACACGTCCATATTTCTTATGTAGTGTTATCCGTCGAGGCGGATTAGTCTTCATCGTTTTTGTTAGCTTCTACTGGACATAAGGTACGGATTTTCCGTCCTTCAGTAAGGACAATCTCTTCCTTCATTAGGATTTCCCGTATGCAGCCAACTGTTTTCCCCAGTAGTTATAGATTAAATGCTTATGTTTTATTAGTTACCTTAGCCATATACATGCATGACCAGTTTTACCTAGTTATGGAGATACCATAACCATAACACTAGAGGCACTAGTGTTATGACTTCACTACGACAGAGTGATAGCTCGTGGCGTCCCTTTTTAGTTATTTGGCCATTATATTATTATATTATCTTCTGGGGCATATGGGTGCATCCTAGTTACATGTTTTAGTTACGATTTCATGGTGAATGTGGTGTGTGCCTTGTATCATTCACAAGGAGCTGATCCCTCCTACCCACTTACCAGTTAATTAGAGGCATCCCCTCTAATTTGCATGACGAGGTCACCCCTACAAGTATTCATGCACGTTGTTGACCTCATGACCTACACTGGGTATTATGGTACATTAACAAATACAGATTTTATAAGTAACATAAGCTATGTGTTAGTCCCACTTAATCCATAACACAAGATTTAGAAGAGATATTTAAAGAGAGAAAGAGAAGAAAAGTAGAGAGAGAAACTAGAGAGATGGTGGAAGGTTTTTTACTATTAGAGAGAGAAAGTAAATGTAACCAACACCCCCTTCCACACATGGAAGAGGTTATATATACCTACGAACCACATGGGCTTTCCATGGGCCGTGGGTTTAATCTAGAGGTGGCAAATCTTGCCCATTTTGATACATATGGGCATTTTTTGCCCATTTTCAAAAAAGGATGGGGAACTTTTTGCCCATTCTTTATAATGAATGGGCTAAACGGGCGCATATGTAAGAAACTAAATGGGCTTAACGGGTGCACTTGTAAAATATAAATTAGTATACTCGACGAATATTTTTTATTAAATTTTTTATCCCGGCTTTCAAACAAGTATTTTTATTTTATATTTGTAGGTTTTTATATGTTTTTTTCCTTATTTAGCTTGCACCCGTTTAGCCCGCCCATTTTGCCCGCCCGTTTCGCCGGTGTCCGTTTAGCCCGCGCCCGTTTAGCCCGCCGCCCGTTTAGCCCGTTGCCCGTTTAGCCCGCCGCCCGTGCCCGCCTGCCCGCCCATTTTGCCACCTCTAGTTTATTCCCATGGGCCGGGCTTGGCTTGTCTTGGGCTTAGAGCCCCTAACATATACAATATTAGCTTAAAGTCCAAGCCCGGTTTTCCCAACTAACTTATTACAATACAAGACCATTTACGACTAAGATGACCTATTACATTCTTGTTCGACTATATAAAATATAAGGCTAACAATCTCCCCTAATGTAACGGTCATCTTTAAAATGCATAAGATGATTGAGTGAATACATTCTTGTGGAGGTGATCTTTCTTCTTAGGTCTTGTATCTTGGTCTTGATCTTGTTTGTAATAGTTTTGTTCCTTCATGCCTTTGTGATCTTTATCTTGAGCCTTTGTCATTTGACTTTGAGTGCTCGAGATCTTCAATCTATTCTTGATAGTGTTCATTTTGAGCTCTTGTGACAAGATGACCTATTACATTCTTCCATTCTTAAGTATCTTGATTATCGCCATCTTGTGCTCTTGTGACTTCTGAATCGACATTGGTTACACAGCTACGCCACCTTCTTGATATGCATCAACATATATAGACACAGACAAAATGCCTTTGAACATTTCATCCTAACTCGGTAGCGTTTTACCTCCAGTAGGTGAAGATCGTTAGCCTGTATTAGATACCGTACCTGTGATCGGGTAGATTCGATTAAGAACCTCCTTGACAGGGTTTCCCGGCGGTAGTAGCCAGTTATCTTTACTCGACCATCTCAAAGCAGACTGCGAACGTAAAGAGTGAATCATAAGGATAAATTATTTGTCTGATTAGAGTCGTCAATTCAGATTTCCTGGAACAAGTTTGATTCTAAAAGAATCGCACCATAGTTGCTTTCCAGTTTGTCACAAGCAAGATTCATAGAGAATCTTGCGAGTCACCTACCGCAGTGCTGTTTGATGTTGACACTAGAAGGATTTCCATTCGTCACTGTGAGAACTAAGGAGTGTCACTCTGAATGTTCTGGCAAGATCACACGGATTTTATGAAAAAGCCTGGAATCATGTTTGAATCAATTAAGAATCCAAACTTAGTTGCATTCCAGGTATCACAAGTTTGATTCGTGTAGAATCGAACAAGTTACCTACCATGAGCTTGTTTGTTTCTGGCTCAAGCAGGATTTCCATCTTCATTGTGAATAGTATCACTCAGATGTTCTAGCAATATTACAAGGATAATGCGTAGGACTCGATTGTGTCCTAATGAGATGATAGATAGATCTCGTTTGGCTCTAGACTCAATAAGTGCATTTTGGTAATCGAAGGCTAGAGCAGACTGCCACCTTTTCAATATTAACGAACTCTGAGTAAGAAATTCAATAGATACGTGTTGATCTTCGTGACAATGAGACAAGTTTCTTTTGAGAGAAACTCGAATGGCTGGGGAAGGGTTGTGCATCGCATCACTCGGTCCATGACACTTGTCTTCGATAGATGTGTTAACCTGGTTTCTGCCTAAGTTGCATAGAATATTCAACTCCTTTAATGCTTACCAATACGTCATCAATCGAACCTTGTTGTGATTGTTCTAGTGCTAACTTATTTAATTGGTCCGCATTCAGCTTCATTCAACTCCATCTTTCCTAAGGACAACTATTTCTAGCTATAGAATGTCCTTGGGTAGATCCCTCCGGTTCTGGTTGGATCATAGGACTTAGTTTCCTATCCTAAACCACCTTTTGACTCCATCGTTCAGTCGTGGATAGTAGGTTGTTTTGGGTAAAGATCGTAACCATAAAACCATTGAAAACCATTCGAAGTGCTTGATAAAAATCAAAACTTTTAACATTTGAAAGTTTTACATTTCCGAAAAGCTCCCGCTACACACATGCATCGATATACGAAATGGTTTAGCATGTGAAGGAAAGAGTTGCACTTGAGTCTTTAAGATCACATGTTGCAATATATTACATTTTAATCACATCTCCCCTATCTCTAATATAAAAAACATCATATTAGAGATACCAATTGATTAAAATATGACAATTTCTGAAAACCGATTGGGAGAGAAACATGTGTGCACGCATGAATATGGAACTTTTTGTAGTCGGGTTGCTCCCCCTCAACAATATATGTGGATCTTGTAACAAAAATTTGACAATATTTTGGAAAAACGACACCACAAAATATGTTGAGGGACGGAGTTGAGATGCCTTATCCGATATAGTATATCACATATGACAGTTTTAAACCATTTTCGGAATGTGTTGGATACATAAAATATGACAATTTCAGAGACGTACCCAACAACATTAAAGGCTTGATTTTAAAAAGATCCCCCTCAAAAATTGATCAAAATAACATATGACATTTTTGAGATATAAAACCACATTATGAGGAAGGGAGTGTTGAACATACAATTTTGAAAGATTTAGAAAAACCTTTTGAGAAATTCTTGAAAAATTGTGTTCAACGGTTTTAAAATAATCAAGATAGAAGACTTCTCTTCTATTGCTTTCGGAAAGCGCACTGAAATTTACACTTCCCTTGCGGATCCGTTTTTCATGAGCTCAAAACTTTAATTGTTTTGTGACTAGCTCATGACCGAGAAAGATAAATTTCCCGTTGTGAAGGATAAGTTATCATCCGTGATAAACTTTCCTTAAGTTTAAGTGTGAGTTCTAAGTTGACATTTACTTAGAAATCGTTTTTCATGAGCTTAAAAACTTTGATTGTTTTTATGAGAAGCTCATGACCGGGAAATATGAATTTCTCGTTGAGAAGGATAAGTTATCGTCTGTGATAAACTTTCCTTATTTGAGGTTCAAGTCCTAAGCTGTGATGCGATTAGAAGTTGGAACACCCCCAAATTACCACGCAGCGGAATACCACTTTGGGGCGCTACTCATAGCACATCGCACACAATCATAGAAAACGACCTCGAAAGAGACATTGAAATATTATACAATTTTGTCTAAAAAGTTTCTCATCCGAATTTATATATTAAATCAGAGTAGCGTTTTGTCCCAAAAACCGTTACCAATCACAACATATACATTAAATGCTTAAAAGCAGTTTATTTATTCAAAGGATGGAAAAATAGTATAAAGTTTAGACAAGTAAGCACCAACTTCCTCCTCATATGCTCTGCTGCTATCCATCTTGATTACCTGAAATACATGTGTAAAATCATCAACACAAAGGTTGAGCAAGTCTATAGGTTTTACAAATCAATTTGAACACAAGCAAAGATTATAAATTTGTGGCATACTTAAAGGCAACAAGCATCGAATTTGCATCAACAATAATAATTGTATATAGCATAAATTGCAATAAGCTCATGGAATCGATCCCTTAGACATTCCCATATCAGTCTAATAAGACAAGAGATTTATTAATTGTCAATTACCTCCAGATTATTGGTACGTTTCCATATACCTGACTTCTCAATACAATATGTTCAAACAGTGTGGAGGTCGGGCCTAAGCTTCTGTGACAAGTCCACACAAACTGAACCGGGGCGGCTTACCCCATAGATCTATTAGTTGTACTAGCGGTTAACGTATCATATGTTAATTAACGGTCCATAATTGAGGCTTTAATAATGGCAATCACTTAATGCAATTTAAAGCAACCACGGGTCCATTCATAGTGGGACAAGCATACCATAAAAGACTTATGTTCTAAGTTTATGAAAAACATGTATTCCCCCTCGTGGGTTTAAAAGACATTTACAAAATAGTGTAAAAGCGAGGCTATAGACTTACCTGATACAATTGTCACAATAATTTATAGAGAACGAACGTCAATCGAGAATAAATGTCAATGGTCGATACATGATCATACGAGACCTAAAGATAACGAGGCACGTCTTAGGCTAGAGACGATAAATGAATCGTACATATATATAATAAGTATATTTTAATGAGTTCTTGGACATTGTATAAGTTTTATGATTCTTTATAAAACTTTTAGATGAAAACTTAACCATTTTAGTGTAATATCCAATTTGACGCTTTTAGCCCATCTTAAGCCCAATAGTGGCCCATTACAAGAGTATATAACTTAGGTCCATTTAAAATCAGTATTTCACTTCTAACTTGGTTATAAATCTCAGGCCCAATAATGGCCCAATAGTCATTACAAGTGTAAGTTGGGCTTTTGTGGCCCAAGTCCACTTTATATAGTTTTTGGGTTCTAAAACGCATCACAAACACGTACACTTAATATTTTATGTTGGTCGGGTTTCGGGTTCCATATTTATCAGTATATAACTAAGTCCAAGATCCCGACAAGTGGGTCCTACCACGTCGGTTTATATAAAAATTATCACATTTTACGTCAATGAGTTATAATCCGTTTATTATAATTTTTCCGACATGTCCCGCTAATTTGTTCATATCTCTTGAACCCTAAATCATCTAAGTGTGTTTTTTTTACAAAAATCAATATTAACTCATGTACTTTACTGATTACAAGCCTAATTATCCCCAATTTATACTTTTCATAGATAACTAACCCATTTTGCCACTTAGAAGAGTGGGCTGTTTTTGGGCAGCCAAACTCGTTTTCACCATTTTGACTGCCATTTCCAAACTGTAAATAATTGGTAAACCATCCGATTGATTCTATTTGTTCATTATTTTATCTACAACCTACAGTTTTACCTTTTTCAATGATTCTGAGTTCTTATATGAGAAAACAGTCCGTCAAGACAGTATGTTCAGATCTGACTAGTTTTTACTATTTTGGTCACCATTTTTAAACCGTAAATAGTTGGTAAACCATCCGATTGATTCTAGTTCTTCATGATTTTATCAACAATATTTAGTTTTACATAATCACAGGTCATTATACAAACTTTACAAGAAAACAGTCCATCAAAACAGTATGTTCAGATCTGACTATTTTTCACTATTTTGGTCATATCTCACTATCTAAAATTCGTCACGGGACTAGCCACCTGGGGAATTAATCACAAAACAATTATATATCTTAATATATAATTTTTCGGTATCCCAAACCTACTGATTTCGACATGAAATCTGTTTTTAGGCTTGTTTAGCTTTATTTAGCTTTATTTTAGTGTCAAAAATTCATATACAAATCGTTATAAATCAAATCGTTACTTGGGCTTGTTTAGCTTTATTTTAGTGTCAAAAATTCATATACAATGTCCCAATACTCATTGATAAATTATATATATATATATATATATATATATATATGTATATATATATATATATATATATATATATATATATATATATATATATATATATATATATATATATATATATATATATATATATATATATATATATATATATATATATATATATATATATATATATATATATATATATATATATATATATATATATAAGATCAAGAAAAATAAAAGGAATAATAAATAAGAA
Organism: Glebionis coronaria; assembly: GCA_025667525.1. Taxonomy (NCBI): domain Eukaryota; kingdom Viridiplantae; phylum Streptophyta; class Magnoliopsida; order Asterales; family Asteraceae; genus Glebionis; species Glebionis coronaria. Next base: position 512,767,227 of record CM046879.1, on the reverse strand, counting down.
TGAGATGTAGATCTTACAATGCTTATCAAAGTTGTTGTACTAGTGAGTGAGCTAGCAACCATCCAAAATCTTGTCAACACTTGATGTGACCACCATGTATGGATAGATCCGGACTAGATATACAAGTTTCACTTGATGTTACCATCATGCATGTATAGATCCGGACTACATCTACAAGTTTCACTTGATGTTACCATCATGCATGCATAGATCCGGGCTAGATCTACATGTTTCACTTGATGTTACCATCATGCATGCATAGATCCGGGCTAGATCTACATGTTTTTGGTGTTTTTCCAGCGGCTTGGTGGTGGTTGCCCGGATTGTGGAGGTGAGAGAGAGGGGAGAGAGTTGAGAGGATGTATGTGTGTTTTTGTTTGTGATGAAAATGGAAGAAATGAGGGTAAATTCCTATTTATACCAAAACCTTATGAAACAAATGGCAACTAGTTAATAGTTTAGGGTATATTTTGTAAGTGTTTTGTTTACTTTTGTACAATAAGCGTTCGAGGCTCGTTTGGACGACTTAACGAACGTTTCAAGACACGAGACTTGCGCCATCGTTTTTAAAATCATTTTCCAATAAAAATGAGTCCTTATTTCGTTGCATTTCGAAAAAATTTGCTATTATTTATTTAAATGCTCGTTTAATTAATTTTGCTATTTCGGTTAGATTTTAACGTAAAAATACAATGTAAACTCTAATATTCACATTATTAGCAACGTTTTAGAATATAATGAAAAATACTATTTCTTCATATTTTCAAAGTTTTAGTTTTGAATCGTTTCAACTTTTATTTTTGTTATTTTTGCTCATTCCGACTCTAAAACGTCGAAAAATACTACAAGTAATTAGATAATAAATATTTAATTTATTAAACGTAAACGTAAAAATTTTAAATTCCTCAGTTCATAAACTAAAAGAAAATATTCTAAATAAATTTGAATTTAGCTAACACGATCTTCGTTAAATTATCGAAAATAAATAACAAGTTTCATAAATGTTCGAAAAATCTTAATTTAAAGTGGTCAAAATTTCCGGGTTGTTATATCATCCACTCCTTTAGGAAGCGACGTCCCGGCGCTTAATTCGGATGTAACAGTCTTTAGTCTAACTGTGCAGAGTGAAAAACAGACAAGTCATCGTCTAGGTTCCAAAGAAAGTCAAAAGATATTATATGGTAAATGTTCTCCATGATCGGACGTCATTGGACAATGCCGTCTCAAGTTCTCACAACTTACGATAGATCACAGGCCACATAAGTATCTAAAAGCAAAAGTCAAACATACACATCAAATACAGATTTCCGCCTTCGATCATCAAGACACATTAGAAATGGTCCATAAAAAAATCACAACTCGAGAGAAATACAACGGGTGATTCGTACATGGATGCTAATTGACAATCATCATAATGACGATAGCACTGAACGATTCTTATCAACGAAATAGGGTTCAAAGAAAGACGTACGCATACCAAACACTCACAAATCGAGCCAGACGTACTTGGGCCCACTCATTTATTACTCATTGTCTACATCAAAAGGCGTCCCCTTCCATGTATACAAGAATTTATAAATTTACGGTTCGGGAACTTATAACTTTCTTGTTCAAATGAAAAGGCGTCCCAATCCATTTCAACAAAACGATTATAAGTCATCCTACTCAAGTATCGCTACCCCTCAACACGATATTATATCAAAATACCATAGTAAATACAAGGTGTTAATAAACTTATATCATGATTGCCATATTCAAACGCCCCATTCCATTTGAATAAGGAAAACACGACAATCTAAGGTCCAGTGGTTTAAATTTTTCTTATTCAAATGTCCTAATCCATTTAAATAAGACAACCTTAAACAACTCTTAGTTGGGCGAATTAAAATCTATTTATCTAAATGTCCCATCCCATTTAGATACATAGTATTAAGTCACTCAACCGAATGACTACTACGAGCATATCATTGTTGTACCCAAACTATATATATTTGATTAGGATATATATATCTTAAGTCCAACATTGGCATCCTCCTTTCACCATTAAAACATAGTCATATAAAATCAAGTCAAATGTCGCATGACGTAGGAGACATCTCCTCAGATAAATGATTCTTCAAAATCATAAGTAGTAACGAAAATACGAACATCGCATTTATCAATTTCGTTTTGAAAGGAGATGTCCAAAAATGGCACATCACGATACGATGATAACAATCGAACTTAAACAAGGCGATATGCGATAGGTTACGAAACCATATTTGCATACTCAAATATCAAACAAGTTTCACACTCGTATTCAGATAATACATAATCACCAAGATTGATGATTGGCAGTGAAACCAAATCCGATATAAACCGTATTATAAAATGTACGACAATCATTCAAGGAACATTGCTTCGCGTGCAATGCCTTTAAATATCATAGTATATTCATATATATACATACTACTATTCCTACATACACATAGGTTCACATAATCACAATCAATCATAAGTAATACAAGAATAGCCTTAACGGAGCCATGCGGAGTAGTTGCGTGCTTAATACCTTTTAAAACATACCAAAAGTTATAGTTTAGGTTTTTAAAAATCGACCTAGTTCTCTATAACTTGTGGCTCTGATACCAATCTGTAACACCCCCAAATTACCAAGAAGCGGAATACCACTTTGGGGCGCTACTCATAGCACATCGCACACAATCATAGAAAACGACCTCAAAAGAGACGTTGAAATATTATACAATTTTGTCTAAATCGTTTCCCATCCTAATATATATATTAAATCAGAGTAGAGTTTTGTTCCAAAAACCGTTACCAATCACAACATATACATTAAATGCTTAAAAGCAGTTTAATTATTTCAAAGGATGGAAAAATAATATAAAGTTTAGACAAGTAAGCATCAACTTCCTCCTCATATGCTCCGCTGCTATCCATCTTGATTACCTAAAATACATGTGTAAAATCATCAACACAAAGGTTGAGCAAGTCTATAGGTTTTACAAATTAATTTGGACACAAGCAAAGATTATAAATTTGTGGCATACTTGAAGGCAACAAGCATCGAATTTGCATCAACAATAATAATTGTATATAGCATAAATTGCAATAAGCTCATGGAACCGAGCCCTTAGACACTCCCATATCAGTCTAATAAGACGAGAGATTTATTATTGTCAATTACCTCCAGATTATTGGTACCTTGCCGTATGCCTGACTTCTAAATACAATATGTTCAAACAGTGTGGAGGTCGGGCCTAAGCTTCTGTGACAAGTCCACACAAACTGAACCGGGACGGCTTCCCCCATAGATCTATTAATTGTAATATTGGTTAACCCATCATAGGTTAATTAACGGTCCATAATTGAGGCTTCAATAATGGCAATCACTTAATGCAATTTAAAGGCAACCACGGGTCCATTCATAGAGGGACAAGCATACCATAAAAGACTTATGTTCTAAGTTTATGAAAAACATGTATTCCCCCTCGCGGGTTTAAAAGCCATTTACAAAATAGTGTAAAAGCGAGGCTATAGACTTACCTGATAAAATCGTCACAATAGTTAATAAAGAACGAACGTCAATCGAGAATAAATGTCAATGGTCGATACATGATCATACGAGACCTAAAGATAACGAGGCACGTCTTAGGCTAGAGACGATAAATGAATCGTACATATATATAATAAGTATATTTTAATGACTTCTTGGACATTGTATAAGTTTCATCATTCTTTATAAAACTTTAAGATGAAAACTTAACCATTTTAGTGTAATATCCAATTTGACGCTTTTAGCCCATCTTAAGCCCAATAGTGGCCCATTACAAGATTATATAACTTAGGTCCATTTAAAATCAGTATTTCACTTCTAACTTGGTTATAAATCTCAGGCCCAATAATGGCCCAATAGTCATTACAAGTGTAAGTTGGGCTTTTGTGGCCCAAGTCTACTTTATATAGTTTTTGGGTTCTAAAACGCATCACAAACACGTACACTTAATATTTTACGTTGTTCGGGTCTCGGGTTCCATAATTATCAGTATATAACTAAGTCCAAGATCCCCGACAAGTGGGTCCTACCACGTCGGTTTATATAAAAATTATCACATTTTACGTCAATGAGTTATAATCAGTTTATTATAATTTTCCCGACATGTCCCGCTAATTTGTTCATATCTCTTGAACCCTAAATCATCTAAGTGTGTTCTTTTTCCCAAAATCTTTATTAACTCATGTACTTTACTGATTAAAAGTCTAATTATCCCCAATTTATACTTTTAATAGCTAACTAACCCATTTTGCCACTTAGAAGAGTGGGCTGTTTTTGGGCAGCCAAACTCGTTTTCACCATTTTGACCGCCATTTCCAAACCGTAAATAGTTGGTAAACCGTCCGATTGATTCTACTTGTTCATGATTTTATCTACAACCTACAGTTTTACCTTTTTCAATGTTTCTGAGTTCTTATATGAGAAAACAGTCCGTCAAGACAATTTGTTCAGATCTGACTAGTTTTTACTATTTTGGTCACCATTTCCAAACCGTAAATAATTGCTAAACCATCCGATTGATTCTAGTTCTTCTTGATTTTATCTACAACTTTTAGTTTTACATAATCACAGGTCAGTATACAAACTTTACGAGAAAACAGTCCATCAAAACAGTATTTTCAGATCTTACTAGTTTTCATTATTTTGGTCATATCTCACTATCTAAAATGCGTCACGGGACGAGCCACCCGGGGAATTAATCACAAAATAGTTATCTATCTTAATATATAATTTTTCAGTATCCCAAACCTACTGATTTCGACATGCAATCTGTTTTTGCTACGGTTCAAAAATCGTTATAAATCAAATCGTTACTTGGGCTTGTTTAGCTTTATTTTAGTGTCAAAAATTCATATACAATGTCCCAATACTCATTAATAAATTTATATATATATATATATATATATATATATATATATATATATATATATATATATATATATATATATATATATATATATATATATATATATATATATATATATATATATATAAGATCAAGAAATATAAAAGGAATAATAAATAAGAATGAGATGTAGATCTTACAATGTTTATCAAAGTCGTTGTACTAGTGAGTGAGCAAGCAACCATCCAAGATCTTGTCAACACTTGATGTGACCACCATGTATGGATAGATCCGGACTAGATCTACAAGTTTCACTTGATGTTACCATCATGCATGTATAGATCCGGACTAGATCTACAAGTTTCACTTGATGTTACCATCATGCATGCATAGATCCGGGCTAGATCTACATGTTTCACTTGATTTTACCATCATGGATGCATAGATCCGGGCTAGATCTACATGTTTTTGGTGTTTTTCGGGCGGCTTGGTGGTGGTGGCCGGATTGTGTCGGTGAGAGAGAGGGGGGAGAGTTGAGAGGATGTGTGTGTGTTTTTGTTTGTGATGAAAATGAAGGAAATGAGGGTAAATTCCTATTTATACCAAAACCTTATGAAACAAATGGCAACTAGTTAATAGTTTAGGGTATATTTTGTAAGTGTTTTGTTTACTTTTGTACAATAAGCGTTCGAGGCTCGTTTGGACGACTTAACGAACGATTCAAGACACGAGACTTGCGCCATCGTTTTTAAAATCATTTTTCCAATAAAAATGAGTCCTTACTTCGTCGCGTTTCAAAAATATTTGCTATTATTTATTTAAATGCTCGTTTAATTAATTTAGCTATTTCGGTTAGATTTTAAGGTAAAAATAAAATGTAAACCCTAATATTCACATTATTAGCAACGTTTTAGAATATAATAAAAAAATACTATTTCTTCATATTTTCAAATTTTTAGTTTTGAGTCGTTTCAACTTTTATTTTTGTTATTTTTGCTCATTCCGACTCTAAAACGTCGAAAAATACTACAAGTAATTAGATAATCAATATTTAATTTATTAAACGTAAACGTAAAATTTTTAAATTCCTCAGTTCATAAACTAAAAGAAAATATTCAAAATAAATTTGAATTTAGCTAACACAATCTTCGTTAGATTATCGAAAATAAATAACAAGTTTCATAAATGTTCGAAAAATCATAATTTAAACGTTGGTCAAAATTTTCGGGTTGTTATAGAAGTCATTTACACGAGCTTAAAAATTTCGAATAGTTTTATTAAAAGCTCGTGTCCGAGAAAATCGAATTTCTCGTTTTGAGGATAAGTCATAGTCGGGGTGAACTTTCCTGTTTTTGAAGTACGAGTTACAATCTGACATGTGACTGTGAGTCTTTGTACATGAGCTTAAAAACGTTGAATGTTTTTACAGATAGCTCATGCCCGAGAAAACTTAATTTCTCGTTCTGAGGATAAGTCATCATCGGGATGAACTTTCCTGTCTTGTGAGCCCGGGTTACAGTCTGTAATTTGACTGTAAGCCATGTACACGAGCTAAAAACTTGAATAGTTTTAGGAGAAGCTCATGTCCAAGAAATATTAATTTCTCGTTTTGAGGGTAACTTACCGTTGAAGAGATAAAGTTCCCTTTCTTTGACATTCGAGTTACAGTCTGATATGTGACTGTAAGTCATTTTGAATCTTACTTGTGAAACCCGTGAGACACGTATTTCTCTGATATCTGCTTCTTCAGCAACCAAACTCTGAGAGTGTCTTTTGTTGAACGGTATGAATATGGAAAACCTTTGCGTTCTTGTTGAACCTTTACTTTATTACCTGCACTTTTATCAGTAGTTTGTATGCTTGCTTGTGGGTTAGTGATATCTTTGTGAGAACCGTGTTGGGGTTCACCTTAAACCTTTTTCGTGCTAGAGGGAAATATATTTCCAGTAGGAACCCACCTAAGACCAATTGTTTTAAAGGTTCGACCCGTTGGTATCCACCTAAGACAGGGTCTAGGAGTCATAGATTTCTCATGCACAACGGAAGACTTAGTTGGAGAAAACCTATTTCCTGTAGGGTTCCGTCTTTGAGATGCTCTAGCTTTGTAGTTCACCTTCTTAAAGAATTGCGTTATACAATCATCATGAATGCAATTAAACATGCATTTGTTACATTTCTTGCAAACAAAGTGCTTAGCATCTAAGAAGGCTCTCGAGTTCCTAGGGTTGGAAGAATTTTGCACATCATAGAAGGGTCTAGAATTCCTATATGTGTGAACAACGCTCCTAGGTTGTGTTTTGGTCCTATCTCTTGCTTGTGTCTTGTTGTAGCATCCTCTATATAGCTTTTGTGACCCGTGTCATTTGAACTACGTCTAGGCATGTTCTTGGAGTTATTTCTAGAGTTGCTTAAAGCATTCATGTGATCAGGCTTTGCAGAAGCGGATTTTATTAAGGAGGGTCTAGATTGTGGAGTGACTGGTTTAGGAAAATTGCTACGCACGCCAACTTGGGATGCAAACCTCTTATTCGACGTTTTGAGTCGTTTAGATTTAAACGCATTCGGTTGTCTAGCAACTGAGTAGTTTCTGACTGGTTGAGAAGGAGGTTTCCCCAAGACTGACTGTTTTTCTAACTTAGTATCCACACTATTTCCTTTTAGTTTCCTTAATTCATTTTTCACCGCTATCAGTGCAAAAACCTTTTCCTGAATCTGAGCCTTTAACTGCTCATTTTGTAGAAGTAATTGAGCGACACGTTGTTCTAACTTAATGTTCATATTTTAAAATATGTCGTTCTCAGAATTCGTGTCATTACTGTCTACAGTGTCGATAGTTTGCAAAGATAATTCAGTTAATGAAGCAGGCGGAGGACTTGGATTTTGAGAAGCCAACTTTGATTCTAACAAATTTATTTGTTTCACAAACTGTTCTTTTTCCGCGTTAAAATCTTGAATCTTACGATCTAATTTTTGTTCAAGAACAACATTTGCTTTTTCAATTTTTTCAAAGTAAGCCTCAAATTTGTTATTTTTCTTTGAAAAATCGAGTTTGGCATCCTCAAAATCTTTAGTCTTCTGAGCTAACAGAATTTCAAGCTCGTGAATCTTAGAGTAAACATCTTAAGAAGTCTCTCCTCTATTAGTACTCGTATCTGATGAATCAGGTGTGGTATTGCTATCAACCTTTTCCACTAGATGCATGTCAAGAATAGGTTCAGATTGCTCAGTATGTTGAGGAACATCGATTCAGCATTTAAATGTATCATAGCCATTGGCTGATCATCATTAATGGGTTTGATATCCGCATCCTTGGTTGTTTGATCATTCCCTGAGCTGGTACTGATATGTTGCGTTTCTAATTCTGTCACGCTGCTCTTTGTATCAACCGAAGAAGCATCCAATGCTTGATCTATATCGACAGTGCTCTCTTTCGTCTACATCAGTCTTTGATTCACCTTTCTTTGAAATTGCCTTTGATGGCGTGTTCTTTCAACAACTGACTTCTTTATATTACTCATATGTTGAAGAAGTGTCTCTTTGAAAGCTTGAAGATCTACGAGAGTATATTTGGTAAAGTATGTTCTTGTGAACTCTCGATCTTTTTTTGATAAGCTACTTAAGTCAATGAATTGCTGGAACTTATTTTTGAGAGCTAAAAGGATCTCCATGGATATAATCTTGTGAAAATCATCTTTGTCAAGTTCTTGTTGAAGATGGTCCACATTAAGTAGCATCGTTCTGATGAATGTCTCAATATCTTAACCAAATAGTAGAAAGAATACCTGTAAAACCCGCATGCTTTTACCATGAATAGTGCCCTTAAGATCGTACGTCCTAGATTAAAACTTACCTTATTTAGTATTGATCACATTCATGTGCTAATAGTCAAGCAAGTGCATACGTGTATGACAGGATAAGTATCGATTACGTACGAACTCATGATAAACAGTTAATAAATATGTCACGTGAACATAATTAAATCATGATCACCATTTAAAATACGAACTAAAATAATTACGTAAATACATATAATATAATTACGAGCGTTGAGATTACGATAAACTATATGATAAAATAAACAGAAACACTTTAAACACGAACACGTTTAACCACGAACGAACACGAAACATCGGGACACGGAAAACATTTGGGTTACCCCTTGTGGGCCCCATATCCATGAATTAAGGAAGAGAAATGGGCCTAGCCCATCATTTTTACTAAACAAGGGGTTAAGGGAAAAATGCATTCATTTTCACTTTTCAAGAAATTAAACATAAAACCCTAAAAAGTTTTCTCCTCTCCTTCCTTTTCCCTTTTGTAGCCGCCACCCATAACACACCTAGGAGGGGTGTTCTTGTTGATTTTGATCTTGGATATTGTACAAGTATTAGTGTTTGTTCATCCTTAATTCATCTACACATTCGGTATACCTTTTTAACCTTTCTTTTTAATTATTTCTTTTGATTTGATTTAGTAAATTAATTAAGAACATGATGTTTTTAAAACCTAATTAAAAACATGAAATAAACATGCATTTGGTTAAAGGGTAAAATCAAAAAGGGCGTTTTTAGGGTTGTTGGTTTGGCCGACGCCTAACCGTACCCGAAGGGGGGGGGGTCACGGCTTGGCCAAGGAACCACCACCGAGACCATAAGGTCCCGGTTTGGTGGTGTGGGTCCCACGGCAGCAAGGAACCAAGGGGAACCCCGATTTGGTTCGGGGTACGGTGTCGATATCATGCCCGGTTCACGGTTCGTTGGTTAAAACACGATTTATGCTACATGTTAATTTTTATGAATTATGAACTTAGGATATAAATTAATTAATAACATGAGATATTAATTAAATCATGACTTAGGTTATTTTAATTATTAATTTAGCATGATATTAATTTAACCTAAGTATTTTATGTTATAAGTTATAATTAATTAATTATTTAAAACATGCCTATAATTAATTAATTTAGACATGACTTAGGTTATGTTATTAATACATAATAATACACATTTTAACCTAAGTATTTTATTTCCATTTTAATTAAAACATGTTATACTTTAATTAAAATGCTTAACCTATAGTTTTATTAAAATACATGAAATAATAATTAAACTATACACTATATCATATGACTTAAGAAATAAGCTTATAAACACTTAGACTTATATGATAGCTTATGTAACCAGCTTAATTCTAAATATGGAAACTTCTACTTATAGAAACTTAATTAAATAAGGCAACTAATCTATTAATGGAAACCTTCTATATATGGAAATCTATCTAATTCAGGCAGCTAATCTAATCATGGAAACCTTCTATATATGGAAACTTATTTAATTAAGGCAGCTGATCTATTTTTGGAAACTTTCTATTTTTAGAAACTAATCTATTTTAAGCAGTAAATTCTATTTTAGGAAACTTTCTATTTTTGGAAACTTTCTATTTTTGGAAACTTTCTATTTTTGGTAACTTTCTATTTTTTGGAAACTTTCTATTTTTGGAAACTTTCTATTTTTGGTAACTTTCTATTTTTGGAAACCTGCTATTTTTGGAAAGTTACTTATTATTACACAGTAAGTATAATAATACATGAAATACCAGTAATACTTAATCAGATTAATCAGAATACAGGATAAACACAGTTTAAGGCTTTAAACAGAAAACCATGACCTAAAACATACAAAGTAAGCTAAGACGAGACATAAAACCCGGTACGTAATCAGTGAATCGATACTTATACACGTGTGTATTCATGTAGCGTTAGTGATCCAGAAGTAGGAGTCTTTCTTCCGTTCATTCACTGGACTTGAGGTACGGATTCCCGTCCTTTCAGTACGGACGTTCTTTCCTTATTAGGATTTCCCCGTATGCAGCCAACTGTTTTCCCAGTATTTGTTTTATTGTTTTGAACTGCTTATGTTTAATTAGCATAATCTATAGCCATATACAAGCATGACCAGTTTCACCTAGTTATGGAGGTACCATAACCATAACATTGGAGGCACCAATGTTATGACTTCCCCACGGCGGAGTGATTGCTCGTGGCGTCCCTTTTCAGTTTTGACCATATTATTATATCAGGTGGGGCGTATGGGTGCATCCTAGTTACATGTGTTATTCAGTATATCATGGTGAATGTGGTGTGTGCCTTGCATCCTTCACAAGGAGTTGATCCCTCCTACCCAAACCAGTATATTAATTAGAGGCATCCCCTCTAATCAGCATGATGAGGTCACCCCTCCAAGTATTCACGCACGTGACCTTTTCATGACCTATATGGGCTATGGTATATTTATGTTAAAACAGTTTTCATAAGATAAACATAAGGCTTTTCAAACTATGAAACCAGTTTTCTTAATACTTAATCAGTCTACTCATAACTTAGTCTTCCGCTGTTATATGTTACATGCTTATCCTATTTCATGCTTTATTGTATATCCGTGCACTGAGCGTTTTGCTCAGCCGTTACTTTCCTTTCCATGTCCCAAAACGGCAGGTACCCAAGACTCGAGCATTTGGAGGACATGCATAGGATGGAATCTGCCATAGACTTCTTCTCCTGTTTCCTTCATATATTTATGCGTGTTTAGTCTTTCATTCAGTTCATTTACTTTCTTATGTTTTGGGCTTATGTTTGGGAACCGATGTTTGATTCCGGTTTTCCCTATGGTCATGTATGTTTTACTACATATTACCTTGCATGCTTTGATGACACGCCATAATTACGTGTGACATTCCATTTATCAAAATGGGGTGTTACAATACCCGTTTGAATCCAATTTCAAGACGAGTGCCTTTTAGGTCTTCTCTTGAAAGAACCTGAAGGTGTGACTGAAGCAACTTTATGTGTTCCATGCATCTTTCTTTTGCTTTCAACATCTTGTATTTGATTGCATGAACGGTTTTGGTGGTAGAATCCTTGTTAGAAGGTTTACTGATTGGAGTCTCAGTATTTATCTGAACCTCTGGATTCTGCATCTTCTCTTTATTCATCTCAGTCATGGATGTTGTTGGTGTTGAATCCACGAAGATGTCCATTGAACGGATGTCTCGAAGAGGATACGATGTGTATGGATTACGGATCTTAGTGGATGTGTTGTGATTTGATTGTGGTTCAAATTCCAAAAAATCCGATTTTTTCTCAGTCCGACAACAAATTCCTCAGTCCGACAACAAATTCCTCAGTCCGACAAAACGGTAAGCCGAAAAAAAATTTGAATCACTAAATTTTGAAATCGAGTTAGAAATAGCGAAAAACTAGTAGGGAAAAAATTTGATTTTACTTGACCTAAAAATTTTAACTCTTTTTTTTTTCTTTTTTTTAGTCTTCGTGTAAACTATGTTCCGCGACTAGTCTAGATAGTGGCTAAGTCTAAAAATTACTCGAACAAAATATCCATCGGAATGTCCATCGGAATACCTGTCGGAATGTCCATCGGAATACCTGTCGGTGAAAGTCCCTAATCAATGCTAGAAACCCTAAACTTAGCTAATCAACACAAGGTATTACTTTTCAAACGTAATCTTATTATTGTATAATAAAGAATTACAAGTGTTATGGATAACACCGTTTGATGACAATGTGTTGTGCACACTTTGAACAACTATAAACCCTAACTTATGAATACAGTCGCAGCTGTTTGATTCTATACGTTCTAAGCAATAATGTTATGAATATACTCAAAGTGTTAAACATTAATGCATGGATACACATCCTATTTATAGTGTTACGAGATTGACCTAAATAGTGCTTGATGGTGACTACACAAGCTTTCACTTTTCAGACATCAGTCACATGATGCTCTTCTATTCTTGGTAGTCTTCCATTATGCTTTAAGGAGACAGTTGTCAAAACAGTTTCCTTTTTCTTCATAGTCTCGAACACACAAATGGCATGTCCAAAGTGTGTTGAGTGTTAACAGGGTATTGCCACCCCTGTTAACCCTCAACCCCTCAGAGTCCCTGATACATCTTGGCTGTTATTCATCACAGCCAATGAGTATGTCTTCAAGTAATCTTTGACTTCCTTGACAATGTCTCTGACATGGACTCCTCTGAGGTTGCTCACAGAGACTTGGATCTCTGTAAGTCTTGCGATACTTGCCTGCCTCCTAGGCACATACAAGGAACTATCTAACAACTTAATTATGTTTAAATCTATGATCAGGGAATCTAACAAGTTTAGATTCCCAACAATCTCCCCCTATTTAAACATAAATATTGCTAGATCTAACTAAGTTAAGGTAAGTGAGTTAACAGCTTCTTCTTACTCATAACACATCTAAACAAACATACCTCATGATTTTATTAATACTTAAAGGAAATTACAAGTACATTACAAAAGTAAAATAAAATGTGAAGGTAAAATTGGGCTGTGAATTTTTTCAATAGTCATCATTTTTAATCTTTTCTTCAGCTTCAGCTAAGTCTAGTCTGTTATCCAACTCTTCCTGCAAAGTTTTTGCAAACCTTTTGGAATACTCTGTGTTGATCTTGAGTGACTTCTTGTGACAAAGTAGCTGAACTGTTGATGCTAAGCGCAACTCATCTTCTCTTTGAAATACATACTGGCAAGCTCTATTCATGAATGCCATTCCTCTTTCAGGCTTTGTGAATGTCTGACCATCAACAGGGCCAACTATACCATTTGGTAGGATCAAATCCCTGTGCATACCATCCACTTGAACATCATCTGTGACAAAAGTTTCTTTAACAAGTTGAGAAACTCTTCTTCTTTTGTTACCAGTCTTTGGGGGTTCTTGTTCAAAAAGCTGTGGTGGGGGATCTATCTTGAGTTTAGCAGCCGTTTCTTTGATCCAGGTAAACTTGGCCTTAATAGTCTTAAGCAGAAAAAAATTAGCCTGTCCAGTTCTTTTGGCAGCTAAGGCTTCAAGTTCGAACCATTCAGATAACCCAAGTGTCTTTAACCTGAAGTTGTCAAACACATTCATGTTTCCCTGTTGGTTATCTTTCCATAAGATCATCTGTGGGGTGTTTGTGGATTTATGAATGGTGTATTTGAACTTGGTTATCTTGCCAGGTGCATATATGTTGTTAACGCAGGCATCATAATCAGCTTTGACTTTTCTTAGTCCCTCAGCCCGTTTAACTTCCATTTCCCTCAACCTTTGTTTTTTCTTTTCTCTTTCAGGTGGAGTCATCTTCCTTAGAGTAGCTTCATTCAATTCTTTGGCTGTCTTGAGTTCATTTAATCTCTTGAATTCCTCAGTCTGTTTCTCTATTTCTTCAGGAGTTAAAGGAATCTCATTGGAAGGTGTAAAGGTTGAAAATTGGGAAAGGTCTGTGGTGGATACTCCTGTCTCTAGCATCGCAGCTATCTTCTTTAGTTTGGTGTCTGTGTCAACCAAAACTATCTCCTTTACTTTCTTCGAGACAGAGGATCCACACTTATGTTTTTCAAAACATCAGCTCTTCTGATAAATGTTGTCTGAGCCTGAGTTTGTATTGCTTTGGGAAAGGAGCTAAGAGTGAACTTTAGCTTCTTGGCAGCTGGTTCACCATCATCCCAGACTCGCTGGTGTTAACCAAAGCTAGGGACTTTGATGAATCAGCTCCATCTTGATTATGTTGCTCCCCCTGAGTGTTATCCTCATCATCAGATATGTTAATAGGTGTGATGACTTGGAGGGGGACAGGTGTAATGGTGTTGTCAGCTGATGATGAGCCTTGTTTAGCAGATTCAAGGTTAAGTGTTGGTTCTTTCTCCCCCTCACGTTCATCCTTCTTACACAGACGTTTGGATGAACGTGTTTGAAAATGCCTTGCAATCTGTTCAACAGAGGCAGCCATAGCACGTCGCCTTTTCCTTGAAGCCCTGGCAATCTTCAGCAGAAGGTTGCTATTTCCATTCGTATTGGCCTGAACTCGATTTACAATGAATTTTGCATGACGGTATTGTCTGTTGCGAATGGCTTCGAATTGTCTGTGCATAGTCAACTCATGTTCATGGAATAAGGCAGGGACCTCTGAGTCAATTACATCCTTCATTCTTGTGGATAGGTGACTAAGTCCTTGTGCTACACCTTTTCGTGCACCATCCTTGATGGGTTCAGTAACTGCCTCAGCAACAGCCTTTTGGATGATCCCTGGAAAAGTGACAGTGAAGTTATGCATTTCAGACTTGATCACATCCAGCTTCCTTGATAAGCGTTTAATGTCGGATTGATGAAGAACAGGCTGAAGATTATGTATGTTGAGGCTTTGTTGAGCATAATCACCCCCCCCCCTTGGTAAAAGATCAAAAGTTGGTTTGGGCAGGATGATCAAACAACATAAACTCAGCTGTTGGATCATAGGCTGGGCGGTGGAAGACTGTTGTTGTGGAGGTAGCAGAGGTTGGAATAACAACAGCGTCCTTGGGAGGAGGAGTATTATTTTCAGCTGGGGTGGACACAGCGATTTCCTTGGGAGGAGAGGCAGATTGTTGATCTTCCTCATCTTCTTTATCCTCCTCCTCAAACATCCCCACAGGGATTTCATCTTCAGGCATTGACTCAAGATCAGAGACATCATCCTCTAATTACAGCATGTCTTCTTCAATATTCAGCAGAGGCTCATTGTCATTAGGTTGGTCTTGAGTAATTGTATCAGCCTCTTTCTCCTGTTGTACTTGGGTTTCAGTGACTGGCTGTACAATTTCAGCCTACAAATTGTTATAATTAGTAACAGGGAAAAATATATGGTTAATGATCTCCATTCGCTGCCCCTAGGAAAGCTGAGTGTGATTATTCAGCCCCCCAAAAGGTTAAAACCTTTGGGACTCTTTTGAGTGTGAAACATATGTTGTTTATGGATCGCCATTCGCTGCCCCTAGGAAGGCTGAGGGTGATCATTCAGCCGCCCCAAAAGGTTAACAAACCTTTGGGACTCTTTTAAGAGTGAAACATATGTGGGTGAAGGTCGCCTGTTATGCTGCCCCTAGGAAAGCCGAGGGTGATGATTCAGCTCCCCCTGAAAAGGATAAATCCTTTGGGATTCTTTTAAGGTGAAAAAGTTAAGGGTTAAGATCGTCTTATTACGCTGTCCCTAGAAGAGCTGAGGATGATGATTCAGCTCCCCTAAAAGTAAGACTTTTGGGATTCTTTTTCTGAGGGAACCAAGAGGCTGTGTGAAGTATAGCTGATCAAGGTTGAGACATATGTGTATCCAGGTTGTTGTTAGCCTGAATATTGTCTAGAGGGTGCAGGGTCATCGGGGTGCTTTATAAACACAAATGAATCATTCCCTGGTGCAAAGACAGGGTGTACAGAAGTCTTAAAGAGTTCTAAGTGCATAGACAGACTCCTATGGGTCTAGGATTACCCTAACTTCACCACTCTCTCCTACAGACAATTGAGAGTGGCTGCTTGTGAACCTCTAAAAATGTACACTGATTACCTGTGAGATATCAGCTGGATTAGGCTGGTTTCTTGTTGTCTCAGCTGACTTTGAGACACTAGACCCCTATTGTTGGTCAGCAGAAGTATCTGATTCCACATGAGTATCTGGAACAAAGGAGGTGTCAGTCTTCTTTCCCTTGGCCTTAGCAACAGATTTGGTGTGGGAAGAAGAGGGGATTTTCTTCTTCTTAGGTTGTTGGCCAGAAGAATCCTTGGACTTCGTAGTGTGCTGCCCAGAGGTCAAAGACTTAGACTTGCCAGACACACTAGAGGTATTCACCTTCTCAGAAGAAAGGAGCAAGGACTTCTCAGCTGTTGGTTGTTTGTTGGCAACGTTCATCATATGAGAGGTGACAAGGACATCTTCAGCTCCTACTTCTTTGTATATGGCACCTGTGATGCGGTAGGGCTTCAGAGCAGTCAACGCATAGTTATGGTAGTTGTCTCCCAACAGGCTTTCAAAGATCAGCGACAAGAAGCGAATATAGCAGATATTCTCTTCCCTGACTTGATTTCTTCCCTTCAGCTGTTCTACAAGGTCGGAGAAGAGAATGCTTCCAACATCAACATCAGCTCCCCAGATCAGCCCATATGTTATAGCTTGATGGTTAAAGGACATCTGATCTTGGGATCCCTGCATTCCTCCCAGGGATTTAACAATGTGGGTAAAGAGGACACGCCACATGGGTGTAAAGTACTTAATCTTCAAAGGAGATTTTGAGAGAACCTCAGCGGGTGTAAGGGAAGGGTTTACATCATGGAAGGGTTTGAGTGTGGCCATGGCATCTTTAACAGCCTTTTTATCAACAACCTTAAGGCATTCATCACCATGTTTCAATCCAGCCACACTCGAGAAATCTTTGAGGGAGAAAGCAAATGGGTGTTCGTTGCATTAAAGGCTAAAGGTTATTGTGTCATCTACCACTTCAGCAGAGTACCAGAATTCCCTAAGGTATTCTTGGTAGAAGGTGGTTGGGGATTTGGTGAAGGCTTCACTTAAGTCACAATTTTGCATGAAGTTTACCAGATCTGAGTAGGTGTCATTGGGAGCCTTGATCCATCCAATGGAGTTGTTGGAGGCGAGGATGCTTTCCTTGATCTCGAAGTTAACATTTGCTGCTTTGGGAACAGAAAACGCCATAGATTCAAGGTCGAAGGTGAAAGAAAATGGAGGATGGTTTAAGAGAGAGAAGAACTTAGAGAGAGAAATAGATTTGTGAAATGAGAATGGTGGTGGGTGAGAAGAGACGAGAGATAATATATATATTCAAACTAAGTAAACAATTATTCAACCGCATTAAATGCAAAGTGAGAAAATGACTGCTAAAGTGGGTCCCTTGACCTTTCAAAACTTATTTGTCTCCTCGTTATTCGAAAAATAAATGATTAAATATTTGAGAATGTTTTTTGCATTTACTTAGAAAGTAACTGCCTAGTTTCATGTGAAAACATTAATATAGAATCAATAATTTAATGAACACATTTAATATCAAGCCACAGGCTTTGAGATATTGAGCATCCCTAGCTCAGCAACTAGCCTGTTGAACGAAGGTTCAGCCTAAGGCTTTGTGAAGATATCAGCTAGTTGCAGCTATGTGGGAACAAAATGTAGCTCAATATCTCCCTTCATTATATGATCCCTGATAAAATGATACCTGATATCAATGTGTTTGGTACGAGAGTGAAGAACAGGGTTGTTGGATATGGCAATGGCGCTGGTGTTGTCACAAAAGATTGGCACTTGGTCATATAAAATTTCATAGTCAGCCAATTGACTTTTCATCCAAAGCACCTGAGCACAACAGCTGGCTGCAGCGACATATTCTGCTTCAGCTGAAGACATAGCCACATAGTTTTGCTTCTTAGCACTCCATCCAACCAATTTTCCTCCTAGGATTTGGCAGCTGCCTGAAGTGCATTTCCTGTCAATACAGCATCCAGCATAATCTGAATCTGAATAGGCCTTGAGATCAAAGCCTGATTCCTTGGGATACCATAGACCTAGGGATGGTGTTCCTTTGAGATACCTGAATATTTTCTTAACAGCCACTAGATGGGATTCTTTTGGGTTAGCTTGGTACCTTGCACAGATACATGTGGAGAATTGGATATCAGGACGACTAGTTGTCAGATACATGAGTGACCCAATCATGCCTCTATATAAAGTCTCATTAACAGAGACCCCTGACTCATCAGGGCCCAAGTTGTTGGGTGGAATCATAGGGCATTTCACTGATGCACAATCAGCTAAGTCATATTTTTTAAGTAAATCCTTAACATACTTTTCTTGACAAATTGAAATTCCTTTAGGACATTGTTTAATTTGAAAACCCAAAAAGTAAGTTAATTCACCCATCATACTCATCTCATATTTCTTGGTCATTAATTTAGCAAAACGTTTACTAAGATTGACATTTGTTGACCCAAAAATGATATCATCCACATAAATCTACACAATGATGAAATCACTCTTATCCTTGAAGGAAAAGAGTGTTTTATCAATAGAACCCCTAACAAATTTATTTTCAGTCAAGAAATTAGAAAGAGTTTCATACCATGCTCTTGGAGCTTGTTTCAGCCCATACATGGCTTTGTGTAGTCTGTAAACATGGTTGGGAAACTCGATGTTCTCAAATCCTTCAGGTTGTGCAACATACACTTCTTTAGCCAAATCACCATTGAGGAATGCACTCTTTACATCCATCTGGTACACAGTGAAGTTCATATAAGTAGCATAAGCCAGGAAGATTCTGATGGCTTCAAGTCTTGCAACTGGAGCAAAAGTTTCATCATAATCAATTCCTTCAGTCTGAGTATACCCCTATGCCACCAGCCTGGCCTTGTTTCTGATGATGTTCCCAATTTCATCCATCTTATTTCTATAGATCCATCTAGTGTCTGTGATATTCTTTCCAGGTGGAGCTGGCACTAGTGTCCATACTTTGTTCCTTTTGAATTGATTGATTTCTTCTTGCATAGCAGCTACCCATCCTTCTTCTACCAGAGCCTCAACTACTCTTTTAGGTTCAATTTGTGAGAGAAATTCAGCAAAGAGACATTCATTGGCTGAGGCAGACTCTGAGTCATAAATTCGCTGTCTGGTTGTAACCCCTGCATTAGGTTCCCCAATAATGTTGACAAGAAGAATGTGTTGATCTCTTGACCACTTATTTTGAGGAGTTGGTGACTCAAGGACAGGAACATTTGTGGACACAGCTGGTACAATTTGAGTTTCATCTTGCTGACTAGGAGGGCTTTCTTCAAAGACTACTTTAGTGTCAGAGTCATCTTCAGCCATATCAAGAGGTACAACTTCATTATCAGCAAGAGATTCTTCAGGGATTTGAAGAGTTGGTGAGTCATCAATAGCAGTAGAAGAAGAAGGACTACCAGAGGTTTGTGGTTCTTCTTCATCAAGTTCCTGAGAGGTAGGAACTTCTATGTTGTGAGTAGACAGAGGGTCAAAGGCATGAACATAAGGAGTGAGAGTGTTGGAGTGATGATGGTGATGACTGGTAGGTCTTGGTTCTGAGAACTCATCACTTGGGAAAGACACATTTTCATTAAAATCAATTTCATCACCCTTTGTTCTTGTTCTCTGTATGACTTCATCATCTTCATTGAATCTGACATGAAAGGTTTCTTCTACTTCTTGTCTTCTGATGTTAAATACTCTGAAGGTTTTGGCTGTTGGAGAGTATCCCAAGAAGAAACCATCATCAGCTTTTTCATCAAACTTTCCAAGTTTATCCCTGTAGTTGTAAATGAACACAGGGCATCCAAACACATGAAAATAGCTGACATCTGGAGATCTTTTTCTGAAAAATTCATAGGAAGTTTTACCATGTCTTTTGACAATGATTGATCTGTTTTGTGTGTAGCAGGCAGTGTGGACAGCTTCTCCCCAAAATTGCTTTGGTAAGGCTGCACCATTCAACATAGTTCTGGCCGCTTCAATCAAAGTCCTATTTCTTCTTTCAGCCACACCATTTTGTTCAGGGGTGCCAGCTGAAGAGAAGTTCTGTGAAATCCCTTTTTCATCACAAAAAGATTCAAGTTGATGATTCTTGAATTCAGTACCATTATCACTTCTTAGAGCTTTGACTCTAACATCATTCATATTTTCAACCTATCTGATGAAGGACATGATGGTATCAGCTGCATCACTTTTCCTTCTGAGGAAGAACACCCATGTGTATCTTGAAAATTCATCAACTATGACCAAGGTGTATTTGTTGTGATTAATGGTCTGAGGTTTGACATGCCCAAACAAATCCATGTGAAGGAGATGTAAGCACTTGTCTATAGAGAATGATTGCCTAGTCTTGAATGAAGACCTGTGATGCTTTCTTTGACACAGGCAGAACAAGTCTTGTCTTTAGAAAACATTACTGAAGGTAGACCAGCAACCAGGTTTTGTGTGGCTATCTTGTTGATGTTTTTGAAGTTGAGATGTGACAGTCTTTTGTGCCACAACCAATTGACACTTTCAGAGGCTTTAGCAAGAAAAAAATTTGAGTTGTCTTCAGAGAAAACAGCCATGTTGATGACATAAACATCTCTTCTTCTAGGTGAAATAAGCACAACATCATTGTTTTTGTTGAATATGGTTCCTTGAGTCTTAGTAAACAAAACCTTATAGTCAGCATCACACAATTGGCTGATGCTAATAAGATTGTGTCTAAGACCATTCACATATGCAACCCTGGTAAACGTAATTCCATTACAGTTCACTGAGCCATATCCTTCTGTGTCACCTGAAGAGTTATCTCCAAACACCACTTTAGGACCTGGCTCCTTTTTGTATCTGTGCAGGTATTGTTGAATCCCTGTCATGTGTCTAGAACAGCCACTGTCTAGATACCATACTGATTCCTTGAGATATTTCTGCACAGATACATAGAAATAGGTTAGTTCCTATGGTGAACCCACTTTCCAATAGGTTCCCTGAATTGCTTATTAGCAACTCTTGTGTTCCTGAAGAACTTTTGGCGTTGGGAGGACAATTCATTGTTTCATGGGTATAACTTCCACAGATATCACACCCAGGGAAGTCACCACACTCGTCTGGATGATGGTCCGTGAATCCACAGAATTTACAGGGAGGATAAGGTCTGTAGTTTCACTGTTGTCTTTTGGAACCCTGTGGTCTATCCCTAGAGGGTGTCTGAGCTCTTTTAGCTGCCATATGTCTGTCATGATCTAAGGTCATGTGGTGAGAGTTTTTACATACATTACAATAAGGTTTGATTAACCTTTCCCCTTTGGGTTCACCTAGGACTGACTTAGGTTCATGTGAAGTAGAGCATTCAGCGGAAGGCTTAATGTCTTGTTTCAAGAGTTCTACTTCTTTCATTAGAGACAACAGGCGTTCTTTAGTGGTAGGGTCAACCTTATTCACATCATTAGTAGAGACAGGCTTAAAAGCAACTTGTTTACCAGTTTGTTTAGCAGGTACATGAAAAACTTTAGCTGGAGGTTCCTCAATATTAGTTCTAAGTTCACCCTTAGCAGCTCGAGAGGAACTGCTAGGTTCAACTCCAGAGAGTTTGAGCAAAGGTGGTAACTCAGCCATATCTTCAGAGACATGGTCATTAGTCAAAGTGGTATCTGACATATGAATAGTCTCTGTAGATTTAAAGACAATGTCTTTGGGTTTGGTGAGAATTCTCAGCTTATTTTTCTTAGCAGATACATCCCTTTTAATGTTAGCAGGTACTTCATCATTAAGCAATTCATCTATTGTGAACCTAGCACACAGCCATTTTTCAATAACCTTGTTTAATTCAGAAACTTGGTCATTTAAAGCAATGTTTTTCAAGGTTAACCTAGTGACTTCATTTTGCAGGGATATTTTCTCTAAATTAACCCGTCTGAGAGTTTCACATTCAGATTTAGCATTTAGCAATTCAGTTTTAACAGGGTGAAACTTATCAAGTAGGTTCTTTCTTTTTCCTCAACAAAGTGTAAATCAACAATGGTGTAATCAAGGACATGCTTGCGTTCATCACTATCAGACATAGATAAAAGCCTGTGTACCTTTTTCATTGTGATGTCAACCCATTGTCCTGATCTTGCATCACCTTTTCCAACAGCTGGTTCATCCTCAGCTATAGCCATGAAAGCCCTGACTCTAGTAGTATCTTCCTCATCTAAAGTCAGTGGCTCATCATTCCAATCATAAGCTTTAGCTACCAACCCTTTCTCTGTCTTTTTATCACCACCCTTCTTCTTAGACAGAGCTTCAAGCTTCAAATTCATTTGTTCTTACTCAGCTTTAAGTGCCTTGTACTTGTTTTTGTAATCCTTCTTTTCAGTGTCTGATGAATTGGATTGGTGAGATGAGTTGTTGTGTTGTTTGAACTTGTAAGGTTTGGATGAAGATGATGGATAGGAGGGTGAGGATGTCTTGGTGGAAGGACAGTCTTTTTGGAAATGTCCAAGCTTTCCACAGGCAAAGCAAGTTTCTTTTGACCTGTAAGTTGGTTTACTAGCTAATCCTATTCTCCCTGATCTTTTGAAGAATCTTCTTTGGTTGGCTAGTAAGGCTCTTTCATGAAACTCTGCATTAAGGTCTGTCAAGAACTCTTGGCTGCTGCGGGTGTCTTTTTCAACATCAGAGTCGCTGTCATGAGGATGTGGTGCAGAGATCAAGGCTTTGGAAGATGCTCCTTGAACTACAAATCTTTCAGTCTTTGACTTGTAAATAGTATCGATCAGCCCTTCTTCATAATTATACTTTCCATAAAGCTGAGCTAAGGTGTCATTCTTGATTGAGTTATTAGCTCTCTGAGTCTGATTCAACTCAACCACTTTCTTGGAAGGTTGTTGACAAATGTGGCATTAATCTCAGCTTGACCAATGGTGACATCATTCATTGCTAGGTCATTGAGAAGAATCTTCAGCCTTGTATAGGTTTGCTGAACCTTTTCACCTTCAAGTGACTTGAAGGCATTGAACTGAAGTCTGAGAGCCTGAATCTTTGTCTCTCTTGTTTCAGAGGGTCCTTCATGGCCAAGGATGAGGTCTGTCCACATTTGCTTGGCTGTGGGACACTGAATGACAGACTTCATGATATGTTTGGGAAGACAGGATATGATGATGCTTTTGAGACGTTTATCTTGGTTTGCCAATTTTCTATCAGCTAGAGTCCATTGTTTGAGAGGTTTGAGAAGAGGGTTTTCTTTAGTGGAGGTTAGCGCCATGGGAATATAAGGACCATTTTCTAAAATTTCTAGAAGAAAAGGTTCAAGTCTATCGAGATACACAAGAAACTGACTCTTCCAACTGGCAAAATCTTCTTCATCATAGACTGGTACACTTGTGACATGTGATCCACCTCTTGAGTCAAAAAGTTGAGGTAGATCATCGTCATTGGCAGGAGGGTTGAGTCTTGGTGAAGATGGTGTTGTAGAAGGTGAATGTGGTGGGTTAGAAGTTTCTGGCATGGTGGATCTTGTTATAAAACGGAGAACGATGTTTCTTGAAGGTTTTAATATCAAACACCGCTCGGATACCAATTGAAAGTCCCTAATCAATGCTAGAAACCCTAAACTTAGCTAATCAACACAAGGCATTACTTTTCAAACGTAATCTTATTATTGTATAATAAAGAATTACAAGTGTTATGGATAACACCGTTTAATGACAATGTGTTGTGCACACTTTGAACAACTATAAACCCTAACTTATGAATACAGTCGCAGCTGTTTGATTCTATAAGTTCTAAGCAATAATGTTATGAATATACTCAAAGTGTTAAACATCAATGCATGGATACACATCCTATTTATAGTGTTACGAGATTGACCTAAATAGTACTTGATGGTGACTACACAAGCTTTCACTTTTCAGACATCAGTCACATGATGCTCTTCTATTCTTGGTAGTCTTCCATTATGCTTTAAGGAAACGGTTGTCAAAACAGTTTCCTTTTTCTTCATAGTCTCGAACACACCAATGGCATGTCCAAAGTGTGATGAGTGTTAACAGGGTATTGCCACCCCTGTTAACCCTCAACCCCTCAGAGTCCCTGATACATCTTGGCTGTTATCCATCACAGCCAATAAGTATGTCTTCAAGTAATCTTTGACTTCCTTTACAATGTCTCTGACATGGACTCCTCTGAGGTTGCTCACAGAGACTTGGATCTCTGTAAGTCTTGCGATACTTGCCTGGCTCCTAGGCACAGGCAAGGAACTATCTAACAGCTTAATTATGTTTAAATCTATGATTAGGGATCTAACAAGTTTAGATTCCCAACAGTCGGAATGTCCATCGGAATAACTGTCGGAATGCAGGTCAGAAAGTTCTATCAGAACTCCTATCGGAAAGTGCTATCGGAATACCTGTCGGAAAGACCGTCGGAATAACTGATCACCAAACCTATCAGAATACTTGATCAGAATAATGATCGCAATATGTAAACCCTTTTTCGATGGAAGATATCGGAATATCTATCGGAAAGTGAAACCCTTTTCCGATGAAAACCTGTCGGAATAGTACCAAATTCCCACTTTTCTTGGACTAAACCCAACCAATTCGAGATTTTAAGCCAAAAAATGATCAAAACACCCAAAATTTTTGTGTTTTTAGCCAAAGTGAATATACCAAATCTCTACCACAACGATGTAGAAGATTTGTATCAAGAAAAAACCATATAAAACATAAAAAAAAATTGGTTCGAATGATATGGATCAAAATAGGCACGAAAATCAAGAACACAAACACGAATCTTTAATCACCTATCCTCTATAGGCTCTTGATACCAAATGTTATTCCCACTTAATCTATAACACAAGATTTAGAAGAGATATTTAGAGAGAGAAAGAGAAGAAAAGTAGAGAGAGAAACTAGAGAGATGGAGGAAGGTGTTTTACTATTAAAGCGAGAAAGTAAATGTAACCAACACCCCCTTCCACACATGGAAGAGGGTATATATACCCACGAACCACATGGGCTTTCCATGGGCCGTGGGTTTGTTTCCATGGGCCGGGCTTGGCTTGTCTTGGGCTTAGAGCCCTAACTTATACAATATTAGCTTAAAGTCCAAGCTTGGTTTTCCCGACTAACTTATTACAATACAACACCATTTACGACTAAGATGACCTATTACATTCTTGTTTGACTATATAAAATATAAGGCTAACACTATGTTTTCAAAATTAAAACTAGTTAACATGACAAAAAACTAGGTTTTCTAGGACTTACTCATTTCCGCTGCCATTCATGCTTTATACTCTTTATATGATTCCATATTCTATGTTTTTTATGCTTTATTGTATATCCGTGCATTGAGCGTTATGCTCAGCCGTCTACTTTTCCATGTTCCCAAACGGCAAGTGCCCAAGGACGCAAGTAGGAACTCCAGTGTATGTGCATTCGGATTGGAAGCTATCCGGCCTCTTTTACCTTATGCATTTATTCCTAAATTATCATACTTTACTTCTTTTGGACATTGTTTAGTCCTTTCCATTTATAGTACTAATATTGATTGTGTGTGGGTTACTAGACTACCGATGTTTGATTCCGGTATTTCTATTTATGGTCATGAATGTTTAGACATTTACCTTGCATGCTTTTATGAAACGCCATAATTTACTGTAGCATTCTATCCTATTAAATGGGGTGTTACAGTTGGGTTGTGAACCTCTGCGGTCCTGCTCCCTTCCGTTGCCATGATTCCTGGTAGAAGATACCGAAGTGTCATAATTATGAATTATACGCATGAAACATAAGAAATGAGTATGTTTAGGGACCTGCTGCTGTTGGAGTTGCCAGCGCTGTTACGGTAATTATCATTACCGCCACGCCTATCTGAAGAAGAACGGTCTTGGGTATGATCGTTACCCTTGTGCTGAGTAGGCTACTACTGAGTAGTCGGTTGAGACCGGTCCCCAGTCTTCTGCTTGAAAGATGAAATTTATAGAGAAAGATAAATATTTGGATAGTACTGAATGAATTGAAATGATCATCACTGAGTGACGAAATTTATAACTCTTCTCGGGTCTCTCTGCCTCTTCAAGCTCATCTCTCTCCTAAAACATCTCCAACTTACATGTTGCATCGGCTACTTGTGCCACCGTGTTGAAAGTAGCACACACCAAGTTATTGGCGACCGATGTACGAAGAGCCCAACGAAAATGGTATGCTTGCTCTTTGGCATTACCTGCTGCTACGCCAAGAAAATCAGCCAACCAAAGAAAGCGTTGCATGGACTGGTTACTGTTCTCCCCAGCTCTCTGCCTGATCCCGTGGTACTCCCTCTTCAGCTTGTCCTGCTCAGCCTTGGGGAAGAACTGTCCCATCACCAACTCCCTGAACTGAGCCTAAGTCAAGCCAGCCACCCAATTGTCACCTCCCTCAAACTGCTTCACTGACTTCCACCATCCAAGCACATCACCTTCAAACTAATAACATGACAACCTTGCCTTGAATACAGGGTCGCAACCCATTTCATCAAATATCTTCTCGATATAAGCTAGCCAGCTTTTAGCCTCATTGGGGCTGTCAGTCTTCTCTAAGGATCAAGGGCGTTGCTTGTTGAATCGCTCCAGCCATGTGATCAGTGTAGCTGGAGGAGGAGGAGGAGGAGGATTAGGATGCTGGTTGTGGGTTTTCTATATTATATGATCCGGTGGTCTAGTAGGGTGGTAGATGGTGGTGTTAGCCATTGATGAGTTAGAGAGAGAAGGTTTAAGGTGTTCAAGAGAGAGAAGACAAATGTATAAATGAAAATAGAAAACACAACCAACAACCCCTCCTAGGAAGCCTTGGAGGGGTATATATAGTCACTCACGCGCCTACACTATATATAGTTTCCTAGTCTATCTTTGCGTGAGTGACTATGATAACTAATGGGACTTCTTAAATATCGTCACATAAAGTAAATTTCCAACAATCTTCCCCCATGAGACGACGTGTAGAATTCCTTACAATATTTTTCGTAACAAGTACATAATGATTAAGAACAAAGCTTCCATGAAGCGTCCAATGCTGATGATATCTTTTGAGGCCTTTGACTTCAAGTCTTCACTTTAAAACGACTCATCTTTGTA
Organism: Glebionis coronaria; assembly: GCA_025667525.1. Lineage (NCBI taxonomy): Eukaryota > Viridiplantae > Streptophyta > Magnoliopsida > Asterales > Asteraceae > Glebionis > Glebionis coronaria. Next base: position 512,739,873 of record CM046879.1, on the reverse strand, counting down.
GTAACTTGTAGAAGAAATACTGTAACGACACGAGCTAAATAACCCATACACTTCTGGTTAAGGAGAAGCATCTGAATTAACTTCCCCCTGATTCATGCCACATAAAATTGATTTAGAATCTTTTAATAGCTTCCCTCTAAACCGAAAATCCTCATAAGCAGTTTCAAAGCTTTCAATAAAGCTTAGAATGATTAAGCGCACAACGGAATTTAACAAGCAAACCCCATCATATGAAATGATAATGTTTCTATGAGTGAATGAAAGTTTGGGGCACATCAAGTAGATCAACAACGTCTCTTCTCAAGCTTGAATAATTCTTCTGAATTTTTCTTCCCCTGAAAGTTCAAGTTATGCATACTAGAAAGAATCAAGACATTTCTTCCCCCACGTAGTTGAAGAAAGGAATGTTGGGTCAAAAAGTTGATGTGGCAGAAACTCAAAAACAAAGAAAACATCAAGACATTTACTCAGGCGTTGACAAGAGTAATCCAAGCGTTGACAAGAGCAAATTGGGCGTTGACAGAAGTCAACAAAAGTCAAACGCTGTCAACAAAAGTCAACGTTGAAGATTTGATGGAGAAATCTATTTAGGGAATATATTGAGTATATTATTTATGATATACACAATATATACTTTATCTAAATAGAAGATTTAGATGTTTATTTGATTTTATCTCTTGTAGATTCTGTTCCTTCCACTATAAAAGGAACAAGGGTCTTAGGTTTTATTCATTCAATTCATTCACAATGTAAACCTAAAGTGTGTGTCGACTAGACGTGGGATTCAATGTATACACGTCTAGTGAATGTTGATTATCAATATAATTAGCAATCCAATTGTGTTTTAATTCATATTCGTGCCTAAATACCTTGTTAATGTGTTATGTTCTAATTCCGATTTGATTGTATAATCATATGAACATGATGCATTCCTAGTTGCTTCAAAGATCCGGAAACCAAGGTTTCCACAATTGGTATCAGAGCCTCGTGGCTCGTGATGCTAGGACCAACAAGGTGTTCGTGTATGGTGAAAAGAAGAAAAATCCGTCTAGGGTTTTTCTGGACGTTTTTGTGTGCGCAGCAGTATTCAGAAGGTCATACTTTTGATTGAACCGTTGGATCGTCACGAAATTTTATATGTGTGTTCTTCATACACATATCTAAACATCCACCAAAGGGATTGTCGAGTTTTATCCCCAGTCAAAAGTTATTAGGCGTCAAAGTTGGCTGATGAGTGATTTTCAGATTTTCTGGTTTACATAAAATCATGATTTAGGGTTTTTCTACAAACCCTAGATCAATTCAAAACAGAAAAAGATGATTTGCAGCAGTGTTATTTATTGAGTAGCAGCAAGAAAAGGGTTTTTTCAAAAACCCTAGATCTATTCATGATGTTTCTGAATCCACGTTAAACTTATTGTGTTTGATTCTTGTTTGGCTAATGGACAGTAAAAGACATGGGTTTGGATATTGGAGCTGCTGCTATAGAAGAATCAATGGATGATAAAGAAAACGTGTGGTCTGACGTGGGATTGAAGGACAGGATGCAACCTTATATATTGGACGAGATGCATCAATTATGATTGGTTAGAATTGTCATGTTCACACGTTATCACAAAACAAGTGATTCTTATTGGAGGATAATTATGTGTTCACACGATTTATTATTGTGTGTTCACATGGTTACTATGGACCTGCATCCACACGATATCTTCTAAGGTTTAGGAATTGATCCTATTGGTGGATAACCATGTGTTCACACGAGATCTGTTTGATAATAAAGGGAGAATGACGTGGGGCAAAATAATATCTTAAGTTTTAGGAACTGATTTTGACTACCGAATATTATGGGATGATATCTTCTATATTTGGATTCTAGAATTCATGTTATTTTCTCTTTGGGTAATAGATACGTGTGATGAGATGATGGCACAGGCTGAAGAATATGTTCAGTTGGGTGGGCTGCAAATTAGTACTGGGCTGCTATTATGGTTGAAGACAACAAAATACAACGTTGGTATTGATTTTATTTTCTATCCACTATCATATTGCGTCTTTTAGTCGTTGTTGAGAATCGTAGCCCTCGAAGACGTCAGCAGAAAGAGACGCTGACAAGGGTTGAATTGACGCTGACAGGAAGCATTTTGACGCTGACAGAATAAGTCAACGCTGATAGGTTGACAGTGTTGTCCGATATATGGTATTTCAAGCGCTGATAAGTATTGTCCGATATTGGACAATACATCTGACTTAGATATTGGACAGAAGAGGATATTGGACAACACAAGGAAGGCTGCTGTTTGAGAAAATTGGTATGTTTTGAGCACCCAAAAAGGTGGAAATTACACACGAAGGTACATGGAATCTCCGTTTTAATATAGAATATCATGTTGATATTTATGGCTCGGATATTTTTGAAAGGGATCAATGATCTTAAAGAGATTTAGCAACTTTTTATGGGAATTTGATGGATATTTTAAACTATGTAATCGGGATAGCCTTTTGAAAGAGTTATCCATCCAAGATTTTACATATGGTATGAAGATGTGATTCCATTAAAATCGTCATGAAGAGGTGTTGACTTAAGGGGAAGAATTCTTATGGTAAGTTTGATGATTGAAGAAGATTTTCGCGAGTTTGTGTTCTATCATATCCTAAAGTCGTGCACTCCCAGTCATAGACTTTAAAGGTAACTTGTTTGTGCTTATATTGTTACTGATGAAGTAATACAAGATCTAGGAATATGTGATTTTTCTTATGGTACTCTATGCACATATTTTCTATCACTTGAAGGAGTTACATTATTGTGCTCAGTGTCTCACAAAGGATGAGGATTTTTGTATTAGTTCCATACTTCATCACATCGTACAAGACATGGAACATAGGTTTGGGTTACTCTACTTCGACATCAAGAATTTTATTTATTTTTCTTCAAGATCATTACATAGAGCCTACATTTGGAGAATCTTCAAAGATTGCATACATTTTTACTTTCCTGTTGATGTGACAAAAAGGGGAAGAAATACACGCTACACTTGAGGGGAAGCAATTTGAAAATCATGTACAACTTACAAGAGATACACATAGAGTTTTGCCACCATCAACTAGGGGAAGATTGTTGGGTCAAAAAGTTGACGTGGCAGAAACTCAAAAACGAAGAAAACATCAAGACATTTACTCAGGCGTTGACAAGAGTAATCCAAGCGTTGATAAGAGCAAATTGGGCGTTGACAGAAGTCAACAAAAGTCAAACGCTGTCAACAAAAGTCAACGTTGAAGATTTGATGGAGAAATCTATTTAGGGAATATATTGAGTATATTATTTATGATATACACAATATATACTTTATCTAAATAGAAGATTTATATGTTTATTTGATTTTATCTCTTGTAGATTCTGTTCCTTCCACTATAAAAGGAACAAGGGTCTTAGGTTTTATTCATTCAATTCATTCACAATGTAAACCTAAAGTGTGTGTCGACTAGACGTGGGATTCAATGTATACACGTCTAGTGATTGTTGATTATCAATATAATTAGCAATCCAATTGTGTTTTAATTCATATTCGTGCCTAAATACCTTGTTAATGTGTTATGTTCTAATTCCGCTTTGATTGTATAATCATATGAACATGATGCATTCCTAGTTGCTTCAAAGACCGGAAACCAAGGTTTCCACAAGGAAACCAATCCCATGTATGAAGCTCAAATACTAAAGTAGACACTTTATCCCATTCATGAAGTTGACATCGTAACACCAGAGTCAATTAACTCCCGCAAATGCACATATCTTCTTCCGGAGATGCACCAGAGTCAATTAAGTCCCAGAAATGCATATCTCTCCATATAGGATAACGTTGATGAATAATTGCAACATCAAAACAATTAAATATCAAACAATAGTGTACCGTTTAGAGACTGATAACGCCACGAGTTAAAACACTGATTTTCTCTACGGTTATGACAATTGTCTTCCCGGAATGTCTTCAAATCAAAAGAAGGTATGAAGTTCATCACGTGTACTCGTTGTGCGTTCAATATGTCTTCTTCTTCCCCCTTGATGGTTTCGAAATCTCGGAACCAGCAATAAGTGGTACGCACATGTACCTGAAAATCTCGTGAGAATAATAAATAAGTTGAATTATATTATGCGAGAATCAGTTGCTGATCGAAATTATCTACTTATAAACTCTCCATGGCTATCTTTACCAATCCCCTTGTACGCAGTTTGAAATAACCAATGATGGAATAAACCAGATATACTAAACGTGAAACTGAATAAGAATTCCTTGATCTTGTGACTTAAGCTTGCACTATTGTTGATTGAAGAACGGTGGAGAAATCTCTAAGTACCCAATACATTACTGATGAAGTATGTAGGCACAACACCTCTTGAAATTATCCACATCGACTATGCGCGTGACACAGAGTACAATAATTTAGCTCATTAAAGTGATAGTTATCCGGGTCATCAACCATCCACCCCGAACCGGGAAACTAGATAAACAAGTCTTCATCCTAAGATTAAGCACTAACAAGTTATCTTTCAAAGATAAAATAAGTACACGCCTTCAAAAAAATCCGTCTTCAATTTCAAATAATAATACCCGATCAAAAATCCGTAGCCACTAAAAATATAGCCATTTTTTTCTTGGTCTCGTCAAATAATTCTTGTCACTTTGTCTCGTCACTAAAACATATCACTTTGTCTCATAAGTTTGTTGTAACGAAGTCCAAATATAGTTATCAACTATAACATATACTCGTACTAATAAATCAGCAAATATTATACTTAAATTCAAATGAGTCCAAATCATAATATTGACTTTACATATTAGCAACCATTTCATAGTACGAGAAATATATTTGGACATTCATATATCAACCATTCCATAGTGCGAGAAACTCCATATTTAGACATACGTATATAACTGGTTATCCCATTTGGACATGCGTATCATATGGTCCATATTCAAATACTAGGACCCGGCCCATGAGACATCATATCCTATAGCTTAGAATATAAAACGTACTATATTAGGTCATTTAACCTAACCACATACATACTTATCACCGCCCCCATGTCACTACTCCCTTCATCTCTCATCCTAATTTCTTTGACCCAACAAAAACGCAGCCACCTAACAAATACATAGTAACCTCCGTCTCATCTTAACTGCCTAAATCCCAACTCCCAAATCCAAATCTCCTACAGAATCAAACATCAAAACTCATCCCATTTAAACCATCATATCCAATATCACGTAAAACCCTACATGTATTGTTTATTTTGGTGTAGAATCATACATAGAAATCTGAATCGCAACAACCAACAATCTCCCTTATCTTGACACCACCGAAAACACATATGTTGACAAAACCCATGAAGAGAAAAAATCGAATTTGGCTGCAAGATCATAAGAAATTGGTCTTGGGTAGGTTACTTTGGATTAAAATTAAGAAAATGAATCGAACATATATGTTCTAATTCTTTCTATGATTTCGTAAATTAATGGTGGTTTAGCCAGACATTAGATCTAAGATGCATGATGTTTCGAGTTGGATAGATCAATTAAAATCTTAACTCATCTTTAAAAGATGTAACCGAAACTAAATCTGAGATCATATTTGTTTTATATGTTTTGGTTCGAGTCTAGAAGTGATGGGATTATGAGACGAAGGGTTTAAGTTAGATGGAGTTGGATTGTAGAGCATTAGATTGAGTGTTGCGTTGGCTGTTAATGGGTCTCGGCAAGTTATTAAACAACATGGTCTCGAGTTTTGTTAAACTGGTCGCAATTATTTAAAAAAAACCATCGCAATGTTAGACAGAACATGTATCGCAATGTCATTTCAAACCAACATCATCGCAATGTTAGACAGAACATGTATCGCAATGTCTTAGAAACCCTATCGCAATATCTGAAATCTTATCCAAATGTCCTTTTCCGGGATTTCCGGATCTGGATTTTCTGGGTCTGATTTTCATCTTCATCTTCATAAACAACAAAGAAAACCAGAAATTTTTTTAATACCAGATCTAGAAAAAAATGACTAGTTTAAGTGTTGATCAAAAAAGTGTGATCATGGACAGATGAGACAAGATATGAAACCGTGAGACAAAACCATGGAATGATCTAAACTTTGACCATAAAAACTCAAAGTTTGACCAGTGGGAAATGATTAATACCATAAAAGATATGACTGACACATAAAAAACTGTGACAAAGATTTAGCATCGTGACCAAAAATAAAACTTAACAGATCGGGACAACAAAATACTAAAACCACCAAATCAATAACAATAAACACGAAGGATCCAAGGATTGAACCGTCGGCTCTGATACCAATTGTGTGTTTGCTATATTATATGATCCGGGTGGTCTAGTAGGGTGGTAGTTGGTGGTGGAGGTAGCCATTGATGAGTTAGAGAGAGAAGGTTGAAGGTATTCAAGAGAGAGAAAGACAAATGTATAAATGAAAATAGAAAACACAACCAACAACCCCTCCTTGTAAGCCTTGGAGGGGTATATATAGTCACTCACGGGCCTAAACTATACATAGTTTCCTAGTCTAGTCTTTGTGTGAGTGACTATGATAAGTAATGGGAATTCTTAAATTTCGTCACATAAAGTGAATTTCCAACACTGGTGCTGGTGCTGATTGTTGGCAGCTTGCACCTCGGCCCTGATTTCATTCCTCAGTTGAGGAAGCATGGCCTGCATCGCAACTTGAACTGCTGCATTGAGTTGTTCCTGCTCGCGTGTGAGAACCATCTGATAGTATAAAAAATGCATGATTAAACTTATTAAAACATAATATACATGATAAAATTTCATGCCAATAAATAATGAGAAAATCTTTATGCATGAAAACAGTGTATGAATGCATGATGATGAAATCACATGGGTTTGGGTGAACGCCTTTGGGTCGGTTCACCTAAACAAAATGACATGACGAAGATGAATGCCTATGGTTCGGTTCATCAAAACAACACGATAGATAAAAGCACATGCGACTAAATACGGCCATTCTTGTACCAACCATTACTTAGTCAAAATTCCTGAGACAATGACATATGATATAAATGCATGAAAATAAGCTGTTAGTTCTAGGAAGATCATAGTGACTACCCACTAATCACAGGTCATGTTTTGAGAGCTTACAAGTCGAAGCCTTGGCTCTGATACCATAAATGTAACACCCTACTTTGGTAAATGGAATGTCACGCGTGATTATGGCGTGTCATCAAAGCATACAAGGTAAATTTCTTAAAAACATTAAATGACCATGAATGGAAATACCGGAAACAAACATTGGTACTCCAAGTATAAGCTCATCACACACAAACATAAGTATTGTAAAGAAAAAGGACTAAACAATGACCAAAGAAATAAGTAGCAAAATGTATGATGAAATGCATAAAGTAGAGAAGACTAGATAGCTTCCAATCTATATGCACGTACACTTAAAGTCTACGAGCACCCCTGAGTACCTGTCGTTTGGGAACATGAAAGGAAAACGGCTGAGCATAACGCCCAGTGAACGGATATACAAGCATAGCCTGGATTAACATAAGCATAAAAGACTAATAGCAGCGGAAATGTATAAATCCTATGTAACCTAGAAACATGTTCATAAAACTGGTTTTATAGTTTGAAAAGACTTATGTTTTATGTAAAATCTGTATTAATTAGCTAATATCTCATATAGGTCATGAGGTTCCACCGTGCATGAATACTTGGAGGGGAGACCTCGTCATGCAATTAGAGGGGTTGCCTCTAATTAAATAGTCTAGGTAGGAGGGATCAACTCCTAGTGAAGGATGCAAGGCACACATCGCATTCACTCTGGTAATACTGGTAAAACATGTAACTAGGTTTCACCCATACGCCCCACATAATAATATAATATAATGGCCAAAACTATAAAGGGATGTCACGAGCAATCACTTCACCATGGAGAAGTCATAACACCGGTGCCTCCAGTGTTATGGTTATTGTACCTACATAACTAGGTGACACTGGTCATGCATGTATATGGCTTAGGCTCTTAACTAACATAAGAAATCAAACATATAAAACAATACTGGGAAAACAGTTGGCTGTAAACGAGGAATCCTAATAAGGAAAGAATGTCCATACTGAAAGGACGGGAAATCGGTACCTTATGTCCAGTGAACGAAGAAGACGAAAGAATGAAAGCCTACTCCGATCTCACTAATGATACATAAATAGGAGACATGTATAAGTATTCTGTTTACTGAGTACGATACTGATTATATCACGTCTTAGCATGTTTTATATGTTCTTGTCTTGTTTTACTGATTCTAATGTTATGCTGTGTTTATCCTGTATTCTATGTATTCTGATTAAGTATTACTTGTATTTCTTGTATTATTATACTTGTTGTGTAATAATAAGTAACTTTTTAAAAATAGCAGGTTTCCTAAAATAGAGAGTTTCCAAAAATAGAATGTTTCCAAAAATAGAAAGTTTCTAAAAACAAATTAACTTCTAAAAATAGATCAGTTTCTAAAAATAGATATTTTCCAAAAATAGTAAGTTTCCTGAATTTGAAAGTTTTCCATATTTAGAAATAAGCTAGATTAATAAGCTAATAATATAAGCTTAAGTTTACTGGTTAAATATCAAAAGTCATAAAATTATTTGTATAGTTTATTAATAATATCATTTTAATTAACTAAACTATAGGTTATATGATTTAATTAAATATAAGCATGATTTAATTAAATTAAGGTGTATAAAATACTTGGGTTAAACATGTATTAATATTATATTAATTATAACCTAAGTCATGCTTATTAATTAATTATAATCCATGTTCTAAATAATTAATTAATACTATAGTCTAAATTAAATAAATAAAATACTTAGGTTAAAAATGTTTAAATAAATAAAATACTTAGGTTAAAAATGTATTATTTCATAAATAATAATAACCTAAGTCCATGGTTAATTAAATTAATTATTATTCATATTTTAATTAATTTAATTTTCTTGTTAAATAATATAACTTGTAAAACTAATAACTTGTAAAAATTAGTCGTGAACCGGACCTGTGATTTTAATTTAGACCTATCGTGAACCGGACCAAATTCCCCCTTGAACCGAACAAAACAAACACCCCCTTAACAGTGGCAAACCGGTTCAGCCGGTTGCCACTATTTGTGTAAAAACACCACCGGCTTAAGCCGGTGGTTTGCCCCTGCCTGCCTCGGCTAGCCGCTGCCCACACAGGGTTCCCTCCGGCTGTTAGCCGGTGGATTCCCCAGCCGAGCCGCGCGTTCCCCCTGCTTGACCAAAACAGCCACCGGTCTTTGACCGGTGGTGTTCTTACTGATGCCGAGACCCAACACCAACCAAACGGTACCCCGACTCAAGTCGGGGTCCTTTGGTTCTTGCTGCCGAGACTACCATAGCCCACACCGAGACCGTAGGGTCTCGGTTGGTGGTGATTCGAAGACCACCGAGGGCTTCGGCTCTCGGTTCCTTGCGTCGGTCGAACCAAAACCACCCCCAACCCGATATTTTTCCATTCTTTTATTTATCCCATGATTCCAACATAATTAATTACTTGTTTTTATTAATCTCCATGTTTACATATTCTTGATTTAATAAAAGAATAAAAGAAAAGGATTTAAGGATTTACCGAATGCGTGAACAATCGAGAATAAATAACACGGACACAAGCACTTGTTTTTAATCACCAAAATCAATCAACACCCCCTTGTGGTGTTGCTATAGCCGACGGCTAAAGGAGAGAGCATGGAGGCTAGGCTTTTATTTTTCTTGAAAACTCTGTGAATGAAAAATAAAGTTTTTCCTTTATGTTTATTTTGCTAAAAATCAAGTTCGGCTTGGGCCCCCCCTTTGTTCTTGTCCGCGGCTATAAGGTTCCACCAAGGGAAACCCGAACATTTTTCGTGTCTAATATTTTACGTGTACATACGTTAGCGTTTTCGTGTTATGTCGTAACTAATTATTCGTGTAATAACTAATAGTTGTACGTAAACGATATTTATCGTATTATAACAAATAAGTACCTAATTACATGCTCGTGATTTAACGTTCATGATTTCATGTTCGTGATTATAATTATTATTGTTAATAATTATCGTGTACTATCACGTACTTAATACTTATCGTGTAATAATACGTATGTAATTTCTGTAATTAATAATCGTGACACGTGTTCGTGCTATAAAAGGAAAGTTTTAATTTGTACATACTTTTTTAAGTGTATTGTTCATGGTAAAAGCATGCGGGTTTACACATGGTAAATGAATAAACTATAGGTTATGTGATTTAATTAAATAAAGCATGATTTAATTAAATTAGTCTAAATAAATACTTAGGTTAATCATGATTTATTATGTTTAATAATTATAACCTAAGCCATGTTTTATTAATTAATTATAGTCTATGTTTTAATAAATAATTAATAAATATAGTCTAATTTTAATGAAAAAATACTAAGGCTAAAACATGTATTATTTTAATAAATAATATAACCTAGGTCATGATTAAATTAAATTAATATAGCATGTTTAATTAATTTAATTTTTCTTGAAAATAATTACTTAAAAAAATGTATAACTTGTAAAATTATCCCGTGCCCGTGTTTTTAATATAAGCCGAAACATATAAGCCGAAACATAAGCCTAACCATACACACCCTAACAGTGGCTACCCGACCTAGCCGGTTGCCACTGTTCGACCCATATTCCCACCGGCTGTTAGCCGGTGGTTCCCCCTGCTTTGGCTGCAGTTCCCAGTAATCGAACAAAACAGCCACCGGCTGAAGCTGGTGGTCCTGCTGTTGTTGCGCCAAGACCCAAACAACACCCCGACTCACGTCAGGGTCCCCTATTCTTGCGGTTGAGCAACCAAGGCCACACCGAGACCCCTTGGTCTTGGCTGTTGGTGCGAATCAAACCAAGCTGAGAGCTTGGTGGCTCTCGGTTGGGTGTCGTCCGAACTAAAACCCCACCAAAACCAATGTTTCATGTTTTCTAGTGTTAATCTAACATGTTTTATTATGTTTTTAATATTCTTACAAATGAACATAATAAAAAGGAAAATAAAATTAATAAGATGAAGGTTTTGGTGATACCGTTGGCGTGATTAGAAAGGAACTAAGAACACGAACACGTTTCTCCCAAAATTAAAGATCAAAATCAAACAAACACCCTCTTGGTGTGGTGGTAGCCGGCGGCAAAAAGGTAGGAGAGAAAAGAGGCTAGGGTTTTCTTGTTTTGTAAAATTCTGTAATATGTAAACCTGTGTTTTTACTTTTTCCCCAATTAGTCAAATATGAAATGGGCTTGGCCCTTTCCTTGTCCTTGTCCGCGGCTACATAAGGCCCAAAGGGCAAACCCGAGCTTTTTCGTGTTTAATTATTTTACGTGTTCGTTCGTATGATTCAATGTTCGTATTGGTTCGTGTTTTAATATTCATGAAATATATATTATACGTAATACTTGTTTATCGTGCAATTATATATAATACGTAGTTCACATGTTCATGTTTTAATGTTTGTGATTATAATTATTATTAATAATAATTATCGTGTAGTATCACGTACTTAATAATTATCGTGTACTAACACGTACGTAGTAACTATCGTGCATTAAAACATACATAATTTCTGGATTTAATATTCGTGACACGTGTACATGACAGAAATGGAAAGTTTTAATTGTTTCGAGATTTCATGTGTTTACTGTTCATAGTTACTGTTCATGGCATTTTAATGCGGGTTTTACACACACAACTTTGTTTCAACAATTGGAAAGCTATCTCTTGATCATTTTCCCAAACAAATGGTTTGTTCTTCTGAGTCAATTCGGTAAAAGCTTTAACAATTTTTGAAAAACCTTCGATAAATCTTTGATAATATCCATCTAATCCTAAGAATTGCCCTATTTTTGTAGGCGTAGTAGGTTCTGTCCAATTCCTCACTGCTTCAATCTTCGTAGGATCCACTCGAATACCTTGGCTATCAATGACATGCCCTAGGAATTGCACAACATTGATCCAAAATACGCACTTCGAATGCTTAGCATATTACTCCTCCTTCTTAAGTAATTCGAGAATTATACCAAGATGCTTGGCATGTTCTTCTCTATTACGAGAGTAGATAAGAAGATCATCGATAAACACGACTATAAATTTATCCAAGTAAGGCTTACACACTCTGTTCATGAGGTCCATGAAAACAACGGGTGCATTGGTTAAACCAAAAGGCATCACTTGAAATTCATAATGTCCGTATCGCGTCCTAAAAGCAGTTTTAGAAATGTCGTTTTCCTTAACTCTTAGTTGATGATAACCTGAATGTAAATCAATCATTGGATATATGCTCGATCCTTGAAGTTGATCGAATAATTTGTCGATTCTGGGTAATGGATAACGATTCTTTATAGTAAGTTCGTTTAACTCACGATAATCGATACACATCCGAAAAGATCCATCTTTCTTCTTAATAAATAAGACTGAAGCTCCCCATGGTGATATACTTGGTCGAATATCTAGCCCCCCCAATTTTACATTGCACAGCGGAAATACACAATTGGGTGCTAGACACAAGCATCATCACACAAGGTATATTGAACGACTCAAAATAGAGACGTTGTAACACCCCATTTTGGAAATGGAATCTTACGCATAATCATGGCGTGTCATCAAAGCATACAAGGATAAATGTCTAAGCATTATTTGACCATAAAAGGGAAATACCGGAATCAAACATCGGTAACCCCAAAGTAAAGCTCATCACACACAAACATAAATACTGTAAAAGGAAAGGACGAAACAATGTCCATTGCAAGCTGTATTAAAGTAAAGGAAATGCATAAAGTAAAGAAAGACAGTAAAGCTTCCAATCCATATGCACGTACGTTTGAAATCTACGAGCGTCCCTGAGTACCTGCCGTTTTGGGAACATGAAAAGGAAAACGGCTGAGCAAGACGCTCAGTGCACGGATGTACAAAATAGCATGAAATAGGATAAGCATGTAACATATAGCAGCGGAAGACTAAGTTCTGAGTAAACTGGTTAAGTATTAAGAAAACTGGTTTTATAGTTTGAAAAGCCTTATGTTTATCTTATGAAAACTGTTTTAAAATAAATATACCATAGCCCATATAGGTCATGAAAAGGTCACGTGTATGAATACTTGGAGGGGTGACCTCATCATGCTGATTAGAGGGGATGCCTCTAATTAATATACTGGTCTGGGTAGGAGGGATCAACTCCTTGTGAAGGATGCAAGGCACACACCACATTCACCATGAAATACTGAATAAAACATGTAACTAGGATGCACCCATACGCCCCACATGATATAATAATATGGCCAAAACTGAAAGGGACGCCACGAGCAATCACTCCGCCGTGGGGAAGTCATAACATTGGTGCCTCCAATGTTATGGTTATGGTACCTCCATAACTAGGTGAAACTGGTCATGCTTGTATATGGCTATAGATTATGCTAATTAAACATAAGCAATTCAAAACAATAAAACAAATACTGGGGAAAACAGTTGGCTGCATACGGGGAAATCCTAATAAGGAAAGAATGTCCATACTGAAAGGACGGGAATCCGTACCTCAAGTCCAGTGAATGAACGGAAGAAAGACTCCTACTTCTGGATCACTAACGCTACATGAATACACACGTGTATAAGTATCGAATTACAGATTACGTACTGGGTTTTATGTCTCATCTTAGCTTATTTTGTATGTTTTAGGTCATGGTTTACTGTTTAAAGCCTTAAACTGTGTTTATCATGTATTCTGATTAATCTGATTAAGTATTACTGGTATTTCATGTATTATTATACTTACTGTGTAATAATAAGTAACTTTCCAAAAATAGCAGGTTTCCAAAAATAGAAAGTTTCCAAAAATAGAAAGTTTCCAAAAATAGAAAGTTTCCAAAAATAGAAAGTTTCCAAAAATAGAAAGTTTCCAAAAATAGAAAGTTTCTAAAAATAGAAAGTTTCCAAAAATAGAAAGTTTCCAAAAATAGAAAGTTTCCTAAAATAGAATTTACTGCTTAATATAGATTAGTTTCTAAAAATAGAAAGTTTCCAAAAATAGATCAGCTGCCTTAATTAAATAAGTTTCCATATATAGAAGGTTTCCATGATTAGATTAGCTGCCTGAAATAGATAGATTTCCATATATAGAAGGTTTCCATTAATAGATTAGTTGCCTTATTTAATTAAGTTTCTATAAATAGAAGTTTCCATAATTAGAATTAAGCGGGTTACATAAGCTAACATATAAGTCTAAGTGTTTATAAGCTTATTTCTTAAGTCATAAGAGATAGTGTATAGTTTAATTATTATTTCATGTATTTTAATTAAGGGTTTTGCTAACAGCAGCCCTATGGGTTTTTCTTAAGGCTACTATTTATATAAAATTTCATTAAATGAACTGATTATTTCCATATTTATATGTATTTAAATATTATAATTATGGAATGTGTAATTTAACATGGAATGATTTATTATAATTAAATGTTGAATTATCAATTAAGTTATTTAAAAATGGAAAGTTTTATATTAATTAAATGTTTAATTTTAATTATGGTAACCTTAAGAAAAACCCATAGGGCTGCTGTTAGCAAAACCCTTTAATTAAACTATAGGTTAAGCATTTTAATTAAAGTATAACATGTTTTAATTAAAATGGAATAAAATACTTAGGTTAAAATGTGTATTATTATGTATTAATAACATAACCTAAGTCATGTCTAAATTAATTAATTATAGGCATGTTTTAAATAATTAATTAATTATAACTTATAACATAAAAATACTTAGGTTAAATTAATATCATGCTAAATTAATAATTAAAAATAACCTAAGTCATGGTTTAATTAATATCTCATGTTATTAATTAATTTATATCCTAAGTTCATAATTCATAAAATTAACATGTAGCATAAATCATGATTTAACCAACAAACCATAAAACGGTCATGAACTCGACACCGTACCCCGAGCCAACTCGGGGTACTTGTGCCCCCCTTGCTGCCGTGGGTCCCACATGCACCAACCAAGACCAAAATGGTCTTGGTGGTGGCGGCAAAAGCAAACCGAACCCCCCTCGGGTTGGTTATACTAGGCGGCCAAAAACAAACACCCTCATATATCATCCTTTGATTTTAATTAACCCCAAAACATGTTAGGTCTATATTTAATTATCATGTTTTAACAAAAATAAAAATAACATGTTCATGAAAATAATTAAAGATTAAAAAGAAATGAAAAGAAAGGTTTAGAATGATATACCAATACGTAGCTTGAAAGAGGATGAACAAACACGGTTTATAACAATGATTTTTGTGATCAAGATCAATCAACAACCACCTTTGGTGGTCTTATGGGTGGCGGCACAAATAGAGACCAAGGAGGAGGAGAGAAAACTTTTTAGGTTAAATGCTATTTTGCTTGAAATGTAAAAATGAAATGCATATTTACCATAACCCCCCCCCCCCCCTTCATGTAAAAGTCAATGGGCTAAGACCATTTTGGTTATGTGTGCCGTAGGTATGGGGCCCCACATGGGGTACCCGTACCTTTTCTCGTGTCCCGATGTTTTGTGTTCGTTCGTGGTTAAACGTGTTCGTGTTTAAAGTGTTTCTGTTTATTTTATCATGTAGTTTATCGTATTATTTACATTCGTAATTAAGTACTTACGTAATTATTTTAGTTCGTGTTTTAAAATGGTGATCATGATTTAATTATATTCACGTGAAATATTTATTAACTGTTTATCATGAGTTTGTACGTAATCGATACTTATCATGTCATACACGTATGCCCTTGCTTGATTATTAGCACATGAATGTGATCAATACTAAATAAGGTAAGTTTTAATCTAGAACGTACGATCTTAAGGGCACTATTCATGGTAAAAGCATGCGGGTTTTACAATTCTTCCCGCCTAAAAAGAATAATTCGTCCCCGAATTATAGATAAAGTAACCTGGAAAGAAGTAACATACCCGAACTCAAAATATGAAGTGAGGGTAAGAAGCCCGGATAGACTCCTCCGTTTCCCAAGTGGCTTCCCGCTCGGTATGGTCCCTCCAAAGAATTTTGACGAATGGAATCGTCTTCCTTCTCATGACTCGTTCTTGCCTGTCAAGAACTCGTTCGGGTTCCTCTATAAAAGTGAGATCTTCACGTATCTGTTCCAGTGGATACTGAACCATGTGAAGGGGATGATACTTGTACCCCCTGAGTAAGGACACATGGAACACGTTATGCACGTGCGAAAGCTGAGGAGGTAACGCCAATCGGTAAGATACTTCACCGATTCGTTCAATGATATCAAATGGTCCGATGAAACGAGGACTGAGTTTCCCTTTGATCCCGAAGCGTTTAACACCACGTGCCGGCGAAACCTTGAGGAAGACGTGGTCTCCCACATTAAAATGTATGTCCCTACGATGCTTATCAGCGTAACTCTTCTGACATGACCGTGCTTCCTGCAGCTTCTGCTTAGCTACTTCGATCTTCTCATTGGTCATTTCTATAATTTCTGGTCCTTCGAGTGTTCGCTCTCCCACTTGATCCCAGCAGATTGGAGCGTGACACTTCCTGCCATACAACATTTCGAAAGGAGCACATTTGATACTTGCGTGCCAGCTGTTGTTGTATGCAAACTCGACCAAACAGATGTAATCGTCCCAATCACCTGTCCATTCCAACGCACACGACCTTAACATATCTTCCAATGTCTGAATTGTTCGCTCCGACTGTCCGTCCGTTTGAGGATGAAAGGCCGTACTCAGCTTAAGTTGTGTACCCCAAGCTTTTTGCAGACCTTTCCAGAATCGCGACGTGAAACGAGGATCTCTGTCTGAGACGATGCTGGAGGGAGTACCGTGGAGTCTCATGATCTCCCTTCTGTAAGTATCTGCGAGTTTACTTACCGGGTCTTCCTTGCGTATCGGTAAGAAATGAGTTGATTTGGTGAGTCGATCAACGATGACCCAAATAGCATCATGCTTCTTCTTGGTAGGCGGAAGACCGGTAACAAAATCCATGGTGATTTTGTCCCACTTCCACTCTGGAATATCCAACGGTTGAAGAAGACCGCCCGATCGCTGATGCTCAATCTTAACCTGCTGGCAGGTAAGACATTTGGAGACATAAGTGGCTACATCCTGTTTCATACCACTCCACCAAAAGTGCTGTCTGATGTCATGGTACATTTTTGTCGACCTAGGATGTATAGAAAATGGGGAGCTGTGAGCTTCAGCTAACAATGCTTCCCGGAGTTCTTGATTGTCAGGAACACAAAGTTTCGTGCCCTGCCAAACGATACCGTCTGCGTCCATTCTGAATTCTGTCTGCTTCTCCAACTTCTGAATTATCGCCCATATTTCTCCATCATCCTTCTGAGGTTCCTTGATCCTAGACAGTAACTCGGGTTCTACTCTAAGATTCGCCCAGTATCCGTGCTGCCCATGTACCATGATTTCGATGTCTAGCCGCTCCAAGTCTCTTATGTTTTGTTCCTTGATTCCAATGCCGTTAATCATTCCGGACTTTCTGCTGAGTGCATCTGCTACTACATTAGCCTTTCCGGGATGATACTGTAGGTTAATATCATAATCCTTCAACAGTTCCAACCATCTCCTTTGTCTCATGTTCAATTCACGTTGAGTGAAGATATACTTCAAGCTCTTGTGATCCGTGAAAATGTCGCATGATTCTCCGTATAAGTAGTGCCTCCATATTTTCAATGCGAACACCACTGTAGCAAGTTCCAGGTCATGCGTAGGGTAGTTTTCTTCATAGGGCTTAAGCTGCCGTGAAGCATACGCGATCACTTTCCCATGTTGCATGAGAACACAGCCCAGTCCCTTCCCCGATGCATCGCTCTAGATCTGAAATCCACCTGTACCAGATGGGAGAGTAAGAATAGGTGCAGATACTAACTTCTGCTTTAGGTCTTCGAAGATCTTCTCTCGTTCTTCCGTCCTGACGAATTTCTCTCCTTTTCGCATCAGTTTGGTAAGAGGTAATGCCAAGCGGGAAAAGTTCTCCACGAATCTGCGATAATATCCAGCTAAGCCTAAGAAACTGCGGACTTCTGTCGCTGACGTTGGTCTTGGCCATTTAGTGATAGCCTCAACCTTCGCTGGGTCCATAGTGATCCTTTCTGCTGATACAATGTGACCTAAGAATGCCACTTCGTTTAACCAGAACTCACACTTGGAGAATTTCGCATACAGCTGCTTCTGACGAAGAATCTGTAGTACCGTACGGAGATGGTCTTCGTGTTCCTCCGTGGACTTTGAGAAAATCAGGATGTCATCGATGAATACAATGACAAACTTATCAAGGAATTCATGGAAGATTCTGTTCATCAGATCCATGAATACTGCTGGAGCATTAGTCAGGCCGAATGGCATGACTACAAACTCATAATGGCCATAGCGGGTACGAAAAGCAGTCTTGGCAATATCCTGCTCTTTAACCCTTAGCTGATGGTAGCCTGACCTTAGATCGATCTTTGAGAAGTGTTTGGCTCCTTGAAGTTGGTCAAACAGATCATCTATACGTGGCAGTGGATATCTATTGCGGATGGTAATCTTATTAAGTTCACGGTAGTCTATGCAAAGTCGCATGTTGTCGTCCTTCTTCTTAACAAACAAGACTGGTGCGCCCCATGGAGATGCGCTTGGTCTAATGAACCCTCGCTCAAGAAGTTCCTGCAGTTGGTCCTTCAGTTCTTTTAGCTCTATGGGAGCCATACGATACGGAGCCTTAGAGATTGGTTCAGCTCCTGGAACAAGGTCGATGTTGAACTCCACTTCTCGTGCAGGTGGTATGCCTGGAAGTTCAGCTGGGAAGACGTCTTGAAATTCTGAAACTACTGGTTGATCCTGAATCGATGGGGATTCAGCATCTATGTCGTGAACCGTAGCTAGATAACCCTCGCAGCCATGTGACAGAAATGCACGTGCTTGCAAGGTAGATATGACTTGTACAGACCGTCTGGGTATGAACCCGTTATGAATGTACTCTGGTGCATTAATGTCGCCGAAGATCACCCGATATGAGTGGCAGTCTATGGTAGCATGGTGCTTGGATAGCCAGTCCATGCCGAGAATCATATCGAACTCAATCATGTCTAGGGGAAGTGCATCTACTGCACGAAATTTATCGTCAAACTCTAGAGGAAGACTCTTGTATACATGAGTTATTAATACAGAGTCCCTCAAAGGCGTGGAAATGGTAAGCCTATTTTCTAATGGCAAGGGAAGTGTCCTGATGTTCTTAGCATATGTAGAGGAAATAACTGAGTGAGTGGCACCCGTGTCGAAAAGAACACATGCAGCTTGGCCGTACATATACAAAATTCCAGTAATGGTATCTGTAGATTTGTTTTCCTGATCGCGAGATGTCGTGTAGACACGCCCAGTGGTAGTAGGCGGCTTACTATCATCATGACCTGAGGTACCCTCCATCTCACCCTTACGGCAATCTCTCATACGATGGCCAGGGAGACCACACTTGTAGCATGCGTCAGAATCACGATGGCATGGGCCAGGGTGTCTGCGAGGGCAAGTATTGCAAAGAGGATGAGTGAATCCTCCAGCAGGAGTCCTTGCTTGCTGAGGGCCTGCTGATGACAAAATGTGTTAAAATAAAGTATATGCACGAGTATAAGACATATGCATCATAAGATGTTCACCAGTGTTAGCTGAACGGTTAGGCTACGAACCCCTGTGGTTCTGGTCCTTCCCGTTACCGTGGTTCCTGGTAGAGGTTAATATAGTGTCAGCATGAGAGATATAACATGAAATCATAAAAAGATGCGTAAATAGTAGGACCTTCTGTTGTTGGAGTGTCCAGCGTTGTTACGGTAATTATCATTACCGCTACGCCTTTCCACAACAGAACGATCGTTACTGTGACCGTTTCCTTTGGGCTGATGAGGCTGCTGCTGAGTAGCCGGCTGAGACCGGTCCCCAGTTTTCTGCCTGGAAGATACAGTTTAAGAGATGATTATAGAACATATAATGATAGGATGCGGTTTGGTTATCGTTAGAATACGAAATGTTTACCTCTTGTCGGGTCTTTCAGCTTACCCGAACTCATCTCGTTCCTGCAACATCTCTAGCTTCCTTGCTGCGTCGGCCACTTGTGCTACTGTATTGAACGTAGCACACACCAGATTGTTCGCGACCGAGGTGCGAAGTGCCCACCTAAAGTGGTGTGCATGCTCCTCAGGAGTACCAGCTGCTGCTCCTAGGAAACCAGCCAAGCGAAGAAAGCGCTGCATGAATTCGTTGCTGTTCTCGCCCGCTCTCTGACGTATCCCATGGTACTCTCGCTTGAGCTTGTCCTGCTCTGCCTTGGGAAAGAACTGCTCCATCACTCTCTCCTTGAATTGGGCCCATGTCAAACCAGCGACCCAATCATCACCTCCTTCCGACTGCGTCAAGGCTAGCCACCAGCTGAGTACATCGCCTTCAAACCGGTAGCATGCCAATCTCGCCTTGTATGCGGGGTCACAACCCATAGCATTGAAGATCTTCTCGATATGAGTCAACCAGCTTTCAGCATCGCTGGGGCTATCAGTCTTTTCAAAAGCTCTAGGACGGAGCTTGTTGAATCTTTCCAGCCACACTGCTAGTGTCACTGGAGGAGGAGGATGAGGTGCCTGATTCTGCTGCTGCTGATTGTTGGCAGCTTGGACTTCAGCACATATGTCATTCCTCAGTTGAGGAAGCAAGGCTTGCATGGCAGCCTGAATTGCAGCATTGAGCTGCTCTTGCTCGCATGTGAGAACCATCTGACGGTATAACATAAAACATATGATTAACAGTTCAAAACATAAAATATAAATTATATATATACATGAAAAAAAAAAATTTATACCAAAAATTTCACGAGAAAAATTTTATGCAAGAAAATTTTTGTATGAATGCATGATGCAGTTTTATGAAAACTTTTGATGCTCGAGAGTGAACGCCTCTGGTCAGTTCACTCAAAACAAAAGACATATCGAGGGGACGCCTATGGGTCGGTCCCAAATCTAAAAGTTTCGATAAAACACATGCGACTAAATAGGGCCAGTCCTGTACCAACCATTACTTAGTCAAAAACCCTGTAACAATGACATGTATATGTATGCTTAAAAATGATGAATGCATGAAAAAAACTGTCAGTTCTAGGAAGACCGTAGTGACTACCCACTAATCACAGGTCATATTTGAGAGCCTACAGGTCGAAACCTTGGCTCTGATACCATAATTATAACACCCCATTTTGGAAATGGAATCTTACGCATAATCATGGCGTGTCATCAAAGCATACAAGGATAAATGTCTAAGCATTATTTGACCATAAAAGGGAAATACCGGAATCAAACATCGGTAACCCCAAAGTAAAGCTCATCACACACAAACATAAATACTGTAAAAGGAAAGGACGAAACAATGTCCATTGCAAGCTGTATTAAAGTAAAGGAAATGCATAAAGTAAAGAAAGACAGTAAAGCTTCCAATCCATATGCACGTACGTTTGAGATCTACGAGCGTCCCTGAGTACCTGCCGTTTTGGGAACATGAAAAGGAAAACGGCTGAGCAAGACGCTCAGTGCACGGATGTACAAAATAGCATGAAATAGGATAAGCATGTAAGATATAGCAGCGGAAGACTAAGTTCTGAGTAAACTGGTTAAGTATTAAGAAAACTGGTTTTATAGTTTGAAAAGCCTTATGTTTATCTTATTAGAATTGTTTTAACATAAATATACCATAGCCCATATAGGTCATGAAAAGGTCACGTGCATGAATACTTGGAGGAGTGACCTCATCATGCTGATTAGAGGGGAGGCCTCTAATTAATATACTGGTCTGGGTAGGAGGGATCAACTCCTTGTGAAGGATGCAAGGCACACACCACATTCACCATGAAATACTGAATAAAACATGTAACTAGGATGCACCCATACGCCCCACATGATATAATAATATGGCCAAAACTGAAAGGGACGCCACGAGCAATCACTCCGCCGTGGGGAAGTCATAACATTGGTGCCTCCAATGTTATGGTTATGGTACCTCCATAACTAGGTGAAACTGGTCATGCTTGTATATGGCTATAGATTATGCTAATTAAACATAAGCAGTTCAAAACAATAAAACAAATACTGGGGAAAACAGTTGGCTGCATACGGGGAAATCCTAATAAGGAAAGAATGTCCATACTGAAAGGACGGGAATCCGTACCTCAAGTCCAGTGAATGAACGGAAGAAAGACTCCTACTTCTGGATCACTAACGCTACATGAATACACACGTGTATAAGTATCGAATTACAGATTACGTGCTGGGTTTTATGTCTCATCTTAGCTTATTTTGTATGTTTTAGGTCATGGTTTACTGTTTAAAGCCTTAAACTGTGTTTATCCTGTATTCTGATTAATCTGATTAAGTATTACTGGTATTTCATGTATTATTATACATACTGTGTAATAATAAGTAACTTTCCAAAAATAGCAGGTTTCCAAAAATGGAAAGTTTCCAAAAATAGAAAGTTTCCAAAAATAGAAAGTTTCCAAAAATAGAAAGTTTCCAAAAATAGAAAGTTTCCAAAAATAGAAAGTTTCCAAAAATAGAAAGTTTCCAAAAATATAATTTACTTCTTAATATAGATTAGTTTCTAAAAATAGAAAGTTTCCAAAAATAGATCAGCTGCCTTAATTAAATAAGTTTCCATATATAGAAGGTTTCCATGATTAGATTAGCTGCCTGAAATAGATAGATTTCCATATATAGAAGGTTTCCATTAATAGATTAGTTGCCTTATTTAATTAAGTTTCTATAAATAGAAGTTTCCATAATTAGAATTAAACTGGTTACATAAGCTAACATATAAGTCTAAGTGTTTATAAGCTTATTTCTTAAGTCATAAGAGATAGTGTATAGTTTAATTATTATTTCATGTATTTTAATTAAACTATAGGTTAAGCATTTTAATTAAAGTATAACATGTTTTAATTAAAATGGAATAAAATACTTAGGTTAAAATGTGTATTATTATGTATTAATAACATAACCTAAGTCATGTCTAAATTAATTAATTATAGGCATGTTTTAAATAATTAATTAATTATTACTTATAACATAAAAATACTTAGGTTAAATTAATATCATGCTAAATTAATAATTAAAAATAACCTAAGTCATGGTTTAATTAATATCTCATGTTATTAATTAATTTATATCCTAAGTTCATAATTCATAAAATTAACATGTAGCAAAAATCATGATTTAACCAACGAACCATGAATCGGGCATGAACTCGACACCGTACCCCGAGCCAACTCGGGGTACTTGTGCCCCCCTTGCTGCCGTGGGTCCCACATGCACCAACCAAGACCAAAATGGTCTTGGTGGTGGCGGCAAAAGCAAACCGAACCCCCCTCGGTTTGGTTATACTAGGCGGCCAAAAACAAACACCCTCATATATCATCCTTTGATTTTAATTAACCCCAAAATATGTTAGGTCTATGTTTAATTATCATGTTTTAACAAAAATAAAAATAACATGTTCATGAAAATAATTAAAGATTAAAAAGAAATGAAAAGAAAGGTTTAGAATGATATACCAATACGTAGCTTGAAAGAGGATGAACAAACACGGTTTATAACAATGATTTTTGTGATCAAGATCAATCAACAACCACCTTTGGTGGTCTTATGGGTGGCGGCACAAAGAGAGACCAAGGAGGAGGAAAGAAAACTTTTTAGGTTAAATGCTATTTTGCTTGAAATGTAAAAATGAAATGCATATTTACCATAACCCCCCCCCCTTTCATGTAAAAGTCAATGGGGGCTAAGCCCATTTTGGTTATGTGTGCCGTGGGTATGGGGCCCCACATGGGGTACCCGTACCTTTTCTCGTGTCCCGATGTTTCGTGTTCGTTCGTGGTTAAACGTGTTCGTGTTTAAAGTGTTTCTGTTTATTTTATCATGTAGTTTATCGTATTATTTACACTCGTAATTAAGTACTTACGTAATTATTTTAGTTCGTGTTTTAAAATGGTGATCATGATTTAATTATATTCACGTGAAATATTTATTAACTGTTTATCATGAGTTTGTACGTAATCGATACTTATCATGTCATACACGTATGCACTTGCTTGATTATTAGCACATGAATGTGATCAATACTAAATAGGGTAAGTTTTAATCTAGAACGTACGATCTTAAGGGCACTATTCATGGTAAAAGCATGCGGGTTTTACAGACGTTTACACATAAAATATAAACAAGATTTTCACACATTGTCTAAAACATAATTTCAAACCATAATGTACTAAAACATCAGCAGAGTAAAGCGTTTATTCCCCACGAATCTCGACCAGCAAACCAACAAGTTTCAGTACAGTACACAACATTTAACAAATTGTTCAACAGTAAAAAGGATGGAAATTATTTTAGACCAACAAACTTCAAAACCCAACCCACAACATCCACAACAAAGCTCCGCCATCAATCACCTTCGATTACCTGAAACACATGCTAAAACGATTCAACAATTATGTTCAGCGAGTACATAGGTTTATCAAATCACATTTGAACACAAGAAGAAAATCAATTATAATCATTAATAGAATTGTCGTACACACAATCTATTTCAAGGCAACACATTGTATTTAAGCTCATGACACCGACCCCTTAACCAATTAGTCACCCATGCCAAATGCCAGCATGACTAGATAATAACCATTTCCCCTCTAGAGTATCAGTTGCTAGATATACCCAAATCTCATTCTCGTAAATTATCCTTCCCAGGGGTTACTCAACGTAATGCCCTTGTCTCAGATAGGATGGTCAACCTAATAGTACTATCATCTGAATAAGCGGCTATTCCCAACTCACAACATCAAGTCAGAACATAGTTGACGGTTCATGAATTTAGGATCTTTAGCAACAAGGTACTCAATACAATGTAAACAACATAAGCAACATTCGGGTCCAACAATTACTCATGACTCGTGTACATTTACTTTCAAATAGCATGTATCCCCTCGCGGGTATTAAAACATTTAGTAGCTAGCATGAAAAGCAAGGCTACAGACTCACCTTAGTATAAGAGACCAAGCGAGATGATCGTCGATGATAGAGAATGCCTTTCAAACACGAGAACCGCTAACTATCAATTCAGGCGCGTTCATTAATAATGACTTAGGAAATAAATCATACATAATAATATCAAACTAAATCTCGAGAGAAAATGATACAAGTATGTTAGCCTCAAAATATTGAGTCAAACAAGAATGCTCGGTCATAGGTTATTATTGTAACATTAGTTAGAACGTTGTAATAGGTAGTTAATTAGTTGTGGTTTACGGGCTTGGATTTAAACTAATTAAAGTCCAAAAGACAAGCCCGGCCCAATATATAGTCCATTAAAGCCCGCATGTGGGTGGACTATATATACTACCCTCCTAGCATGTTAGGAGGGTTGGTTATTCATTTTTTTTCTCACTTCTAATCTAATATTCAAAAATTTAATCCTCTCCTCCTCTTTACTTTCTCTCACTATTTTCTCTCTCTAGGAATTCATCTCTTCTTCATCTATTTTCTTTCTTTCTTCATTGCTTAATCATCACAAATATATGGGACAACATTTGGTATTGTAGAAATGTAAATCTTGCTTATGTTTTTAAAGAGAGAAAGAGATAGATAGATGGTGGATTAAACACAATTCTAGAGAGAGAAACAAAAGTAACTATGTGAAAAGTGAATGACCACACACCACCCTCTCCATCTAAGGAGAGGGTTTATATACCAAGCCCATATGATGGGCTTGGGCTTGCATTGGGCCGTCGGCCTACACATGTTGTAGGCTTGGCTTGGCCTTGTTTGTTTAATATTAAGTTAACTAAACTACGAGCTATTACATATACTATTGTTGGAGTGACCGATCCTTCTTAATACGTAAAACGTATTTCCAACAATCTCCCCCTAAGGGAGGTCACTCCAAACAAGGGCGTCACCCGAGTTACAATAATAAAATAAACCTAGCATACTATGCTTGTCTTGAGCTCGTAGTCTTCGTCTTTCTTTTCTTTTTCTTTTCTGGTGAACATGCTGATGTGATCTTTGATATCAATCTTGAGCATTAATCTCTTGCCTTGATCTCATGCATCCATCACTTGTGATCTTCGCCTCTTCGTGACCTCACATCCCACATACTTATACCTAAGTAATTCTTGAAAGCTTCAGAGTTCGATACAGCGGAAGACTTAACTTTTAGGCTTTCTTGAATTAGATGAGGTATTAAGTACATAAAGTATAAGCATGCGGGGACGACTTCTTCTCGGATTCCGCAACGCCACCGTCTTCAAATGCCGCAACATAAGTAGACACGAACGAAATGGCTTTGAACATTTCATTCTAAATCGGTAGCATTTTACCTCCGGTCGGTGAAGACCGTTGGACGATATTAGATATCATACCCGTGGCGGATAGTTTCAATTAAGTAACTTCCTGACAGGATTTCGCGGGTAAACCCGTTCTCTTTATTCGACCGTCCAAAGCTGATTGCGAACATAAAGAGTGAATCATTTGGATAATAATATCTGCATGATTTGAAGCCGTCAATTCATGTTCCTAGAACAAGTGAAATTCAATTAAGAACCGCACCATCGTTGCTTTCCAGTTGTCACGAGCTTGATTCGTATAGAATCTTGCAAGTTACCTACCAAGTGCTGTTTGAGGTTAACACTAGAAGGATTTCCACTCATCACCGTGAACACAAAGGTATCACTCTGAGTGTTCTGGCAGGATCACTGAGATATTGCGTAGAGGCCTGGAACATGTTTATATTCAGTTAAGAATTAAACAGTTGTTGCTTTCCAGTTATCACAAGTTTGATTCATAAAGAATCGCACAAGTCACCTACCATGAGCTTTTTGATATTCTATCAAGAAGGATTTCCATCTTCATTGTAAATACTTTCGTATTACTCGGATGTTCAGGCAAGATCATGAAGATTTTGCGTAGGACTCTTAAAATCTTTCTTACTTTTCACAGTGTGTGAAGAAGCAAGGAAATATGAAAGTGTGTCCTAATGAGATATTTGATGATCTCAAATGGCTCTAGACTCGATCGTGCATTTTGGATTTTAGTGATCGGAGGCTGGAGAGGAGTGCCACCTATTCAATACCAATTTATTCGGAGTGAATAAATCAATAGATAATGTGTTGTCTCCGTGTGATTAAAACAAATACCTTTTGAAAGATATCTGAGTTAGCTAGGATGGGTTGTGCATTGCATCACTGGGTCCATGATGTCTTATCTTCAATATCAAGCATCATTAAAAATGATCTCAATAGCATATGTGTTGACCCGGTTTCTGCCTAAAGTTGTAAGGAGGGCTTCTTTCTTTACACCCTTTATCTTTACAATTCTTTTTCATTCTTCAACCCCTTCAATGCTTACCAATACGTCATAATTAGCACCTTGTTGTGATTGTTCCAGTGCTAACTTAAGTACTTGGTCGGCATTCAGCTACGTTCACAATCTTTCTCCAACTTTCCTAAGGACGACTATTTCTAGCTATGGAATGTCCTTGGGAAGATTCCTCCGATCCTAGAAGAATCATTGGACTTAACCTATCCTACCATCCTTATGTCACCACAATCTTCATCGTCGTGAAATAAATGGGTTTTGGGTAAGTATATGTCACCATGAAAATCCATTTTAGATATGCAAATCCATTTTGCTCCCCCTTAACATATGCCACGATATTCGAAAACATTTCGCATATGTCGGGATGAGCCAGCACATTAAGTCAAACCATTTGTGATAATATCCCATATTAAATCACATTTTCTCCCCCATATTAAAAATATTAACCCAGTCGATGTTTTTAATATCAATTGATTTAATGAAGTTTTAACAAAGGTTTTGGGAAGAAAAATGCAAGTCCATGTTATCTTCATGATATCAAATTTATGAGATATGATACCGATTTGTAACATGATCACATATTCACCATATTAAAAAAATTGACAAGGTTGGACCTGATTGATGAGAACATCATATGATAAGATCAAATGGTTCTTGTCAGCATATGTTGGTCGCCTCGTCACGTCTGAAGGCATCTCTTGACACCACGTGTACGATTGGTATTGTTGTCTTGACACCAGATAGTGAGCTTGGCACGTTCGGCATCGAAGATTCTGAATGCTTGACAATTGCTCCCCCTCAATTGTTGACCCGTGTTCTATTGAAAGAGCTGTAGTCGTCGGTTGAGTAGTCGCATCATCGAGTATGTAGATACCAATTGTAGATTGCGATGGTTGTAGAGATGATAGCTTCATAAAAACAAGACTTCTCTTGTTTTAACAAATAAATGCACTGAAACGTACATAGATTTGTGTTAGACCAAGTTATAAAGTAAATTTGATCCCTTACAAGGTTTTAAAGTAAACCTTGCCCGAGAAAATTAATTCCCGTTGTGAGCCAAAGCTTTCATAAGAAATACTTGACTTTAATGTGAAAACCGGGTTGCAGTCAGAAATAACTACAAGCCATTTAGGCATGTTTTATGAAATATTTACAACTTTTGTACGAACTCTATTTATGGCGCCGTGTCGATATTAATCAACATTTCTAATTCCGTAAATATTATCGTACCAAAAGACATGCCTTTGAAAAATAAAGTAAAAATATTTTTGGATTTTTATGAATTTTTCAATTTTTATGGTTTTTATATGGTTTTATATTTTTGTATTTTGCTTTTGTGGATAAAAATATAAACAATATATACAAATGATCACCAAGGATACGGAGAATAGTTTTACCACCACTATTCTTTCGCTTCATCTGCCAGTTCCTTCAGAGTCTCAGGCGAGAAAGTTCTCATTCCTAGCTTGTCGGCCAAAAATTCTATTCGAGCGCGATCTAATGCCTTCGTGAAAATATCCGCCAATTGATACTCAGATCGGACAAAGTAAAGCTCGATTACTCCATTTTCCACTTGCTCCTTGATGAAATGGTAGCGAATGTCGATATGCTTCGACCGAGAGAATTGAACATTGTTGCAGCATAAGGCAATTGCACTTTTGTTGTCACAGTACATCGGAATTTTGTTGAAACCTAGTCCGTAGTCTGTTAATTGCGATCTCATCCAAAGAATTTGAGCACAGCAACCGGACATAGCTATGTATTTTGCTTCCGTACTTGAAATTGTAGCGCTTTTCTGCCTTTTCGATGCCCAACTGATTAATCGATCTCCTAGTAGTTGCAATGTTCCACTCGTGCTACGCCTTGTATCTTGACAACCCGCGTGATCCGCATCTGCATATGCCATTAGTGCAATAGAAGAGTCCTTCGAATACCAAAGTCCCCGATTAATGGTTCCTTTAAGATATCGAAAGATCCTTTTAACAGTAGCTAAGTGTAACTCAGTAGGCCTAGTTTGATACCTGGCACACATACATATAGCAAACTGAAGATCAGGTCGACTGGCTGTGATATACAGAAGAGTGCCGATCATTCCACGATAAAGTGTCGGATCAACGGCAACTCCATGTGGGTCTGCATCAAGCTTAGTTCGTTCCACCATTGGAGTATCCACGGGGTCGCAAGATTCCATTTTATACTTCTTAAGCGATTCAAGGGCATACTTGGATTGATTGATAAAGATGCCTCTGGGACTCTGAGATATCTGAAGACCTAAGAAGAATGATACCTTTCCCATCATTGACATCTTAAACTTGGAAGACATGAGTTTCCCAAATTCGTCGGATAAAGTTTGGGTCGAGGCTGCAAATATAATATCATCAACATATATTTGTACCATAATCATATCTTTACCTTGTTTCTGAATGAACAGCGTGGGATCTACCTTGCCTTTAGCGAAGCCTTGCGTAATGAGGAATTGTGACAATAGATCATACCATGCGCGAGGAGCTTGCTTCAACCCATAGAGAGCCTTCTTAAGCTTGTACACATGATTAGGATAATTAGGATTCACAAAACCATCCGGTTGTTGAACATAGACCTCTTCCTTGAGTTCACCATTAAGAAATGCCGTCTTCACATCCATCTGATAGACGATCATATTCATATGGGCTGCATAAGCGAGGAATAGTCTAATAGCTTCCAAACGGGCGACAGGTGCAAAGGATTCCATATAGTCGATGCCCAATAATTGCTTGTATCCAAGAGCTACTAGTCGAGCTTTGTTCTTCAATATTCCGCCTAACTCATCGAGTGTCTCCTTGTAAACCCATTTCAAAGTGAGTAACTGCACTTGATCCGGGCATGGGAAAAGTTCCTATACTTCAAGACGTATAAATTCATTAAGTTCTTCTTGCATAGCTTCTATCCAACATGATTGAGTAAAAGCTTGTTGCCATGTCTTAGGTTCAACTTCAGTGAGAAAAGCATCAAAGTGACAAAACAATGCACTTTCTTGTAACTGACTTCGTGTGGATACCGGACGATTAGGGTCACCAATAATAGAATATATAGGATGATCCTTTGTCCACTTGCTGTCATGTTCACGAATCCGTGGATTGGAGTAAACCGTAGAAGGAGCTTCCTCTGAGGTGGACGACCCGGCTTGATTAGGGTCGGGAATAGGTACACCAAAGAATGGAAGTTCACGCATTTGAGCGAATTCCAAATCGTGATCATCATTATCATCCTCTTCATCATCAATAGGCATGACATGGGTAGTTGAAACAGGTGTTGGTTGAGATATACTTGTTGTAGGTATATCTTGACCAATTGTAGGTGCAGATGTGTCTGATTGTGCAACGGTTGATGGAGCGACAACTTCGGTTACCGGAGCTATTACCTCAGGTTCTGGAGCAACAATACTTGGAGGAGTAAAGAATTCATCAAAGAACGGTTGAAACAACGTATCCCATTCATTCCTAGTAGGTGGTGTAAATGATGATGAAGTAGGGTTGTTTGGGACAAGACCAAAACTAATGTTACCGGGTCCCATTTCATGAAGTGCGGGTTCAGAGCTGCTTTGCTCAGAAGCCATTGCTGTCAGCTCATCAAAATCAACATTCATAGTTTTGAGGATCTTGCGAGAGTTACGGTTGTAGATTCGGTATGCCTTCTTTGCGGGTGCGTAACCAATGAAAATACCAATATCAGCCTTTGGTTGAAGTTTTCCCAAATTGTCACCATCATTATTTGGATAACAAAGAGAACCAAATACATGAAGATATGATAAATCTGGTACTTTTCCATGGAGAAGCTCATAGGGTGTTTTACCATGGCGTTTACGAATTAGTGACCGGTTTTGGGTGTACACTGCTGTAGATACTGCTTCTGCCCATAAAAACAATGGAGCCTTTGCTTAAATTAACATAGTTCGAGCTGCTTCCATAAGTGTGCGATTTCGCCTTTCAACGAAACCGTTTTGTTGTGGAGTGCGTGCAACGGATGTTTCATGAGATATGCCAACTTCTTCATAATAATCACGCAAAATTAGATTCACAAATTCGGTTCCATTATCTGTACGAATGCGTCGGATAGTAGTGTTGAGACGCACTTGAATCATCTTGAGAAATCCGATGATGAATTTAGGTGCCTCATTTTTTGCTTTAAGAAATTTCACCCATGTAAACCGAGAGTAATCATCGACAATGACGAGGATGTACTTTTTGCCACTAAGACTTTCAACACGCATTGGCCCACAAAGATCCATATGCAAAAGATAAAGTTTCTCCTGGTTGGTGTCTTCCGTCTTGGGTTTGTAAGATTTCTTAGTGCTTTTCCCCATTGTACACGCGGAACACAAATGATCCTTGTCAAATGAAAGTTTAGGAAGACCACGAACAAGTTCGTTTTTCGCCAAGTGATTAATAGCGTCAAAGTTAAGATGAGATAACCGTCGATTCCATAACCATGACTTAGTCTTCGGTGCTTTGGAGAGAAGACATACGGGAGAGGCGGCCATCATGTCTTGTAGAGACAAAGTATACAAATTATTCCCTCGAGTACCTTTCAATAAATCAACCCCTTCCAAATTACGAATGAAGCAGGTATGCTCTCGAAAAGCAACTTCTAGGTTTGCATCACAAAATTGTCCCACAGAAAATAAGTTGTGACCGAGACCTTCCACGTAATACACTCTTGAAATTATAACATTCCCAATATGATATTCACCATAACCCATTATCTTTGCAATATGATCATTTCCAAATCTAACCGTACCAAGAAACTTGCTGACGAAATTTCTGAGCTGAGAGCGATCTCCGGTCATATGCTTGGAGCAACCAGAGTCCAATACCAGAGAACAATTTGGACCACCTGTTTTCAACAACAACAGTAGACAATGCATTGGAAACTATTGGTTCTGGAGTGTTAGCAGATACAGATATAGAATTATCAGAATTGCTAACATTTTTTAGACCCTTAGATTTCCTGCGTTTTCTAATGATAGTTTTAGCACTAACAGGTTTTACTGTTCCAACTTTCTTAGGTTTTGGATTATCCGCGGGCACTACAGTGGGAGTAGACCTATTTAAAGGGCACTTGGTTCCTACAGTAGTGTTGGTTTTCCTAGTTAAAGGACACGCTTGTGTTTTGGTAGCCTTGGTACTCCTAGTTAAAGGGCACGCTTTCTTCGCTTTAGTGGGAGTGATCCTAGTTAAAGGGCACATATTTCCTACTATAGTGAAAGTTCTACCAGTGGGGCGCCACATCCAACCAACTTGGGTTAACACTTTCCCTGTCGGTTTCCATTCTAATCCATTTTTCCGTGCATGCATCTCATTCACATGGTCAATAAGGCAAGAATCATGACGACTAGAAAACATACATTCATTGCAATTCCAACATTTCAAATTAGAATTCACAGTAGGCTTAGAACGCTGCACAACCGCGGAGCCTTTAGGTTTAGCTACATGATTCTTTTTATTCAAAACAGAAATAACATTCCTAGGATGGGCTTCTACTTTCTTCTTCACTTGACTACTAGATGGGGGCAAGATCCTATCATTCTTCTTGTTTCTCTTAAGCTTAGATCTTTGAGCCTTAGTAGTGGTGCTTATTCCTGTAGAAGACAACACGGGAATATTAGAAGCTGGTTTTGATTCCGCCTTATCTTTAGTGACCAAAGTTTGAGATGGTTTAGTTCTAGGGCCCTTGTTAAGTGGTGTGACTTCTATAAGGTTCCTTTTGATTGCACTAGAGGACGATGCTGAGACAGTGGCTGCGTTATCCACAACATTCTTACATTTTAGAGTACGAAGTGTTTCCTTTAACTCAGCCAAGACCAGATTTTTATCACAAATTTGTTCCCTCAAATCAGATATTTCCACCGACTTTCGATTCAAATGTTCAATCAAGGATTGATTCTGTGCAGTGGTATTAGCACATGCGGGCTTTACTGAATCAAAGAGTCGTGTATCTTTCTGTTTTAAGTTATCAACTTTGGACAAAATCTTGGAAACTCGATTATCTAGATCAAGTTTAAGATTCTCAGCAGCCTCAAGTACGTTCACACAGTTAAGCTCCTTAGATTTCTCTATGTCTATCGGCAAAGATTGAGCAACCTTGTCACTTGGCTGACGCTGTTTTGATTGTAAATTCAATCGAAAATTCTTTTCAAAATTTGCATCATCGATATTAACACCTTCGAATGACGTTTCAAAGATTTCTTGAATAAATTGTTGCTTGCATTCAAGCGAAATACAATGTGTTTGAATCTCATCAAAACGTTTAGAAGCGAAGAATATGAATCTTGAAGCTTTAAAAATTCAGCGTCAGATTCGTGACAAGTACTATCTACCACATTATCCACAGATTCAACATTATGCATAATAGAATCATTATCAACACTTGTATTCACACAGACATAAACTATATCATGAGACATCACTTGATTCAGAATAAGATCTTTATGGCGTGAAACCCGTTCTATTTCAAGTAAACTGTTTTCATAAGCATCTTCCATTTCATTGAAAACACGTCTAACTTCTTCTATTTCCAAAAACAAATCTTGATCAATATTACGAAGACAAGCTTTAACATTGTTTACAAACGGAACAATTTCATCTCGAAACGTAGCTCTAGTGTGCTCAAAGTTCCATTCACCTTCCGTTATGGCCGTGGCTGTCGTACGTTCCAAAATGACCTTGTCAAAATCAGCTAAGTGTTGGTGAACCGTATTTAAGTTGACGGACGCCTTACTTACCGGTGGAATTAACTTCGTTAAATCCTTTTTGACAAGTGTAGGAGACGTACTTGGAAGGTTTTCATTTGACAAACTTTGGGGCACAAGAACTGTTAATTCTGCTAATTCCTTTTGTAAGCGAATGCGTGTCTTTTTCGAAAATTGATCTTTGTTATGTTGATCATAATCAATTGTATGGAATTTAGAAATCATTTTAGAATGAGTTTCATCCGCAAGTGATTGTGTCTTCTCAGTACTACGAACATAAGGTGCTTCTTTCGATTTGCCAATTATGGTCATATCATAAAGACCGGGAATATATCCCTGAGCTTGTTTTGCATAACCAGGATTAGGTGGTAAATCTTGAAGACGCTTAAGTTCGAATTCTTTAAATGATTTAGTTAAAAGATGAACCTTTTCTGTGGAAGCGTATTGTTTTAAAAGCTGTTGTTCTTTGAATTTAAGAAGTTTAGTAGCATTAATTTTCGATTCAACCTTTTTAGACTTGAGAGTTTCGAAGTCCATTTTAAGTTTCTAAAAATCATTGACAACCGACTCTTTTTCTTTTAATTCATTTGAAAGATTAGCTTTTAATGATTCTATTTCTTTCAAGTGTTCAATCTTTTCAAAACGAAATTGGTCAAATTCAGAACATGTTATTTTCTTTTCTTGAGGGACCATTTCAAAAGTTTTGACCTTTTCTTTATGCAACACAAGCTCAGCAGTTAGGGTGGAATTCGTATCTACGGATTGTCTGAGGGCCATATGCATTTGATCAATAATATGTTTAGGCACCATGACCAAATCATGTTGTGCATAAGATTCCATACCCGTCGTAGCATTTGGTTGAGGTTCACACAAATGTGTAGAATTGGGTACCACATCATTTGAGTTACTAGTTCCCGAATGCTGTTCGAGGTTGTCATTTTCATGCCCAACTTGATGTTGGTTATCATCAATATTATTAGATGTGGTTGGTACCTCACTGATGACATCAGAACCGTAGTGAGAGAGATTAGCAACGAGAGCAGCTTGGGCAGAGTGAATGTCATCACTGTAACACCCCCAATTTCACAAGGCAGCGAAATATCAACATTGGGCGTTACTTCATAGCACATCACACACAGTCATAGAAAACGACCTCAAAAGAGACGTTTTATAAAATAAACCATTCGATAATTTTATTAAATCAGAGTTAATTAAAAAAGAGGTCCCAACAATTTATACGAACCTTAATAAAAATAATAAAGATTTGTCAAATGTATCGAATGGAGATTGTTTGTATTGCCTTTACTTAACCTGCGCGGCTCCATGCTCCAGCTGCTCTTAAACCTACACACCTGAGAATACATGCTAACATTTCAACACAACGGTTGAGTGAATTCATAGGTTTTTAAATAAACAATAATGGGATTTTAAATAAACCATAAAGATTTTGAACACAAGAATCTCATCCACTGTCGATAATGCAACACATGCAATACCCAAAGTCCACGCTATTCTACTAAGCCATGACACCGAAGCCTTAAGTAGAATAATGCCCTAGTCAGGTATTTTGCCGAATACCCCCTTACTTCTAATACAACACACCTGGCTGAGCCTCCAACCCACAGGTGCGACCTGCCCAGGTGGGGGCCATCCCCGATGGATCCATCCGTCTGTACCAGCGCCTACCCAACAAGGGTAGTTAACGGTTCATGGGTTTTAGGGACTTTCAAATTTTGGCAATACAGCACTTAGCAAATAGCGGTTCACAATCAATACAATCAACGCTTGTGTTCATCTTTCAAAAGCATATAATCAACCATCTTACATTCATTTACAACGACATGTATTCGTTCAAAGCATATAGCAAACCACATGTTTATTCATAAACATATATTATCTCAAAACCATATATATAAACATCATATTTTTATACCAAGAGCATGTATTCCCCCTCGCGGGTTTATAAACACATATAAAGCAGTAAAAGCGAGGCTATGAACTCACCTGATATAGCTATCACACGTAGATCAAGGAACAAACGTCCAATAGTCAATACACGACTTCACGAGATAATAATCGCTCATTGATCGAGAACGAGATGCCCAACGGTCAACAAATGACCGATCGAACCTATAATGACGAGACGCGTCTTAGGGTCGAGACTATACATAAGTCATACATATATGTAAATAGTTCACTTTAGTAAGTTTGGACATTTCATAAGTTTTATAAAACTTTTTATAAAACCTTTCATAACAATTTCACATATATCTTCTCATTATGACCATTAAGCCCATTCTAGCCCATTAGTGACCCATTAATCATTTATATTGTAACACCCCCACAATTGCTATGCGCAGCGGAACTACAACAATGGGTGCTACACAGTATTCATTGCACACAAGATATATCAAACGACGCTAAAAAGACGTCAACTTAAAACTTGAATTTAAAATTGTTAGATGATACATGTCCACGGTTTTTCCAACCCCAAATAGTACACAGAGTTTAGCGTTTTCGGTCCCCATGAATCTTAACCCAAGAATTTCAGTTTTACAACAACATGACATTAAACTTAAAAATTGTTTAAGTAGAAAAGGAGGGAAAAACAAGCGGACTCCAAGCCGTACACACAACATCCATCCCATGCATGCTCCATCCTACACCTCAGCGGTTACCTGAAACACATGCCAAAATTTTGGTCAACGAAAACGTTGAGTGGAATTCATAGGTTTTTCAATCCATTTGAACGTATATATATAATAAAAACCATTCGTGATCATTTATAGTCTTGTCGATCAAACAAACTATAATCAGGATACTGACAATTGTGTTTAAGCTCATGACACTAATCCGTTAACTCAATCACCCGCGTAATAATTACCGGCGTGATTCAGATGAAACCAGTGCCCCTTCTAAAGGCATCAGTTGCAATTATACCTTATTTCTCATACAAAATAATCTACCGCAGAACTTACTAAAAGTACAGCTTCTCGGCTAGCATTGGGTCGTTAGCCCCGTAGTACTACAAATTGCATAAGAGGCTATTTCCCCCTACTCGAGGGCAGGACAATAGTTAATAGTTCATGATTTTAGGGACTTTTGCAACTTTGGTACTCAACACAATTTCTAAGGCAACTTTCGGGTCTAACAATCATTCATGATATACGTTCCTTTTAAAAACTAGCATGCATTTCCCTCGTGGGTAAAACAATTTGAAATAAATATAAGCGAGGCTATAAATTCACACCTTATATCTTAAGTAGTCGGTAGTTCGAGGGATGATCACTGACGACGAAACGGATGCCCGGTTAATTCAACACCTATCACAAATAACGCGTAATGAGTAATCTCATTTTAAATACTTACGGTACTGTATAAAATACATATATACTAGTCACTTAGGACAAGTATAACTCACGCCAAAAACAAAAACAACAAGTATCATTCATTTTATACCATTCGTTCTCATTACTTACGTTGTCCATTTTTACTCATTCTCGCCGGTACTCGACTAAAGTACGGGCTGTTTTACCTTATTTAACCACACTTATAAAATTTGACAAAATTCTCAAAAATCCTATAAGACCTGTAGATAACATGTTTTTAAGCCCAATAAAAGTTTTTACTTTTACGACCCGTTACGCAACGTTTTTCCAAAACTACATTTTACGGGCTGAAATTGCACTTCGACCAATTTTGACCTCTTTGACCTATATGAAATGTACCTTTGACTTCGTTGACTCCTAAGTCAACTTATAGACCCATTTATACAGGTTTGGGACCAAATTTTGACCCTTGACCATTTACCAATTTATACTTGTGACCCTCGGGATTTGACTAAAACTTTGCATAAATCCGGATTATGAAAGTCCTCGTCTCCCGGTACTCGATCTTTAAAACCTCATAACTTTTAGCTCGTTTTGAGTCACGGGCTCTACCTTATACCAAATTAAAGCTAAGAAGACCCTCTATAACTACATTTTGTTTTCAAGACCTGGAAGAAAAATCATTTTTATGAAATGGACCCAAAGTTTCTGCCTAAATTTGGCTACTCCAAAAACACGCTTAGACTCGATTCCAAGCCTTCTAACCACCTCTAGGCAACATCCTAAGTGATAGTTGTAGAAATACAACTCTTGTTTAGGAAAACAAAGAGCGTAAATAGGGTAAGCGTGCACGACGATTTAGGTAAACCGTGTGTGAATGACCCTAAAAGTGAGTTCGTTCTCGAGGAGGTATGGTGTTGTGAATTAACTTGTATGTATTTGAGATTAATATTGATGAGATGGAATGACGGTTTCGTGAAAATTACACTATAACGTAAAAAACGTAAACGTAAAGCCGTAGAAAAACCACAAAAATTAAAAATTATTAAAACCAAAAACAAAATATCAACAAGGCTAAAAACAAGTCTAAAATAATATAAATAAAGTTAAAAATCCAACAAAGATATTTTAAAACCTTTTGTTAATTAAATAATTAATTTTAAATGCTAATCAAAGCCCTAAAATTAAATTTAACTAATTCAAAAGTCTAAAATATGATTTTATTGAACAATTACTTAACTTATATTATTAGAAGACTAAAAAGTAATTTTCTAAAAATTAAAACTTATTAAAGCTATTTTTAAAACTCTAAAAATGATTTAAAATAATTAAAACCTAATTAAACTTAAAATAATTATAAAAATAAATCTAAAAGTTATAAAAATAATCTAAAAATGGAAATAGTCCTAATTAATGACAAAGATCCTCGGAAAAATGAAAAAGAAGGAAAAAGAAAATTTTGAAAATAAAATAATATTAAAATATTACTAAAAATAAAAAGTTTATAAAATAAATTCTAAAAATTTTCTAAAAATCCTAAATAATATAATTAAGAGAAAAACACAAATCTAGGCTTCTAAACCTTTTTTAATAATTTTATAAAAATCTTTAAAGTTTATAAAAAACCTTAAAATATTATAAAATTAAAAATAAATGTTTTTGAAACCAAAATTATATGTAAACCTCAAAAATATAATTTTAAACCTTAAAATTATTTTTCCTAAAAATAAAAACTATTTTTGGTATTTTTTAATGATTTAATAAAAACGTCTATTAAATAAATTCTAATAAATAAACTAAAAAGTGGAAAAATATAAAACCAATTTTTAAAAATCAACAATCCTAAATAGTTTCTATGAAAAATAAAAAGAACAAAAAGTAGCTTATAAATAAGCTGGAATTTAGCTTAAAACCTACGGCTTATTAAAACTGACTCAAATCAAAAACGTGTTAACTAGTATTCTAAACCAAAAGTATCAGTCAAAGTCCCCAGGGCGCGTTTGGTTAACACGTTGGGTTGTTGAACGGTTGGTCACGGGTTCGAGTCTAGATAACCCCTTTTTTTTTTTACTTTTTATTCCTTAGTTGCGCCGCAACGCTTTTGTCTTGCGCCGCAACTAGTGAAACGGGAGTACCTTTGGTCTGTAGCTTCTTCAGTTGCGCCGCAATAGGTGGGTCTTGCGGCGCGACTTGTATAACGTGCCTGGTTGATTTTTTGTGGACTGATGATCACAAAAGTGTGAGTGCACACTTTTTAGCCAAGAGGACTTGGCAATGTGCTTTGTTTGATGGATATGTTGGAACAATTGGGCACCCTTGTGCTCAATGAAGCACAAGGAGTCAATAACACACAAATTAAACACCAAACACACCACAAAATAAGCAAAACAAGCACTCCCTAGCCTATGCAAGTTGCTGAGATGTATTATGCAGGTCAGGTGGTCTAAAATGCTTCTAGCTAGCACCCTAGTGATATCTAGACCACAAAAATAAGCACACACATTCACCAATTAGTACTCTAGCTATAACAATGACTCTTATAACCTGAATCTCAACAACAATCAAAGATCATGCACAATAACTGAGTAAAAATCAAGCAAAGGTGGCATAAGCAGATTTTTGCTATCCTATATCCTTTTAAACCTCACCAACTTGATCCAAAAGTGTTCCAAACTGATTAATTACTTATTATTAACCTAACTTAACCCTTTTTAATCCCTCCTAACAACTTAGATCAACCAAATCAATGATGTTGCCCTGCTAACACCTGTTGCCAAACACCCTTGTAAATTCTGGAAACCAATTTTAACAAACCAAAACCTAATAAAACTCTTTCAAACTGATTCCCTTAACATCTAGCATGCATATAACATAAAATAAACACAAATCCAACACCTCAAACACACTTATGCACAGAATCACATAAGATCATATAAACTACTATTTTTGAACTTTTTCAAGGTAAAAGGAAGATACCTTAGGTTCTTACATCCAAGAACCTAGAGGATGAAAATCCTCCTCCAATCCAACTCGGGTTGGAGCAGATCCTTGAACAACAATCCTTGAACACCTGCTTAAATCAAACACAAAAGAAGAACAAACAAAAGCAAAATATTATATATAACTGATTTTCTTTTCTTTCTCTTAAATCTTTCCAAAACCTTTCTCAAAACTCTTAACACGTTTAAATGATCCTATTATCACCAATAACATGAAACTTGTAACATCACAAAACCTTGGACAGATTTCTCAAAAATCTTCCAAATCTCCAAAAAAACTTGAAACAATTTTTAAAACACAAATCACTTAACCAAATTTAACATGGAACTCAGAATCAAGCATAAACCCAACACTCAACTTTTTATAAACATTAAAAGGAATTACAATGATTTAAACAAACACCAAACTTTAATTTCATAAAAAAGGGATTACAAGGATTTTATGCTTAAAACTGGAACAAAGGGATCACCACAGCTTGGGTCTCCTTTTATAGAGCCTATAGAACATCCTAGAAGCATAAAAACTTAAACCCTAATACATAAGAAATTCCAAAATTGCCCTCAAACGTTTTTGGTGCATATGAGCTGTCCATTTGATCTTGAACGTTTATTTTGCTTTGGGAGGAAGCAAATAATCTTGGCCATTGATTTGGGACACGTCATGAGCTTGGGGGCTAAGGAATGATGTGATTGGTGGATTGGGGAATTGGGGGTTTGGTGCACATGTGTGGGATGCAGGTTTTTAGGAGTGGGAAAGGTTTGTGAGTGTGTGAATTACTTGTGTGCATGTTTAATTGGAAATTTACCATGGATAAGTGAGGGTAAATTCTGGGCTTGGTAAAATGGTGAATAATACTCCCTTTGATCCGAAATTGGGGGAATTACATGTGTTAGGCGCTTTTTTTGTTTTTTGAATGTTTCAGTTGCCACTTTTGGTCCTTATGTTTTGTTATTTTTGGCTTTTAAGGTTTCCAGCCCTAAAACTGGATATCCTTTGTTAATAAGTTTGAACCTTTTACAATTTTGGCACAAGACTTTCTCCAAAATGTTTCCAAGGACTATTCTTGCTATTTTGAGTATTTCAAGGGCTGAACTTGGACAAAGTTGATCTTCTAAGGTCTTCATTATGTCTTTCACTTCTTGAGGGACCATAATTGGCAATTTTGAATTGTTGAGGGACTACTTTTGCCATTTCTTCAAAGTTGAAGGACCTTTTTGTAATTTTGACAAACTTAAGGGACCAAACTTGTAATTATTACTATACAAGGG
Source organism: Glebionis coronaria (assembly GCA_025667525.1). NCBI lineage: Eukaryota > Viridiplantae > Streptophyta > Magnoliopsida > Asterales > Asteraceae > Glebionis > Glebionis coronaria. Next base: position 512,698,058 of record CM046879.1, on the reverse strand, counting down.
TTTTAAGTTGTCATTTCTTCATTCTTGGATGATCAATCTTGTATGTCTTCAAGTCTTCAAGGGTATTTGATGAAAATTCCATGATTAGGGCCCGGTTCTTTGTACGGCTTCGTTTCTCGTGTTCGTTTTTCCTTGTATCTTGTGATCTTTTGTCTTTTTCACGATATCCATACCTAAAACATACAAGTAAACAAACACAAGCATATATATGGTATTTTATGACATTTTTATGCATTTAAAGCCCGAAAAGAACGATGAGATCATGTATAAATGCCATCTCATCACTCCCCCATACTACGCCATTGCCGTGCCCTCACGCAATGCTAGAATAAAGTATCTAAGCATCCCAAAAGTTCAATTTTATTAACCTTTATTGAAGAGTAAAAGACTTGCAACATACTACGAGAATGTGTAAAGACATAATGTATGATTTTCATCACCAAAATGTGACTTTTAGGGTCAAAGAATAGAAACAAGTTAATGTCCCTTAGAGTAAATTTCGTCATCCTTGATTGTCATACATTCCATGCTAAGTGCAAAAACAAGATCATTGTTGGTACAAGTCACAATGCTAACACTACTCATACGTTCAAATTGTGTAATACTTTTTCTCCCCGCAATCCTAGTTATTATAAAAGGAAATGGGTTACTAGCATTTTTTATCTATTTGTCATGGATCACAAGTGATTCATATTGACTTATTTAAGTAGTTATTAGTCCGAAAGTAAAGTAGCACGATTTGATCAATAGTTAGCCGAAGGACAAAATCTTTTAAAACGGCTTCTCGTGTATCTCCTTAAGTTCATATCTTGGCATAACTCGTTTCACGATTTGAGACCTTTCTCGGACCGATATTTGGCATGTACTTCATACTTCAAATCTTGGGAAGACGTTCTTGAAATTATGGTCTTCTCTTCATATATTTGGAATTTCTTCACTTGACGTTTTTGAGAGATTCTTCATATAGGACCACGACTTCATCATTTTTCTTCAATCTTTACTTTGGATTTTGATATACAACGATCCGCCTCCTTTTCGGACTTGGATATATTTATCCTCATACCTTGTTAGGGTCTTTTTGGATAGACTTTCTCCATTCTTTAGGGGAGTAATAGCTTCTCGTCGTGTGTCTCGATCCTTCATATTGATTTTGGAATAATGATACTTCACATCATCTTTGGATCTTTAGCAAAAATAGAGCTCCTCATGCCTTGTTAGGGCCTTTTTGGATGATCGCCAATCTTCGCGTCCCGCTTCAATAAGTTATGCCTTGGCTATGAACTCTATTCAACCCCGAGCAACTTTTAAACGATCTTGCGCTAGAGGCTAAGTAACCTTTCAAATCGTACGACCTTACTTATTGCAATTATGATTTATTCCTAATGCATTGATCTTATGGGAAGAAAAAGCCACAATTAAAAACATATGAGTTTTTGAAAGAACACTTTCATGTTCTACGTTTAGCATGATCACTTGTCTAACTCTATCATTTCTCGTTCTTCACTATTTAAAGACCTCTAATTAAAGAGACTCGTGAATACTTAGCCATGCAAGTCAAAATTAAGCCAAATTTGGATTAGCTTTCATTAAGACTATATCAAATCAAAGTTTTGGGTTTTCAAGCCACCTATAGGATCTTGCACTTTCTTGGACTTTTTCAAGTTTAGAGAATGCGTTTTAAAGTTCCCTTGATAAGTGACTTTCTAGAATCAATTATAGGAACTTGCGAAAAGTTCTTGTTCTTAACCCGAATGAATTAAGACTTTCGCGTTTTAAAGCTCCCTATATAAAAGTCTAGCAAAACTTGAATTGAGCGGGTTAAGGAATGTAAATGGCTCCAAATGCCCATCAAGTCAAAAATTAACTCTTATTCTACCCATCGGAAAATATACATTCGTGTCTTAAAAACACTTATGAAAACTTAAGAAAAATTTTAAAATTTGGCCATTTTTAGCCTTATTAGCAAAACAAAACATTGAAAGTTGGAAAACGTGAGGGCGTAGCAAAGCAAGTACCTATTCACCCCCCCATACTAAAAGTAAACATTGTCCTCAATGTTTCGAGTCTAAAGGTGGAGCACCCCCATACTAGAGACGAAGAGTCGAATGCTTAGGATCTAGCATGGAAAGGGTGATCAACAATATATCTAAAGCCGTTTATTAATTATGCTAAAAGATAATTGTTAGAACAATAAAGGATATGTCATGGAATCGTGAAAAACTTCTTCAAACGAACGATGGAGGCTCACGTAAACGAACACGAGAGTCTTCAATCGTAGATGATGATGATGATCTAGATAACACAATCACAAACAACCACGAGACAACGAGTTGGAAGGGTACAAGTCCCGTTATTAGTGAACATAAAGCATAAAGATAAGCATGGGATCTCCCCCACGAGGCACCTCGTTTTTGATTACCGAGTCATGAGCTCGACTCGATCCCCTCAATGCTAATTATCATTGGGGAAGGTGTCTTGGTCGGGGGCAACCATTGAAGGAATTTCCCCACCAAAGTAGTGCTTAAGCCTATGTCCATTCACCTTGAAATTGGGGCCATCATCTTGAGCTAGCTCAATGGTCCCATATGGAAACACTTGTGTAATGGTGAACGGACCCGACCAACGAGATTTCAATTTCCCGGAAAATATCTTAAGACGTGAGTTAAAAAGCAACACTTGATCACCAACGTTAAAAACACGGTTTTTAATCTTTGAATCATGAAACTTTTTAGTCTTTTCTTTAAAAATTAATGAATTTTCATAAGCATTATCCCTTAATTCATCCAATTCATTCAATTGTATTTTCCGGTGATCTCCCGCGGTCTTCAAGTCAAAATTAGCATGCTTAAGGGCCCAATATGCCTTATGCTCCAATTCAATGGGCAAATGACAATTCTTCCCATAGACTAACTTATAAGGAGTGCAACCGATAGGTGTCTTATAAGCGGTCCTAAAGGCCCATAAAGCGTCATCGAGTTTGTCGGACCACGAAGCACGGTTTTCTCCAATCGACCTTTCTAAAATCCTCTTCAAAGCTCGGTTCGAAACCTCGACTTGCCCACTCGTTTGCGGGTGATAAGCCGTAGAAAGACGATGTGTAACCCCATATTTCTTTAGAACCTTTTCGAATTGGTCATTACAAAAATGGGTTCCACGATCGCTTATAATAGCACGAGGGGTTCCGAACCGAGAGAATAGTTGCTTCAAAAACTTCACTACCACACGAGCATCATTAGTAGGCAAAGCCTTAGCTTCCACCCACTTAGAAAGGTAGTCCACCGCGACGAGGATATATTTGTTGCCATGAGACGATGGGAACGGCCCCATAAAGTCCATTCCCCATATGTCGAAAATCTCACACACTTGAATTATATTTTGCGGCATTTCATCACGTTGAGACGATTTTCCTTGACGTTGGCACGAATCACACGACTTTACAAGTGCGTATGCATCACGATAGATAGAAGGCCAAAAGAAACCGGCATCGAACACTTTCTTAGCCGTGAGATTAGCACCGTGGTGACCACCCGTGGGTCCCTCGTGACAAGCTCTAAGGATATTAGAAGCTTCGGTACCAAACACACAACGTCGAACGAGTTGATCCGCACAAATCCGAAAGAGATAAGGGTCGTCCCAAAAATAGAACTTGACGTCACGAAAGAATTTTCGTTTTTGTTGTGTCGTCATACCCTTGATTATGAAATTGCCCGCATGGTAATTTGCAATGTCGGCAAACCATGGGGTGGTGTCTTTAGAATTCACTACACCGAGAGTCTCGAGAGGAAATGTTTTGGTAATTTCCTTGTTCTCGAAAACATCTTTGTGAGGATCTTCTAGACGAGAGAGATGATCGGCCGCTAGATTCTCGGCTCCTTTTTTGTCAAGCACGGTGACATCAAATTCTTGGAGGAGGAGCATCCAACGAAGCAATCTCGGCTTAGCATCTTGCTTAGCTAAGAGATACTTGATAGCCGAATGGTCGGTATACACAATGCTTTTAGTTAAGACGAGATAAGGTCGGAATTTCTCAAAAGCATAGACCACGGCAAGGAATTCCTTTTCCGTTGTGGTGTACTTTAATTGAGCCTCGGTCATCGTCTTACTAGCATAGTGGATAGGACGGAAATGCTTGTCATAACGTTGCCCTAAGACGGCCCCTATAGCATAATCACTTGCATCGCACATGATTTCAAAGGGTAATTCCCAATTAGGAGCAACAAGAATGGGAGCTTCGGTAAGTTTCCTTTTTAGAGTCTCGAAAGCCTTAACACAATCCTTATTGAAGTTAAAAGGAGCATCCTTCTCGAGAAGGTGTGTCATAGGACGAGAAATCTTCGAAAAGTCCTTGATGAAACGACGATAAAAGCCCGCGTGGCCTAGGAAACTACGAACTCCCTTGACGGTTTTGGGATGAGGTAACTTGGCGATGACGTCTACCTTAGCTTTATCGACCTCAATCCCCGCCTTCGACACCTTATGTCCTAAGACGATTCCTTGTTTGCACATGAAATGACATTTCTCCCAATTAAGCACAAGATTGGTTTCTTCACAACGTTTTAACATTTGTTCGAGATTAGATAAACATGACGTGAACGAATTACCAAACACCGAGAAGTCATCCATAAATACTTCCATCGACTTCTCGATCATGTCGTGAAAAATTGCCATCATACACCGTTGAAACGTACCGGGTGCATTACAAAGTCCGAAAGGCATCCTACGATAAGCGAACGTTCCATAAGGACACGTAAACGTAGTCTTCTCTTGATCACGAGGGTCGATAGGAATTTGAAAGTAACCGGAAAAACCATCTAAAAAGCAATAGAATTCATTTCCCGCAAGTCGCTCCAACATTTGATCCATGAAGGGCAAAGGAAAGTGGTCTTTACGAGTGGCGTCATTTAACTTTCGGTAGTCAATACACACCCTCCAACCGGTCACAACACGAGTGGGAATTAACTCGTTGTTTTCATTAGGCACAACGGTCATTCCTCCCTTTTTAGGGACACAATGGATTGGGCTCACCCATGGGCTATCGGATATAGGATAAATCATTCCCGCGTCAAGGAGTTTAAGGACCTCCTTTTTAATGACATCGTGAATTTTGGGATTTACCCTTCTTTGACTTTGAATTGCGGGTTTGTAGTCCTCCTCCATTAAAATCTTGTGAGTACAAAATTTTGGGTCAATACCCTTAATGTCGGATATTTTCCACGCAATTGCCCCTTTGTGAGCCTTAAGAACTTTCAAGAGCTCGGTTTTTTCATCATTAGCAAGATCTTTTGCAATAATAACCGGCAACTTGTCATCACCTTCCAAGAATGCATATTCAAGGTGAGAAGGAAGATCTTTCAATTCAAGGATAGGCGGTTCCTCGATTGAAGATTTTGGTTCAACACTCATAACTCCCATCGGCGGAAGAAATGGTGGAATAGAAATATCATCACTAATCAACACCTCATCTTCATTGTCGATTTCATTTGAAGTGAAATCGCCTCCTTGGAATGGAGTGAGATTTGGTGTGGAATTAGCAAGAATCGGATCCAAAATAGTGGGATTGCCACTTGACGAGCTATCGGAAAAACCTAACACTTCTTGTGAAAACTCATCGCAAACCACATCAACAATGTCAATGTGATTGATGGTAGCGATTGCATAAACATGAGAAGGTTTCGAGTTTTGAGTAGCGTTTATAACAAGTTCCTCTTCGTTGAATCTCAAAGTGATAGTTCTCGCATGAACATCGATAAGCGATCTCGAAGTATCTAAAAATGATCGTCCTAAAATTAGAGGAACTTGAGGATCCGCGGGGATGTCGACTACTATGAAATCAACGGGATAGTAGAACTTCCCCACTTTCACGAAAACATCTTCGGCTATTCCACATGCCATAATCGTAGAATGATCGGCCATCTCGATGGACATGTTCGAAGGAATAAGAGCCGGAAGCGAAAGCGATTTCCAAATGCAAAATGGCATCAAATTAATGCTCGCACCAAGATCGGCCAAGGCGAGGCATTCTTTCATCTCTTGTATGTCACAAGGAATGAGAAACTTTCCGGGATCACCAACTTTTTCCGGTATGCGGTTAAGATAAACCGAAGAACAATTAGCAAGCTTTGAAAGCTTTTCCTTATCGCTCATCATACTTTTAAAAGTGGAAGCGAAACGAGGCATATATAACAACGCGTCGGCTAAACTCACATCAAAATGAACTTGTTGAAACATCTTAATAAAAAGCTCGATTTGTTGTTTGTTACGTTCTTGCATTTTCTCTTTGTTTCGTCTCGAAGGGTAAGGTAAAGGTGGTGTGGGTTGGTCATTAGGCAACGGCCTTGGAATCTCGGGTTCCACAATTGGTATTGGTGTAACCGTAGGTGTGGTTTGAGCGGTACTTCGTGGGATTGTAATGTGCTCCTTTTCGACCATCACCTCGGGTTCTTTCTCGATTTCCTTCTCCGTAGAAGTACTTGGACGAGAGATTGGTTCCTTGAAAGTTTTACCACTTCGTGTAGTAACAACCTTCAATTCTCCCCTCGGGTTTGCAATGGTATCACTCGGAAGACCACCCGAAGAAGAGGGCTTACACATGATAGCTTCAAACATTTTAGCCATTCGGTCCTCAAATTTTGATTGCCTAGCATCCGCTTTCAATAACTCTTGCTTAATCTCATGTTGTCCTAATTCCATCTTTTGTTGGTTTTGTTGAAGACGTTGGACATTTCCTTCCATTTTATTAGCATGAGTTTTAAGTTCATTAGCAAGTTCATTTTTAAGCTCGTTTTTCAACTCGGACCTTAAGCTAATCATCTCACGTTGCATATTATCAAATTTTGCATCATTTGCTTTTGCATAATCCAAAAATTCTCCTTGCAAATTTTTCGTGTGAGCATTTTGAAAACCTTGTGTAGTGTTTTGAAAATCACGGTTTTGGTTTTGATTAGAGATTTGTCCATTCCCACTTTGATAATTCCCTTTGTTGTAATTGCGTGTGTTGCCTTGGTAATTACCTTGGTTGTTGTTTCGATAATTATTAGCATTTTGATTTGGTGGAGCTTGATTTTGGTGGGAACCTTGGCCGTTTTGGTTGTAAGTTCCCGTTGCTACATAAGCACTCGAAGTGTTACCATCCGCGGTAATGCACTCGGATAAATCATGAGCTCCTCCACACGATAAACAACTCTTAGCAACCGCTTTAACCGAAGCGGAATTGGAAGCTTCTTGAGCCTTCCAATGGGACATTAGATTAGCAAATCTATCAAAAAACCGATTTTCCTCATTAGCTTCATCATGTAAGGCGTTAATGCTACGAGACGATTGTGACGACGATGACGAACCCATATTGGAAACACTCGGTGTGTTACGAGGGCTATAAACCTTAGATCGATTTTCAATGATTTGTAGAGCCTCATTTGTCGTCTTGCACAAAAAATTACCACCCGCGGCGGCATTCAAATAATCTCGTTCATGATCATTAAGCCCATTATAAAATGTATCAATTTGATGCAATTCCGAAAAATCATGATGAGGACATTCATGTAACATCTCCTTAAATCGTTCCCATGCCATTGAAAAACTTTCATTGTTACGTTGCACAAATCGTGAAATCTCATTTTTTAAGTGTGTTGTTTTCGATGGTGGAAAAAACTTGTTCACAAACTTAGAAACGAGATCGGCCCATGTCAAAATCGAATTTGGCGGTTCTTTCTCGAGCCAAATTTTTGCGGGTCCATCCAACGAGTATGGAAACAACATCATCTTAATGGCATCATGTGGAACATCTTTGAATTTGCTAGTGGCGGTGAGACGGTTGAAATTCCTAATATGGTAATGCGGGTTGTCTTTCTCATGACCTCGAAATTTGTTTGCTTGTAGCATCGACATTAAACCCGTCTTAATCTCGAAATTCTCCGCAAGGATGGCGGGAATAACAATGGCCTCTCCAAAACCCTCGGTGGGTGCTTGTAGCAACTCCATCATAGTACGATTAGCCATTACGACTTCTTGTTCTATAATAGGTTTAACAATTGGAGGTTCTTCAACAATCAACGATCCTTGATTTGCTTGCTTTTGAAGACGTTTACGAGCTCGTTTAGCTTGGTTACGAGTGATCATAAACTTCACGAAGAATGGGAGGTGAGCAAAGAAGATTCTTTTTGGTTGTTTTGTGGATTTTCAATTTTTTTGTGTTTTTGATGATATTTAATTTTTTGGATTTTGGTGTATCTTCGTAGACAACAATCTACAAAATCTCTCCTCGAATCAAACTCTTGATTAAAGAAGCCTCAAAGGAATGAAAACGATCACGTGGAGTGAACGCCTTCGAATGACTTTAGAACTTTGGTGAAAACCAAATTGTTCACGAGGGTTTAATCACAAAGAAAACCAAGCAAATATAGTATACGTATTAATACTTTGGGCGGCAAAACCCTCGATTAGCCTTCAATCTCAAAATACTCACAAGCAAGCGGGGAAACGAGGCGGCGCGAAGCACTTAAGAGCCTTTTTCCTTAGGGTATATTTTATAATACCCGCCTTATACCCACCTTATAGTTTGTATCTTTCAAAATCGAGCTTCACGAAAGTATTTATCTATTTTTGCCTTTTCTTTTTTTGTTTGAGATTCGAATACAATGATCGAGTGATGAAATCCCGAATCAAGGTTGTGTTTTCACACTTTTGGAGATATTGTATTTTGATTGTGATACTTAATACAATATATTAATAATATTCACAAAGAAAAACCGAGAAAACCGATAATACGTGTTAAGGGAGTTCCACTTAACACAAATACTATTTATGGATAATATCAAAAACAAAAGCTTCCAAATTAAGACACGACACACCTCCCCGGCAAAATATCAACAAGGCTAAAAACAAGTCTAAAATAATATAAATAAAGTTAAAAATCCAACAAAGATATTTTAAAACCTTTTGTTAATTAAATAATTAATTTTAAATGCTAATCAAAGCCCTAAAATTAAATTTAACTAATTCAAAAGTCTAAAATATGATTTTATTGAACAATTACTTAACTTATATTATTAGAAGACTAAAAAGTAATTTTCTAAAAATTAAAACTTATTAAAGCTATTTTTAAAACTCTAAAAATGATTTAAAATAATTAAAACCTAATTAAACTTAAAATAATTATAAAAATAAATCTAAAAGTTATAAAAATAATCTAAAAATGGAAATAGTCCTAATTAATGACAAAGATCCTCGGAAAAATGAAAAAGAAGGAAAAAGAAAATTTTGAAAATAAAATAATATTAAAATATTACTAAAAATAAAAAGTTTATAAAATAAATTCTAAAAATTTTCTAAAAATCCTAAATAATATAATTAAGAGAAAAACACAAATCTAGGCTTCTAAACCTTTTTTAATAATTTTATAAAAATCTTTAAAGTTTATAAAAAACCTTAAAATATTATAAAATTAAAAATAAATGTTTTTGAAACCAAAATTATATGTAAACCTCAAAAATATAATTTTAAACCTTAAAATTATTTTTCCTAAAAATAAAAACTATTTTTGGTATTTTTTAATGATTTAATAAAAACGTCTATTAAATAAATTCTAATAAATAAACTAAAAAGTGGAAAAATATAAAACCAATTTTTAAAAATCAACAATCCTAAATAGTTTCTATGAAAAATAAAAAGAACAAAAAGTAGCTTATAAATAAGCTGGAATTTAGCTTAAAACCTACGGCTTATTAAAACTGACTCAAATCAAAAACGTGTTAACTAGTATTCTAAACCAAAAGTATCAGTCAAAGTCCCCAGGGCGCGTTTGGTTAACACGTTGGGTTGTTGAACGGTTGGTCACGGGTTCGAGTCTAGATAACCCCTTTTTTTTTTTACTTTTTATTCCTTAGTTGCGCCGCAACGCTTTTGTCTTGCGCCGCAACTAGTGAAACGGGAGTACCTTTGGTCTGTAGCTTCTTCAGTTGCGCCGCAATAGGTGGGTCTTGCGGCGCGACTTGTATAACGTGCCTGGTTGATTTTTTGTGGACTGATGATCACAAAAGTGTGAGTGCACACTTTTTAGCCAAGAGGACTTGGCAATGTGCTTTGTTTGATGGATATGTTGGAACAATTGGGCACCCTTGTGCTCAATGAAGCACAAGGAGTCAATAACACACAAATTAAACACCAAACACACCACAAAATAAGCAAAACAAGCACTCCCTAGCCTATGCAAGTTGCTGAGATGTATTATGCAGGTCAGGTGGTCTAAAATGCTTCTAGCTAGCACCCTAGTGATATCTAGACCACAAAAATAAGCACACACATTCACCAATTAGTACTCTAGCTATAACAATGACTCTTATAACCTGAATCTCAACAACAATCAAAGATCATGCACAATAACTGAGTAAAAATCAAGCAAAGGTGGCATAAGCAGATTTTTGCTATCCTATATCCTTTTAAACCTCACCAACTTGATCCAAAAGTGTTCCAAACTGATTAATTACTTATTATTAACCTAACTTAACCCTTTTTAATCCCTCCTAACAACTTAGATCAACCAAATCAATGATGTTGCCCTGCTAACACCTGTTGCCAAACACCCTTGTAAATTCTGGAAACCAATTTTAACAAACCAAAACCTAATAAAACTCTTTCAAACTGATTCCCTTAACATCTAGCATGCATATAACATAAAATAAACACAAATCCAACACCTCAAACACACTTATGCACAGAATCACATAAGATCATATAAACTACTATTTTTGAACTTTTTCAAGGTAAAAGGAAGATACCTTAGGTTCTTACATCCAAGAACCTAGAGGATGAAAATCCTCCTCCAATCCAACTCGGGTTGGAGCAGATCCTTGAACAACAATCCTTGAACACCTGCTTAAATCAAACACAAAAGAAGAACAAACAAAAGCAAAATATTATATATAACTGATTTTCTTTTCTTTCTCTTAAATCTTTCCAAAACCTTTCTCAAAACTCTTAACACGTTTAAATGATCCTATTATCACCAATAACATGAAACTTGTAACATCACAAAACCTTGGACAGATTTCTCAAAAATCTTCCAAATCTCCAAAAAAACTTGAAACAATTTTTAAAACACAAATCACTTAACCAAATTTAACATGGAACTCAGAATCAAGCATAAACCCAACACTCAACTTTTTATAAACATTAAAAGGAATTACAATGATTTAAACAAACACCAAACTTTAATTTCATAAAAAAGGGATTACAAGGATTTTATGCTTAAAACTGGAACAAAGGGATCACCACAGCTTGGGTCTCCTTTTATAGAGCCTATAGAACATCCTAGAAGCATAAAAACTTAAACCCTAATACATAAGAAATTCCAAAATTGCCCTCAAACGTTTTTGGTGCATATGAGCTGTCCATTTGATCTTGAACGTTTATTTTGCTTTGGGAGGAAGCAAATAATCTTGGCCATTGATTTGGGACACGTCATGAGCTTGGGGGCTAAGGAATGATGTGATTGGTGGATTGGGGAATTGGGGGTTTGGTGCACATGTGTGGGATGCAGGTTTTTAGGAGTGGGAAAGGTTTGTGAGTGTGTGAATTACTTGTGTGCAAGTTTAATTGGAAATTTACCATGGATAAGTGAGGGTAAATTCTGGGCTTGGTAAAATGGTGAATAGTACTCCCTTTGATCCGAAATTGGGGGAATTACATGTGTTAGGCGCTTTTTTTGTTTTTTGAATGTTTCAGTTGCCACTTTTGGTCCTTATGTTTTGTTATTTTTGGCTTTTAAGGTTTCCAGCCCTAAAACTGGATATCCTTTGTTAATAAGTTTGAACCTTTTACAATTTTGGCACAAGACTTTCTCCAAAATGTTTCCAAGGACTATTCTTGCTATTTTGAGTATTTCAAGGGCTGAACTTGGACAAAGTTGATCTTCTAAGGTCTTCATTATGTCTTTCACTTCTTGAGGGACCATAATTGGCAATTTTGAATTGTTGAGGGACTACTTTTGCCATTTCTTCAAAGTTGAAGGACCTTTTTGTAATTTTGACAAACTTAAGGGACCAAACTTGTAATTATTACTATACAAGGGTTTTAAGTTGTCATTTCTTCATTCTTGGATGATCAATCTTGTATGTCTTCAAGTCTTCAAGGGTATTTGATGAAAATTCCATGATTAGGGCCCGGTTCTTTGTACGGCTTCGTTTCTCGTGTTCGTTTTTCCTTGTATCTTGTGATCTTTTGTCTTTTTCACGATATCCATACCTAAAACATACAAGTAAACAAACACAAGCATATATATGGTATTTTATGACATTTTTATGCATTTAAAGCCCGAAAAGAACGATGAGATCATGTATAAATGCCATCTCATCACTAAGCCTCCCTAAACATATCCAAACATAAAAATTCAGTCCTACCCCTATTGATCAACCAATCTCAAAATCAAAAATTCGAAGAAATGAACATGCATCTAATTAAACCTATGTAAAACATCCTAAAACAATAAACCAAACACAAGAATAACACTCAAAATCAACAACCACCATGGCTCCCCAAACACCCCTATTGCCGTGGGGTTTGGGTGCCCCAATCACCACAACCAAATTGATTTTGGTGGGTTTTCTTGGTGTTTATACTTCCATAACTCATAAAATTAACATGCATTACAATATTTAGCCACAAAAACGAATTTGGATCATCATGAAAAATCTTGGAAAATTTTTGTTAGTGCATGTGGGATTTGAGCACATAGAAATGTAGGGAATGACCAAATTAGATGTGGTCTAACCTTAGTTTTTATGAAAATCAAGTGAAAAAAGTTTTTGGTGAATTTTCTTGGTGGGTTGGGGTTAGCCGTCGGCTAGAGAGAGCAAAGAGAGGAGAGTGTTTGATTTTTGGGTGATGTGTTCTATGTGTTTGTGTGTGTGTCCATTTTGGGCTTTTTGGTGGATTGGGAAGGACCTAATTGCAATATTTGGTTTCTTTTGGCCTTAAGTAAAAACGTCACTATAACTTTGCGGTTTCGACTCATTTGTCAATTTTGAAAATTTTACGGGAGTCGGAAATCTTCCCGAACGCTCCAAAATATTTTTGGGATACTTAAAATGTACTCGGAAGGCTATAAAACTCACCCGACTCAACTTAACACGAACCGTAAATAAAATTCTCGAAAAATTACATTATCGATAAATCGTCAATAATTATATAAAATTGGGCATCCCTCGGGATCGTAATCGTCATTGTCCTTCTTAAAACGTCAATCGTAAAAATTATAACCTCGAACATCGGCTTTAACCAAAATACTTATAAATATAGAAATTAAAATTTATTAAAAATTTCAAAAATTAGTGTAATTTAGGGTATCGTTAATGACCTCGATTCTAGGGTGTCACATCCACCCCTCCTTAAAGAGAGCGACGTCCCGGTGCTCGCCTCTTCTTGTACTCACATTTCGCTCTTACTGGAACAGATGAGGATACCTTTCCTTGAAAAAGTCCTCACGTTCCCAGGTGTATTCCGGTCCACGCTTAGAATTCCATCGGACCTTCACAATAGGAATCCTACTACGCTTCAACCGCTTGACCTCCCGGTCCATAATTTCCACAGGTTCTTCCACAAAGTGCATTTTGTCGTCTAGTCGAATCTCGTCCAAAGGAATCACCAATTCCTTATCCGCCAAACTCTTCTTCAGGTTCGATACGTGAAACGTGTCATGAATAGCACTAAGTTCGGTCGGCAATTCTAACTTGTACGCTACCGGTCCAATTCGTTCAACGATCTTAAACGGTCCAATATACCTCGGACTCAACTTTCCTTTCTTCCCAAAACGAATTACACCCTTCCACGGCGATACCTTGAGCATAACCATATCTCCAACTTCAAACTCCAACGGTTTCCTTCGGTTATCGGCATAACTCTTCTGTCGGCTTCTCGCAGCAAGTAGTCGGTTCTTGATTTGCACAATCTTCTCTGTCGTTTCTAAAACCATTTCGGGTCCAGTCAATTGACTTTCCCCCACTTCACTCCAACACACAGGCGATCTACACTTCCTTCCATACAATGCTTCGAACGGTGCTGCCTTGATACTCGCATGATAACTATTATTGTACGAAAATTCCACCAGAGGCAAGTGGCGTTCCCAACTTCCTCCAAAATCGATCACGCATGCTCGGAGCATGTCCTCCATCGTTTGAATAGTTCGTTCACTCTGGCCGTCAGTCTCCGGGTGATAAGCCGTGCTTAAACTCAGTTCAGTGCCCATCGCACGTTGAAGCGATTTCCAAAATTCCGACGTAAATCTACTGTCGCGATCCGAAATGATCGATAACGGCACTCCATGTCTACAGACGATCTCCTTCACGTACACGCTGGAGAGTTTTTCCATGCTGTCCGTCTTCTTCATAGGTAAGAAATGAGCAGATTTCGTCAACCTATCCACAATTACCCATATCATATCACATCCACTAGGAGTCCTAGGTAAACCCGTCACGAAATCCATAGCGATTATCTCCCATTTCCATTCTGGGATTTCTGGTTGTACCAACAATCCAGATGGTTTCTTATGTTCTGCCTGAACCTTCGCGCAAGTCAAATACTTACTAACGTAACGAGCAATATCCGCCTTCATATTCGGCCACCAATAAACTTTCTTCAGGTCGTGGTACATCTTATCCGATCCAGGATGTATCGAATACTTCGACTTATGCGACTCATTCATAACCAATTCTCGAACTCCAGGCTTTCCTTCCTCAGATGAACACAGTGGTAACCAAATCCGATTCTCAAAATATCTCAGTCCGTCCGACCTAATCACGAAAAGAGGTTTCAACATTCGTCCCAAGTTCTCGGCTTCAACATTCCCTTTCATTAGTCCTCTCTCCTGAGCCTTCAGTATGGTTTCGGTTAAGTCAACGCTCTCACTCATCACTAAAGCTCTAACCCTCAAAGGTTTCTCCCGTTCCTTCCTACTCAGTGCATCCGCTACAACATTCGCCTTGCCAGGGTGGTAGCGAATTTCGCAGTCATAATCACTCAGTAGTTCAACCCATCGTCTTTGTCGCATATTCAACTCCTTTTGATCTAAAATGTGCTGCAAACTCTTGTGGTCAGTGAATACAACACACTTTGTCCCATACAGATAGTGTCTCCACAATTTCAACGCAAAAACTACAGCTCCTAATTCCAAATCGTGCGTCGTGTAGTTCTCCTCGTTCTTCCTTAGTTGCCTCGACGCGTAAGCTATCACCTTTTCACGTTGCATTAATACTGCTCCATAACCTTTACGAGACGCATCACAATACACTACGAAGTCTTCGGTTCCTTCAGGCAATGATAAAATCGGTGCGGAACATAACTTATCCTTGAGCGTTTCGAAAGCAAGTTCTTCCTCAATTCCCCATTCATACACCCTATTCTTTTCGGTAAGCCTCGTCAATGGTTTCGCAATCAACGAAAATCCTTCAATAAACCTTCGATAATACCCCGCTAAACCCAGAAATTGTCGAACTTCAGTCGGCGTCGTCGGTGCTGACCATTCCCTGATTGCTTCGATCTTGGCGGGATCTACACGAACTCCCTCACTATCAATCACATGACCTAGAAACTGCACTGATTCCAACCAAAACTCACACTTAGAGAATTTTGCATACAGCTTCTCCTTCCTCAACAACTCCAAAATCTTTCTTAGGTGCTTCTCGTGCTCCTCCTTACTCTTAGAGTAAATAAGTATGTCGTCGATGAAAACAATAACAAACTTATCTAGATACGGCTTGCACACGCGATTCATAAGGTCCATGAATACAGCAGGCGCGTTCGTCAACCCAAACGGCATCACTCGAAATTCAAAGTGTCCATACCGCGTACGAAAGGCAGTTACAGGAATATCCTCCTCTCTTACACGCAGTTGATGATACCCGGATCTTAAATCGATCTTTGAGTATACACTGGAACCTTGCAATTGATCGAACAAATCATCAATCCTCGGCAATGGGTACCGATTCTTAACCGTCAGCTTATTGAGTTCCCTATAGTCAATACACATCCGAAACGAACCATCTTTCTTCTTTACGAACAACACTGGCGCTCCCCAAGGTGATGAGCTCGGCCTAATAAATCCTTTGTCCATCAATTCCTTCAGTTGATCCGATAACTCCTTTAACTCATATGGTGCTAAGCGATAAGGTGCACGTGCAACCGGCGCAGCTCCTGGCACTAAATCAATTCGAAACTCGACCTCACGGGTAGGCGGTAAACCTGGCAACTCGTCTGGAAAAACTTCCGGATACTCGCAAATAACTGGTACCTCTTCAATCCTCGCCTCTACATCACCATCGCTCGAAACTTGTGCCAAAAACACATCGCATCCGCTCTCTACGTACTTCATCATTTTCAAACACGAAATCACCTTCAAACGAGAAGTGCATTCGTTTCCCTTCACCGTTAAAACCTTATTCCTCAACGGAATCTGAACCAATCTCTCGCCACAGACGATCATAGCACTGTGCACCATTAGCCAATCCATTCCCACAATCACGTCAAACGATCCTAGCTCTATAGGCATCAAGTCGATTATAAAAGCGTAATTTCCTAACTTCAAGGTACACCCTTTCAGTATAGAATTCGTACTAACAATTTTTCCATCGGCTAACTCAACGTTATAACTAGTCGTTAACAACACCAGTTTTCTATCGATATGACGACTAAATTTAACATCTACAAAACTCTTGTCGGAGCCAGAATCAAACAAAATACTAGCATAACAAGCGTCTAGCAAAAACGTACCGGTAACCACATTTGGACCCTGTGGTTTATCAGCAGTTCCCACTTGATACACAGCAGCCGCATTGTTACCTCCCCGCCTGTTTCCTGCCTTTGGGCAATTCGCTTGCACATGACCCCTTTCTCCACAACTATAACATCCTCTCATCCTGATAGCATTAGCCCCAGTGGCTACTCCTCCCGTTCGACAACCAGATGTCCTATGACCTGCCTTTCCACACTTGCCGCATGCAGGCGGGCAATTTCCAACATGGTACAAATTGCACTTTCCACAATGGGGATTCACTTTCACACTTCTAGGGTTCGTCACTGCCCTCATCCCTTCGTTCCTTCTCTGATTAAACTGCTGATTACGGTTCGGCCCATGGTTGTTTCGATTTCCACCTCGGTTCTGGCCTTGGGATTGATTGCCTTGTGCCGCTTCCCATTTCCTTTTGTTGCCTTCGGCAATGTAGTTCTGCTTGTCCTGAAGCTTGACGTCCATCAAAGCGTGAGCCATTTGAACCGCTTCATCAAACGTTCCAGGTTTTGACGAAGTTGTTTCACCTTTGATGTTGCTGGATAAACCCTTAATATACTGCTTCATTTTCTTGGCATCATTGGCAAATATGTCCGGACACAAAAGACTTAATTCATTGAATCTCCTGGTGTAAGCAGCTATATCGTTGTTCTTCAAGGTCAAGTGCCTCAACTCATCCTCCAATTGCCCCAATTCCTCCTCTGGGCAAAACTTCTTAGTCAACAAAGCTTTTGTCGCATTCCACGTCCTTGCATTCGCTACAGCCAATCCAACCGTAGCTACCTGGGTATTCCACCAACTTAACGCATCATCAAGAAACGTAGCAGCTGCAAACTTCACTTTATCCGCTTCTGCACAACCACTGATTTCAAACGTACTTTCAACCTTTTCCAACCATCGTCTAAGTTCTAAAGCTCCACCCGTTCCACGGAACTGCGTGGGACCGCACTTCATAAAACTAGAATAGGTACACACCCTCGGGGCTTGTTGTCTCCCCGCGTTCCTTCCTTGGTCCTGATTTCTCCCAGCTCGGTCCGCTTATAACGCATTTGCTATAGCTTCCTGAATCATGTTGTTAACACGATCGGCGGTCAACTTTGGAGGCATGGTGTTATCGAATATCTCTTTCTGCAAGACAAGGAAAATAGAAAAACAATGTAAGTATACATATCAAGTTTCCCAGACATAATATACATACAACGACACATCACTACGGAGATACTAATATTCATCAATTCACACCACAAAAGATCAAATTTAAGACATATCACAGATCATGAAAGGTAACATAGATTGTATTGATAATTAACCAAAATCGTGACAAGTATTGCCACTACAATCGTTCACCATAAAACTTCAAGTACTTGAGTTTCTCGTCATAATACCATCATACAAAGGTCTAAAATAGTTCTATTACAATGATCAAAGAAAATACAAAACAAGTAACTAGGCATGTGGTGATCCACACGGCCTCTTGGATGGCGGCTCGTCGTCGTCATCCTCGGTTTCCTCATCACTAACGTCCTCATCCAGATCATCCACTTTTCTCTTTCCTTTATCATCTGGCCCACATTCCATTTCCTTTTTCGTCCCTGATGTGGATCCACACTCAATCGCTACCTGATTTCCCACCGTAATACAAGCACCTCCAGTAGGCGGCTGAATCATGAAGTCGCTCGCCTCCATCTCCACATCGTCCACGAATCTCCAATCCGGGGGCAATGAATCTCTCACACGATGCTCCCAACTCTGCATCCTCGACAACCTCATTTGATCCTCCCTAACACGGTCAAGACTAGCACTTAAATTTGCAACCATTGATCTTAAACTGTTGATGTCACTTTTGTTCACATTCCCATCATACTCAATTCTTGCAGTCCTTTCCAACAGTCTTTGATCCGCCTTTTCATTCTCGTCGAATCTACTGACCACCCTTGATTCCACTACATACCTCATGCACATCGATCCTTCCAAACCTCTCACAGTCCGTCGTACGTCATGATAAATCCTCGGTCCGGGACAGCAAATTCTTGGGATGCCTTGATGAAGAGAATTTGCGCTCATTGCACCTTCGGCTCTTCTGGGGATATCTGGTACACCAACCAGATGGGAAGTACGCATAGGCATGGGGCAAGTAGTTCTCCTTCGGTCGGGGTCCTGGGCTTGTACATCGTTCGTCTCAGCTTGTCCTTCAGCTGCTGTTCCAACACTTCCCCCTTCGCGACCTACGACGTAATCGTTTCCATTATCGTTAGGCGGTACCTCGGCCATTCCTGCAATAACAACGAATTTCGGAGGGTACATAAGTAATTATACAATAATTATAAATATATGCATGCAAATGCAATGCAAAGGTGGTACATATGCCCGAAATGTAATAATATGATGCTCATGCATGATTAATACAAAAATTACGATGTCGGATATTTCACGTAAAATTCAACGTCTACATATAGTAATTCCATACTTACGTAATAATTACCCACATATATACTTTACTCAAAAGTATACGTCAAATGCCATAAATACAACAATAAATCTTACCGGAGCCATGCAGGATAGTTGTGTGTGCTTGGACCCTTTCTTACGACACCAAAAGTTATAGTTTAGGATTTTCAAAAATGACCTAGTTCTCTATAACTCGTGGCTCTGATTACCAATCTGTAACACCCCCACAATTGCTATGCGCAGCGGAACTACAACAATGGGTGCTACACAGTATTCATTGCACACAAGATATATCAAACGACGCTAAAAAGACGTCAACTTAAAACTTGAATTTAAAAGTGTTAGATGATACATGTCCACGGTTTTTCCAACCCCAAATAGTACACAGATTTTAGCGTTTTCGGTCCCCATGAATCTTAACCCAAGAATTTCAGTTTTACAACAACATGACATTAAACTTAAAAATTGTTTAAGTAGAAAAGGAGGGAAAAACAAGCGGACTCCAAGCCGTACACACAACATCCATCCCATGCATGCTCCATCCTACACCTCAGCGGTTACCTGAAACACATGCCAAAATTTTGGTCAACGAAAACGTTGAGTGGAATTCATAGGTTTTTCAATCCATTTGAACATATATATATAATAAAAACCATTCGTGATCATTTATAGTCTTGTCGATCAAACAAACTATAATCAGGATACTGACAATTGTGTTTAAGCTCATGACAC
Source organism: Glebionis coronaria (assembly GCA_025667525.1). Taxonomy (NCBI): domain Eukaryota; kingdom Viridiplantae; phylum Streptophyta; class Magnoliopsida; order Asterales; family Asteraceae; genus Glebionis; species Glebionis coronaria. The sequence goes on along the minus strand of CM046879.1, from coordinate 512,678,107 downwards.
TAATCCGTTAACTCAATCACCCGCGTAATAATTACCGGCGTGATTCAGATGAAACCAGTGCCCCTTCTAAAGGCATCAGTTGCAATTATACCTTATTTCTCATACAAAATAATCTACCGCAGAACTTACTAAAAGTACAGCTTCTCGGCTAGCATTGGGTCGTTAGCCCCGTAGTACTACAAATTGCATAAGCGGCTATTTCCCCCTACTCGAGGGCAGGACAATAGTTAATAGTTCATGATTTTAGGGACTTTTACAACTTTGGTACTCAACACAATTTCTAAGGCAACTTTCGGGTCTAACAATCATTCATGATATACGTTCCTTTTAAAAACTAGCATGCATTTCCCTCGCGGGTAAAACAATTTGAAATAAATATAAGCGAGGCTATAAATTCACACCTTATATCTTAAGTAGTCGGTAGTTCGAGGGATGATCACTGACGACGAAACGGATGTCCGGTTAATTCAACACCTATCACAAATAACGCGTAATGAGTAATCTCATTTTAAATACTTACGGTACTGTATAAAATACATATATACTAGTCACTTAGGACAAGTATAACTCACGCCAAAAACAAAAACAACAAGTATCATTCATTTTATACCATTCGTTCTCATTACTTACGTTGTCCATTTTTACTCATTCTCGCCGGTACTCGACTAAAGTACGGGCTGTTTTACCTTATTTAACCACACTTATAAAATTTGACAAAATTCTCAAAAATCCTATAAGACCTGTAGATAACATGTTTTTAAGCCCAATAAAAGTTTTTACTTTTACGACCCGTTACGCAATGTTTTTCCAAAACTACATTTTACGGGCTGAAATTGCACTTCGACCAATTTTGACCTCTTTGACCTATATGAAATGTACCTTTGACTTCGTTGACTCCTAAGTCAACTTATAGACCCATTTATACAGGTTTGGGACCAAATTTTGACCCTTGACCATTTACCAATTTATACTTGTGACCCTCGGGATTTGACTAAAACTTTGCATAAATCCGGATTATGAAAGTCCTCGTCTCCCGGTACTCGATCTTTAAAACCTCATAACTTTTAGCTCGTTTTGAGTCACGGGCTCTACCTTATACCAAATTAAAGCTAAGAAGACCCTCTATAACTACATTTTGTTTTCAAGACCTGGAAGAAAAATCATTTTTATGAAATGGACCCAAAGTTTCTGCCTAAATTTGGCTACTCCAAAAACACGCTTAGACTCGATTCCAAGCCTTCTAACCACCTCTAGGCAACATCCTAAGCCTCCCTAAACATATCCAAACATAAACATTCAGTCCTACCCCTATTGATCAACCAATCTCAAAATCAAAAATTCAAAGAAATGAACATGCATCTAATTAAACCTATGTAAAACATCCTAAAACAATAAACCAAACACAAGAATAACACTCAAAATCAACAACCACCATGGCTCCCCAAACACCCCTATTGCCGTGGGGTTTGGGTGCCCCAATCACCACAACCAAATTGATTTTGGTGGGTTTTCTTGGTGTTTATACTTCCATAACTCATAAAATTAACATGCATTACAATATTTAGCCACAAAAACGAATTTGGATCATCATGAAAAATCTTGGAAAATTTTTGTTAGTGCATGTGGGATTTGAGCACATAGAAATGTAGGGAATGACCAAATTAGATGTGGTCTAACCTTAGTTTTTATGAAAATCAAGTGAAAAAAGTTTTTGGTGAATTTTCTTGGTGGGTTGGGGTTAGCCGTCGGCTAGAGAGAGCAAAGAGAGGAGAGTGTTTGATTTTTGGGTGATGTGTTCTATGTGTTTGTGTGTGTGTCCATTTTGGGCTTTTTGGTGGATTGGGAGGGACCTAATTGCAATATTTGGTTTCTTTTGGCCTTAAGTAAAAACGTCACTATAACTTTGCGGTTTCGACTCATTTGTCAATTTTGAAAATTTTACGGGAGTCGGAAATCTTCCCGAACGCTCCAAAATATTTTTGGGATACTTAAAATGTACTCGGAAGGCTATAAAACTCACCCGACTCAACTTAACACGAACCGTAAATAAAATTCTCGAAAAATTACATTATCGATAAATCGTCAATAATTATATAAAATTGGGCATCCCTTGGGATCGTAATCGTCATTGTCCTTCTTAAAACGTCAATCGTAAAAATTATAACCTCGAACATCGGCTTTAACCAAAATACTTATAAATATAGAAATTAAAATTTATTAAAAATTTCAAAAATTAGTGTAATTTAGGGTATCGTTAATGACCTCGATTCTAGGGTGTCACATATATAACCTAAGTCCATTTCAAACTCATTATTAATCTCCATATACATTATTAATCTCAGGTCCAATAATGGCCTAATAGCCATTATAAGTGTAAGTTGGGCTTTTGTGGTCCAAATCCACTTTATATGTATTACGGGTTCTAAAACGCCTCATAACGGTGTAAACTTAATGTCCACGATGGCCGAGTCTCGGGTATTCTAGTTATCAATAAATAAACGAGTACATATTTATTAAAAAAAAAGCGGCTCATACCATTTCGGTGTTTATAAAAATCATCACGTTTTACCTTAATTTAATATAGTCTAATTCTTACAATTTTCACGACATGTCTCGTTAATTAGACCGTTTCTCCTAAACCGTATATAATATAGATGAGTTATTTTTACTAATGTCATTATTAGCTTATTTATTTTACTTATTATAAGTTCAATTGCCTCTAATTTATAGTTATCATAGCTTATTTACCCATTTTATTACTTAGAAGAGTTGGCTGTTTTTCGCAGCCAACTTCAGTTTCACCGTTTTGGCCGCCATTTCCAAACCGTTTATCCGTAGAAAACCATTCGACTCGTGGAGATTATACATAAATTTAGCTACAACTTTTAGTTTTACATATTTAGAGGTCAGTATATAATTTTTAAGAGTTTTTGGCCGTGCAAAACTGGTAGATCAGATTCGACACTTTTCAGTATTTTGACCATATCTAATTCATCGGGTATCGTCACGAGACGAGCGACCCGACAAAATCACCACAAAACACAAGGCTAACTCCCTATATATATTATCTAATGACCATAATCTACTGAGTTCCCACAAGTCTACGTTTTTGCCACTGATATATAATCAAAATTATCACAACTTACGTAGGCTTGTTCTAACTTGCTTTTAGTGTTAAAAACTCATATACAATGTCAAAAAAATACAAAATAAGCTATTACAAATCTTAATCTCAGTATGTAAATGATAATTACATATTCATAAAACTTATATACAAATAAATTATGAGAAAAAGATAATCAAATGATCCTTACAATAAAATGAAGAAATCATCATAACAGCAAGGCAATCTCAAAGCTCCTTGGCTCAAACCCATAATTTAACCAATCCCATAATCTTTACTCAAACTTAAAAACCCATGCAAGACTCCTTTATATATCAGCCCAAAAACTCTAAAAATGATGACAACGATGATGGTTTATCATGAGATAAAACCAATGTATTAGATTAAGACCTTAACTTTCAACTTTTGAACAAATGAACTAGTATCACTTTATAATAGATATGATGTTGGTTGGGAGGAGTCTTACGTCAGTAAGCAAAACAAGAAGGAAATGGTTGGCTTATTTTCTTGCTAAGTGAAATGGATGACAATGACCTGTTTTTTTTATGGATGACAATGACCTTGATATCTATTACTTTGAACATTTAAGGTGTACTAGACACCTGTTGTAATAAATTGACACATCTTGCTTGTAAGTGTATTGCGTGACATATTAATAAGTGGGGTGAAATTTGATATAAATTTTGCCCCACAATATATTAAAGCGGATATTATCGAAGCCCGATATTTTAAAAGTTACGCGATTTGAAAGATACGCTTAAAACACGAAAAATAAACGCTCAATATGAAATAAAGACGGCGACATTCGGAGAAAATTTATATTTCAATAAATAAAGAAGGGCTTATTATTTAAAATACTTTAACGCATCGTCTAAACGAATGATGCCTAAAGGTTTAACGTAAATTGCGAAGAATGCTCGTAAAATAATAAAAAAATAAAAATTAAAATGACGAGAATAGAAAATATTTCTATGTCATAACGAGGATATTTACGGTCGATGACGGACATAGACTTTGTCGATAAATAATAAATGATATATATTCGATACATTAAAACCCTAATCTTGCCGTCTAGTCGAGAAATCAATATTATTCGTTGAACGAACATAACAAATTAAAGTCGATTAATAAATATTGGTCCGAATAATAGAATTAGTATTAGAACTAGGTCTAAATGTTGATTTTAAAGTTCGGGTTACTACATTATCTACCCCTTTAGGAAGCGATGTCCCAGCGCTTAATTCGTCTCAATAGTCTTCGGTTAAAGGGCGAAGGGGTGAGAGATAGACAAGTCATCGTTGAGGTTTCTAACAAATGTTAAAGGAAACAAAATTCAAAGCAACGAGTATATATAACAACCATGAATGAACGTTTTAAATGTAGCTTTAACCCATATAAGTAAATAATAATACATAACTCGAAGGAGAAGCCATTGAAAGCGAAAAATTAACAAGCCGTCAAATTTTGAAAGAGCTTCAAGGTACATTACTACTAGCTTATCAAGCATGCGGCGGTCGATATAAGTTCGAAAAATTCCACATGACAAGTGAAGAGTTGAAAGAAGTAGGTGCATTTGAAAAATTTTCAATGCGAGAATCAATTCAAAACTATCGATGATCACATCGATCAAATCGAAACACATATGTTCCACAGGTTCCATAAGAAAATTAGCTCATAAAAGAAAATCGCATGGATCACACATAAATCCATCGAAAACCTATTACAGAATATTCACGACGAGGCAATTATTACGAGTCGCACAAAATCATTAAGTTGCATGATCTCAAACATGAAAACCTATTTCTTGAAAATCAAATTTATCGACACAGAAATCGTTTGGAGTATACAATACTCTATCGAAGGAACTACGATCCAAATCAAATACAAAAGCCATCACTAGGCACATATAGTCACATTACGACATGCTTGCAGAATAGACAAGCCATGCCAAATCAATAAGCTCAAGCAAGTGAACTCATGCTTGCTAAATGGCCAAGCCATGATAAATAAGAATATTTGACAGGAATTTCAGATAATTCCAGTCAAAGGAAAGTTTGCAAGTTAAAGGATGTTCACGATCTTGATTGAATAGATGCATATCGAACAATATTTTCGTCATCAAAGGGTGCTCACACACGGATCCATACCCAAATGACATTGCAGGGTGCTCACAAATGGATGCATACCCAAAAGATATTACAGGGTGCTCACAAACGGATCCATACCCAAAATATTTTCTTGTTACGTTTGAAAAATTCTTCGATGAACCATCCATAATCACAAGAAAGAATCCCAAGATCTTTTCATTCACGATGAGTTGTGTTGATAACTTAATCCTCAGTCAATCCACAAGTACACAACTAGTGTCGATTAAACAAGTCATCTGTTCTCGGAACATGTAATGGTTCTTAACGATTAGCTTATAATGCTTGCGATAGTTAGGACACATTAGAAATGGCCCATAGAAACAAATTATAACTCGAGAGAAGACTAACGGCGTACATAGACGATAATCAATAATAACGACAATGATGACGAAAACGAACGATACGTACCAACGAAACATGAGTCGAAGAAATTCCGTATACAAAAATAATCACAAACCAAGTCAAGCACTCTTGAGCCCACTTATTTATAATTTCTTGTTTTCATCGAAAGGCGTCCCAATCCATGTAAACAAGAATTTATAAATTTATGGTTCGGGAACTTATAACTTTCTTGTTCAAATAAAAAGGCGTCCCAGTTTATTTCAACAAGATGATTATAAATCATCCTACTCAGTAATACCGTCACAAAACACGATAACATAATCAAATTAAATGCCAAGAAAAGTACATGGTGTCAAACTTACTCCATGATTTCTGTATTCAAACGTCCCATTCCATCTGAATAAAGAAACCATAAACAATCTAAGGTCCAGTGGTTTAAAACTTTCTTATTCAAATGTCCCAATCCATTTCAATAGGGTAACCTTAAACGACACATAGTTGGACGATTCAAATTCTCTATATTTAAATGTCCCATTCCATTTAAATATAAGGTATTAAATTGCTCAACTAATGACTACTATGAGCATATCTTTGTTGTACCCAAATTATATAATGATTTGGGTATATATATTTTAGGTCCAACATTGGCATCCTCCTTTTCGCCACAAAACGTAATCAAACACAATTAAATTAAATGTTATATTACGTAGAAGATCTCTCCTTGAAGAAATGATTCTCCAAAATCATAAGGAGTGCAGAAATATAATAATACGCTTATCAATTACGTTTCAAAAGGAGATATCCTAAAATGGCACATCACGATGCGATGACAAAAATCGAGCTTAAATTAGTCGACATGCGATAGATTATGAAACAATATATATGTACCCAAAATATCAAACGAGGTCCATACTCGTATTCGGATAATAAATTAATTATCAAGAAAAGTGATTGGCGGCGAGGCCAAACTCTCTATAAAACCGTATCATAAAATGTACGATAATCACGTAAGGCTCATTGCTTCATGCACAATTCCCTTAAATACCATAGTATATGCATTCAATATACATACAAACATTTCTACATACACACATGATCACAATATCACAACCAAGCTTTTGTTTCAAGGAGCCATGAGCGCGTGGATACTTTGTAAGGCAACCAAACAATTTTACGAAAGAGCAGTTATAGTCTAGGTTTTAAAAATGACCTAGTTCGCTATAACTAGTGCTCTGATACCAATCTGTAACACCCCCAATTTCACAAGGCAGCGGAATATCAACATTGGGCGTTACTTCATAGCACATCACACACAGTCATAGAAAACGACCTCAAAAGAGACGTTTTATAAAATAAACCATTCGATAATTTTATTAAATCAGAGTTAATTAAAAAAGAGGTCCCAACAATTTATACGAACCTTAATAAAAATAATAAAGATTTGTCAAATGTATCGAATGGAGATTGTTTGTATTGCCTTTACTTAACCTGCGCGGCTCCATGCTCCAGCTGCTCTTAAACCTACACACCTGAGAATACATGCTAACATTTCAACACAACGGTTGAGTGAATTCATAGGTTTTTAAATAAACAATAATGGGATTTTAAATAAACCATAAAGATTTTGAACACAAGAATCTCATCCACTGTCGATAATGCAACACATGCAATACCCAAAGTCCACGCTATTCTACTAAGCCATGACACCGAAGCCTTAAGTATAATAATGCCCTAGTCATGTATTTTGCCGAATACCCCCTTACTTCTAATACAACACACCTGGCTGAGCCTCCAACCACAGGTGCGACCTGCCCAGGTGGGGGCCATCCCTGATGGATCCATCCGTCTGTACCAGCGCCTACCCAACAAGGGTAGTTAACGGTTCATGGGTTTTAGGGACTTTCAAATTTTGGCAATACAGCACTTAGCAAATAGCGGTTCACAATCAATACAATCAACGCTTGTGTTCATCTTTCAAAAGCATATAATCAACCATCTTACATTCATTTACAACGACATGTATTCGTTCAAAGCATATAGCAAACCACATGTTTATTCATAAACATATATTATCTCAAAACCATATATATAAACATCATATTTTTATACCAAGAGCATGTATTCCCCCTCGCGGGTTTATAAACACATATAAAGCAGTAAAAGCGAGGCTATGAACTCACCTGATATAGCTATCAGACGTAGATCAAGGAACAAACGTCCAATAGTCAATACACGACTTCACGAGATAATAATCGCTCACTGATCGAGAACGAGATGCCCAACGGTCAACAAATGACCGATCGAACCTATAATGACGAGACGCGTCTTAGGGTCGAGACTATACATAAGTCATACATATATGTAAATAGTTCACTTTAGTATGTTTGGACATTTCATAAGTTTTATAAAACTTTTTATAAAACCTTTCATAACAATTTCACATATATCTTCTCATTATGACCATTAAGCCCATTCTAGACCATTAGTGACCCATTAATCATTTATATAACCTAAGTCCATTTCAAACTCATTATTGATCTCCATATACATTATTAATCTCAGGTCCAATAATGGCCTAATAGCCATTATAAGTGTAAGTTGGGCTTTTGTGGTCCAAATCCACTTTATATGTATTACGGGTTCTAAAACGCCTCATAACGATGTAAACTTAATGTCCACGATGGCCGAGTCTCGGGTATTCTAGTTATCAATAAATAAACGAGTATATATTTATTAAAAAAAAAGCGGCTCATACCGTTTCGGTGTTTATAAAAATCATCACGTTTTACCTTAATTTAATATAGTCTAATTCTTACAATTTTCACGACATGTCTCGTTAATTAGACCATTTCTCCTAAACCGTATATAATATAGATGAGTTATTTTTACTAATGTCATTCTTAACTTATTTATTTTACTTATTATAATTTCAATTGCCTCTAATTTATAGTTATCATAGCTTATTTACCCATTTTATTACTTAGAAGAGTTGGCTGTTTTTCGCAGCCAACTTCAGTTTCACCGTTTTGGCCGCCATTTCCAAACCGTTTATCCGTAGAAAACCATTCGACTCGTGGAGATTATACATAAATTTAGCTACAACTTTTAGTTTTACATATTTAGAGGTCAGTATATAATTTTTAAGAGTTTTTGGCCGTGCAAAACTGGTAGATCAGATTCGACACTTTTCAGTATTTTGACCATATCTAATTCATCGGGTATCGTCACGAGACGAGCGACCCGAAAAAATCACCAAAAAACACAAGGCTAACTCCCTATATATATTATCTAATGACCATAATCTACTGAGTTCCCACAAGTCTATGTTTTTGCCACTGATATATAATCAAAATTATCACAACTTACGTAGGCTTGTTCTAACTTGCTTTTAGTGTTAAAAACTCATATACAATGTCAAAAAAATACAAAATAAGCTATTACAAATCTTAATCTCAGTATGTAAATGATAATTACATATTCATAAAACTTATATACAAATAAATTATGAGAAAAAGATAATCAAATGATCCTTACAATAAAATGAAGAAATCATCATAACAGCAAGGCAATCTCAAAGCTCCTTGGCTCAAACCCATAATTTAACCAATCCCATAATCTTTACTCAAACTTAAAAACCCATGCAAGACTCCTTTATATATCAGCCCAAAAACTCTAAAAATGATGACAACGATGATGGTTTATCATGAGATAAAACCAATGTATTAGATTGAGACCTTAACTTTCAACTTTTGAACAAATGAACTAGTATCACTTTATAATAGATATGATGTTGGTTGGGAGGAGTCTTACGTCAGTAAGCAAAACAAGAAGGAAATGGTTGGCTTATTTTCTTGCTAAGTGAAATGGATGACAATGACCTTTTTTTTTATGAATGACAATGACCTTGATATCTATTACTTTGAACATTTAAGGTGTACTAGACACCTGTTGTAATAAATTGACACATCTTGCTTGTAAGTGTATTGCGTGACATATTAATAAGTGGGGTGAAATTTGATATAAATTTTGCCCCACAATATATTAAAGCGGATATTATCGAAGCCCGATATTTTAAAAGTTACGCGATTTGAAAGATACGCTTAAAACACGAAAAATAAACGCTCAATATGAAATAAAGACGGCGACATTCGGAGAAAATTTATATTTCAATAAATAAAGAAGGGATTATTATTTAAAATACTTTAACGCATCGTCTAAACGAATGATGCCTAAAGGTTTAACGTAAATTGCGAAGAATGCTCGTAAAATAATAAAAAAAAATAAAAATTAAAATGACGAGAATAGAAAATATTTCTATGTCATAACGAGGATATTTACGGTCGATGACGGACATAGACTTTGTCGATAAATAATAAATGATATATATTCGATACATTAAAACCCTAATCTTGCCGTCTAGTCGAGAAATCAATATTATTCGTCGAACGAACATAACAAATTAAAGTCGATTAATAAATATTAGTCCGAATAATAGAATTAGTATTAGAACTAGGTCTAAATGTTGATTTTAAAGTTCGGGTTACTACAATCACAATCAGAATCATATGCGTCAAGGTCATCTGCTTGATAAGCTGCATTAGAAGTAGAAACGACTGCAATGCCTTCAGTATCTGCTGCCCCTGGGTCTGCAAGAAATGCTAACTCCTCTGAATCCAAAATCTTCCCCTTAGACTAAGCATCGACCAAATATATCTTCTCACGAAACCATGCATCATCCCTCCTCCTTTTCAGCTGAGTGCATTCCCTAGCCATATGACCTTGTCCTCGGCAAGTATAGCAAGTCACAACCTTCTTAGGACCAATAGGATTCCCATTTCCACTAGCTTGAGAATTCACAGCTTGATTGTTCCCAGTCCTTGTAGGAGGTCCATATGAATTTTTCCTTCCCTGAATAGGTTGCACCGTCACTTGACCATCTTGAACAGTGGCTTGTTGTCGAGGATTTGATGAGGTGCGGAGCTGATTGTTTGTTGGTGGAAATCCTCTAGTTGCAACAAGTTTTGACAATTAGGCGGTGAGATGGTTTAGAACATCAGCTGGCGTATCATTTGGAGTAAAGACCGGTGCTTGGATTGGTGGAAGTTCATTAGAGTAGAAAGCTTGTGCTGGTTGTGCTTCAATTGGAAAATATCCTTGCTGAGGAGTATAGCCCAATAGAGAAGTGTTGGCTTGTGATGGTGATGTTTGATATGGTTGTTGCTGTTGAAAAGATTGTTGATGAACACTTTGTTGATATTCTTGATGTGGCATCATTGGTGGTTGATAAGATGGTTGCTGTGGTTGCTGATAGATGTGTGGTGGTGGCTGCTGCAAGTATGATGTTTGTTGATAAGTATAAGCCATGTTTTGTTGAGAAGCATACATTGCAAGTAGATCATGAACTTGAGTTGTAGACAACCGAGCCTCGATCACATGGCATTCGTGTTGTTGAAGAAAAGCTTGAAGTTGATCCACATTGGTGTTATGCAAGTCCTTAGCCAATTTAACATCCGTCACGTATTTTTTCCATTCTGGAGGAAGAGTGTTCAAATACTTGGTGTTCAATTGAAAGGTAGGGATTGCCATGCCATAGATATTAAGCTCATTCAACAATAGGGTGAATCTCAGATAGTAATCATTGAGAGTCTCCCCTGGCACATAGGCAAACTTATCAAAAGTATCATAAAGCTTACACTCTTGTTCTTGTTTAGTTAACGAGGTGCCTTGCATTAGAACACGAATTCTATACCATAACTCTTTGGCAACTTTATGTTTGCTGACGAGTTTGTAGACATCTGGAGGAAGGGCTTGGAGAATGATGTTTGTAGCATACTTATCACATTTATCTTGAATCTTCATATCTCCAGTCAACTCACCCGTTGTGCGAGGACGAGTAGTCGTACCTTCCGTCACTGTACCATATTCTAATGGTCCATTGAGCACTGATGCCCAAATTAGATGTCCATTCTCCTTGTTCAACATATAAAGTTTCATTCGGGAAGCCCATTCCTCATACATAGTCTTCACCAACATTGGTGGACGATTATCCGTACCCGAGAGGATGGACTTATCCGTAAGAGATGTGTACTCCATTTCAATAAGTTAAGATTTACAAAGTTGATCGAACAATGAAATAAGGTTAAGTGTTTTTATGGAATAATTTTTGGATTGTCGGAATGTCTAGATCGGAATGCCAGATCGGAATGTCAGATCGGAAAGTCCAGATCGCAAAGCAAGGCTGTCGAAATGTTTAGATCGCAAAGTCCAAATAGTAATGTAACTTGGTCGGAATGATGGTGGTATCGGAATGCCTAGATCGAAATGCAATGCTGTCGAAATGTTCAGATCGCAAAGCCTGTCGGAATACTCAGATCGCAAAATCTATCGGAATACTCAGATCGTAATGCTCAGATCGCAAAGTAGCTGACAAAATTCAAGCAGAGTAACGACTTAAAATACTTCCTTATACCCGTCGGAATCCCAGATCGCAAAGTACGATCGGAATGCTCAGATCGGAATAAGTAATAAAACCCACGTATCGCAATGTAGAACCAAAACCCTTTCCGATGGTGATGGTTATTGCGATGTAAGCCCACGTTTCGCTTGTACTTTCCGATGGAGATTCTGCTTAAATTTCGGAATGAAGAACACACGAATTTTTGCACTTTTGATCCAAGAAAGATGATGTTTTAACGAAAACCAAGATACCAAGAACAGTTTAACACGAATCCCTATGTTACACTACTTTAAACTTCGATCAAACACCAAAAAAAATTTGAAGATTCGGCTAAAAACAAACCAACAATCTACGAAATGTTTAGAACACGATACACAACACAAAAACAAACCTATATCTCATCCCATGCTCTTGATACCATTTGTAGAAATGTAAATCTTGCTTATGTTTTTAGAGAGAGAAAGAGATAGATAGATGGTGGATTAAACACAATTCTAGAGAGAGAAACAAAAGTAACTATGTGAAAAGTGAATGACCACACACCACCCTCTCCATCTAAAGAGAGGGTTTATATACCAAGCCCATATGATGGGCTTGGGCTTGCATTGGGCCGCCGGCCTACACATGTTGTAGGCTTGGCTTGGCCTTGTTTGTTTTATATTAAGTTAACTAAACTACGAGCTATTACATATACTATTGTTGGAGTGACTGATCCTTCTTAATACGTAAAACGTATTTCCAACAGGTATCAATCGCCATTGGGTAGTTTTGTGATTCGTTGTTCATTTTACTTGGTTCGTGTGATTTTCTCTTATAATAATCTCTTGAGAAACACATTGAATATCTTAAAATGGAGAAGACTGGTTTTTCAGATGAATATGATTTACTATTGCAAGAATGTGTTTCTAACGATGTTATGTGTGCTTATTTTACATCTTGTGCTAATATTGATGAATATTCTGAAGTTGCATGCCAATATCTTGATAAAAGCAAAGAATGTGAACGTCTTGAAATTGAGCTTTCGAAACGTAAAGAAAATGTTGACAAAAAGGCTTTTGAGTTACTTCAACACAAAAATAATTTCCTTCAAAAACATTGTCATTCACTTGAACTTGCTTTGCAAAAAGACGTTGGTAGTTTTCCACACGATAATAAATTGCAAGAAAAACTTTACCAAACATTTCGAGAAATGAATGAACAGAATTTGGAAATTAAAGGGTTGAAAGCTCAGTTACAAGACAGGGACAGAGCGATAGCAGAGTTGCAGAAACACATTGCTAAAATGGGTGGGAAAATCGTGGAACCTAGCATTAAGAAACATGTTGTTAGACAACCCAATGCCTCTAAAGTAAATAGATCCTCTATCTTGGGAAAACCATCTACTTTATCAAATTCCTCGTTTGCAAAACCTGTGTTTGCCCCCAAGATGGATGGAAAGGAAAGGTTACCACAAGCTCAACCCATAAGGAATCCTATAGCACCAAGCGTTAAGCACAATAATGTGATTAAACCAGGGATGTATAGAATGACCACTAAGCCTACAAACAAAGTTATTCAATCACCTCAGACTTCTAGAAACACTAATATTCGTATGTCTTCTACCACAGGAATGGTCTCCACTACTAGTGTTAGCCGGCCTCAGCTTAAGAGCACTCAAGTGAATGATAAGGTCTGCAAACACAAGAATCAAGGGAAGATGAAGGAAGTAGAAGCACACCCTAGGAATTTGAATGTTTTTAAGAATAAAAAGTCTGTAATCGCATGTAATGACGATATGAATGATGTGAATGATTTGAATGCTATGAATGTGAAATTTGTTTGTGTAAAATGTGGCAAGTGTGCTAATGCTAATCATTCTATGTGTGCTATGAATAATGTCAAAGGCGTAGAAACTAGAACTAAGAAGCAAACTGTGATGCCTAGTAGTGCTAGTAAACCCAAACGCAAGATGAACCATTCTGGTGCCACCCCCACTAAGAAAAGTAATGCATCAGACTCCACCACTAAGAACCCTAGAAGCAAAATTAAGGAATTATATGATTCTGCTAGTAAGTCTTGGAAATGGTGGTTTGCTAATCAATGTCCTCCCGGTATAAATGGATGCCAAAAATTAGGACAGAAACTGTGACTACGAGTGTTAGTATGCCTTTAAATGTTTCTAAGGACACTAATGATTCTAAAACCACAAATACTGTGGTATCCAGTTTAGCAAATGCTCCATCGTGTTCTAACTCTTCTGCAGGTGATACAAATAATTCTCTTCATACTGGACTCCGGATGCACGAAGCACATGACGGGGAATCTCAAGATTCTAATTAACTTCGTGGAGAAGTTCCTGGGTACGGTCCGATTCGGAAATGATCAATTTGCACCGATCCTAGGATATGGAGATTTGGTTAAGGGGAATATCACGATCAAAAGGGTATACTACGTCGAAGGGCTCAATCATAGTCTTTTCTCAGTTGGTCAATTCTGTGATGCAGATTTGGAAGTTGCTTTCAGAAAGAAGACATGTTTTGTTCGTGATTATGATGGGAATGACTTACTTACCGGTACACGGGGTACTGATCTTTACACAATTTCACTTCAAGACACAACTTCATCAACTCTAATTTGCTTCATGGCAAAAGCTTCAACGACTCAGGCATGGTTATGGCATCAACGTCTTTCTCATCTCAACTTTGATACCATTAACTTGAAGAAAGATATTGTGAGAGGCCTTCCAAGCTTGAAATTCATCGAAGATCATCTTTGTTCTTCTTGTGAACTTTGTATAGCTAAACGAAGTAGCTTCAAAACAAAGACCACACCAAGCTCTAAAGGACGGTTAGATCTTCTTCACATGGATCTGTGTGGTCCCATGCGTGTTCAGAGTATCAATGGAAAGAAATATATTCTGGTAATTGTCGATGATTACTCAAGGTACACATGGACTCACTTCTTGAGGTCCAAGGATGAAACACCTGAAGTTCTCATCAGCTTCCTTAAATTGATACAACGTGGTCTTCAGGCTCAAGTTAAAGTGGTTCGTACTAACAGAGGTACATAATTTTTGAATTCAAATCTGAGAAAGTATTTTGAAGCCGAAGGGATTGATCATGAAACATCTATTGCTCGAACACCCGAACAAAACGAAGTTGTTGAAAGACGAAACCATACTTTGGTTGAAGCTGCTCGAACATTATTATCTGCTTCAAAACTTCCACTATATTTTTGGGCCGAAGCCGTGTCAACCGCATGCTACACACAAAACCGATCCTTAATTATCCCAAGACACGAAAAGACACCATATCACATAATTCATGATCGAAAACCTTCACTCAAACACCTTCATGTTTTTGAATGTACTTCTTACATCATTCGAGATGGTGAAAACTTGGATAAGATGAAAGAAAAAGGTGATGCATGTATTCTTGTGGGATATGCAACTCAGTCTAAGGGATATAGAGTGTACAACAAGAGAACAAAATTGATAGTCGAGACTATTCACATCCGATTTGATGAATTACAAGAAATTGTACTTGAACAAAACAGTTTAAGTCCCGATCCACAACGACAAACGACTTTTGTTCACAACCGCACGGAACTCGAAACACAAGACCACAGCAATGAACCGTCAAGTTCAACGCTGGTTCCAGAAAATGTTCCTAGAGCTGATATGACAGTCGACACGACAACTAAAGAGTTGGAAATGTTATATGGACCAATGTATGATGAATATTTCACGGGGGAGAAACAAGTTGTATCGAAGTCTTCCGTTGTCACTCATGATATGAATGATGATACCGATCATCGTCAACAAATGGATACAACCTCATCTACTTCAACACGGGTTGCTGCAGATTTACCTCCTCAGAATATCACTTCAACAATCGATCCTACAACATCCACAACTACTGTCATTGCTCTAGAGAACACAAATCAAGCAGACAATGCATTATCTGACGAAGACGAATTTATCAACCCATTCGGTACACCGGTACACGAAACTGGAGAGTCTTCTACTCGCCATGTTGATCTGTCAAACATGCATACTTTCTATCAACGACATCCTTCAACACATCATTGGACTAGAGATCATCCTTTGGTTCATGTAATTGGAAACCCTTCACAGCCCGTTCGTACAAGACGACAGCTTAACACCGATGCTGATGTTTGTATGTTCACACTCGCCGTGAGTTCAGCTGAACCGAAAAACATCAACAAAGCATTAGCTGATCATGCTTGGATTGAATCGATGACGGATGAACTTCAACAATTTGAAAGACTTGAAGTCTGGGAACTTGTTGACAGACCATACGATGTAACACCATTAAATCTTCGATGGATCTGGAAAAACAAGATGGATGAAGAAAACACGATCATCAAGAATAAATCTAGGCTAGTGGCTAAAGGGTATGGACAGAAAGAGGGTATTGATTTTGAAGAGTCATTTGTACCAGTAGCTCGAATGGAAGCGGTCAGGATTTTCCTTGCTTATGCTGCACATAAGGGATTCATCGTTTATCAAATGGACGTAAAGACGGTGTTTCTTAACGGTCCTTTGAAGGAAGAAGTTTATGTCACGCAGCCGGAAGGATTCGTCAATCCTTATTATCCTGACAAGGTGTATCGTCTCCACAAAGCACTTTATGGACTCAAGCAAGCTCCAAGGGCGTGGTACGACGAGCTCTCGAAATTTCTGGTCTCCAAAGGTTTCTCAAAAGGTTCCATTGATTTAACTTTGTTCAATTATAAATATGGGGATGACATTTTGCTTGTGCAAATTTATGTTGATGAAATTATTTTCGGGTCTACAAACCAAAAACTTTCAAAATGGTTTGAAAAAGTAATGCACAGCAGATTTGAAATGTCTATGATGGGCGAACTAAAATTCTTTCTAGGAATTCAAGTTCACCAATCCCCAAGTGGTATCTTCATTAACCAAGCTAAGTATTGTCAAGAGATAATCAAAAAGCATGGTATGACATCATGTGACCCCGTTGGGACACCATTATTAACCACATCCCTAGATGCTGATTTGGAGGGATTACCCATAGATCAAACGAGATATCGTTCCATGATCGGGTCCCTCATGTACTTGACAGCAAGCAGACCTGATATTCATCATGCTACATGTTATTGTGCACGATATCAAGCACGACCCACTGAAAAGCACCTCAAGGAGGTTAAACGGATCTTTCGGTACCTTAAGAATACCATTCACATGAGACTCTGGTATCCGAGGGAAACCGGTTCTTTCTAACGGCCTATTCAGATTCTGATCATGCAGGGTGTCTTGATACACGTAAAAGTACTTCTGGTGGTGCACAACTTCTAGGTCAAGACAAGCTTGTGGGATGGTCTTCCAAGAAGCAGGATTGCACGTCACTTTCATCAGCCGAAGCGGAGTATGTGTCTCTATCTGCGTGTTGTGCTCAAGTTCTTTGGATGCGAACACAACTCATGGATTATGGCTTCCACTTTGATAAAGTACCTATGTACTGTGACTCAAAGTCCGCCATAGCTATCTCCTGCAATCCGGTACAGCATTCCCGCACGAAGCACATTGATGTCAGATACCACTTCATAAAGGAACAAGTTGAAAGAGGTATCGTTGAACTATAATTTGTTGGAACGGATTACCAATTAGCTGACTTGTTTACAAAAGCTCTTTCTAAAGAGAGGTTTCCGTATCTAGTTAGGCAAATTGGTATGAGATGTTTGACTCCAGCAGAACTGGAGGTTCTGGCAAAGAAGCCTGCTTGATTCATCTATCAAACATCTATCTTGTAAATATTAATAAAAAAAGCAAAATACAAAATTAAAAAATCTTTGATAATCAAAAAATATTCTTCTCGACATGTCTTTCAGTATCGATAATATGGACGTACCTAGAAATGTCGCTCATTAGTCGTGTTGTGCTCAAGTTCTTTGGATGAGAACACAACTCACGGATTATGGCTTCCACTTTGATAAAGTACCTATGTAATGTGACTCTAAGTCGGCCATAGCCATCTCCTGCAATCCGGTACAGCATTCCCGCACGAAGCACATCGATGTCAGATACCACTTCATAAAGGAACAAGTTGAAAGAGGTATCGTCGAATTATACTTTGTTGGAACGGATTACCAATTAGCCGACTTGTTTACGAAAGCTCTGTCGAAAGATAGGTTTGAGTACCTCGTTAGGCAAATTGGTATGAGATGTTTGACTCCAGCAGACCTGGAGATTCTGGCAAAGGTGCCTGCTTGATTTATCTATCAAACATCAACTTGTAAATATCTTTGAAAAAGAAAAATACAAAAATATAAAACACATAAAAGCAAAACATAAAATTAAAAATCTTTCAAAATCCAAAAATATTCTTCTCGACATGTCTTTCAGTATTGATAATATGGACGTGCCTAGAAATGTCGCTCAATAACGACACGGGTGTGTACATAAAGCTCGAATGAAAGTTGTAAATATTTTTCAAAACATGTCATTTCTATCTTTTCAAAAGGAAATTGTCTATTTTGGGCAATATTTCCAACAACGGGTAGAGCAATATATCTTGGGTTGAG
The DNA here is from genome assembly GCA_025667525.1 of Glebionis coronaria. Classification (NCBI taxonomy): domain Eukaryota; kingdom Viridiplantae; phylum Streptophyta; class Magnoliopsida; order Asterales; family Asteraceae; genus Glebionis; species Glebionis coronaria. The sequence continues at coordinate 512,659,491 of CM046879.1, read as the reverse complement.
CTTGTCACAAAACATTCAACATTTTGAGCTCAACACAATGGCTTGTAATCACTTTCAGATTGCAACCCGGATCTAAATTCACGGGGGAGTGTACGCTTTTGTACTCTTACCCTTAGCAAAAGAAGTTAAATCTTCTTACACTTGAGTGGATTCGTCATGACATTCAAAGTCTATGAACTCAAGTTTTTGCTTTAGAAAAAACTTTTCGTCAAAAAGAATTGATTTTTCAAAAAGCGTTGAACACAATTTTTTCAAGAATTTCTCAATGATATTCAAAATCTTTCAAAAATTGTGTGTTCAACAACTCCTATCCTCAAAAGTTTAATGTGGATCAAATCCTCGTAATGACAATTCCATTGGATCAATTTTTGAGGGGGAGCAATTCAACTTCATGCAAAAGAATAACACATCTTTCTCCTGAAGTTTTTCAAGACTATTTTTCAAAATATATTTTAATCAAATTTGGTATCTCTAATATCAAAAGATTTTATATATTAGAGATAGGGGGAGAAAATATGATTAAAATGTGATCTTATATAAGACTCAAGCACTTTAACTCTTACCTACATGTGCGAAACACTTTCGATTATCGATGCACATGTGAAGGGGGAGCATTTCTGAAACGACAAAACTAACAAGGTGTTAAATGTTTTTCAAACACTTTGTTAGAATTTAAAGTGGTTTTCATGGTTATGATCAAATACCCACAACATCTTTAATTCACGACGTTATTGGTGTCAAAAGGGTGGTTAGGTTTAAGTCCTATGATCCAACCAGAACCGGAGGGATCTTCCTAGGGACAATCCAATAGATTATTAGAAGTCCTTAGGAAAGATGGAGTAGAATGTGGACATAGCTGAATGCCGACTAAGTACTGATGATAGCACTAGAACAATCACAACAAGGTGCTATTAATGATGTCTTGGTAAGCATTGAAGGGGTTGAAGAATGAAAAAGAAATGTAAGGATAAAGGGTCTAAAGAAAGAAGCCCTCCATACAACTTAGGTAGAAACCGGGTCAACTCATCATGAAGACAAACTCATCATGGACCCAGTGATGTGAAGCACAACCCTTTCCTAGCTACTAAGGCTTCTCTTAAAATAAGTTTTTTTTATTGTCACGGAGATCAACACGACTTATATTGACTTTCTCACTTCAAGATAGTTGATATTGAATAGGTGGAATCTGCTCCAGCCTCCGACCACTAAAAGTGCACAAATCGAGTCTTGAGCCAAGAGATCAATCAAATCTCGTTAGGACACACGGATGAAGATCAAGAGAGTCCTACGCTATATCCTTGTGATATTGCTAGAACACTCAGAGTGATACTACTTAGTATTCACAATGATGAGTGGAAATCCTTCCAGTGTTAACATCAAACAGCACTGCGGTAGGTCATATGCAAGATTCTTTATGAATTAAACATATGTAAAACTGAAAAGCAATAGTGGTTTGATTCTGAATTGATTCAAACACGTTTCAGGTTTCTACGCAGTATCTTTATGGTCTTGCTAGAACATTCAGAGTGATATTCATTAATATTCACAGTGACGAATGGAAATCCTTCTAGCGTCAACATCAAACAGCGCTACGGTTGGTGACTTGTGAGATTGTTATGAATCAAACTTGTGTCAACTGGAAAGCAACAATGGTAAGATTCTTAATGAATTAAACTTGTTCCAGGAATTTGAATTGACGACTTTAATCAAGCAGATATTTATCCAATTGATTCACTCTTTATGTTCGCAGTCTTGCTTTGAGACGGTCGAGTAAAGAGAACGGCTAGTACTGCCGCGAAACCCTGTCAAGGAGATTCTTAATTAAATCTACCTAATCACAGGTACGGTATTTAATATCGTATAACGGTCTTCATCGACCGGAGGTAAAACGCTACCGATTTAGGACAAATGTCAAAGCCATTCAGTCCGTGTCTATGTTTTGTCTTGAGAAGGTGGCGTCCCGGTGTACTCAGCAATGTCAAAGATTCAAAACCACATGTTCATGCCCAAAGACTTATTCAACAATTAATAGTGTGAGCATGTGGATAAAGACACAAGATCGCAAGATGGCAATGACAAGTCAAAGATGATTTGAAGATCTCAAGGTACAAGACTAAGTCGAAAGACAATGACAAAGGCTCAAAGATCACAGCATGAAGGAACAAAACTACTGTTACACGTTCAAGGCTCATTTATGACGTGATTCGTAATCTCCGTTGATCTCCAAATATCAAAAGGGTATGACCTCACATTGGGGGAGATTGTTAGCCTCAAAATATTGAGTCAAACAAGAATGCTCGGTCATAGGTTATTATTGTAACATTAGTTAGAACGTTGTAATAGGTAGTTAATTAGTCGTGGTTTACGGGCTTGGATTTAAATTAATTAAAGTCCAAAAGACAAGCCCGGCCCAATATATAGTCCATTAAAGCCCGCATGTGGGTGGACTATATATACTACCCTCCTAGCATGTTAGGAGGGTTGGTTATTCATTTTATTTTCTCACTTCTAATCTAATATTCAAAAAGTTAATCCTCTCCTCCTCTCTACTTTCTCTCACTACTTTCTCTCTCTAGGAATTCATCTCTTCTTCATCTATTTTCTTTCTTTCTTCATTGCTTAATCATCACAAATATATGGGACAACAAAGTACTACTATCACACTCTTCTACACATTTACTTTACCATTTTATACTCTCGACTAAATCCGTCGGCACATACCATATGTACTAGCTCATTTACCCCATTTATACTCGTCAAACGTTTATGAAACGACTCGAGGAACTAACTTACTATCTATAGAAAGTCCTCTAACAATTTTATCAAATGACTTTACTTTTAAAGTTCCTTAACCAACTCATCTTCAAACTACAAAAACCGGACAGTTTTACGTTATCAATTCATACAACCGTTTTAACTTCTATAAACGACTCCATTTACAAAAGCGACACTTAGGTTTGAAAATAGACTCACCCTCTAGGGTATACAATTCTTCATCAGTATGTGACTCATTTAAAAATTCAATATAGTCCCCGAGATTCGATCCAAATATCGACAACAACTATATGTCGTGCCGATACTCGTCTCCCGTTACACGAATAATCAAACTATCATAACTTCGCGCTCGTTTGGAGCTAGAAGCTCTACTTTATGTCAAATCGAAGCTAATCGAAGTATCTAAAACCCTATACGATTATTTAATCCTAAATAAAATCATAAGATATTCAAAAATACAGTTTTTCCCACTGATCTAAAACACCCTTTTAAAACTTGCATGAAATCATGTTTTTAGCCAAAACCAACCATAGTTATGATCATCCCATAACCCTAATACTAACATATATCAACCATAACACTTATACCATCATCAAAATCAAAAAACCTAAATCAAAATCAAGTTTTTAACAAAACTTCAGCATGAAAACCTCCTGATCATCACAAAAACCACATGCATAAGCATGGTTTTCACCTACCAACCCTAAAAAATGAAACTTCATGCATGTACCCAAATTTAACATCAAAATGATCTCCTTACAATTATAGAGATGGGTCTTGTGTTGTTTTAGCTTAGATCATAGTAGAAAATTGATGAAATTTGATCAAAGTGACAAGGGGGTGACGGTTTGTTTAAAAAGAGAAGAGAGAGGAAAATTTTTCTTGTTAGTGGTTTCTATGTGAAAGTAGGTGAATTTTAGGCTTTATATATGGTGGTGGAGGGACCATTGTGGTGAATTTGCAATAGTTGTGGTCCAAAATGAAAATAGTTAGCTAAAAAGTGGGAAATGACTATTAGTCAATATTGAAAATATTCACGGGGCTCGGGTTTCATAAAAATACTTTTCAAAAGTTAAAACGTACATCAAATATAATAATATCGACTCCCGACTCGACTTAACACTTCATTTAAAAGAAAACATCAAAAATGAAAAATATCGAACAACCGACAATAAAACGTAAAATATTAGGCATCCATCGACATCACGCTTGCTAATACTCCTTATACTTATTAAATATAAAATATAAGCCTTCCAACATCGGTTTAAACTTAAACCTCCAAAAATAAATATCATTCAAACTCATAAAAAATTTCAAAAATAGTCATAAAATAAGATTAAGCAATGACCTCGTTTTTAGGTTATCACATCCCCTCCTTCTTAAAAAGAGCGACGTGCTCGGCGCTTAATCCCCTCTAAACAAATGAGGATTCTTATCCTTAAAGACGTCCTCACGTTCCCAGGTAAACTCTGGTCCACATCTAGAATTTTATCTCACTTTCACAATCAGAATCCTACTATGCTTCAACTTCTTAACTTCCCTATCCGTAATCTCTACAGGTTCCTCTATAAAATGCAACTTATCATCAAGTTGAATTTCCTCCAATGGAATCACCAAATCCCTTTCAGCTAAACACTTCTTTAGATTAGACACATGAAAAGTATTATGAATAGCCTTAAGTTCATCAGGCAACTCTAATTTATAAGCAACCTATCCAATCCTTTGAATAATCTTAAATGTTCCAATTTATCTCGGGCTAAACTTTCCCCTCTTTCCAAGACGAATCACTCCCTTCCATAGAGATACTTTCAACATAACCATGTCTCCTACTTCAAATTCTAACGGTTTCCTTCTATTATCAGCATAACTCTTTTGTCTACTTCTGGCAGATACCAAACACTTCTTAATTTGCACAATCTTTTTTCAGTTGTCTCAAATATCATTTCAGGTCGAGTCAGTTGACTCTCTCCTACATCGATCCAACAAACTAGAGATCTACACTTAGGTCCATATAAAGCCTCAAATGGTGCGGCTTTAATACTAGCATGATAACTGTTATTATGCGAGAATTCAACCAACAGCAAATGCTTATCCCAACTGTTTCCAAAATCGATCACACACGCTCTAAGCATATCCACTAATGTTTGAATCGTCCTTTCACTTTTTCCATCAGTCTCTGGATGATATGTTGTACTCAAACTTAACTCTGTTCCCATTGTTTTCTGCAAAGATTTCCAAAACTCTGAAGTAAATCTACTATCACGATCCGAAATTATCGACAAAGGCACACCATGTCGACAAAAAATCTCCTTCACATATACTGTCGTCAATCTTTCCATACTATATGTCTTCTTCATTGGTAAAAAGTGAACAGACTTAGTCAATCTATCTACAATCACCCATATCATATCACAACCACTAGAAGTCCTTGGCAAACCCGTCATAAAATCCATAGTAATCTTCTCCCATTTCCACTCAGTAATTTCAGGTTGCACTAATAATCCAGACGACTTTTTATGTTCAGCCTTCACTTTTGCACAAGTTAAACACTTATTAACATATTGGGCTATATTTGCCTTCATATTCAGCCAACAATAAACTTTCTTAAGATCTTGATACATCTTGTCTGATCCAGGATGTATTGAATACTTAGACTTATGGATTCATTCATCATTAAATCTCGCACTCCTAAATCACCTTCCTCAGACGGACACAATGGTAACCAAATCCTATTCCCAAAATACCTCAATCCATTCGGCCTTACTTCAAACAATGGTTTCAACATTCTACCCAAATTTTCTGCCTCAATATTTTCTTTCTTCAAACCATTAGCTTGGGCTTTCAATATCATCTCTGTCAGATCAATACTTTCCATCATTGTCAAAGCTCTAACTCTTAAAGACTTATCTCTTTCCTTTCTACTAAGTGCATCAGCTACCACATTCGCTTTACCAGGGTGGTAACGAATCTCGCAATCATAATCACTCAGCAATTCTACCCATCTCCTTTATCTCATATTCAATTCCTTTTGATCCAAAATATGTTGCAGACTCTTATGATCAGTCAAAACCACACAATTGGTTCCATACAAGTAGTGTCTCCACAGCTTCAAAGCAAAAATCACAGCTCCCAATTCTAAATCATGAGTAGTGTAATTCTCTTCATGCTTCCTTATTTGTCTCGACGCATAAGCTATCACTTTCTCCCTTTGCATCATCACAACTCCAAATCCTTTATGAGACGCGTCACAATACACTACACAATCCTCAGATCCTTCTGGCAAAGACAAAATCGGTGCAGAACACAATTTATCCTTCAGCATATTAAATGTAGTTTCTTCTTCCAATCCCCATTCAAACACTTTATTCTTTTCAGTAAGCTTAGTCAATGGTTTAGCAATTAGTGAAAACTTCTCGATAAACATTCTATAATACCCAGCTAGACCAAGAAATTGGCGAACTTCAATCGGCGTTGTTGGTATCGACCAATCTTTAATTGTCGCAATCTTAGCAGGGTCCATACGAACACCTTTACGATCAATCACGTGCCCCAGAAAATGCACTGATTTCAACCAAAACTCACACTTAGAGAACTTCGCATACAAATTTTCTTTCTTCAACATTTTCAAAATGATCCTTAAATGCTTCTCATGTTCTTCCTTAGTCTTGGAATAAACAAGAATATCATCAATTAATACGATAAGAAACTCACCCAAATACGGCTTACACACACGATACATCAAGACCATGAATACGACAGGCGCATTCATTATCCAAAAGGCATCACTTGAAATTCAAAGTGTCCATATCGAGTACGAAAAGCTGTTATAGGAATATCTTCTTCCCTAACTCTCTGTTGATGATACCCAGACCTCAAATCGATCTTTGACTATACGCTTGATCCTTGTAACTAAAAAAATAAAACATCAATCCTCGGCAATGGATACCGATTCTTAACAGTCAATTTGTTAAGCTCTCGATAATCAATACACATTCTAAAAGAACCATCTTTCTTCTTAACAAACTGTAGGATATTGTAAATCTTGCTTATGTTTAGAGAGAGAATGAGATAGAAAAATGGTAAGAACACACACACACACTTTGAGAGAGAAAGTATGAAAACATACTTTTACTATGTGTAAAGTTATGTGAACCAACACCCTCTCCAACTAAGGAGAGGGTTTATATACCCAAGCCTTGTGATGGGCTTGGGCTTACATAATGGGCCACCGGCATATACAACTCATGGGCTTGGCATGGCCTTGTTTGTTTAATATAATGATAACTAAAATACGAGCTATTACTTAATCTATTGTTGGAGTGACCGAACCTTCCTAATACGTAAAACGTATTTCCACAATCTCCCCTTAAGGAGGGTCACTCCAAACAAGGGCGTTACCCAAGTTACAATAATACAATAAACCTAGCATTCTATGCTTGTCTTGAGCTCGTAGTCTTCGTCTTTCTTTCCTTTTTCTTTTCTGGTGAACATGTTGATGTGATCTTATATATCAATCTTGAGCATTAATATCTTGCCTTGAACTTGTGCATCCATCACTTGTGATCTGCGCCTCTTCGTGACTTCACGTCCCACATACGTATACCTTTGTAATTCTTGAAAGCTTCAGAGTTCGATACAGCGGAAGACTTGACTTTTAGACTTTCTTAGAATTAGATGAAGTATTAAGTGCATAAAGTAAAAGCATACGGGGACGACTTCTTCTCGGATTCTGTAATGCCACCGTCTTCAAATGCCGCAACATAAGTAGACATGAACGAAATAGATTTGAACATTTCATTCTAATTCGGTAGCATTTTACCTCCGGTCAGTGAAGACCGTTGGACTATATAAAATATCGTACTTGTGGCAGGTATATTTAATTAAAAATCTCCTTGACAAGATTTCGCGGGTAAACCCGTTCTCTTTACTCGACCGTCCAAAGCTGACTACGAACGTAAAGAGTGAATCATTTGGATAAAATTATCCGTATGATTGAAACCGTCAATTCTGATTCCTAGAACAAGTTTGATTCATTAAAGAATCACACCATCGTTGCTTTCCAGTTGTCACGAGCTTGATTCATATTGAATCTTGCAAGTTACCTACCAAGTGTTGTTTGATGTTAACACTAGAAGGATTTCCACTCATGTAACACCCCCAAATTACCACGCAGCGGAATACCACTTTGGGGCGCTACTCATAGCACATCACACACAATCATAGAAAACGACCTCAAATGAGACGTTAAAAATATTATACAATCTTGTCCAAAAAGTTTCCCATCCCTATATATATAAAATCAGAGTAGCGTTGGTCCCAAAAACCGTTACCGATACATCACAATACATTCATCAAAGACTTAAAAAAGTAATTTATTTATTTAAAAAGGATGGAAAAAAATAAACAAAGTTTAGACAAGTAAGCACCAACTTCCTCCCTGCATGCTCCGCTGCTATCCATCTTGATTACAAATATCAAGATGATCAAAATCAAACAACACTAATGGGTTGGTTTCACCCAGCTACACCAACACCAATAGAGGATCAAGAACTTTGATTTTGGTTGCACCACACTTGTTTTTAGCAATATTTATCGACCCTTAACACTTCCCAAGCACAAAATTTGGATTACACCACCATTGATGATTTCTTGAAATTTTTAATTTTTCTAAAACACATGCATCATGTTCAATTGATGGTGGGATTTAATTAGGAATGATATATGAATGGTTTTGTATGATTTAATTGTGATTTGGTGAAGAAAAATTGATGGTGATTATGATGGTGATGATGGTTGTGTCGAACAGAGGAGAAAGGAGAGCAACTGCTCCTTTTTTTTGTCTAAATAATAAGGAAACTATGTGTAAGAATCTAGTAATATTAGTAGTGAAATATAAAAGGGGTGTTTGGCAAAAAGTTTTGCTAGACAACATAATAAGTAAAATGAGGGTATGTATGGTTTAGTGTTGAGCCGCGGGTATGAATAAAGACAAAGAGCATCAGCTCGGTTTTTACCAATTAAAATTCACTATAATTAAATATCGAGCTCGATAACTAAATTAATGCATAACGAATTATAAGAACACGCTTTCGACTCGTTTTCAACCAAATACGACCATAAGTCGAAAAATAATGAAAATAAAATTAATAGCTCTTACGGCTAAAATATGGCATTCGTCGTCTTCTCGATTATTTAACGGATAAGTTCCATTCCTCAAAACATCAAATAAAGTCTCAATCACCGGTTTCAACGTAAACCGTCAAACAATCCAATACTTACCAATACTTAGGAATTCAAAATCCGTTACAAAGTTAGGATAAAATAATGACGTTAAGTTCGGGTTATTACATTCTCACCTCCTTAAAGGAGCGACGTCCCGGCGCTCAACTCACCTCATACTCGTATCGCGCATTACTAGAAAAGACGAGGGCACTTCTTCCTAAAGATGTCCTCACGTTCCCACATGAATCTTGATCTACGTCTTGAATTCCATCAACACTTCTTCAAGCTCGACACACGTGAATTACGCGAATTGCACGAAGCTCATCCGACAACTCCAATTTTATATTTCGTCAAAAGCGAGTTCATCGATATGGACATCATTCAGCTTATACCTTACTCTATCGGACGAATTAAAATCTAAATCAAACACAAAAGACATCACTAGGGATGAAAAATTAATTCACGACATGTTTGCAAAATAACCAAACCATGCCAAATCAATAAATTCAATCGGGTTAGCCCATGCTTGTTAAATAGCGAAGCCATGAAAGATAAGAATAGTTGACAAGACCTTCGGGTAAGTCCAGTCAATTGGAAGATTGCAACTTAAAGGATATCCACTGGGCGGATAGCCACGGACGCATATTAAGAAGAAATAACAAGAAAGTATTTTCGTCATCGGAGGGCTCACACTCGGATCTATACGCAAAAGATAATACAAGAAGACCATCTCACTTCCGCCCACACACATCAAAGTCTCAATAAACATCATCGTTGAAGGTCAAAAAGATATTACATGGTACGTGTTGTCCATGATCGGACGTCATTGGACAATGCCGTCTCAAGTTCTCACAACTTATGATCATTCGACTAGATCACATACCACATAAGTATCTAAAAGCAAAGGTCGAACATAAACATCAAATACAGATTTCCACCGTTGATCATCGTGAAAACCTTGAATGAACCCTTGATAATACAACTTGATCTCCAAAGTCTTTACACTTGCGGTTTCGGCTTCAACATACTCCTCGAAGTGATAACGAATTTATTAATTCCAATCATTAAGAAATTCGATCCATTGGCGAAGATTCCAACATATCGGGCATACCATTAACTTCTGCTCCAGTGTTCAACATACAAAAGCATCCCACTAACTCCTGCTTCAACATTCATCATACAAAGGCGTCCCAATAATTCATACTTCAGTGCTCAAAGTGATACATCATTTTCTTTGTTTTCTCATTATATTAGCCCCACAGGTTCGTCATCAAAAAAGAAAAAAAAATCTTCTATGACCCTTCGATAGTAGCAAGTAAAATTACAAAATCTTCACATCCACGATAAGTTACCGTTGATAACTTGATCCTCAATCAATCCACAAATACACGCATAAATCTTGGTGACGCTTAAACAAGTCGCCTATTCTCGAAACGATTAACGGTTCTTAACAATCTGCTTATAAAGCTTGCTATCATCGAGACACATTAAAAAAGGTCCATCGAAATAAATCATAACTCGAGAGAAGTCCAAAGGGTTACTCGTACATAGATGATAATCGACGATGATCATAATGACGACAGCAGTGAACGATTAATATCAACGAAACACGATTCGAAGAATGACGTACACACACCAAACACTCACAAATCGAGCCAGACATACTTGGGCCCACTCATTTATAACTCCTTGTCTACATCAAAAGGCGTCCCCTTTCATGTATACAAGAATTTATAAATTTACGGTTCAGGAACTTATAACTTTCTTGTTTAAATGAAAAGGCGTCCCAATCCATTTCAACAAAACGATTATAAGTCATCCTACTCAAGTATTACTACCTCTAAACACGATATCATATCAAAATAATATAGTAAATACAAGGTGTCAATAAACTTATATCATGATTTCCGTATTCAAACGTCCCATTCCATCTGATTAAGGAAAACACGACAATCTAAGGTCTAGTGGTTTAAAATTTTCTTATTCAAATGTCCTAATCCATTTAAATAACACAACCTTAAACGACTCTTAGTTGGGCAAGTTAAAATCTATATATCTAAATGTCCCATTCCATTTAGATACACAGTATTAAGCCACTCAACCGAATGACTACTACGAGCATATCATTGTTGTACCCAAACTATATATATTTGATTAGGATATATATATCTTAAGTCCAACATTGGCATCCTCCTTTTCGCCTCTAAAACGTGGTCATATAAAATTTAATCACACATCGCATTACGTAGGAGATATTGCCTCGTATAAATGATTCTTCAAAATCATAAGTAGTAACAAAAACACGAACATCGCATTTATCAACTTCGTTTCGAAAGGAGATGTCCAAAAATGGCACATCACGATACGATGATAACAATCAAAGTTAAACAAGTCGATATGCGATAGGTTACGAAACCATATATACATACTCAAAGTATCAAACGAGTTTCATACTCGTATTCAGATAACACATAATCATCAAGATGATGATTGACAGTGAAACCAAATCCGATATAAACCGTATTATAAAATGTACGACAATCATTCAAGGAACATTGCTTCACGTGCAATGACTTTAAATATTATAGTATATTCATACATATACATATTACCATGCCTACATACACATAGATTCACATGATCACAATAAATCATAAAGTAATACAAGAATAGGCTTACCGGAGCCATGCGGAGTAGTTACGTGCTTAAAACCTTTTAAAACATACCAAAAGTTATAGTTTAGGTTTTTCAAAATCGACCTAGTTCTCTATAACTTGTGGCTCTGATTACCAATTTGTAACACCCCCAAATTACCACGCAGCAGAATACCACTTTGGGGCACTACTCATAGCACATCACACACAATCATAGAAAACGACCTCAAATGAGACGTTAAAAATATTATACAATCTTTTCCAAAAAGTTTCCCATCCCTATATATATAAAATCAGAGTAGCGTTGGTCCCAAAAACCGTTACCGATACATCACAATACATTCATCAAAGACTTAAAAAAGTCATTTATTTATTTAAAAAGGATGGAAAAAAATAAACAAAGTTTAGACAAGTAAGCACCAACTTCCTCCCTACATGCTCCGCTGCTATCCATCTTGATTACAAATATCAAGATGATCAAAAACAAACAACACTAATGGGTTGGTTTCACCCAGCTACACCAACACCAATAGAGGATCAAGAACTTTGATTTTGGTTGTACCACACTTGTTTTTAGCAATATTTATCGACCCTTAACACTTCCCAAGCATAAAATTCGGATTACACCACCATTGATGATTTCTTGAAATTTTTAATTTTTCTAAAACACATGCATCATGTTAAATTGATGGTGGGATTTAATTAGGAATGATAGATGAATGGTTTTGTATGATTTAATTGTGATTTGGTGAAGAAAAATTGATGGTGATTATGATGGTGATGATGGTTGTGTCGAACAGAGGAGAAAGGAGAGCAACTGCTCCTTTTTTTTGTCTAAATAATAAGGAAACTATGTGTAAGAATCTAGTAATATTAGTAGTGAAATATAAAAGGGGTGTTTGGCAACAAGTTTTGCTAGACAACATAATAAGTAAAATGAGGGTGTGTATGGTTTAGTGTTGAGTCGCGGGTATTAATAAAGACAAAGAGCATCGGCTCGGTTTTTACCAATTAAAATTCACTATAATTAAATATCGAGCTCGATAACTAAATTAATGCATAACGAATTATAACAGCACGCTTTCGACTCGTTTTCAACCAAATACGACCATAAGTCGAAAAATAATGAAAATAAAATTAATAGCTCTTAGGGCTAAAATATGGCATTCGTCGTCTTCTCGATTATTTAACGGATAAATTCCATTCCTCAAAACATCAAATAAAGTCTCAATCACCGGTTTCAACGTAAACCGTCAAACAATCCAATAATTACCATTACTTAGGAATTCAAAATCCGTTACAAAGTTAGGATAAAATAATGACGTTAAGTTCGGGTTATTACAACTCATCACTGTGAACACTAAGGTGTCACTCTGAGTGTTCTGGCAAGATCATTGAGATATTGCGTAGAGGCCTGTAACGTGTTTAAATTCAATTAAGAAATAAACAACTGTTGCTTTCTAGTTATCACAAGTTTGATTAATAAAGAATCGTACAAGTCACCTACCATGAGCTTTTTGATATTCGCTCAAGAAGGGTTTCCATCTTCATTGTAAATACTATCGTATTACTCGGATGTTCAGGCAAGATCATGAAGATTTTGCATAGGACTCTTAAGATCTTTCTTACTTTTCACAGTGTGTGAAGAAGCAAGGAATTATGAAAGTGTGTCCTAATGAGATATTTGATGATCTCAAATGGCTCTAGACTCGATCGTGCATTTTGGATTTTAGTAATCGGAGGCTGGAGAGGAGTGCCACCATTTCAATACCAATTTACTCGGAGTGAATAAATCGATAGATAATGCGTTGTCTCGGTGTGAATAAAACAAATACCTTTTAAGAGATATCTGAGTTAGCTGGGATGGGTTGTGCAATGCATCACTGGGTCCATGATGTCTATCTTCAATATCGAGCATCATTAAAATGATCTCAATAGCATATGTGTTGACCCGGTTTCTGCCTAAGGTTGTAAGGAGGGCTTCTTTCTTTAGACCCTTTATCTTTACAATTCTTTTTCATTCTTCAACCCCTTTAATGCTTACCAATACGTCATAACTAGCACCTTGTTGTGATCGTTCCAATGCTAACTTAAGTACTTGGTCGGCATTCAGCTACGTTCACAATCTTTCCCCATCTTTCCTAAGGACTACCATTTCTAGCTATGGAATGTCCTTGGGAAGATTCCTCCAGTTTTGGAAGGATCATTGGACATAACCTATCCTACCATCCTTATGTCACCACAATCTTTATCGTCGTGAAATAAATGGGTTTAGGGTAAGTATATGTCAGCATGAAATCCATTTTGATATAGCAAATCCATTTTGCTCCCCCTTAACATATGCCACGATATTCGAAAACATTTCGCATATGTTGGGATGAGCCATCACGTTAAGTCAAACCATTTGTGATAATTTCCCATATTAAATCACATTTTCTCCCCCATATTAAAAATATTAACCCAATCGATGTTTTTAATATCAATTGATTTAATGAAGTTTTAACAAAGGTTTTGGGAAGAAACATGCAAGTCCGTTTAATCTTCATGAGACCAATTGTGAGATATGATACCGATTTGTAATATGAACACATAGTCACCATATAAGAATGAATTGACAAGGTTGGACTTGATTGATGAGAACATCATATGATAAGATTAAGTGGATCTTGTCGGAAAATGTTGGTCGCCTCGTCACGTCTGAAGTAATCTCTTGACACCACATGTACGATTGGTATTGTTGTCTTGACACCAATTAGTGAGCTTGGCACTTTCGGCATCGAAGATTCTGAATGCTTAACAATTGCTCACCATCAATTTTTTACCCGTGTTCTATTGAAAGAGTTGTAGTCGTCGTTTGATTAGTCGCATCATCGAGTATGTAGATACCAAATGTAGATAGCTATGGTTGTAGAGATGATAACTTCATAAAAACAAGATTTCTCTTATTTTAACAAATAAATAAACGGACACGTACATATATTCGTGTTAGATTGTGTTATAACGTAAACATAATCCATTACATGGTTATAAAGTAAACCATACCCGAGAAAATTAATTCCCGTTGAGAGGCAAAGTTTTCATAAGAAATACTTGACTTTAATATGAAAAATGGGTTGCAGCCAAAAAATAACTACAAGCCATATGGGCATGTTTTATGAAATATTTACAACTTTTGTACGAACTCTATTTATGGCGCCGTGTCAATATTAATCGACATTTCTAAGGCCGTAAATATTATCGTACCAAAAGACATGCCTTTGAAAAAATAAAGTAAAAATATTTTTGGATTTTTATGAAATTTTCAATTTTTAGGGTTTTTATATGGTTTTATATTTTCGTATTTTGCTTTTGGGGATAAAAATATAAACAATATATACGGATGATCATCAAGGATACGTAGAATAGTTTACCACCACAATTCTTTCGCTTCATCTGCCAATTCCTTTAGAGTCTCAGGCGAGAAAGTGCTCAAACCTAACTTGTCGGCAAAAAATTCCATTTGAGCGCGATCTAAAGCCTTCGTGAAAATATCCTCCAATTGATACTCAGATCGGACAACGTAAAGCTCGATCACTCCATTTTCCACTTGCTCCTTGATAAAGTGGTAGCGAATGTCAATATGCTTCGACCGGGAGAATTGAACATTGTTGCAGCATAAGGCAATTGCACTTTTGTTGTCGCAGTACATCGGAATTTTGTTTAAACCTAGACCATAGTCGGTTAATTGCGATCTCTTCCAAAGAATTTGAGAACAACAACCAGACATAGCTATGTATTCTGCTTCTGTACTTAAAATTGCAGCGCTTTTCTGCCTTTTCGATGCCCAACTGATTAGTCGATTTCCTAGTAGTTGCAAAGTTCCACTCGTGCTACGCCTTGTATCTTGACAACCCGCGTGATCTGCATCTGCATATGGCATAAGTGCAATCGAGAGTCCTTCGAGTACCAAAGTCCTTGATTGATGGTTCCTTTAAGATATCGAAAGATCCGTTTAATAATAGCTCAGTGTAACTCAGTAGGCCTAGTTTGATACCAAGCACACATATAGATAGCAAACTAAAGGTCGGGTCGACTAGCTGTGATATATAGAAGAGTACCTATCATTCCACGATAAAGTGTCAGATCAACGGCAACTCCATGTGGATCTGCATCAATCTTAGTTCGTTCCACCATTGGATTATCCACACGGTCGCAAGATTCCATCTTATTTTTTTAAGAGATTCAAGGGCATACTTGGATTGATTGATAAAGATGCCTCTAGGACTCTGAGATATCTGAAGTCCTAAGAAGAATGATACCTTGCCCATCATTGACATCTTAAACTTGGAAGACATGAGTGTCCCAATCTCATCGGATAAGGTTTGGGTCGAGGCAACAAATATAATATCATCAACATATATTTGTACCATAATCATATCTTTACCTCGTTTCTGAATGAACAGCGTGGGATCTACCTTGCCTTTAGCGAAGCCTTGTGTAATGAGGAATTGTGACAATAGATCATACCATGCGCGGGGAACTTGCTTCAACCCATAGAGAGCCTTCTTAAGCTTGTACTCATGATTAGGATATTTAGAATTAACAAAACCATCCAGCTGTTGAACATAGACTTCTTCCTTGATTTCACCATTAAGAAATGTCGTCTTCACATCCATCTGATAGACGATTATATTCATGTGGGCTGCATAAGAAAGGAATAGTCTAATAGCTTCCAAACGGGCAACAGGTGCAAAAGATTCCATAAAGTCAATGCCCAATAATTCCTTGTATCCACGAGCTACTAGTCGAGCATTGTTCTTCAATATTCCGCCTAACTCGTCGAGTTTCACCTTGTAAACCCATTTCAAAGTGAGTAACTGTACTTGATCCGGGCATGGGACAAGTTCCCATACATCAAGACGTATAAATTCATTAAGTTCTTCTTGCATAGCTTCTATCCAACATGATTGGGTAAATGCTTGTTGCCACGTCTTAGGTTCAACTTCACTAAGAAAAGCATCAAAATGACAAAACATTGCACTTTCTTGTAGCTGACTTCGTGTAGATGCCAGACGATTAGGGTCACCAATAATAGAATCTATAGGATGATCCTTTGTCCACTTGCTGTCATGTTCACGAATCCGTGGATTGGAGTAGACCGTAGTAGGAGCTTCCTCTGAGGTGGATGACCCGACTTGATTATGGTCGGGAGTTGGTACACTAAAGAACGGAAGTTCACGCATTTGAGCGAATTCCAAATCGTGGTCATCCTCATCCTCTTCATCATCAATAGGCATGATATGGGTAGTTGATTCATGTGTTGGTTGAGAATTACTCGTTGAAGGTATATCTTGGCCAATTGTAGGTGCAGACGTTTTTTATTGTGCAACGGTTGCTGGAGCTACAACTTCGGTAACCGGAGCTGTTACTTCAGGTTCTGGAGCAACAATACTTGGAGGAGTAAATAATTCATCAAAGAACGGTTGAAACAACGTATCCCATTAATTTCAAGAAGGTGGTATAAATGATGATGAAGCAGGGTTATTTGGGATACGACCAGAACTAATGTTACTGGGTCCTATTTCATGAAGTGCGGGTTCAGAGCTGCTTTGCTCAGAAGCCATTGCTGTTAGCTCATCAAAATCAACATTCATAGTTTCGAGGATCTTTCGAGAATTACGGTTGTAGATTTGGTATGCCTTCTTTGTGGGTGCATAACCAATGAAAATACCAATATCAGCCTTTGGTTGAAGTTTTCCCAAATTGTCACCATCATTATTTGCATAGCAAAGAGAACCAAATACATGTAGATAGGATAAATCTGGTACTTTTCCATGTAGAAGCTCAGAAGGTTTTTTACCATGGTGTTTACGAATTAGTGACCTGTTTTGGTTGAAAACTGTTGTAGATACTACTTCTGCCCATAAAAACATTGGAGCCTTTGCGTAAACTAACATCGTTCGAGCAGCTTCCATAAGTGTGCGATTTCGCCTTTCAACGACATCGTTTTGTTGTGGAGTGCGAGCAAAGGATGTTTCATGAGATATGCCAACTTCTTCATAATAATCCCGCAAGATTTGATTCACAAATTCAGTTCCATTATCTGTACGAATGCGTCAGACAATTGTTTTGAGACGCACTTGATTCATCTTGAGAAATCCTATGACGAATTTAGGTGCCTCATTTTTTGTTTTAAGAAATTTCACCCATGTAAACCGAGAGTAATCATCGACAATGACGAGGATGTACTCGGTCTAATAAATCCCTTCATCTCAGAGGAACTCCACTTCACGAAACAGGAGCACCCCACGGAGACGAACTCGATCTATAAATCCCTTCTCCATCAATTCCTTCAACTGATCAGATAATTCCTTCATCTGAGATGGCACTAAACGATACGGTGCACGAGCAACTGGCGCAACTCCCGACACTAAGTCAATATGGAACTCCACTTCACGATGCGGCAGTAATCCCGATAAATCCTCAAGAAAAACATCAGGATACTCTCTAATCACAGGCACATCCTCCAGTTTCCTTTCGTTCACACCATCATTACCTATCTGGATAAGAAATACATCACAACCCTCTTCTATATACCTCATCATTTTCAAACAAGAAACAACTCTCAAACGAGAAGTACACTCATCACATTTCAAAGTCCATACCCTATTCCTTAGCGGTATCTAAACTAATCTCTTTCCACAAACAATCACTGCACCATTCGCAACTAACCAATCCATACCAACAATCACATCAAAATATACTAATTCTATGGGCATAAAATCAATACTAAACACGTAATTCCCTAATTTCAAGGAACAACCTTTCAGTATAGAACTAGTGCTAACAACCTTACCATCAGCTAACTCCACATTATAATTAGTTGTCAATCTTACTGGTTCTCTATCCAATAGCTGATTGAATCTAACATCTACGAAACTTCTATCGGATCCAGAATCAAATAACACACTAGCATAACAAGCATCGAATAAGAACATACCAGTCACCACATTCGGACCTTGAGGTTTGTCAGCATCTCCCATGACATAGGCTGGAGCAGCAGTCCCAGCAGCAACAGCAGCAACATTTCCTCCCTGTCGAGTGCCAACCCTCGGACAGTTTCCTTGCTTATGTCCATGACCTCCACATCCAAAACAATTACCCACCTTAACAGCATTGGCTCTAGTGACCACACCCTTGTTCTTATAGTCTGCAGTTTTATGTCCGGCCTTCCCACACTTGTTGCAAGCAGGTGGATAATTTCCAACATGATACAGACTACATCGACCACACTTCGGGTTCACTTTGTTTCTTTGGGTTCCAGTAGTAGCACCAACACCATCATTCATCCTCAAGTTGTATTGCTGATTCCTATTCGATCCTTGGTTATTGTTGTTACGATAACCTCCTCTATTCTGCCCTTGGTTTGAGTGTGCAGCTTCACACTTTCTCTTATTCCCCTCAGCAATACTATCCTTTCTATCCTGCAGCTTCACATCCATCAAAGCATGAGCCATCTGAACAGCTTCATCAAAAGTTTTGGATTTCGGCGAAGTAGTCTCTCCCTTAATATTACTAGATAAACCTCTGATATACTGCTTCATCTTCTTACGTCATCAGTAAAAGCATCAGGACACAACAAACATAAATCAGAAAACATTTTGGTAAAGTTACAATATCATTATTCCGCAGCACCAAATGCCTCAACTCATCCTCCAACTGACCTAACTCTTCCTCGGGACAAAACTTAGCAGTTAACAGTCCTTTGGTCACAGTCCATGTTCTAGCATTAGCTTCAACCAAACCTACAGTAGCTACCTGACTATCCTACTAGCTTAATGCATCATCCTGAAAAGTAGCTGAAGCAAATTTCACCTTACTAGCTTCTTAACATCCAATGATTTCAAAAGTACTATCAATCTTTTCAATCCACCTTCTTAGTTCCAAAGCACCACCAGTACCACGAAATTGGGTAGGTCCACATTTCATGAAACTAGCATAAAAACATTCCTTCTATACTTGCTGAGCAACAACATTTCCTCCAGCTTGACCAGCAGCATTTCCTCCAGCCGGTTCATCAACATTTCCTTCAACTAGATTCACAGCATTCCCGCCAACGTGATCTGCAGCATTCCTATTCTCAGCCTCCTGGTTCCTCGCAGGACGTTCGGCTTCCAACGCTCTAGCAATAGCTTGCTCAATCATGGTATTCACGGTAGCAGTTGTCAACTTCGGCGGCATATTTATAGAACTAATCAAACAACAACTTCAGCAATGGCAGAAAAATGCCTCCCAACTCCTTCCTGTATCATCACAGAAGAAAAAGGACAAGTAAGTATTCATATCAAGATAAGAAGAAGGATTTCTTTATCAAGACGTGTCATGGATACTACATGCACAAACAACACAATTCATACTGAATCACCAACCAAATCACAAAAGAACTAAAAGACAATCATAGATCATGAAGGTAATTTCGATTGCACTTGGAAAATCTCCACAAAATTATGACAAGTAACGTCACTACAACCCTTCATCACAACAAGCTTAAAAGAGTCATTAAGTTTCATCATAAACTACAATACCAGTCTACTTAAGTTCTATTACAACCAGCTAATAAAAACAACATAAAGAAAACACTAAGCATCTGATTCCCGCAGCTTCTTATACATTGGTTCATCATCATTGCTGTTGTCCTCCTCCTCAGAGTCTTCTTCCACTTTCTCCTTTCCTTTTCGACTTCCTCCTTCACCAGACTTTACCAATACCTGAGTTCCAACCTGACTTGGCACATCACGAGTCACCACACATCGACTAGGAAAAGAGCTCATTGGTATATCCCACGCATTCCACCTTGCATTCCTTTCTTGTTCCTCATGAAACCTTTCAAATTGCTCACTCAAATTCGACATCATTGATCGCAGACTAGCAACTTCATCCATTTCCCTTGCCCTAACATACTCTGACCCTTTCACACTAGTAACAAAACTATCAAACTGCCTTTCATTCTGCTCAAACCTTTTAATTACTCGGGTTTCAACTACACACCTTTCAAATAAAGACCTATCAAACTTTTTAAGAAATCAGAAAATATCATCATATGATCTAGGACCTAGACATTACACTTTAGCAATATCATCGTGAATAGATCGGGCACTAGCAACATTACTGGATTCAGCAGAGAAAGCATTCCTAACACGGGAAACTCTAGGCAAACCACTCAAATAACTATCACAAGTAGGCAAAGATGAACGTACAAAAGGTCGTTGACATTCCTGAACAGTCGGTGGCACCACATTAGCTCTCGGAACATAACTACCCTGAATTACCTCAGGCTCAGTCTGTCCAACAGTAGTAGGAGCAATCCCATCAACCATATATTCATAAGGCTCCTCATCATCACTAGCACCAAAGTTATCTACTTCCTCACCTTCTAACATATCATTCATTTCAATCCAATCATCTTCACGGGATATATCAGCCATTTTCTACAATTATAAGGGTTCAAGGATACTTAAGGTCATTGGTAAAAATAAATATGCAATACTCATGCATCATAAATGTTATAGGTAACCCATGATATGCAATGCAATGCAAATGATGTTTATGCAATGCTCGCAAAAATAAAATATGATAATGACAAGCACTCAGCGCACTTTCAATAATCTCGATACAACATCATAGTATTTACTTAATAAATACTCGGGAAATCATTTCAGTTTTGAGGGATACATCTATAATACAAAACAAAACTAAAAGCGGTCTTACCAGAGTGTTGCAGAGAAGTTGTGTGCTTTTGAAAAATAAATACTTTCGACACCAAAGTTATAGTTTAGGACAATTTTCAAAATTGACACGGTTCGCTATAACTTGTAGCTCTGATTACGAATCTCTAACACCTCCAATTTTACATTACGCACCAGAAATACACAATTGGGTGCTAGACACAAGCGTCATCACACAAGGTATATTAAATGACTCAAAATAGAGACGTTTAGACATAAAATATAAACAACATTTTCACACATTATATAAAACATAATTTCAACCCATAATGTACTAAAACATCACCAGATTAAAGCGTTTAGTCCCCAGGGGTCGTGACCAGCAAACAAACAAGTTTTAGTACAGTACACAACATTTAACAAATTGTTCAACAGTAAAAAGGATGGAAATTGTTTTAGACAAACAAACTTCAAAATACAACCCACAACATCCACAGCAAAGCTCTGCCATCAATCACCTTCGATTACCTGAAACACATGCTAAAACGAGTAAACAATTGTCACAACCGTGAATTTAGGATCTATTTAATTTATGTGAAACGCGTTAAACCGGGTTAGACTTGTGTGTCTATTGATGTCCCGATTTGGTTACGCGAAATTTTGTACGGATTTAAAATTTTATAAATGTCGATCATGGATTATTACGTAAATAACCATTATTTATTTCGACTTTCTTGTTAGGAAATTTTAATTTTTAAGAAATGACATTGAGAGTCATCAACGTAATATAACTTGAGTATTAGTTATACACCAATATAATATTGCACCAAGTTAATTTACATTCCTCATTCACCACACAAAACCAATATTTTTACTTGATATATTTTAAACTACACATTTAAGTAAAACTTACATCTACTAAACTACCACAAATATTCAAACCTACACTACACACAACTTAATCAATTTAATAGAAACCTATTCTTTACAACACACTCAAAACAAAGCCGGACCCCCCTTCATAGCAAGCAAACCCACGTTTTGTTTTTCTTTTCTGCACCACTTCACAATTCAAAATTCTCCTTGTACATCACCTCCCATTAAATGGGGAGTAATTTGGTCCCCTCACTTGCCCTCACTACCCACCAATACCAACTCATAGTCAAATGAAGGTACCCTCGATTCTCCCTTCCCTGCCAATATCGCAACCCCAAGCTTCACCATTTCCCAACTTTGAACTAAAACTTAAAACTTAGTTACTATCTAACTAGATCCTTAACAAACCCTAACTAAGCCTAAACTAGTTGCTTAACGCTAACACACCCCACTCTTTGCCTATAAATACAACCCATTTTCTTCATAACTCACACACACAACATAACAAATATTTCACTCAAAGAAAGCTATAAGGCCACTGGAAATGAAGCATTAAGAAAGAGTTCGGGTTGGTATTCGTAAGCTAGAGGAAATCCTTAAGTTGTTGACGTAGTTCACTATTCCTTGTTCATCATCTTCACCAAATACTTAGGACCCTTCGTAAGTCCATCCCAACACTTTTTAAACACTTAAAATGTTGGTTGATGATTATACTTGCTAAATTTGTAAACTTGAATAAAATGATACAATCAAGTCACGGCTAAGGTTTGAATGGGTGGTTTACTTGACGAACTACATGATGAAACAAACTACTCACGGGTTGTGATTGGACAATAAACCAAGCTACGTTTGAACTAAACATATGATATCAAGAAGCCACTGTTTGAGAAATTTCTTAAACCTGTTGAACAAACCAAACTAGATTACGTAAGGAACAAACGCCACGGCTAGGGTTAAGTTCAAGATAAACTAAGTGGCAAAGCTATGATTTTATGTGAACTTGTTTAGTTAGGATTGTATGGTAACTTATATGTATGTGCGTATGGACTACCCCTACCATTATGACTTAAAAGGTATGATGCATGCTAAACCTATTTAACCTGTGACTCTTATACTTGTATATGTTGTGTGCATAATCTCAAGGTCGTGTGTATTCAAAACATGTAAAGACCATGAACCTTAGTTGTATATATGCTCGGCATGTACATGGGTGTGTATGAGTAGGATATGAATGCTTGTGTGCTTGTGTAATGCAATGAGTTGATAATAATCACGTGTCTTGTTAATATTGATGCGTGTATGTGATACCAAATTAGGCTTGAACGTGAGTATGTGTGTTAAACCATGAAGAAAACAGACAAGTTGAAATGTGAAATTGTGTGCATACATGGTAAATTATTTCTTCTAACTTAATGTGGGTAACTAGGTCTTATGATCAACCTTAAGACAGAAATAAAGGGGTGAGAACAAGTATGGACTACTTTTCTTTTGAATAGCCTGCGTGAGCAGGATAAGAAAACAGAAAAACGGTTTTTCCTTTTGTAATGACGACGTATGCATGCTAAGTGGGTTGTAAAACTTCCAGGTATAAAACATATAGCAAACCATAATTTTCTTCTTTGAAACTTACTGTATAAAGTTACATGTCATGTGTTGTGTCGTGTGTGTTTAAAGCAACCAAGAACAAGAAATTCTAAAAATATATTTTCCAATGTTAAACATTAAGGGTAGGACTAGTACAAGTCACTATGTATGCAGTGTGTGTGTATGCGTAACTATTTTAGTATGCTTTGTGAACAGTAAGCACACCACAAAAAGCCTTGCCAATTTAACTTATGATTTTATGTGCGTGTTCACATGTATGCATGTGTTTAGAAAATACCGTTCTTTTTTGATGCCACCTGCGTGAACCAAACAAGCAGTGAAACAAAAATAGCAACAACAGTAGGCACTTTTTCCTTCTTTGATTTGCTACATGAAAAGTATGCCATGTGGGTGTGTGTGTTGCCATGATATATGTATGTATGGTATGTGTGAATGCAAGTACTCTCTACTTCCTTTTTAAACCCCATGTGTGAACAGTAGCACAAACAGGGGCACCTTAAGTGAGCTTCTAATACATGCGTGTATAAGAGGAGCATGTGTTTAGCTTGGGAAAAAACTATAGCATGTATGATAACGGCAGGTGTACATGGAGTCTTAAGAAGTGATATGTGTTGCCTATAAAGAAAAACCAGGAACAAGTAAGTTTGAGGATGAATATGTGAATAATAAGTAAATGCATATTGATGGTCCCCTTATCTTTTCTTTCATGTTTTATATGATTGCACAAATATGGTAGGGATAGTACTAGCCTCACTATGTCAAGTAGGAAGCAGTGGCTTTATAATAATACATGTACTTTCCATGATAGCCAAGGAAAATTTTTAACTTGTCATGACCTGCAAACAGTGAACAAAGATGTACATATGTGTATGTATTTATAAATGGCAAGTGGGAATAAGTAAGGGCGCGTGTAGTGGGCATAAGACAGAATATAGGAACCCAAAAATGGTCATTTCTTTTCCAATTTCTAAAACAAGTTTAAGTTATATTAGTAGACGTAAAGAGTGGCCGAGTTCACTACTTTACGTCCATTTTTAACTAATCAAATGACTTTCGCCCAAAGATTCTAAAATACCTTGTGAAACTCGACACGGCCTAGTTTTTGAAACAACTTTCAGTTTGCCATAAAGTCAAGTAACGAGATCACAATAAATTTCCAAAGTTGGCCGATTTCTACTTGTGTAATATTGAACTTTACTTGTTGTATTTTATGTGTGGGTGCTCTACTTCACGTAATTAATTACTAGACTTAGAGACTTCATAAAATATGATATTTATCAAATATTGACGACCTTGCGGCCTAGTTTTTATAATGAGAGTCCGTTTATTTTTCGGACTATTATTTAATAAGTTATCAAGACCCAAACTTGACCCTGTGCCTAATTTTGTAGAACGAGAAAAATGTATGAAAACATGTTTATTAATCAAGAGCAAGTATAAATCATCAACCAAGTGCTTTGTACGTTATTATTATTTGTATTTAGCCTAAGTACGGACATTTTGCTTAGGTTACGAGTAGATTGTTTGCGCATTGGTTTGCGTGCCTTGATTTACCGAGCTATCTTTCTTGATCATATTTACTACTTCATCAAGGTGAGTTTCATAGCCCCTACTTTTAAATTGTTTAACTATTTTGGGGTGAGAACATTGCTTGTTTTTAACAGATGAACATAAGTGCCTTAAAAACTCATACGTTTGCCTACATGATGTCTAAGTCCCGCCATCCCATGTTGCCTTTTAGCCCACTATCATGAACCGTTAATTACTTTGTGTAAGCGCGAATGTTATGGATAGATCTATCGGGATTAACCTCCCTATCTAATTTGGTTGTGTGACCAAATTTAGGTACACTTACATTTGAAGTGTTACAAATGCTTAGGGATGGGCATTTGCTCGGGCTCTTGTTATATCTTGTCGGTTTAGGTTAACGCTTCGGTGTCATGAGCTTAGGCGTAGGTTATGAAAACGTATACTTTTGATTATAATCTTGTATTTGTTATAAGATTATATGCCGGTTGCCTTGAAAATCTTATGGTTCATCACACTATTTAATCTTAAACCTATGAACTCACCGACCTTTGTGTTGACGTTTTAGCAATGTTTTTCTCAAGTATCAAGACGGAGGAGTGACGTGGTTATGCTTGGGAGATTTAAATAAAATGGTCGTGACTTGTATTTTGGATGTCCAAAACAATGTTTAAGTCTTTGAAAACTATGCTTTATTTGATCTTGTGTAATACGCTTCCGAACAAGTTTATGTTTTAATTAAATGAAAACGACTTTTAAATAGTCGTTCTTTGTATCTACATCTTGTGATAGTCATGACCGTCGCACCCTATTGCGTTATCTTACTCTGATAAATTGGGGGTGTGACAGATTGGTATCAGAGTTGTAGTTATAGAGAACTAGGTTATCTTTTTACAAAATGATTTTTATAAACTTGAATCAAAAATTTAATTTTGGAAAAATAATTCTAGACTATAACTAACTCAAAAATCTCCAAGAACCACTTCACTCCGCGTCTTCGATACAAGTAAGTTGCAAGTTAGTTTAATTTATTTGCTATGCTATTTGATACGAATTATTTGTGATCTATTAAATTTTTGCACGTCGATATACAAAAATTTTGATATCCTTTAGAGATATGCGCTAGAACGACAATTAATACGATGTATGTACGTAACATCCAAAATGGGAGTGCTAATAACTTATTGCAATGGAAAAGTAATATTGAAAAACGACATGATTATTTGAAAATTTTATACGAGAGAGTTTTGGGATATATTTATTTTTACAAGTATTTACGAATTTAAAAGCTATTATTTTCGATCTAATACTAATACATGCCTTGTTTTTGCAGTGCTATGGCGACAACTAGTGACGAGACGATTTACATGGTGGAATCGCCCAACGGACTAAGACCAATGAGGATTGGAGAATCGCCGGAAAATTCACCCGTAAGAGAACCACTCCCACTCCCACTCCCAAAGCCGATCATTTGCTACCAAAGGCGTGGAAAGGCTAAGAAGACTGCTTCCCCTTGCTCATCATCTCTTGCACCCAAGGGGCCTCCTATGCGACGCACAGCTCGAATGTCAGTGAGGCACACCTATGAGGGGAAAAAGCTTGTTTCTAGAGACAAGGATACGGCACCGGTTTGCTCCACCTATCTCTCCTTAGGACCTACTTCGCCAGTGGATGATGACTTGGCCATGCCCAAGATGACTGCTATCCTTCCATTCCATGGAGAGGATATCCGTGAGAGCTCTACGGCTCCTAGGTACCGTAGGACCTCTCTACACTCCTTTGCTCGACTTTACTCTCTACGAGAGGATATGACCTATATCCTTCGTAACTTGGGAAGGGTCCCTCCTTTCTTGATGAGTCGGCTTGAGGAGTGCAATAGGGACATCATCACTGCTTTAGGGATTGTTGACCCACCTGAGCCGAACCGTATGGCCATCATTTCTCGAAGGTTAGATGAACAACACTATAGGATGGGGGATATGCATAGCCACGTCATTAGGGAGTTCACTAGGTTGTCCAAGAGGGTGGATCGTCTCGAGGGTTTCTCCAACTAGATGTTTACTAGTCTTGTTGTGTTGTATTTCAATTTCCTTTCTTTTATGTAATCTTTTGTAAATAATTCCCAAAACACTATGCTCTCTTTTTGTAAAACTTAATTCATGACGATGAATCGAATGTTTGGGTTATGTTTATCACTTGTGAAACTTATGATATTTGTTGTGATATCATGAACTATATATGCCATGCGAAAGCGTGATCTTATGAATTGTTATTTCTAACACTCAATGTAATCTTTATTAATTTAGATCAATGGCACCCGTTAGACGTAGAACAAGAGCAAATGCAAACGCAAACGCAAACCCCGCCGCTCCAATTGCTATCGACCCGGCCGTTCTTAATCAAATGATAGCGGATGGTGTGGTCGCCGCTCTCGCCGCCGCTGAAAGTACTCAAGAAGGGAACAATACCACTAACACCACGGCAATAACTACTCGTACATGCACATACAAGGAGTTTAAGTCTTGCTTCACCGGTTCTTTTAATGGAACCGAAGGGGCCGTAGGTCTTGCTAGGTGGATCGAACGATTGGAAGCTCAATTTAGTGTGAGCAATGTAGCGGAAGGCGACAAAGGGAAGTACGGATCTAGTACTTTGATTGATGGCACGCTAACATGGTGGAATATCCATGTTCGTGCCGTTAGCTTGGAAGCCGCTAATGCAACACCTTGGGCTCATTTTAAGAACATGCTCTACAAAAAGTATTGTCCAAGGAACGAGATGCAAAGGTTGGAAACGGAATTGTGGAACCTTCGTGTGAATGGTACGAACTTGATGTCATATACTCAAAGGTTCCAAGAGCTTAGGTTGATGTGTCCTGAGATGCTTCCCACGGAGACTCGGGCCGTGGAAAGATATATGGTGGGATTGCCTTCGTCAATCCGTGGTGATGTCATCTCTTCAAAGTCAACCGATCTCAATGAAGCCATTGAAATGGCGAATGTCTTAATGGAAGCTATTATCTTGGACTCGAGTGATCACAAGAGAAAGTGGGAAGGAAACCATGGCCCTAATCATGGCAAATACCCCAACAAGCGCCAAGATAATGTGGCCAAGGCTTTCAATCTCAATGGTGGCTCAAATTACCAAGGAAAGCAACCGTATTGTGCAAAGTATGGTAAACACCATCCAGGAGCTTGTGGTAAGACTTGCCACAATTGTGGTAAAGCTGACCATTTTGCCAAAGATTGTCGTAGTGCCCCAAGACCGTTGAACCAAAGAGCCCCAACGGCTCTGAATGAGCGTTATGCGGATGTTACTTGTTATGGTTGTGGGGAAAAGGGCCACTTTAAAAATAAGTGTCCTAAGGCTATCACCGTGGGTCGCGGAAATCAAATCCGTGGCAACAACAACAACAACCAAGCTCGTAAGAATCCGAAACAAAACCAAGGAGCTTCGGGTAGTGGAACAAGGGGAAATGGGAATCAAGCGGGAGCGATTGGTCGCGTATATGCTTTGGGAGCCGAGGCGGCTATCCAAGACAACAAAGTCGTCACCGGTATGTTCCTCCTCAATAATCTTTATGCTTCCGTATTATTTGATTCCGGTGCGGATAGGAGCTTTGTATCTACTACCTTTAGCGAACTACTTAATGTGAATCCCGTAGCCTTAGAAGTAAGATATGATGTGGAGTTAGCCGATGGCAAGTCCATCTCCACTAATACCGTCCTTAAGGATTGCATTTTGAATTTGCAAAATATCCCGTTTCTTATCGACCTCTTACCAATTGAACTTGGAAGCTTCGACGTTATTGTTGGTATGGATTGGTTGTCTAAATACCATGCGGAGTTGCTTTGTCACGAAAAACAAGTTCGTGTTCCATATGGAAGACAAATTCTAACTATCTTTGGAGAAAGAAATGGCGCGAAAAGCCAAACTCAATTAGATGTCACCTCATGTACTAAAACCAAAAAGTACTTCGAGGAAGGTCGTCCGATTTTTCTCATTCAAATTACTAACAAGAAAGAAGCCGAGTCGAAAGAGAAGAAGATTGAAGATGTTCCGATTGTTAAAGACTTTCCCGATGTTTTCCCCGAGGATTTACCCAGATTGCCACCACTCCGTCAAGTAGAATTCCATATCGAGTTAACACCTGGAGCCGCACCCGTCGCAAGAGCACCTTATCGTTTAGCACCCGCCGAGATGAAGGAATTAGCCGACCAACTGACGGAGCTTACCGACAAAGGACTTATTAGGCCGAGTTCCTCGCCATGGGGAGCTCCGGTTCTATTTGTAAAGAAGAAAGACGGAACTTTTTGAATGTGCATCGATTATCGCGAATTGAACAAGCTTACCATCAAAAATCGTTATTCTCTCCCAATGATCGACGATTTATTTGATCAACTTCAAGGTTCGAGCATTTATTCAAAAATTGACTTAAGATCGGGTTATCATCAACTTAGAGTTCGAGAAGAAGATATTTCCAAGACGGCGTTCCGAACCCGATACGGTCATTTTGAATTCCAAGTCATGCCTTTAGGTTTGACTAATGCACCCGCGGTTTTCATGGACCTCATGAACCGTGTGTGTAAACCTTACTTGGACAAGTTTGTTATCGTGTTCATTGACGACATCCTTATTTACTCTCGTAGTAAGGAAGAACACGAGGAACACTTGAAAAAGATTTTGGAATTATTGAGGCAAGAGCATTTGTATGCTAAGTTCTCAAAGTGTGAATTTTGGATTCACACGGTTCAATTTCTTGGTCATGTGATTGATAGTAGTGGAATTCACGTTGATCCCGCCAAAATTGAAGCGGTCAAGGATTGGGCGACTCCTACTACTCCCACGGAGATTCGACAATTCCTTGGACTCGCCGGTTATTATAGAAGATTTATCGAAGGATTTTCGAAGATCGCAAAATCTATGACAACTTTGACTCAAAAGAACAAAAAGTTTGAATGGGGAGACGATCAAGAATTGTATTTCCAAACCCTCAAACAAAAGCTTTGTGATGCACCTATTCTCGCACTACCCGAGGGTAGTGAAGACTTTGAAGTCTATTGTGACGCGTCAATCAAAGGCTTAGGCGCGGTTCTTATGCAAAGAAAGAAAGTTATCGCTTATGCCTCTCGACAATTGAAGCCGAACGAAGAAAACTATACCACTCACGATTTGGAATTAGGCGCGGTCGTTTATGCTCTCAAGATTTGGAGACATTACCTTTACGGTACCAAATGTGTTGTGTTCACCGACCACAAAAGTTTACAACACATCTTGAATCAATAAGAACTTAACATGAGACAAAGGCGATGGTTGGAATTGCTTGGTGATTACGATTGTGAAATCCGTTATACACCAGGAAAAGGCAATGTTGTAGCCGACGCTTTAAGTAGGAAACCTCGTGATAAACCTCTTAGAGTTCGAGCTTTAGTGATGAATATTGGCTTGAACATACCCAAAAAGATCTTAGAAGCTCAACGTGAAGCCATTAAGGCGGATAACATTCATAAGGAAGATGCCGGAGGTATGATCACGAAGAAACTCGTTGCACGTACCGATGGAACGTTATGTCTTGAAGGTAGAAGTTGGCTACCACGATATGGAAACATGAGAAACATAATTATGCATGAGTCACATAAATCTAAATATTCGGTTCACCCCGGATCGGATAAAATGTACCATGACATGAAGATGTTTTATTAGTGGCCGAACATGAAAGCCGATATAGCTACTTACGTTGGAAAATGCTTAACTTGCGCGAAAGTTAAGGTCGGTCATCAAAAGCCGTCCGGATTACTAGTCCAACCTAGAATCCCGGAGTGGAAATGGGAAAGAATTACTATGGACTTTATCACTAAATTACCCAAGACATCCGCGGGATATGACACAATTTGGGTCATTGTGGATCGTCTTACACAGTCCGCACATTTTCTTCCTATGAAAGAAAAAGACCAAATGGATCATTTAGCACGATTATATGTGAAAGAAATCGTTCCTAAGCATGGAGTGCTGATATCCATAATTTCGGATCGAGATGGTCAATATTGCTCAAGATTTTGGCAATCACTTCAAGAAGCTCTAGGAACACAACTAGATATGAGCACGGCTTACCATCCTCAAACGGATGGCCAAAGCGAAAGAACCATCCAAACTTTAGAAGACATACTCCGAGCATGTGTGATAGATTTTGGAAACGGATGGGATCGTCATTTACCGCTCGTGGAATTTTCATATAACAATAGTTACCATACGAGCATTAAAGCGGCACCGTTTGAAGCACTTTATGGTCGAAAGTGTCGTTCACCCGTTTGTTGGGCGGAAGTTGGTGATGCACAACTTACCGGCCCAGAAATAATTCATGAAACGACGGATAAGATCGTTCAAATCAAGAGCCGTATGCAAGCGGCCCGCGATCGTCAAAAATGTTACGCCGACAAAAGACGAAAGCCATTGGAATTTCAAGTTGGAGACCTCGTCATGCTAAAAGTCGCACCGTGGAAAGGTGTCATTTGTTTTGGAAAACGAGGGAATCTAAACCCACGATATATTGGACCGTTCAAGATTACTCAACGAATTGGTGAAGTCGCTTACCGTTTGGATTTACCCCAAGAAGTTAGTCGCGTGCATAATGTATTCCACATTTGCAATTTGAAGAAATGTCTATCCGATGAGACGCTTGTTATACCATTAGAAGAAATTCAACTTGACGACAAGCTCGTATTTGTTGAAGAACCCGTTGAGATTGTAGACCGTGAAATTAAACGACTTAGACAAAGCCGTATACCGATTGTGAAAGTGCGTTGGAATGCACAACGAGGACCCGAGTTTACTTGGGAACGTGAAGATCAATTTAAGCTTAAGTATCCTCATCTATTTAATTAGATATGTTTCGTCGAAATATGAGCTTCGGGTCAAAGCTCAAACTTAAGGGTTGTCGGATGTCACAACCGTGAATTTAGGATCTATTTAATTTATGTGAAACGCGTTAAACCGGGTTAGACTTGTGTGTCTATTGATGTCCCGATTTGGTTACGCGAAATTTTGTACGGATTTAAAATTTTATAAATGTCGATCATGGATTATTACGTAAATAACCATTATTTATTTCGACTTTCTTGTTAGGAAATTTTAATTTTAAGAAATGACATTGAGAGTCATCAACGTAATATAACTTGAGTATTAGTTATACACCAATATAATATTGCACCAAGTTAATTTACATTCCTCATTCACCACACAAAACCAATATTTTTACTTGATATATTTTAAACTACACATTTAAGTAAAACTTACATCTACTAAACTACCACAAATATTCAAACCTGCACTACACACAACTTAATCAATTTAATAGAAACCTATTCTTTACAACACACTCAAAACAAAGCCGGACCCCCCTTCATAGCAAGCAAACCCACGTTTTGTTTTTCTCTTCTGCACCACTTCACAATTCAAAATTCTCCTTGTACATCACCTCCCATTAAATGGGGAGTACTTTGGTCCCCTCACTTGCCTTCACTACCCACCAATACCAACTCATAGTCAAATGAAGGTACCCTCGATTCTCCCTTCCCTGCCAATATAGCAACCCCAAGCTTCACCATTTCCCAACTTTGAACTAAACCTTAAAACTTAGTTACTATCTAACTAGATCCTTAACAAACCCTAACTAAGCCTAACACCCCACTCTTTGCCTATAAATACAACCCATTTTCTTCATAAACTCACACACACAACTTAACAAATATTTCACTCAAAGAAAGCTATAAGGCCACTGGAAATGAAGCATTAAGAAAGAGTTCGGGTTGGTATTCGTAAGCTAGAGGAAATCCTCAAGTTGTTGACGTAGTTCACTATTCTTTGTTCATCATCTTCACCAAATACTTAGGACCCTTCGTAAGTCCATCCTAACACTTTTTAAACACTTAAAATGTTGGTTGATGATTATACTTGCTAAATTTGTAAACTTGAATAAAATGATACAACCAAGTCACGGCTAAGGTTTGAATGGGTGGTTTACTTGACGAACTACATGATGAAACAAACTACTCACGGGTTGTGATTGGACAATAAACCAAGCTACGTTTGAACTAAACATATGATATCAAGAAGCCACTGTTTGAGAAATTTCTTAAACCTGTTGAACAAACCAAACTAGATTACATAAGGAACAAACGCCACGGCTAGGGTTAAGTTCAAGATAAACTAAGTGGCAAAGCTATGATTTTATGTGAACTTGTTTAGTTAGTATTGTATGGTCACTTATATGTATGTGTGTATGGACTACCCCTACCATTATGACTTAAAAGGTATGATGCATGCTAAACCTATTTAATCTGTGACTCTTATACTTGTATATGTTATGTGCATAATCTCAAGGTCGTGTGTATTCAAAACATGTAAAGACCATGAACCTTAGTTGTATATATGCTCGGCATGTACATGGGTGTGTATGAGTGGATATGAATGCTTGCGTGCTTGTGTAATGCCATGAGTTGATAATAATCACGTGCCTTGTTAATATTGATGCGTGTATGTGATACCAAATTAGGCTTGAACGTGAGTATGTGTGTTAAACCATGAAGAAAATGGACAAGTTGAAATGTGAAATTGTGTGCATACATGGTAAATTATTTCTTCTAACTTAATGTGGGTAAGTAGGTCTTATGATCAACCTTAAGAAAGAAATAAAGGGGTGAGAACAAGTATGGACCACTTTTCTTTTGAATAGCCTGCGTGAGCATGATAAGAAAACAGAAAAACGGTTTTTCCTT
Organism: Glebionis coronaria; assembly: GCA_025667525.1. Lineage (NCBI taxonomy): Eukaryota > Viridiplantae > Streptophyta > Magnoliopsida > Asterales > Asteraceae > Glebionis > Glebionis coronaria. Next base: position 512,625,354 of record CM046879.1, on the reverse strand, counting down.
TTGTAATGACGACGTATGCATGCTAATTGGGTTGTAAAACTGCCAGGTATAAAACATATAGCAGACCATAATTTTCTTCTTTGAAACTTACTGTATAAATTTACATTTCATGTGTTGTGTCGTGTGTGTTTAAAGCAACCAAGAACAAGAAATTCTAAAAATATATTTTCCAATGTTAAACATTAAGGGTAGGACTAGTACAAGTCACTGTGTATGCAGTGTGTGTGTATGCGTAACTATTTTAGTATGCTTTGTGAACAGTAAGCACACCACAAAAAGCCTTGCCAATTTAACTTATGATTTTATGTGCGTGTTCACATGTATGCATGTGTTTAGAAAATACCGTTCTTTTTTATGCCACCTGCGTGAACCAAACAAGTAGTGAAACAAAAATAGCAACAACAGTAGGCACTTTTTCCTTCTTTGATTTGCTACATGAAAAGTATGCCATGTGGGTGTGTGTATTGCCATGATATATGTATGTATGGTATGTGTGAATGCAAGTACTCTCTACTTCCTTTTTAAACCCCATGTGTGAACAGTAGCACAAACAGGGGCACCTTAAGTGAGCTTCTAATACATGCGTGTATAAGAGGAGCATGTGTTTAGCTTGGGGAAAAACTATAGCATGTATGATAACGGCAGGTGTACATGGAGTCTTAAGAAGTGATATGTGTTGCGTATAAAGAAAAACCAGGAACAAGTAAGTTTGAGGATGAATATGTGAATAATAAGTAAATGCATATTGATGGTCCCCTTATCTTTTCTTTCATTTTTTATATGATTGCACAAATATGGTAGGGATAGTACTAGCCTCACTATGTCAAGTAGGAAGTAGTGGCTTTATAATAATACATGTACTTTCCATGATAGCCAAGGAAAATTTTTAACTTGTCATGACCTGCAAACAGTGAACAAAGATGTACATATATGTATGTATTTATAAATGGCAAGTGGGAATAAGTAAGGGCGCGTGTAGTGGGCATAAGACAGAATATAGGAACCCAAAAATGGTCATTTCTTTTCCAATTTCTAAAACAAGTTTAAGTTATATTAGTAGACGTAAAGAGTGGCCGAGTTCACTACTTTACGTCCATTTTTAACTAATCAAATGACTTTCGCCCAAAGATTCTAAAATACCTTGTGAAACTCGACACGGCCTAGTTTTTGAAACAACTTTCAGTTTGCCATAAAGTCAAGTAACGAGATCACAATAAATTTCCAAAGTTGGCCGATTTCTACTTGTGTAATATTGAACTTTACTTGTTGTATTTTACGTGTGGGTGCTCTACTTCACGTAATTAATTACTAGACTTAGAGACTTCATAAAAATATGATATTTATCAAATATCGACGACCTTGCGGCCTAGTTTTTATAATGAGAGTCCGTTTATTTTTCGGACTATTATTTAATAAGTTATCAAGACCCAAACTTGACCCCGTGACTAATTTTGTTGATCGAGAAAAATGTATGAAAACATTTTTATTAATCAAGAGCAAGTATAAATCATCAACCAAGTGCTTTGTACGTTATTATTATTTGTATTTAGCCTAAGTACGGATATTTTTCTTAGGTTACGAGTAGATTGTTTGTGCATTGGTTTGCGTGCCTTGATTTACCGAGCTATCTTTCTTGATCATATTTACTACTTCATCAAGGTGAGTTTCATAGCCCCCACTTTTAAATTGTTTAACTATTTTGGGGTGAGAACATTTCTTGATTTTAACGGATGAACATAAGTGCCTTAAAAACTCATATGTTTGCCTACATGATGTCTAAGTCCCGCCATCCCATGTTGCCTTTTAGCCCACTATCATGAACCGTTAATTACTTTGTGTAAGCACTAATGTTATGGATAGATCTATCGGGATTAACCTCCCTGTCTAATTTGGTTGTGTGACCAAAGTTAGGTACACTTACATTTGAGGTGTTACAAATGCTTAGGGATGGGCATTTGCTCGGGCTCTTGTTATATCTTGTCGGTTTAGGTTAACGCTTCGGTGTCATGATCTTAGGCGTAGGTTATGAAAACGTATACTTTTGATTATAATCTTGTATTTGTTATAAGATTATATGCCGGTTGCCTTGAAAATCTTATGGTTCATCACACTATTTAATCTTAAACCTATGAACTCACCGACCTTTGTGTTGACGTTTTAGCAATGTTTTTCTCAGGTATCAAGACGGAGGAGTGACGTGGTTATGCTTGGGAGATTTAAATAAAATGGTCGTGACTTGTATTTTGGATGTCCAAAACAATGTTGAAGTCTTTCAAAAGTATGCTTTATTTGATCTTGTGTAATATGCTTCCGAACAAGTTTATGTTTTAATTAAATGAAAACGAATTTTAAATAGTCGTTCTTTGTATCTACATCTTTTGATAGTCATGACCGTCGCACCCTATTGCGTTATCTTACTCTGATAAATTGGGGGTGTGACAACAATAATGTTGAGCGAGTCCATAGGTTTATCAAATCACATTTGAACACAAGAAGAAAATCAATCATAATCATTAATAGAATTGTCATACACATAATATATTTCAAGGCAACACACTGTATTTAAGCTCATGACACGGACCTCTTAACCAATTAGTCACCCACGCCAAATGCCAGCATGACTAGATAAAAACCATTGCCCCTCTAGAGTATCAGTTGCTAGATATACCCAAATCTCATTCTCGTAAATTATCCTTCCCAGAGGTTACTCAACGTAATGCACTGGTCTCAGATATATATATATATATATATATATATATATATATATATATATATATATATATATATATATATATATATATATATATATATATATATATATATATATATATATATATATATATATATATATATATATATATATAACAAGTCTTTGATTTTTAGTTCAATATTGTTAAGTATTAGTGTTGTCCCATATATTTTTGATATAACACGAATTAAAGTAAGAAAATAGATGAAGAAGATGAATTCTAGAGAGAGAAAGTAGTGAGAGAAATTAGAGAGAATGGTTGGAGAAACTAGGTGATATTAGATTGAGAGAAAATGAAATGACCAACACCCTTCCTAACATGCTAGGAAGGGTATTTATAGTCCCCCTACATGTGGGCTTGTATGGACTATACTACCTGGGCCGGGCTTTCCTTTTGGGCTTTGGTTACTTATGAATGAACCTTAGCTTAAAGTTAAGCCCGTTATGCACGACTAATCTACTACCTATTACAACATTCTAATATACGATACATAATAGACATATGACTGAGCATTCTTGTTTGACTCAATATTTTGAGGCTAACAATCTCCCCCAATGTGAGGTCATACCCTTTTGTTATTTGGAGATCAATGGAGATTATGAATCTCGTCATAAATGAGTCTTGAACGTGTAATAGTAGTTTTGTTCCTTCATGCTGTGATCTTTGAGCCTTTATCATTGTCTTTCGACTTAGTCTTTTATCTTGAGATCTTCAAATCATTCTTGACTTGTCTTTGCCATCTCGCGATCTTGTGTCTTCATCCACATGCTCACACTATTAATTGTTGAATAAGTCTTTGGGCATGAATATGTGGTTTTGAATCTTTGATTTTGCTGAGTACACCGTGACACCACCTTCTCGAGACAAAACATAGACACAGACTGAATGGCTTTAACATTCGTCCTAAATCGGTAGCGTTTTACCTCCGGTCGGTGAAGACCGTTATACGATATTAAATACCGTACCTGTGATTAGGTAGATTCAATTAAGAATCTCCTTGACAGGGTTTCGCGGCTGTACTAGCCGTTCTCTTTACTCGACCGTCTCAAAGCAAGACTACGAACATAAAGAGTGAACCAATTGGATAAATATCCGCTTGATTAAAGTTGTCAATTCAAATTCCTGGAACATGTTTGATTCATTAAGAATCTTACCATTGTTGCTTTCCAGTTGACACAAGCTTGATTCATAAGAATCTCACAAGTCACCTACCGTAGCGCTGTTTGATGTTGACGCTAGAAGGATTTCTATTCGTCACTGTGAATATTAATGAATATCACTCTGAATGTTCTGGCAAGACCATAAAGATATTGCGTAGAAACCTGAAACGAGTTTGAATCAATTCAGAATCAAACCACTGTTGCTTTTCAGTTTTACACATGTTCAATTCATAAAGAATCTTGCATATGACCTACCGTAGTGCTGTTTGATGTGAACACTGGAAGGATTTCCACTCATCATTGTGAATATTGAATAGTATCACTCTGAGTGTTCTAGCAATATCACAAGGATATAGCATAGGACTCTCTTGATCTTCATCCGTGTATCCCAACGAGATTTGATTGATCTCTTGGCTCTAGACTCGATTTGTGCACTTTTATTGGTCGGAGGCTGGAGCAGATGCCACCTATTCAATATCAACTATCTCGGAATGAGAAAGCTAATAGAAGTCATGTAGTTCTCCGTGACAATAAAATAAACTTCTTTTTAGAGAAGCCTGAGTAGCTAGGAAAGGGTTGTGCTTCACATCACTGGGTCCATGATGAGTTGTCTTCATGATGTGTTGACCCGGTTTCTGCCTAAGTTGTATGGAGGGCTTCTTTGTTTACACCATTTATCCTTAAATTTCTTTTTCATTCTTCAACCCCTTCAATGCTTACCAATACATCATTACTAGCACCTTGTTGTGATTGTTCGAGTGCTAGCATCAGTACTTAGTCGGCATTCAGCTACGTTCACACTCTACTCCATCTTTCCTAAGGACTTCTAATAATCTATTGGATTGTTCCTAGGAAGATCCCTCCGGTTCTGGTTGGATCATAGGACTTAAACCTAACCACCCTTTTGACACCAATAACGTCGTGAATTAAAGATGTTGTGGGTATTTGATCGTCACCATAAAAACCACATTAAATTCTAACAAAGTGTTTGAAAAACATTTAACACCTTGCTAGTTTTGTCGTTTTAGAAATGCTCCCCCTTCACATGTGCATCGATAATCGAAAGTGTTTCGCACATGTAGGTAAGAGTTAAAGTGCTTGAGTCTTATATAAGATCACATTTTAATCACATTTTCTCCCCTATCTCTAATATATAAAATCTTTTGATATTAGAGATACCAAATTTGATTTAAAATATATTTTGAAAAATAGTCTTGAAAAATCTCCGGGAGAAAGATGTGTTAATCTTTTGCATGAAGTTAAAATGCTCCCCCCCAAAAATTGATCCAATTGAATTGTCATTGTCAGGATGTGATCTACATTTCTTTTTTTGAGGATGGGAGTTTTTGAACACACAATTTTTGAAAGATTTTGAATAATCATTGAAAATTCTTGAAAAAATTGTGTTCAATGCTTTTTGAAAAATCCTATCTCTTTTTGTCGAAGAGGTTTTTCTAAAGCATAAACTTGAGTTCATAGACTTTGAATGTCTTGACGAATCCACTCAAGTGTAAGAAGATTTCTCTTCTTTTGCTGAGGGTAAGCGCACTAAATCGTACACTCCCCCATGAATACTGATTCGGGTTGCAATCTGAAAGTGATTACAAGCCATTGTGTTGGCTCAAAACGTTGAATGTTTTGTGACAAACTCAACTCGAGATAGATTGCTCTACCCGTTGTTGGAAATATTGTCCAAAAGAGACAATTTCCTTTAAAAAGATAGAAATGACATGTTTTGAAAAATATTTACAACTTTCATTCGAGCTTTATGTACACACCCGTGTCGTTATTGAGTGACATTTCTAGGTACGTCCATATTATCGATACTGAAAGACATGTCGAGAAGAATATTTTTGGATTGTCAAAGATTTTTTAATTTTGTATTTTTCTTTTTTCATTAATATTTACAAGTAGATGTTTGATAGATGAATCAAACAGGCTTCTTTGCCAGAACCTCCAGTTCTGCTGGAGTCAAACATCTCATACCAATTTGCCTAACTAGATACGCAAACCTCTCTTTCGAAGAGCTTTTGTAAACAAGTCAGCCAATTGGTAATCAGTTCCAACAAAGTATAATTCAACAATACCCTTTTCAACTTGTTCCTTAATGAAGTGATATCTGACATCAATGTGCTTCGTGCGGGAATGCTGTACCGGATTGTAGGAGATGGCTATGGCAGACTATGAGTCACAGTACATAGGTACTTTATCAAAGTGGAAGCCATAATCCGGGAGTTGTGTTCTCATCCAAAGAACTTGAGCACAACACGCAGATAGAAACACATACTCCGCTTCGGCTGATGAAAGTGACGTGCAATCATGCTTCTTGGAAGACCATCCCACAAGCTTATCTTGACCTAGAAATTGTGCACCACCAGAAGTACTTTTACGTGTATCAAGACACCCTGCGTAATCTGAATCTGAATAGGCCGTTAGACAGAAACCGATTTCCCTTGGATACCACAGTCCCAAATGAATGGTATTCTTTAGGTACCGAAAGATCCGTTTAACCTCCTTGAGGTTCTTTTCATTGGGCCGTGCTTGATATCGTGCACAATAACACATAGCATGTGAAATATCAGGTCTACTTGCTGTTAAGTACATGAGGGAGCCGATCATTGAACGATATTTCGTTTGATCTATGGCATCTCCCTCCAAATCAGCATCTAAGGATGTGGATGATAATGGTGTCCCAACGGGGTCACATGAAGTCATACCATGTTTTTTGATTATCTCTTGACAATACTTATCTTGCTTTATGACGATACCACTTGGGGATTGATGAACTTGAATTCCTAGAAAGAATTTTAGTTCGCCCATCATTGACATTTCAGATTTGCTGTGCATGACTTTTTCAAACCATTTTGAAAGTTTTGGGTTTGTAGACCCGAAAATAATGTCATCAACATAAATCTGCACAAGCAAAATGTCATCCCCATATTTATAGGGGAACAAAGTTAGATCAATTGAACCTTTTGAGAAACCTTTGGATACCATAATTTTCGAGAGCTCGTCGTACCACGCCCTTGGAGCTTGCTTGAGTCCATAAAGTGCTTTGTGGAGACGATACACCTTGTCAGGATAATGAGGATTGACGAATCCTTCCGGTTGCGTGACATAGACTTATTCCTTCAAAGGACCGTTAAGAAACGCCGTCTTTACGTCCATTTGATAGACAATGAATCCCTTATGTGCAACATAAGCTAGGAAAATCCTGACCGCTTCCAAAGGAGCTACTGGTGCAAATGATTCTTCAAAATCAATACCCTCTTTCTGACCATACCCTTTAGCCACTAGCCTAGCTTTGTTCTTGATGATCATGTTTTCTTCATCCATCTTGTTTTTCCAGATCTAACGAAGATTTAAAGGAATCAAATCGTATGGTTTGTCAACAAGTTCCCAGACATTAAGTCTTTCAAATTTTTGAAGTTCTTACGTCATCGATTCAATCCAAGCATGATCAGCCATGGCCTCTTTGATGTTTTTCGGTTCAGCTGTACTCACTGTGAGTGCGAACATACAAACATCGTCATCGATTGCTAGTTTTTGTCTTGTACGAACAGGCTGTGAAGGGTTTCCAATTACGTGAACCAAAGGATGATCTCGGGTCCAATGATGTGTTGAAGGATGTCGTTGGTAGAACGTATGCATATTTGACGGATCAACATGGCGAGTAGAAGACTCTCCAGTTTTGTGTACCTATGTACCGAATGGGTTGATAAATTCGTCTCCGTCAGATAATGCATTGTTTGCTTGATTTGTGTTCTCTAGAGCAATGACAGTAGTTGTGGATGTTGTAGGAGCGGTTGTTGATGTGATATTCTGAGGAGGTAAATCTGCAGTAACCCGTGTTGAAGTATATGAGGTTGTATCCTTTTGTTGACGATGATCAGTATCATCATTCTTATCATGAGTGACAGCGAAAGACTTTGATACAACTTGTTTCTCCCCCGTGAAATATTCATCATACATTGGTCCATATAACATTTCCAACTCTTCAAGTGTCGTGTCCACTGTCATATCTGCTCTAGGAACATGTTCAGGAACCAGCTTTGAACTTGACGGTTCATTGTTGTGGTCTTGAGTTCCGAGTTCTGTGCGGTTGTGAATAGAAGTCGTTTGTCGTTGTGGATCGGGACTTAAACTGTTTTGTTCAAGTGCCATTTCTTGCAATTCATCAAATCTGATATGAATAGTCTCGACTATCAGTTTTGTTCTCTTGTTGTACACTCTGTATCCCTTAGACTGAGTTGCATATCCCACAAGAATACATGCATCACCTTTCTCTTTCATCTTATCCAAATTTTCACCATCTCGAATTATGTAACAAGTACATGCAAAAACATGAAGGTGTTTTAGTGAAGGTTTTCGGGCATGAATTATGTGATATGGTGTCTTTTCATGTCTTAGGATAATTAAGGAACGGTTTTGTGTGTAGCATGCGGTTGACACGGCTTCGGCCCAATAGTATAGTGGAAGTTTTGAAGCGGATAGTAATGTTCGAGCAGCCTCAACTAAAGTACGGTTTCGTCTTTCAACAACGCCGTTTTGTTCGGGTGTTCGAGCAATAGATGTTTCATGTTCAATTCCTTCGGCTTCAAAATAGTTTCTCAGATTTGAATTCAAAAATTTTGTACCTCTGTCAGTACGAACTACTTTAACTTGAGCTTGAAGACCACGTTGTATCAATTTAAGAAAGCTGATGAGAACTTCGGGTGTTTCATCCTTGGACCTCAAGAAGTAAGTCCATGTGTACCTTGAGTAATCATCGACAATTACAAGAATATATTTCTTTCCATTGATACTTTGAACACGCATGGGACCACACAGATCCATGTGAAGAAGATCTAACCATCCTTTAGAGCTTGGTGTGGTCTTTGTTTTGAAGCTACTTCGTTTAGCTTTACAAAGTTCACAAGAAGAACAAAGATGATCTTTGATGAATTTCAAACTTGGAAGGCCTCTCACAATATCTTTCTTGGAGAGCAGGTTGATGGTATCAAAGTTGAGATGAGAAAGACGTTGATGCCATAACCATGCCTGAGTCGTTGAAGCTTTAGCCATGAAGCAAATTAGAGTTGATGAAGTTGTGTCTTGAAGTGAAATTATGTAAAGATCAGTACCCCGTATACCGGTAAGTAAGTCATTCCCATCATAATCACGAACAAAACATGACTTCTTTCTGAAAGCAACCTCCAAATCTGCATCACATAATTGACCAACCGAGAAAAGATTGTGATTGAGCCCTTCGACGTAGTATACCCTTTTGATTGTAATATTCCCCTGAACCAAATCTCCATATCCTAGGATTGGTGCAAATTGATCATTTCCGAATCGGACCGTACCCAGGAACTTCTCCACGAAGTTAATTAGAAGCTTGAGATTCCCAGTCATGTGCTTCCTGCATTCGGAGTCCATTATGAAGAGAATTATTTGTATCACCTGTAGAAGAGTTAGAACACGATGGAGCATTTGCTAAATTGGATACCACAGTAGTTGTGATTGTAGAATCATTAGTGTCCTTAGAACATTTAAAGGCATACAAACACTCGTTGTCACATTTTCTGTCCAAACTTTAGGCATCCATTTATATCCTGGAGGACATTGATTAGCAACCCACCATTTCCACGACTTGCTAGCAGACTCATATAATTCCCTAATTATGCTTCTAGTGGTCTTAGTGGTGGAGTCTGATGCAATACTTTTCTCAGGGGGGGGGGGGGTTACACCAGAATGGTTCACTGTGCGTTTGGGTTTTCTAGCACTGATAGGCATCGCAGTTTGCTTTTTAGTTCTAGTATCTACGCCTTTTACATTATTCGAAACACACATAGCATGATTAGCATTAACACACTTTCCACATTTCACACAAACAAACTTAACATTCAAAGCATTCAAAGTCGAATCATTCAAATCGTCAACATTGAAAATCCTAGGGTGGTCTTCTACTGTCTTCATCTTCCCTTGACTTTTGTTTTGCCAAACCTTTTCATTCATGCGAGTGCTCTTAAACTGAGGCCGGCTAACACTATCAGTGGGGATTACTCCTGTAGTAAAAGACACACGTCTATTAGTGTTTCTAGAAGTCTGAGGTGATTGAATTTCTTTGTTTTGTGTAGGTTTAGTGGCCAATATATAGATCCCCGGTTTAATCACATTATTGTGCTTAACGCTTGGTGCTATGACATTTCTTATGGGTTTATTCTGTGGTAACCTTTCCTTTCCATCCATCTTGGGGGCAAACACGGGTTTTGCAAACGAGGAATTTGATAAAGCAGATGGTTTTCCAAAGATAGAGGATATACTCACTTTAGAGGCATTGGGTTGTCTAACAACAGGTTTCTTAACGCTAGGTTCCACAACTTTCCCACCCATCTAAGCAACGAGTTTATGCAACTCTGCTATCGCTGTTTTCTTGTCTTGTAACTGAGCTTTCAACCCTTTAATTTCCAAATTCAGCTCATTCATTTCTCGAAATGTTTTGGAAAGTTTTTCTTGCAAGTTATTATCATGTGGAAAACTACCAACGTCTTTTTGCAAAGCAAGTTCAATAGAATGACAATGTTTTCGAAGGAAATCAGTTTTGTGTTGAAGTAACTCAAAAGCCTTTTTATCAATATTTTCATTACGTTTCGAAAGCTCGAGTTCAAGACGCTCACATTCTTTGATTTTATCAAGATATTTGCATGCAACATCATAATACTCATCGATATCAGCACAAGATTGAAGAGTAACACACAAAATATCTTTGGAGAGACATTCTTCTAAGAGTAAATAATATTCATCTGAAAAACGGACTTGTCCATTTGAAGATCGTCAATTTCTTTCTCAATAGACTCAACATATTTTAAATCATCAAACATTTCAGACCGAATTGATCTTTCAAATTCAAGCATATTTTCTTTTAATGTGGTCGTGTTTGGTATTAAGATTTGTTTGATAAGCACAGTAATATCTTGAGGAATTGGTTTTTTCCACTCGTCATTTTCTCGTTGTTTCCATTCATTGTCAACAATGGATTTAATATTATCAATGTAATGTTGTAGAAAACCAAATGTCTGCCTACTCTTGCTTTTAGAAGCATCAAGAGGCAAGTAGTTGATGAACTTAGAAACGTTTGTTTTCTTAGTAGCAAAAGCTTTCTTCCATTGAATTCTTCTTTGTTTGTATTCTAAAAACAATTCCTCACGAGACTTTTGTTTTTTTGTAGTGAAAAGACCATATAGACTATTCTCATAAGCATAATTGTATGGTTTCACAAACTCTTTATTGACCGGTGATCTACTCTCCTCTTCCCAAAGGGATGTCTCATCATAACCAAGAGGATATTCGGGATCGGTCCATTCGGACTCATCCATATAAAGGCGCGGGTTCGTAGCTTGAGCTTGGGCAAGATAATCAGGACTTGCAAAGCTATCTTGACCCTTAAACATAGACGGAGGTGCTATCATTCTTACGGTTTGAATAGAGTCATGCGTTTTATAAACAACTTTCTTCAAAAATTCGACTTGTTTTTCTAGTTCCGTTACTTTTTCAGTATCTTTTCATGTCGACTTTTGAAATCTTATTTTAACGTTTCAACCTCTTGTTTCTTAACATCAAGAATTTTAGCAGACTCGGTGTTATCCATTGAAAGACGTTGTTCAAGTTCGTTAACATTGGTGGTAGCAAGGTACGTTTTTTGACGTTCATCCATTAACAAAACATTAAATTGACGTTTCTCTTTGGTTAATAACTCAAGAGTTTTGTTGTATTTCTTTTCAAGATCGTCCTTTTTACGTTTTAAAGCACTACCCTTGTATCCCTCAAGTTCTTTGGTTTTTTGAAGAAGCTCATCTTTATAGTGTTCAATGGTCTCACTAGATGTAATTAGGACGGCTTTGCATTCTTCAAAATTTTGAGTGAGCATTGCGTTTGCCTTCTTTAATTGCTTTTGACTTTTTCTAGTTTCATTGACATCTTTTTGTAAACTGGCATTTAAATTAGCAAGCACGACACGCTCCTCATCATCATACTCATTTGCATGTTGATCATCCTCAAACTCATTATTGCACATGTCTGATGAATCGGGTGTGGTATTGCTATCAACCTTTTCCGTCATACATGTGTCATTAATGGCATTGGGTAGCTCACAATGCTCATGAGTATCACCAAACACATTATATTCATCGGTGGTGTGTACCTTATCGAGTGGCTCAGTGTCAAAGATAGGTCCATTGTCATCTTCAGTGACGTTGAGAACTTCGTCAACCTTTGCCATGTACGAGTAATGTGCTTCTAATTCTTGGTCGGAGGCTTCATCATCAGTATCATCAAGTATTGCTCCTTCCTCAGCCGACAATTGTACCCCTGCTTCCATCTTCTTGCATAACAACATTTTCTCTTTATGATAGCTAGAGTCCCTAACCCGTTTCGGCTTTCTGCATTCCTTTGCCATATGCCCATAACCTTGGCAATTATAACACTGAATCCCACTTTGTTGAACCACTTGCGTTCCAACAGTTTCCCTATTCCCAGTAGCAGCAGCAATCCTCTGAGTATCATACTTGGCAGTTTGTCAATCATACCTTGCAGAACCCTCAACATGTGTTGGATTATGTCGATCATACCTAGAAGGACTTTCACCATGTCGACGTGTGTCGTACCTTGAAGGGTTCTCAACATATTGATTCTTTGTGTTGGATGATGTTCGAAGATTGTTGTTGGTGGGTTTGAAGATTGTCTTGTAGGTCTTCATAATGAAAGCAATTTGTTGTTTCATTTCCCGATTCTTCTGAGCTTGATCTTCATCACTATCCTCTTCAGATGATGACTCAGATAGTGGTGCTGGTGCTCTTGGTTCTTTGCCGCGTGATCTTGTGGATGATGAAGACTTGGATGATGTGAAATATCATGGGGAGGATGATTGAATGGAATATGACTTTGGAGTACGAGATCGATGAACTTGAGTGGTAGACACTAGAGCAAGTGGATTAGCCGTCTTTGCAACTCGTTCAGCACCAATTTCATTTGCCTCATGCTGAAATTGTTTCAAGATATCAAAGAGAGTGTGATAGTTTACCTTGTCTAACTGCTTCTGTTGTTTCACCAAAGTAACAAAACGTGTCCACTCTGGTTGAAGTTGCTGAAGAAATTGCACATTGACTTGCATGGTGGAGACCTCCAGGTTGTTTCTTGTCATGTCGTTCATCATCTTGTAGAATCGTGAATAATAAGACTCAATTGGTTCTCCATCCAATGCAGTAAACTTACCAAAATTCCAAAACAAGTTTGTTTTAACATCTTGCTTGTTGAGTGATTCTCCTTGTTGCAAGCGTTCAATAGCCGTCCACATTTCTTGTGCCGTAGGGCATGCATCAACCGTGGAATAAATATCATCTCCAATTCTACTTAGAATCATATAGATCGCTTCTTTTTATGCGTCATACCAAGCACGCTTCTCTGGTGTAAGATCAGATAAATTTTCTTTTCTTGTGGTTGCGGGTACTTCTGTGGTAGTGTCAGTGGCTGGTGTATGAGGAACAGTGATATCGGAGAAAACATATGGTCCATTGTTAATACATTGCCTCAATGCATCACCATTAGGTCTTGTATCAAGATAACGAAGAAAACGTGATTGCCATTGAGCATATCGACCGGCCACAAGCATTGGTGGTCTCTCTTTGTTACCCGTCACCATTATGTTGTTGTTCGTCACACGGTATTCTGCAGTAGAATCCATCTCAATATTCTCTAAAATGATGAAGTGAATATGGATCTTAAGTAGATATGATGTGATTGATTTGTTGTTGAAATTCCAAAATTGCTATTTTTTCTCAGTCCGACAATAAATTCCTCAGTCTGACAAAACGGTAGACCAAAAAAATTTGTATCGCCAAATTTTGAAATTGAGCTAGAAATGTCCTAAAACTAGTATGGAAAAAATTTGAATTTACTTGACGGAAAAATTTTAACTTTTTTTTTAATCTTCGTGTAAACGATATACCGAAACTAGTCTAGATGGTGGCTAAGTCTAAAAAATACTCAAACTAAATTTATCTAAACATGTCATCGGAATGTCCATCGGAATGTGCCATCGGAATTTCCATCGGAATGTTGGCTGTCAGAATGTAGGTTGTCGAAATGTAGGCTGTCGGAATGTAGGCTGTCGGAATGTAGGCTGTCGGAATGTAGGTTCTATCAGAATGATTGCAAGTATCGGAATGTTGCTTTTGTCGGAATACCCTTTCTGTCGGAATGTTTAGATCACAATATGGCTTAAACAAATTGGACAGAGTAACGACTCAATATCCCTTAAAACCGTCGGAATCCGCGATCGCAATGTACGATCGGAATATCTCGTCGGAATAAGGTATCAAAATCTGGGTGATCGTAAAGTAGAATCCTTGGATTATTGCGATCGAGCCTCACACACTTTGTACTTTCCGATGGTATGACTTGATAGAATTTCGGAAAGATGAAAAACAAGAATGTTTTCAACTTTTGATCCTAAAGACTTGAGTTTTAACCAAAACCAAGATACCCAAATCACTACGACACGAATAAAGAAGTTATACGACTTGAAGAACACTAAAAAAACATAAAAAAAAATCTTGAATTCGTGGAAGAAATAAGGATCAAATCAAATAAATCAAATGAAAACACAACAACCAATCACAAAACTACCCCATGGAGATTGATACCAATTGTTGTCCCATATATTTGTGATATAACACGAATTAAAGTAAGAAAATATATGAAGAAGATGAATTCTAGAGAGAGAAAGTAGTGAGAGAAAGTAGAGAGAATGGTTGGAGAAACTAGGTGATATTAGATTGAGAGAAAATGAAATGACCAACACCCTTCCTAACATGCTAGGAAGGGTATTTATAGTTCTCCTACATGTGGGCTTGTATGGACTATACTACATGGGCCGGGATTTCCTTTTAGGCTTTGGTTACTTATGAATGAACCTTAGCTTAAAGTTAAGCCTGTTATACACGACTAATCTACTACCTATTACAACATTCTAATATACGATACATAATAAACATATGACCGAGCATTCTTGTTTGACTCAATATTCTGAGGCTAACAATTAGTTATGTATTATTTAAATAATATTTGGTTGTAACTCTAGTATCATTATTCGGGCCATCATACTCATTAGCCATTCTATAAACGTTTGAGGAGCGAGGGCACTTTAAATCATAAACCCAACCACTTAGTTAGAACGTCATATCAAGATGGAACATCTTTGTACAAAGCTTCCTACTAACATGATACCTTCGTTACTTACTCATATTCATAATTTATTTTCTTTACTTTCCAAATTGGCAAAAATAGCCCTTTTTGTTATACTTTGGTATAATTACACTTTTAACCCTTAAAGTATATAGTTTTAATATTTACATTTTAAACGCTCAATATTTAACCTTAGGGTCTCAAACTTTCTACTATTTATTATTATATATTTAAATTTCATAAAATGACACTTTTGGTCCAAAATGTTAGATAGTTTCAAAAATGACAGTTTTAGTCCCTATAGTTGTAAAAATCACATGACAACCTCAAATAATATTTCTTCATAATTATAGCTTTTGAAATGGGTTTTTGCTTATTATTTCATGTAAATTACAAAACTAGGGTTTTAAGACATCTTTAACTTATAACTTCCATTTAAAATAATCAAATGACTTAGTCTCTTTTAGTTATCTTTATAACATTTGTTTGGCATTATAAAAACTCTAATAAAGTATTATAACAAGATCAAAGCATAGCTAACATATAATTTACCTAAGTAGCTCCAAAATGGCTCCTTATGGCTTCCTATGAACACTACTTGCTATCAAAGCGTCAAGAGCTTCAATGGCTTCCTTCTAGACCTGTTTTCTGGTCTTGGGGGATGTCCTAAGACTTATATAGAGGTGGAAAAGTAAAATAGGTAGGAGATACTAAGAAAATGGGGTGCAAGTTTCTAAGTGTGCATTTCTCCTCAATTTATAGTTTTTCCAAGCCTTAGGCTCCAAGTTCTTGCTATGAACATATATGATGGATAACTTAGTGACTAAGCGTGCCTAGAGGAGATCTATTCAAGTTTATAGGAGCTAGATTCAAAGTTATCTTAGTCTTATGGTCTACATTAGCTCACAGCAATATATGATAAGAACAAGTATGTGTCATTTGCATGTAGGTGATGCACCTACTTGTAAAATATCTCCTAAATATCTATAAGATCTTATCCTATGTTTAAATATGTTTTGGAGGGAAAAACCTAAACCGGGTCCTAAATTAGGGCTCGTAACTTTGTAATTTTGGTGATTAAGGGTTTAGGAATGTGATTAGTGATGGATTAGGGTTTAAGTAGGGTATGTACATTGTAATTAAGAATTTTGGGTCTTTGGTTTGAAGTTTAACAAAGGTTTGATGTGAAAATGGGAAGAAAACTTAGGCGGGTTAGGGTTTCTAATGATTTATGGTTAAGTCTTATTAAAAGTGATTATCCTTCAATTAGCTACTGATTTAAACTCAATTTATACATACTAAATTGTCCTCAATGAGTTCATGAAGTACCTACATTGGTTTTACTAATTTATTTTAAGTAAACATGTCTAAAGGGTAAAAATACCCATTTTGACCTAATTTACAAGCCATGTGTTAGGTCTAAAAGTTGATGTGGCAAGAACACAAAGAAGAAACAATAGGAGCACTTAATTCACCACATATGAATTCTTACTTTGTTAAGAATTCAGAATATGGATTATATAATTAAAATATTTTATTGTTTTATTCATAGTTATCTCTTGTGTAAAACCTTGGTCCTTCCATAATAAAAGGAACCATAGGTCATAGGTTTATGCATATCATCAGTAAAAATGTAAACCTAAAGTGTGTGTCTATCTAGACATGGGATTAAATGTATACCTGTCTAGATGGTTACTTGTTATTCGTATTGTTTAATGCAAGTAATCGTTTATGTTATGTGAAAACACCTTGTCCATATGTTTGATTCATTTCCGCTTTAGAATTATTCATATGCCTAGCAAGCTCAACGATCCTAGGTTCATGTATTTTGAACTTCAACAATTGGTATCAGAGCCTAGGTCTCGTGATACTAGGATTGACGAGGTGTTCGTAGTGTTTACGAGCAGAAAAATCCATTTTAGGGTTTTTATTCTCGGATCTATGAAAAACGGTAAATTTGCAAAGGCCATATCTCATTCGTTAACCGTTGGATCTTGATGAATTTTGGTATGTGTAGTCTACACATATGGATCTAAATTCTCACTGGAGCGATTGTCAAGATCTATCTTCAAACTCGAGTTATGGCTCGTCATTTTTCAAGACAGAATTAGGGTTTTCTAATTCTTATCACTGTTTTTTATGGAAAAACTAGGGTTTTTTTCGAATTAACCCTTGTATGATAACAGCAGCAGGGAATAGATTCGTTGTGGCATCAGTTGTGTGATCTGCTGGTGCTGGTAAAGCTACTGTGGTCTGACTATCAATAAGCCAACAGCAGTTCAAGAAAAAGATGATTGAAGGTTGCTGAGGTACAGCAAGTGATTACAAGGATTGAAGGCTGCCAAGAAAGTTAATAGCAGATGGTTGATGCATGATATGTGAAGATTGTAGAGTTAATCACATATCGAAAAAGTTGCAAGGTTGACAAACGTGGGTACAGAACAGACAAGGACGTGTAGGTATGATGTTTATGTTATTAAACATGAATATTCAGAAGTGGATTCTTATTGGCTAAAGTATTTACTAATGACAAAGGCTATTCGTTGATGATTAGATTATTTAGTTATTACATGGTCAAAGATGGCAACTATGCTAATATTAACAGGAACATGATACAAGTCACATGATTGGTCTATACCTTGTGTTCACATGAATGTTTATCCTGTGTTCACATGGTTCCTCATTTTATGTTCACACGAGATTAAAGGGTGTATATGAGACATCAATACTCAAGTGGGTAATATGTCAGATCTTATGGTCGTAACTTTTGGACATAGCTGTTGTTTCACGAAAAGAGCATGTGATCACGTGTGAGATTGATTTGTTTTTATTTATGGACGTGATATGTGATTTGGTGGGCTGGATATTATCATGACGTGATATGATGCAAAAGTGGTAACAAAAGGTAATTTTATCCACTATTATAATTTATAACCACTATCACATATTATTCAGCCGCTGTCAAAGGGTCGTAGCCACATATGGTGTCAGCGGTTGATCGAGCCGCTGACAGGAATAAGTTAGACGCTGACATAGGCACTGACAGAATGCTTTGTTGTCCGAGATATTGGTTTTTGTCCACTGAAAAGTGTTGTCCGATATTGGACAACACATATTGTATGGTTATTGGACAGTGAAGGATCTTGGGTAAAGGAGGAAATGCTGTTGTTTGAGATTTTTGGTTACGTTTTGGCACACAAAACGAGGAGGTTACACACAAGGTACATGGGATCTCTGGTTTTTATTCAGAATATCATTTCATATTTATGGCTCAGATTTTTTTAGAAGAATTTATGATTAAGGGGAAGAATTCTTATGATAAGGTTGATGTTTGAAGTAGATTTTCGCGAGTTTGTGTTTTATCATATCTCAAGATGCTTCTCTTCCATCTTGAAGATAACTTATTTGTACTTACACTGTTGGTGATGAAGACTTGTCATATCTAGCAATGCCACATACATTACTATCACTTGAAGGAGTTACACTATCGTGCTTAGTGTCTCATAATAAGATGAGGATTTTGACAAAGGGATCGAGGTCTGCTCATATTCTACCTATGAGGTTGGAGTCATGTATTTAGTACAAGGCATAAAACACGAGTTTGGGTTATTCTACTTCTACATTGAAAATATCGTATTTATTTTTCTTCAAGGTCATTACACAGAGTCTATATTTAGAGAATCTTTGATTGCATACATTGTTTCCTTCCCTATTTGATGTGACAAAAAGGGGGAAGATATAGATTCTTAGCTTGAGGGGAAGCGATTTGAAGATCATGTACCATACACAATAGATACATCAAGTGTTTTGCCGACATCAATTAGGCGAAGATTGTGGGGTGTAAAAGTTGATGTGGCAAGAACACAAAGAAGAAACAATAGGAGGAGTTAATTCGCCACATATGAATTCTTATTTTGTTAAGAATTCAGAATATGGTTTATATAATTAAAAGATTTTATTGTTTTATTCATAGTTATCTCTTGTGTAAAACCTTGGTCCTTCCACTATAAAAGGAACCATAGGTCATAGGTTTATTCATATCATCAGTAAAAATGTAAACCTAAAGTGTGTGTGTATCTAGACATGGGACTAAATGTATACATGTCTAGATGGGTACTTGTTATTCGTGTTGTTTAATGCAAGTAATTGTTTATGTTATGTGAAAATACCTTGTCCATATGTTTGATTCATTTCCGCTTTAGAATTATCCATATCGCTAGCAAGCTCAACGATCCTAGGTTCATGTATTTTGAACTTCAACACCATGCATTAAAATGTTATACCTTGTGATTTAGGTTAATTTTACATTATCTTAATATAATCTGATAACCTTAATGAAGTGCTATGAGTGTTTATAGACTTGTCTAAAAAGACTAGGTAGTGATTCTATGTAGATTTCTTAATATAAGGATTTTTAGGTCATTAATCCTAATGACTTTCTATCTTGGGTAATTAGGGTTTATATCTTAATATAAGCTTATTCTAGGTCTCACATGGTACGTTTATGACTTATAGGGTTTCTACATTCTTAGTTTAAGTGTTTATATAGGTTCATCCTATTTTAGGGACGATTATAGGAGCTTAAGATCCTATGCTTTGATAACTTGTACCTTATGCTTATTAACTTGTAACTTAACTTGAAATAAATGTGTAATCTTAATATGATACTTAGTTTAGTTTTATAATTAGTGGCAAAAGATTAGACTCTAATTCAATGTGAAATGGATATTTCATGCTAATCTTGGTTATTAGGTCTTACCATGTAATTAGCTTTAGATTAGTGAATATTAGTATTTTGTGATCAATTGACTTTCCTTTATATGACAGATTATAATTAGTATATGGTTTTTGATGCTTGTACATAGATATTAGGTAGTTATATTGCTTGAAACATTGGTTACCAAGGGTTTCTAGATGGTGATCTAAACTATTATGTACATTTACTTGTACTTAGCTTTGTATAGTTTGTTCTTACCATTATTAGGTATTATTATGTCTTCAAAGTATAATTTACAACTTGTTTATAATTCATAGTTACTTATTCAAGTGTATTCTCCATTTATAGTTTACCATTCTTGGTTTACAACTTATTTATAGGGATTCTAGGGTTTCTAAGGGAATTTAAGGCATCATAGTTATATTTAAGATTGTGGTACTTATAAGATTGCCTTTAGAGTTTACACTTGATATATATAAGGTCTTCACATCTTATAAACATAAGTAGAGTTGGTAGTGTGAGTTGTATGAGTTTGTGCACCCTGTTATGTAAGCTACTCACATAATTAATATAAGAAAAACAAAAAATTTCACCATAAAAACAAAGTATTTGTTGTGAATAAAGATAAAGAATAAATGTATTCTTCAATTGATCTCATATAGAGGATAAATACAAAGAGTATTTATAAGAAAAATACTAGGGTAAACCCTAATTACTACTTGGGCCATGGGCCTTATTCTAGACATCCACATATTATTCATAACACTCCCTATTGGATGTCTCTATAGATAATACGCTTTGAGAATGTTGCCTCGTTAAAAACTTTGTCAGGAAAACCCAGTGGGACAAAACAATGACTAAGGAAAAGAGTGCAACGCGTATTATCTCCCTCTGATTACTACATCACTTAAGATCTTTAACTCGCCGCATTCCAATATTATGAATAAGCTTATTGAATGTTGAGTAGGAAGTGTCTTGGTAAACATATCCACCAAATTGTAGCTTGAACGAACTTGTTGAACTAGAATATGACCGCTCTTTTGTAAGTCACGAGTGAAACAAACTTCGGTATCGCCTTTCACGTAACCTCCTTTGAGTTGAGCAATGCATGTTGCGTTATCTTCATACAAAATTGTTAGTGCCTCTTTCTCTTAAGAAATACTACATGACCAGCGTATGTGTTGTGTTACATTTCTTAACCAAGCACATTCTCGACTTGCCTCATGGATTGCTACAATTTATGCCTGATTGAATGAAGTTGCTGCAATTGTTTGCTTTACCGAACACCATGAAATCGCTATTCCTCCACTTGTAAAAACATATGTGACCGATCATTTTAAGGGTCAGACATATATCCTGCATCTGCAAAATCAACTAAACTTGTATTTTATGGGTTAAAGTATAAACCCATATCTCTCGTTAAAAACCTTACTAGATAAAACCCAGTGGGACAAAAATCTAGTGAAGAAAAATAGTACATTAAATCCTTTATACGCTTACGGATGTTGCCTCGTTAAAAACCATGCCGGAAAACCCTGCGGGGACAAAACCATGGTCAAGGGAAAAAGAGTACAACACATATATTCTCCCCCTGATGATCACATTACTTAAGCTCACCGAGTCACTAAAATACACATTAAGGTGTATTAATAAAATCATATGTATGAACACTATTTACACATATTCTTCGCATAATAATACGTCATACATCTCGTTCGAGTTTATCATCAAACTTTGCAAGTTATTCATTTCCAAAAAGTATGACCCTTAGCAAAAATTGAATTGTTCATTTTCAAATGACATATCTCAATTGATATTGTGATCATCAACTCTATAAATCAAGAGAGCCTTTCTAACATCATGTGACTTCATAAATATGAAGTTGTTTATCCACATAAAGATACAACTTTATCCTTAGTTTTCATGATGCATACATATTTCATCATTAAGATGTTCAATTCTTGAACTAAGACAAACTTTGTCTTTTGTTTCAAATTCAATTTCTATTCACTTAGTCGCCTTTATAACCATAACTCTTTATTTGGCACAATACTATGCACTAAGGCGATTATAACATATATGCTCAAATCATGATTAGTTCAATACTATCAATATTGTTCTCGACAACGTTTCTTATATGCCTTAAGCATTAATTATCTCTAGCATGCCATGAATATTATAAGCAATAATGAAATATAAATATCACTTGAGCTCTATTCATATATATCTTTTTAGACGCATATCACTTATTATCACATTGCCAGACTTATACAATATTTATTGGATCCACCACATGTGAACATGTATCTACATGATTATTTTCAAGTCTTTGAGAAACATACGTGTGCCATCATTTGCAACTTAAGCATATTTTGATTTCGCTTTCTCATAAAGACTAATGCATATCCAGTAAGTTTTATAAATGGATTGTAAGCTTCAACCATATGTCTCATCACAAGGACTTCAATTATCCATTATATTCTTGCGTCATTAGTATTTTGGATATTCATCGGTCCATGATCCTCACATTCACTTTAGCGCTATATTATTTGTTATCATTATAAATATATCTCTATCGACGTCGATTTATTTCTTTTCGATTCCACACTTTACTAGACACTGCATTCCATCATTTATTGAGATCTCAGAGTATTTCATGTACCCAGGATTTTCTTAATTACCTTCATGTCTAGTGTCTCTTTAAGAGACTATCATGGGGTCTTTATTACCTCTATTCGACCATCTTAATTTTCTTGCTCCATTTTATCTTTTCAATCGAGGATTTTTATTGGGAATCGAATAGTCTATCACGTTGCTGACGTGCCATAGACTTACTACCAATTATTGATTTTAATATTGGGACACACATTATAATTGGAGCACTCGCAGCGTATATGATCTAGTCACCTTGTTTAGGTCACTAACCTTGTTTGGCAATTACTGGATCTGGAATAAAAATTGTCCCATGCACTTTATGTTCATATTCATTATTGTGAGGATCAATTTTTCCTTATCATAATTCATTCCAAATTTCTCGCTGCTTATTCTTCTCCTGAATGAATTATCATTTTCAACATCCCATTGTGTGCATTGTGGTGGATTTACCATTAACATATGTTGCACAGTTACAAAATCTCAAATGGGAAATATGGTTTGTGACCAAAAACCATTCTTATAGGGAGAATTCATTATACATTGTTGGCAAGATGTGAATTTATATGATATAACTTGCCCCATAACCTAAAACTTGTGTTCTCATAATTATTGGCTTTTCAATGAACTGAAACCGTTTTAAAAATGTTTCAACAAAAGCAATTCGCGTATGAACATGAGCTACTTTTAAGTTCAACACTTATTCCAATAATCGCTCAATGTTATTTGTGGCAATCCGTCAATTTATGGTCGATATTTTATTTACAAGTATTATTTAAAATCATTACTTTAATGTTATATTATGAACTCACTCATTTTTGGGAAGAAATTTGGGTTTACATCTTGAAGTAGCATCGACTACGTCTAAACCGGAGGACTCTACGTTACGTGCTTACGTTTACATACACCGTCTTTGTGACATTCCAACATTTCAGGAAATAAATTTATTCTCAAATATTCTGATGGAATTTTAATTTGTGTTGGTTCACAAACTCACAAATTTACGAGAAGAAATTAGAGCTTACGTGAATAATTTAACGTCCTTTACGGCTAAAGCGGAAACCCTAGGATTACGTATTTATGTTTTTGAACTCCGTTTTTTATGAGACAATTTTTATTAGATTTGTTTTGTGTCGTTGACTCATAATTTATAAAAACGTTTTTCGTAAAACGACCCGAGGGCACGTAAATCGCGGAAACTGGAATCAAGGAGTACCCGTAAATTAATAAGGGGATGAAACAAGTTATACTTGTCCCACCCCCTCACCATGGGCGGCAAGCTTCACCAACACACCACTAGGTGTCAAGTTTACATAACTTGAAGGACACTTGTCCTTTACTCTTACCAAAACCATCCAACCTAAAACTAAAACCATTGACCACTTTTCTTACACATGCAAAGTGTAAGATAATAAAAACTCTCTCAACCTCCCTAACTCTCTCTTTTGCCGTCCACTATACCACCACCACCACCATTTCCATCAAAAATTCAACAACATATCTTATGTATATGTTACATATGATGATAACCTATTAAAGACATGAAGATTGGAGGTGATCTTAACCTATGAAAAGGAGTTTTCATGAGGTTCAAGGGCTGATTTCATGGAGGTGTTCATCCATTTGAAGGACCCAAGAAGTTATCTTACTAAAGTTGAAGATTTGGTAACAAGAACCAAGCCTTGTTCATCAAAATCTCATCTTTTCATCATCTTGATTGGTATAGGGATCAATCTCTTCCTATCATCTTGTTATTTTGTAAATGTAATTATGTATTTTATTTCTAAATTTATATGTATATGATGATAAAAGATTATCAAAATATTATGTGGGGATCTTGTGTTGATAAATTTGGTTAAAATGATTAAAATCTACATGTAAAGATGTTAAAACTATGACCAAAATTGTAGGCTGTATAAAATAGTAAAGAACCATAGATAACTTGTTAAAATAACTTGGATTATTGAATATACAGTAAGATATATGACTTTTACACATGTGAGAGTTGACCACTCAATGGAATCCATAAAATGAGTTAGATATGATCAAAACATTATTAAGGTTCAAATCTGTATAGTCTGTTTTGGACGAATTATTAGAGACACTTAGAGGATGAGTGAGCAGTAGCTAAAATGGAGTTAATTGTATCACATATTATGTAGTTTGTGCTGCCCAAAATTGATCTTCTATCTCCTTGTAGAACTCAAGATATGGTAAAAATGGTGAAAGTGAGTTTCATAATCAGATTTGGAAAATAAAAGTATATATTTTAAAATTAGCACTCAAGTAAAACTAATATAAAATACATACCTAAAACCCACTAACTTATATAATACTTATAAATAAGTTATATACTTTGATTAGTAAATGTAACATTTTATAAAATTACAAATTGATTTGTTTCCTAAGTTATAAAACTATATATAAGTTTTACGTCTTTTCGGCTAAAATCGAAAGATTAACGTTTTCGCCAAATAAAACTTAGACGGTCGGACCTATCTAATGTAAACTTTTTATAACTCATCTTCTGATGTATAAGTACATTTTACAAAACCGATAAAACCCGAGCTTTATAACATATAGGCATTAACGGGCCAAAGTAGCCTTATTGGACTATTGACCCAACTAGTTTGGATAAACACTAATGGACTTACTCATTGGTCTTAACCCACTTGGGCCCAACATATGAGTAATGGACTGATATTAAAAGTATAAAATGGGCTAGTATAATGTATTAGGCTTATAATGGGCTTATTGGGCCTCAATGTCTAAATAAGTTGAAACTAGTGTAACTAGTCTAAAATTTGACTAACACATAACACTATAATGTGTATGAAGAGATAAAATCCTACTTGATCATCATCATACTTATAATATCATCATATATATACATAGCTATTGTTTTTATAAAGTCATTGGACAAGAGTCTAAGACCGAGTATTATTTGTCTAGGTTTCCGTGATTGAAGCACGTACCGTACATCCAAATCGCCGATAACCCGCCTTTCCCAATCAACGTGAGTTCATAGCCTCGCACTCTTTTAAATGTTTTATGAAATGTTTTATAAACCCGCGAGGGAGATAACATGTTAGTTTTAATTAAAATTGGACACCAGTTGTCCCGATTAATTGCTTATTGATATGGAACCGAATGATTGTATGACCCGATGAATGATTATATGACCCGATGAATGAATGAAATGGATTATATAGTTAGGATATGTCACTAAAAGTCCCATTAGCATGAATTGTGAAATACCGGGATTTGGTAGACGCTTATGCATATAATATTACTATTTGGGGAAGATCACCCCAGTTCGCGCCTTGACGGTTGATCCCCGTCGTGCCACATTGATTGGTAAGCGAATTTATGTATGAGAAGATTTATATAAGCGTGATTATTGTGACGACACGCTGTTTTATATGGGCAAATGAATTTCAGGTTAGCTACCCGTTGTTTGTTATAGTAAGGTAGCAATGTCATGCGGCTTATAATGATCCAATATTGAAACTATTGATGTACGAATTGAATTATAATATATTGCTTGACTAGCAATACGGGGTCTTATTATTGATATTATGTTCGTGTTTTAGTTTTACATAACCATTATCATATAACGGTTTTTATTAAACTTTACACAACGTTATAAAACGTATTGTATGATGTTTTTTTATGACAATGGTTCGTGTAATGGTTTTGAAGGCAGAAGCCTATATTATGATTTACGACTAAGAGTTGTATAAAATGTCTTTGGCCTATTTTATGGCCTATTACAAAGATTTGTACAAAATCATTTTCGGTAATAATTATATACCGATGATATATTAATGGTTTTTATTAAACTCTATGAATTCACTCGGCGTTTTCGCTGACCTTTTAACATGTTTTATCCCAGGTACTTGAAGGTAATTCTCGGGAAGACGACAATAATTTATTTAACACCCCCAATTTACATTGCGCAGCGGAAAATACACAATTGGATGTTATTCACAAACTTCATTTCACAACTCTTTAAACAACCCAAAAACAGTATATTTAGAAATAAATATGGAAATAATTTAAATCAATGTCTAAAACCTTCAATCCCAAGTAAAATCACTTTAAAATATATCAGAGCAGCGTAAAGGTTCCCCTAGGATCTTAATCAAAACAACAAACTTTTTACCAAAATACTTGACCATTTACTATAAGTTTATAACTGGGAAAGAATTCTGTTTTAGACCAAATTACTACAAAAGCAATCCCGCAATCCTTCTCCAGCAAGCTCCAGCAGCAATCCACTTCAATACCTGAAATACATGCTTAAAATCATCAACACAACGGTTGAGCGAGTCTATAGGTTTTCCAAATCAACGTTTGAACACAAGAGAAAAATCAATCAAGATCATTTAATAGAATTGCTACGTATACAATCTATTATTCTGGCAATCTGGCATATAGCAATATCTATAGAATTGTATTAAGCTCATGACACCGATCCCTTAACTTAGTCACCCACGCCTAAAGCCGGCATGACTAGATGAAAGTCCAGTGCCCCTACTAGGGTATCATTTGCAAAAATACCAATTCTCATTCTCGTAAAATTATCCTTCCCAACAGGTTACTCAACGTAAAGCCCTGGTCTCAGATAGGGTCGTCAGCCCAATAGTACTATTATTAGAATAAGCGGCTATTCGCAACTCAAAACATCAAGTCAGAAGATAGTTAACGGCTCATGAATTTAGGGACTTTTGCAAATTAGGTACTTATACAATTCAAACAACAAAGGCAACATTCGGGTCCAAACAATCAATCATGACTTGTGTTTATTTTACTTTCAAATAGCATGTATCCCCCTCGCGGGTTTTAAAATCATTCAAAACTATTACAAGAGCGAGGCTATAGACTCACCTAGAGTAATAGCACTAGTATGACGATCTTCGGCGATAGTTGATGCCCGGCAACACAAAAACCGCAACCTATCAAATAAGGCGCGTTCATCAATATAAACTCGAGTAAAATCCATTCTTAGTAACATCAAACTCAAAATCATAAAATCACAACCAATCCAAAATAAAAATAATACAAGTGACCTTTTACTCCATTCTATATATTTATTGGATTAGTTAATTCCTTTGATAAAATTCTGCCGGTACACACCAAATGTACAAGCTCATTTACCCCACTTAAACACGTCAAATTTTTATGATACTAATCAGAAACTTCACTTACTATACATAGAAAGTCCTGTTAAAAACTCATCAAAAGATTTCACATTTAAAGTTCCCTGCCCGACACATCTTTGAACTACAAAAACCGGACAGTTTTACGTCAACAATTCATATAGTCTTTTAACACATTTATTTTTCTCTGTTGACAAAACCGACACTCAACTTTGAAAATAACTCATCATCCTCATATTTAACATTCAAAATCAGTCCATGACATATTTCAAAATCCATTTTATAGTCCCCGGAGATTCGAACCAAATATCGACAACAATTATATATTGTGACGATACTCGTCTCCCGGTACACGAATATTCAACCTAACGTAACTTTTCGCTCGTTTGGAGCTAGAAGTCCTACCTTATACCAAAACGAAGCTAAAAACATCCTCTAGAACAATACCTAATTATTTTATCTCAAACTCAAAGTCATATTTTCAGAAAATTAACTTTAATAATCTGTTATAAAATATATATTTAAATATCTTTCAAAATTAATTTTTCACCATATTTTAACCCCATTTTTACCACTATAATCATCCTACTATTACTACTTTCAATCATAACACTAAAAATCATACTAGATGATCAAATCATAAAAACCCAACTCAAAAATATCAACATGCAATCATCAAAACTAATATATATCAACATAAACACCTACATACAACAACAATTCATGATCAAAACACAAGATTTTCATCCAAAAATGGGTTTTTCAAAAATGTCAATGCATGTATGAAATTTTCATACCAATGTGTAGAGAATCAAGAGATTAAGATGGGTCTTTGATTAGTTTACAAGGATTCAAGCTTGATTTTTAAAAATAAAGGGTTTTGTGAGGTGAGGGGGTGACGGATTGTTAGAGAAAAAGGGGAGGGAGAGAGAAAATTTGGATGGTGGAATGTTGTGTGTGTTTTTGTTATTTAATTTTCCTTTTATATGGGAAAAGTTTAGGGTAGTTTTTGCCAATTGTGATTCTTGTGGACCAAAATACAAATACTTTGTTAAAAAGCGGGAAATGACTATTAGTCACTTTTGAAAATATTTATGGGTCTCGGGTTTCATAAAAATGCTTCTCAAAACTTAAAACACACACAAAATATGATATTATATAGTCCCGGCACGACTTAATACGACATTAAAATAAAAACGTCAAAATATTAAACATCAACATGTTTAAAATAAAATGTAAAATTTCTTGGTCATCCGTCGATATCGTCATCACTAATAATCCTCGCAACTCGTCAAAACGTAAAAATAAAATTTTTAATCATCATCCAAACCAAATCACCAATCGTCATGAAAATCAACCTCGTCAAAAAGTTCAAAAATATACGTAAAAATATAATTAAATAATGATCACGGTTTTGGGTTGTTACATCCTACCCTCCTAAAAGAGAGCGACGTCCCGGCGCTCAACCCGCCTCACATTCGCACTTCCTCACTTCTAGAGTCAACGCGACCTCTTATCCTCAAGAGATACTCACGTCTTTCACACCAGTCCAACTCAATTCTTTTGATATCACCGTATCAACAACTATTACTACACTTCAGCTTTCAATTCCATTTTCTATTATGCTAATGTTCCCCCATCATTCATACTTTTTCTGCATCACTTCCTCAGTTTCATTCCTGTCCCAATACTCTGACAACTTGAATCACGACTATGTAAATTCTCAAATTACACCTCTTAATTACTGATATGACAATTATCATCGCACAAAGATTCCATCTTCACTAGGTTCCATTAGTCCTCATAGTGATATATTAAGATATCATTATCCCAAGTTTCAATTGCCATCGTTCAATTCATCCTTTCACACTGTCCTTTGCTTTCCAAAAATATACAATATTCCTCCTTAACTCAATTCTTCACACTTTCTATAAAAACCTCTAATATTCAAAAGTCAATCTCAATCTCTGGGTTACATATAATATTTTCAAACCTTAATCAATACTCATACTTTATCACAGCGATTTCCAATATTCAAAAATTACTCTGCCTCTATGTCCTGAGGTTACACTCAACTAAATACAATGAGATTATCCATAATTCTAACCGGTCACTTATATACTTTCCATACTCATTTTCCACTTTCATTCATTCTAACAATCTCTATGTTTCGAGTGTAGTGCTTGTTAGATCACTGAATTACTGTACCTTCCATAGTACATTATTACATTTTCCTCATATCATATACTGTTTAAATAACTCTGTTAACCTCATATATTCAAATCTGAAATGTATAATGGTCAAATCACTTCCTGATATCATAATACATTTTATTCCAACCATACTGTGTTAATACTTCAACTTGCGAAATTCCTTCAATACTACATGCGACACTCTCACCACTATTCCTTGCATTCTTAACACACTCTCTAATATAATAGGAGAAAAATTAAAAGATCATAATAATCGTTTTTGTCCTACAAAAACATACATCTCAACTCTCTCACTTCTATTACCATTCTATTTCAAAGTTTTCAACAATTTATTGATCTTCTTTCTTTGATATTCCTTTTTCATTAGTTTATTACCTTGATTCTAACTTTCTTTCCATTCTATCCATTCTGCTTGTTGTTACCAATATTCCAAAATATTTCAAGACTCAAGAGTTAATTCTCAATTACTTCAGAAATTTTATAAACTCTTTTTCCTTCTCCTCCTTACTAAATATTCACTAGTTGATAGTGAAAGTATCCACACTCATCCTTCATAATCTGAAACATACTTTGTTATACAGAACTATAACATATCCCATTTAAAATTTACCGATTATTATTTCCCAGACATCATTAGGTAATCCTTAACTCCTTCCTTTTAAAATCCCCGAATGGCATTTATACACAAGTCCTTCTTATTCTTATTTTCTTCATACTTGATTCCATGCAAGTAATACTTTACCATCCCAAAACAAATACCCCAATGTCAAATCTCATGATCATATAAACCCCGTTACACTTCTTTATTCAGGTCAACACACTACCATTACCTTCCTTTCCACTTGATATTATCCAAATATCATCATCGCAGCTCTCTAATTCCTTCAGATTTCTCCAATACTAACTATACAGCACAGAACTTCAATCTATCCTCAGCGTTCATAAACGACTTCCTCAACTAAAAATTAAGATCTCAAAATTACAACTTAAATATATGAATGGATTTCACACATTTAGTTCTTCTTTGTCAGCTTTATCCTTGGTTCAACAATCAGTGAAAACCTCCTGATAAACCTCCGATAATACTCAGCTTACACAAAGGAATTGACAAGCTTCAGTCGGTTTCGTCGGTATCGACAAAACCTCAATCGTTTCAGTCTAGTCAAATTTTCACGATCACTTCAGCCATAGATCGCACATTCTGAAACATTTATATTACTTCAACCAAAATTCTTATCCAAAGAATTTTACACACCATTCCTCCTTTTAATAACAATTTTCCAATTGTTAGATAATATTTTCTTTCCTTCAATCATCTGTTCATCACACTAAACATTCACAATCAATAATGGACACCGATTTCTGGTTCTCAGCTTGTTCAACCTCACGGCAACCATCTTACTCACAAAACATCCAGCTTATATCCTTACTTACATTATCACTTCTCTGATGACTTACCCTTCCAGCCAAATCAGATTATCCTTATTGTCTCATCTGCCAATCCTTACAATCAATCATATTACCATCCTCAATTTCCTGACAATGCCATACAACAAAACATCCAATCATATTACATAACTCCCATCACTAAGCTAATACAAAACATTCCTTTTCCCAAGACGACAGTGAACTCTATAGTTCCGCAGAACAATTACATAATATACTCAAGTACTAGCTCATCTTCTCATTCTTTTCTAACTACTACTAGTAAGGCATATAGAAAATTCGACTTATTATAGTTTCCTACTACATACCTTCTCATCATTGACCAATAAAGTCGTCAAATAGAATTCCACTGATTACTTCTTGAAATCAATACTCAATGCTCAACAGCATTCCAATTTAATTCTTTCCACCTTTATTTATCATACCTATGATATTCATCCTTATTCTGGTTAACTTATCACAACTCTAGTTCAGTTGATTGCGCTATACTTCTTAATTCCATAAGCTCAGAAAATACTTCTTTAACATATATAATTATTTTATTCTTCCGTTGATTAATTTCTCATTTCAACCAATCGCAATTTCTCGTTGATTTCTCATCCTCAGGTCAGCTAAAATCTAACATCTTCAAATCTCAATATATCCTCAATAACACTTTCAGAATTTAAATACACCATCAATAACTCTTTTAGAATTTCAATAAAATTCTAACTCAATGATTACCAGATGAGAATATACAAATTACTACATCTAAATCTCAATTCTTATCAGCATCTTCAAAATAGAGGCTGTAATATCAGCAACATTCCCTTTATATTGATTTTCCATTATCTGAATAATTCCTTTATTCAATCTCTTTTAGCTAAATGAACACATTTCATTACCACAGAAACACCAATTTTTATACCACATTCCTTGTTATTCCTTCAGCAGCTCGACCTCCAGCTAGTCCGTACTTACATCAATTAAATAGATAATTACTTAAGTGGTATAAAATACATGTGATCTACACATCATACTTCCTCCTGTTTACCCGATTTGTAGTAACTGCTTGAATACCATCTCTTCTTATCTTAGATTAAAATTCCAAGTTTACCTTCTATTAGAGGAAATAAATTCCTATTCCAAGTTTACTTTCTCCAACTTGGCTCGTCCCAGCTTCATCTTCATCTGGTCCTAACTTACAGCACCTCCCTTTTGGATATAAACACGGTGGATCTATCATATGATGAGAATCAGCATACACCTCACTATCCTGAAACTTCCAATGTGGCTCAAGATACGGCCCAAGATGAGCTACATATTCACTTAACCTGCGAAGCCTATCTATCTCTTTCTGATACTTCTCAAAATCAGTCCCATAACTTCTCACTTCTGCTCTAACCTCAGTTCTTGCAACTTCACTCTCAGTCATATAGTTATCACTATCAGATTCAACAACATTCTTCTTATCATTCGTATCATCCTCATAATCTAACCATCCACCTGAAATCTTATGATCACCTACATGCTGATTCTGCAAACTCCATTGACCTACAACAAATCCCCCATTCTTGACGTAATATGGTATCTCAGACATTTTCTGAAATCACAGAAAACTCAAAAGTACATAAGGTCATTATTCAAAAATATATATGCAATGCATAACTATGCAAATGCAAATGAATTACGTATGCCAAATATATATGTATGCGATGCAATACAATGCAATGCAAATGATAATTATACAATACTCATAAAAATGAAATTTTGATGAAATTATGATGAAAGCACTCCACGTCCTTTCATTAATACCAATACCTCATCACAATATTTAATTAATAAATACTCAAGAATTCACAACAATTATAAGGGATACATCTATAATAACAAAGCATAACAAAAATAAATAATCTTACCGGAGCCTTGCAGAGAAGTTGCGTTGCTTTTATAAAATACTTTCGACACCAAAGTTATAGTTTAGGACATTTTCAAAAATCGACCTAATTCGCTATAACTAAAAAGCTCTGGTTACCAATCTTTAACACCCCCAATTTACATTGCGCAACGGAAAATACACAATCGGGTGTTATTCACAAACTTCATTTCACAACTCTTTAAACAACCCAAAAACAGTATATTTAGAAATAAATATGGAAATAATTTAAATCAATGTCTAAAACCTTCAATCCCAAATAAAATCAGTTTAAAATATATCAGAGCAGCGTAAAGGTTCCCCTAGGATCTTAATCAAAACAACAAACTTTTTACCAAAATACTTGACCATTTACTATAAGTTTATAACTGGGAAAGAATTCTGTTTTAGACCAAATTACTACAAAAGCAATCCCGCAATCCTTCTCCAGCAAGCTCCAGCAGCAATCCACTTCAATACCTTAAATACATGCTTAAAATCATCAACACAACGGTTGAGCGAGTCTATAGGTTTTCCAAATCAACATTTGAACACAAGAGAAAAATCAATCAAGATCATTTAATAGAATTGCTAGGTATACAATCTATTATTCTGGCAATCTGGCATATAACAATAGCTATAGAATTGTATTAAGCTCATGACACCGACCCCTTAACTTAGTCACTCACGCCTAAAGCCGGCATGACTAGATGAAATTCCAGTGCCCCTACTAGGGTATCATTTGCAAAAATACCAATTCTCATTCTCGTAAAATTATCCTTCCCAGCGGGTTACTTAACGTAAAACCCTGGTCTCAGATAGGGTCGTCAGCCCAATAGTACTATTATTAGAATAAGCGGCTATTCCCGACTCAAAACATCAAGTCAGAAGATAGTTAACGGCTCATGAATTTAGGGACTTTTGCAAATTAGGTACTTATACAATTCAAACAACAAAGGCAACATTCGGGTCCAAACAATCAATCATGACTTGTGTTCATTTTAATTTCAAATAGCATGTATCCCCCTCGCGGGTTTTAAAATCATTCAAAACTATTACAAAAGCGAGGCTATAGACTCACCTGGAGTAATAGCACTAGTATGACGATCTTCGGCGATAGTTGATGCCCGACAACACAAAAACCGCAACCTATCAAATAAAGCGCGTTCATCAATATAAACTCGAGTAAAATCCATACTTAGTAACATCAAACTCAAAATCATAAAATCACAACCAATCCAAAATAAAAATAATACAAGTGACATTTTACTCCATTCTATATGTTTATTGTATTAGTTAATTCCTTCGATAAAAATCTGCCGGTACACACCAAATGTACAAGCTCATTTACCCCACTTAAACACGTCAAATTTTTATGATACTAATCAGAAACTTCACTTACTATATATAGAAAGTCCTGTTAAAAACTCATCAAAAGATTTCACATTTAAAATTCCCTGCCCGACACATCTTTGAACTACAAAAACCGGACAGTTTTACGTCAACAATTCATATAGTCTTTTAACACATTTATTTTTCTCTGTTTACAAAACCGACACTCAACTTTGAAAATAACTCAAAATCCTCATATTTAACATTCAAAATCAGTCCATGACATATTTCAAAATCCATTTTATAGTCCCCGAGATTCGATCCAAATATCGACAACAATTATATATTGTGACGATACTCGTCTCCCGGTACACGAATATTCAAACTAACGTAACTTTTCGCTCGTTTGGAGCTAGAAGTCCTACCTTATACCAAAACGAAGCTAAAAACATCCTCTACAACAATACCTAATTAGTTCATCTCAAACTCAAACTCATATTTTCAGAAAAATAACTTTAATAATCTGTTATAAAATATATATTTATCCTTCAAAATTTATTTTTCACCACATTTTAACCCCATTTTTACCACTATAATCATCCTACTATTACTACTTTCAATCATAACACTAAAAATCATACTAGATGATCAAATCATAAAAATCCAACTCAAAAATATCAACATGCAATCATCAAAACTAATATATATCAACATAAACACCTACATACAACAACAATTCAAGATCAAAACACAAGATTTTCATCCAAAAATGGGTTTTTCAAAAATGTCAATGCATGTATGAAATTTTCATACCAATGTGTAGAGAATCAAGAGATTAAGATGGGTCTTTGATTAGTTTATAAGGATTTAAGCTTGATTTTTAAAAATCAAGGGTTTTGTGAGGTGAGGGGGTGACGGATTGTTAGAGAAAAAGGGGAGGGAGAGAGAAAATTTGGATGGTGGAATGTTGTGTGTGTTTTTGTTATTTATTTTTCCTTTTATATGGGAAAAGTTTAGGGTAGTTTTTGCCAATTGTGATTCTTGTGGACCAAAATGCAAATGCTTTGTTAAAAAGCGGGAAATGACTATTAGTCACTTTTGAAAATATTTACGGGTCTCAGGTTTCATAAAAATGCTTCTCGAAACTTAAAACGCACACAAAATATGATATTATATAGTCCCGGCACGACTTAATACGACATTAAAATAAAAACGTCAAAATATTAAACATCGACATGTTTAAAATAAAATGTAAAATTTCTCGGGCATCCGTCGATATCGTCATCACTAATAATCCTCGCAACTCGTCAAAACGTAAAACTAAAATTTTTAATCATCATCCAAACCAAATCACCAATCTTCATGAAAATCAACCTCGTCAAAAATTTCAAAAATATACGTAAAAATATAATTAAATAATGACCACGGTTTTGGTTTGTTACAATTTATGGCCCGTATTCAAATAAAATTTCCATTCAAATGTTTTGTAAAATTGTATAATTTACTATGACTTGGGACCTATGTAATTTGATATTTATGAGTGGAAAATGCTTTATTATTAAACGACGTGATTTTCAAGCGTTGTCTATGATCTGAGTAATGTGTTATTCCGTAACACCAACGACTCTTCCGCTGAACTAAAGTATGAATATTTGGGGGTGTTACAGTTTAGTACCAGAGCTCTCATTATAGAGAACGAAAGATTTTTAAAATCAAGGTTTTGAATAAAACATTTCAAAATCTTTTAACTATAAACATTTTTCTCAAAATGTCTAAAAATCTTTTGACTATAACGGTACCGAAGAATTCCCGAGTTACCGACAAGGCCTGACTGAGAAGTGTTATTTTAATATATATGTAACTTGGATTATATATATATGTTGTAATTTAATTACATGATTGTTTGATGATTATTTTAATAGTTATACGAGGTATTTATACGACGTAGATTGTCACAAGAAACCCTAACTCCCCTAGCAAATCAATCGAAGCTATTTTTGTAAGAATTCTAGCTATTCCAGATCTAAACCAAGTTGTGGATATTTATGATCCCAACGAAATGGTTGTTATTCATAAAAATGTTGATATTAGTTGATTATGATCTTGAAGAAGAATTGGCGAGATTAAATCTGATATCGATGTCATGATAATCTTTCCTTATAGAGTAGAGTTTGACAAAACCTTACCACCTAGAAAGGTGTCATCTGGTTCGGTGTCACCCAATTCTTAAATTTGAAATCGAAAAGATAAATGTTGCACCTGAGGTTGTCATTGGAACCATTACCCAAAAGCCTCATACCACTAGTATCTTTCCGAGAAGTCTAATTGAATGTGTGAGTCATTTTATACTAGTGACTCATTTGATAACTATTGTTGTAAGATCTATAGGATTGGAAATTAAAGCGTTGTTCATATCGAGCTTTTATTGCCGTTTCAAGGTCTAAGAATAAGGTTGAAAGTATTGGAAAATGAGGTAGGATGTCGCATTGAGTATAAGATTGATTGAAACTTGATTAAAGTAAAATTTAACTCGTATGGAATTAGAAATTGTTAAGAGGAAGTCGTTGAGTCCTGTGATTGAATTATAAGGTTTTAAATGATTTTTGGTTAGTGTTAAGGGTTGTTTCTAGGCCATTGTTCAATGACGAGGATGCCCAGTGTCCAAGAAATAAATTGAAGAAATCTTCTTCTCCATCGGGACCGATGGATCTTCTGGGACAGGTGGAACACCTAATGACTCTTGTAGATTAGTATTCATTGTGGTATCTTTTAAAATCCCTAACTTAACTGAGACATCAGTTGGTAGGATGAGTTCTTGGAATTGTATGACATGGCAACACGTAATGTGTTACGGTACAATTTTAACTTGTTTGTGATTAATGAAAAGACTACCTTTTATTGCTAAATCCTACATGTATCGATGTTATCTATCTTTTCTTGCTTCTTCCTAATGCTCGCATTAGTGATGCAACCATTGAACAAGTACTCATCTCGATTTGAGTTACGTTGTGGATTATTCTTTTTTAGTGCCATCGAGGTCATGAACCTCATGATTAATTGGCTAAGCTCATTTCCTATTATATTGTAGTTAGTTCTTGATGAACAACTTTTTATCACTCTTTTGCAGATCGCTCATTGTTTTTATAAAGATAAAACAGTATCCCTTGATAAAAATTGAATTTTCGTCACCATATGGATTATTCAAAGTGAGATTAATGAGTAATCGTTATCGAAATAAAGTTGTTTATGAAACACTTTGGAAAACTTAATTATTTCCATAACAAAGAACATCTCTATAAATTCATTTTGAATTAAGCATGAATATAAATATTTTAAACATGATGACAAAGTTTTGACGAACTGAGTATTGCATCGTTAATCCTAAAATTGTATATAGTTGCGCGCCTACGTACAATTTGGGAGGGACCATGCAAGGTTGATTAGTAGTCACCATGAAATTGTTAATAAACATCACATTTTCTTTGTAATTGCGAAAGATAGAATTTCTATAAGATCTGCAAGAAGTACAAAATAGGGACATATTGTTAGGAACACCTACATATGTGCCCGTACCATTTATTTTTCTGAGTCAAATTTACTCATCTGGGATATTGTCTTCATTAACAATTGATATCCCCTTCTTGTCCAATTCTCTCATGATGAGATTCTTTGGAAAAGTATCTAATTACCGAGTGTTGATACCAGACTGGGCGCATCGACGATTCTATCATTTCTTTTGATTAGATTTCATTTGAATGACCTGGGTAACGATTCGAGGATCTTTCGAATGCGTACTCAAATCATGAAAACATGGGATATATTCATATTCGATAATATTTTCGTCTTTATCTGATTTGAAATTCTCCCGCGTAGATTATGCGTTGACCTCACTCTTTTAATTTAGTTATGTCTCCATATATCCTTGAATTTGTGAAGGGTTATAAGTTATTATTAGTCTTTTGAGAAGTTCACGTCTTATCAACGGTAAAAAAACTGAAAAGTTGGTAGTGCCATTAGAATGGATTGGTTGATTATGACATGATCTCATTGTCTTGATTGATGGGAACTCGAGTAGAATTCCCCTAAAAAGATAAGATGTTGATTATCAAAAGTGATCTAAATAATTTTGATGGATGACCATATCCTGCATTTAGGCTTGAAATTATACCATGAATGGTTATGAATTAGTCATAGATCTTGTAATCTAGAAAGAACTTAAAGTAAATTATTTAAAAGATGTTTCTGTTATCTGAAACTTTCGGAGGTATTTGCTGGTGAATTACCTAGACTTTCGCCATTAAGGCAAGTTGAATTTGGTATTGATTATATTCCCGGTGCTGCACCTGTGGCGTGTGCACTGTACGTCAGCACCATCTGAATTAAAAGAATTACTGTACAACTGAGAGAGTTGTCAGAGAAGGCTTTTATTCTACCGAGCTCGTCATCATATAGAGCTATGGTGTTATCATTCATTATATTTATTTATTATCGTGAGCTGAATAAATTGACAATCAAAGTCGATATCCATTACCCAAGATGAAAGATTTGTTCGATCATTTACAAGGTTCTAGCGTATATTCAAAATTTGATCCACGGCATGGTTATCATCAAATTCGTGTCCGCGAAAAATATTATCTATTCCAATCACTACATCTAGAACTTGTAATGAACATTATGAGTTTCATGTTATGTCGTTTGGATTGACTGATTCACATGTAACATCCATAAATTGGGTGAATCACGTGTGTAGGCTGTAATTTGATAAATTCATACTTGTGATCATTAAGGACCATCTGTTTATCTCTAAGAATAAGAAGGAGTTGGTAATCATGTGTAAACTACCATGAGTAGGCCGAGCAGTGAAAACCTGTACCTTGAGTATTTATCATGTGATTTAAAGATTTGATCCTTTACATTATTTGACCGTGTGATTAATGGTAGTGGAATCTATATTGACTCTTCAAAGATTAGAGCCATTAAGGCTTTGGGTTTTACCAAAAAAAAAGTGCAAAATGTTTTGACAAATATTTATCAAATGATTTTTTTAAGGAATCATTCCCTTATACCCAGATCATTTAACTAAACTCCCTTAGGAGTAAATATTTATGTATACCTCAAGACAACCTAAGAGGGATTGAGGAAACCATTTAAACCATGACTTGGAATTTGAAACAACAATTTTTGCTTTTCAACTAAGAAAATTTTGACCAAAGTATAAACAAAGATTTTTCGAACATTTACAGATCTTATTATTTATTTTCGACAAATCAACAAAAAATGTGTTAACTAAATTCAAATTAATTTTTGAACATTTTTCTATAATTGGACGAACTAAGAAATTTAAAAATTTTTCGTTTACGTCTCGTAAAATTAAATATTTATTATTTAATTACTAGTATTGTTTATCGATGCTTTAAACGTCGGATTGAGCAAAACTAATAAAGATGATAGTTGAGACGAAACTAAAACTTAGAAAATATGAAGAAAGAATTTTTGAGTGAATTGTGGTCATGATAATTATTTCATCAGGGAAAATGAATGCAGATACTGACACATTATGTAGAAATGATAAAGAACCAAT
Organism: Glebionis coronaria; assembly: GCA_025667525.1. Taxonomy (NCBI): domain Eukaryota; kingdom Viridiplantae; phylum Streptophyta; class Magnoliopsida; order Asterales; family Asteraceae; genus Glebionis; species Glebionis coronaria. Next base: position 512,585,224 of record CM046879.1, on the reverse strand, counting down.
TAGGATGTGTTCCTTAGTAATGACTGTGCAAAATAATTTGCCCAAGAAATTTAGAAATAACTGATGCTTGTAAGAAGAATAATATAGATAATAAAAAGGGGTTCACGTCTAATGTGAACCATTAGAAATGAGAGCCGATGGCGTTAAAATGTTTAAAAGGCCGCTTATGGTTGCCTAAATATGGAGGTTTCGAGATTTAGTTATGTTGGAATCTCATAAGTCTAAGTATTCTATTCATGCCATTTCTGATTAGATGTATCTTTATCTGAAGAAGTTGTACTGATGGCCAAATTATGAAGGCAGACATCACCTCATACATTAGTAAACATCTAACTATTGCAAAGGTCAAGGCTGAACACCAAAAATCCATAAGGATTGCTTCTACAGCTTATTATTCATGTTTGGAAATAGAATAGAATCACCATGGATTCTTATCACAAATCTTCCAAGGTCATCATCTGAATTTGATTCGATTTGGGTCATCGTCGATACACTGACCAAATCTGCTAATATCATCCCCGTTGATGATGATTCTCGATGAAGAAATTGACTCTTTTGTATTTAAAGGAGTTGTGTAAGCATGGTGTGTCTGTATTGATCATCTCTATCAAGATCCTCGCTTTACATCGAACTCCTAGAGATTTCCTCAGAAGTCATTTGGAACGAATTTTGATGAGTGTACTGTTTACCACCCCCAATAGAAGGGACGAGGTAAAGTAACGATACAAACACTAGAAGTCTTGTTTTATGTTTGAATAATTAACCCTTGGTAATGAACGGGATAATTTTTTTTCTTTGGAGAGATTATCATTGATAATTATCGTATTAGGATCGAGATCGAATCTTGTGAGGATCTATATAAAAGGGCATATGTAGGCAGGATTTGGGATGAAGATACCCGACATACACCCATTGTGAGTTGGACATGTCCTTTAGGTTTAAGGTTGCCTATGATGACAAACCGAATCTTACAAAATACCCGACCCGCGAGACCTAAAATGATTGTTGAAATTAGGATCTGATTATTGACTGCCAGTAGTGGGCAGGAGGTTATGTGAATTTTAAATGTAGATCTTGAAGTGCAAGATGGGTAGCAAAGTTATGCCAAAAAATTTCACCATGGAAAAATGAATTGATGATTTGAAAGATCATGGGAAATAAGTCCCCGTTGTATGGGACCATTGAGATAATGTAAAAAAAGTTGGTTTGAAATGCATATAAGCTGGATCTACCCTAGGACTTCAAGGGCTGCGTGAATTATGTTTCGTATATCGAACATGATAAAATGTCTATCAAATGAAAATCTGATTATTTCTTAATGAAGTTTGGATCGGCGAAAAGTTGCATTCATCAAAAACCCGTGAACATCATGGATAGAGAAAGTAAGTCAACTTAAGCCTGATCGTATTCCCGTAGTTATGTTTGGTGAAACTCGCGTATTGTAACGAATTACACTTGTGAGAAAAGACCGAATGTGGAGGAAATACCCACGTGTCTCTAACTCTATAAGAAGCGAGTAGTAAGATAAATCGATCTTTGAGGACAAAGATCCTCTTTAAGGGTAAATGTTGTGACAATTCGTCAATTTATGGTCGATATTTTATTCACAAGTATTATTTAAAATCATTACTTTAATGTTATATTATGAACTCACTCATTTTTGGGAAGAAATTTAGGTTTACGTCTTGAAGTAGCATCGACTACGTCTAAACCGGAGGACTCTACGTTACGTGCTTACGTTTACATACACCGTCTTTGTGACAGTCCGACATTTCAGGAAATAAATTTATTCTCGAATATTATGATGGAATTTTAATTTGTGTTTGTTCATAAACTCACAAATTTACGAGAAGAAATTAGAGCTTACGTGAATAATTTAACGTCATCTACGACTAAACCGGAAACCCTAGGATTACGTATTTACGTTATTGAACTCCGTTTTTTATGAGACTATTTTTATTAGATTCGTTTTGTGCCGTTGACTCATAATTTATAAAAACGTTTTTCGTAAAAAGACCCGAGGGCACGCAAATCGAGGAAACTGAAATCGAGGATTATCCGTAAATTAATAAGGGGATGAAACAAGTTATACTTGTCCCACCCCCTCACCATGGGCGGCAAGCTTCACAAACACACCACTAGGTGTCAAGTTTACATAACTTGAAGGACACTTGTCCTTTACTCTTACCAAAACCATCCAACCTAAAACTAAAACCATTGACCACTTTTCTCACACACGCAGAGTGTAAGATAATAAAAACTCTTTCAACCTCCCTAACTCTCTCTTTTTCCGTCCACTATACCACCACCACCACTATTTCCATCAAAAATTCAACAACAAAGCTTATGTATATGTTACATATGATGATAACCTATTAAAGACATGAAGATTGGAGGTGATCTTAACCTATGAAAAGGAGTTTTCATGAGGTTCAAGGGCTGGTTTCATGGAGGTGTTCATCCATTTGAAGGACCCAAGAAGTTGTCTTGCTAAAGTTGAAGATTTGGTAACAAGAACCAAGCCTTGTTCATCAAAATCTCATCTTTTCATCATCTTGATTGGTATAGGGATCAATCTCTTCCTATCATCTTGTTATTTTGTAAATGTAATTATGTATTTTATTTCAAAATGTATATGTATATGATGATAAATGATGATCAAAGTATTATGTGGGGATCTTGTGTTGATAAATTTGGTTAAAATGATTAAAATCTACATGTAAAGATGTTAAAATCATGACTAAAATTGTAGGCTGTATAAAACAGTAAAGAACCATATGATAACTTGTTAAAATAGCTTGGATTATTGAATATACAGTAAGGTATATGACTTTTACACATGTGAGAGTTGACCACTCAATGGAATCCATAAAATGAGTAAGATATGATCAAAACATAATTAAGGTTCAAATCTGTATAGTCAGTTTTGGATGAATTATTAGAGACACTTAGACGATGAATGAGCAGTAGCTAAAATGGAGCTAATTGTAGCACATATTATGTAGTTTGTGCTGCCCAAAATTGAGCTTCTATCTACTTGTAGAACTCAAGATATAGTAAAAATGGTGAAAGTGAGTTTCATAATCAGATTTGGAAAATAAAAGTATATATTATAATATTAGCACTCAAGTAAAACTAATATAATATACATACCCAAAACCCACTAACTTATATAATACTTATAAATAAGTTATATACTTTGATTAGTAAATGTGACATTTTATAAAATTACAAATTGATACGTTTCCTAAGTCATAAAACTATATATAAGTTTTACGTCTTTTCGGCTAAAACCGAAAGATTAACGTTTTCGCCAAATAAAACTTAGACGGTCGGACCTGTGTAAACTTTTTATAACTCATCTACTGATGTATAAGTACATTTGAAAAGTAAAAACCGATAAAACCCGAGCTTTATAACATATGGGCATTAACGGGCCAAAGTAGCCTTATTGGACTATTGACCCAACTAGTTTGGATAAATACTAATGGACTTACTCATTGGGCTTAACCCACTTGGGCCCAACATATGAGTATAGGCCTGATATTAAAAGTATAAAATGGGCCAATATAATGTATTGGGCTTATAATGGGCTTATTGGGAATCAATGTGTAAATAAGTTGAAACTAGTGTAACTAGTCTCAATTTTGACTAACACATAACACTATAATATGTATGAAGAGATAAAATCCTACTTGATCATCATCATACTTATAATATCATCATATATATACATAGCTATTGTTTTTATAAAGTCATTGGACAAGACTCTAAGACCGAGTATTATTTGTCTAGGTTTCCGTGATTGAAGCACGTACCGTACATCCAAATCGCCGATAACCCGCCTTTCCCAATCAACGTGAGTTCATAGCCTCACACTCTTTTAAATATTGTATGAAATGTTTTATAAACCCGCAGGGGAGATAACATGTTAGTTTTAATAAAAATAGGGACACCAGTTGTCTCGATTAATTGCTTATTGATATGGAACCGAATGATTGTATGACCTGATGAATGATTATATGACCCGATGAATGAATGAAATGGATTATATAGTTAGGATATGTCACTAAAAGTCCCATTAGCATGAATTGTGAACTACCGGGATTTGGTAGACGCGAATGCATATAATATTACTATTTGGGGAAGATCACCCCAGTTCTTGCCTTGACGGTTAATCTCCGTCGTGCCACATTAATTGGTAAGCGAATTTATGTATGAGAAGATTTATATAAGCGTGATTATTGTGACGACACGTTGTTTTAGATGGGCAAATGAATTTCGGGTTAGCTACCCGTTGTTTGTTATAGTAAGGTAGCAATGTCATGCGGCTTTTAATGATCCAATATTGAAACTACTGATGTACGAATTGATCTATAATATATTGCTTGACTAGCAATTCGCGGTCTTATTATTGATATTATGTTCTTGTTTTGGTTTTACATAACCATTATCATATAATGGTTTTTATTAAACTTTATACAACGTTATAAAACGTATTGTATGATGTTTTTTTATGACAATGGTTCGTATAATGGTTTTGAAGGCAGAAGCCTATATTATGATTTACGACTAAGAGTTGTATAAAATGTCTTTGGCCTATTTTATGGCCTATTACAAAGATTTGTACAAAATGATTTTCGGTAATAATTATATACCGATGATATATTAATGGTTTTTATTAAACTCTATGAATTCACTCGGCGTTTCCGCTGATCTTTTAACATGTTTTATCTCAGGTACTTGAAGGTAATTCTCGGGAAGACGACAAGAATTTATGGCCCGCATTCAAATAAAATTTCCATTCAAATGTTTTGTAAAATTGTATAAAATACTATGACTTGGGACCTATGTAATTTGATATTTATGAATAGAAAATGCTTTATCATTAAACGACGTGATTTTCAAGCGTTCTCTATGATCTGAGTAATGTGCTATCCCGTAACACCAACGACTCTTCCGCTGAACTAAAGTATGAATATTTGAGGGTGTTACATTATTCATCACCATTCTCAGTAATATAATTTGGAAAATCATGCTCAATTCGAGCCACTAATCACGTCAACTTGAAGTTGCGTATTTGATGATCATTTTGGCGATGCATCGATTTTATAACTCAAAATGATCCACATGAGACATGTATAGACCTACATACATGCTCTTTTTATCTTTTTCAAAATTTCAAGGAATGAGTCCTTATTTATATGTAGTGGTGATAAGTAATGAACTTCCATTGAGAACAATAAAAATAATCAAAATCATTTTAGAAGAAACTCATGGTTCTTTTATAACTTTCGCATCATCATTGACTCGGGATGGTCCAACCGGTCATGCCAATTACTTCAATAATCTTGGCTCATAAACTTACACTTTATGGCCACATGTGCTTCAATTAGGGGTGTCCATAATTCGGGTTTGACCCACAAAAACCGAAAACCGAACCGAACCGAACCCGAACTAGAACCGAACCGAAAATAGAATTCGGGTTTTGGGTCATAACCGAACCGAACCGAACTACAAATACGGTTTTCGGGTTGGGTATGGGTTTGGCCGTCGGACCCGAGAACCGAACCGAAAACCGAAATTTTATAAATACATATATTTTTTTATAAATTTATATATATATAATAGTTATTAAAATTTAATTTAATCCTAATATATGCAAACTAGTTATTAAAACATAATTTTAATATAAAAATATCATTTTATACTTGAAATAACCGTTTTTTCCTAAATATTTATAAAATTATATATTTTTTTTGAAAAATTCAGAAAATTCGGGTTATTCGGGTCAACCCGAAAACCGAACCGAATTCAAATTCGGTTTTTGGTTCGGTTCGGTTGAAATCTATTTCGGTTCGGTTCGGTTTTCGGGTTGACTCAGAAAAAAAAATTAACCGAATAACCCGAACCGAATAAACCGAACAACCCGAGAACCGAACCGAATGACACCCCTAGCTTCAATTGTACCTTTTATATATAAAACCAAAATATATGAAGAACTTAGCACTTCGTCACCTTTACCTTCTCCAATAGATTTATATGAACTATGTGTAGCTTCTTACAATTATACTAATATTAAAATTAACCTATACCAATATGAAATAATTATGCATGTAAACTACGGTAAACACGTATACATGATTTACCAATTAATCAATACTCATAATATCAGAGATATATCAAGTTATAAGATGTTTCATTAGTTTGCCACAAATAAAATAAACGTTCAGATTTCCTTCATGTTTGCTAACATACTACCATACTTCATGTTTGCTAACATACTACCATATGGAACGGATACATAACAATCTTGAAATCTCTAGTCTAATGCATCGTAAATATAATTTTCACATGTATATATTCACATCTATCTTTACTTTTTACAAACATGGTCTAAATTTGAACGTTTATTAATTTTCACGATGCAAATTCAAAAGCGTAGACAATCTTGAGGTACTTTGTCATTATAATACGTATTTTATAATTAGAACATTGATAAATTACATAATCATACTTTGGCAATTTATATCGATGTAAAATAATATAATTGTATGATACTACGGAGTACTAATAATATGAGATGATTATATTTAATTATTTATACACGCTAGTCAATAATATAGGATCATAACCGTATAGACTGTAATAGTAGTATACATATATTTAATTTTGACATCATGGAAGCTTTGACCAAATTATTTTGTGGTCTGATTTTTCAAAGATTTAGCTAATGCACCTGATGGCATGAGTTTTTTTCGAGATTTTTAATCTAAAAGAGAAGTGCAAAAATTATCCCTGTGGTATGTCGAAAAATCGAATTACATCATTCGTTAACTTTTTGGATAACAGTCATCCCTCCGTTATGCGGGGCACAATACATCCCTCATGGACTAACGGTGCAAATGTTTTCTCGTTAAAAATTAACAAAATCTAAAAGAGAGGGTATTCTTGTCTTTTTCCTTTCCCAGGGATGTATTGTGAACCTTATCATAAATAGTTTCAAAAAAAAATTATTTTTGAAAAAAAAAATTGTTTTCAGAAAAAATAAGTTTTATTTTCTCGAAAAAAACTTATTTTCGAAAAAAAAATTATTTTCGGAAAAAAAAGTTTTATTTTCTAAAATATAAGTTTTATTTTCTCGAAAAAAAATTTATTTTCGAAAAAAAAAATTATTTTCGGAAAAAAAAAGTTTATTTTCTAAAAAATAAGTTTTATTTTCTAGAAAAAAAATTTATTTTCGAAAATAAAAATTATTTTCGGAAAAAAAAGTTTTATTTTCTAAAAAATAAGTTTTATTTTCTCGAAAAAAAATTTATTTTCGAAAAAAAAAATTATTTTCAAAAAAAAAGTTTTAGTTTCTAAAAAATAAGTTTTCTTTTCGAAAAAAAAGTTTTATTTGCAAAAAAAAAAATTTATTTTCGAAAAAATATGTTTTATTTTCGGAAATTTTTTCGAAAAAAAAGTTTTGTTTCGCTAAATTTTTTTCGAAAAAAAAAAAAAAATATTTTCGAAAAAAAAGTTTTTTCGAAAATAAAACTTTTTTTCCGAAAAAACATATTTTTTCGAAAATAAAACTTTTTTTTTCCAAAGTAAAACTTATTTTTTAGAAAATAAAACTTTTTTTTTCCGAAAATAATTTTTTTTTTCGAAAATAAATTTTTTTTCGAGAAAATAAAACTTATTTTTCTGAAAATAATTTTTTTTTCAAAAATAAATTTTTTTTTGAAACTATTTATGTTAAGGTTCACAATACATCTCTGGGAAAAAAAAGACAAGAATACCCTCTCTTTTAAAATTTGTTAATTTTTAACGAGAAAACATTTGCACCGTTAGTCCATGAGGGATGTATTGTCCCCAGCGCACTAACGGAGGGATGGCTGTTGTCTAAAAAGTTAACGAAGGATATAATTCGATTTTTCGACATACCACAAGGATGATTTTTTCACTTCTCTCAATCTAAAATAAAACGTAGTATATAAGTATTCATAAAATGTTGCTTTTTAATAATTATGGTATTTATACCATAGTATTAACTCATCAGTTACAAAGTATGAGTTGTTTCATAATTGGATCCATTAATGGTGCAGTTGTGTTAAAATTTATTTTTATAAATTATATGATATCAATTATTCTCTAAAGAATATTCTTTAAAAATATATAATGAGATAAAGTTTAAGATAAATTTTAGGTCTATGGAGAAATTCAATAATTATCAAATTCAGACTAATATAAGAAAATTCAACAAATCAATTCAAGTTTATAATTATTGTACTAGATAAATGACATATTTGTGACACATGTGTTAGCTAGCACATACAATTAATATAATACTGTTGTATATCATTAATATAATACTGAATGAACTGATTAAAAATATTTTATTAAGATAAGAGGTTTGTAAAACTCATTAAGAAAAACATGTTTGTGCCAGTGAAGTAAACCAAAACACATTTATTTGAACCCTCTCCAAATTACTACAAGATGAATCGATTTTGATAATACGAGGTTTCTACTAGACTCAATCTAAATTAGCCTCAAGTGTGATATCATACATTTTCAAACAAGTAATCTTATTTGATATATATATAATTATATATATCAGAAAAAATTTCACGTTTGGTCCCTATCGTTTACCCCAAATATCAAGTTTAGTCCCTATCTCAAACTAAGTGCACATATCGTCCCTATCGTTTACACTTTGGATCAAAATTGGTCCCTATCTCAAACGGGAGTTACTTTTGCTCGTTAACTCTTGTAAGTGGAAGGGTATTTTGGGGCATTCACTTTTTTCCCATGCATTAAATACAAACACTTACTCCATTTCTTCACATTCGATCACGACTCATAATCAAAACACTCCCTCCCTCCATTAAACCTGGAAACAAAAACCCCCAATGAATCTCTATCATCACCGATCCATAAACCAAAACCAAAACCTCACTGTTTCTTCATCATCACAATATTCAAGTTTCCAGTTAAAAAAAAATCAAAATACAAATAAAAAAAATTTTAGTTCAATCAAACTTTCAATGAATCTCATAAAGTAAAATGATAAAATCCAAATCAACTTTTATATTTTCAATCTTTCATTATTTAATAAATTCAAAACAATCAAAGCCATAGATCTGCCACCACGGTCACAACCACGTTAACATTTCATCAGCGTCTAGCGATTGTTGTTGTTTGATGATTTGGTGAAGGTAGAATTATTGAAGATGAATTAAACTCAAAACCACAAACATACACATTACCACTTTAACAGATCTGTGATGGCGGCTCGCTGTCAAAGATCATTTAGCTCTACTTTCTGGATCTTTCTCAATCTTCCTCATATAACTTGGATTCATATTTGATCCATGATAAACCCATGTTAAATCATCAAGATCCAAAGACCAGATATCGCATCAAGAAAGTATAGGTCGTGGGAAGCTATGGGGTTTGACCAACGTGAGTTTCCGGATCCGGTCACTTGTTCACTACTGTTATAACCCTTCTTATCCACATCCACAACTAAAGCTTCCCCTTGTCGCATATTATCGTCCAACTCGAACACCGCCATATCAATCCCTTGGATTAAATCCTCGGTACGTTCAACATAAAAAACATTTTCCTCTTCATCGGTATAGTAACCGTTTTCGTGTACATTTGGCACTAAAGCTTCCACTTGTTGAACATACCCATCACCAGTTTGTTCTTGTTCCTCTAGGATAAGATGTTCTCTTACAATTTCATAATCTTCATATTCATTAGTGAAATAATATTCACCAGCACCATCATCTAGCTCAAACCTATACGCAACCACGCCCCCTTTTTCTTGATCATAATCATCACCATAGCCCAAAAAACTAAAAGTGGTGGAACAACTATTGGTGCAGATGTGATGACAACTCCATGCATTTTTAGAGCCTATCTAGAAATTATACGTTGTCTCCGGGCTTCTTCTTGTTCTTAAAGTTCTTTTTCGCCAAAACTTGTGGAAGTCAACTTAATTCCCATTCCATGAGCAATCAACCTTTGGGCAGTTCTTGCTGATGTTTTTCGGTCTTTGTCTAGGTGGTTCTAAATCTGCCAACAAACAATATCCACTTCAAAAAATCGAATCTTCAATTAGAAACAATTCATTTCTTTGGCCACAAGAGATGAATTCAATCCTTCTTTTCGATTTGATTTTTGGGTTTATTGATGGTTTGAGGGTTTCGAGCTGTTATGAGGTGGGATTGATTTTGAGATCGTTGTATATAAATAAAGATTGTTTGGTGAATTGGTAGTTGGTGGTGATGATTTTGGATTCTGTTTATCTTGATTAAGAATAGAGAGATAAGATCTGGGTATCTTATTTGAATAAGTGGTGGTGGTGTGTGTCTGTGATGATTTAAGGGGAGAGAGAGAGAAAATGGGACGGTGAAGTATTATACAGTTTGTGTTCTTTGTGTACAGTTTGTGTTCTTTAATGCAAAAAAATTGGAGTATAATGCGCTGCTCTCCTTTACTTGTATTGTCCTTTCCAGTTTGTGTAATACGTGGTTTAATAATTAAAGAACCTATAAGTAAAAGACCAAATTACCTCTTCCCTCATACCACTTAACGAGCAAAACTATCGCCCATTCAAGATAGGGACTATTTTTGATCCAAATTGTAAACGATAGGGACGATTGGTGCACTTATTTTGAAATAGGGACGAGACTTGATTATCAGTTCAAACGATAGGGACTATTCTTGAAATTTTTTCTATATATTATAACAACTTCAAACATACAATAATTTGTACGCCAAGGCATTGGTTACTTATGAGCTTTAAGGACTAGATCATTTAAAGTTTTAAACATATAATCTAAATAACATGCAGTTTATATCTCTCTGTCTTCAAATAATTAACATGTCATAATACCCATGACAAAAAAAATAATACGCAGACAAATAAAAGAAGTTTAGATCTAATTCACCGAATATATAAAACAACTCAAGACCCACACATAATCAACTAATACGGCCATAGATGCTTTACCTCAATTCCGATGGTGGCTTATTCATGTTGGAAAAAATCATAAATATATTATTTGGTGTTGATTGGAAACATACCGGTGAAGAACGAGAACATGATCAAAACTAAACCAGTAGAGCGTGCTAATAACGTGTTGTGAATAAAGATAAAGAATAAATGTATTCTTCAATTGATCTCATACAGAGGATAAATACAAGGAGTATTTATAAGACAAATACTAAGGTAAACCCTAATTACTACTTGGGCCATGGGCCTTATTCTAGACATCCACATATCATTCATAACAGTATTATTTATTTCACAAGAATAATGTACATAAGACATAGATTAAAATACTAGGTTATCATAGTCTTTGTCCCTTAAAGAAAATCTCGTCCCGAGATTTAGTTCAAAGTAAGACTTCTTATTCTAAAAACAGAAATACGACTTATTTATTTCCAGTAGCTGGTCCTTTCTTTGGGCAGTTCCTAGTTCAATGATCTATATTGTAGCAATTATGGCACTGAACAGTGCAAGGTCCTATGTGATGAAAAGTACATCTTGTACATAGTGGCAGTCTTCCAGCATACCCTTTTCTCTCGGCTGGGATGGCAGTATTATCCTTGAAGTTTTCTTGCCGCTTATTATCACGATCATTATTGTTGCGATTGTTGAAGCGATTGTCTTGGTCACGATCATTGGAGTAGTAGTGGTCTTCATTGACATTGGAGTCTCTTTTAGCTTCAAATTTCCTTTTATGATCCTTGTTTCCTTACACAGGAATGCGCTTTAGAACTTGATCCATTAGCCTCTGAGTTATGGAAATTATTTCTTCCAAGGTTTGGGACTTTGAAGCAGTAACATTTCCCTCAATACTTTGAGGCAATCCTCCTATGAATGCTTCCATAGGTTTCTCATAATCCGGCACCATAGTTGGGCATAATAGTGCTAGTTCTTGGAATCTTCTTATGTAAGTCTTGAGATCATTTCCTTTCACCTTAAGTTGATAAAATTCTTCTTCCATCTTTCTGATCTCATTTCTAGGACAATACTTCTCTATTAACAGCTTCTTAAATTCAGACCAGGTGGTCTTATAAGCTTCTTCAATTCCAATGGGTTGAGCAAATGAATTCCACCATGATAATGCTTCATAAGTTAGTGTACCAGTAGAAACTTTCACTATGCAGTTCTTAGTACAATCACTTCAAGCAAATACTGATTCAGTTCTCTCAATCCAACGAATAAGACTAACAGCACCTTCAGATCCTTTGAAGTTAAAAGGTTGACAGTTCATAAATTCCTTGTAGCTACACTTCTTGACTATTGGAATTTCTCTTTGAACATTATTCCTTTCAACATTAGGCATGTTAGTAGCTTCTGCTTGCAGAGCTGCAACAACACTATCAGCTACCAATTGCCTAATTTCTTCTTGAGTCATTGTTACCGTTGCAGATGTCGATGCTCTTGTGGGTGCCATTCTATCAACACACACAAGATAACAGAGGGTGAGAATGATATATTTGTCAAAATCTTCATACATAAGGGTATTGAATCATTTGACAATTTATTCATAAGGGTTCCTATTTTGGTACTATCGTATAGTTATAAAAACAACAAAAAACGTCTTATATATTGAGAAAAATACATTTGTGTATGAGCTATACACTTAAGCCCAAAACTTTTTAAATTATTATTTCTACGAATTGATCAGACTCGTGTGAACAAATATTTAGAAAATTATGGTTCAATAATTTAAATATTTCTTATTTTAATGAAGGATCAATTCATTTAAATAAGACAATCATAATTTATCTTATTTAAGCATAAATAGCTCATAACACTAATCCAAAATTCCGAACATTATATTGACAAATTTTTGAAATCCCAGATTTCTAGAGACGAATAAATAGAATGACGAGGTTTTAACGGATAACACATCTTTTATTTATTAACAACTTGTCTTATTTATATTTACGGTACACGCATCTCTGTTAACATAAAAGATAAGACATAAAATTGAGAATATTTACAAATTAGCTTGTCAGCTATTCGGCTTTGTAAAATTCACAAATTGTAGTCTAGTGTCTTCACCTCTTCTTCTTGAGTTTCCTTGATGGTATCCAAAAGACTTCGGACGATGTCTAATTTGAATGTCCTCAATGATTAACTCTTGGGTAAAAAAATTTAGTCGAGCTTGAACAATCTCTTCATCGTATATCTCTTCTCTACAACTTGGACTTGGCTCCTTCCAAATCTCCTTCCAGTTTTCTTAAAATCTAGTTGTATGATTCTTTGATCTTTCCTAGTTCCTCTATAATATCTTCACTCGGGAAGAACTTCTTCATTACACGGATTATTATAATTCAGGGAGTAGTCAATAATACTTGGAGAACGCGAATCTTCTGAACCCAATAAGATGATAATAGGAGGAAGATAGGAATACATATTTTCGGAGACGTTGATAAAATATCATAACTTAATTTATAATAGTAGCATTATATTATGTAAACGTAAACATAATATTACTGATACATTGTTCTGAAGGGTAGCAGTACTAGCATAGTATTACCTTATTCTTGTAGCAGCACTAGAATTTGCACAGAGGACTTTCTTGAAATTATTGGGAAAAGTAGTTATATTCAAGATTTTAATTCTTGTTCTCTAAAACCATGGCTCTGATACAAATCTGTAACACCTCCATTTTTACCTTATAGCAACGAAAGCTAATTTGGGGTATTACTTCATTGAACAGAAGTCATAATGATAGAACACAACTCAAAAGAGGAATTAAATCAACTTTCTTTATATATCATTTAAAAATTAGAGTTTTACAATATGAGGTTCCCAAAATCTATATCAATAATTTCAAGCTTGTGCCTATTCATGCCATCCTTATGTTGCTCCATGCTAATAGTCACAATTTCCTGAAATATATGCTTAAAGGTCAACACAAAGGTTGAGTGAATTCATAAGTTTGTAATAACAGTCTCGAATACATGTCTACGAAATAAAACTGTCAATTCTTATTTTACTAAGCTCATGACATCGAAACTAACGGAATTCACCGAAGTGACCATCATGACAGGTTCTCATGACAAGTAACCTACATGTCCTAGGTTACCCATTAGTTTTAATAAGTATGCTTGATTACCCCACGTACAGGTAACACAAACAGGATTTGTTAAACCCAATAGATCTATTTACCCCATTAGCATACACGAATGTGTTTAATGATTTGTGAAATTTGGGAAACAAGTAACAGTTTGGACACTCGTACAATAACATATTTCAGTAAAAGCGTACAGTTCACAAAAACACATGTATTCCAGTTTTAACATATATCTCCACAAGGGTTTTCAAATCATTTACAAAGAATTTAAAAGTGAGGTTGTGAACTCACCTTGGCCTACGGAGTCTGAATCACGTCAAATATATATCAGTCACAGGCAAACAGCTTTATCTCACAAACTAGGGTCAACATATATGTATATATATATATCAAGTCTTTGATTATTAGTTCAATATTGTTAAATATTAGTTATGTATTCTTTAATTAATATTTGGTTGTAACTCTAGTATCATTGTTCGGGCCATGATACTCAGAAGCCATTTTGTAAACGTTTGAGGAGCGACGGCACTTTAAATCGTAAACCCAACCACTCAGTCAGAACGTAATATCGAGATGGAACATCTTTGTACAAAGCTGCCCACTAACATGATACCTTCATTACTTACTCATATTCATAATTTATCTTGTTTACTTTCAAAATTGGCAAAAATAGCCCTTTTGTTATACTTTGGTATAATTACACTTTTAACCCTTGAAGTATATAGTTTTAATATTTACATTTTAAACCCTTAATATTAACCTTAGGGCCTCAAACTTTCCAATATTTATTCTTATATATTTAAATTTCATAAAATGACACTTGTGGCCCAAAATGTTAGTTAGTTTCAAAATTACAGTTTTAGTCCCCATACTTAAAAAAATCACATATCAACCTCAAAAATAGACAAAATGATCTAGGATTTAAAAAAAAGTTTCTAAACATGTTTATAATCATAATAACAACATTTCTTTAGAATGACAGCTTTTGAAATGGATTTTTGCTTATTATTTCATGTAAATTACAAAACTAGGGTTTTAAGACATCTTTAACTTATAACTTCCATTTAAAATGAACAAATGACTTAGTTTCTTTTAGATTATCTTTCTAATATTATTTTGCCATTATAAAAACTCAAAGAAAGTATTATAACAAGATCAAAGCATAGCTAACATAGAAATTACCTAGGTAACTCTAAAATGGCTCCTTATGGTTTCCTATGAACACTGCTTGCTATCAAAGCTTCAAGAGCTTAAATGGCTTACTTAAAGACCTGGATTCTGGTCTTGGGGGATTTCCTAAGACGTATATAGAAGTGGAAATGAATAATGGGTAGGAGATACTAAGAAAACGGGGCGCAAGTTTCTATGTGTGTATTTCACCTCTATTTATAGTTTTTCCAAACCTTACGCCCCAATTTATGGATATGAACGTGTATGATGGATAACTTAGTGACTAAGGGTTCCTATAAGAAGTCTATGCAAGTTTATAGGAGCTACATTCAAAGTTATCTTAGTCTTATGGTGTATATTAGCTCACGGCAATATATGATAAGATCAAGTGTAACACCCCCAAATTTATACAACTTAATACAGCGGAAGACTAGTTGGTGTTACGGGATAGCACATTACTCACATCATAGACAACGCTTAAAAATCGCGTCGTTTAATAATAAAGAATTTCCATTCATAAATATCAAAGTTACATAGGTCCCAAGTCATTATATTTCATACAAAGTTTTACAAAGTATTTGAATGGAAAATATTGTTTAAGTGAGGGCCATGAATTCTTGTCGTCTTCCCGAGAATTACCTTCAAGTACCTGAGATAAAACATGTTAAAAGAAAAGGTCAGCGATAACGCCGAGTGAATTCATAGAGTTTAATAAATTCCATCAATATAACTTTGGTATAAAATTATTACCAAAAATCATTTTGTACAAATCATTGTAATAGGCCATAAAATAGCCAAAATCATTTTATACAAATCTTCATCAAAATCATAATATAGGCATTTGCCTTAAAAATCAGTATACGAGCCAATGTCGTAAAAACATCATACAATACGTCTTAAGACGTTGTATGAAAATAAAAACCGTTATATGAATATGGTTATGAAAACCAAAACACAAACATAATATCAATAGTATGACCCTGTATTGCTAGTCAGGCAATACGTCGTAATTCGGAGCGTCTAGTAGTATTTTGTTAGTTTTGGATTATTATAAGCCGCATGACATTGTTACCTTACTAACCAAACAACGGGTAGCTAACCCGATACTCAATTTGCCCATCTAAGTTAGCGTGTCGTCACAATAATCACGCTACAGAAATCTTCTCATACATAAATTCGCTTACCAATCAATGTGGCACGACGGGGATCAACCGTCAAGGCGCGAACTGGGGTGATCGTCCCCAAATAGTACTATTAAATGCATAAGCGTCTACCTAATCCCGGTAGTTCACAATTCATGCTAATGGGACTTTTAGTGACATAACCTAACTTTAATAATCCATTTAATTTCATCTATCGGGTCCTTTAATCATTTATCGGGTCATACAATCGGGTCATACAATCATTCGGGTCCAAATCAATAAACAAACAATCGGGACAAATGGTGTCCTATTTTATAAAAACTAACATGTTATCTCCCTCGCGGGTTTATAAAACATTTATAAAAACATTTAAAAGAGTGCGAGGCTATGAACTCACGTTGATGTGGGAAGGCGGGTTATCGGCAATTCGGACGGACGGTACGTGCTTCAATCACAGAAACCTAGACAAATAATACTCGTCTTAGACTCATGTCCAATGACTTTATAAAAATAACAATTATGTATACATATGATGATTATATATATATATGATGATCAAGTGGGTTTACATATTCTCGTTTACTCATTTTAGTGTTATATGTCGATAACTTTTATACTAGTTTACTGGTTTTATCTATTTACGTATTTTAAGTCCAATAA
The DNA here is from genome assembly GCA_025667525.1 of Glebionis coronaria. Classification (NCBI taxonomy): domain Eukaryota; kingdom Viridiplantae; phylum Streptophyta; class Magnoliopsida; order Asterales; family Asteraceae; genus Glebionis; species Glebionis coronaria. The sequence continues at coordinate 512,568,159 of CM046879.1, read as the reverse complement.
ACTTATTATAAGTTCCTTAACTTGTTTTAATCCATTTTATACTTATATTATCAGTATTTAAACTTTACAAGTTGGGCCCAAATGGGTTAAGCCCAATAAGTTCGTTTATAAGTGTTTTAGTCCATTTTTGTTGTATTATTAGTCCAATGATGTTAATTTAGTCCGTTAGCGTCCGTATGTCCTATAGTTCGGGTCTTATCGGTTTTTACTTGTTATACATGTTTATATATCAGTATATGAGTTTTATAAAGTTTACATTAGACGGGTCCAACCATCTAAGTTTTATTTAACAAAAACGTTAATTTTACGGAAATAGCCGAAAAAGTCGTAAAAATCATGTTTATAGTTTTATTACTTATAAAACATAACAAGTTACCCTTTTTATAAAATGTCCCCTTATTTAACCTTTAACATATTTATATAAATAAAATACATGTGTTAGTGAGTTTTAACTTTGCATTTTATACAACATAATTTTGAGTGCTTATATAATAGTATTATACTTTAATTTCCAAAATCTGATTTTTATCTTCACTTTCACCAAAACTGTCATATCTAGAGTTCTATATGGAGATAGAAGCTCAAATTTTTATCACATAAACTACATGATATATGCTACATTTAACTCTACTATAGCTACTGTTTAATCATCTTCTAAGTATTTTCTAAAAATCGTCCAAAACAGTGAACTCAGATTTGTATCTTAAACTTGTTTTGATCATATCTCACTCATTACAATGATTCCATTGCATGGCCAACTCTCACATGTGTACAAGACCCATAGCTTACTGTATATCAATTCTACTTCTTCATTTTATCAGTTTACGATATGGTTCTTTACTTTTTATACAGCCAACAAATTTAGACAAGATTTTAGCCTTGTTTCTTATAGTTTTTCACCTTTTTAATCATGTTTATCAACAACAAATCCCCACACAATATTTTTATCATCATATAATCATCATATACATATACAATAGGAAATAAAATACATTTTTACATAATCAAAATAAAAAGAAGATGAGGAGGGCAATCTTTATACCACCATGATGATGTAGGTTGATCAAAACATGTATTTTGATGGAGAAACTTGTGATGCACCAAGACCATCTTCAAGACCACCATTCTTCATAGACTCCTTGTGGAAAATCAGCCCTACTACTCCATGAAAACTCCTCCTTGGATGTTATAAGGACCACCAATCAATAGGGTTTCAAAAGGGCTTCAACATATGTGTATATAACATAAGATTTCATGGTTGTTTTTGATCAAAATTGGTGTTTAAGGGGTAATATGGGATGGCATAGGTGAGGTGGTTGAGAGGATTTTTGAGCTTGTTTGCATGTGTCTATGATGGTAATGAGAAGTGGCTAGTGGTTTTGATTTTAGTGGAAGCTTAAAGTGTAAGCTACGACAAGTGTAAGCAACAAGAGTGTAAACTTGACACCAAAGTGGTATGGTGTAGTTATGTAGCCGGTTTTGAGTGGGGGTGGGACAAGTGTCCCACTTGTCTCATCCCCATTTATTTACGGGTACTCCTCGATTCTAGTTTCCTCGATTTGCGTGCCCTCGGGTCGTTTTACAAAAAACGTTTTTATAAATTATGAATCAACGGCACAAAACGAATCCAATAAAAATTGTTTCATCAAAAACGGAGTTCGAAAACGTAAATACGTAATCCTAGGGTTTCCGGTTTAGTCGTAAAGGACGTTAAAATAAAATCGTAAGTCCTAATCTCTTCTCGTAAATTTGTGATTTTATGAACTAACACAAATTTAAAACACCAAATAATATTCATGGACAAATTTATTTTCTGAAATGTCGGACTGTCACCAAAGACGGTGTATGTAAACGTAAGCACGTAACGTTGAATCCTCCGGTTTAGACGTAGTCGATGCTACTCCAAGACGTAAATCCAAATTTCTTCCCAAAAATAAGTGAGTTCATATTGTAACATTAAAATAATGTTTTTAAATAATATTTGAGAATAAAATATCAACCATAAATTGACGGATTGTCGCAGCATTTACCCCTAAACAGGATCTTTGTCCTCAAAGATCATATTACCTTACTACTCGCTTCTTATAGAGTTAAAGCCATGTGGGTATTTCCTCCACATTCGGTCTTTTCTCACAAGTGTAATTCATTACAATACGCGAGTTTCAGCAAACATAACTACGGGAATAAGATCAGGCTTAATGTTGACTTACTTTCTCTATCCATGATGTTCACGGGTTTTTGATGAATGCAACTTTTCGCCGATCTAAGCTCTACTAAGAAAAATCAGATTCTCACTTGATAGATATTCCATCAAGTTCGATATTCGAAACATAATTCACGCAGTCTTTGAAGTCCTAGGGTAGATCCAGCTTATATGCCTTTCAAACCAATCTTTTATATCATCTCAATGGTCCTATACAACGGGGACTTATATCCCATGATTTGTCAGATCATGAATTCATTTTTCCAAGGTTAAAAATTTTGGCTTAACTTCGCTACCCATTTGGCACTTCAAGATCTACATTTCATATTCTCATAACCTCCTGCCCACTATCGGCAGTTAATAATCAAATCCTAATTTTAACAATCATTTCAGATCTCGCGGGTCGGGTATTTTGCAAGGTTAGGTTCGCCATCATAGGAAACCTTAAACCTAAAAGACATGTCCAACTCACAATGGGTGTATGTCGGGTGTCTTCATCTCAACTCCTGCTTACAGATGCTCTAATATTTAGATCCTAACAAGATTCGATCTCAATCCTAACAAGATGATTATCAATGATAATCTCTCCAAAGGAAAACGATTATACGATTTATCACCAAAGGTCATTCATTCAAACATAAAACAGCACTTATATTACTTGTATCATTACTTTACCTCGTCCCTTCGATTGGGGTGGTACATAGTACTCTCATCAAGGTTCGTTCTCAATGATTTCTGAGCAAATCTCTAGAAATTCGATGCGAAGCGAGGATCTTGATATAGATGTTCGATACAGGCGCACTATGTTTACATAACTCTTTTGCATTTATCATTAACGGGAATGATATTAGCAGATTTGGTCAGTCTGTCGACGATGACCCAAATCGAATCAAATTCAGATGATGACCTTTGAAATAGCTAGACGTTTACTAATGTATGAGGCGATGTCTGCCTTCATAATTTGTCATTAGTACAACTTCTTCAGACAAGGATACTTTTAGTCATAAATGACATAAAATAGAATACTTATACTTACAAATTCCAACATAACTATATCTCACAATCTCCATATTTAGGCAACCACAAGTGGCCTTTAAAACATCTAACGTTATTGGCTTCTCTATTTTAATGGTTCACATTAGCCGTGAATCCCTTTTATCATCTATATTATCCTTCTTACAAGCATTGTTTATTTTTATATCGTTCGGCAATTTATTTTGCACCTTCATTATTAAGGAACACAATCCTAATTGATTCTTTATCCTTTCTACATAATGCATCGGTATCTATATTCACCTCTCATGATGATATAATTATCATGTCCACAATTCACTAAAATATTCTTTCTATATTATGTGTCAGTATGTATATTCACTTTCCTAGATGGAATAGTTATCATGTCCGTATTAAAATTATTTCTTCATATCTTCTATGTTTTAGTTTCGTCTTTACTATTATCTTTATTAGTTTTTCTCAATCTGACGTCTAAAGCGTCGATAATTATTACATGTAAATTAACAATAATTATTTAATTTTTATGAAACGTAAACGTAAAAATTTTAAATTTCTTAGTTCGACCAATTATATAAAATGTTCAAAATAAATTTGAATTTAATTAACAAGATTTTTGTTGATTTATCGAAAATATTTAATAAGATTCGTAAATGTTCGAAAAACCTTTGTTTATACTTTGGTCAAAGTTTTCTTAGTTTGAAAAGTAAAAAATTATCGTTTCAAATTTCAAGTTATGGTTTAAATGGGTTTCCTCATTCCTTCTTAGGTTGTCTTAAGGTATGCAAAAACATTTACCCCTAAACAGGAGTTTAGTTAAATGTTTTGTGTATAAGGGAATAATCCCTTAAAAAATCCTTTGATAAAATATCTTGTCAAAACATATTTCCATTTCTTTTTGGTAATATCCAAAGTCTTAATAGGGCTCTAAGTTTTTGAAGAGTCAATATGCATATATCTTACTATCATTAATCCAATGGTCATTTTATGTAAAGGATTAAGCCTTAGATCACATGTTAAAAATTCGAGGTACAGGTTTTTATTGTTCGGCCAATTCAGAGCAATCTATAAATAATTATTAACTCATTCTTATTCTTATAAATAAACAAATAAATGGTCCTTAATGATCTCGAGCATGAATTTATCAATTTACAGCCTAAACACGTGATTCTCCAAATTTATGAATGCTACATGTGCATTGGTCAATCCAAACGACATCACGTGAAACTCATAATGTTCATTACAAGTACTGGATGTAGTGATTGGAATACATAATCTTTTCCGCAGATGCGAAGTTGATGATAACCATGTTGTGGATCAAATCTTATAAACAAACGCTAGAACCTTGTAAATGATTGAACAAATCTTCCATTTCGAGTTATGGATATCTTTTTCGATTTTCAATTTACTCAGTCCACAGTAATCTATAAATATAAGGAATGATAACACCATAGCTCTGCATGATGACAGGCTTGGTATAATAAAATCTTTCTCCGACAACTCTCTCAGTTGTACGGTAATTCCTTAAATTCAGATGGTGCTGACGTACAGTGCACAAGCCACAAGTGCAACACCGGGAATATAATCAATACCAATTTCTACTTGCCTTAATGGCGAAAGTCTAGGTAATTCATCAACAAATACTTACTAAAGTTTCAGATAACGGAAACTTCTTTTAATAAATTCATATTAACTTCTTTCTAGATTATAATATCTATGACTAACTCACAATCATTCACGTTATAATTTCAAGTCAAAATGCGGGATATGGTCATCCATCAAGAATTATTTAGATCACTTTTGATAATCAACATCTTATCTTTTAAGGAAATTCTACTCGAGTTCCCATTAATTAAGACAATGTGGTCATGTCATAATTAATCAATTCATTCTATTGGTACTATCAACTTTCCAGTTTCATTACCGTCGATAAGATGTGAAATTCTCAAAAGACTAATAATAACTCATAATCCTTCACAAATTCAAGGATATGTGGAGACACAACTACCATTAAAAGAGTAAGGTCAACGCATAATCTATGCGAGAGAATTTCAAATCAGATACAAACGAAAACATTTAACGAATATGAATATATCTCATGTTTTCATAATTTGAGTACGCATTCGAAAGCTCCTCGGATCGTTGCCGAGGTCATTCAAATGAAATCAAATCATAAGAAATGATAGGAACGTCGATACATCCAATCGGGTATCAACACTCGGTAATCAGTTACTTTTCCTAAGAATCTCAATACGGGAGAATTGGACAAGAAAGAATTGTCAATTGTCAAATAAGACAATTTCCATAGATGAGTAAATTCGACTCAGAAGAATAGATGCTACAGGCACATATGTAGGTGTCCCTAACATTATGTCCTTATTTTTCACTTCTTGCAGATCTCATAAAGTTTAATATTTCACAATCTTCAAAGAAAATGTAGTGTTTATTCATTAGTTTTATGGTGACTACTAATCAGTCTTGCATGGTCCATTCCAAATTGTATGTAGGCGTGCAACTATATACAATTTCAAGATTAACGATGCAATACTCAGTTCGTCAAAACTTTATCATCATGTTTATAATAAAAACATTTACATGCTTAATTCTTAAATAAGAATCAAAATAAATTTACAAAGATTTTCCTTGTTATGAAAACAATTAAGTTTCCAAAGCGTCTTATAAACAACTTCATTTTGATATCAACCACTTATAAATCTTACCTTGAATAATCCTTATTGTGATGAAAATTAAATTTTCTCAAAGGATACCGTTTTAACTTTATAAAAACAATGAGTAATCTGCAGAAGAGTGATGAAAACTTGTTCACCAAGAATTAACTACGATATGATAGAAAATGAGCTTTAGCCAAATAATCATGAGGTTCATGATCTCGATGGCACTCAAAAAGATTAATCCACAACGTAACTCAAATCGAGATGAGTACTTGTTCAATGGTTGCATCACTAATGCGAACATTAGGATGAAGCAAGAAAAGATAGATAACATCGATATATGTAGGATTTAGCAATCAAAGGTAGTCTTTTTCATTAATCACAAACAAGTTTAAATTGTACCGTAACACATTATGTGTCACTATGTCATACAATTCCAAGAACTCATCCTACCAACTAATGTCTCAGTTAGGTTAGGGATTATTTTTAAAAGATACCACAATGAATACTAATCTACAAGAGTCATTAGGTGTTCCACATGTCCCAGAAGATCCATCGGTCTCAATTCAGAAGAAGATTTCTTCAATTTATTTATTGGACACTCGGCATCCTCGTTAGTGGACAATGGCCTAGGAACAACACTTATCACAAACTAACAATCAATTAAAACCTTATAATTCAATCACAGAACTTAACGACTTCCTCTTAACAATTTCTTATTCCACACAAGTTAAATTTTACTTTATTCAAGTTTCAACCAATTTTAATAGGACAATAAAAGCTCGATATGAACAATACTTAATTTTCAATCCTATAGCTCTTACAACAACAATTATCAAATAAGTCACTAGTATGAGATGACTCATACATTCAACTAGACTTCTCGGAAAGGTATTAGTGGCATGAGGCTTTTGAGTAATGATTCCAATGACAGCCTCAAGTGCAACATTCACCCTTTCGATTTCAAATCTAAGAATTGGATGACAACGAATCATATGACATCTTTCCAGGTGATAACGTTTTGTCAAACTCCACTCTATAAGGAAAGATCGTCATGACATCGATATCAGATTTAATCTCGCCAATTCTTTTTCAATATCACAATCAACTAATATCTACATTTCTACAAATATCAACCATTTGTTGGGATCATAAATATCCACAACTTGGTTTAGATCTAGGATTGCTAGAATTCCTACGAGAATAGCTTCGATTAATTTACTAGGGGATTTAGGGTTACCTGTGACAATCTACGTCGTATAAATACCTCGTATAAAAATCAAAATAATCATCAAACAATCATGTAATAAAATTACATCATATATATATATATATAATCCAAGTTATATATATACTAAAATAACACTTCTCAGTCTTGGCCTTGTCGGTAACTCAGGAATTCTTCGGCACCGTTATAGTCAAAAGATTTTTAGAGATTTTTAGAAAAATGTTTATAGTTAAAAGATTTTCAAATGTTTTATTCAAAACCTTGGTTTTAAAAATCTTTCGTTCTCTATAACGAGAGCTCTGATGCCAAACTGTAACACCCCCAAATTTATACAACTTAATACAGCGGAAGACTAGTTGGTGTTACGGGATAGCACATTACTCACATCATAGACAACGCTTAAAAATCGCGTCGTTTAATAATAAAGCATTTCCATTCATAAATATCAAAGTTACATAGGTCCCAAGTCATTATATTTCATACAAAGTTTTACAAAGTATTTGAATGGAAAATATTGTTTAAGTGCGGGCCATGAATTCTTGTCGTCTTCCCGAGAATTACTTTCAAGTACCTGAGATAAAACATGTTAAAAGAAAAGGTCAGCGATAACGCCGAGTGAATTCATAGAGTTTAATAAATTCCATCAATATAACTTTGGTATAAAATTATTACCAAAAATCATTCTGTACAAATCATTGTAATAGGCCATAAAATAGCCAAAATCATTTTATACAAATCTTCACCAAAATCATAATATATGTATTTGCCTTAAAAATCAGTATACGAGCCAATGTCGTAAAAACATCATACAATACGTCTTAAGACGTTGTATGAAAATAAAAACCGTTATATGAATATGGTTATGAAAACCAAAACACATACATAATATCAATAGTATGACCCTGTATTGCTAGTCAGGCAATACGTCGTAATTCGGAGCGTCTAGTAGTATTTCGTTAGTTTTGGATTATTATAAGCCGCATGACATTGTTACCTTACTAAACCAAACAACGGGTAGCTAACCCGATACTCAATTTGCCAATCTAAGTTAGCGTATCGTCACAATAATCACGCTATAGAAATCTTCTCATACATAAATTCGCTTACCAATCAATGTGGCACGACGGGGATCAACCGTCAAGGCGCGAACTCGGGTGATCGTCCCCAAATAGTACTATTAAATGCATAAGCGTCTACCAAATCCCGGTAGTTCACAATTCATGCTAATGGGACTTTTAGTGACATAACCTAACTTTAATAATCCATTTAATTTCATCTATCGGGTCCTTTAATCATTTATCGGGTCATACAATCGGGTCATACAATCATTCGGGTCTAAATCAATAAACAAACAATCGGGACAAATGGTGTCCTATTTTATAAAAACTAACATGTTATCTCCCTCGCGTGTTTATAAAACATTTATAAAAACATTTAAAAGAGTGCGAGGCTATGAACTCACGTTGATGTGGGAAGGCGGGTTATCGGCAATTCGGACGGACGGTACGTGCTTCAATCACGGAAACCTAGACAAAAAATACTCGTCTTAGACTCATGTCCAATGACTTTATAAAAATAACAATTATGTATACATATGATGATTATATATATATGATGATCAAGTGGGTTTACATATTCTCGTTTACTCATTTTAGTGTTATATGTCGATAACTTTTATACTAGTTTACTGGTTTTATCTATTTACGTATTTTAAGTCCAATAAACTTATTATAAGTTCCTTAACTTGTTTTAATCCATTTTATACTTATATTATCAGTATTTAAACTTTACAAGTTGGGCCCAAATGGGTTATGCCCAATAAGTTCGTTTATAAGTGTTTTAGTCCATTTTTGTTGTATTATTAGTCCAATGATGTTAATTTAGTCCGTTAGCGTCCGTATGTCCTATAGTTCGGGTCTTATCGGTTTTTACTTGTTATACATGTTTATATATCAGTATATGATTTTTATAAAGCTTACATTAGACGGGTCCAACCATCTAAGTTTTATTTAACAAAAACGTTAATTTTACGGTAATAGCCGAAAAAGTCGTAAAAATCATGTTTATAGTTTTATAACTTATAAAACATAACAAGTTACCATTTTTATAAAATGTCCCCTTATTTAACCTTTAACATATTTATATAAATAAAATACATGAGTTAGTGGGTTTTAACTTTGCATTTTATACAATATAATTTTGAGTGCTTATATAATAGTATTATACTTTAATTTCCAAAATCTGATTTTTATCTTCACTTTCACCAAAACTGCCATATCTAGAGTTCTATATGGAGATAGAAGCTCAAATTTTTATCACATAAACTACATGATATGTGCTACATTTAACTCTACTATAGCTACTGTTGAATCATCTTCTAAATACTTTCTAAAAATCGTCCAAAACAGTGAACTCAGATTTGTATCTTAAACTTGTTTTGATCATATCTCACTCATTACAATGATTCCATTGCATGGCCAACTCTCACATGTGTACAAGACCCATAGATTACTTTATATCAATTCTACTTCATCATTTTATCAGTTTACCATATGGTTCTTTACTGTTTTATACAGCCAACAAATTTAGACAAGATTTTAGCCTTGTTTCTTATAGTTTTTCACCTTTTTAATCATGTTTATCAACAACAAATCCCCCCACAATATCTTTATCATCATATAATCATCATATACATATACAATAGGAAATAAAATACATGTTTACATAATCAAAATAACAAGAAGATGAGGAGGGCAATCTTTATACCACCATGATGATGTAGGTTGATCAAAACATGGATTTTGATGGAGAAACTTGTGATGCACCAAGACCATCTTCAAGACCACCATTCTTCATAGACTCCTTGTGGAAAATCAGCCCTACTACTCCATGAAAACTCCTCCTTGGATGTTATAAGGACCACCAATCAATAGGGTTTCAAAAGGGCTTCAACATATGTGTATATAACATAAGATTTCATGGTTGTTTTTGATCAAAATTGGTGTTTAAGGGGTAATATGGAACAGCATAGGTGAGGTGGTTGAGAGGATTTTTGAGCTTGTTTGCATGTGTAAATGATGGTAATGAGAAGTGGCTAGTGGTTTTGATTTTAGTGGAAGCTTAAAGTGTAAGCTAAGACAAGTGTAAGCAACAAGAGTGTAAACTTGACACCAAAGTGGTATGGTGTAGTTATGTAGCCGGTTTTGAGTGGGGTGGGACAAGTGTCCCACTTGTCTCATCCCTATTTATTTACGGGTACTCCTCGATTCTAGTTTCCTCGATTTGCGTGCCCTCGGGTCGTTTTACGAAAAACGTTTTTATAAATTATGAATCAACGGCACAAAACGAATCCAATAAATTTTTTTTCATCAAAAACGGAGTTCGAAAACGTAAATACGTAATCCTAGGGTTTCCGGTTTAGTCGTAAAGGACGTTAAAATAAAATCGTAAGTCCTAATCTCTTCTCGTAAATTTGTGAGTTTATGAACTAACACAAATTTAAAACTCCAAATAATATTCATGGACAAATTTATTTTCTGAAATGTCGGACTGTCACCAAAGACGGTGTATGTAAACATAAGCACGTAACGTTGAATCCTCCGGTTAAGACGTAGTCGATGCTACTCCAAGACGTAAATCCAAATTTCTTCCCAAAAATAAGTGAGTTCATATTGTAACATTAAAATAATGTTTTTAAATAATATTCGAGAATAAAATATCAACCATAAATTGACGGATTGTCACATCAAGTATGTGTCATTTGCATGTAGGTCATGCACCTACTTGTAAAATATCTCTTAAATATCTATATGATCTGATCATATATTTAAATTTAGGAGGGAAAGGGTTTTGAATATGTTTTGGAGGGAAAAACCTAAACTAGGTCCTAATTAGGGCTTGTAACTTGTAACATTGTAATTTTGGCGATTAAGCGTTTAGGAATGTGATTAGTGATGGATTATGAATTAATTAGGGTATGTACATTGTAATTAAGAAGTTTGGGTCTTTGTTTTGAAGTTTAACAAAGGTTTAACGTGAAAATAGGAAGAAAACTTAAGCGGGTTAGGGTTTCTAATGATTTATGGATAAGTCTTAGTAAAAGTGATTATCCTTCAATTATCTACTGATGTAAACTCAATTTATACATCCTAAATTTTCCTCAGTGTGTTCATGAAGTCCTTACATTGGTTTTACTAAGTTATTCTAAGTAAACATGTCTAAAGGGTAAAAATACCCATTTTGACCTAATTTACAAGCCATGCTTTGAAATGTTGTACCTTATGCTTTAGGGTACTTGTACATTATCTTAATTTAATCTTATTACCTTAATGAAGTGATATGAGTGTTTGTAAACTTGTCCAAAAAGACTAGATAGTGATTCTATGTAGATTTCTTAATATAAGGGTTTTTAGGTCACTAATCCTAATGACTTTCTATCTTGGGTAATTAGGGTTTATATCTTAATATAGCTTATTATAGGTCTCACATGGTATGTTTATGACTTACAGGTTTCTACATTCTTAGTTTAAGGATTTATATAGGTTCATCATATTCTAGGGACAATTATGAGAACTTAAGATCCTATGCTTTGATAACTTGTACCTTATCCTTTATTAACTTGTAACTTAACTTGAAATAAATGTATAATATTAATATGATACTTAGTTGAGTTTTGTAATTAGTGGGCAAAGATTAGACTATAATTCAATGTGAAATGGATTTTATATGCTAATCTTGGTTATTATGTCTTAACTTGTAATTAGGGTTGGATTAGTGAATATTAGTATTTTGTGATCAATTAACATTCCTTTATATGATAGATTATAATTAGTATATAGTTTTTGATACTTGTACATAGATATTAGGTAGTTATATTGCTTGAAACATTGGTTACCAAGGGTTTTAAGGTGGTGATCTAGACTATTATGTACGTTTACTTGTAATTAGCTTTCTATAGTTTATTCTTACCATTCTTAGGTATTATTATGTCTTCAAAGTATAAATTACAACTTTTTTATAATTCATAGTTACTTATTCAAGTGTATACTCCATTTATAGTTTACCATTCTGAGTTTACAACTTATTTATAGGGATTCTAGGGTTTCTAAGGGAATTTAGGGCATCATAATTATATTTGAGATTATGGTACTTATAAGATTACTTTTAGAGTCTAGACTTGATATATATAAGGTCTTCACATCTTATAAAGATAAGTAGAGTTGGTAGTGTGAGTTGTGTGAGTTTGTTCACCTTGTTATGTAAGCTACTCACATAATTCATATAGGAAAAACAAAAATTTTCACTATAAAAACAAAGTATTATTTATTTCACAAGAATGATGTACATAATACATAGATGAAAATATTGGGTTTTCATACAACCTCTCGGCTTCATTGATTTTGAGAAACCGGATCATGTTTTAAGAATGCTCTTTATGGTCTTAAACAAGCACCCAAAGCTTGGTATGATAGACTTAAAGCATTTCTTGTAAAACATGAGTATACCATAGGAATGATAGACGATGTGCTATTTACAAAGAAGAGAGGATATCACCTTATCATTGTTCAAATATATGTCGACGACATTATATTCGGTTCAACGTGTCTAAGTATGTCTGATGGTTTTTCCAAAATATGCATGATGAGTTCGAAATGAGCATGATGGGTGAACTTAACTTCTTTTTAGGACCCCAAATTAAACAAGTGTACGACGGTATTTTCTTTAATCAATCTAAGTATGTTAAAGAAATTATAAATAAATTTGGATTAGAGGATGCTAAGCCTATTAAGATCCTCATGGCCTCGGATACCAAACTCACAGTAGATGATGATTGTGATTCGGTAGATATGCATTTATTTCTTTGGCTCCATAAAAAAAAAATTTTCTTAAGATTATTTTTATGGTATGTTGAGACATTACCAGTCTCCTAAGAAATTTTTAATGTACCCAATATTTTTTCAATTCTTAATAAATGAACAAGTGTCTGACCTCCCTACATCATCTAGTTATTAGACTGTTCCTTCTTTTACTAGCAAAACATTTTTGCTTATGAGGAAAAATGGCAATTTTTTTAAGGATAATCACCCCATTGTTTGCCTATATGCAGGTTCAACCAGCTGACGGTGAGGCTCCTAGTTCATCCAGTAAGCCTCAACAAACTCCCTCACCTTAACAATCCTCAAAGGAAACTGCTTCTGCTTCTTCCTCTCATCATGACCAAGAAGTTGATCCTAATCAAGCCTTAGAAAGTTGTGATAAAAAGATCCATTTATCCTATAACAATACTTTTGCAAGTGGTTCACCACCTGAGGGTGCTATTTATTTTCCTGATTTAACTAATCTTTGTCAGTGCTTATCCCAACAGGTTCAGGATTTAGAAGCATCAAAGGAAACCCAAGATGAAAAGATTGCTTATTTAGAGTCAAAGCTCAATAAAATCAAAAGATGATGCAAACTTTGGATTTGTCATCACAAGGATTTTGTCAAGGCTCAAATGAGAAAGAAAATACATACAAAGAAGTGCATGAAGAAGAGGAAAAAGAGGGATTCATCCAAACATGGGAAGAAAACTGATTAAGCTGGTCCTTCTTCTGGATTGGCTAACTTTGATACAAAGAATTCTCACAATGAGGGGAGGAATGATGATGCTGATGTAGAATACATGGTAGAAGATGATGTGGTTTAGGAGCAAGAGGCGCTACACATGGAGCATAAACCTTTATTAAGTGAAGTGTTTCTATAACCTATTCAATCTCCAGAACAGATACAACCAATCAATGAATCTCATACATAAACAATTGATGTGGCTCAAGTTGATGTACAAAGTCAAGAACAACAGCCTGAGCATAGCTTTGGACTACATTTTATTGGAGCGGTACATGACTCAGCACAAACTAAGACACAATCAATTGATAAGCCCACAAGAACCAAGGATCTCAATATTGAAGAGTCAAATTCTGTTAAACAAAAGGTGTCTGGTGATAGCTTGGTGGTAGAAGAAAAACAAAGTGCCGAAATGTTGAAAGTATCAGCGAGTATGGCAGTACCGGTGCATAAGAGCCAAGTACCGCCAAGCAAATACCAAGTACTGTTGGATTTGCAGGTATCGTTATTCAAATGGTTGGTTCATAACAGCCACAAGATAAAAATGGAGTTTCTGAAGAGAATGCCACTCCATCATTTTGAGATGACATTACAATAGACAAAATTTTATTGGAACTAAAGGAGAAAACATCTATTGAAAAGGCCAAACAAAAAGAAGTTGAAGTGGAAATTTCAGAGGTTGAGCAATCTCAAGACATGGAAGTTGAGATTGCACAACCACATGAGACTGAACAGGTTGTTGATCCACCAATTGAATCAGAAAGTCGGGTGGAACAACCTAGTAAAGCTGAAACAGTTGAACCTACAGAGAAGGATGTTCAAGTTACAAGAACTAAAGAAAAGTGAATTTCTATTCCTGGCCAAGATGAAAAAGAACAACCTCTTAGATTTAAGATGAAATTGCAAAAGATTGACCCTAAAGATAAAGGAAAGAAGGTCTTGGAATCGGAATCAAATACTAAAAGTGATTCAGATAGCATTGGAGGTGTAGAGAAAAAATTTAAACAATTGGCACGTGATGAAGATGTTGAACTAAAAATGCAATAAGACATGCGTTTTGAAGAAGAGCGGGAATTGTTTACAGTAAGAAGACTTCAAGAAAAAGCTTTCATTAGTAAGTATGATGAGATTCAAGCTTTAAAATTTAATGTGGATGCAACTCCTGTTGAGGGTATGTATGTTGAAGAGAAGGAAAAGTATGACGATGAGGAGAAATTAACGCTGATCATGGATATGGTCAGAGAACAGAAAAGGCATTTACCTGAACAAAGGGATGTTGCTAAGAGGGGAAAGCCGCCAACAAAAACACAGCTAAGCAGCCAGATGATCACTAATCTGAAGCATGTTGGACCTTTCAAACAAGCACAACTCAAAGGAATATTTTTTATGAAATACATTCCCTATACGAGAAGTATAAAAGATGCTTTGAGAATTTATTCCAATAGGTTCAGAAAGGGACAAGCAAGAGCTTCAAAAGATGAATGACGAGAGAATAAGAAGATGTTCCCCCACTGAAACATAAAAGGTACTTCCATGACCAAAAGGTACTTTTATAGATAAAGGTACATCATATGAAGTTACAAAGATTAAAGGTAAATCCCGTCAATAGTGAATGATTTCACAAACTCTGACCATTGTGGGTAAATCCCACTAGAAAGGCAATACCCTCTATCAAGTGTTTGCCCGTTTACAACATATGGGGCCTCTTGTTTATTTCTCACCGAAAGATCGTCAAATAAAGGAGATGATGCAGAATGGTAATATCATTATTCGCACCTGCAACCCCAAAAGATGCATGTCATATCCACAATTCGAATGATGCAACAACTTCTAGTATTATGGGTGAGTATTTTTTTATCACCTCTCCCATATTGGTCATTCCATCCTTTCGGAAAACTAACCCATTCCTAGTGCATATAATCAATAATACCAAGCATCTTTAGAAACCACGAATCATATTATGTGCGGCATATACGTTCTGAATGTCATCTAATTTATGTTATTTAAAACTCGGCCTGAAACAAATCCATTACACACATCATAAAAAAATATAGACAATTGTGTGCACAATGTTCCCACATTTACTAGTATTCATCTAATGCATCCGGTGTTGTACCATATGAATGTGCATTTCATAAAGACACTAACTGTTAGCCCTATATTTTATATAGTCGAACAAGAATGTAATAGGTCATCTTAGTCGTTAAAGGTCTTGTATTGAAATAGGTTAGTCGGGAAAACCGGGCTTGGACTTTAAGCTAATATTGTATAAGGTAGGGGCTTTATGCCCAAGATAGGCGAAGCCCGGCCCAAGAAACAAGCCCATGAGCTAACCAAGCTCATGGGTATATAAACCCTCTTTCTTGTGTGGAAGAGGGTGTTGGTTCATTTTACTTTCTCTCTCTAGTAAACGTTAACCTTCCACCATTCTCTCTACTTTCTCTCTCTAACTTTCTTCTCTTTCTCTTTCTAAATATAATCTAAATCTTGTGTTATGGATTGAAGTGGAATTAACATTTGGTATCAAGAGCCTATAGTTGATAGGTGATTGAAGATTTGTGGTGTGTTCTTTATTGGATTCGTGAGTTTTGATAGATTCTACCCAAGTTTCAAAAAAAATTCGTGTTTTTGTTGTTCCAAGTAATCCACATATCGTCTACATAGTTGTGGTAGAGATTTGGGTGCTTTGGTTTGGTTAAAATCACGGATTTCTAGGCAAAACTCTCAATTTTTTTATCTCAAGTTTCGGAACAGTACTCACATTGCGACAGATTTGGCTGGATTTCCATCGCAATGGCTAGGTTTCTGTATTGCGACCATAATTGCGACCAATATTGCGATAGGGTTTCTTTTTGCGATACACATTGCGATAAAATCTTGTTTGGGTATTGCGATAGAATTTTAGTGTGCATTGCGAGAGAAGCTTTTGAGACATTGCGACAGTTTGAGATTTGGCATTGTGACAGATTACTTTTGGTATTGCGACAGTTTACTTCAGGGATTGTGATGAGTTATTGCGATGCTACATTTTGTTCGAGTACTTTTTAGACTTAGCCACTATCTAGACTAGTCCCGGGACATAGTTTACCAAAAAAAAAAGTGTTTTTTGGCGGGAAAACCATAGTAAAATGTATTTTTTTCCTAGACTATTTTTATGCCATTTAAGCTTCGATCTCAAATTTTGGCGATACGAACAAATTTTCGACCAAAAATTCGAATTTTCGGACCAAAATTCAAATTTTTAGGCTATTTTAGGTTTTATTTTTGTCAAAATTTTTAACTTCTCAAATTTTTTCCCTACTAGTTATTGGATATTTCGAACTCGATTTCAAAATTTGGCGATTCCAAAATTTTCGATCTACCGTTATATCGGACTGAAGAATTTGTTGTCGGACTGAGAAAAAATAGGAATTTTTGGAATTTCAACCACACTCACATCACAACACATCTACTAAGATCCATAATCCATACACATCATATCCTCTTACTACATCCCCTCAATGGACATCTTCAATACAACGGATTCAACAACAACAACTTCTATGAATGAGGTGATTAAAGAGAAGATGCAGAATCCAGTGGTTCAGACAAATACTAAGCCTCCAACCAGTAAACCTACTAACAAGGATTCTACAACCAAAACCGTTCATGCAATCAAATACAAGATGTCGAAAGAAAAAGAAAGATGCATGGAATACTTAAAGTTGCTTCAGTCACACCTTCAGGTTCTTTCAAGAGAAGACCTAAAAGGCACTCGTCTTGAAATTGGATTCAAACGAGTATTCGTTCTACTATTTGGTAAAGATGTTGAGACATTCACCAGCTCGATGCTACATCATGTGGACCATCTTCAACACGAACTTGACAGAGATGATTTTCACGATATTTTATGCATGGAGCTCCTTTTAGCTCTCAACATTCAGTTCCAGTAATTCATTGACTCAAGTGGCTTATCCACCAACGATAGAGAGTTCGCAAGTACATACTTTACCAAATATACTCTCGTAGATATTCAAGCGTTCAAAGAGTCACTTCTTCGACATATGAGTAATATAAAGAAGTCAATTGCTGAAAGAACACGCCATCAAAGGCAATTGGAACGAAGGGTGAATCAAAGACTGATGCAAACGAAAGATAGCGACGTCGATAAGGGTCAAGCATTGGATGCTTGTTCGGTTGATACAGAAAATAGCAGGGTGGAATCAGATACTCATCATACCAGCACAAGCTCAGGGAACGATACAGAAGCCACTGATTCAGCTATCGGACCCGTATGTGATGATGAGCCAAGGGCTGAGGTACAATTAAATATTGATTCTAAAATTCACGAGCTCGATACTTTGTTAGCTCAAAAGACAAAAGATTTTGAGGATTCCAAACTCGATTTTTCAAAGAAAAATAACAAATTTGAGGCTTATTTTGAAAAACATGAAAAAGCAAATGTTGTTCTTGAACAAAAATTGGATCGTAAGATTCAAGATTCCAACACCGAAAAAGAACATTTTGTGAAACATATAAATTTGTTAGAATCAAAGTTGGCTTCTCAAGATCCAAGTCCTCCGCCTGCTTCATTAAGTGAAATATCTGTGCAACCTATCGACACTGTAGACAGTAATGACGCGAATGTCGAAAATGACATATTTGACAATATGAATATTAATTTAGAACAACGTGTCGCTCAATTACTTCTACAAAATGAGCAATTAAAGGCTCAGATTCAGGAAAAGGTTTTTGCACTGATAGCGGTGAAAAATGAATTAAGGAAGTTAAAAGGATATAGTGTGGATACTAAGTTAGCAAAGCAGTCAGTCTTGGGGAAACCTCCTTCTCAAACATTCAGAAACCGCTCAGTTGCTAGACAACCGAATGCGTTTAAATATAAACGACCCAAAACGTCGAACCCGAGGTTTGCATCCCAAGTAGACGTGCATAGCAGTTTGCCTAAACCAGTCACTCCACAATCTAGACCCTTTTTAAGAAAGTCTGCTTCTGCAAAACCCGATCACATGAATGTTTCAAGCAACTCTAGATCTAGCTCCAAGAACATGCATGGGCGTCGTTCAAATGACACGGGTCATAAAAGCTATCTAGAGGATGCTAATAACAAGACAAAAGAAAGAGATAGGACAAAACCACAACCTAGGAGCGATAATCACACATCTAGGAATTCTAGACACTTCTATGATGTGCACAAATCCGCCAACCTTAGGAACTCTAGAGCCTTCTCAGATGCTAAGCACTTTGTTTGCAAGAAATGTAACAAATGTGTGTTTAATGCCATTCATGATGATTGTATATCAAAAGTCCTGAACAAGGTGAACCAAAACGCTAGAGCACCTCAAAGACGGAATCCTAACAGAAATAGTTTTTCTCCCAATAAGTCTTCCGCTGTGCATGAGAAAACTATAACTCCTAGACCCTGTCTTAGGTGGATACCAACGGGTAGAACCTTCAAAACTATAGGTCTTAGGTGGGTTCCTACTAGAAAGATATTTCCCTCTAGCACGACAAAGGTTCACAGTGAACCCACACATAGTTCTCATAAAGATATCTCTAATCCAAATGCAAGCATAAAAACTACTAATGAAAGTGCAGGTACCGACATCACGGTTCAATGGGAACACAAAGGTCCAATATTTGTAACCCGTTCAACAAAATACACTCTCAAAGTTTGGTTGATGAAGAAGCAGATATTAAAGAAACAAGTGTCTCAGGGGTTTCACAATTAAGCTTTAAAATGACTTACAGTCAAATTACAGGTTGTAACTCGTTCCTCAAAGACAGGGAAGTTTATCTCTTCAACGATAACTTACCCACAAAACGAGAAATTAACTTTTCTCGGAAATGAGCTATCAGTAAAAAGTTCAAAGTTTTTAAGCTCATGTAACATGGCTTATAGTCAAATTAAAGACAGTAACCCGGGCTCACAAGACAGGAATGTTCATCTCGATGATGACTTATCCTCGGAGCGAGAAATTCAATTTTCTCGGACACGGGCTTATTTTAAAACTATTCGAAAGTTTTAAGCTCGTATATATGACTTCTTAGCGTATCACAACTTAGGACTTCGACATCAACTAAGGAAAGTATATCACGGATGATAACTTATCCTTCTAAACGATAAATTAATATTTTTCGTTCATGAGCTTCTCATAAAAACATTCCAAGTTTTTAAGTTCATGAAAAATGATTTCTAAGTAAATGTCAGCTTAGAAATCGCACTTTACCTTAAGGAAAGTTTATCACGGATGATAAATTATCCTTCACAACAAGAAATTAACTTTTCTCGGTCATGAGATAGTCACAAAACAGTCAAATTTTTGAGCTCATGAAAATCAGGTCCGTTTTACCGAAAGGGAAGTGTACTTTCAGTGCGCTTTCCCTAAGAAATAAAAGAGAAGTCTTCTATCATGTGTATTTTAAAACCGTTGAACACAATTTTTCAAGAATTTCTCAAAAGGTTTTTCTAAATCTTTCAAGATTGTGTGTTCAACACTCCTTTCCTCATAATGTGGTTTTTATATCTCAAAAATGTCCTATGTTATTTTGATCAATTTTTGAGGGGGGTCATTTTAAAATCAAGCCTTTAATGTTGTTGGGTACATCTCAGATTTTGTCATATTTTATGTATCCAACACATTCCGAAAACGGTTTAAAACTGTCATATGTAATATACCATATCGGATAAGGCATCTGAAATTGTGTATAATGCAGTTCGTTTTTCTCAGTTCTTGCTAATTGAAAGTCCTAACAATAACGGGTCTTTTACTGTTTTTGGTTGTTAATATTTTTTTTGGATATTCTATTTGCTAATTCAAACAATGCCTTGCAAAACTGAAAAATATAGTCTACTTATATGTAAAACATCGTGCAAATACCAAGTTTTTATTCAAGTAAAATTCAAAATGTAAATTTTACAACTAAAAAGGACTGAAATGGTAAATTCTATGAAAAGTAAATGCTCAAAATGTAAAAATAACAAGTACAAGGACTGAAATTGTAAAATCAGCAAACTATGAGGATCAAAAATGTAAACTATGCAACAAACCAACCAATTTGTAACAAATTCCAAAACTACTAACTGAATTTTTACAAAATAGGAAAGTTAAAGGACCTGATTAAAGAAAACCCTAAAAAGTTGTACGTTTAGCCAGGTTTAAAAGTATTCTAATTCAAGAAGGACTAAAGTGCAATTTCTGAAAAGTTTTAAGCCAAAACGGGTTTCAAAAACAAATAAGCTCGTTTGAGCGTATTTCTCAAACAAAATTGTTAAAATCACTTGCAAAATGCTTAAAATCACAAATAAGCTAGACCTGTAAGAGGAAATTTGCTGAAAATGACTAATAAGCTGATAAGCACTTTCCAATAAGCACAAAATAAGCTCTACAAAAATCTAGACATGCACAACCTGATTTTTGTATTAAAACTGATTAATGAACTCAAAACATGAACGGGAAATCAAGTCTTATCAAAAATCATCAAGAAATAAGCTTGGAATTTGAAATAAGCTGAAATTGGCTTACGTTGACCAGCGTTGACCAAGCTTTTTTTTAAAAAAGCTCAAAATCTCAAAAATCAACCAACAACACTAACTAAGTGATTTTGTAAAAGAAAATTGACAAGTTTATGAAGAGGATTAAGAGATATGAAAAAGCAGTTTTCAATTTATAGAAACTTCCATTTGCTTATCAGTTTGGAATTTTGTTTATTTCTACTTGCTTACTGAAAACTGTACAAAAAGCTTATGGAATCTGAAACTTCATCTTATGACCTACAAATGAGAACTGGTTTGGTAGAATTTCATCAAGAATTAAGTAATGCCAAGCAAATAAATCTGACAACTTTTTATGACTAAACTGACTGAAAATTGACCCAAACCTTTTACAATGCCAATTTCCTTTTTGACCTTAAAGTTGACTTGAAAAAGACTCAAAACCTTTTGTAATGACTTATTAACTAGAAATGAACTTTAGTTTGCCAAAAATCAACACTTGAAAATCAGATATCATATAATGCCAAACACTCATTAACTGAACTTTAAAAGATTTTTGTGAAGCCTTTTTAAGCACAAGACAAAGCTGAGTAAAAAGCTATAGCAGACGAAATTTAGTAACCAAAATATGATGTATGAGAACTAAATGCAAGTATTGAAAGCAACTAGAACTCAAATAAGAAAGCAAGGCTAAAAATGACTGAATAAAGCTAACAACTAGAACAAATTTCAAATCAATAAGCAGATTAGCTACACTTAAGCTAAAACAAGTCTAGAATCAAATCAAAACCAAGCTAAACAAGTTTTATCATACATTCATCAAAGATTTAAGCTAAGAATGTAGCATGCATTTTGACCATTAAGTGGAACCAAAACAAGAAGCGTTTGCACCTTGTGAAGTATCCTTTGAGCAGTAGAGGAGTGTTGAACTCTCTAGTCTAGTGCTAACCACCACCTTAGCACTAGATTCAACTATCTACAATCAACAAATCAGCTACACATCATCAACAAGGCTAAAATGCCTTGAATTCATCACAAATGCTATGAACTTGGACTGAAATCAATCAAACAGCTACTATCTTCACTCCAAGTCAGTTATGATCAAGGAATGATCATAACAAACTCAAATCAGCAACAAGAATATCAATGGAAGCAGGATATGAACAGTAAGATGATAAGGAAATTTGGCGGGAAAGTAAGGATTTGAATTTTATTAATGGAGAATTGGTTACAAAGCTGTTAAAAGGTTACTAACTAACTAACTAACTCAAGAGTGTGTCAAACTCTTGAGTAGTTTAGCTAAAAAGGAGAAATGGTGAAAGGAAAAGTAAATGTGTGTGTTTTCACACTTTACAACTACACAACAAGAAATGAAGACTAAACAGGCTATTTATAGACTTGGGAAGAAGATCAGTTGGGGTTGGTGACGTGTTGGAACCATTCCTAGGTCTCCACGTGTCCAAATTCTGCTTAATTGATTTTCAAGTATGAACTCAAATTGGGGGTTCTTTGTTGAGTTGATTTCATGTTGATTGGTTATGGCCAATGGATTCGTCTTGTTATTTTGAGCAATTTTCATGTTAAGCACTTTTCTTGAAATCCACTCTAGCTCTAACCCGTTCCTGGAAATCTTGTTCGTTTTGAAGATGCCACGTGTCAAGCTTTGATTGGTTGAAATGAGTGCACACGGATTGCACTGTTGTGATTTGTTAATTAATGAAGGCGGCGGTAGTGGATATTAAATGTGGTGATGTGGCGATCCAAAGTCATGTTTTCTTGCCTTCTCATTGGTCCACAGCTTATCACATGGATTCACTTGTATTATCTTTCCATAAATGGCAAAAATCACCCCTTGACTTTGGCAGATTGCATTTAAAGGCTAGCAGCTTCATTTCTTTGGCATTTTTAGTCCTTCAAACTTCATCCTTGAGCAAAAATGATCCTTTGACTGAGTTGACTTGAATGTTGACCTTGTTTGACTATGATCTTGACTTATACATATTTACACTTTGGTCCTTCAACTTTGGCAAATTGTCAAGATAGGTCCTTGCACTTCAAAGTCTTGTCACTTTTGATCATTCTTTGTCTTTTTCATCAAATTAAGCTTGATTATTCCTTGTTTGCTTGGAAATGCATCCTTTTACCTACACAAGTGTACACAAACACAAACATACCACATAATACTATTTTTACAAGATAAATTGGTATTTTGCTTCATGTTTTAGGGTTATTTGTTGATAAATTTATATGAGTTTTAGCTCATATCAAATCCCCTACACTTGAACATTGTCATGTCCTCATGCAATTCTATATATTTTAAAGCACAAATTTACATTCTCCTCATAATTAATCCACCTTGGCCATATGGAATGCATCTACACTACCCTAGACTACATGATGCATGATTTTGATTTTTAACAATGCAATGAACAAGATACAATTCTATCTATATCTTTTTGTTTTTTCTTGAAATGGTTTTGATGGAAATAACTCATAAAGAATTCAATGACTTTGATTAGGGCTTGGGTACCATGAACATTTATCACCCTCAAGTTTCACTTTCCCCATACCAAGCTTAAAAATGGGATCATTGCATTCACAAGTAAAAAGTGCATCAACTTATTCATGACAATTAAATGTGGAACCGGTTATTATTTTAGCAAATTGCTTGAGGGCAAATTTGTCATTTATTCAAGTGTGAAGTATAAGAAATGCAAAATCCAAAAATAAGGAAGCACGGTTTTAATCCTAAGTAATCCTCTCATCCATTACTTGAAAAACCGCTCACAATTAATACAAGTCCGTTTCAAGAATAATAAGTCATTCGCCTTATGTGTAAAATCCTCATGTCATGCTTTCATAAGTAGCTACACACTCGCTAAGGAAAGAAAAATAAAACTCACGCAATAATTTACATCCGCCATCTTTTTGAGACTTTGGATCTTCAACCCCGCAACCCGTCAAGGTAATATTGGATTGGAGCAATCTATTGAATCCCCGCAACCCGTCAAGGTAGTATTGAAACTCAATAGTCACTATAATTAACACCACACTGCCCCTCTTGGGAGTCTTGTATTATTTTTTTTTATTTTTTATTTTTTCTTTTCCTTTTTTTTTACTAGCCACTCATTTTTTTCATAAGCCGCTCTTATTTTTCTTTATTCCTCACAAAGAAAGTTCAAAAGAATAAAAGGAAAAACACCCGCTAAATATTGAGCATGACATAAGTCTAGTACACATAAAACATTCTAACTTAGAATCTTAAGACGTACTCATACCAACCATGAATGATTAGACAAAAATGCATAAGAGATTACAAACCAATTAAAACCATTCTTGATTATTTGTTAACAATTATATACATGCGAAGAAAATAGAGGTAAAGAAGAGAAGGGTTTAGCCACAAGTAATTATCATGAGGTTTATCTAGCTCTTTTATACTTGCTTCAACTCTATCATTTCCCATTCTCCACAAATTTAAAATCTCAAATAATGAGATTGGTGGATGCTTAGCCTAATAGACCAATTAAGGACTACATGGTTAAGGATACTAGCTAGAGAATGCTAAGATAAGCAAACTCGGGTTGAGTCAAAATATCCATGGCGGGCCTAATATGTCAAAGAAGTCTAAATTTGTTAAAACCATGTTTTATTATATTTTTTTTCCTTTTTATATATTTTTGATGAAAAGTAAAAGAAGAAATATATACAATGCAAATGTATTATGCGAATGAAAAATGATTTATGCAAAAATTATGAATGCATATTTTTGGTGGCCAAAGTAGATCAAAAATTTAAAAAATGTTTGAAAAATTAATTTTCCGTGTTATCAGGAAAGACAATGACAAGTTCTAGGTAAAGTCACTTCGATAGAAGACCCCCCTACACTTAAGCTAAACATTGTCCTCAATGTTTAAGAGCATGGAAGTATAAAACTTCCCCTACACTGTAAAACCCGTAAAAATAAGGTCATAATTTAATTATAATTTTCAATTATTTTGAAGTATTTTATAACGTTAAATATTATTATGTTTAACGGTTTAAGTTGAAACCGATATTAAATATTATAATTTAATATTTTGACGAGTAACGAGGACTACTAGTGATCGCGATACCGACGGATGCCTAAAATTTTATATTTTATTATTGATCGTTTCGATATTTAATATTTTCGACGATATCGTTTTAATTACGTATCGAGTCGTTATATTATTATTTTTGTGTGCGTTTAAACTTTTAAAAAAAGTATTTTTACGAAACCCGAGTCTCGTAAATATTTCAAAATTTACAATTTACATCTTCTACCCTTTTAAACTATTTTATTCCCTTTTGGACCAAACTATCACCTATTGGCAAAACTAACCCATGCATCATTATATAAAAAGTTTATATTTTTTTTACCACTAACTTTCACATAATATTTTTTAATCAAAAAATTTTTTCTCTCCCTTCTTTTTCTTCATCCAAACCGTACCCCCCTCCCCACCTAAACCCATTTGATTTCAAAAATTTAGCTTGAATCAAGCTAAAACAATTAAAGACCACATCTTAGATTTTCAAGGGCTTTCTAATGGTATAATTTTTATGCACATGCAAGAACATTT
Organism: Glebionis coronaria; assembly: GCA_025667525.1. NCBI lineage: Eukaryota > Viridiplantae > Streptophyta > Magnoliopsida > Asterales > Asteraceae > Glebionis > Glebionis coronaria. The sequence goes on along the minus strand of CM046879.1, from coordinate 512,542,346 downwards.
ATTTTTTTTTTGATATGATCCATGCTTGTTTGATCTATTTTGTTGTATGGGTATGTTGTTAGTGGTGTTAATATTATTATATTACTTAGTGGGGTGTTTGAATTTTTAAATTTTTAAGTTTGATTTATTTGATTTGTACATGCAAGTGATCTAGGGGTGTTGGGATTTGATTAGAGTTGTTAGTTGGTGATATTAGAAGTATAGGATTTGTTGGTTTTGATCAAAAACTTGATTTTGTATGGTTTTTAAAAGGTCAATTTTGGGCAGTAGGTTTGAGACCATTTTCGAGGGTCTTAAGTCTGGAAATAGATTAATATTATGGGATTATGTCGTAGAGAATTTCGAGAGCTTCGATTTCATATAAAGTAGGTCTTTCAACTCATTACGGATCAAAAGATACGCTAGTTTGAATTTCGTGTACCGGGAGACGAGTGTTGACACAATCCGAAAATTGTTGTCAATATTTGGATCGAATCTCGGGGACTATAAAATGAGTTTCAAAATGAGTCAAGGGCTGTTCTCAGGCCCCAATTTTGGTATTTTGAGTCTATTTTTAGAATCAAATGGCGGTTTTACAAATGGAGTTGTTTAGGATGGTCAAAATGGTTTCGTAAGACAAGGTCGCAAAACTGTCCGAATTTTGTAAGTCAAAGATGAGTCGGGCAGGGAACTTTAAAAGTAAAATCTTTTGATGGGCTCTTGGGAGGACTTTATACATATAGTAAGTAAGTTCTCTGAGTAGTATCATGAAGTTTTGATGTGTCTAAGTATGGAAAAACGGCTTGGACATTCGGTATGTTCCGGCAGATTGTTATTAAAGGCATAGAATAATAAAATGAATATATAGGAGAGTGTAATAGTATCACTTGTATCGTTTTCTCTCGAGTTTGTCGTGATTTTGTGAGTCGAGTTTTATATTCTTATGTATGATTTATTTCTCGAGTCTATTATTAATGAACGCACCTCATTTGATAGGTTGCGGTTCTCGTGTTTGAAAGGCATCATCTATCGTCGGCGATCGTCTCATTACCACTATCGGCTAAGGTGAGTCTATAGCCTCGTTTGCGCAATTACATGATTTTAAAAACCCGCGAGGGGGAATACATGTTTTATAAACTTAGAACACAAGGTTTTTATGGTATGCTTTGTCCCTCTATGAATGGACCCGTGGTTGCCTTTAAATTGCATTAAGTGATTGCCATTGTTAAAGCCTCAATTATGGACCGTTAATTAACCTATGATGGGTTAACCGCTAGTACGATTAATAGATCTATGGGGGAAGCCGCCCCGGTTCAGTTTGTGTGGACTTGTCACAGAAGCTTAGGCCCGACCTCCACACTGTTTGGACATATTGTATTGAGAAGTCAGGTATACGGCAATGTACCAATAATCTGGGGGTAACGACAATTAATAAATCTCATGTCTTATCAGACGTCTAAAGGGAGTGTCTAAGGGCTCGGTTCCATGAGCTTATTGCAATTTATGCTATATACAATTATTATTGTTGATGCAAATTATTAGATGCTTATAAGCATGCCACAAACTTATAATCTTTGCTTGTGTTCAAATTGATTACATAAACCTATAGATTCACTCGGCATTTTTGCTGATTGTTTTACTCACATGTATTTCAGGTAATCAAGAAGTGGAAGCTTGGAGGTCACGAGAATGAAGTTGTGCACTGCTATATTGTTCAAACTCTTTGATTTATTTATCGTTCCATTTTTTTAAAACAAACTAATATTTTGTTTTGACTTATCTTTTGGTAACGATTACTTGGGACTACGCTACTCTGATAAATGTTTTAGGAACGATAAATTTGAAACGTCTCTTTTCGAGTCGTTCTTTATAAATTATGTGTTGTTGTATCATTGTTTAGCACCCAAAAATGTATTCCGCTGCGTGTAAATTTGGGGGTGTTAAAGATTGGTACCAGAGCCATGAGTTATAGAGAACTAGGTCTTTATTTTAAAAACCTAAACTATAACTGTCAGTTTTTATTTTTCAAAGAGTTGGTGCACATAACTTCGCGTGACTTCAGGTTCAAGCTACTTCTGAGATTACAATTTTAGTATACGTTATTACGTATACCTTATTGCCAAGTATTTATAAATAAATACTATGATCCACTTATGGATATATATTTATATCTAGCATCTTTTTATCGATATATATTTATGTCGTTAAACTTTTCGATAAAAGTTTATCATTTATTAATGATTAACTTAAATAAATACATTGAATTTTCAAGATCTTTCTGTATTTATTTTTGAAGTATTTAAATTGCTTTTATTGCAAATTTTTATATTATGACCTTACATAACTTCATCTACGCGCGTTACTTTCATTGTTTAACCCTTTGTGATATCTATATAGATATCCAAATCGTCTTCTGACTATTTGTGCTTGGACGTCTTGAAACGTAGTCTCTAGACCATTGTGTAGTTCAATGTGTCCTTGGAAAAGACTAACCGCTATTGTGTGAGTCACACATTTTGAAACTCTCCTATAATCGTGTTGAATACTATCATGGTTTTCATAATATTTTGTTGATTTTATTATCGTTTTACACGACATGCGAAGATTTAATTCGTTGACATTTATATGTATCGACTCCGAAGTGTACTGTTCACTTATATCTCGGTAACGTCATCGTCATTTTATAAATCATCGTCTAGATTATGGCGCTAGATTGGAATACGATTTTACTTCTATAAAATTGTATCATTTGTTTTTCATTAACCTTCTTGCTCTCGGAACGCAACCCATGAATGTTCCATTCTTTTCTCGTTATGTTTTGGTGTTTTTGAAGAATCGTGGCACCAAGGAGGTTGCCTACATTGCACCTTGAAACTTAAATTACGAACGTCATTCACCGTTTCGCTTCCTTAATTTCGTGTTGAATACCTTGAAGTATCTTCTATCATTCATTATGCTATATTTTCATTTGATGCTCATTATGAGATTTATTTTTCGTTGTTGAAAAATCCACAAGACATGTGTGTATATATATATATATATATATATTGAGCCGTTAGGAAATGTCGAAAAATATATTTAATGGAGGAACTACAGGGACAGTATAAACAAGTCACAACTTAAAAGTAAAACCTGTGTTTTTAAAATAAAATAGTCAAACCTGCACAGAACTTGCAGGGGTATTTTGGTCATTTTACATTGGTTTTCAGGTCTCGGGTAAAACTAGAAAGTCGTCTGAAACGTCGTTTTGCATCAAAATGCTTTAGACTCCAAGTCTTGGAGATGTCGTTTATCGGGTCAATTAATCGGCTCATATTTAAAAGTCAAATCTGATAAGAAAATTCGGAACATGAGTTTTAAACGTTTCTAAGTAGTTTTGAGTTCATTTGAGATCGTAAAATTTTAACGAATATTATTTTACAAATAACTAATACTAGTTGCATGTGAAAATGTTTAAAAATAGAAACAGTACAGGATTAGCAATTACCGGAATAATGGGGTAATTTGAAAACGAATAATATACTTTCTTAAAAGCATGTTGTGTCTAGTATCTTACATAGAATACACATATGGATTGATTTATTATTTTTATATATATGACTCATTTGTCCTTCGATGTTATTTTATTTTATTCTCTTCTAACCTTCCATTGATTTGGGTTGAGTTTTGAAGTTTTGCCTTCACATTCTTCGTCGACATTCTTATCGCGTATCTCATGACGTTTTCTAAACCTTATAACCTTTTGAAACCTTATTAACTTGTAACCATATCATTGATTGTTTATTGAGCTACTATTTGCTACTTTTTGCAAACCTTTGGCTACTTTATACGTTGTCATAATGTCACCTTATAAATAAATCTGATATTGTTTTACGATTATTTTCACCAATTGTTTTTACTTTGGTCTTATAAAATACTTTTTTTTTTGTAATATTAAAAGTTGCTTATTGAGTATCTCACAAATTACTTGTATCCTATAAATTTATAAACTATTTTAAAATTCCATTTTACAAATGGCATGGTTTATATATAAACATAAGAAACGTAATACTCTTCGACGAAACTGAGCACTGCATTGCTAGCCCTAAATTATACATGGCCTGATCACCTATGTCTAATTTAGAAGGAGCCATGCTAGGCTGAATAGTAGTCAACTTAAAAATCTTGATAATAATCAACTTTTTACTTGTAATTATGATAAATATAAATAAAATGAAATAAAATTGAAAGAAGTTTTGAAAACTTTATATTTTATGCAAGTAGCACAATTTCTATGCATCCGCATATGTTTTCTTACCTTTTGTTAAACGAATTACATGATTATAAGTACGTTTTTACTCGATGATTGTTTTTCTACTTGTTACTTCATTTTGTCTTATAAACTGATTCTTTTTGACCGTTCGTCAAATTATTAACTGTTAATAAATAACTTGAAAGTCTCGATATTTTATCTTTCCGTCTCGTCCAATCTTCTTTATGCGACTGGGTAGATCTTTGGAATGTCTCCGCACGTGAATAATGAATTATCACTAGAGTGATTTCCGTATATCCGGGATGACGTCCGTCACTCTCGTTTGTCTCGAAATCCACTCTTGTGAACCGTGCTTTGACTTCTCTCTTTAAACACTAACATCGTTCATTTGATTTGTTTTAATTACAAATGATTATTATTTTGTATGGATCTTATTTCCGATCGTGTAACGACCACCGCTAAATTAACGAGCTGATATTGGTGAACCACCGACCGCACTAACAAAATTAACAACTTGTTTAATCTATTATTTCTTATCGTCTTACCATCGACGCCTTTATTTTATTATTCTCTTTAAGAATTCGTACGACATTTGTTTCGTCCCCTTTTTACCATTGATTTTGTACTTATTGTTGACCATTATTTCCATTCGTCTTCGTTTGTAATCTTGTCACATTTTGAAACCCGAATATATCTCATGTTTATTTTGAAATAATAAAACCTTTATGTATTTCTACAACGTATTATAAAGTTTTTATGGAACTTATAAATATTTTTCCAATGATTTTCAATTATCGAAATAACCATCACAAGTAAAAGGTCAAATTTATACATCATATTTTGTATAAACTAAAACTAATGTTTAAAATGAAATCATGTTCTATCTATTGAAGTAATTGATTTATCATACTTTACATTTAATATAATGAAATTACCAGTTTAATTTATATTCCTAATAATGATTTAATTTAGAAATTATATTTTCTAATTGTAACTATCAATACGAGCTTAATTAATAAATTCATCTCAATCTTTCAAAGTTTCTTAAGACAACCAAAATAAATTATGAAGCTATTTAACTTCTATCTTTAATATATCATCTTTATCAAGAAAGTACCTCAACTGAGTTTTAAGGTAATACAAATCCAGGACGGATAATTGTGACAAATGTTATTTTAATGTTAATATTTAATTCATTCCTCGCTCTCATTGTTCTAGTATTGCGAATTATTATGTTTTACGGTTACGTGAGTCGAGATCCCTCGTCGATCGTCAACCTTAAATCATTTTAGCACATTGTTTTCGTTTATGTGTTTATTGAATTCATTTTTATCTCGTTCTATTCCTCGTATTGAAGATCACTATTTTATTCTGAGTTTACAATGAATCTCGGGAAGCAGTGTATAAGAAGAAATGATAAGTGTCACCAGGATTTATGTGTGTACTTGTGGAAGGATAGAGGACCGAATCTCTTAATGAATGGAGTTATAAATTCGTTGCAACCTCGAGGAGTATGTTGAAGCCGACACCGCAAGTGGAAAGACTCTTGAGATCAAGTGGTCATTATCAAGGGTTCGTTCAAGGTTTTCTCGATGATTAACGGTGGAGATCTATACTCGATGTTTATGTTCGACCTTTTCTTTTATGTACTTATATGGTGTGTGATTCTAGTAAAATGATCGTAAGTTGTGAGGACTTGAGACGGAATCATCCGATGACGTCCGATCATGTAGAACACATATTATGTAATATCCTTTTGACTTTCAACGACGATGTTTATTAAGACTTTAATGCGCGTTGGCGAAAGTGAGATGATGTATTTGTATTATCTTTTGAGTAAAACCCGCGTGTGAGCACCCTCCGATGACGAAAATGTTTTTCTTGTTAGTTCTTTTTTTTTATGTGTGTCCATGGCTATCGGCCGATGGATATCCTTTAATTTGCAACATTCCTCTTAACTGGACTTACCCGAAAATCCTGTCATTTATTCTTGTCGTCGAATGAGCTTCGTGTGATTCGTAAAATTTTCATGTGTCGAGCTTGACGGGTGACTGGTGGATAAGGGTTTATTTATATATATTTTTTTTTTTTGGTGAGATACAACTGGACGACAAGTTGCGTTTTGTAAAAGAACCAGTGGAGATCGTGGATCGAGATACACGCGGGAACGTAAGGACTTCTTTATAAGGAATGCCCTCATCCTTCCGGGTAGTGAACAACTCGTGTATGAGGCGAGTTGAGCGCCGGGACGTCGCTCCCTTAAGGTGGTGAGGATGTAAAACCCGTAAAAATAAGGTCATAATTTAATTATAATTTTCAATTATTTTGAAGTATTTTATAACGTTAAATATTATTATGTTTAACGGTTTAAGTTGAAACCGATATTAAATATTATAATTTAATATTTTGACGAGTAACGAGGACTACTAGTGATCGCGATACCGACGGATGCCTAAAATTTTATATTTTATTATTGATCGTTTCGATATTTAATATTTTCGACGATATCGTTTTAATTACGTATCGAGTCGTTATATTATTATTTTTGTGTGCGTTTAAACTTTTAAAAAAAGTATTTTTACGAAACCCGAGTCTCGTAAATATTTCAAAATTTACAATTTACATCTTCTACCCTTTTAAACTATTTTATTCCCTTTTGGACCAAACTATCACCTATTGGCAAAACTAACCCATGCATCATTATATAAAAAGTTTATATTTTTTTTACCACTAACTTTCACATAATATTTTTTAATCAAAAAAATTTTTCTCTCCCTTCTTTTTCTTCATCCAAACCGTACCCCCCTCCCCACCTAAACCCATTTGATTTCAAAAATTTAGCTTGAATCAAGCTAAAACAATTAAAGACCACATCTTAGATTTTCAAGGGCTTTCTAATGGTATAATTTTTATGCACATGCAAGAACATTTATTTTTTTTTTGATATGATCCATGCTTGTTTGATCTATTTTGTTGTATGGGTATGTTGTTAGTGGTGTTAATATTATTATATTACTTAGTGGGGTGTTTGAATTTTTAAATTTTTAAGTTTGATTTATTTGATTTGTACATGCAAGTGATCTAGGGGTGTTGGGATTTGATTAGAGTTGTTAGTTGGTGATATTAGAAGTATAGGATTTGTTGGTTTTGATCAAAAACTTGATTTTGTATGGTTTTTAAAAGGTCAATTTTGGGCAGTAGGTTTGAGACCATTTTCGAGGGTCTTAAGTCTGGAAATAGATTAATATTATGGGATTATGTCGTAGAGAATTTCGAGAGCTTCGATTTCATATAAAGTAGGTCTTTCAACTCATTACGGATCAAAAGATACGCTAGTTTGAATTTCGTGTACCGGGAGACGAGTGTTGACACAATCCGAAAATTGTTGTCAATATTTGGATCGAATCTCGGGGACTATAAAATGAGTTTCAAAATGAGTCAAGGGCTGTTCTCAGGCCCCAATTTTGGTATTTTGAGTCTATTTTTAGAATCAAATGGCGGTTTTACAAATGGAGTTGTTTAGGATGGTCAAAATGGTTTCGTAAGACAAGGTCGCAAAACTGTCCGAATTTTGTAAGTCAAAGATGAGTCGGGCAGGGAACTTTAAAAGTAAAATCTTTTGATGGGCTCTTGGGAGGACTTTATACATATAGTAAGTAAGTTCTCTGAGTAGTATCATGAAGTTTTGATGTGTCTAAGTATGGAAAAACGGCTTGGACATTCGGTATGTTCCGGCAGATTGTTATTAAAGGCATAGAATAATAAAATGAATATATAGGAGAGTGTAATAGTATCACTTGTATCGTTTTCTCTCGAGTTTGTCGTGATTTTGTGAGTCGAGTTTTATATTCTTATGTATGATTTATTTCTCGAGTCTATTATTAATGAACGCACCTCATTTGATAGGTTGCGGTTCTCGTGTTTGAAAGGCATCATCTATCGTCGGCGATCGTCTCATTACCACTATCGGCTAAGGTGAGTCTATAGCCTCGTTTGCGCAATTACATGATTTTAAAAACCCGCGAGGGGGAATACATGTTTTATAAACTTAGAACACAAGGTTTTTATGGTATGCTTTGTCCCTCTATGAATGGACCCGTGGTTGCCTTTAAATTGCATTAAGTGATTGCCATTGTTAAAGCCTCAATTATGGACCGTTAATTAACCTATGATGGGTTAACCGCTAGTACGATTAATAGATCTATGGGGGAAGCCGCCCCGGTTCAGTTTGTGTGGACTTGTCACAGAAGCTTAGGCCCGACCTCCACACTGTTTGGACATATTGTATTGAGAAGTCAGGTATACGGCAATGTACCAATAATCTGGGGGTAACGACAATTAATAAATCTCCTGTCTTATCAGACGTCTAAAGGGAGTGTCTAAGGGCTCGGTTCCATGAGCTTATTGCAATTTATGCTATATACAATTATTATTGTTGATGCAAATTATTAGATGCTTATAAGCATGCCACAAACTTATAATCTTTGCTTGTGTTCAAATTGATTACATAAACCTATAGATTCACTCGGCATTTTTGCTGATTGTTTTACTCACATGTATTTCAGGTAATCAAGAAGTGGAAGCTTGGAGGTCACGAGAATGAAGTTGTGCACTGCTATATTGTTCAAACTCTTTGATTTATTTATCGTTCCATTTTTTTAAAACAAACTAATATTTTGTTTTGACTTATCTTTTGGTAACGATTACTTGGGACTACGCTACTCTGATAAATGTTTTAGGAACGATAAATTTGAAACGTCTCTTTTCGAGTCGTTCTTTATAAATTATGTGTTGTTGTATCATTGTTTAGCACCCAAAAATGTATTCCGCTGCGTGTAAATTTGGGGGTGTTAAATACACTTAGACAATGAATAGACTTTGCTTAACCCAAGTTAAGGAAAGGACAACTATTAGTGAAATCATGTTTAAGCACAAGGTGTCAATGAAAAATCACTATAGTAACGAAGTGAACCGGATACAAGGGCCTCCTCCATAAGCTCCAAAGCATGAAATGAGTGAGCAACCCTACAAACAATCATGAAGACAAAAGAAGGTCTCCCTACACTTATCTCCAAGTCTATACCTTTATTTCTAACCTACAACACTCTAAACCTAGTTATACAATGCTTGAGTTAATGAGTCTCTAGCTCGACTCGTCCCTCAATGAATCAATTCATGGGGAAAATAGGGATCTCTTGGACCATTTCAACGGAAATGTCCTCCCCAAAGTAATGCTTAACACGGTGACCATTCACTTTAAAATTTGGACCATCGGGTTGTGACAACTCAATAGTTCCATATGGAAACACTTGAGCAATAGTGAATGGACCGGACCATCTCGACTTAAGCTTGCCCGCAAAAAGTTTCAACCTTGAGTTAAAGAGGAGAACCAGCTCTCCAACTTTGAACTAACGATTCTTGATCTTAGCATCATGCAATTTCTTAGTCTTTTCCTTGTAAAGCAAAGAATTTTCATAGGCATTGGCTCTCAATTCATCCATCTCATTGAGTTGATCTTTTCTATGGGAACCGGCTTGGTTTAAATCAAAGTTAGCCCACTTGAGAGCCTAAGATGCCTTGTGTTCTAACTCAAATGGGAGGTGGCACGCTTTACCATAGACAAGCCTATAAGGAGTACAACCAATTGGTGTTTTAAAAGCCGTCCTAAACGCCCACAAAGCATCATCAAGCTTATCCGACCAAGAAGCTCGATTTTCTCCCACCGTTCTCTCTAAAATTCTCTTTAAACCACGATTTGTGACCTCGGTTTGACCATTTGTTTGAGGGTGATACGCGGTAGAAAGTCTATGCTTAACTCCATATTTCTTCATAACTCTCGTGAATTGATCATTACAAAAGTGCGTACCACGATCCCTTATGATGGCCCGAGGTACACCAAATCTAGCAAACAATTGTTTCAAAAACTTCACAACAACTCTAGCATCATTGGTAGGTAAGGCTTTAGCCTCCACCCATTTGGACACATAATCCACCGCCACAAGTATATACTTGTTTCCCTTAGAGGATGGAAAAGTTCCCATGAAATCAATGACCCATACATCAAATATCTCACACTCTTGAATAAAGTTTTGTGGCATCTCATCACGTTGCGTAATTTTTTCTTGTCTTTGACACACGTCACAAAATTTCACCATTTCATGGGCATCTTTGTAAATGGAAGGCCAATAGTAACCCGAATCAAAGACATTCTTGGCGGTATAGTTGGGCCCAAAATGTCCACCCGTAGGTCCTTTATGACACGCTTCTAAAATCTTAAATGCCTCGGGCCCATCTACACACCGTCTAATGATTTGGTCCGCACATTTCCTAAAAAGATAAGGATCATCCCAAAAGTAGTACTTAACTTCCTTAAGAAACTTCTTCTTTTGTTGATAAGTAAGTCCCTCAATAAGCACATTGCCCACAAGATAGTTTGCGATATCCGCAAACCAAGGAGTGGCATCCTCTTGGGAAGAGATAGACATGAACTCCTCTAATGGAAAGGATTCATTGATTTCTTGATGTGGCAAAAATCCTTGAAAAGGATGCTCAAGTCTAATCAAGTGATCTGCCGCCAAATTCTCGACCCCTTTCTTATCACGAATTTCTCTCTTAAACTCTTGAAGCTACAAAACCCATCTCAAAAGCCTAGGCTTAGGATCTTGTTTTGTCATAAGATACTTGAGAGCGGAATGATCCGTATACACTATGGTTTTGGAAAGCCCAAGGTATGGTCTAAACTTCTCAAAAGTATATACTATAGCAAGCAACTCTTTTTCCGTGGTAGTGTAATGAAGTTGTGCACCGGTCATGGTTTTACTCGCATAGTGTATAGGTTGAAAATGCTTATTAACTCTTTGTCCTAAGACGGCCCCCACCGCATAATCACTAGCGTCACACATAAGCTCAAAAGGTAATTCCCAATTTGGAGAAACCAAAACGGGAGCCTTAGTCAATTTCTCCTTAAGAGTCTCAAAAGAGTCTAAACAATCTTGGTTAAAAATGAAAGGAGCCTCTTTCTCCAAGAGGTGAGTCATCGGTCTAGCTATCTTAGAACAATCTTGTATAAAGCGCCTATAAAATCCCGCATGACCTAAGAAACTCCTCACACCTTTAACCGAGGTGGGTGGGGGAAGCTTAGCAATCACATCAATTTTAGCTCGATCCACTTCTAATCCCTTGTTGGATATTTTGTGTCCTAAAACAATTCCCTCTTTCACCATAAAGTGACATTTCTCCCAATTAAGCATTAAACGTGTTTCCTCACAATGTTTAAGCATTCTCTCAAGATTGGTGAGACATGAGGTAAATGAATTTCTAAAGACGGAAAAATCATCCATAAAAACCTCCATGGTTTGCTCTATCATGTCATGGAAAATCGCCATCATGCACCTTTGAAACGTCCCCGGTGCATTACATAAGCCAAAAGGCATCCTCTTGTAAGCAAATGTACCATAGGGACAAGTGAATGTGGTCTTTTCTTGATCCTTAGGGTCAATGGGAATTTGGAAATAACCCGAAAAGCCATCAAGAAAGCAATAATACTCATTTCCCGCTAAGCGTTCAAGCATTTGATCCATGAAAGGTAATTGGAAATGGTCTTTCCTAGTCGCCTCATTGAGTTTTCTATAATCAATACAAACTCTCCAACCGGTGACAAGTCTCGTGGGAATAAGCTCATTGTTCTCATTAGGCACCACGGTGATTCCACCCTTCTTTGGAACACAATGAACAGGGCTAACCCATGGAGAGTCGGAAATGGGGTAAATCATACCCGCATCTAAGAGTTTAATCACTTCCTTCTTAATAACCTCATGGATTTTTGGGTTAACTCTCCTTTGATTTTGAATGGCGGGTTTATAGTCATCCTCCATAAGGATTTTGTGTGTACAAAAATGTCGATCAATTCCCCTTATGTCGGATATTTTCCATGCTAAGGCTTTCTTATGTTTCTTAAGGACTTCAATAAGTTTCTCCTTCTCATCTTCTTTCAACTCTTTAGCAATGATCACAGGTAATGGGTCTTTGCCCTCTAAGAAAGCATACTCTAGGTGGGATGGAAGGTCCTTAAGTTCAATTGGAGGTGGACTCACTATGGAACGTTTTACTATGGAAGGTTCCTCAATGGTAACTTCTTGTGGAATAGGAGATGGAATAGGGTCCTCATTGAGCAACTTTTGGATTGTAAGAATATCTTCTTCCCAGTTAATGGGAGAATCATCATCACCAAGAAAGTTTGACTCAAATTCCTCCAAGAGGAAATCACTCTCTCCAAAAGGTGTTAAAGAGGGAGCAATTGAGGCCACGGTTTCAACATGGGGCATCTCATCACTAGTACTCTTACAAGCATCATGAAAGTGTTCATCACACACCTCATCTAACACATCAACAATGTTAATAGTATCATAAGGTCTAGACTCTTTAGCCTCTTTCCTATCACAAACTTTCCCTAACTTAAACACCACTCTCTCATATTCTACTCTCATAATTAGTTCTCCTTCCGCCACATCTATCAAAGTACGACCCGTTCTTAAAAACGGTCTACCAACAATCAAAGGCACTCTAGGATCCATGTCATAATCAACCACTACAAAGTCGGCCGGAAACGTAAACTTATCCACACCTACAAACACATCCTCCGCTATACCTACGGGGTAAGCTATGGTTCGGTTGGCTAATTCAAGAGTCATCCTAGTGGGTGAGCTCGGGAAGAGATAGTTTTTTCCAAACTGATAAAGGCATGAGGTTAATGCTTGCCCCTAGATCCGCCAAAGCCATGCAATTTTCAACACCGAGAAAATTACAAGGTATCAAGAAGCGCCCAGGATCTCCAAGTTTTGTAGGTAAGGTTTTAAGTAGCACGGCAGAACAATTTTCATTAAGGGATGTGTTGTGCAAATCAACCAATTTTTCTTTGTTTGAGAGTAAATCCTTGAACATCTTAGCAAACTTTGGCATATAAGCAAGAGCTTCCGCAAAGGATATATTGATGTTGAGTTGCTTGAACATACTTAAGAAATTTGAGACTTGGATGTCATCCTTGTTCTTTAACTTGTCCTTTTTCAACCTTGAAGGATATGGAAGTGTAGGTTTTGGTGTAGGTGGAATAGGTGTTGTAGTGGAAGATTTGTCTTTGTTAGCTTCTTCATTGGGAAGTGTGGAAGGTATAGGAGAAGTATGAATGGGTTGAGAAGGTGTGTTTGAGTGAATGGGAGCATTTTGAGGTGGTGAAGTAGAGGTAGAAGGCTTGTCACAAGTAGGAGCACAAGTGGGTGGAACAATAGGAGGTTTAGGAGGTGAAGGATCTTTTGTTGTTTTTCCACTCCTTGTTGTAATAGCATTGACATTTGCCCTTGGATTTGTTTGTGTGTTGGAAGGTAAAGCCCCTTGTGGTCTTTGATTATACATAATTTGGTTTTGAAGAAGAGCAAATTTCTTGTTATTTTCCTCTTGATTATCTTTCAATTGTTTCTCAAAAGAAGTGAACTTTTGAAGCATCAAATCTATGGGGTTAGGTTGCACATTTCCTTGATAAAAACCTTGTTGTGGGAAAGATTGAGGTGGTGGATTAAACCCTTGGATTGGTGGATAGAAGTTATTTCCTTGAGGTTGAAAATGATTGGGTGCCTTGTAGTTATTTCCTTGGTAAGGTGGTCTTTGCCCTTGATTCCTTGGTAAAATTTGAGGAGGATTTTGTTGAATTTGGGTAGGTGGTTGGGGTGGGAATCCCGGTGGAGTAAGGTAGTTTTGGGACTTGTAAGAAAGATTATTTGGATTGATATTTGGCTTGAAGTGTTCACGATGTTCTTCTTGGTAAGCATAACATTCCCCTTGATAACCTTGCACCTTATCACATTATTCATAGGAATGGGGACCTCCACAAGTTACACAAGAAAGAGTAATGGCACTCACATCATTTGAAGAATTGTTCAATGAGAAGCTCTTAATAGCTTGAAGCATTTCTTGTTGTACCTTAAAATTCCTCTCACTATCTCTATCCATCTTTTGAATGATCTCTTGTTGATACTTGAGGAATTGGTTATCACAAGGTGCTTGAGAATTGTTTTGGATAACATGAACCCTTTCTTCACATTGAGAATTTGTTTGAACCATTGCTTTAGTCTCAATGATGTCTACGGCCTCTTGCATGGATTTAAGAAGAATATTCCCTCCCGCGGAAGCATTGAGTGAATCTTGGTGGTGAGATTTAAGTCCATTGTAGAAAGTATTGATTTGGTGAACATCATCCAATCCATGGTTAGGGCATCGCCTCAATAACTCTCTATACTCTTCCCAAGCATCACTAAAGGATTGACTAGGTTTTTGTTGAAAGCCTATAATTAAGGTCCTCAAGGCCATGGTCTTAGATGGAGGAAAGAACTTGTTCAAAAACTTAGTGGTGAAACCATCCCATGTGGTGATACTATCGGGTGGTTGGGTGTCTAACCAATGCTTAGCTTGTCCCTCAAGTGAAAATGGCACTAACATCAACTTAATAGCATCATGTGGAACTCCATTGTGCTTAATGGTATTGCAAAGAGAAAGGAGTCTCTTAAGGTGATCATGAGGATCATCATTCTTGTTACCATAGAAAGGTGATTGTGAAACCATATTAATCATAAACGTTTTTAGCTCAAATGTATTTGCGGGAATGTCGGGAATCCTAATAGCACTAGCATATCCATGAACATTGGTTTGCATACGTTCCATAAAAGAACGATTATCAACAGCCATGGCTTCTTGTGGTGGAGGAGTCAAAGCACGATTCTCGTGATCGGCTTGATGGACGGTGGTGGTCTTACTCTTTCTCTTTTTCTCTTTTTCTTCCTTTTCAGCGGCGCCATTTGAAATTGTGTATAATGCAGTTCGTTTTTCTCAGTTCTTGCTAATTGAAAGTCCTAACAATATCGGGTCTTTTACTGTTTTTGGTTGTTAATATTTTTTTTGGATATTCTATTTGCTAATTCAAACAATGCCTTGCAAAACTGAAAAATATAGTCTACTTATATGTAAAACATCGTGCAAATACCAAGTTTTTATTCAAGTAAAATTCAAAATGTAAATTTTACAACTAAAAAGGACTGAGATTGTAAATTCTATGAAAAGTAAATGCTTAAAATGTAAAAATAACAAGTACAAGGACTGAAATTGTAAAATCAGCAAACTATGAGGATAAAAAATGTAAACTATGCAACAAACTAACCAATTTGTAACAAATTCCAAAACTACTAATTGAATTTTAACAAAATAGGAAAGTTAAAGGACCTGATTAAAGAAAACCCTAAAAAGTTGTAATTTAGCCAGGTTTAAAAGTATTCTAATTCAAGAAGGACTAAAGTGCAATTTCTGAAAAGTTTTAAGCCAAAACGGGTTTCAAAAACAAATAAGCTCGTTTGAGCTTATTTCTCAACCAAAATTGTTCAAATCACTTGCAAAATGCTTAAAATCACAAATAAGCTAGACCTGTAAGAGGAAATTTGCTGAAAATGACTAATAAGCTGATAAGCACTTTCCAATAAGCACAAAATAAGCTCTACAAAAATCTAGACATGCACAACCTGATTTTTATATTAAAACTGAATAATGAACTCAAAACATGAACGTGAAATCAAGTCTTATCAAAAATCATCAAGAAATAAGCTTGGAATTTGAAATAAGCTGAAATTGGCTTATGTTGACCAGCGTTGACCAAGCTTTTTTTTCAAAAAGATCAAAATCTCAAAAATCAACCAACAACACTAACTAAGTGATTTTGTAAAAGAAAATTGACAAGTTTATGAAGAGGATTAAGAGATATGAAAAAGCAGTTTTCAATTTACAGAAACTTCCATTTGCTTATCAGTTTGGAATTTTGTTTATTTCTACTTGCTTACTGAAAACTGTACAAAAAGCTAATGGAATCTGAAACTTCATGTTATGACCCACAAATGAGAACTGGTTTGGTAGAATTTCATCAAGAATCAAGTAAATGCCAAGCAAATAAATCTGACAACTTTTTATGACTAAACTGACTGAAAATTGACCCAAACCTTTTACAATGCCAATTACCTTTTTGACCTTAAAGTTGACTTGAAAAAGACTCAAAACCTTTTGTAATGACTTATTAACTAGAAATGAACTTTAGTTTGCCAAAAATCAACACTTGAAAATCAGATATCATATAATGCCAAACACTCATTAACTGAACTTTAAAAGATTTTTGTGAAGCCTTTTTAAGCACAAGACAAAGCTGAGTAAAAAGCTATAGCAGGCCAAATTTAGTAACCAAAATGAGATGTATGAGAGCTAAATGCAAGTATTGAAAGCAACTAGAACTCAAATAAGGAAGCAAGGCTAAAAATGACTGAATAAAGCTAACAACTAGAACAAATTTCAAATCAATAAGCAGATTAGCTACACTTAAGCTAAAACAAGTCTAGAATCAAATCAAAACCAAGCTAAACAAGTTTTATCATACATTCATCAAAGATTTAAGCTAAGAATGTAGCATGCATTTTGACCATTAAGTGTAACCAAAACAAGAAGCGTTTGCACCTTGTGAAGTATCCTTTGAGCAGTAGAGGAGTGCTGAACTCTCTAGTCTAGTGCTAACCACCACCTTAGCACTAGATTCAACTATCTACAATCAACAAATCAGCTACACATCATCAACAAGGCTAAAATGCCTTGAATTCATCATAAATGCTATGAACTTGGACTGAAATCAATCAAACAGCTACTATCTTCACTCCAAGTCAGTTATGATCAAGGAATGATCATAACAAACTCAAATCAGCAACAAGACTATCAATGGAAGCAGGATATGAACAGTAAGATGATAAGGAAATTTGGCAGGAAAGTAAGGATTTGAATTTTATTAATGGAGAATTGGTTACAAAGCTGTTAAAAGGTTACTAACTAACTAACTAACTCAAGAGTGTGTCAAACTCTTGAGTAGTTTAGCTAAAAAGGAGAAATGGTGAAAGGAAAAGTAAATGTGTGTGTTTTCACACTTTACAACTACACAACAAGAAATGAAGACTAAACAGGCTATTTATAGACTTGGGAAGAAGATCAGTTGGGGTTGGTGACGTGTTGGAACCAATCCCAGGTCTCCACGTGTCCAAATTCTGCTTAATTGATTTTCAAGTATGAACTCAAATTGGGGGTTCTTTGTTGAGTTGATTTCATGTTGATTGGTTATGACCAATGGATTCGTCTTGTTATTTTGAGCAATTTTCATGTTAAGCACTTTTCTTGAAATCCACTCTAGCTCTAACCCGTTCCTGGAAATCTTGTTCGTTTTGAAGATACCACGTGTCAAGCTTTGATTGGTTGAAATGAGTGCACACGGATTGCACTGTTGTGATTTCTTAATTAATGAAGGCGGCGGTAGTGGATATTAAATGTGGTGATGTGGCGATCCAAAGTCATGTTTTCTTGCCTTCTCATTGGTTCACAGCTTATCACATGGATTCACTTGTATTATCTTTCCATAAATGGCAAAAATCACCCCTTGACTTTGGCAGATTGCATTTAAAGGCTAGCAGCTTCATTTCTTTGGCATTTTTAGTCCTTCAAACTTCATCCTTGAGCAAAAATGATCCTTTGACTGAGTTGACTTGAATGTTGACCTTGTTTGACTATGATCTTGATTTTTACATATTTACACTTTGGTCCTTCAACTTTGGCAAATTGTCAAGATAGGTCCTTGCACTTCAAAGTCTTGTCACTTTTGATCCTTCTTTGTCTTTTTCATTAAATTAAGCTTGATTATTCCTTGTTTGCTTGGAAATGCATCCTTTTACCTACACAAGTGTACACAAACACAAACATACCACATAATACTGTTTTTACAAGATAAATTGGTATTTTGCTTCATGTTTTAGGGTTATTTGTTGATAAATTGATATGAGTTTTAGCTCATATCAGCATCTCAACTCCATACCTCAACATATTTGGTGGTTTTGTCTTTCTAAAATTTTGTCAAATTTTGTATCAAGACACACATATATTGTTGAGGGGGAGCAACTCGATTACAAAAGTTCCATGATTCATGCGTGCACACATGTTTCTCTCCTAATCGGTTTAAAAATTATCATATTTTAATCAATTGGTATCTCTAATATTATAGTTTTTATATTAGAGATAGGGGTGAAAATGTGATTAAAATGTAGTATATCACAACATGTGATCATCTTCTAGACTCAAGTGCAACTCTTTTCTTTAAATGCTAAACTATTTCGTATATCGATGCGTGTGTGTAGGGGGAGCTTTTCGGAAATGTAAAACTTTCAAAGTGTTAAAAGTTTGATTTTTATCAAGCACTTTGAATGGTTTTTAATGGTTTTATGGTTTCAATCTTTTCCCAAAACAACCTACTATCTACGACGGAACGATGGAGTCAAAAGGTGGTTTAGGATAGGAAACTAAGTCCTATGATCCAACCAGAACTGGAGGGATCTACCCAACGACATTCCATAGCTAGAAATAGTTGTCCTTAGGAAAGATGGAGTGGAATGAAGCTGAATGCGGACCAATTACTTAAGTTAGCACTGGAACAATCACAACAAGGTGCTAGTGATGACGTATTGGTAAGCATTGAAGGAGTTGAATATTCTATGCAACCTAGGCAGAAACCGGGTCAATACATCTATTGAAGATAAGTGTCATGGACCCAGTGATGCGATGCACAACCCTTCCCCAGCCATTCGAGTTTCTCTCGAAAGAAACTTGTCTCATTGTTACGGAGATCGACACGTATTTATTGACTTTCTCACTCCGAGTTAGTTAATATTGAAAAGGTGGAAGTCTGCTCCAGCCTCTAATTACCAAAATGCACTTATTGAGTCTAGAGCCACACGAGATCTATCTATCATCTCATTAGGACACAATCGAGTCCTACGCATTATCCTTGTGATATTGCTAGAACATCTGAGTGATAAATTCACAATGAAGATGGAAATCCTACTTGAGTCAACATAAAACAAGCTCACGGTAGGTAACTTGTGCGATTCTACACGAATCAAACTTGTGAGAAATGGAATGAAACTAAGTTTGGATTCTTAAGTGATTTAAACTTGATTCCAGGTTTCTTCCCAAAATCCATGTGATCTTGCCAGAACATTCAGTGTGACACTCTTTAGTGCTCACAGTGACGAATGGAAATCCTTCCAGTGTCAACCTTAAACAGCACTGCGGTAGGTGACTCGTAAGATTCTTTATGAATCGAGCTTGTGACAAACTGGAAAGCAACAATGGTGTGATTCTTTTAGAATCAAACTTGTTCCAGGAGTTCTGAATTGACGACTCTAATCAGACGGATAACTTATCCTTATTATCCACTCTTTCGTTTGCAGTCTGCTTTGAGACGGTCGAGTAAAGAGAACTGGCTACTACCGCTGGGAAACCCAGTCAAGGAGGTTCTTAATCGAATCTACTCGATCACAGGTACGGTATCTAATACTGTCTAACGGTCTTCACCGACCGGAGGTAAAACGTTACTGAGTTAGGGTGAAATGTTCAAAGCCATTTCGTCCGTGTCTATATATGTTGCTGCATATCAAGATGGTGGCGTAGCTGTGTACTAACCAAAGTCGTCTTCACATGTTCATACTAAAAGTTAAAGACTTCCGCTACTATGATAATCAATGGATACCTCAAGGTCTAACTTCAACTATATTTACGTGGGAGATTGTTAGCCTTTCGAAATCAACAAAGTATGAACATGTCGATTCAGAAGTGACAAGAGCACAAGATGGCGATAATCAAGATACTTAAGAATGTAAGAATGTAATAGGTTATCTTAGTCACAAGGAGCATGATACATGCATTTTGTATGGGTTCAATTTGTCTCTCAGTCCTCTCGAATTGATCTCGGCTTTAAGTGGAATGATTGTTCTTGGTTACTAAAGGGGGTTTTAGTTTTCTAGTCTACTAAAAGGTTTAAATGTATTAAAATGAAAACTTAAATCAAAGATAATTAATTTAATGACAATTCATAAAAACTTGAACTTGAATTAAAATTAAAATTAAAATTAAAACTGAAATTAAAGTTAAAATGAAAAAAAAACAGTAACCTAAAGAAACAGTAACAATTAATGAATCTCAAAAGAAACTTGATTCGGAAGATTAACCTTGATTCGGAACTTTACTCGGATCCTTCACTCGGAAGTTGATTCGGAAGATTCACCCGGAACTTTGGAAAATAAACATTCATTCGGAACTTTGATTGATTCGGAAGATTTAGGTTCATTCGGAACTTTTCAAAAATAAGCTCATTCGGAACTTTGGTTCATGCGGAACTTTATTCGGAACTCTGCTTCATCCGGAAAATTCAGACTCATTCGGAACTTTCTACTGATTCGGAACTTTTAAGGGAAAAACTCACTCGGAACTTTTTAAAACACATTCATTCGGAACTTACTGTTCATCCGGAACTTCAGTTCATTCGGAAGATTGGATTCATCCGGAACTTTATGGTTCGTTCGGAAGTTTGTGATTCATGCGGAACTTTTTAAACAAAACTCATTCGGAACTTTTCAGTTCACTCGGAACTTTTGGAAAACAGCTTTATTCGGAACTTCAGGTGTTCATCCGGAACTTACTGTTCATCCGGAACCTGGGAATTCAAAATCAGAAACTTTATCCCGAAGAACAAGGGAGACGATTTTAATCTAAAAATCACCAAATTTTTCACCAAAAACTTAAATACAACTTAACACAAATGATTCACTAACCAATAACTACAAATCCCATCAACAAAAACACAAAACCCAACAAATTTTGAAGATCAAATCAAGAATAAGAACTTAAGAACTAGAAAAGAAAAATGATGATGAACAAGATGAAATGGAAAGATTAAACAAGAGCTTGTATTGAATGATTAATATTTTAACAAGATCAAACAAAGATGAAAATTACAAGATTAGAAAAACAAAGATTAAAATCACCAATCACCCTAGTGGTGATGGTGATGATACAAACTAGAAGGAGAGAAAAGTGGGGGAGAAGAAAACTAAAAACTAAAACTGGCTAAATTGTGTGAGGGTGGACTATTTATAGGCTTTTCTTTTGGTTGGTGAGTGGGCTTTCTCCCGTTCTTCTTGTCTTCTCGTCTTTTCAGAAAAGTTGACGTTTTCGATTCCGATTCGGGATTTGTCGTCGATTAAATTCAACTCGTCTTTTAATTTCTTCGTTTAATAGACTTGAGTTTCTTCGACTTATATAAATCTTCCATATTTGGTCCTTTTCTTCGATAAATCTTCGAATAGGCCCAGTGACTTCAAATCTTTTGCATCTCTTGGACAATAGACTTTATCTTGAGTCCTTTTCTTTGGTAAAACCCGTGCAATCCCATGTTTTCTTCAATAATCATCCGGTTGGCTCTGAAAACACAATAAACACAAAAAGCACGCATAATTCCAAACAAATGATATTAAATACGCGTTTTGGTCTTGTTTTAGCCAGAATTAAGTGGTGAAAGGATGGGGGTTTACACATCTATCAAATCCCCTACACTTAACCATTGTCATGCCCTCATGCAATGCTTAGTGATAAAGCAAATTTACACTTTTCTCATATTTAATCAACCTTGGCCTTATTAAAATACTACTAAACAAAAATTAAAGTCCTAAAAGAAATTAAAACTTAAAAGGATAGAAAACCATTTTCACTTGAAAATAGCTACATGGAAATAACTTGCAAAGAGATCAATGACTTACATCAGGGCTTTTGTGCTGCGAAGATTTATCACCCTCAAGTTTCACGTTCCCCAAACTAAGCTTAAAAACGAGATCATTGTTATTATAAGTTAGCAATTCAAACACTTACACACATGGCTTAATTAAATGCTTAAACTCCCTTATTCCTAGGTGTATCTCTTATATTTTATTTTTGTCTTAGAATGATCATGAAGATGCATTTTTGGATTTATTTCGATAGTTTATTTAGGCTGAAAGTAAAGTAGGACGATTTGATCAATAGTTAGCTAAAGGAAAAAATCTCTTAAAACTGCTTCTCGGGATATCAAAAAGTTCATATCTTGGCATAACTTGGTTCGTGATTTGAGACCTTTCTCGGGCCGATATTTGGCATGTACTTCATACTTCATATCTTGAGAGACGTTCTTGAGATAATGGTCTTCTCATCGTAATAGAGTTTCTTCACTTGGAGACTTTTGAGGGGTACTCCAACTTTGTTGACCACGACTTCATGATTATTTCTTCAATCTCTAATTGGGATTTTGAGATACAACGATCCGCCTCCTTTTCGGACTTGGATCTATTTATCCTCATACCTTGTTAGGGTCTTTTCGGATAGACTTCTCCAGGATCTTTATGGGAGTTGATTGCTTTTCGTCGTGAGTCTTGATCCTTCATATTGACTTTAGGAATAATGCTTTTCACATCACTTTGGATCTTCAGCAATAAAATGGAATCCTCATGCCTTGTTAGGGCCTTTTTGGACTCGCCAATCTTCGCGCCCCGCTTCATAAGTTATGCCTTGGCTATGAACTCTTATCATTACCGAGCAACTTTTAAACGATCTTGGGCTAGAAGCTAAGTAACTTTTCAAATCGTACGACCTTACTTATTGCAGATAAATTATTAGCAAGTGATGGGAGAATAGGCAAATAATTACACCAAGTGAGCTTGTGCAAGAATACCGACTTATAATTGACTCTATCATTTCTCGTCCTCCACAATTTAAAATCTCAAGTAATGAGACTCGTGGATACTTAGCCTAATAAACCAATTAAGGTCTACATGGTTAAGGATACTAGCTAGAATAAACTTGGATAAGTCTATTCGGGTTGAGTCAAAATAAACGCAATGGGCCTGATATGTCAAAGATTTCTAAACTAGCTACACCACTTTATTAATATTTTTGACTTTATTGCGGGATATATACATATGAAAGCAAAGATAAAAATTTAAAAATTACAACTAAATGGCCAAAGTTAATAAAAATTTTTGAAAAATGTTGAAAAACATGATTTTCCGGTTAAATGAAGGCATTTTCATGGAAAAGTCCACTTAAAACTTCGATAGAAGTCCCCCCTACACTTAAGATAAACATTGTCCTCAATGTTTAAGCATGTGGGAAAAGTATCCCCTACACTTATGACATTGTGCACGTTGGTTAAATCAAGTTAAGGAAGAGACGACTAAAGTGATCAATTTCAAATGTGAGTATGAAGAAAATTGAATCACGATAGTTGAGAGATAGAACCGGATTTCGGATAACACGGGAACACGGTTCTTCAAAGTTTCCAAGAGTGCACTGATCCCTGTAATCACATCACCACACAAAGACAAACACCTATGTAGGCCCCCCTACACTTAGGAGGTTCAAACATAAAAGGATAGATACTCGGGCTGCCTCCCGAGGAGCGCTTGTTTTTGATAACCGAGTCACGAGCCTGACTCGTCCCAAAATTAGTTCATGGGGAACGTGGTGAGGGATGGAATCACCTCCTGAGAGGTGTCCTCACCAAAGTACAACTTCACTCGTTGGCCATTCACCTTAAAATTCGGTCCATCAGGTTGAGCGAGCTCGAGAGTACCATATGGAAAAATTTGGGCAATGGTGAATGGGCCGGACCAACGAGATTTGAGCTTTCCCGAGAAGATTTTTAACCGAGAGTTAAAAAGTAAGACTTTGTCTCCAACATGGAACTCTCGGTTCTTAATATTAGAATCGTGAATGAGCTTAGTCCTTTCCTTATAGATTAAAGAATTTTCATAAGCCTCATTACGGAGTTCATTCAGCTCATTGAGTTGGATCTTGCGTAGGTCACCTGCTTTGTTAATGTCAAAATTAGCCCACTTCAAGGCCCAATAAGCCATGTGCTCCAACTCAATAGGGAGGTGGCACGCTTTCCCGTACACAAGACGATAAGGCGTACAGCCGATTGGGGTCTTGTAAGCAGTACGGAAAGCCCACAAAGCATCATCAAGTTTATCAGCCCATGAGGCACGATGCTCTCCCACGGTTCTTTCAAGAATTCGCTTGAGTCCTCGGTTGGATATTTCGGCCTGGCCATTAGTTTGTGGGTGGTAGGTTGTGGAAAGACGATGGTTTACACCGTACTTAGCCATGACTCTAGCAAATTGGTCATTGCAGAAATGAGTCCCACGATCACTAATAATGGCACGAGGCACACCGAATCTAGCGAAAAGAGCTTTCAAAAAGTTACAAACCACCCTTGCATTATTAGTGGGTAAAGCTTTGGCTTCAACCCACTTTGAAACGTAGTCAACGGCTACAAGGATGTATTTATTTCCTTTAGAAGAAGGGAATGGCCCCATAAAGTCGATACCCCAAACATCAAAGATTTCACATTCTTGAATAAAATTTTGAGGCATCTCGTCTTTATGTGTGATGTTTCCTTGTTTTTGGCAAACATCACATCGTTTAACCATATCGTGAGCGTCACGATATATGGAGGGCCAATAAAATCCCGAATCAAACACTTTTTTGGCGGTGTAGTTGGGACCAAAGTGACCACCGGTGGGTCCTTTGTGGCAAGCATCAAGGATTTCTGACGCTGCCGGTCCATGAACACATCGGCGGATAATCAGGTCGGCACATTGTTTGAATAGGTAAGGGTTGTCCCAAAAGTAAGTCTTAATGTCGGTGAAGAACTTTTTCTTTTGTTGGGATGTCAACCCTTCCTTGAGAATTCCACCCGCCAAGTAGTTTGCAAAGTCCGCAAACCACGGGGTTTCATTCGACTTCGAGTTTATAGACATTAAGGTCTCCAAGGGAAAAGAATCATTGATTTGTTTCTTCGGATGATCCCCTTGGTAAGGATCCTCAAGTCGGCTAAGATGGTCCGCGGCTAGGTTTTCAGCTCCTTTTTATCGCGAATTTCGATTTTAAATTCCTGGAGCAGCAAAACCCAGCGAAGAAGTCTTGGTTTGGAATCTTGCTTTGTCAACAAGTACTTCAGCGCGGAATGATCGGTGTACACAATTGTGGTAGAAAGGACAAGATAGGGGCGAAATTTTTCAAAGGCATAGACAACAGCTAAAAGCTCTTTTTCGATTGTCGTATAATGCAATTGTGCCCCTGTCATTGTCTTGCTAGCGTAATGGATCGGTTGGAAGTGTTTGTTCACTCTTTGTCCAAGAACCGCTCCAATAACAAAATCACTAGCATCGCACATCAACTCAAAGGGAAGCTCCCAATTAGGGGTAACCAAGACGGGTGCCTTAGTTAGCTTATCCTTAAGCGAGTTGAAGGCTTCAAGACACTCTTTGGAGAAGATAAAAGGAGTATCTTTTTCCAAGAGGTGGGTCATCGGGCGAGCGATTTGAGAAAAATCTTTGATGAATCGACGGTAGAAGCCCGCATGACCCAGAAAACTTCTCACACCCTTCACAGTTAAAGGTGGAGGCAACTTTGCGATAATGATAAAATGAGATTTTGTATGTTGAAAAGTTCGTTTTCTCGGAATCCTCTCGAATTGATCTCAGTTTAAAGTGGAATGATTGTTCTTGGTGACAAAAAGTGGATTTGGACTTCTAATCTACTAAACAGAGAAATGACTAAAATGATAATAATTTAATCTTAAAACAATCAACAATTAAAAAGTAATACTTGAATTAAATCAGACAGTACTGGAAAATACCCTTAATGAAAATGGCCTATTCGGAAAGTATGCAATATGCGGAAAGCAATATTCTATTCGGAATAAAATGCTCAATCAGACAATATTCTATTTGGTGTCTGCTCTGTTCGGAAAGATATGGTCTATACGGAAAACAAGATCTATTCAGAAAATGTTGCTCTATGCGGAAAAATATACCTTATGCGGAAAGATGGTCTATGCGGAAAGTTAAGACTATTCGAAAAACTCGGACTATGCGGAAAGTTAAGGCTATTCGGAAAGTAAGCTTATTCGGAAAGTGTTGCCTATTCGGAAAACATACACTATGCGGAAAAAGACACCTATGCGGAAAAGATGTCTTATACGGAAAAATTGTGTTATGCGGAATAATATTGCCTATGCGGAAAAATCAAGCTATTCTGAATAAAAACACTATGCGGAAAATAAGGCTATGCGGAAAAATTATCTTTATGCGGAAAATATGGTCTATGCGGAATATTAACAATATTCCGAGTAAGGGAAAATAAATGAGTGCTATTCGGAAAAACTTGTATATTCGGAATATTCCTGGGTTTAAGAACAGTAACAGCAGACACGAAACAGGGCATACGAATTTTAATCAAAATCGAACCAAATACTCAAAAAGGTTTTACCAAATCAAACACAAATCATTTTAATACCATAAGTAATAAATCCCACCAATAAAAACACTAAATCAACAACTTTTTAAGATCAAACTTGAATCAAATAAAAACTTAAGAACTTGCAATGGAAGATGATGAAGATCAAGATGAATGAAAAGATGGAATAGATTGATTAATGTAAAATTAACAAGAGTAATGATTAAGAGTTACAAGATTGAAAGAAAAAGATGAAAATCACCAAACACCCTAATGGTGTTGGTGAAGAACCGATCCTAAGAAACTGGGAAAAAGAAAAATGAAGCTAACTCCCTAATTGTGTGAAGGAAAAGTCTATTTATAGTCCTAGTGGTTGGTTGGTGAGTGGGCTTTCTCCCTTTCTTCTTGTCTTCTCGTCTTTTCAGAAAAGTTGACGTTTTCGATTCTGATTCGGGATTTGTCGTCGATTAAATTCAACTCGTCTTTTAATTTCTTCGTTAAATAGACTTGAGTTTCTTCGACTTATGAAAATCTTCCGTCTTTAGTCCTTTTCTTCGATAAATCTTCGAATAGGCCCAGTGACTTCAAATCTTTTGCATCTCTTGGACAATAGACTTTATCTTGAGTCTTTTTCCTTGATAAAACCCGTGCAATCCCATGTTTTCTTTAATATTGATCCGGTTAGCTCTGAAAACACAATAAACACAAAAACCACGCATAATTCCAAACAAATGATATTAAATACGTGTTTTGGTCTCGTTTTAGCCCGAATTAAGTGGTAAAAGGATGGGTGTTTACACACCTATCAAAACCCCTACACTTAACCATTGCCATGCCCTCATGCAATGCTTAGTGACAAAGCAAATTTTACATTTTTCTCATAATTTATCAACCTTGGCCTTATTTAAATTCTACTAAACAAAAATTAAAATGCTAAGAGAAATTAAAACTTTAAAATAAACAAAAGGATGGAAATAACTTGTAAAGAAATCAAGGACTTACATTAGGGCTTGGTGTTGCGAAGATTTATCACCCTCAAGTTTCACGTTCCCCAAACTAAGCTTAAAAACGAGATCATTGTTATTATAAGTTAGTAAATCAAACACTTACACACATGGCTTAATTAAATGCTTAAACTCCCTTATTCCTAGGTGTATCTCTTATATTTTATTTTTGTCTTAGAATGATCATGAAGATGCATTTCTGGACTTATTTCGATAGTTTATTTAGGCTGAAAGCAAAGTGGGACGATTTGATCAATAGTTAGCTAAAGGACAAAATCTCTTAAAACTGCTTCTCGGGATATCAAAAAGTTCATATCTTGGCATAACTCGGTTCACGATTTGAGACCTTTCTCGGACCGATATTTGGCATGTACTTCATACTTCATATCTTCGAGAGACGTTCTTGAGATAATGGTCTTCTCATCATAATAGAGTTTCTTCACTTGGAGACTTTTGAGGGGTACTCCAATCTTTGTTGACCACGACTTCATGATTATTTCTTCAATCTCTAATTGGGATTTTGAGATACAACGATCCGCCTCCTTTTCGGACTTGGATCTATTTATCCTCATACCTTGTTAGGGTCTTTTCGGATAGACTTCTCCAGGATCTTTATGGGAGTTGATTGCTTTTCGTCGTGAGTCTTGATCCTTCATATTGACTTTAGGAATAATGCTTTTCACATCACTTTGGATCTTCAGCAATAAAATTGAATCCTCATGCCTTGTTAGGGCCTTTTCGGACTCGCCAATCTTCGCGCCCCGCTTCATAGGTTATGCCTTGGCTATGAACTCTTATCATTACCGAGCAACTTTTAAACGATCTTGGGCTAGAAGCTAAGTAACTTTTCAAATCGTAAGACCTTACTTATTGCAGATAAATTATTAGCAAGTGATGGGAGAATAGGCAAATAATTACACCAAGTGAGCTTGCGCAAGAATACCGACTTATAATTGACTCTATCATTTCTCGTCCTCCACAATTTAAAATCTCAAGTAATGAGACTCGTGGATACTTAGCCTAATAAACCGATTAAGGTCTACATGGTTAAGGATACTAGCTAGAATAAACTTGGATAAGTCTATTCGGGTTGAGTCAAAATAAACGCAACGGGCCTAATATGTCAAAGATTTCTAAACTAGCTACACCACTTTATTAATATTTTTGACTTTATTGCGGGATATACACATACGAAAGCAACGATAAAAATTTAAAAATTACGACTAAATGGCCAAAGTTAATAAAAAATTTTTTTGAAAAATGTTGAAAAATAGGATTTTCTGGTTAAATGAAGGCATTTTCATGGAAAAGTCCACTTAAAACTTCGATAGAAGTCCCCCCTACACTTAAGATAAACATTGTCCTCAATGTTTAAGCATGTGGGAAAAGTCTCCCCTACACTTATGACATTGTGCACGTCGGTTAACTCAAGTTAAGGAAGAGACGACTAAAGTGGTCAATTTCAAATGTGAGTATGAAGAAAATTGAATCACGATAGTTGAGAGATAGAACCGGATTTCGGATAACACGGGAGCACGGTTCTTCAAAGATTTCCAAGATTGCAGTTATCCCTGTAAGAACATCACCACAAAAACACAAACGACCAAAATAGGTCCTCCCCTACACTTAGGGGGTTAAAGGGATAGATACTCGGGCTGCCTCCCGAGGAGCGCTTGTTTTTGATAACCGAGTCACGAGCCTGACTCGACCCAAATTTAGTTCATGGGGAACGTGGTGAGGGATGGAATCACCTCCTGAGAGGTGTCCTCACCAAAGTACAACTTTACTCGTTGGCCATTCACCTTAAAATTAGGTCCATTAGGTTGAGCGAGCTCGAGAGTACCATATGGAAAAATTTGGGCAATGGTGAATGGGCCGGACCAACGAGATTTGAGCTTGCCCGAAAAGATTTTCAACCGAGAGTTAAAAAGTAAGACTTTGTCTCCAACATGGAACTCTCGGTTTTTGATCTTGGAGTCGTGAATGAGCTTAGTTCGTTCCTTATAGATCAAAGAATTTTCATAAGCCTCATTACGGAGTTCATTCAGCTCATTGAGTTGGATCTTGCGTAGGTCACCGGCTTTGTTTATATCAAAATTAGCCCACTTCAAGGCCCAATAAGCCTTGTGCTCCAACTCAATGGGGAGGTGGCACGCTTTCCCGTACACCAGACGATAAGGCGTACAGCCGATCGGGGTCTTGTAGGCAGTACGGAAAGCCCACAAAGCATCATCAAGTTTATCAGCCCATGCGGCACGATGCTCTCCCACGGTTCTTTCCAGAATTCGCTTTAGTCCTCGGTTGGATATTTCAGCCTGGCCATTAGTTTGTGGGTGGTAGGCTGTGGAAAGACGATGATTTACACCGTACTTAGCCATGACTCTAGCAAATTGGTCATTGCAGAAATGAGTCCCACGATCACTAATAATGGCACGAGGCACACCGAATCGAGCGAATAGAGCTTTCAAAAAGTTACAAACCACCCTTGCGTCATTAGTAGGTAAAGCTTTGGCTTCAACCCACTTGGAAACGTAGTCAACGGCTACAAGGATGTATTTGTTTCCTTTAGAAGAAGGGAATGGCCCCATAAAGTCGATACCCCAAACATCAAAAATTTCACACTCTTGAATGAAATTCTGAGGCATCTCGTCTTTATGTGTGATTTTGCCTTGCTTTTGGCAAACATCACATCGTTTGACCATATCGTGAGCGTCACGGTATATGGAGGGCCAATAAAATCCCGAATCAAACACTTTTTTAGCGGTTTAGTTAGGACCAAAGTGACCACCGGTGGGTCCTTTGTGGCAAGCATCAAGGATTTCAGACGCTGCCGGTCCATCAACACATCGGCGAATAATCAGGTCGGCACATTGTTTGAATAGGTAAGGGTCGTCCCAAAAGTAAGTCTTAATGTCGGTGAAGAACTTCTTCTTTTGTTGGGACGTCAACCCTTCCTTGAGAATTCCACCCGCCAAGTAGTTTGCAAAGTCCGCAAACCACGGGGTTTCATTCGGCTTCGAGTTTATAGACATTAAGGTCTCCAAGGGAAAAGAATCATTGATTTCTTTGTTCGCATGATCCCCTTGGTAAGGATCCTCAAGTCTGCTAAGATGATCCGCGGCTAGGTTTTCTGCTCCTTTTTTATCGCGAATTTCGATGTTAAATTCCTAGAGCAGCAAAACCCAGCGAAGAAGTCTTGGTTTGGAATCTTGCTTTGTCAACAAGTACTTCAGCGCGGAATGATCGGTATACACGATGGTGGTGGAAAGGACAAGATAGGGGCGGAATTTTTCAAAGGCATAGACAACAGCTAAAAGCTCTTTTTCGGTTGTCGTATAATGCAATTGTGCCCCAGTCATTGTCTTGCTAGCGTAATGGATCGGTTGGAAGTGTTTGTTCACTCGTTGTCCAAGAACCGCTCCAATAGCAAAATCACTAGCATCGCACATCAACTCAAAAGGCAGCTCCCAATTAGGGGTAACTAAGACGGGTGCCTTAGTAAGCTTATCCTTAAGCGAGTTGAAGGCTTCAAGGCACTCTTTGGAAAAGATAAAAGGAGTATCTTTTTCCAAGAGGTGGGTCATCGGGCGAGCGATTTGAGAAAAATCTTTGATGAATCGACGATAGAAGCCCGCATGACCCAGGAAACTTCTCACACCCTTCACGGTTGAAGGTGGAGGCAACTTTGCGATAACATCGACTTTAGCACGGTCTACTTCAAGACCGGCTTTCGAGATCTTATGTCCAAGCACGATGCCTTCTTTTACCATAAAATGGCATTTTTCCCAATTCAGAACTAGGCGAGTGTCTTTGCACCTCTTTAACATACGTTCCAAATTGGCAAGGCAAGAAGAAAAGGAATCCCCGAAGACCGAGAAATCATCCATGAAGACTTCCATGGTTTGTTCAACCATGTCATGGAAGATAGCTAACATGCACCTTTGGAAAGTCCCTGGCGCATTACATAAGCCGAAAGGCATTCGTTTGTAAGCAAAAGTGCCATAGGGACAAGTGAATGTAGTCTTCTCTTGATCTTGGGGATCGATGGGTATTTGAAAATAACCCGAGAAACCATCAAGAAAGCAGTAATATTCATTACTGGCTAAACGTTCGAGCATTTGGTCCATAAAAGGTAGAGGGAAATGATCCTTTCTCGTGGCATCATTGAGTTTGCGGTAGTCTATACAAACTCTCCACCCAGTAACGAGACGAGTGGGAATCAACTCATTGTGTTCATTGGGAACAACGGTTATTCCGCCCTTCTTGGGCACACAATGGATTGGACTAACCCATGGTGAATCCGAAATAGGGTAAATCATACCCGCATCAAGAAGTTTGAGAACCTCTGTTTTGATGACTTCATGGATTTTTGGATTCACCCTTCGTTGGCTTTGAATTGTGGGCTTAAAGTCGTTTTCCATGAGAATTTTGTGTGTGCAGAAGTGAGGATCAATTCCACGAATATCGGAAATCTTCCAAGCGATAGCCTTCTTATGATCTTTCAACACAGCGACAAGTCGGGCTTTCTCTTCATCCTTCAAATCCTTAGCAATGATGACTGGTGACTTCTTCTCTTCTTCGAGGAATACATACTCAAGATGGGGTGGCAACTCCTTAAGTTCCAAATCCGGAGGATTGTCGACGGGAGGCGTATTCGAAGTCGGAGTCTCGATAGCAATAACAGTGGGAGATGGAGGGGAAGGATTGTCTTCTCTGAGGAGGTTTGCAATGAAACTGAGATCGTCATCCCAATTGGCTGTAGAATCGTCATTGTCTTGCTTCACATCTTCCAAGGTGGCTTCCAAATCTTTCCAAAGGAAATCACTTTCTCCAAATAGAGATAGTGATGAGTCGATAGAGGATACGGTCTCAACATTGGGAAGAGTGATAGGAATGTTTTTACAAGCATCCTTGAAGTGTTCTTCACAAGCCTCATCAAGAACGTCAATACAATTAACACTCTCGTAAGAATAAGGCTGTTTAGAAAGCTTTCCCATGTTGAAGACTTCTTTATCGTCACCCACTCTCATGATAAGCTCACCAGCTTCAACATCGATGAGAGTGCGACCGGTCCTCAAGAATGGACGACCAACAATGAGTGGCACACGGGGGTCCATCTCGTAGTCGACGACAACAAAATCAGCAGGGAAGGTGAATTTGTCGACTCCTACAATGACGTCTTCGGCTATCCCCACTGGATAAGCAACCGTACGGTTGGCTAATTCCAAAGTCATTTTGGTGGGGACTAGCTCTGGGAGAGATAATTGCTTCCAAACACTGAGAGGCATGAGATTAATACTGGCACCTAGATCGGCTAGGGCCATGCAATTCTCTACTCCCGGGAAATTGCAAGGGATAAGAAAACGACCCGGATCACCAATCTTGGTTGGCAATTTCCTTAAGAGCACTGCAGAGCAGTTCTCATTAAGTTGGGTGTTGGCAATATCGAGGAGCTTTTCCTTGTCTCTCAGAAGATCTTTAAACATTTTGGCATATTTGGGCATGTGAGCGAGAGCCTCAGCGAAGGAGATATTGAAATTCAATTGTTTGAACATTTTAAGGAAGTTCGAAACCTGAATATCATCCTTGCTCTTTTGCTTCTCTTTCCTCAACCTAGATGGATAAGGTATATTGGAAGAAGAGGAAGGCTTTGGGAGAATAGGATCACTCACAACCACGGGTGGAGGAGGGGTAGAAGGAAGAGGTGGAGAATTTGGGGAAGGAGAAGGAAGAGGAATAGGAGCAGGTGACTCGTTCTCCGTAGTCACAACCACCGGTGGAGGTATAGGAAGCTCGGGTTCCTTGGTACCTTTGCCACTTCGAGTGGTGATTGCTTTCATCTCCCCTCTTGGATTTGCAACGGTGTTACTCGGAAGAGT
The DNA here is from genome assembly GCA_025667525.1 of Glebionis coronaria. Lineage (NCBI taxonomy): Eukaryota > Viridiplantae > Streptophyta > Magnoliopsida > Asterales > Asteraceae > Glebionis > Glebionis coronaria. The sequence goes on along the minus strand of CM046879.1, from coordinate 512,509,017 downwards.
ACCCGAAGAAGAGGGTTGACTACTTTGGAAGAAACTAGCCATCATGTTCCTCAGATCATTAGTTTGGCTATCCAACGTGTTTCTCATGTCTGCTCTCAAATCGTTTCCTTGCTTGACCAAGTCTGCTTTCAGGTTGAGCACCTCTCTCTGAAGATTTCCCACTATCGCATCGTTAGTCCTCATATAAGTTTCCACTTCTTGGTGAAGAGCGGTGGGTTGGTTGGGAGGAGCATTGTATGCAGGTGGTTGGTAAGCAGGTTGTTGGTAGACTTGGTTGTTACGTTGAGGCGGTTGTTGCTGCTTGTGAGGAGGTATGTATGGTTGTCGAGGTTGTTGTTGTTGTTGAGGAGGGCGATTAAGGTTTTGTTGTTGGTTTGGGTTGGTAGGAGGGAAACCAGGTGGTGAAAGATAGTTGTTGCTGCGGTAGCTAAGCAAATTACGGTCACCTTGAGGTCTAGCTTGATAAGCAGGTTGTTGATAGGTGCCATATGCCGCATTCACATTCTCAGCAGGGTATTCTTGGGTGGCAGTACAAGTAGTGTAAGAGTGAGGACCACCGCATATCTCACAGGGTTGGCTGACAGCATTCACTTGAGCGTTTTTGGCGTTATTGCTGTTGTTGTTGCTGACGGCGTGGGTGACAAGCGATTCAAGAAGCGTAGTGAGTTTGTCCAATCGCTTGTCGCTGTCACTAGTGCTAGCACTGGCGACATTGGTCCGAACACTCTTGGTTTGCACACGAGATTTATTCTCAATGATGTCCCAAGCAGCATTGGAAGTCTTAGCCAATAGATTACCCCCCGAGGCACTGTTCAGTGAATCTTGATCACTCATGCTTAAACCATTGTAAAAAGTATTAATTTGATGTACTTTGGTAAAACCATGTTGTGGGCATTTTCTTAAAAGATCTTTAAAACGATCCCAAGATTCACTGAACGACTCATCGTACTTTTGTTCAAAATTTATGATCTCATTCCGCAAAGCGGTAGTACGAGAGGGTGGAAAAAAGTAGTTGATAAACTTTGTTTCCAAATCCGTCCACGAGAGAATACTCTGTGGCGGTTCCTTAGCAAGCCAATGCCGGGCTTGTCCCTCCAAAGAAAAGGGAAAAAGTTGTAACCTTATAACCTCTTGTGGAACCCCATTGAACCTGACCGTATTGGTGAGTTGCAAAAATCTTTTTATGTGGTCGTGTGGATCATCAATGGTTCGTCCCAAGAATGGTTGAGCGGAGACCATCTGGATAAAGCCTGACTTGAGCTCGAAATTGTTGGCGGCAATTGGAGGTATGACAATTGGATCCGTGTTGCCATCGACATGAGCTTGCAGCAGTTCAATCATCGGGCGATTATCCGGAAGGGGCTCATTGTTGTTGTTATTGTTCATGTTGTTGAAAGGCGGGTTGTTGTTATTATTATTGTTTGGAAGTGGTACACCGGCCATGTCTAAGTGATCGAGAGGCTCGGGCTCTTGATAAGACGTGGATCGAGTGCGCATACACCTGCAAAAGAACTAACAAGGCAAAAATAATACAAAAATATTTTTGGTTTTTTATGGTTTTTTACTTTTTAGGATTTTTGAAAATTTTATATTTTTTTAGTGTTTTTGACATTTTTTGTGAAAAAGTAACGTTCACGGGGAACGGATCCCAAAATCCAAGTTCTCACAAAAAACTTTTGATCTTAACGAGAAGAGCCGGCAGCGGCGCCATTTGATACAATGAGATTTTGTATGTTGAAAAGTTCGTTTTCTAGGAATCCTCTCGAATTGATCTCAGTTTAAAGTGGAATGATTGTTCTTGGTGACAAAAAGTGGATTTGGACTTCTAATCTACTAAACAGAGAAATGACTAAAATGATAATAATTTAATCTTAAAACAATCAACAATTAAAAAGTAATACTTGAATTAAATCAGACAGTACTGGAAAATACCCTTAATGAAAATGGCCTATTCGGAAAGTATGCAATATGCGGAAAGCAATATTCTATTCGGAATAAAATGCTCAATCAGACAATATTCTATTTGGTGTCTGCTCTGTTCGGAAAGATATGGTCTATACGGAAAACAAGATCTATTCGGAAAATGTTGCTCTATGCGGAAAAATATACCTTATGCGGAAAGATGGTCTATGCGGAAAGTTAAGACTATTCGGAAAACTTGGACTATGCGGAAAGTTAAGGCTATTCGGAAAGTAAGCTTATTCGGAAAGTGTTGCCTATTCGGAAAACATACACTATGCGGAAAAACACACCTATGCAGAAAAGATGTCTTATACGGAAAAATTGTGTTATGCGGAATAATATTGCCTATGCGGAAAAATCAAGCTATTCTGAATAAAAACACTATGCGGAAAATAAGGCTATGCGGAAAAATTATCTTTATGCGGAAAATATGGTCTATGCGGAATATTAACAATATTCCGAGTAAGGGAAAATAAATGAGTGCTATTCGGAAAAACTTGTATATTCGGAATATTCCTGGGTTTAAGAACAGTAACAGCAGACACGAAACAGGGCATACGAATTTTAATCAAAATCGAACCAAATACTCAAAAAGGTTTTACCAAATCAAACACAAATCATTTTAATACCATAAGTAATAAATCCCACCAATAAAAACACTAAATCAACAACTTTTTAAGATCAAACTTGAATCAAATAAAAACTTAAGAACTTGCAATGGAAGATGATGAAGATCAAGATGAATGAAAAGATGGAATAGATTGATTAATGTAAAAATAACAAGAGTAATGATTAAGAGTTACAAGATTGAAAGAAAAAGATGAAAATCACCAAACACCCTAATGGTGTTGGTGAAGAACCGATCCTAAGAAACTGGGAAAAAGAAAAATGAAGCTAACTCCCTAATTGTGTGAAGGAAAAGTCTATTTATAGTCCTAGTGGTTGGTTGGTGAGTGGGCTTTCTCCCTTTCTTCTTGTCTTCTCGTCTTTTCAGAAAAGTTGACATTTTCGATTCTGATTCGGGATTTGTCGTCGATTAAATTCAACTTGTCTTTTAATTTCTTCGTTAAATAGACTTGAGTTTCTTCGACTTATGAAAATCTTCCGTCTTTAGTCCTTTTCTTCGATAAATCTTCGAATAGGCCCAGTGACTTCAAATATTTTGCATCTCTTGGACAATAGACTTTATCTTGAGTCTTTTTCCTTGATAAAACCCGTGCAATCCCATGTTTTCTTTAATATTTATCCGGTTAGCTCTGAAAACACAATAAACACAAAAACCACGCATAATTCCAAACAAATGATATTAAATACGTGTTTTGGTCTCGTTTTAGCCCGAATTAAGTGGTAAAAGGATGGGTGTTTACACACCTATCAGATAACATCGACTTTAGCACGGTCTACTTCAAGACCGGCTTTCGAGATCTTATGTCCAAGCACGATGCCCTCTTTTACCATAAAATGGCATTTTTCCCAATTCAGAACAAGGCGAGTGTCTTCGCACCGCTTAAGCATACGTTCCAAATTGGCAAGACAAGAAGAGAAGGAATCCCCGAAGACCGAGAAATCATCCATGAAGACTTCCATGGTTTGTTCAACCATGTCATGGAAGATAGCGAACATGCACCTTTGAAAAGTCCCGGGCGCATTACATAGGCCAAAAGGCATTCTTTTGTAAGCAAATGTGCCATAGGGACAAGTGAATGTAGTCTTTTCTTGATCTTGGGGATCGATGGGTATTTGAAAATAACCCGAGAAACCATCAAGAAAGCAGTAATATTCATTACCCGCTAAACGTTCAAGCATTTGGTCCATAAAAGGTAGAGGGAAATGATCCTTTCTCGTGGCATCATTGAGTTTGCGGTAGTCTATACAAACTCTCCACCCAGTAACGAGACGAGTGGAAATCAACTCGTTGTGTTCATTGGGAACAACGGTTATTCCGCCCTTCTTGGGCACACAATGGATTGGACTAACCCATGGGGAATCCGAAATAGGGTAAATCATACCGGCATCAAGAAGTTTGATAACCTCTGTTTTGATGACTTCATGGATTTTTGGATTCACCCTTCGTTGGCTTTGAATTGTGGGCTTAAAGTCGTCCTCTATGAGAATTTTGTGTGTGCAGAAGTGAGGATCAATTCCACGAATATCAGAAATCTTCCAAGCAATACCCGTTTTATGCTTCTTCAACACGGCGAAAAGTCGAGTTTTCTCTTCATCCTTCAAATCCTTAGCAATGATGACTGGCGACTTCTTCTCTTCTTCAAGGAATACATACTCAAGATGGGGCGGCAACTCCTTAAGTTCTAAATCCGTAGGATTTTCGACGGGAGGCGTATTCAAAGTCGGAGTATCGATAGCAATGACCGTGGGAGATGGAGGAGAAGGATTGTCTTCTTTGAGAAGGTTTTCAATGAGGCGGAGATCTTCATCCCAATTGGTAGTAGAATCGTCATTGTCTAAATTTACTTCTCCCATTGTGGCTTCCAAATCTTTCCAAAGGAAATCACTTTCTCCAAATAGAGATAGTGATGAGTCGATAGAGGAAACGGTTTCAACATTGGGAAGAGAGGTAGGAATACTTTTACAAGCATCTTTGAAGTGTTCTTCACAAGCCTCATCAAGAACGTCAATACAATTAACACTCTCGTAAGAATAAGGCTATTTAGAAAGCTTTCCCATGTTGAAGACTACTTTATCGTCACCCACTCTCATGATAAGCTCACCGGCTTCAACATCGATGAGAGTGCGACCGGTCCTAAAGAATGGACGACCAACAATTAGTGGCAGGTCCATCTCGTAGTCGACGACAACGAAATCAGCAGGGAAGGTGAATTTGTCGACTCCTACAATGACGTCTTCGGCTATCCCCACTGGATAAGCAACCGTACGGTTGGCCAATTCCAAAGTCATTTTGGTGGGGACTAGCTCTGGGAGAGATAATTGCTTCCAAACGCTTAGAGGCATTAGATTAATATTGGCACCTAGATCGGCTAGGGCCATGCAATTCTCTACTCCCGGGAAATTGCAAGGGATAAGAAAACGACCCGGATCACCAAGCTTGGTTGGCAATTTCCTTAAGAGCACTGCAGAGCAATTCTCATTAAGTTGGGTGTTGGCAATATCGAGGAGCTTTTCCTTGTCGCTCAGAAGATCTTTAAACATTTTTGCATACTTGGGCATGTGAGCGAGAGCCTCAGCGAAGGAGATATTGAAATTCAGTTGTTTAAACATCTTAAGAAAGTTAGAAACCTGAATATCGTCCTTGCTCTTTTGCTTCTCTTTCCTCAACCTAGATGGATAAGGTATATTGGAAGGAGAGGAAGGCTTTGGAAGAATAGGATCACTCACATCCTTGGGTGGAGGAGGAGTAGAAGGAAGAGGTGGGGAAATTGGGGAAGGAGAAGGATGAGGAATAGGAGCAGGTGACTCGTTCTCCTTAGTCACAATCACCGGTGGAGGTATAGGAAGCTCGGGTTCCATGGTACCTTTACCACTGCGAGTAGTGATTGCTTTCATCTCCCCTCTTGGGTTCGCAACGGTGTTACTCGGAAGAGTACCCGAAGAAGAGGGTTGATTACCTTGGAAGAAACTAGCCATCATGTTTCGTAAATCATTAGTTTGGCTATCCAACGTGTTTCTCATATCGGCTCTCAAATCATTCCTTTGTTTGACCAAGTCCGCTTTCAGGTTGAGCACTTCTTTCTGAAGATTTCCCACTATCACATCGTTAGTCCTCATATAAGTTTCCACTTCTTGGTGAAGAGCGGTGGGTTGGTTGGGAGGAGCATTGTATGCGGGTGGTTGATTTGCAGGTGGTTGGTAAACTTGGTTGTTACGTTGAGGTGGTTGTTGCTGCTTGTGAGGAGGGATGTATGGTTGTCGAGGTTGTTATTGTTGTTGAGGAGGGCGATTGAGGTTTTGTTGTTGGTTTGGGTTGGTAGGAGGAAAGCCAAGTGGGGAAAGATAATTGTTGGAGCGGTAGCTAAGCAGGTTACGGTCACCTTGAGGTCTAGCTTGATAAGCAGGTTGAGGATAGGTGCCATATGCCGCATTCACATTCTCAGCGGGGTAGTCTTGGGTGACGGTACAAGTGGTGTAAGAGTGGGGACCACCGCATATCTCACAAGGTTGGCTGACAGCGTTAACTTGAGTGTTTTTAGCGTTGTTGCTGTTGTTGTTGCTGACGGTGTGGGTGACAAGCGATTCAAGAAGCGTAGTGATTTTGTCCAGTCGCTTGTCGCTGTCATTAGTGCTAGCACTAGCGACATTGGTCCGAACACTCTTGGTTTGCACACGAGATTTATTCAATGATGTCCCAAGCAGCATTGGAAGTCTTAGCCAATAGATTACCCCCCGAGGCACTGTTCAGTGAATCTTGGTCACTCATGCTTAAACCATTGTAAAAAGTATTAATTTGATGTACTTTGGTAAAACCATGTTGTGGGCATTTTCTTAAAAGATCTTTAAAACGATCCCAAGATTCACTGAACGACTCATCGTACTTTTGTTCAAAATTTATGATTTCATTCCGCAATGCGGTAGTACGAGAGGGTGGGAAAAAGTAATTGATGAACTTAGTTTCCAAATCCGTCCACGAGAGAATACTCTGTGGCGGTTCCTTAGCAAGCCAATGCCGGGCTTGTCCCTCTTGTAACCTGATAACCTCTTGTGGCACACCATTGAATTTGACCGTGTTGGTTAGTTGCAAGAATCTCTTGATATGGTCGTGTGGATCATCAATGGTACGTCCCAAGAATAGTTGAGCAGAGACTATCTGGATAAAGCCTGATTTTAGCTCAAAGTTGTTGGCGGCAATTGGAGGTATGACAATTGGATCAGTGTTGCCGTCTACATGAGCTTGCAGCAGTTCAATCATCGGGCGATTATCCGGAAGGGGCTCATTGTTGTTGTTATTATTCATGTTGTTGAAAGGTGGGTTGTTGTTGTTATTATTGTTTGGAGGTGGTACACCGGCCATGTCTAACTGATCGAGAGGCTCAGGCTCTTGATAAGACGTGGATCGAGTGCGCATATACCTGCAAAAGAACGAACAAAGAAAAACAAAGCAAAAGTATTTTTGGTTTTTATGTTTTTTAATTTTTTTTTTGTATTTTTGAAAATTTTATATTTTTTAGGATTTTTGTGAAAATTTTTATGAAAAAATAACGTTCACGGGGAACGGATCCCAAAATCCAAGTTCTCACAAAAAACTTTTGATCTTAATGAGAAGAGCCGGCAGCGGCGCCATTTGATACATGCATTTTGTATGGGTTCAATTTGTCTCTCAGTCCTCTCGAATTGATCTCGGCTTTAAGTGGAATGATTGTTCTTGGTTACTAAAGGGGGTTTTAGTTTTCTAGTCTACTAAAAGGTTTAAATGTATTAAAATGAAAACTTAAATCAAAGATAATTAATTTAATGACAATTAATAAAAACTTGAACTTGAATTAAAATTAAAATTAAAATTAAAACTGAAATTAAAGTTAAAATGAAAAAAAAAACAGTAACCTAAAGAAACAGTAACAATTAATGAATCTCAAAAGAAACTTGATTCGGAAGATTAACCTTGATTCGGAACTTTACTCGGATCCTTCACTCGGAAGTTGATTCGGAAGATTCACCCGGAACTTTGGAAAATAAACATTCATCCGGAACTTTGATTAATTCGGAAGATTTAGGTTCATTCGGAACTTTTCAAAAATAAGCTCATTCGGAACTTTGGTTCATGCGGAACTTTATTCGGAACTCTGCTTCATCCGGAACATTCAGACTCATTCGGAACTTTCTACTGATTCGGAACTTTTAAGGGAAAAACTCACTCGGAACTTTTTAAAACACATTCATTCGGAACTTACTGTTCATCCGGAACTTCAGTTCATTCGGAAGATTGGATTCATCCGGAACTTTATGGTTCGTTCGGAAGTTTGTGATTCATGCGGAACTTTTTAAACAAAACTCATTCGGAACTTTTCAGTTCACTCAGAACTTTTGGAAAACAGCTTTATTCGGAACTTCAGGTGTTCATCCGGAACTTACTGTTCATCCGGAACCTGGGAATTCAAAATCAGAAACTTTATCCTGAAGAACAAGGGAGACGATTTTAATCTAAAAATCACCAAATTTTTCACCAAAAACTAAAATACAACTTAACACAAATGATTCACTAACCAATAACTACAAATCCTATCAACAAAAACACAAAACCCAACAACTTTTGAAGATCAAATCAAGAATAAGAACTTAAGAACTAGAAAAGAAAAATGATGATGAACAAGATGAAATGGAAAGATTAAACAAGATCTTGTATTGAATGATTAATATTTTAACAAGATCAAACAAAGATGAAAATTACAAGATTAGAAAAACAAAGATTAAAATCACCAATCACCCTAGTGGTGATGGTGATGATATAAACTAGAAGGAGAGAAAAGTGGGGGAGAAGAAAACTAAAAACTAAAACTGGCTAAATTGTGTGAGGGTGGACTATTTATAGGCTTTTCTTTTGGTTGGTGAGTGGGCTTTCTCCCGTTCTTCTTGTCTTCTCGTCTTTTCAGAAAAGTTGACGTTTTCGATTCTGATTCGGGATTTGTCGTCGATTAAATTCAACTCGTCTTTTAATTTCTTCGTTTAATAGACTTGAGTTTCTTCGACTTATACCATAAGTAATAAATCCCACCAATAAAAACACTAAATCAACAACTTTTTAAGATCAAACTTGAATCAAATAAAAACTTAAGAACTTGCAATGGAAGATGATGAAGATCAAGATGAATGAAAAGATGGAATAGATTGATTAATGTAAAAATAACAAGAGTAATGATTAAGAGTTACAAGATTGAAAGAAAAAGATGAAAATCACCAAACACCCTAATGGTGTTGGTGAAGAACCGATCCTAAGAAACTGGGAAAAACAAAAATGAAGCTAACTCCCTAATTGTGTGAAGGAAAAGTCTATTTATAGTCCTAGTGGTTGGTTGGTGAGTGGGCTTTCTCCCTTTCTTCTTGTCTTCTCGTCTTTTCAGAAAAGTTGACGTTTTCGATTCTGATTCGGGATTTGTCGTCGATTAAATTCAACTTGTCTTTTAATTTCTTCGTTAAATAGACTTGAGTTTCTTCGACTTATGAAAATCTTCCGTCTTTAGTCCTTTTCTTCGATAAATCTTCGAATAGGCCCAGTGACTTCAAATCTTTTGCATCTCTTGGACAATAGACTTTATCTTGAGTCCTTTTCTTCGGTAAAACCTGTGCAATCCCATGTTTTCTTCAATAATCATCCGGTTGGCTCTGAAAACACAATAAACACAAAAACCACGCATAATTCCAAACAAATGATATTAAATACGCGTTTTGGTCTTGTTTTAGCAAGAATTAAGTGGTGAAAGGATGGGTGTTTACACATCTATCAGGGCACAAGATGAAGATCTTAAGCGCTCAAAGACAAATGAAAATGGCTCAAGATAAAGATCACAAAGGCATGAAGGAACAAAACCGTTACAAACAAGATCAAGACCAAGATACAAGACCTAAGAAGGAAGATGACCTCCACAAGAATATATTCACTCAATCATCTTATGCATTTTAAAGATGACCGATACATTGGGGGAGATTGTTAGCCCTATATTTTATATAGTCGAACCAGAATGTAATAGGTCATCTTAGTCGTTAAAGGTCTTGTATTGAAATAGGTTAGTCGGGAAAACCGGGCTTGGACTTTAAGCTAATATTGTCAAAGGTAGGGGCTTTATGCCCAAGATAGTCCAAGCCCGGCCTAAGAAACAAACCCATGAGCCAACCAAGCTCATGGGTATATAAACCCTCTTCCTTGTGTGGAAGAGGGTGTTGGTTCATTTTACTTTCTCTCTCTAGTAAACATTAACCTTCCACCATTCTCTCTACTTTCTCTCTCTAACTTTCTTCTCTTTCTCTTTCTAAATCTAATCTAAATCTTGTGTTATGGATTGAAGTGGGATTAACACTAACTCTCTTCAAACCCGTAGAATCATATCGAATAGTAAAAAATGATAGTGCTTGGGTAGTGGATCAACAGTTTGAATAAAATTTTCAATACCTTGAACTACTTCTAAAAATAGTAATCGGTTCATGCGACATCGGTGTCTAAATTACTCCGCCAGATATTTTGGGTATTCACAAAATTAATCCACCATTAAACGTGCTTCAACGATATCACATTCATAATTGATGTATCTACGCCTTCGAGCAATTTCAACTTCATCTTCTTCGTTAATCCATATTATCTTTTCCATATTTTTCATATCTTCAAGATCGGCCGAATCGGAAAGCTTTTCACTCATTTTTTTGAAATGATTTTTGGTTTATAAGGAAGGTTAAGTTTAATGTATAAAATTTTAAAGTGTAGAGGTATTGTTTATAGGGGTAAAATAAATTTAAAAAAAATAAAAAAAAAGAATATAACCTTGGGAAACGGTAACTCATCCCTCTCTCTCTCCTTGTAAAAATGTTGGGAAGGATCAGAAAAAGGGGGGATCGGTGTGGTGGAGGAGGCCTGTGAACTCCAGCAAAGGCACCACCTCAGCTCGGCGAACGCCTCCTCTCCACTACACCGTTTCCTCTAATTACATTCAAATATATTTCACACAAAAAATAAGTGTAGGAGAAACATTTAATTTCGATTTGATATACATATTTTTTTGGGTAAAGGGTTACCTCGGTAAATTTGTATTAACCATAGAAACAATGAAGTACAATGGAATGCGGCTCAAAGTACCAAAGCTCATGACACGTCTATTATTTATTTGTTTGTTTTGAGTCATAATTTGGGTATAATGGGTTTCTGTGGCTTACGTAGTAAAAACTCTCCAACAAAATAACTAACAAATTGATTTGTAGAAAATTTGAAACAAAACAAAATCCAGAATTCTGGTAACTACAAACGGTGCCGCAAGGTTTCTTGATGCCGTCGCACCTACAACTTTTTGAATTTTGAAAATTTCTAAATTTTTATTAATTACTGGGTATACACCGTTACAACGAACGAACAACCATATACGGAGTAGTATATAGGTTGTTTGGCATGTAAGTTAAGAAGTAAAATTTAACAAAATTAACAAAGTGTATGCTCCAATTCAATTAATACATCTTCATATTTATTGTTTTTTGGTCAATCAATACATCTTAGTATTTATTATTATTATTATTATTATTATTATTATTATATGTTGGTAAGAAATAAATGTTTGTTATTTATCATTAATTAATACATCATTATAAATACTAGGCTTAGAGATAACTATATCACATAATATATTTTGTGTGGTTTCAAAACTTTCACTTAAAATGGCAAAATTTATGTATACTTTATGCATTTACATGTTACTTATGTGCATAACGAGTAACATCGTTGTTTCAAAAGAAGAATTTTGTCACTTCTGGGGTATTTTGTTCATTACCTTTTGTTTTTTAGCTAAAATTCTTTATAGCATAGTAATTTTTAGTTGATAACTCTTTAATCAAAATAACTAATAAATATTAACTTTTAACCTTTGGTTATGTAGGTGATCAGTTTAAAGCTTATGTTTTTGGTTATGAACCAAACGCTTGCGAAAAACAAGTCTGTGATCAGGATTGTGTTGATACTGTGCCAAGAAGAGGCCACATAGTATATTCAGCTTGTCTCGATACCTTTTGTCTTTGTTGTGGGACTGAGTAATAAAATGAGAAAAATAATAGCAAAAAATAATATTAACTGATAGTTATATAATTTACTTTATTAAAATTAAGATCATTCTCAGTCGCTCTTTTTCAGTGTTTCTTTATAGAATACTAGCTTTATAGCCTGCCTAGTTTCATAATATTACTTGACGAATTATAAAAGTATGTACATAAATAATGGACAATTAAAATATAACAACCCACTATTTTTATTAATGTACATTACTATTATGAGATATAAAAACCACTTTCATGAGGAAATTTTTGCTTTATTCATACTATCAATTATGTGACGTAACTTACATAGCAAAGTAAATGAGCACACTCGACCACTATTGTCAACTATATCAACATTGCTTTTAAGAAAACATTATAATATGTCAAGTTTATGTTACAAAATCAATATTTCATCATATTTCAATTATTTAACATACCATTTATAATGTTTAGTATGAAATAAACATATTACATTAACATTTACTTCAAAATCCTAAATTCATGAAATATAATTATTCAAAACACATGTACAAGATTTATAAAAATTGTACAAAATTTAATACATATATTTGAATATATTTTTACTCCAAAAAACATAAAATAACTTTGAGTGTTCTTTGTGTTGACACAAGTTTAAATTTATACAAGGATTGTCGAATAAGTTAAGAACACACGGGCAAGTGTGACCCTTTCGTTTGTAGATATCTTATTATGATAAGTCGAGGTCGTTCACTAAGACTTGGGTATTTTTGGTTGTAAATAATCTAAGTAACAATGTAACGCTAGTGGTAAAAATAGTTGTCACTCCCAAAATTACCATGTAAGTAACAATAAACAGATAAGCAACAAAGTAACAAGTAACACGAGTATGATTAAGCTAATTCAATAATATTAAAAACAACACTTGCTTGGATTAGTTCATAACATTTTGATTGTTAATATGAGGATGGTTTTGATAAATTGATTATAAGTAAAAAAGATGATGGTCACAAATTCCAATCTTTGATTTTGAAAGTATATAACCACGTGTATAATCATAACACAATCAAATCAAGCATTAAGTCAAATCAACCAATTCAAGACTATGTTTAGTTTAACAAGTTTGATTTGTTGTTCGTTTCACAAGTTCATTAACAATCACAGTTAAGTTCCTATGTATAATCATACTTGTGGGTTTGCTATAATATTACATCCGATGGTCTAGTTGGGTGGTAAATGGTGGCATCCATTGTTGGAGATAGAGAGAGAGAGAGGTTGAAGGTGTTCAAGAGAGAGAAAGATAACTTTTATAAATGAAAAGAGAAAACACAAACAACAACCCCTCCTTAGAAGCCTTGGAGGGGTATTTATAGTCACTCACGCGCCTACACTATACATAGTTTCATAGTCTAGTCTTTGCGTGAGTGACTATGATAACTTATGGGAATTCTTAAATTTCGTCACATAAAGTGGATTTCCAACAATCTTTCCCCATGGGACGACGTGTAGAATTCCTTATAGTATTTTTCCTAACAAGTACATAATAACAAGAACAGAAGCTTCCATAAAGCGTCCAATGCTGATGATGTCATTTGAGGCCATTGACTTAAAGTCTTAACTACAAAACGACTCATCTTTGTAGTAACTTATAGAAGAAATACTGTAACAGCATGAACTAAGTAACTCATATAATCTGGTTAAGGAGAAGCTACCAAATTAACTTCCCCCTAATTCATGCGACATATTCTTGATGTGTAAGCTTTTAATAGCTTCCCCCTAAACCGAAAATCCTCATAAGCAGTTTCAAAGTATTAAATATAACTTAGAATGATTAAGCGCACAACAGAAATTAAAAAAGAAAACCCCATCATCTGAAATGATAATGTTGCTATGAGTGATTGAACGTTTTGGGCACACCAAGTAGATCATCAAGGTTTCTTCTCACGCTTGAATAATTCTTCTAAATATTTCTTCCCCCTGAGAGTTCAAGTTATGCATACTTGAAAGAATCAAGACATTTTTTCCCCACGTAGTTGAAGAAAGGAAATCAATCCCATGAATGAAGCCCAAAATCTGAAGTACACTTTATCCCATTCATGAAGTTGACATCGTAACACCAAAGTCAATTAAGTCCTAGAAATGCACATATCTTCTTCCGAAGATGCACCAGAGTCAATTAAGTCCCGGAAATGCATATCTCTTCATATAGGATAATGATGATGTTTAATTTCAACATCAAAATAATTAATCATTGAACAATGGTGTACCTCTTTTACCCATCAGATACTGTTTCTTTTATTCCTTCCCCCATGTAAGCTGGGAGATGCACTAGACGCCACAAATTAAAACACTGAGTTTCTCTGCGGTTATAACCTTTGTCTTCCTGGAATGCCTTCAAATAAAAAGAAGGTATTAAGTTCATCACGTATACTCGTTGTGCGTTCAATATTTCTTCTTCTTCCCCCTTGATGGTTTTGAAACCTCGGAACCGGCCATAAATCGTACGCACATGTACCTAAAATCTCGTGAGAGTAATAAATTAGCTTAATTATATTTTGTGAGAATCAGCTGCTGATTGAAATTCTCTACTCATAAACTCTCCATGGATATCTTTACCAACCCCTTTGTAGGCTATTTGAAGTGACCTCTGAAGGAGTGAATCTGATATACCAAATGTGAAACTGAATAAGAATTCCTCCACTTCGTGAGTTAGGCTTACACTAATGTTAAATGAGGAACGGTGTAGAAATTTCCTTGCTAAGAAATTTCTAAGTACCCAATATATTATTGAAGAAGTATATAAGCACAAAACCTCTTGAAATTTTCCACATCGATTATGCGCGTGACACTGAGTACGACAATGTAGCTCATTAATGTGATAATTATCCTGGTCATCAACCAACCACCCCAAATCCGGAAACTAGATAATCAAGTATTCATCCTAAATATTAAACACGGGCAAGTTATCTTTCAATGGAAAATAAGTGCACACCTTCAATAAATTTGTATTCAATTTTAAATAATAATATCTGATCAAAACCGTAGCCACTGAAATTCAAAATTAAGCCATTTTTCACGGTCTCGTCAAAATAAATTTTGTCAATTTGTCACGTCACTTTATCACATTTGAATTGTCATATCACTTTGTCTCGTCACCTTTAAACCTCGACAATTATATAACCATTTAATATAAAAATTTATGTCAAATTTTGAAATATATTTGACAATAAAATCTGATAAAAAGTAAGCTCAATTGGCATTTTATAAAATCATCTAGCCCATGAAACAATCGTCCAAGCCATATGTTAGTATAAACAATCTATGATTTGAACAAACAGACCAGCCCATGAAATGCACTAGCATTGAGCAATAATCGGCCCAGTAAACTCAGATACACCGACCCACAACCAGCCCATGATATTGCATTACCCGGTCTAGAAATTCAAGTGTTATCGACCAGCCCATGATAGTTAACCTAAAAATTAGGAATATATAACACCATCTAACCCTAATCATCTCATAGTTTATCTAAACCTAATCTGACTTTCTTTCAGCCGCAACATATCTTCTCTCTAAAAACCCCCATCTCTCTTTCTTACACTCTCATCTAACATCACCTGCTATCTAACCCACCCACACATTCAATCTAATCACATCCATCTTTCTTCATTCATGACACATAAAATCAAATCAACATTTAAAATGTATCCAGATTTATTCATTTACACTAACCCACGAGAATCAAACAATCAAACAGATTATTATTCATGACGAGAAGCAAACGACTTCAAGATCATAATGGCAAACAAATAAATCCTAAGGACAAACAAGTACAAAACCTTTATTTTTTATTTTTTATTTTTTCGGCCCAAAAATTTTATATATTAGAAGTTGGTTTCGTTTTCTTATTTATTTCCCTTCAAACAAAACAAAACAAAACAAACAAACAAACATACAAGCACACATAGATATATAAAAAATACTACTAGCAAAGTACACCCCCTCACACTTATGATTTTCCAAGTATGAAAAATATTTTTGGGTGTACATATTTATTCAAAACACACAAACTTAAACAGACACACATACCGACGCTAAAGACTTGATGGTGACGATGCCAGATTATGGAAATGAAACAAGCAATTTCATAAAACAAGCAAGCGAGTATACAAATAAACAAAGAATTAGCAACCAAAAACAAAACATGAAACATAAAACAATCAAAACACAAGTTGCCTCCCGATAAGCGCTTAATTTGTTAGTGAGTCGGTAGCTAGACTCTTCCGCTCGATATTAGGATTCTTTGTTGATACAAATCAAATAGGGAACTTTGGTTCGGTGGCATTGATATTGATAGTCGTCTATACTGAAAGGAAGCAATTTGTCATTCATCTTCCAAACATTGAAAGGTTTCTTTGGCACATCATTGTAGTCCTTCTTTATCATCCTTCTATTTTCAACACCATTGATAGATTTCAACTCCGTGTCATTACTTGATAATACATCATGTTCAGACATCTTCTCCTTCGTGTTTGAGATATGCACGATGCAATCCTTGGGAAATAATGAGTTAGAAATGATGGGATTTGGTTTTAGCACGGTTAGAATAGATTCATCTTCTTCTTCCTCGATAAATGAAACATCACCCTTATCACTATCATTTTGGTTAGAAGGTAGTTTGTATCTAGATTTGGTGTTGGTGATTTGAGGAAGGGACTTGGTATGCTGGATGAACTTTTCTAAAAGATCGGATTGTCTCTCCAAGTCTTCGATCATGGCTTTGTTGTTTTGTAACCCTTGATACATTTGAGTCTTCAATTCAACCAAGTCACTCTTAAGACGTTCGTTTTCTTCCGCATTCCTAGCCATAAATTCTCTCATCATCTCCTCCGTTGTTTCAGGTTTTTGATGATATTGTGATGAGAATGGCGTCACATCTCGCGGTCGAGAGTGAGGGTGGTAACGGTTTGGGCTTTGGTTAGGATAGGAATACGAATTCCTTGATATTTGATCGTAATATCCTTCGTGATATTCTTCAACATAATTTGCTTCATGAGGTTCACACATCGGTGTGTCATCCTTTATGGTGGTTTGTGAATTGTGGTCGTCTTTACGATCGTCATGCATCTCTTTGAGCTCATCCCTTATGATGAGGAATTGGAAAATGATAAGTTGAGCGAGAGCTTTGAATTTCTCTATCAGCACGGTGTGATCAGAGATGATGTTATTTTCGCCGACAAAAACACCGTGTAGAAAACTAGAGGGGGGGGGGGTTGAATAGTTTTTACCGATTAGTATTAAGTTTGTTTTAAAAAAGAATTCGTGATTGCTAATAGATATAGATGAATAGTTAATTAGTAATGTAAATGACTTAAAGAAATACATAAACAAAACACAATGCACGATTATTTATAGTGGTTCGGTCTAGCAAGATCTCACTTATCTTGCCCCTACTTTCACTCCTCGAGTATCCACTCAAGAGTTTTACTTCACTAGAAAACGGATCTCCTTTACACCGGTGGAGAAACCTTCACTTTACAAACTTACAATCTTTAATGATACCTAAGTTTAGGATGTCTTAATCTTAAGGTACAACAACAACGCCTTGTTACTTCTTACACGTTTGTAGGTATAACTCCAACCACACTTTACACAAGTAGATATATGAATGGGTACAACAATGGTGATAGTGTAGGTAGCACATAACACTAACACACAATGTGAAGCCTTGAAGGATCAAAGCTTAAAGAATAAAATTTTCGTGATCGATCTTGATACGAGCAAGGACATAAATCACAAGCAAGAAGAGAATGAACAAATTAGATTAGAAGGTTAGTTTATATACTAAGATTTAGAGAGAAGTTATGTTAGTTGGGGGTGAATATTAAACTTGCACGGCTCAATTTATAGGCAATCAGCCAGACCCGTCGGACCCTTCACCTTGGGGTCTGTCGGGGTCCGACAGAGCTGACTTTTGTTGCCTCATAAATGTTTGGCCAAGTCTTGAAGTGTTAGCCTCAAAACATTGAGTCAAACAAGAATGTTCGGTCATAGGTTTTTATTGTAATATTTATTAGAACGTTGTAATAGTTAGTTAAAATAGTCGTGACTTTATGGGCTTGATGGCTAGCTTAAAAGTCCTTTTTCAAGGTACTAAGCATTTATTCAAGCCCGGCCCAAACAATATAGTCTATTCAAAGCCCACATGTAGGTGGACTATATAAGCACCCTCCTAGCATGTTAGGAGGGTGGCAAGGTGTTTTCGTTTTTTAATCTAATCTCACATAGTTTCTCCATCTTCTCTCTACTTTCTCTCACTACTTTATCTCTCTAGAAATCATCTATCTTTCTTCTTTAATTCATAAAATCAACCATAGTGAAGTGATTAAATTAGGGAATAACATTTGGTATCAATCGCCACGGGGTAGATTTGTGATTGACAGTTTGGTTTATTATTTGGTTCGGTTGATTTAATTCAAAATCATCTCGAATTAATTTTTTTTAGAGTTTTCGGCCTCTAAATCTTGATATAAATCTCCTACATAGTTGTGGTAGGGATTTGGTTACGTTTTTGTGGTTAAAGTCGCAAGTTTTTGAGGTGTTTGGATTGTTTTTGGGGTACACCCATTCGATACACCGGTACACGAAATGACGAAGACGACTTTATCAACCCATTCAGTACACCGGTACACAAAACTGGAGAGTCTTCTACTCGCCATGTTGATCCGTCAAATATGCATACGTTCTATCAACGACATACTTCAACACATCATTGTACCCGAGATCATCCTTTAGTTCAAGTAATTGGAAACCCTTCACAGCCCGTTCGTACAAGAAGACAACTTGAAACCGATGGTGATGTTTGTATGTTCGCACTCGCTGTGAGTATAGCTGAACCAACAAATATCAAAGAAGCCTTGGCAGATCACGCTTGGGTTGAATCGATGACGGATGAACTTCAACAATTTGAAAGACTTAAAGTCTGGGAACTTGTTGACAGACCATACGATGTAATACCATTAAATCTTCAATGGATCTGGAAAAACAAGATGGATGAAGAGAACACGATCATCAAGAATAAATCTAGGCTAGTGGCTAAAGGGCATGGTCAGAAAGAAGGTATTGATTTTGAATAATCATTTGCACCAGTAGCTCGTTTAGAAACGGTCAGGATTTTCCTTGCTTATGCTACACATAAGGGATTCATTGTTTATCAAATGGACGTAAAGACGGCATTTCTTAACGGTCCTTTGAAGGAAGAAATTTATGTCACACAGCCGGAAGGATTCGTCAATCCTCATTATCCTGACAAGGTGTATCGTCTCCACAAAGCACTTTATGGACTCAAGCAAGCTCCAAGGGCGTGGTACGACGAGCTGTCAAAATTTCTAGTCTCCAAAGGTTTCTCAAAAGGTTCCATTGATCTAACTTTGTTCACTTATAAATATGGGGATGACATTTTTCTTGTGCAGATTTATATTGATGACATTATTTTCGGGTCCACAAACCTAAAACTTTCAAAATGGTTTGAAAAAGTAATGCACAACAAATTTGAAATGTCAATGATGGGCGAACTAAAATTCTTTCTAGGAATTCAAGTTCACCAATCCCCAAGTGGTATCTTTATCAACCAAGCTAAGTATTGTCAAGAGATAATCAAAAAGCATGGTATGACCTCATGTGACCCCCGTTGGGACACCATTATCAACCACATCCCTGGATGCTGATTTGGTGGGAGATGTCATTGATCAAACGAGATATCGTTCCATGATCGGCTCCCTCATGTACTTAACAGCAAGCCGACCAGATATATCACATGCTATGTGTTATTGTGCACGATATTAAGCACGACCCACTGAAAAGCACCTCAAGGAGGTTAAACGGATCTTTTGGTACCTTAAGAATACCATTCACATGGGACTCTGGTATCCGAGGGCAACCGGTTTCTTTCTAACGGCCTATTCAGATTCTGATCATGCAGGGTGTCTTGATACACGAAAAAGTACTTCTGGTGGTGCACAATTTCTAGGTCAAGATAAGCTCGTGGGATGGTCTTCCAAGAAGCAGGACTACACGTCACTGTCATCAGCCGAAGCGGAGTATGTGTCTCTATCTGCGTGTTGTGCTCAAGTTCTTTGGATGAGAACACAACTCACGGATTATGGCTTCCACGTTGATAAAGTACATATGTACTGTGACTCAAAGTCCGCCATAGCCATCTCTTACAATCCGGTACAGTATTCCCGCACGAAGCACATTGATGTCAGATATCACTTTATTAAGGAACAAGTTGAAAGGGGTATTGTTGAACTTTACTTTGTTGGAACTGATTACCAATTAGCTGACTTGTTTAGAAAAGCTGTTTCGAAAGAGAGGTTTGCGTATCTAGTTAGGCAAATTGGTATGAGATGTTTGACTCCAGTAGAACTGGAGATTCTGGCAAAGAAGCCTGCTTGATTCATCTATCAAACATCTATATGTATATATTATTAAAAAGCAAAATACAAAATTTAAAATCTTTGAAAATCCAAAAATATTCTTCTTGACATGTCTTTCAGTATCGATAATATAGATAATAAGTGTGTAAACACTTATCCTTTTGCCACTAAAATCAAGGAAAAACAAGACCTAATCATGTGTTTTATATCATAAATGTCGGAATTACGCGTGGTTTTGTGTTTTGTGTGATAAATAGGTACAAATGATCAAAAGAAGAGAAAACACGGGATTTCACGGTTAAAAGTCGAAGAAAGGTCCAAGAAAGAGACAAAGACGAAGTCAAAGACCAAAAGTGTGCCAAGATCACGAGTTTGAAGAAAAAGATCAAAGAAGCCAAAACCGAGTTCAATTTAGAGGATTCAATATTTTAATAAAGGACTTTGATCAAGTGGGTCCCACATGGGCTTATTGGGCCTGAAAAGCCCAATAATAGATATCAAGTGAGTAAATTTGGACAAAGTCCAACAAGGCCCAATAAATTGGGTTATGCTCGGATGGTAAAGAAAAATGGGCCCAAGCCCATTACCAATTATACAATGAGACGGAGGGAAGTATTCTTTGGGCCAAGCCCATGATATTTAACGGAAGGAGTAAATGTGTATAGCAAATGAAATATTGGTCAAACCCAACTCACACAGTCAACCATTACACACCCCCATTCACGTTTCATTTTTTTAGTCTGTGAATTTACTTCACATAAATGGTCAACCTTCTCAACCGACGCCTCCACCCATCACACGTGTCTTACCCTCACTTCACTCAATACCTCACCCACCGACACCCCCAAATTCACCCAAGTAAAATACAAACCGTCCCATTTTCATTTTTTTATTTACCCACTTTCTCTCTCTCTCTCTCAAAAATACTACCCTTCTTCCCCATTCACCTTTTAACCCTCAAACCAGAAAATTAATTCACTATTCCTCAAACCCTAATTAGGGTAAAAAGTAAAATTGATGTGGGGGTTTTGATCCCACGTGTTTATCACGTGATTGGGAAATAAATCCCCAATTATTTCGGAAGAGAAGATGGAGAGCAAGGTTACGTGGCTGATTTCTAGTGGAGGATACACATCACACTCCCAAATTCCACCAATCAACATCCACAGAAGAAACACAAGGATTGCCACCTTGGCAATCCATGTGCACAAGACTCGTTTCCACCGTTGATTAAAGAGAGAGAAGAAGAGAATGAAGATCAATGGTCGTGATTCCACTCCGTAGCCTCCAAGAAAGCCTAGAAGGTTCGGGGAAACCTTATATAAACCCCTCTCACACATGTAATTCATGAAGCTTTCTTTAATTTTCAGTTTTTAAATTAAATTTAGGAGTAGATTTAAATTAGTTTTAATTTTATTTTTGCAAATTAGTGATAGGTTTATTGTAATTTAAATTTTCAGAATTTGTAATTTTCTTTATGTTTAATGAAAAGTTGATGTCTATTTAATTTTTGTCTCGTTTTAATATTTCTGTCGAATTAAATTTTTAAATCTGTCTCTATTTACTGTTCGCATTTCATTAATTTCATTATTAATATAAAAAAAAAAAATAAAAAAAAAAATAAAATAAAATAGAGAAAGTGTTAGAAAATCTTTCCCCACTGGGAAGATTAAAGAAAGATACTGTTTGTTCGTTTGGTTCGCGGATTGGGTCATTATTTGGTTCTGTTCGATAACTGTTCCTAGTTCGAGAGCTTTGTGTCTCGGTTACTGTGATACTTCTTGGTTCATTTGGTTCGAAGTAGCTGTATAGTTTAGAGATGATGATGATGTTCGAAGGTTGATAACAAGGTGGTGTTTCTCGATTCGGTTTCGATAAGACAGCTCAGCGCTGCGTCTTCGGCTCAACGGATTCAACATCGGGTTTCCTTTCTTCTTTTATTTTTAAGTTTTAGGTTTTATATTAATTTCTATTTGGTTTTGAAGTTTATGATCTGTTTTAGTTTGAGTTATATCTGTTTATTTCGATTTGGTTTACTTTGGTTTTGAAGTTTGTTTAACCTGCTTATTCTAGTTTCTAGTTTATTGTTTCCTAGTTTTGAGTTAGCCTATTTAGTAGTAGTTATAGCTTATTTGCCTTTTCAGTATTTAGCTTATCTTCTTATCTGTTTTGCTGAATCAACATACAGTTCCATTTGTTATGTTACAAATTCCAAAAAACAAACAATGTTCCAAAAAAAAATATTAATTGCATAAATTTTGTTTGGCAAGGGATTCGAACCCCTGACCTCTAGCATATCAACCAAACGCTCCAACCATCTATTCTATGGCTTCTTTTGTGTTTTATTCCAGTTAGCTCATTTAATATAGTATATTTTTATTTTGGCAGTTTTATTAAAAGGTTAATTAAGATTAGCTTAAGTTCATTTAAATTTTATTTAAAAAATATTAAATAGTTTTTAAAATTAATCTAGTTTTTATAAAAATACAAAAAGACATAAATAATATTTTATTTACTTTCTTCGAATTTTAAATTAGTGTAAATTTACTTTTATTTAAAAAAATTAGTTTTAATTAAGTTTTGTTTTTATCTAGTTTTCTTTTATGTCATTAAATTTAGTTTAAAATTTCTTTAGATTTAAATTAAAAAGTTTTTAGGTTAAAATTAATTAGGTTTAAAGTTTTATTTTAAAAATAGATTTCATTTAATAGTTTCTATTAGCTTAATTTTTTAAATTAGATTAGTTTTATTTTGTTTTATTAGTTTTTAATATTAAATAGATAAAACACCAAAAGTATTTTTAACCAAAAACAAATCAAGTCTATCGTCTAATTGAAAATCAAATTCGAGTCGAGTCGAGGAACGATATAAGAAATAATAAAAAGGGTAGCAAAATCTCTTTTTCAAAATGGCGCCGCTGCCGCTTCGCTCGTACGATTGACGATTTTTCGTGAAGACGTTTGGATTTTGGGATCCGTTCATTTTGAACGTTACGTTTCTTGCACACAAAATCAAAAATACAAAAAAATCAAAAACTTAAAAATACAAAAAAATTAAAAAATCACAAAAGCAATTTCTTTCCTAAGAATTGCACCAAAAAAATTAAAAAAATCCAAAAGTAATACGTTTTCCTAAACGTATTACACCAAAAATATTACGTATTATTGTTATTTTTCTTATTCGATTTCTTTTGTTTTTTGTGAATATATATTTTCTAAAAAATACAAAAATATTCTTCTTTACCCTCTATTGTGTTTAATTCTTTTTCTCAACCCCTCTTATTTATAATTCTTCATGGATTTGTCTTGCGTCCGGTGTGGGAGACCATGGCTCGGTTTTCCAATATGTCCATGGTGTACTTGTGCGAAGTGTGGTTCCGATATCGACAATACACAATTTGGATTTTGTCCATTGTGCAATTCTAGAAATTCGTACTTCTCCTCTTACACAAATTTCTCCCCTCCTCCCGTCTATGACAATCCCTATCCACAACATGCACCGGGTTTTTCTCAATACCCGTGTTGCAATCATTGTGGGGGCCCTCACGACACTTCTTATTGTCAACCGATGAATTATGAGCCACATCCGTGCTATAATTCCGGTTTTCAAAATTTTGAACCCCCACAAAACTCCGTCGTTCATCAACCTTCTATTAAGGAACAAAGCACTAGTTTGGATGAAATTTTAGAACGCTTAAAACAAATCGAAATTAGCTTGCATGACGAAAGACAACAAGAGCAAGTATCTACTCTTAGTGTTTCTACTCCTCCTCTTGTGCGTTCTTATTATTATGATGACGATGAGACTACTATTTCTTGGAGCGATCTTTGTGCTCAATGTCCTAGTGCAATTGTAATCCCTTCTCTCAATATCCCAAATGCATCTAAGGATCTTGATACATCGAGTGAGATTAGCGATTTTGGGCTCGACAAATTCTTTGATGAAGTTTATGATGTGCCGACTTTTGCTGAGCTTACGGACACGGTCGTTCCGCTAGTCCATGATCACATACTCACAAATCCAAATGCAATAATTGATTCTTCCAATAAGAGTTCTATATGTGGTGAGTATGATGATTTCGTCTTCGAGCCCGAGATTAAGGAAATTATCGACCGAGAGCTAGCTCTTTTACCTCCACTTCCACCTACAAGTGAGGTCGATTTTTCCAAAATCGAGGCCGAACTTGATGAGTTGGAACGTCTTATTTTTAATAATAATGACGAACCAACTCACATGACCACGCATCCAATTCTCGAGGAGTTACCTAATAAACACTCCTTTAATGAGAATTACGTTTACCACATTCGTGAGGATTTAACTTATCAACAAATCCCACAAATGAATGATGGTTTCGTACTTGATCGTGATCTCTTCGAGAGAATTTCTAAAATCCTAAATGAGGGGAACGACAAACCTTTGTTTGACGAGCCTATCTATGATGAAGAAATCGAAGAGATTCACGTTCATGAGGATGATTACTTTGACCCGGGAGGTGACATTGACCATTCTTTGATTAATACCTTTACGGCTTTGCCGACTTATGACCATCCAATGTTTTTAGGGGATGACAATTTGTCTCCTTTACCCACCCCACCTCCCGTGGATCATGACCTCACATACTTCTCGTATGTTGAGCGGACTTTTCTCCCTTCTATGACTTATCCTCCTGCCTCCCATTTATTATGTTCATCCGGGACCGAGGACAAGATCTTTGATCCCGGTATCACATTCGAGGCTTCCCCATGGACCATTTAATTCGGGGTCGAGTCAGGCTCGTGACTCGGTTAACAAAAACAAGCGCTTCTCGGGAGGCAACCCGATGATCTATCTTTTATCTTTTTTCTACAATAAGTGTAGGGGGAGCCGTGTGGGTTGTTTGTTTTGTGTGTTGTGATTGTGTGCAGGGACATATGCTTTGATGATCCACTTTTGGTACTTTTGACGTGACCCGTGTTCCCGTGTTACCCGTTTACCCGGTTCCTTCGATAAGTTTTTGCTATTCTGATTCTATCTTAAAACGAATAAATTTAATCACTTTAGTTGTCCTTTCCTTAGCTCGATTTAAACAACGCACTCAATGTCCTAAGTGTAGGGGAGTTTATTCTCCCACATGCTTAAACATTGAGGACAATGTTTATATTAAGTGTAGGGGGGATTTCTATCGAAATTTTAGTGGCCTTTTCCATGAATTTGACCCCATTTTTACCGGAAAATTTTTAAAATTTTCAACGTTTTTCAAATTTTTGATCTATTTTGGCCTAGTAGAATTTTTATTTATTTTCTTTCCTTTTATTATCGCATCATTATAATTTCCATTTCAAGAATAAAGTTAAATAAATAGATAAATAAATAAAACGGTTTTAACAAGTTTAGATATCTTTGATATATTAGGCCCGTTGTGAATATTTTGACTCAACCCGAGTTTACTTATCCAAGTTTACTCTAGCTAGTATCCTTAACCATATGGACCTTAATTGGTTTATTAGGCTAAGCATCCACGAGTCTCATTCCTTGAGATTTTAAATTGTGGAGAACGAGAGATGATAGAGTTAATTATAAGTTTGGTATCCTTTCATTAACTTATGTGAGTTAGTTATGAACTTTTTCTCCCTTCACTTGTTAATAATTATATTTGCAATAAATAAGGTTGTACGATTTAAAAAGTTACTTAGCTTCTAGCACAAGATCGTTTAAAAGTTGCTCGGTATTAATTAGAGTTCATAGCCAAGGCATAACTTATTGAAACGGGACGCGAAGATTGGCTTATCCAAAAAGGCCCTAACAAGGCATGAGGATACCCGAGTCCAAAAAGGCCCTAACAAGGCATGAGGATTCACTTTTTTTTGCTAAAGATCCTAAGATGATGTGAAGATCATTAATCCAAATCAATATGAAGGATCAAGACACACGACGAGAAGCAATTACTCCCCTAAAGATCATGGAGAAGTCTATCCAAAAAGACCCTAACAAGGTATGAGGATAAATAGATCCAAGTCCGAAAAGGAGGCGGATCGTTGTATATCAAAATCCTAAATAAAGAAGAGGATAAATGAAGAAGTCGTGGTCAACGTTTGAAGCATCTTTCACTCCTTATGAAGATGTATACCAAAATGAAGAGAAGACCATAATTTCAAGATCGTCTCTCAAGATTTGAAGTTTGAAGTACAAGCCAAATATCGGTCCGAGAAAGGTCTCAAATCGTGAAACGAGTTATGCCAAGATATGAACTTTTTGAGGTTTCGAGAAGCCGTTTTAAAAGATTTTGTCCTTTAGCTAACTATTGATTAAATCGTCCCACTTTATTTTCGGCCTTAATAAATTATCGAAATAAGTCAAAAATGCATCCTCGTGATCATTCAAGACAAAAATAAAATACAAGAGATACACCGTAGGAATAAGGGAGTCTAAGTGAATAATTAAACCGCATGAGTAAGTGTTAGTTGTGCTAACTTGTAATAACAATGATCTCGTTTTTGAGCTTGGTATGGGGAACGTGAAACTTGAGGGTGATTAATATTCATGACACCAAAGCCCTAATCTAAGTCTTAGATTTATTTACAAGTTTCTTCCATCAAATAATTTCCAAGTTGATAAATGGTTTTAACCTTTGTCTCCTTTTAAGATTTTATCTTTCCGTAGTAGTAATAATTAATAAAGGCCAAGGTGGATTGATTATGAGAAAAATGTAAAATCTTTGCTTTAAAACTATACATTGCATGGGGTCATTGCAATGGTCAAGTGTAGGGGATTTAATAAGTGTGTAAACACTTATCCTTTTGCCACTAAAATCAAGGAAAAACAAGACCTAATCATGTGTTTTATATCATAAATGTCGGAATTACGCGTGGTTTTGTGTTTTGTGTGATAAATAGGTACAAATGATCAAAAGAAGAGAAAACACGGGATTTCACGGTTAAAAGTCGAAGAAAGGTCCAAGAAAGAGACAAAGACGAAGTCAAAGACCAAAAGTGTGCCAAGATCACGAGTTTGAAGAAAAAGATCAAAGAAGCCAAAACCGAGTTCAATTTAGAGGATTCAATATTTTAATAAAGGACTTTGATCAAGTGGGTCCCACATGGGCTTATTGGGCCTGAAAAGCCCAATAATAGATATCAAGTGAGTAAATTTGGACAAAGTCCAACAAGGCCCAATAAATGGGGTTATGCTCGGATGGTAAAGAAAAATGGGCCCAAGCCCATTACCAATTATACAATGAGACGGAGGGAAGTATTCTTTGGGCCAAGCCCATGATATTTAACGGAAGGAGTAAATGTGTATAGCAAATGAAATATTGGTCAAACCCAACTCACACAGTCAACCATTACACACCCCCATTCACGTTTCATTTTTTTAGTCTGTGAATTTACTTCACATAAATGGTCAACCTTCTCAACCGACGCCTCCACCCATCACACGTGTCTTACCCTCACTTCACTCAATACCTCACCCACCGACACCCCCAAATTCACCCAAGTAAAATACAAACCGTCCCATTTTCATTTTTTTATTTACCCACTTTCTCTCTCTCTCTCTCAAAAATATTACCCTTCTTCCCCATTCACCTTTTAACCCTCAAACCAGAAAATTAATTCACTATTCCTCAAACCCTAATTAGGGTAAAAAGTAAAATTGATGTGGGGGTTTTGATCCCACGTGTTTATCACGTGATTGGGAAATAAATCCCCAATTATTTCGGAAGAGAAGATGGAGAGCAAGGTTACGTGGCTGATTTCTAGTGGAGGATACACATCACACTCCCAAATTCCACCAATCAACATCCACAGAAGAAACACAAGGATTGCCACCTTGGCAATCCATGTGCACAAGACTCGTTTCCACCGTTGATTAAAGAGAGAGAAGAAGAGAATGAAGATCAATGGTCGTGATTCCACTCCGTAGCCTCCAAGAAAGCCTAGAAGGTTCGGGGAAACCTTATATAAACCCCTCTCTCACATGTAATTCATGAAGCTTTCTTTAATTTTCAGTTTTTAAATTAAATTTAGGAGTAGATTTAAATTAGTTTTAATTTTATTTTTGCAAATTAGTGATAGGTTTATTGTAATTTAAATTTTCAGAATTTGTAATTTTCTTTATGTTTAATGAAAAGTTGATGTCTATTTAATTTTTGTCTCGTTTTAATATTTCTGTCGAATTAAATTTTTAAATCTGTCTCTATTTACTGTTCGCGTTTCATTAATTTCATTATTAATATAAAAAAAAAATAAATAAAATAAAAAAATAAAATAAAATAGAGAAAGTGTTAGAAAATCTTTCCCCACTGGGAAGATTAAAGAAAGATACTGTTTGTTCGTTTGGTTCGCGGATTGGGTCATTATTTGGTTCTGTTCGATAACTGTTCCTAGTTCGAGAGCTTTGTGTCTCGGTTACTGTGATACTTCTTGGTTCATTTGGTTCGAAGTAGCTGTATAGTTTAGAGATGATGATGATGTTCGAAGGTTGATAACAAGGTGGTGTTTCTCGATTCGGTTTCGATAAGACAGCTCAGCGCTGCGTCTTCGGCTCAACGGATTCAACATCGGGTTTCCTTTCTTCTTTTATTTTTAAGTTTTAGGTTTTATATTAATTTCTATTTGGTTTTGAAGTTTATGATCTGTTTTAGTTTGAGTTATATCTGTTTATTTCGATTTGGTTTACTTTGGTTTTGAAGTTTGTTTAACCTGCTTATTCTAGTTTCTAGTTTATTGTTTCCTAGTTTTGAGTTAGCCTATTTAGTAGTAGTTATAGCTTATTTGCCTTTTCAGTATTTAGCTTATCTTCTTATCTGTTTTGCTGAATCAACATACAGTTCCATTTGTTATGTTACAAATTCCAAAAAACAAACAATGTTCCAAAAAAAAATATTAATTGCATAAATTTTGTTTGGCAAGGGATTCGAACCCCTGACCTCTAGCATATCAACCAAACGCTCCAACCATCTATTCTATGGCTTCTTTTGTGTTTTATTCCAGTTAGCTCATTTAATATAGTATATTTTTATTTTGGCAGTTTTATTAAAAGGTTAATTAAGATTAGCTTAAGTTCATTTAAATTTTATTTAAAAAATATTAAATAGTTTTTAAAATTAATCTAGTTTTTATAAAAATACAAAAAGACATAAATAATATTTTATTTACTTTCTTCGAATTTTAAATTAGTGTAAATTTACTTTTATTTAAAAAAATTAGTTTTAATTAAGTTTTGTTTTTATCTAGTTTTCTTTTATGTCATTAAATTTAGTTTAAAATTTCTTTAGATTTAAATTAAAAAGTTTTTAGGTTAAAATTAATTAGGTTTACAGTTTTATTTTAAAAATAGATTTCATTTAATAGTTTCTATTAGCTTAATTTTTTAAATTAGATTAGTTTTATTTTGTTTTATTAGTTTTTAATATTAAATAGATAAAACACCAAAAGTATTTTTAACCAAAAACAAATCAAGTCTATCGTCTAATTGAAAATCAAATTCGAGTCGAGTCGAGGAACGATATAAGAAATAACAAAAAGGGTAGCAAAATCTCTTTTTCAATAGACGTGCCTAGAAATGTCGCTCAATAACGACACGGGTGTGTACATAAAGATCGAATGAAAGTTATAAATATTTTTCAAAACATGTCATTTCTACTTTTTATATAGGAAAATGTCTATTTTGGACAATTTTTCCAACAACGGGTAGTGTAACACCCCATTTTGATAAATGGAATGTCACGCGTAATTATGGCGTGTCATCAAAGCATGTAAGGTAATATGTACTAAAGCATACATGACCATAGGGAAAACCGGAATCAAACATCGGTTCGCAAACATAAGCCCAAGACATAATAAAGTAAATGAAATGAATGAAAGACTTAAACAAGCATAAGTATGTGAAGGCAAAAGGAGAAGAAGTCCATGGCAGCTTCCATCCTACGCACGTCCTTCAAATGCTCGAGTCAGTCGTTGGGTACCTGCCGGTTTGGGACATGGAAAGGAAAGTAACGGCTGAGAAAAACGCTCAGTGCACGGATATAGACATAGTATAAATGACTAAAATATAATAAAGACTTAATAGCATCGGAAATGTACAAGTCTTGGAAAACCTGGAACATGTTCATAAAATGGTTTTATAGTTTGAAAAGCCTTATGTTTATCTTATGAAAACTGTTTAACATATTTTACCATTAGCTAATATAGGTCATGAAAATACACCGTGCATGAATACTTGGAGGGGTGACCTCATCATGCAAATTAGAGGGGCTGCCTCTAATTTAATATACTAGTTTGGGTAGGAGGGATCAGCTCCTTGTGAAGGATGCAAGGCACACACCACATTCACACTGAGTAATCTGCTTGAAAAACATGTAACTAGGATGCACCCATACGCCCCACATGATAAATATAATAATATGGCCAAAAGCTGAAGAGACGCCACGAGCAATCACTCCGCCGTGGTGAAGTCATATCATCAGTGCCTCTAATGTTATGGTTATGGTACCTCCATAACTAGGTGAAACTGGTCATGCATGTATATGGCTATAGGTATTCTAATTTAAACATAATCAAATCAAACATATAAACTTATACTATGGGAAAACATTTGGCTGCATACGGGGAATCCTAATAAGGAAAGAATGTCCATACTGAAAGGACTGGAATCCGTACCTTATGTCCAGTGAACGAAGAAGACGAACTGAGGAGAGTCCTACTTCGGTATCACTAATGCTACATAAATACATACGTGAATAAGTATCTGATTACTAAATACGTAACTAGTTTTATATCATGTCTTAGCTTATTTTATACGTTCATGTCATGTTTTACTGTTTTAAGCTTTAAACTGTGTTTATCTTATATTATGACTATTCTGATTAAGTATTACTTGTATTTCATGTATTATTATACTTACTGTGTAATAATAAGTAACTTTCTAAAAATAGCAGGTTTCCTAAAATAGAAAGTTTCCAAAAATAGAAAGTTACCAAAAATAGAAAGTTTCCAAAAATAGAAAGTTTCCAAAAATAGAATTACTGCTTAAAATAGATAAGTTTCTAAAAATAGAAAGTTTCCATAAATAGATTACTGCTTAAAACAAATAAGTTTCTAAAAATAGAAAGTTTCCATAATTAGATATAAGCTGGTTAAATAAGCTAAGTATATAAGCTTAAGAGTTTTCTGATTATTTTTCTAAGTCATAATCATATAAGGTATAGTTTATTAATTATTACATGTAATTTAAATAAACTATAGGTTAAAAGTATTTAATTAAATATATCATGTTTTTAATTAAATAAAGTTAAATACTGAGGTTAAAACATGTATTATTAATTATAAATAATATAACCTAAGTCATGTTAATTAATTAATTATAGCCATGGTTTTTAATAATCAATTAATTATAAAGTCTAGAAAAATATAAATACTTAGGTTAATAATTCCATGATCTAATAATTAAATTATAACCTAAGTTATGTTTTATTAAAATAATCATGTCATATTTTATTAATTTAATTTTTAACATATAACCATTAAAATCATATACCTAAACATAAACAATGAACCGGACCGTGACTAGAAACTATGAACCGGACACGTAATCAACACCATACCCCTAACCAAGGTCGGGGTACCCCTTCTTTGCTGCTGCCGTGGGACCCACACCACCATACCGAGACCATGAGGTCTCGGTGGTGGTTCATACGCGAAGCCGAGACCCCTTAGGGCTCGGTTTACGCGTCGGCTAGAACAAACACCCCTAAAAACCCTTGTGTTGATTTACCCCATAACTATTTACATGTTTTATTAAATGTTTTTAGTTTGTTTTTAAAAACATCATGGTTTTATGTGATTTAATAAATCAAAACATAAAAGAAAAGGATTAAAAAGGTTATACCGAATGCGTGGATCGATCAAGGATGAACACACACGAATGCTTGCACAAAATTCAAGATCAAAAATCAACCCGAGCACCTCTTTGGTGTTATTAAAAGTGGCAGCCAAAAGAGGGAGAAGGAAGAAGAATTAGGGTTTTTGTTTATTTTCTTATTTTGTGATAAATGACATGTTTTTCCTAATTTTTCTTGTTTAGTAAAAAAACAATGGGCTTGGCCCTTTTCCTTCCTAATTTTGTGGGTAGGGGCCCACATAAGGGTAACCCGTACATTTCTCGAGTCTGAATATTATAGTGTGTGTTCGTGTTTTATCGTGTTCGTGTTTTATGTGTTCTAATTAATAATTGATCGTGACTTAATATATGTGTTCGTGTTCGTAATAAATATATATACGTAAATTATATAATCTCGTGATTTAATTACGTTCATGATTTCATGATCGCATGCTCGTGATTAATTATTATTTAAATAATTACTGTGTGTTCGTACCTAATAAATACTTATCGTGTTCTAACACGTACGTAATACGTAAAATTCAAACACGTGAACGTAATCATACTATAAAAGGAAAGTTTTAACGTAGTACGTACGATCTTAAGGGTACTATTCATCGTAAAAGCATGCGGGTTTTACAACTCTTCCCCCTTAAAAAGAATAATTCGTCCCCGAATTATAGATAACGTAAACTGAAAGAGAAACCTACCCGAATCAAACTGAGAGGGTATATAAGATAAATGAACGTGCGGGTTTCCTGGCAGAAGGAACGCGGAACGTGACATGTCTTGAAAGGAAATGGAACGTGACGTGACTGAAAGGACATATCTAATTGATAAGCGAAAAACGGATAAAAGTCTGGATGAATTTGTCCGTTTCCAAGTGGGTTCCCTCTTGGAACGGTTCCTTCACAGATCTTGACACAAATGATAAATCTTGGTCCTCCTGACCTTGACTTGAAATACGAAGAAGTTCTTGGTTATCAACTTAAGGTAGATCCCCTAAATTTGATAGAGGGAATAAGAATTAACGTGTAAGGGCAACTAAAACGTTATCATGCAAAACACTTCTAACTTAACTGATAATTAGCAACGATGCACGAGACATAAGGAAACGTAGTACGTGAAAAATTTTGAACGTAATACGTGAAAAATTTTGAACGTGATACGTGGAGTTATGATGAGTGTAATACGAGTAAACATATCGTGATCCATGATACGTGTAACATATCTTGATCATGATATGTGGAACGTGGAATGTACATGACATGTGAAACATATCGTGAACATAGAATATAATGGCGGTAACGCCAAACGCTACAAGGTGAGACATATAATATGACGAGAAACGTCTATCTGAGGATAGGGAGTTATACTAAACTTGGGTCTGGTCTCTCAAGTTCTTGCAAAACTTCCCAGAATGAGAAAAATGAACATAAAATCGTAAGCCGAGATGCCATCATGAACGTGAATAGTGTCATGAACGCGAGCGCGAAAGCAAGTCGTGAAATTTGAACAAGGATGTGAAGTAAATAAGTTGCACAATTATAAATATTTGTCTGACCCGATAACTGGGGGATTGCCAAGTGATCGGATGAGCCTTGGCTGGAACATGTCTGATCAATCTGTTGGTTCTGAAATCCTTGCGGATGTAAGGATTCTGCAGACTTGATCAAACTGTTTGCAATAAACCAGATAGCATCATGCTTCTTCTGAGTTTGCGTTAAACTGGTAACCAAAATCCGTGGAGATCTTGTCCCATTTCAATTCACAATTTCAGATGGTGAAAACATCCCAGTCTGTTGGTGTCATATCTTAACCTGTTGGTATGTCAGGTACTTAGATATGAACGTAACTGTATCTTACTTCGTAGAACTTGATACATAGGAGTTTGCCAAACTCTGAGTCTCTAAATCTATACTTCTCCTAGCGTAGGATTTTCTAGAACACCTAATGTAGTGTAGGGTTCTCTCCTTTACGCATAAGCTGAGTCATGGTAAGATTAACCGTAGAAACCCATGTGATTCAGCGTGTCACTGTAATCAAACAGAATTGATATTCGAAAAATTTCTAGGGTAAAATTTCTCTTGTCATAGAATTTGCAACATAGTGCAGATATAGTCTTCGTGTTCTTCTCTAGGCTTAAAGGAAATCAGGTTATCCTCAATAAAAACACTGATGAATTTGCTATGAGTTCATGGAAACTCATTCTTATAATGCCGTTGGAGCATTGATGAGACTAATTAAAAATCATAATTCTAGCATGACCGAGTCGTGTACGAATAGCAGTCATGGACATGTCTTGCTCTTTCACTCGTCACTGTTGGCAGCATGATCATGAGTTCGATCTTGGAAAAGTGATTAACACTATAAGGTCGATTGGACATGTTGTCAATACGTGGAGGAGAATAACGGTTATGAATCGTAATTTGTTTAAATCGACAGTAGTCGACACATAATCTCATGGTACCGTCCTTCTCCTTGAAGGTTCTTTTGGAATATATGGGAAGTTTTTGGAATAATCAACTGGCTATGCGTAAAAGGACTTAAGTAGTCGTGTCTTACTGATAGCTAGAAAATTTTAG
Organism: Glebionis coronaria; assembly: GCA_025667525.1. Taxonomy (NCBI): domain Eukaryota; kingdom Viridiplantae; phylum Streptophyta; class Magnoliopsida; order Asterales; family Asteraceae; genus Glebionis; species Glebionis coronaria. The sequence goes on along the minus strand of CM046879.1, from coordinate 512,474,504 downwards.
CGACCATGGCTAACAACGCACATGCTTGTAAGCATAAATAATTTGTACAGATTTTCCTGATGGAAAATCAAGCTGAATGTATTCAGGAGCCTGAACATTACTGTACATAATTATGAATCATAGCATGGTGTGTTGTTAATAGTCCATAATAAGGATAAATTTCATCTCGTGTCTGTCCGAGGAAATTTGTTTGCAGCTTGGATCTCATCATTAAGCTGAAGGAAAACCTTCGTATTCGTGGGAATACGAAAGGCGTCCTTCATGGTCATGAATATATGAAATATGGTGAAAGAAATGAAAGTGACACGGGCAACGTGACAGTTCTCACTGATGCGCCTGTAATAGTATTGAAATTCTTGTGGCCTGATTAATACATGGCACAACAAAATGGATATACCCTTGGAGGGTACCCTGAATTTCTTAGAAATGTTCCATAGTTGGACCTGAGTCATGTGTCTTGACTCGTGTCTTGGAACTATAAGCATGACATATGTCTTGACTAGTGTCTTGACTGGTGTCTTGACTGGTGTCTTGACATGTGTCTTCAGAAAGTATACGTGAGACATGTGTCTTGACTGATGTCTTAACATGTGTATCGAGACGTAAAACAATAGAACTACAATATTAGGTTATTATGCCAGACTTGGCGGATCGGTTGGACTACTGATCCTTTGTATATCTGATCATGTCTGCGGCCGGAGCCTCGGTTGCGATTTCTAGGATAGTTGTTGTCATAGTAATGGTTACTATCGTCTTGTCGGTTAGTTCCATGACGGTCATTCTCATGACTCTGATTCATGTAACTATTCAGCTGAGTAGCCGACTGGTACCGATTTGCACCCGTATGAGTGAAACGACAACTGAATGACGTGTGACATGTAACTAAGAATTTGGGACAATGATTGATGAAAATTGTCTGATGGTGAAGTATCTTCTCGTCCAATTGCTTTGCTCTGACGCCTTTGTCTTCGTCTTGTGGGAGATTCAGGTTGTGAACAGCGTCCGCATCTCGTAGCGTCTCCAAACATCAGCAGCATCAACCTTTAGTAACATCTCCAAGTTATGAGCGGCATCAGCAATCTTGTAGAATATCAGCAATTGAAAATACGCCTGAGATGATTTACAATCGACTAGCGAATACTCGTGAAGTATTGCAAGTGGAATACACATGGATTAAAGTACGTGTAATACACATGAAATACGGTACGTGGACTACATATGGAATGCACATGAAATGATCGGTGTGGTCGATCATTTATCATGATTTAAGGAAAGTATATCGGTTAAACGGTTAAGAAAACCATCATGATAACCTGGCAGTATTAGCATAGACATCATTTTGGTTATATCGAGAAACGTTAAAGTGTGGTTACATAAAATTCAACGATGATTTGCCTGACAACATGATCAATGAAAACCAACCATGACTATCATGAAAGCAGAATTCAATGAAATCCAACAGTGTCTTACATGAAAGAATAAATAACAAAAGAGGCGTAAGACGTAATCACGTGAAGATGAAGCCATCTTGAAGAAACATGGAATAACCCAACACAAAGGAGTGTATAATATAATCAACATGAAACTGAAGTTAACCATGACAGTATGAAAACATACTTGACATAAAAACATAGTAACTTATGAGGGGACATGAAAAAAAATTTATGCTAATAAATCATGAGAAACATTTTATGCATGAAAAACGGTGCATGAATGCATAATGTAGTTTATAAAAACCTTTATATGTGCGAGGGGACGCCTATGGGTCGGTCCCAAAACAAAAGACATGGCGAGGGGACGCCTATGGGTCGGTCCCAAAGTTAAAAGTTTCGATAAAAGCACATGCGACTAAATAGGGTCAGTCCTGTACCAACCATTACTTAGTCATAATTCATGCAACAATGATACATGAAACATAAATAAATGAAACTCATCTGTCAAAAATTATCAGAAAAAATTTTATGCGACTAATTATGAACTACTGGGGTTCAGTCCACATAGCCGCAGTTCACGAGGAACGTTATGCATGAAACAATGACACATAACTAAGTATGAATGACGGTTGTCCATCCATATTAGTAAAACAATATCGATGAAAACATCAAGGTTAAAACCTCAAGGTGCTGAAAACATCATGGTTAAAACAACAATGCGCTGAAAACATCAATACGTAGAATAACGAACGTGGGCTTAGGAAGCTCCTGGTGACTACCCACTAGTCACAAGTCAAGTTTTAGAGCCTACAGGTCGAAGCCTTGGCTCTGATACCATAATTGTAACACCCCATTTTGGTAAATGGAATGTCACGCGTAATTATGGCGTGTCATCAAAGCATGCAAGGTAATATGTACTAAAACATACATGACCATAGGGAAAACCGGAATCAAACATAGGTTCCCAAACATAAGCCCAAGACATAATAAAGTAAATGAAATGAATGAAAGACTTAAACAAGCATAAGTATGTGAAGGCAAAAGGAGAAGAAGTCCATGGCAGCTTCCATCCTACGCACGTCCTTCAAATGCTCGAGTCAGTTCTTGGGTACCTGCCGTTTTGGGACATGGAAAGGAAAGTAACGGATGAGCAAAACGCTCAGTGCACGGATATAGACATAGTATAAATGACTAAAACATAATAAAGACTTAATAGCAGCGGAAATGTACAAGTCCTGGAAAACCTGGAACATGTTCATAAAACTGGTTTTATAGTTTGAAAAGCCTTATGTTTATTTTATGAAAAGTGTTTAACATATTTTACCATTAGCCAATATAGGTCATGAAAATCCACCGTGCATGAATACTTGGAGGGGTGACCTCATCATGCAAATTAGAGGGGCTGTCTCTAATTTAATATACTGGTTTAGGTAGGAGGGATCAACTCCTTGTGAAGGATGCAAGGCACACACCACATTCACACTGAGTAATCAGCTTGAAAAACATGTAACTAGGATGCACCCATACGCCCCACATGATAAATATAATAATATGGCCAAAAGCTAAAGAGACGCCACGAGCAATCACTCCGCCATGGTGAAGTCATAACATCAGTGCCTCTAATGTTATGGTTATGGTACCTCCATAACTAGGTGAAACTGGTCATGCATGTATATGGATATAGGTATTCTAATTTAAACATAAGCAAATCAAACATATAAACTTATACTACGGAAAAACATTTGGCTGCATACGGGGAATCCTAATAAGGAAAGAATGTCCATACTGAAAGGACGGGAATCCGTACCTTATGTCCAGTGAACAAAGAAGATGAACTGAGGAGAGTCCTACTTCGGTATCACTAATTCTACATAAATACATACGTGAATAAGTATTTGATTACTAAATACGTAACTGGTTTTATATCATGTCTTAGCTTATTTTATACGTTCATGTCATGTTTTACTGTTTTAAGCTTTAAACTGTGTTTATCTTATATTCTGACTATTCTGATTAAGTATTACTTGTATTCCATGTATTATTATACTTACTGTGTAATAATAAGTAACTTTCTAAAAATAGCAGGTTTCCTAAAATAGAAAGTTTCCAAAAATAGAAAGTTACCAAAAATAGAAAGTTTCCAAAAATAGAAAGTTTCCAAAAATAGAATTACTGCTTAAAATAGAAGGTTTCTAAAAATAGAAAGTTTCCATAAATAGATTACTGCTTAAAACAAATAAGTTTCTAAAAATAGAAAGTTTCCATAATTAGATATAAGCTGGTTAGATAAGCTAAGTATATAATCTTAAGTGTTTTCTGATTATTTTTCTAAGTCATAATCATATAAGGTATAGTTTATTAATTATTACACGTAATTTAAATAAACTATAGGTTAAAAGTATTTAATTAAATATATCGTGTTTTTAATTAAATAAAGTTAAATACTTAGGTTAAAACATGTATTATTAATTATAAATAATATAACCTAAGTCATGTTAATTATTTAGTTATAGCCATGGTTTTTAATAATCAATTAATTATAAAGTCTAGAAAATATAAATACTTTAGGTTAATAATTCCATGATCTAATAATTAAATTATAACCTAAGTCATGTTTTATTAAAATAATCATGTCATATTTTATTAATTTAATTTTTAACATATAACCATTAAAATCATAAACCTTAACATAAACAATGAACCGGACCATGACTAGAAACTATGAACCGGACCCGTAATCAACACCATACCCCGAACCAAGGTCGGGGTACCCCTTGTTTGCTGTTGCCGTGGGACCCACACCACCATACCGTGACCATGAGGTCTCGGTGGTGGTTCATACGCGAAGTCGAGACCCCTTAGGGATCGGTTTAGGTGTCGGCTAGAACAAACACCCCTAAAAACCCTTGTGTTGATTTACCCCATAACTATTTACATGTTTTAATAAATGTTTTTAATTTGTTATTAAAAACATCTTGATTTTATGTGATTTAATAAATCAAAACATAAAAGAAAAGGATTAAAAAGGTTATACCGAATGCGTGGATCGATCAAGAATGAACACACACGAATGCTTGCACAAAATTCAAGATCGAAAATCAACCCGAGCACCTCTTTGGTGTTATTAAAAGTGGTGGCCAAAAGAGGGAGAAAGAAGAAGAATTAGGGTTTTTGTTTATTTTCTTGTTTTGTGATAAATGACATGTTTTTCCTAATTTTTCTTGTTTAGTAAAAAAACAATGGGCTTGGCCCTTTTTCTTCCTAATTTCGTGGGTAGGGGCCCACATAAGGGTAACCCGTACATTTCTCGAGTCTAAATATTATAGTGTGTGTTCGTGTTTTATCGTGTTCGTGTTTTATGTGTTCTAATTAATAATTGATCGTGACTTAATATATTTGTTCGTGTTCGTAATAAATATATATACGTAAATAATATTATCTCGTGATTTAATTACGTTCATGATTTCATGATCGCATGCTCGTGATTAATTATTATTTAAATAATTACTGTGTGTTCGTACGTAATAAATACTTATCGTGTTCTAACACGTACGTAATACGTAAAATTCTAACACGCGAACGTAATCATACTATAAAAGGAAATTTTTAACCTAGTACGTACGATCTTAAGGGTACTATTCATGATAAAAGCATACGGGTTTTACAGGTAGAGCAATCTATCTTGGGTTGAGCTTGTCAAAAAACATTCAATGTTTTGAGCTCAACACAATGGCTTGTAATCACTTTTAGATTGTAACCCGGATCTATATTCACGGGGGAGTGTACGATTTAGTGCCCTTACCCTCAGTAAAAGAAAAGAAATCTTCTTACACTTGAGTGGATTTGTCAACACATTCAAAGTCTATCAACTCAAGTTTTTGCTTTAGAAAAACCTTTTCGCCAAAAAGAATTGATTTTTCAAAAAGCATTGAACACAATTTTTTCAAGAATTTTTAAATGATATTCAAAATCTTTCAAAAATTGTGTGTTCAACAACTCATGTCTCAAAAGTTTTGTAAAACCCGCATGCTTTTACCCTGAATAGTAAGCTTAAGATCGTACGTACATGATTAGGACTTTCCTTTTATAGCACGTTTACGTTTCATGAATAAGAATTACAAGTATTACGTACGTGTATAACACGATAAGTATTTATTATGTATGAACACACGATAATTATTCTAATAATAATTATAATCATGAACATGCGAACATGAAATCATGAACGTAAATTATTTACGAGCTAATATTATTTACGCATATATATTTATTACGAACACGAATAACTAAGTCACGATCGTAAACTAATTAGAACACGTCATTTACGAACAGGATAAAACACGAGAACACACTATTATATTTAGACACGGAAAAAGGTACGGTTTACCCCAAGTGGGGCCCCCTACCCGCGGCATACACAAGGAACATGGGCTTGGCCCATGTAATTTTTACTAAACAAGGGAATTTAGGAAAACATGTTTCATTTATCACAAAACTAGAAAATAATCAAAAACCCTAATTCTTCTTCCTTGTTCTTTTTCCCGCCGGGTTTGATCACCAAAAAGGGGTGTTCTAGTTGATTTTGATCTTGGAATTTTTACAAGGATCTTTGTGTGTTCGTCCACATTTGTTTCACGTAATCGGTATAACCTTTTAACCTTTTCTTTTATGTTTTGATTTAATTAATCACATAAAATCATGATTTTTTTAATTAACTAATTAAAAACAAGTATTTTAAACATGTTAATAATCATGGGTTAAATCAAATCAAGGGTTTAGGGGTGTTTGTGTTGTAGCCGACGCCTAACCGAGCCCTTAGGGGGTCTCAGCTTGGCTTATCTCACACCACCGAGACCATATGGTCTCGGTATGGTGGTGGTTGTCCCACAGCAGCAGCAAAACCAAGGGGAAACCCGACTTAGGTCGGGGTATGGTGATGGTTACAGGTCCGGTTCATGGGTTTTAGTCACGGGTCCGGTTCATGAATCGTTTTTTTTTCAAGGTTTATTATTTTTACAAGTTATGTTATTTGTTTTAGACTTAAATTAAATTAATTAAAAACATGAACATGATTAATTTAATTTACATGACTTAGGTTATTGATTTAATTATTAATTCATGAATTTTAACCTAAGTATTTATTATTAATTAGACTTTATAATTAATTATTAAAAACCATGACTATAATTAATTAATTTACATGACTTAGGTTATATTTTTAATAGTTAATAATACATGTTTTAACCTAAGTATTTTACCTTTATTTAATTAAAATCATGTTATATTTAATTAAATACTTTAACCTATAGTTTATTTAATTTACATGTAATAATTAATAAACTATACTATATAATCACATGACTTAGAATAATAATCAGAAAACACTTAAGCTTATTTAATTAGCTTAATTAACCAGCTTATATCTATTTATGGAAACTTTCTATTTTTAGAAATTTATTTATTTAAGACAACTAATCTATTTATGAAAACTTTCTATTTTTAGAAACTTATCTATTTTAAGAAGTAATACTATTTTTGGAAACTTTCTATTTGGAAACTTCTATTTTTGGAAACTTTCTATTTTTGGAAACTTTCTCTTTTTGGAAACTTTCTATTTTTGGTAACTTTCTATTTTTAGAAAATTTCTATTTTAGGAAACCTGCTATTTTTAGAAATTTACTTATTATTACATAACAGGTATAATAATACATGTAATACAAGTAATACTTAATCAGAATAGACAGCATATACGATAAACACAGTAGAAAGCTTAAAACAGTAAAACATGACATGAACATATAAAACAAGCTTAGACATGATATAAAACCAGTTACGTATTCAGTAATCAGATACTTATAGACGTATGTATTTATGTAGCATTAGTGATACCGAAGTAGGACCTTCTTCCGTTCGTCTTCTTCGTTCACTGGACATAAGGTACGGATTCTCCATCCTTTCAGTATGGACATTCTTTCCTTATTAGGATTCCCCGTATGCAGCCAACTATTTTCCCTAGTATATGTTTATATGTTTGATTGCTTATGTTTAATTAGAATACCTAAAGCGATATACATGCATGACCAGTTTCACCTAGTTATGGAGGTACCATAACCATAACACTAGAGGCACTGGTGTTATGACTTCCCCACGGCGGAGTGATTGCTCGTGGCGTCCCTTCAGCTTTTGGCCATATTATTATATTTATCATGTGGGTCGTATGGGTGCATCCTAGTTACATGTTTTTAGCAAATTACTCAGTGTGAATGTGGTGTGTGCCTTGCATCCTTCACAAGGAGCTGATCCCTCCTACCCAAAACCAGTATATTAAATTAGAGGCATCCCCTCTAATTTGCATGACGAGATCACCCCTCCAAGTATTCATGCACGTGGATAATTCATGACCTATATTGGCTAATGGTAGAATATGTTAAACAGTTTTTACAAGATAAACATAAGGCTTTCCAAACTATAAAACAAGTTTTACTACGACTTAACCGGGTTATTCAGGACTTAGTTTTCTTCTGTTGTTTCATGCTTATATGCTTATATTATTCATGCTTTACTTGTACATACGTGCACTGAGCATATTGCTCAGCCGTTTTCCTTTTCATGTTCGCAAAACGGCAGGTACTCAAGGACGCTCGTAGATTTTAAGCGTACGTGCATATGGACTGTAAGCTTTCTAGCCTTCTTTACTTTATGCATCATTCTATACTTTGATACTCTTTCCATGGACATTGTTTAGTCCTTTCATTTACAGTACTTATGTTTGTGTGTGATGAGCTTTACTTTTGGACTACCGATGTTTGATTCTGGTATTTCCTTTTAATGGTCATGCAATGTTTAAACATTTATCCTTGTATGCTTTGATGACACACCATAATCACGCGTGACATTCCATTTATCAAAATGGGGTGTTACAATTATGGTATCAGAGCCCAAGGCTTCGACCTGTAGGCTCTCAAAACATGACCTGTGATTAGTGGGTAGTCACTATGGTCTTCCTAGAACTGACAGTCGGTTTTCATGCATTCATCATTTTCATGCATACGTATATATGTCATTGTCGCAGGTTTATGACTAAGTAACGGTTGGTACAGGACTGACCCTATTTAGTCGCATGTGTTTTATCGAAACTTTTATATTTGGAACCGACCCATAGGCGTCCCCTCGCCATGTCTTTTATTTTGGGTGAACTGACCATAGGCGTTCACTCTCGAGCATACAAAAGTTTTCATAAAACTGCATCATGCATTCATGTACTAGTTTTCCTGCAAAAAATTTTCTCATGATTTATTGGTATAAATTTTTTTCATGTTTATATTTGATGTTTTGATCAGTTTTATCATGTATTTTATGTTATACTGTCAGATGGTTCTCACACGCGAGCATGAACAACTCAATGCAGCGATACAAGCTGCAATGTAAGCTTTGCTTCCTCAGCTGAGGAACGACATCAGGGCTGAGGTTCAGGCTGCCAACAATCAGCAGCATCAGCCAGCAACTCCTCCTCCTCCTCCAATGACATTGGCTACATGACTGGAGAGATTCAACAACCTCCGTCCTCGAGCTTTCGAGAGAACAGATAGCCCCAGTTAAGCTGAAAGCTGGTTGGCTCACATCGAGAAGATCTTCGATGCTATGAGTTTTGACCCAGTCTTCAAGGCGAGGTTGGCATGTTACCGGTTCAAAGGCGATGTGTTAAATTGGTGGTTAGCATTGAAGCAGTCTGAGGGAGGTGATAATTGGGTGGCTGGTTTGACATGGGCTTAGTTCAGAGATAGGGTGATGGAGCAGTTCTTTCCCAAAGACAAGCTTAAGAGGGAGTACCATGGGATCCGACAGAGAGCTCGGGAGAATAGCAACGAGTTCATGCAGCGCTTTCTTCGCTTAGCTGGTTTCCTTGGTGCAGCGGTAGGTACTCCTGAAGAGCAAGCACACCACTTCAGGTGGGCTCTTCGCACATCGGTCGCAAACAACTTGGTGTGTGCTACGTTCAACACGGTAGCAAAAGTGGCCGATGCAGCACGTAAGCTGGAGATGTTGCAAGAGAGAGATGAGTTCGGGGAAGAAGAGAGACCCGAGAAGAGGTAAACATTCGTATTCAAGCGGTGACAATCCGTATTCTTTCAATATATGTCAATATTTTCATCATCTTTAAATTATATCTTACAGGCAGAAGACTGGGGACAAGTCTCTGCCGGCTACTCAACAGCAGCCTAATCAGCCCAAGGGAAACGGTCAGACTAACGACCGTTCTGCTACGGACAGGCGTGGCGGTAATGATAATTATCGTAACAACGCTGGACACTCCAGCAGCAGCAGGTCTTTATACTTACGCATTTTCTTATGATTTCATGTTATAACTCATAATTCTGACACATTAGCAAATATTCTACCAAGAACAATGGAAACGGTGGGGACCAGAACCCGAGAGGTTCACAGCCTAGCCGTCCAGCTATCACTGGTATTCAATCTTACGATTATCCGCACTGTCCTTTGTACCCTATTATCATGTCTCATGTATAATGTTTATCAGGTTCTCAGCCAGCCAGAGCACCGGCTGGAGGATATACTCATCCTCTTTGCTCTACTTGCCACCGTAGGCACCCAAGGCCATGTCGCCGTGACAGTGGCACATGCTTCAAGTGTGGTCTTCCTGGCCATCGCATGAAGGACTGCCGCAAGGGCGAGATGGAGGGCACATCGGGACATGCTGATACCAAGCCGCCTCCTACCACTGGACGCGTTTACACAACATCTCGCGATCAGGGCAACAAGTCTACATGTACCATCACTGGAATCTTGTATATGTATGGTCAAGCTGCATGTGTTCTGTTTGATATGGGTGCTACTCACTCGGTCATTTCTACTGCTTATGCCAAGAATGTTAGGATACTCCCCATGCCACTAGAGAATAGACTCAATATTTCCACGCCTTTGAGAGACTCTGTACTTATCACCCATGTGTATAAGAGTCTTCCCCTAGAGTTTGACGATAAGGTTCGTCCTGTTGACGCACTTCTGCTGGACATGAATAACTTTGACATAATTTTGGGCATGGATTGGCTATCCAAGCATCATGCTACCATAGACTGCCATTCATATCGAGTCATCTTTGGTGATGTTAATGCGCCAGAGTACATTCATAATGGGTTCATACCCGGCAGGTCTGTACAAATCATATCAACCCTGCAAGCACGTGCACTACTGTAACATGGCTGTGAGGGTTATCTAGCTACGGTTTATGACATGGATGTTGAATCCCCATCAATTCAGGATCAGCCAATAGTGTCAGAATTTCAAGATGTATTTCTAGAAGAACTTTCGGGCATACCACCTGCACGTGAAGTGAAATTCAATATGGAGCTCATCCCAGGAGCTGAGCCGATTTCCAAGGCTCCTTATCGCATGGCTCCCATAGAGTTAAAGGAGCTGAAGGATCAATTGCAAGAACTTCTAGAACAAGGTTTCATTCGACCGAGCGCGTCTCCATGGGGCGCACCGGTCTTATTTGTTAAGAAGAAGGACGGCAGTATGCGTCTTTGCATAGACTATGGCGAGCTCAACAAGATTACTATCAGGAATAGGTATCCACTCCCACGTATAGACGATCTGTTTGACCAACTCCAAGGGGCCAAACACTTCTCCAAGATTGATCTCTAGTCAGGCTACCATCAGCTACGGGTTAAGGAGCAGGACATCGCCAAGACTGCTTTCCGTACACGTTATGGCCACTACGAATTTGTAGTCATGCCATTCGGCCTGAACAATGCTCCATCAGTGTTCATGGATTTGATGAACAGAATCTTCCATGAATTTCTGGACAAGTTCGTCATTGTCTTCATCGATGAAATCCTGATTTTCTCAAAGTCCAGGGAGGAACACGAAGACCATCTTCGTACAGTACTACAAATTCTTCGCCAGAAGCAACTGTATGCTAAATTCTCCAAGTGTTAGTTCTGGTTAAACAAAGTGGCATTCTTAGGTCACATTGTATCAGCAGAAGGAATCACTATGGATCCAGCGAAGGTTGAGGCTATTACTAAGTGGTCGAGGCCGACATCAACGACTGAAGTCCATAGTTTCTTAGGCTTAGCTGGCTATTACCGTAGGTTCGTGGAGAACTTTTCCCGCCTAGCACTACCATTGACCAAACTGATGCGGAAATGGGAGAAATTCGTCTGGACTGAAGAACGAGAGAAGAGATTTGAAGACCTGAAGCAGAAGTTAGTATATGTACCTATTCTTACTCTCCCATCTGGTACGGGTGGATTTCAAATCTACAGTGATGCATCGGGGAAGGGACTTGGTTGTGTTCTCATGCAACATGGGAAAGTGATCGCGTACGCTTCACGACAACTTAAGCCTTATGAGGAAAATTACCCCACACATTACTTGGAACTTGCTGCAGTCGTGTTTGCATTGAAGATATGGAGGCACTATTTGTATAGAGAATCATGTGACATTTTCACGGACCACAAGAGCTTGAAGTATATCTTCACTCAGCGTGAATTGAACATGAGACAGAGGAGATGGTTAGAGCTGCTAAAGGATTATGACATCAATCTGCAGTATCATCCCGGAAAGGCGAATGTAGTAGCAGATGCACTTAGCAGGAAGTCCGGAATGATCAAGGTCATTAAAATTGAAGAGGAAATCAAAAGAGACTTGGAGCGACTAGATATAGAGATCATGGTACGTGGACAGCACGGTTACTGGGCTAATCTTAGAGTAGAACCCGAGTTACTCTCTAAGATCAAGGAAGCTCAGAAAGATGACGGAGAAATCTGGGCGATAATTCAGAATTTAGAGAAGCAGGCAGAATTCAGAGAAGATGCAGATGATATCGTATGGCAGGGCACAAGACTTTGTGTTCCTGATGATCAAGAACTCCGGGAAGCCTTGTTAGCTGAAGCTCATAGCTCCCCATTCTCTATACATCCTTGTTCGACCAAGATGTACCATGACATCAAGCACTACTTTTGGTGGAGTGGTATGAAACAGGATGTTGCCACTTACGTCTCCAAATGTCTTACCTGCCAGCAAGTTAAGATCGAGCATCAGCGATCTGGCGGTCTCCTTCAACCGTTAGATATTCTAGAATGGAAGTGGGACAAAATCACCATAGATTTTGTTACTGGTCTTCCGCCAACCAAGAGGAAGCACGATGCAATTTGGGTTATCGTAGATTGACTTACCAAATCAGCTCATTTTTTACCGATCCGCAAGGAAGATTTGGTCAGTAAACTCGCCGATACGTATAGAAGGGAGATCATGAGACTTCACGGTGCTCCATCCAGCATCATCTCAGACAGAGATCCTCGATTTACTTCGCGATTTTGGAAGAGTCTGCAGAAAGCTTGGGGTACACAACTTAAGCTTAGCACGGCTTTTCATCCTCAGACAGACGGGCAGTCGGAGCGAACGATTCAGACATTGGAAGACATGTTGAGGGCATGTGCGTTGGAATGGACGGGTGATTGGGACGATTATATCTGTTTGGTGGAGTTTGCATACAACAACAGTTGGCATGCAAATATCAAGTGTGCTCCTTTCGAGATGTTGTATGACAGGAAGTGTCGCGCCCCAATCTGCTGGGATCAGGTTGGTGAGCGAACACTTGAAGGACCAGAGAACATAGAATTGACTAATGAGAGGGTCGCAGTAGCTAAGCAGAAACTTCAAGAAGCACGGTCACGTTAGAAGAGTTACGCCGACAAGCATCGTAGGGACATACATTTTAACGTAGGAGATCACGTTTTCCTTAAGGTTTCGCCGGTACGTGGTGTTAGAAGTTTTGGAATTAAATGGAAGCTCAGTCCTCGATTCATCGGACCGTTTGATGTCATTGAACGAGTCGGTGAAGTATCTTACCATTTAGCGTTACCTCTGCAGCTTTCGCATGTACACAATGTATTTCATGTATCCTTACTCAGAGGGTACCAGTATCATCCCCTTCACATGGTTCAGTATCCGCTGGAACAGATTCGTGAAGATCTCACATTCATAGAAGAATCCGAACGAGTTCTTGACAGACAAGAACGAGTCATGAGAAGGAAGACGATTCCATTTGTCAAAATCCTTTGGAGGGATCATACCGAGCTGGAAGCCACTTGGGAAACAGAGGAGTCTATCCGGGCTTCTTACCCTCATTTCATATTTGAATTCGGGTATGTTCTTCTTTTCCAGTTACTTTATCTATAATTCGGGGACGAATTAATCTTTTTAGGGCGGAAGAGTTGTATCGTACGTACATGATTAGGAATTTCCTTTTATAGCACGTTTACATTTCATGAATAAGAATTACAAGTATTACGTACGTGTTATAACACGATAAGTATTTATTACGTATGAACACACGATAATTATTCCAATAATAGTTATAATCACGAACATGCGAACATGAAATCATGAACGTAAATTAATCACGAGCTAATATTATTTACGTATATATATTTATTACGAACACGAATAACTAAGTCACGATCGTAAACTAATTAGAACACGTAATTTACGAACACGATAAAACACGAGAACACACTATTACATTTAGACACGGAAAAAGGTATGGGTTACCCCAAGTGGCCCCCCTACTCGCGGCATACACAAGGAACATGGGCTTGTCCCATGTAATTTTTAGTAAACAAGGGAATTTAGGAAAACATGTTTCATTTATCACAAAACTAGAAAATAATCAAAAACCCTAATTCTTCTTCCTTGTTCTTTTGGCCGCCGGGTTTGATCACCAAAAAGGGGTGTTCTGGTTGATTTTGATCTTGGAATTTTTACAAGGATCGTTGTGTGTTCGTCCTCATTTGTTTCACGTAATCGGTATAACCTTTTAACCTTTTCTTTTATGTTTTGATTTAATTAATCACATAAACTCATGATGTTTTTAATTAACTAATTAAAAACAAGTATGTTAAACATGTTAATAATCATGGGTAAAATCAAATCAAGGGTTTAGGGGTGTTTGTGTTGTAGCTGACGCCTAACCGAGCCCTTAGGGGGTCTCGACTTGGCTTATCTCACACCACCGAGACCATATGGTCTCGGTATGGTGGTGGTTGTCCCACGGCAGCAGCAAAACCAAGGGGAACCCCGACTTAGTTCAGGGTATGGTGATGGTTACGGGTCCGGTTCATGGGTTTTAGTCACGGGTCCGGTTCATGAATCATTTTTTTTCAAGGTTTATTATTTTTACAACTTATGTTTTTTTTAGACTTAAATTAAATTAATTAAAAACATGAACATGATTAATTTAATTTACATGACTTAGGTTATTGATTTAAGTATTAATTCATGAACTTTAACCTAAGTATTTATTATTAATTAGACTTTATAATTAATTAATTATTAAAAACCATGACTATAATTAATTAATTTACATGACTTAGGTAATATTATTAATAGTTAATAATACATGTTTTAACCTAAGTATTTTACCTTTATTTAATTAAAATCATGTTATATTTAATTAAATACTTTAACCTATAGTTTATTTAATTTACATGAAATAATTAATAAACTATACTATATAATCACATGACTTAGAATAATAATCAGAAAACACTTAAGCTTATTTAATTAGCTTAATTAACCAGCTTATATCTATTTATGGAAACTTTCTATTTTTAGAAACTTATTTACTTAAGGCAGCTAATCTATTTATGGAAACTTTCTATTTTTACAAACTTATCTATTTTAAGCAGTAATTATATTTTTGGAAACTTTCTATTTTTGGAAACTTCTATTTTTGGAAACTTTCTATTTTTGGAAACTTTCTATTTTTGGAAAATTTCTATTTTTTGTAACCTTTTATTTTTGAAAACTTTCTATTTTAGGAAACCTGCTATTTTTAGAAAGTTACTTATTGTTACACAACAGGTATAAAAATACATGAAATACAAGTAATACTTAATCAGAATAGACAGAATATACGATAAACACAGTAGAAAGCTTAAAACAGTAAAACATGACATGAACATATAAAACAAGCTTAGACATGATATAAAACCAGTTACGTATTCAGTAATCAGATACTTATACACTTATGTATTTATGTAGCATTAGTGATACCGAAGTAGGACCTTCTTTTGTTCGTCTTCTTCGTTCACTGGACATAAGGTACGGATTCTCCGTCCTTTCAAAATGGACATTCTTTCCTTATTAGGATTCCCCGTATGCAGCCAACTGTTTTCCCTAGTATATGTTTATATGTTTGATTGCTTATGTTTAATTAGAATAACTAAAGCCATATACATGCATGACAAGTTTCACCTAGTTATGGAGGTACCATAACCATAACACTAGAGGCACTGGTGTTATGACTTCCCCACAGCGGAGTGATTGCTCGTGGTGTCCCTTCTGCTTTTGTCCATATTATTATATTTATCATGAGGGGTGTATGGGTGCATCCTAGTTACATGTTTTCTACAGATTACTCAGTGTGAATGTGGTGTGTGCCTTGCATCCTTCACAAGGAGTTTCCCTCCTACCCAAAACCAGTATATTAAATTAGAGGCAGCCCCTCTAATTTGCATGACGAGGTCACCCCTCCAAGTATTCATGCACGTGGATAATTCATGACCTATATTGGTAATGGTAAAATATGTTAAACGGTTTTTACAAGATAAACATATGGCTTTCCAAACTATAAAACCAGTTTTACTACGACTTAACCGGGTTATCCAGAACTTAGTTCTCTTCCGCTGTTTCATGCTTATATGCTTATATTATTCATGCTTCACTTGTACATCCGTGCACTGAGCGTATTGCTCAGCCGTTTTCCTTTTCATGTTCCCAAAACGGCAGGTACTCAGGGACGCTCGTAGACTTTAAGCGTACGTGTATATGGACTGGAAGCTTTCTAGCCTTCTTTACTTTATGCATCATTCTATACTTTGATACTCTTTCCGTGGACATTGTTTAGTCCTTTCATTTACAGTACTTATGTTTGTGTGTGATGAGCTTTACTTTTGGACTACCGATGTTTGATTCCGGTATTTCCTTTTAATGGTCATGTAATGTTTAGACATTTATCCTTGTATGCTTTGATGACACGCCATAATCACGCGTGACATTCCATTGTTGGGAATAAATTATGGCCAGATCACTTGAGCGCTGACAAGAGGAAATCAAGCGTTGACAGGAGTAAAACAAACGCTGACAGCTCAAGCGTTGACAAGATAAAGTCAAGCGTTGATACATTGAAGACAAGCACTGATGGGAAGATATACTCTACGCGTTTATTATATTCTAGATTACTTCTAGTAAAGATAGGAACAACAATGTGCTTTCTATATTTATCTTTACCTAGAATAGCTGATACGTAGATTATTGTACAAGGCTTCTTATGTCTATAAAAGAAGACCTTTAGGTTAATGTTTCATATAAGTTTTCATTCGTAAACTACTTTCATTGTAAGCAAGTTTGATATCATTAATCAAAGTGAAAGTTTGTTTATATCATTGTGTGTTCTTGTTTAAGTGTTAATTCCGCATAACACTTAGATTATCATAAGCATATACAAAGGTTTCTCTAAGTGTATTACTTGATCTAATCTCGTATACATAAAGCTAAATCGATCTATTTTGGGATCAACAAGTGGTGTCAGAGCTTGTTGAGGAACTTTTGATCTTAAAGAACACAAGAACCCTAAAAATCACCAAAACCCTAATTTTCTCAAAAACCTAACAACATCATGTCAGAAACAATAACCTCCTCCTCCTCACCTTTACCAAACATCAAGATTCCCATGCTTGATGCAACCAACTTTGAATTGTGGAAATTCAATTTTGAACAATATCTAGGGATCTATGACTACACACTCTGGGAGATCATTGAATATGGAAACACATTCAATAAAGCCTAAAAGATTGTTGATGCTATTACTCAAAGATCAGCTGTTGCTGGATGTTCTGAAGAAGATAAGAAAGAAAAACCTGAAGATGGTAGAGTTGTGTCTGCTCATGACATAGTAAAGAAAAGGGTTGACATGAAAACCCTAAATATTATGAAACTCTCGTTGGGACAAGAGAACCAACATAAATATAGAGGTTATGATTCTGCTAAGCATCTTTGGGCAGCTCTTGAAGTTGCATATGGTGGTAATGCAGATACAAGGGAAGAAAAGAAGAAACAACTTATGCATGATTATGCTGTTTTTAAAGCACAACCCAATGAGAAGCTGAGTAGTGTGAGAAGTAGATTGCTTGACATTACAAGAAAATTGTCCTTCATGGGGACACAAGTTGGTGATGTTGACATCAATGCTACTTTTCTTAAAAGTCTTGGTGAGGCGTGGAAGATTAAGGCAAGATCCATTCTTGCCAATAATACTTACAAAAGTTCCACGTTTGATGACATTTACAACAAACTGAGGCTGTTGGAAGATGAAACTCTTTTAGAGCATGGAAACAAGGCTACCAACAGTAATATGGCCTTCTTCTCTCACAGTGAAGGTCAATTCAATCAGAAGGACTCTTACATGCATCCAGTTACTGGATCATCATGTGTCAGCGCTGGAACAAGTCCTGTCAACGTCTCCTTTTCAGACGCTGACACATTCAAAAGTGACTCCCCAAGAGTTAAACCTGCTGGTTTGGATTTGGATACTATATGTGCTTATATTGCTTCTTTGCCCAATGGTTCAGTGATTACATATGAGGACCTTGAGCAGATAAGTGATTAGCACTTGGAAGAGATGGACATTAAGTGGAACATGGCTCTTGCTAGTATAAGAGCAAACAGGTGGAACAGAAGGTTTAAGAAGAAGATGACCTTCAATGCAAAAGACACAGCTGGATTTGATAAATCCAAAGTTGAATGCTACAACTATCATCGTATGGGACACTTCATGAGGGAATGCAGATCTCCTAGAAGATCTGATGCTGGTAAACCCTCAAGTCAAGTTGTTAAAGCTCAAGATCCTAAAGCCATGGTTGCAGTTCAAGGAATTGATGGTATGGGATGGGATTGGAGCTATATGGCTAAGAATGTGGAAGAGGATAAAGCTTTGGTTGCTGAGGTTGAAGAAGAAGAGCATGTTGAATATGCTCTCATGGAACACTCCTCCTCTTCATCTGATAATGAGGTATACAATGATGCTTTTTGTAGTAAAGGTTGTAGGTTAAACACTGAGAAACTTAACAAAGAGGTGTTAAGATTATTAAGTGATGTGAGTACTGAAAAGTGCAAACTGTCTAATTACCAACTAGCTCTCACTCAAACTGAGAAAACAGTTTCTGAATACAAGAAAATGGAATTTGACTTAAAAGATAAAATAAATATCTTAAAACATGAGTTAAATGCTAGTATGGATATTAGAAACATCATGGAAAGGGTCAATGGTGAGTTACAGGCTAAGCTAGATGAGGCCATTAAGAATAAGGATAATGTAGGCCTTAAAATTCAAAGATTTGATAGAGCCACTCAAACCCTAGGAGACTGTGTGGGTAAACAAAGGGATCCTAAGGACATGACTGGGATTGGGATGAATGATTATGTGACAACCCTGGTTTTGAGGTTCGTCACTTAGTTTTATTTTGTGCTAGTTACGTGTCTTTACCTGTTGATGTGCTAATTGGTGTGTATAGATTGTGTTTTGGATATCGTTTCCGGTACGGGGTACCTTGTGAGTCAAACGATGTGAGATGATTTCATGTTCATGAGCTCACATGGTAGTGACTATGAAATGAGATGGTGTTATTTAGTGGTTTTACGTATACGTATATGTATTATAGAAAATCGTATTTTTACGATTTACGGTTTAGCATTTAGAGGTCTCGGATGAGGTAATTAGTCATATGAATATTTTTCAGGATGGTTTTAATTCATTTGGGACTTAGTTATAAAGTTTATTTCAAAATTTGAGATTTTTTATAAAAGTGTATATTTTACGTCTTTTACGGTAAAACGCGTAAATTTGACTAGTTTTACGGTTTTGAGGTTTTGGAGGCTTTAGGAGCTGAAATAAATTAAGGTAAATTAAGGTAATATTAATAAGATATTAATTAACAATAAAAATAAAAAAAATAAAAAATATATATATGAGGCGGTTTGGGACGAATCAAAAGAAAAGAAAAGGGAAAAAAAGGAAAAAGGGAACCGGGCTTTTGTAATGGGCCAAGGACTTGTTAGGAAACTATATAAATACTTTTTATTAACCAAAACACTTCATAAAACCCCTGTAGATCACCTTCAAGTCGGCATCAATGATGGTTTTAGGGTTCTTCATTAATTTTTCTTCTTTCAAAAATTCTAAGGTAAAATCTTTAATACTCTTTTTAATTAAAGTGTTATAATTCTTTCTCAATCATCTTATGATGGATTTAGGTTAGGATTTAAATAAGAATCTGTATTTTAATGATATTATAATAATTAGATGGTTTAGGGTTTGTAATTAATGGGGTTATGGGTAATTAATTAGGTTAAATTAATTAAACCCGTTTTTAAAAACTGGGCCGAATTTTGGGTCATTGTTTTGATCATATAGGGAGTTCTACAAACTCTTATTTTGCGATCCACATATCCCTGGAAAGCTAATTGAAGTGGCTTTCCAATTCAAGAAACTAAAACTAAATTGGAGGTTGGGAAGTGGGTCAAAAACAGGTTACAACAGTCGGAGGTCAAAACAGTTTTGAAGTCAGCCTGTTTTCTTTTTAAGTTTTGGGTTGTTTGGGGTACTTAGGGTTGCATTGGGATCTTCTCACGCACATGAGAGATGTTTTATATATTGTAGTAAGTATCTGCACTTGGGATAAGATTGTGGTTTAGGGTAAGACCCTCTAACGGTAACAAACTTTTCATACGTTTAAAATCAGTGAATTCTGGATAGGTAGTAATATATATACATATATCGGGGCCTTAAAAGTAGATTTAAGGTTAGGGCAAGTGAGAGGTTTTAGCTAACATATGTAAAAGTATGAATATTATTTTTACAGAAACCATGGGTATGTTTAAGTGGACGTTTGACTTAAAGTTTTGAGACCTAAAAACTAGGACTGTTTTGTGTAAAATATGAACGGGATAGTTATTAAACTTAACCAAGTTAAGGACTTGTTAAGGAAGGGTAATGGGGTGATTAGAGCTTATCAATGAGGTATTTATATGGGAATAGGCTAGATGTCCATCATAGGTTGATGAGCCATCTTAGTGATTGGTTCATGTATTGATTGCGTGTTTTTGGTTTGTTAGCTTGTTGCTAGTGCGAGGACATGTGAAGAAGCAATCAGGTGAGTTTCATAGTCCCATGTTTATTATTGTTTTTGAATTCCAGATGGGATGGAAGAGAAAATGTGTTGAGTTATTTATAAATTGATGTTGTGAATGTTTTTAAGGTTTGAGATGGACTTTTGTGTACAGTATGTGATTAACTGCTATGTGATTCTTGTTTGTGTATGATTTGGATCAGAAAGGTACATAGGTGTATGGGCGCCTATGGTATCATGGTTGTTGGTAAGGCGTGATGCCTTGGAAATTATGGTTGTTGGTAAGGCATGATGCCTTGGAAATTATGGTTGTTGGTAAGGCGTGATGCCTTGGTAATTGTGGTTGTTGGTAAGGCGTGATGCCTTGGAATTGTGATGATTGATTGAACTTGAATGCTAGTTGTTAATACATAAATGTAGCGCATTTTCCATATGTTATTGTGTTGATGGTTGTTATTCACAGCTTGTAACTGATTTTAGCATTGGAGTCTAAACCTATGACTCTCACCAACTTTATGTTGACGTGTTTTAGTGTCTCTTTCAGGTGTGAATGTGTTTAAGCTTGAGGATAGAAGTGGCTAGACTTGCATGCCTTAGGATTGCATATAGAAGGAGATCCCCGTTCCTTATTAGTTTACCTTTATGTTTTTTGATAAGTGATACATGTTGGCACCTATATATTTGTTTGGTTTACGTTTATTGTTTGTCTTGGGTAAGTGGTAGGACTGTTACCTACTTACCTAGACTCTTGCTTTGTTGAGATATTGTCATGACATTTGTGTCGCCATTTATGACATCATATTTGCATTTTAGTATTCTCTATAGAGACACCGTTTGTTGTGATTATATCCATACATCGCGCCCCATATTCCGCCATGGTGGGGTATGACAGAATGGTATCAGAGACAATGGTTATAGAGAATTAGGTTGCCTAGTCGCGTAGCCTAGTCTATAGCTTAAGGGTCCCTGCATATAGGCGTCATAGGAGTATGTGTGCATTTTATAATAATTGATGTGTTTGGATGTTATTCATTGTGATGTTTTGACTAGTATGAATTGAACCGTAGTATGTTCGTACTTAGTCACATGTTATTTTCTTTTCGGGTTTGAGACTAGTGCGGGTTGAACCATAATCGTCCACGCTAGTCACTGTTGTATTTTGCTTAAATGGTACATTATAGTACATAATTTAGTACAAGGTAGTTTCTATCTTTTATCGAGTTATTTTACATACCTAAGGTATGTTATTTTTTTCTTTTGATGTTTAAGTCATGTTCCCTAAGAATCGTGTGGTGGTTCGAGTTACTAGGAGTAGGTGGATTGGAAGGATTTTAAGTTGTTTCCACTCTTATGGGCGATATGACTTATAACTAATTATGTTTTCGTTTTGGATTTAGTCTATGCTGTTTTAGCTAGACTAGGGATTTCTATATTCCAAGATTATTACTATGTTATTTTAATAGATGGAGTTTTGGACCTATATGGTTATGTGGTTATGAGCTTATGTGAGTAGATGGATTTATGTGTTATATGTTGTATTGATTCTTATAAGTGTCATCATAGGGGGGAGTGCATTGGGGAAAGGGTAATTGTATAAGTATGGTGGCCAACATAGTTATACAAGTACCACAACTTCAATGGGTTCTCAAGTATGATTGCATGAAATAGGGTTAGTACATGCTTGTATATGATGAGATGTAGAATTTAGGTATACGTATAATTTATGGGTTTATGTAATGGCTTCCTATGAGATGGCTATCGTTCTTTTTGTGTTATATGTTTTGGGTTATAGTTATGTTGTGTGATTATGGGGTCACACGATATGGTTTGGTTTTAGAGGTGGGCTTTATGCCTTGTTGTTGCACGGTGAGATGGTGATTACTCGTATGGAAAAACGAGCGTATAAAGCGATTGATTGACTTGACATGTATGATAACGAGTATGTTTGGGAGATTCGATAGGTATACATATGCGGATGTATATATACTAATAGATGTTATGTTATGATTTACGGTCGTTCAATAGTTTTTATAACTTGAACGTACCTAGTGCTCTTTTGTGTTTAATCAATTTAATAGTGCTCGAGTTTGGTGGAGTTTCAACGACGTTTTGAATCTTTTGAAGTGTGTCTTGTAGCGTATCCTTTGAGTTTCGTATTTCACGTGTACGTTTTAAAATCGTGTTCTTGGTTTTGACTCTATTGAAATAACTTGGGATTTCTTTTGAGATAATGAAATCTTTTGTGTTGGGTCTTATATTTCTTTTGGTCGGTATATATTGAGTTAGATGGTTGGTTGTATTCGGTAAAATAAGGGTAAGGTGTTGGAGTCGTGTTTGAAACAAGATGTAACATAAGATTTCTTTTTAATCAACACTTATATATTTCAAATTCTAAAAGACTTTCTTTGAAATAAAGCGAAGTAAAAATTTCTTTCTATCTACATAGTTTATATAATTGAGTTTGACCGATTTATGTCATTTTTAATTATTTATACAAGGTTAAATAGAGTTTATGAAGATTTCACATACAATTATATCTGTCATTTAAAAGGAGTACATTGATCACTAAGTTTATTCTTTAGTTTTTTTAAAAACAACTAGTATAAAACTGATTTGGTCATAACTTGTTCGTTTTTAGAGCTTTTTGAGTGATTCAAAAGCCAAAAATTATGTACTCGGAACGTAATTTTCAAATATTCAGAATGTATAGTCATGGGAGGTCAGTATATTGGCCGAAATTATTGTACAAGTGTCGGGTTAAAGGATGAGTTTGAATAGTAGTTTATTTTTATGATTTGGGATGCACGGGATACCTAGTTTTTGAGTTGAGTTTTGAGTTTGTCAAGAGGGTTGTTTGTAGATTGTTTGAGTCACATAGATGTGGGAGGTAATAATAATTAAAAAAAGATATATATTCTTTTGGAAATGTCGATCTTTTGCACGGTTTAAATAATATGTCGCGGGGCGTAATATGTTTGGTTGCCATTGGGTGTTTCTTGGATTATTTTTCGTTGTCATGGGTCATTTTGAATTAATACACGTTTTGGGTTTGAGTTTTCTTTTGAGACTCTTGGTTTTTGACTTGTTTTAACTGGTACACGTGAAATGTCGTTAGTTATCAGTGGGTTTGATTCGTTGATCGTATTTGATGGATTCAGGATGTAGTTTTGGTTTCGTATTGTTCAGGAGCGTTGAGGTAGTCATATGAAATACTTGGTCGCGCCTACACGCTTAAGTAGGTGATCATGAGAGAACGGTCGGAATACCCTTAGTGGGGAGGAAAGAAGTTCGTAGACGAACAAATGTGGTCATGAAGTCTCTTAGGAGTACCAAGGAGATGAATAGAGATTTGTGGGATACTAGCACAAGTAACGCGTCATAGAGAGTGTTGGAAGGGGATACAATACCTCAAAGGTATTTATGATTGTTCGTAGGGCATGAAAGTTTTTCAAAAATCTCCTGAAATTTAGTAGGTTTGCGTATTACTGTGAGTTAGAAACATAAGTAGAGCAAGTAGGGGAGGTGGGCGGAGTTGTAGTTAGTGCCTTTCCAAGGCAAATCGTTGATGGAGTGATTTAAAAACAAGAGCTGTTAGAAATTGCAAGGAATGCCGGGTAAAAGTTGAGTTGCTTAGTGGCAGATTGGATGTGGAAAGCGGTTGAGTGGTCTAATGAAAGGAAGCATTGGTCTTTTAAAATGCGTGTAGAATTTTGCAAGTAGAACGAGGTAGGAATTTATTCGTATTGCCGCTAAGAGAGGGTGCAAGGAGGACATAGTTGAAACTGCTAAGGATGTTGTATGAACGCTTTGGGCTTACGGTTATGCATTTGGCTTCGCCAAAGCACTAGCGGTTTGCATGATGTCAATGAACCAAGTGTGCATGAACGTGTATAAACGAGTTGTCATCGGGAGCATCGACGACATCTTGATCTACTCAAATCTGAGAAGGAGAGTGAGGCGAAGTATCTGTTGGTTTTGGAGTGGAATTATACGTGAGATTTTCAAGTGTGAGTTTTAGTATTAAGTCTACCATGATGAGTAGTTAGAGATGATGACATATCATGGAACCAGCAAGGGGCGAAGTGAAGAAGGATGAGGAAGCATTTTGGAGGCTGAAGGGATGGATTGGATAATGAGCCGATCTTGGCATTATCGGAAGGACTGGATGAATTCGCGAAGCATGACGATACGTGGAGCAAGGATTTGGACGCGTACGAGGACGACAAAGAAATGCGATCGCTTATACGTTACAGGAACGGAAGATTTGGAAGAACTGGATAGACTTAGTTAGTGGAGTTGGATTGTTATATCTGCCTAGAATGCTAGAGGCATTTGGTGTACGAGACGTAGAGAATGATCTATACGGATCATGAACGTCTCCAACACATACTCAATCATCTTGATTGAACATTTGACAAAGGTGATGGGTGGAGTTAAGAGGTGAAAGAAAATTTAAAGGCCAAGTACCATCTGGGAAAGGCAAGCATGGTTGATGAGACATGGAATAAGAAGAATGAAGTGAAGCTGAGACGAGCTTGAACTGTATGGATGACGTATTAGGGTGGTTTGGATAAAGGATGTAGGTTACACGAGTTGAGTTGTCTAAAGCAGAGAACGCGTCAACATGTATGTTGCGTGGCTTGGACAATCATATGGAGAAAAGGGACGTAGACTATACTTCTTACAGAGATAGGAGTAGCTTAGAAAGGGCAATGTAAGGACGAAGCTAGTGAAAGGGATACATAATGGGGTGGAGGAATAAGTACGACTAGAGTTGGGTGATAGTCGATAGACTGACTAATTCATCTCATATTTCAAGAGGAATGAGTGAGAAGCTGGAAGGACTAATGGATATGTGAAAGACCGTCATAGGTCACTTTGTAAGGAAATTGGAATTTTTAAGTAGTTTGAGGTACGGACTAAAGGGGGTTGATGAAGCATGATTGGATATGAGTATATCCAGCTGACTGGAAAAGGATAGGAAAGTTAGATATTTATACCACCTTAGGTATTACACTGAGGGCATGGGTGATTGATTTAGAGGGAGTTAGGAAACTCGTTAGCGATGGCAGAGTTTTCATATAATGATAGTTATCATACTAGAAGTCGATAAATGCCATTTGAGGCACTGTATGAAAGGATAGGGTGAGTTGTCCCCATTGTGGACTAGAATTGGTAAAAGAGGCTATTATTGTGGTAATGATGTTGTGGAAAGCATGAGAGCAACAAGGGATGCTATGTAGAAAAGGAGGAAACCACTAGAGTTAGTGACAAAAGTTGTGTATGAAGTTTCACCCATAGTAACGGGTGGTATGTTTTATGGAAGAGTTGATGTAGAGTTTTGTAGGTCCATTTATGATCTTTGGAAAGATCGGACCATTAGCTTATGAGCATAAAATTACCTGGGGGAAATGAGCTGTATACATGATACATTTCATGCATTGAGATTGGTAAAGGTTGTTTGAGAATGCATTTTGCATGTACGGTTATTCGGGACTTGTGTCATTTGTGAGGTTTATTGACTGTGAGGTCAAGAGTTTGGCAATGAGTTTAAATTATTTTTGGCTTGTATATGTGGTATTTTGAAACTTGAACTAAAGTTCACGTGGAAATGAGAGGAGTTCATTTAGAACAAGTATCCTCGTGTGATTTGTTGTTTTGTGTTTGATCCTAAGGAGTAAATCTCGGGACGAGATTTCTATTAGGAGGGAGTGATGTGACAACCCTGGTTTTGAGGTTCGTCACTTAGTTTTATTTTGTGCTAGTTACGTGTCTTTACCTGTTGATGTGCTAATTGGTGTGTATAGATTGTGGTTTGGATATCGTTTCCGGTACGGGGTACCTTGTGAGTGAAACGATGTGAGATGATTTCATGTTCATGAGCTCACATGGTAGTGACTACTAAATGAGATGGTGTTATTTAGTGGTTTTACGTATATGTATATGTATTATAGAAAATCGTATTTTTACGATTTACGGTTTAGCATTTAGAGGTCTCGGATGAGGTAATTAGTCATATGAATATTTTTCGGGATGGTTTTAATTCATTTGGGACTTAGTTATAAAGTTTATTTCAAAATTTGAGATTTTTTATAAAAGTGTATATTTTACGTCTTTTACGGTAAAACGCGTAAATTTGACTAGTTTTACGGTTTTGAGGTTTTGGAGGCTTTAGGAGCTGAAATAAATTAAGGTAAATTAAGGTGATATTAATAAGATATTAATTAACAATAAAAGTAAAAAAAATAAAAAAATATATATATGAGGCGGTTTGGGACGAATCAAAAGAAAAGAAAAGGGAAAAAAAGGAAAAAGGGAACCGGGCTTTTGTAATGGGCCAAGGACTTGTTAGGAAACTATATAAATACTTTTTATTAACCAAAACACTTCATAAAACCCCTGTAGATCACCTTCAAGTCGGCATCAATGGTGGTCTTAGGGTTCTTCATTAATTTTTCTTCTTTCAAAAATTTTAAGGTAAAATCTTTAATACTCTTTTTAATTAAAGTGTTATAATTCTTTCTCAATCATCTTATGATGGATTTAGGTTAGGATTTAAATAAGAATATGTACTTTAATGATATTATAATAGTTAGATGGTTTAGGGTTTGTAATTAATGGGGTTATGGGTAATTAATTAGGTTAAATTAATTAAACCCGTTTTTAAAAACTGGGCAGAATTTTGGGTCATTGTTTTGATCATATAGGGAGTTCTACAAACTCTTATTTTGCGATCCACATATCCCTGGAAAGCTAATTGAAGTGGCTTTCCAATTCAAGAAACTAAAACTAAATTGGAGGTCGGGAAGTGGGTCAAAAACAGGTTACAACAGTCGGAGGTCAAAACAGTTTTGAAGTCAGCCTGTTTTCTTTTTAAGTTTTGGGTTGTTTGGGGTACTTAGGGTTGCATTGGGATCTTCTCACGCACATGAGAGATGTTTTATATATTGTAGTAAGTATCTGGACTTGGGATAAGATTATGGTTTAGGGTAAGACCCTCTAATGGTAACAAACTTTTCATACGTTTAAAATCAGTGAATTCTGGATAGGTAGTAATATATATACATATATCGGGGCCTTAAAAGTAGCTTTAAGGTTAGGGCAAGTGAGAGGTTTTAGCTAACATATGTAAAAGTATGAATATTCCTTTTACAGAAACCATGGGTATGTTTAAGTGGACGTTTGACTTAAAGTTTTGAGACCTAAAAACTAGGACTATTTTGTGTAAAATATGAACGGGATAGTTATTAAACTTAACCAAGTTAAGGACTTGTTAAGGAAGGGTAATGGGGTGATTAGAGCTTATCAATGAGGTATTTATATGGGAATAGGCTAGATGTCCATCATAGGTTGATGAGCCATCTTAGTGATTGGTTCATGTATTGATTACGTGTTTTTGGTTTGTTAGCTTGTTGCTAGTGCGAGGACTTGTGAAGAAGCAATCAGGTGAGTTTCATAGTCCCATGTTTATTATTGTTTTTGAATTCCAGATGGGATGGAAGAGACACTATGTTGAGTTATTTATAAATTGATGTTGTGAATGTTTTTAAGGTTTGAGATGGACTTTTGTGTACAGTATGTGATTAACTGCTATGTGATTCTTGTTTGTGTATGATTTGGATCAGAAAGGTACATAGGTGTATGGGCGCCTATGGTATCATGGTTGTTGGTAAGGCGTGATGCCTTGGAAATTATGGTTGTTGGTAAGGCATGATGCCTTGGAAATTATGGTTGTTGGTAAGGCGTGATGCCTTGGTAATTGTGGTTGTTGGTAAGGCGTGATGCCTTGGAATTGTGATGATTGATTGAACTTGAATGCTAGTTGTTAATACATAATTGTAGCGCATTGTCCATATGTTATTGTGTTGATGGTTGTTATTCACAGCTTGTAACTGATTTTAGCATTGGAGTCTAAACCTATGAATCTCACCAACCTTATGTTGACGTGTTTTAGTGTCTCTTTCAGGTGTGAATGTGTTTAAGCTTGAGGATAGAAGTGGCTATACTTGGATGCCTTAGGATTGCATATAGAAGGAGATCCCCGTTCCTTATTAGTTTACCTTTATGTTTTTTGATAAGTGATACATGTTGGCACCTATATATTTGTTTGGTTTATGTTTATTGTTTGTCTTGGGTAAGTGGTAGGACTGTTACCTACTTACCTAGACTCTTGCTTTGTTGAGATATTGTCATGACATTTGTGTCGCCATTTATGACATTATATATGCATTTTAGTTTTCTCTATAGAGACACCGTTTGTTGTGATTATATCCATACATCGCGCCCCATATTCCGCCATGGTGGGGTGTGACAGATTACTCTTTGGTTCCACCACCAGGTGGTGACTTCTATGGTGTCCAACAAAAGGACCTATCTTGGACTGGTTTGCCAGAATTCCAAGAGGAGGAATTCATTCCTCCACCAAGAGTTGTCACTCCAGTAGAATAGAACCAACAAAAGTTAACTGACCTGAATGAGTGGAAGAAAGCTAACCCTACTTTATTTGTTAAGGGTGGCTTGCTATGTGAAAGTCCCAATGAGTCAACTCCAATTAAGGTTACAAACCCAATCACTGGTAAAGCTGTTGACCTAGGCTCAAACACTGATAGAAAACCTAGCATTAAATATGCAGAGATGTATAGGAATACTAGGTCACCCAAGAGCCAAGTTAGCAATAATGGAACAGGCTTCTTCTCTTCTAGACCTAAGGTTGTGTCTAGAAAAGCTTGTTACACTTGTGGTAGCTTTTCACACCTGGCATACAAGTGTGTCAACGCTCCCAAAGCCAGCGCTGACAGGAACAAATTCAGAGCTGACAGGAACAAAGTCAACGTTGTTAGAAAGTGAAACGTTGTCAGACCCAAACCTTGTGTGCAGCAAAGTCCACAAGTTGTTAGACCTGCCCCATTCTTCACTAGAGGGTCTAACACTCATGGACAAAGACCATTTCAAAAGACAAACACCTGGTCGAATAGGCAATGGGTTTCTATAGCAAACCCTAGGTTCAACGCTGACAAGGGTAATTTCAGCGTTGACAAGACCTATTCCAACGCTGACAGAAACGTGACCAGACCTAAATATTTGCAACCACAGGGTACGGGGTCTAAAGCTTCTTCAAGCTTAACATGGAGACCCAAGAAAGATCAAAACCCTAATGATAATGGGATTTCAATGACCTGCAACAGATTTAATTACATTTCAAAGGTCATTACAAAACCTATTGGGGTTAACTGGGTATTTCATTCTAAGAAGGATGAAAATGGGGTTGTTGTGAGAACTAAGTCTGTTCTTATTGAACAACCAGATGAATCCAAGTCTTCTAAGACTTGGGTTCCCAAAGAAAACTAATTTGTTTTCTTTGTGTGCAGGGCATTCAAAAACAGGTCAATGATTATGGATATTGGGATAGTGGATGCTCAAGGCACATGACAGGGAAGGAAGACTATTTGACCAACTTCACTCCCATTAAGGATGGTGATAAGGTTTACTTTGGAGGCGGATATGGTACTATCACAGTCAAAGGAACCCTTATCACCAAGAATTTGTATTTTGAAAACGTATTTCTGGTAAAAGAACTTGATTACGATCTTTTTAGTGTATCCCAAGTTTGTGATAACAAAAATAAAGTTCTGTTTACTGATACTGAATGTTTGGTGTTAAGTAAGGATTATAAGATCCCTGATGAGAAATATATTGAGTATAGAACACCTAGGCATAAAGACATATACAATGTGAATCTGAATGGGATTAGAATGAATAATAATATGTCTTGTTTTTATGCTAAAGCCTCAGTAGATGAGAGTAATTTGTGGCACAGGAGACTAGGGCACATAAATTTTAAAAATATAATTAGGCTTGTGAGACTTGGCTTGGTTGATGGCTTGCCTGAGAAGGCCTTCCACAATGACCACTATTGTGTTGCATGTCTTAAAGGCAAGCAGCACAAGGTCTCATTCAAGTCCAAACAGGTGCACACTAGTTCTAGACCTCTTCATTTGCTTCACATGGACCTCTTTGGTCCAACCAATATAGAAAGTTTGAATGGTAAGTCATATTGTTTTGTTATCACAGATGACTTTTCTAGGTTTACTTGGACATTCTTTCTAGCTATGAAGAGTGACACAACTGATATTCTAATTGATTTTATCACTCAGATTGAGAAAAAGACTGGCAATGATGTTAAAATGCTTAGGAGTGATAATGGAGGTGAATTTAGGAATAAGAAGCTAGATGATTTTTGTGCCAGGAAAGGAATTACTAGGCAATTTAGTATTGCAAGAACCCCACAACAAAATGGGGTTGCTGAGAGGAAAAATAGAACCCTAATTGAAGCAGCCAGAACAATGTTGGCTGATGCTCATTTTCCTATAGCCTTTTGGGCTGAGGCTGTTAATACAGCTTGTTATGTTCAAAATAGAGCATTGGTTAACAAAGTTCAAAACAAAACACCTTATGAGTTACTTTGAGGAAGAAAACCTAATATTGGTTTTCTCAGACCTTTTGGTTGTCATGTAGTAGTTTTAGATACTAGTGATGCCTTAGGGAAATTTAGTGCAAAAGGTGATGAAGGCTACTTCATGGGGTATTCAGTGCAGAGCAAGGGATATAGGGTTTATCTTAAAGAGGAAAAACGTATACTTGAAAGAGTACATGTTAGGTTTTTAGAAAATAAACCTAGTGATCCTGAAAGTGGTCCTAATTGGTTGTTTGACTTGAAACCTTTATCTAGAACTTTAAATTATATGCCTGTCACTAATCCAGACATTGTGAAGGTAACTTCAAATGTGGTGGAGGAACAAGTTGTTGATGTTTCAAGTACACAGGTTCATGAAAAGGTTGGATCACAAGCAGAAAAGACATCTTCTATACAAGAATATGTTACAATTCCCATTTGGACAGATGCTTTTGTTGCTGCTGCTGCTGCTGGTAAAGATAATGGTGGTCTCCAAGTACCACCAAATACAAACATGCATGGTCCTTCAGGCGCTGACAAAGGCAAATCAAACGCTGACAAGACCAATTCAGACGTTGATGGCTCAGACGTTGACAACAACAGTTCAAGCGTTGTTAGCCCAAGCGCTGACAAAAAAGGTTCAGGCGTTGACAACACTTCTGCACATCTTTTCTCTTCCATTTTTGAACAAGGTGAGCCTTCTAATATATATGAAGAGGTTCATACTCATGTTGATGAAAGAGAGTCTGATGAAGAAGATATTGGCAACATGGAGAATGAGGTTGAGGACACCATACTTTTTGAAGGAGGAGTTCTCACTTCAACTATGAAGAATCACCCCACTTCTCAAATCATTGGTGATATTATGACTCCAGTTCAGACTAAAAGATCTCATCAAGGTCTTGGTGGATTTATTGCCAATATACACAAGAAGGTTGATACCCCTCTTGTGCAAGCATGTTTGTTTGCCTGTTTTCTGTCACAACAGGAACCCAAGAAAATATTTGATGCTCTCAAAGAACCAAGTTGGGTGGAAGCAATGCAGGATGAGCTTCACCAATTTGCAATTCAGGATGTTTGGGAGCTGGTTGATTGTCCCAGATATGTCAGACCTATAGGGACAAGATGGGTTCTAAGGAACAAGAGAGATGAAAGATGCATTATGGTCAGAAACAAGGCAAGATTAGTGGCTCAGGGATATACACAAGAGGAGGGGATAGACTATGAGGAAGTATTTGCATCAGTTGCAAGGGTTGAAGCTATTAGAATCTTTTTAGCCTATGCATCCTGCATGGGCTTCACTGTCTATCAAATGGATGTCAAGAGTGCCTTCCTCTATGGAACTATTGTTGAGGAGGTATATGTGATGCAGCCTCCTGGTTTTGAGGATCCATAGAATCCTGATAAAGTGTATAGAGTCAAAAAGGCTATGTATGTACTTCATCAAGCTCCTAGAGCATGGTATGGTACTTTGTCTACCTATTTGGTGGACAATGGATTCAAAAGGGGAACCATAGATCAGACACTATTTACAAAGAAGAAAGGCAAGGATGTGTTGCTTGTCCAGGTCTATGTTGATGACATCATTTTTGGGTCTACTGATCCAAAGATGAGTGAGGATTTCTCCAAGCTTATGACAGACAAATTCAAGATGAGTGTTATGGGGGAGATGAACTTCTTTCTTGGTTTACAAGTTCAGTAGAAAGAAGATGGTATCTTCATCTCCCAGGATAAATATGTGGCTGAGATCTTGAAGAAGTTTGGCTTTTCTCCACATGAAAAGAGGGCTACTACTCCTATGGATAGAGAACACCCTTGGGGAAAGATTGGAGATGGGAAAGATGTTGATGTCAGGCACTATAGATCCATGATTGGATCCTTGATGTATCTTACAGCCTCCAGACCTGACATCGTGTTTGCTATGTGTGCTTGTGCACGCCATCAAGTAACTCTTAAAGAATGTCACCTTTATGCTGTGAAGAGGATCTTTAGGTACCTAAGATGCTATCCTAGTCTTGGTTTGTGGTACCCAAAGGATTCACCATTGGATCTGATTGCATATTCAGACAATGACTATGGAGGTGATAAATTTGATAGGAAATCCACCACTGGTGAATGTCAGTTTCTTGGGAGCAGGTTGATATCTTGGCAATGCAAGAAACAAACAGTGGTGGCTAATTCTACAACTGAAGCTGAGTATGTGGCTGCAGCTGCTTGTTGTGGACAAGTTTTGTGGATTCAGAACCAGCTGTTGGACTATGGGTATAATTTCATGCATACCAAGATATTTGTTGACAATAACAACACTTTATGCATCATTAAGAATCCTTTACATCATTCTAAAACTAAACACATAGAAATTAGACACCATTTTATAAGAGATTGTTTTGAAAAAGGTTTAATACAACCAGATAGGGTTGACACTGAGGAAAATGTGTCAGATTTACTAACTAAACCTTTTGATGCTGGGAGGTTTCAATACTTGGTAACAAGTACTGGAATGATCAATCTCACATAATATGTGTTTTGGAGTCTTTTTGTAAAAGTATGTACAGGATGATGCATTGTTATTAGTCTTATTGATGATTTAGATTTTCCACTATATTTTTCTAACACTGATAAAGGTTGCTTGAACGCTGATAAGTGTTTTTGTAACGTTGTCAGCAATATAATTGTCTAACGTTGTCATGTGTTATCGGGGCGTTGTCAGCAACAATGTTAGTTTTGTGGTTTTTAATCTAAATGTGCAGATGGTGTTAGCAGTATACCATTGGATACAGAGTTGCTTATGGATCAATGGAGAAGCATTTGGACAAGTTTTTATTTATGGATGATGGTTGGAATTTTTAATTCCTATCTTGACATAAATTTTTTTGTTCATGCATATTTTTGGCAACTTATGTATCATAGTTTAAGGGGAGGTTTTTAGGAACCTTTAGGATGTTTGGGTATCCATATGATACTCTTATCACAATTCTAGATTGTGTCCACAGGTGAGTATGAGTTAGTTTTACTAAAACATGAGGCACTGTAGCATGCAAAGTTGATATACTATACATGCTGCCAAGACATTTTTGGCCTAGAATTGGTTGTGGTCTGTTGGGAGACTTGGGAATAATTTTGTTATGGAATTTACCTGGGAGTAACAAGGAATTTTATGAGGTAACTTGGTTGTTAAGAGTTTTGGTTAGCAAGGGACACTAGAGGACTGTTATGTCTATCTTGTTTAAGCAAGTGTGCATAACTGGACAGTGCTTGCCGCCCTATAATAATTATCAGCTTTTTGGTTATCTTCTCTAGGATAAATTACTTTGTTAAGGTCATTTTTCATTTTTAAACATTTTTTTGGACGCTGACAAGAATTTTTCCAAGCGTTGTTGTGACCAATTTAGACGCTGACATGGCTATAGGCAAACGTTGACAAGATTATAGCCGTTGGGCGTTGATAGGTTATTTTTGACCGTTTACACTCAATGGGTCCTACCCAGTTGTTACTTTTTGACATATTTTTAGGCTGTAATTTTGGGAGTTGTTACTTTTCATTTAATGCATGAGATAAACTTATAATTTTTCAATATTTTCATGATTACATTTTGAAAACACTTGCCTATTTTTGGGCCAATCACATGCATTTTCTTCTCCTATAAATTTGGCTCCTATTTTTAAACAGGGTATCTATATTTCTTGTGTAACACAATTTTCTCTTATCAACTTTATCTTCATCAAATATTTTTAACAGCTTTTAATAATGGCACCAAAGTTTAGACCATCAGATTTGGAATTGGGGTTCAGAAGTCAACACAACATGATCGCGTATCTTGAAGTTGATGATACTCTGTTTCCCCAATACACACAAATGGTGGCGTATTTGAACGCATCCCCCATAAGGTATGCTCTTTCTCATGCACCACTCATTCCAGTCACACATATTAAACAGTTTTGGAACACTGTCAGTTCCTCAACAGTTAATAGAGTGACTACATTGACTTCTATTGTTCATGGGAGACCTTGGGTGGTTACTGAGGCTTTGGTACGCCAAGCCTTGCATCTTGATGATGCTGATGGTATAGCCACCCTTCCCATTAATGAAATAGAACAAGGACTAAGGGCTTTGGGATATCCTTTTCCTGATGAAGGTACTTTAAACAAGTATCATAAACAGGAGTTTCCCCCAGCCTGGAAGTACCTCATACATGTCCTCCTACAATGTTTGAGTCCCAAATGCACCACACACAATGAGATCAATAGATCTATTGTAAGTGCTATTGTGTGTATTGCAACAGGGCAAAAATTTAATTATTTTAAAATGATTTTTGAGGGCATGTGTAAAAATAAGGGGAACAAAATGACTTTAGCTTATCCCCGATTTTTGCAAATGGTTTTTGATGTTCAAGGATACTGCACAAGGGATCATAATGATTTTTATGAGATCCCTGTGCAAAAGAATGCTATTTTTATGAAGATGAACTCACCACCCCATCGTGACCTACCCTTAACCCAAGCTATGCTTGTTGTTATTGCAGCAGCACAACCTCAACCAGACCCCCAACCCCAAATTGACCCAATACCTGAACCATTACCTTCACCTGAACATATGCA
Organism: Glebionis coronaria; assembly: GCA_025667525.1. Lineage (NCBI taxonomy): Eukaryota > Viridiplantae > Streptophyta > Magnoliopsida > Asterales > Asteraceae > Glebionis > Glebionis coronaria. The sequence goes on along the minus strand of CM046879.1, from coordinate 512,438,805 downwards.
AATTGACCAAGAACCCCTCAACGCTGACACGTTAAATGTTGGCGTTGATGTGCCTATTTCCAACGTTGACACACAACCTTCACAAACCCAAACACCCCTTAACCAACCCACATCCACCCAATCCACATCATCTTCTACACCCCCTGAATATAGGTTGATGAAACGCCAAAGGACTACTAGAGTGTTCTCCTCTGGTGGTCCTAGCCATGTAGCAAAGAGAACCACCACCACAAGTGTGGCTGGTGATATGGATGAGGCTGGGCTATTGGTTCTGGCTTCGAAGCTGGCCAAGGCAGTCCCACCATCATTAAGTCCTCATCCATGCCCAATGAATCTGACTTGGGAGGTCAAATCCCTATTTTAGAGGGGGGCAGACTGGAACCAATGACCCTACTTGAATTGACGGCAGTCTGCATGAGCTTGCAAAAGCAAAATGCAGACTTAGTATAAGTTGTCAGCTCACAAGGCCTTGAACTCAAGCAATTGAGGGAGATGATTGTTGTTTTGGAGACTGCAAGTGCAAGGAGAGGTATGGAGGATTCTTCCAAAGGGGAGGAAGATCCAATAAATCTGAGTGATAAGGGCAGCCATGATGGTCAATCTTTGGATGTTGCTGATGCCCTTACAAGTTTGAAGAAACAAACAGGTTTTGATACGTCCTTAGTCTCTCCTACCAACTTGAATTTATCATTTACAGCCATGTTGGAGGAAATTGCAAAAGGCGCTGAGGCACCAAAATTTGGGCGTTGACAAGGAGAATTTGGATGCTGACAGAAATATTTTGGGCACTGATAGAGCAAAATTGGGCGTTGACAGACCTGCACATGAGGGTGATGTATCCCAGTCATCATCCATCATCAAGGAGGTTTCTTCTCAGGTATCACCATCTACCTTACCAACAATTGATCCATTAGATAAGGGTAAGGGTATTATGGTAGAAGAGGTTGTTCCAAAGGATGCGGCTCAAGTTGAGTTTGATAGAAGATTGGCTGCACAAATCATGAAACAAGACAGAAAGGAGGTGAAAGAGTCACCATTTGTTGTTACTTCAGAAGAAGGAAGTGATGGAGCTAGCTCAGACTCAAGTGTTATGATTATAGAACCAGAAAGACTTGAGTATGGAGATGAGTTGGCCTAGGAGAAATTGAGAGAGTTGAAATTGCAGGTTGACTTTGATATGCCAGAGGTGGTTCAAATGTATAATGCTTGGGAAGAAAGATGTATGGAGAATCCACACTTGACCACTTCAGATCAGATATGGGGTTTAGAGATTCTCTCAGAGTTCAAAAAGATTGCCAGGTTATTTTGAAGCACAAGGCAAGCAATATTCTCTCAGAGTTGAAAAGGGATAGAAGGGAGTTATACTGCATGTTGCTCAGATGTCATGGAGTAGGATGGACTTATCAGAAATTGAGGGCATTGACATTTGATGAGTTGGAATGCAAGGCTTATCCCATTTGGGTGAGAGTACAGGAAGCAAACACTCTCAGACTTCTTTCTGATGAAAGAAAGGAAGAACTTGCAGAAGAAATGGAGCTCAAGAAAGCAATGTTTGTTCCCAGACCAGTGAAAAAGGGAATTTCTCTTGAGTTTACCAAAGATATGGATCCACTATATCCAAGTGAAGCTGTCATAAGAAAGAGCCTCAAACTCTCACCATTAGAAGCTTCAGATATGGTGCAAGTGTTACCACTATATTCCAGAAACCCAATTGTGAGCTATGAAGAAGATGAATGTGGGTTTTGGAAAATTGGCAGGTATGGCAAAGAGGTACACACTTTTACCACTCTCATATCTTTGTTTGCAAGTTGTGATAGAGAAGACTTGGTAGACCTATGGAGGTTGCTAGAGACCAAGTATGAGGCTGAAGCACCAACTTCAGCTAATGGAATAAAACTGTGGTCCATATTCAAGAGAATGTGTGGACCAAAAGATGAGGATCCTGCTTTTTGGAAGGATCTTGAAGATGACCTCAGTGGTCTTCAATGGAGATTATATTCAGCTGCTGGTGTTTACCATTTGAGTTCTACAAAGTTTGCTGAGTATCTACTTGTGGATGGTCAATATTTCATATCCAAGGCTATCTTGGAGAAGATGAAGAACACTCAGTTGGAAATTGATTATTCAAGTGACGTGGCAAAAGACTTGATCAGATTTATTTATTACCAATATGAGAAGGTTTGTAAGATTCCTCCTAGTCCTTAGTGTTTATTCAGAAACTTGATCATAAGAGTGGATATCAAGTTTAGGGGAGGATTGTTGGGAATAAATTATGGCCAGATCACTTGAGCGCTGTCAAGAGGAAATCAAGCGTTGACAGGAGTAAAACAAACGCTGACAGCTCAAGCGTTGACAAGATAAAGTCAAGCGTTGATACATTGAAGACAAGCACTGATGGGAAGATATACTCTACGCGTTCATTGTATTCTAGATTACTTCTAGTAAAGATAGGAACAACAATGTATTTTCTATATTTATCTTTACCTAGAATAGTTGATACGTAGATTATTGTACAAGGCTTCTTATGTCTATAAAAGAAGACCTTTAGGTTAATGTTTCATATAAGTTTTCATTCGTAAACTACTTTCATTGTAAGCAAGTTTGATATCATTAATCAAAGTGAAAGTTTGTTTATATCATTGTGTGTTCTTGTTTAAGTGTTAATTCCGCATAACACTTAGATTATCATAAGCATATACAAAGGTTTCTATAAGTGTATTAATTGATCTAATCTCGTATACATAAAGCTAAATCGAACTAAGTTTGGGATCAACATCCATTTATCAAAATGGGGTGTTACAAGTTTAATGTGGATCATATCCTCGTAATGACAATTCTATTGGATCAATTTTTGAGGGGAGCGTTCCAAATTCATGTTAAGTTTGACATATTTTTCTCCCGAAAAGTTTCAAGACTATTTTTCAAACTATATTTTAATCAAATTTGGTATCTCTAATATCAAACGATTTTATATATTAGAGATAGGGGAGAAAATGTGATTAAAATGTGATCTAAAGACTCAAGCACTCATGGTTTCGATCAAATACCCATAACATCTTTAATTCACGACGTTATTGGTGTCAAAAGGGTGGTTAGGTTTAACTCCTATGATCCAACCAGAACCAGAGGGATCTTCCCAGGGACAATCCAATAGATTATTAGAAGTCCTTAGGAAAGATGGAGTAGAATGTGAACGTAGCTGAATGCCGACTAAGTACTAATGCTAGCACTAGAACAATCACAACAAGGTGCTAGTAATGATGTCTTGGTAAGCATTGAAGGGGTTGAAGAATGAAAAAGAAATGTAAGGATAAAGGGTATAAAGAAATTAGCCTTCCATACAACTTAGGCTGAAACCGGGTTAACACATCATGAAGACAACGCATCATGGACCCAGTGATGTAATGCACAACCCCTCCCAAGCTGACTCAGGCTTCTCTTAAAAGAAGTTTGTTTTATTGTCACGAAGATCAACACAACTTATATTGACTTTCTCACTCCGAGTTAGTTGATATTGAACAGGTGGCATCTGCTCCAGCCTCCGACCACTAAAAGTGCACAAATCGAGTCTAGAACCAAGAGATTAATTAAATCTCGTTAGGACACACGGAATGACGATAAAGAGAGTCCTACGTTATATCCTTGTGATATTGCTAGAACACTCAGAGTGATACTACCTAGTAGTCACAATGATGAGTGGAAATCCTTCTAGTGTTAACATCAAACAACACTGCGGTAGGTCATGTGTAAGATTCTTTATGAACTGAACATATATAAAACTGAAAAGCAACAGTGGTTTGTTTCTTTATCGATTCAAACTCGTTTCAGGTTTCTACGCAATATCTTTATGGTCTTTCCAGAACATTCAGAGTGATATTCATTAATATTCACAGTGATGAATGGAAATCCTTCTAGCGTCAACATCAAACAGCGCTATGGTAGGTAACTAGCGAGATTCTTTATGAATCAAGCTTGTGTCAACTGGAAAGTAACAATGGTAAGATTCTATAAGAATCAAACTTGTTCCAGGAATTTGAATTGACGACTTTAATCAAGCGGATATTTATCCAATTGATTCACTCTTTATGTTCGCATTCTTGCTTTGAGACGGTCGAGTAAAGAGAACGGCTAGTACAGTCGCGAAACCCTGTCAAGGAGATTCTTAATTGAATCTACCTAATCACATGTACGATATTTAATATCATGTAACGGTCTTCACCGACCGGAGGTAAAAACGCTACCGATTTAGGACGAATGTCAAATCCATTAAGTCCGTGTCTATGTTTTATCTCAAGAAGGTGACGTTACGGTGTACTCAGCAATGTCAAAGATTCAAAACCACATACTCATGTCCAAAGACATATTCAACAATAAAGAAAGCTAAAGACTTCCGCAACTCTGATGATCAAAATCTTCCTTATCAATTAATGTAGAGGAGTGACCTCTCTTCAAAGGAGATTGTTAGCAAGCTTTCAAGATAGTGCAATGTATGAGCATGTGGATAAAGACACAAGATCGCAAGATGGCAAAGACAAGTCAAGGATAATTTGAATATCTCAAGTTTAAAGACAAAGTCGAAAGACAACGACAAAGGCTCAAAGATCATAGCATGAAAGAAATAAGAATACTATTACACGTTCAAGAATCATTTATGACGAAATTCGTAATCTCCATTGAACTCCAAATATCGAAGAGGAATGACCTCACATTGGGGGAGATTGTTAGCCTCAAAATTTTGAGTCAAACAAGAATGTTCGGTCATAGGTTTTTATTGTAATATTAATTAGAACGTTGTAATAGTTAGTTAAAATAGTCGTGACTTTACGGGCTTGATGGCTAGCTTAAAAGGCCTCTTTCAAGGTACTAAGCATTTATTCAAGCCCGGCCCAAACAATATAGTCCATTCAAAGCCCAACTATAGGTGGACTATATAATCACCCTTCTAGCATGTTAGGAGGGTGGCAAGGTGTTTTCGTTTTTTTTAATCTAATATCACATAGTTTCTCCATCTTCTCTCTACTTTCTCTCACTACTTTCTCTCTCTAGAAATCATCTATCTTTCTTCTTTAATTCATAAAATCAACCATAGTGAAGTGATTAAATTAGGGAACAACATGAAGCAATCTACAAAATTTACTTGGTTTGACTATAAAATCTAACATTGTAAGTCAAACATTGACTTTGTGAAGTCAACATACATCATTTTATGTTTATACACTTTTGGATATTTTGTAAAACATTTGTATATAATCTTGAAGAAACTTATATGATGCTTATAATCTCCAACATAAAAATATGTTCGATGTTTTATCGTTAACAAAACGTTAAGCATGATTAAAACGTAAATATCGTTTTAGTGTGATATTTGCATTTACAATCTCCCCTTTTTTGTTGTAGACAAAACATTAACTTATTTTTAGTTGGATTTTATATCAACATATAAGTTATGTATATAAATATGATCCTATTGTGATTAACGTGTTTTCATATTTCGTGTCTCCCCCTTTTTGTCGAAAGAAAAAGGGAAGTGTTAAATAGCGATGTGGATCACAACATGTGGTCCATGACTCCCCCTCGGTTCATACTCTCCCTAATTTGGAGAACCGGGGTTCTATGGATTATGAAAATCCTACAAGAAAAAGTTAGTCATACAACCTCGCGGGCTATGCATACAAAGGAAGCCCAAAGGTGAGCCCAATAATGAGTCCATGGTAGGACTAGTTAATATACATGTTTTAAAAAAGAAAAAAAAACATAGTGTAATCTTATGATAAAGCGCCCCCTTGTTTCATGTGTCATAATGGAATAATCCTGAAAAGAGTTGGTTAGTTTGATCGATAATGATCGAGGCATATGTCAGACATCACAATCACATAAGATATTCGTGGCACAATTGAACAAATTGAAATACAAAGGATTCATTCATCTTTCCCAAAAGTAAAATACAACCAAATAAGGGTGTGAAACATTTTGGAAGTGAAGGTATTACAAATGATAAAATTAAAATTAATATGAAAATAAAATTCTAGGACACCAGTCAGACCCACGGACCCTTTGAGTTGTCGGACCCAAAGGAGAATGGGTCCAACGGGGTCCGGTGGATCTGGAGACAAACAAAAAAATAGAAACAATAGTATATGAGCCCTGGATTGTTGAAGATGGAAATGTTATTGAGAGGGAGGATGTAAGATGGTAGCAATGTTGTCTAGTACATAATGTAGTGCGACATGCATTTCTTGACGAAGATCCGTGACTAAGGCATGAATATAACGACAATGGTTTCATTGAAGAGAAACAAGGAAACTTATGGGATGAAAATGGTTTTCATGATGCAAGGAGGCAGAGGACGACCCATAAATGGCTATATGTTGTTGTGTTTCTCGTAAGTGGCGACTAATCATTTCATCAAAGGCTTGTTGTCTATCTAGGGATTGTTGGTCTTGAGTTGTGGGTGGTGGTAAGACACTAGTCGGCGAAGGTTTAGTAGACAAGTGGCGAAAAGATGGTTCCTCAATCTACAACGAGTCATCAAGTTCCACAAAGGATGGTTTTAGAGGTGTAGTAGTGAAGGAAGTATTCGGGAGAGGGAGAGTTTAATGGAGTGGGGAGGTTAGTGGTGGTGGAATGGTCAAATTAGGGAGTGATGTGTCCCTAATGGTTTCTATTTGGTGTGATGTGGGTGGTGCAGAGGGTGGTGTGTCAATGCTTTCGACGGGTGATGATGTGTGGATGGTAGTAGGAGAGTGAGATGATATGGTAACAGGTTATGAAGGTGTAGAGGAATGTGGTGATCGAGAGTTCCTTAAAATGTCACCTAATTCTTGAGATATCTCTTTATGAAATGGTGATTCGTGAGGATTTTATGAAGAGGATGGTGGTTTTGAAGTCTTAGGAAAGCCAAAGCAAGAGGGTCGAACACTTATATGTGTCGTCTTTATTAGAGGCTTGCTAGATGATCAGGAGTTCTTTGTCATTATGAATTTTCTGTAAGTGAAGGGAAGTGTATGAAGGGATGATGAGGATGTGACCAAATGGGGTGTAGAAACTAGAAGGGGGGGGGTTGAATAGTTTCTTATATTTACTTGTTAAATGATGGTTTTCAAAAAAATCATTTTTCTCAAAAAACTTAGACTTGAGGAAATAAGTGAAACCTTCTTATGCACAATATGAACAATGATAGTGTAACTAAACTAATACTAACGAATATATATGCACAAAGAATAAAGAATGTAAAGAGTTAAGGGTAAAGAAAGATCAAACCAAACACCAAGGATTTATAGTCGTTCGGCAACGAAGCTCACTCCTCGTTCCTAATCCACTCATCGAGTACTCCTTACTCGAGAGTTCACTACACAACAAGCTCCTTATTGTGGAGAAAACCGTACACGTCGCTTAACTAATTTCTGACTCTAAGCTAAAAGTCGAGCCCTAATCATAGCTAGGACCAATCTACACAACTATACTTAGTACATACACAACTTCCAAATAGACACAACTACTTGGATCTTCACAACTATGACACAATAACAAATGTATAAGATTTGATCTTTAAAGGATCTTTGGTGGTGAACTCAACACTTCACAATGATAGTGTTCTTCTCTTTGCACTTGAAGAGGAAGGGATGGATGAGATAGATTCACTTCTAAACAAGTAGTAATCAATCAAATGATCAAGGATTTGAGTGATTTAAGAAGTATGTTTGAATCTGGAAATTTATGTGCAAAAGAGGTGAATTAAAAATCTGAGAAAGGTCAACTATTTATATGACAAAGGCCCAACGGCTATATTTGCCCGCGGTTCCTTATCTCAGCCGGCGGTACCTTATCGATAAGGAACCGCCTAGGCGCTAGGGAACCGCCGGAGTAGACTTCGCTCCCTTTTTGTCCTTTAGTAGTGGAGGTCTTATCTGATTATAAAATATCCTGAAAGGATATTCCAAATCAAAAAAGAATATGCCATTTTCAAATTTTCAAATATTTAATTTAATAAAATATTTTCTTTAAAAGAAAGTTTAATTAAAAAACTTGTCACACTTAATAAAAGGTGAGTTTTAAGAAAAGATTAAATCACTTGATCACTTGATTAAGGTTAGTACTTGTTTATTCATACCTTAAGTGAAAATGGGTAAAATGAAAAAATACTTGAACTCAAGAATTCGTTTTTCATTGTTTTCGTAAATGCTTGTTTTTACATATTGTCGTAATCAAAACTAAGCGAGACCGAAAAATGCAAGTAACATTTTTAGGCATTATTGCATTAACAATCTCCCCCTTTTTGATTCCGACAATACATAAACTCAATCATACAAAAACAAGATTTTCGAAGACGAGTTTATTCATTTCTCCCCCTTTGTCGAAGCAAAAAGGTTGCACAAGTCGGTGTTGAAGAGACGGACTTTGCAGAGACTCCCCCTTGGTTCTTACTCCCCCTTGCTTGGGGCACCGAGGAATCGAGATATGGTGACAAGCTACATAGAAGGGTTAGTTGAACAAAATAGAAAACCAACAAGACATAGCTATAGGTCACAAAGAAAATAAAAAAGAGAAGAAAACACAAAGACTAAGATCCAAGAAAAGTCATATAAAATAAAAGGAATCATACAAAGATGTATGAAAGAGGAAAAAAGCCAAGCATAAATCTAATCCTAGTTAATCTAGAATTCTAAGATTTGCTTGAATAAGGTGTCTTGTGGATAAGCAAACAATGCTTATATGAAAGACAAGGTAGTGACGGAAGGTGGTGGTGGTGGCTTGGTGGAGATCTCATAATCAAAGTGAAGAGGAGGCTTGATTAAGAGACTCTTGATGTAGCTCAACTCCTCATAGATGTGTGCCATAGCAAGATGTTGATATTGACAATAATGACAATATGTCCCATGGTGTATGACATTATCATGAGAAGGAGGAAGAACACTAAAGGGTGGTGGTGGAAGAAAATATGTTCCACAATCAACATTCTTGGTAGGAGAAATGTGATTAAGAGTGTTTTTGGGTGAATTGGGATTGAAAGCAATTGGGGAAGATGGAGGAGAATCAAGGCTTTCATTTGTAGAATAAGACATTTTGGGATGTGAAGTATGGCAAAATGCTTATGGTTAAATAGGGAAGGCTCAAGGTATTTTTAGGGTAGTCAAAGGGTTGAAGCAAAGATTCCAAAAAGTGTTGGAACAAATTTGGATTTTAGAAATACCCGAAAAAGGATGCATTGTACGCGGTTCCTTATTGCTTCCGGCGGTTCCTTATTGATAAGGGACCGCGGTTTACATATGGAACCGCCTACAGAGGCTGTGTTTTGGTGGTGAAGGAAGATTTTTCAGCAAATCTTATTTTTCTAGTCTAACTTATCGTAGGGATATGCTTAAAAGCAAAGATAGACAAAGAGAACACATACTAACTCACCAAATAAGGATTTGACCAAAATACATGGATTAAAAAATCGATGTAGGAGGTGTGTAAGACAAGACCTTAAGTCACGACACAATGATCCTCCATGATTCTATCTTGTTCTTGCTATGTTTGAGAGAATCATACATATGAATTATGTAAGCTCGAGATTAATAGCAAGAATCTATGAGAAACGTTTTTAGATTGAATTAACAGTGTCAAAACATTTCTTGACCATCTTTGAAAGAGACTTTGAGGATTTTGAAAAGGATAAGAGAAGATTTTTAAGGAGAGTTTAGGAGACTCAATTACTCAAAGTGATAAAAGACTCAAAAGAAAATAAGAGACTCAATAATAGGAAAGAAATTAAGGAATATGTTCCATTAATCCTAGACCTAAACGCAAGTAATTAAAGGGTTCCCTCTTAAGTGGCTTAGTGAAGATGTCGGCTAAGTTATCCTTGGAGGGTACCTTCTCAATTGAAATGTTCCCCTTTTGAACATTATCCCTAAAGAAATGGTGACGAATTTCTATGTTCTTGGTTCGGGAATGTTGCACGGGATTCTTGCTAAGGTCTATAGCACCTTTATTGTCGCACATGATGGGAACATCATCAAGACAAATCCCGTAATCAACAAGCGCTTGCTTCATCCATAGAGCTTGTTGGCATGCTTTTCCGGCACTCACATACTCGGCTTCCGTGGTGGATATCGCAAGAGCGGTTTGTTTCTTAGAGAACCAAGAAGTTAAACAACAACCCATGAAGGTACAAACACCACTAGTGCTTTTCCGGTCCACATAGTCTCCCGCATGATCCGAGTCCGCGTAGACAATGGTTTCTACGCCGGTCCCTTTAGGATACCATAATCCTAAATGTATAGTGCCCTTAATGTATCGGAAGATACGCTTAACCGCTTCAAGGTGAGAGGTTTTGGGAGCCTCTTGGAAGCGAGCACAAAGGCAAACACTAAACATGATATCCGGTCGACTTGCCGTTAGGTACAACAAACTACCAATCATACCTCTATATTTGGTGTTGTCTACCGACTCACAATCATCATCTACGGTGAGTTTAGTCACCGAGGCCATTAGGGTCTTCATTGGTCTAGATTTTTCTAATCCAAATTTCTTTAGCATTTCATTAGAATACTTAGATTGACTAAAGAAAATACCGTCGTCCATTTGTTTAATTTGGAGTCCTAAAAAGAAGTTAAGTTCTCCTATCATACTCATTTCAAACTCATCATGCATGATTTTGGCAAAGTCATCACACAATTCTTGACAAGTTGAGCCAAAAATAAGTCATCAACATATATTTGCACGATTATGAGGTGAGAGCCTTTCTTCTTTGTAAAGAGCGTGTTGTCTACCATTCCCATGGTATAATCATGTTTAACAAGAAACGCTTTAAGTCTATCATACCAAGCTTTGGGTTCTTGTTTAAGACCATAAACTGCCTTCTTAATCTTGTAAACATGATCCGGTTTCTCAAAATCAATGAAGCCGGGAGGTTGAGCCACATATACCTCCTCATTGATCAAACCGTTAAGAAACAGACTCTTTACATCCATATGTTGAAGCTTAAAATCTAAGGCACAAGAGTAGGCTAAAAGGATTCTAATGGATTCTAATCTTGCTATCGGTGCATATGTCTCGTCATAATCAATCCCTTCTTGTTGATTATAGACTTGTGCTACAAGTCTAGATTTGTTACGAGACACAACACCATTCTCATCTAGCTTATTCCTATATACCCATTTGGTTCCTATAATGGTAGAACTTCTAGGTGGAGGAACAAGTTCCCAAACATCATTAGCAACGAATTGATTCAATTCTTCTCTCATCATAATGACCCAACTCTCATCCGTCAAAGCTTCTTTAACATTCTTTGGTTCAATCAAGGAGACGAAACAAAAGAAGTTGCTTTGGTTTTGGACTTGAGATCTTAGGGTCCTTTGATTTAAGTCACCAATGATATTATTGAGAGTATGATCCTTAGACAACTTAATGTTTACTTCCTTTTCAACACTAAGGTCTTCAACTCCTATTTTTCTAACCTCTTTGGCTTTAACTACTTCTACTTCATCCAAGTCATCATCAACCAATGGTGGTGTCTTGGTTAAAGGAGGGGTTTCATCAAAAGTCACGTTAAGTGATTCTTTAATTACGCTCGAGGTTCTATTGAGGACTATGTAGGCTTTGCTAGTTTGGGAATAACCTAAAAAGATACCTTCGTAAGACTTTGGGTCGAACTTGGTAAGGTAGTCTTTGGTGTTGAAGATAAAGCACTTGCTTCCAAACACCCTAAAGTATTCCAATGAGGGTTTCTTACCTTTAAGAATCTCATAGGGGGTCTTTCCTAGGAAAGGTCGAATAAGAATTCGGTTGAGAATATAAGTCGATGTGTCCACGGCATTGCACCAAAACTTTTGAGGCAAAGATTGCTCGTTTACCATCATCCTACTCATCTCTTGGATGGTCCTATTCTTCCTTTCAACTACCCCATTTGATTGTGGAGTGCGAGGAGCCGAGAAGTTATGGGTAATACCATGAGCTTCACAAAAGGCACCAAATTACACTTCATTATCAAATTCCATACCATGATCCGTCCGAATAGAGACAATTGGACATCCTAGTGGATTTTGAATTCTTCGACTAAAGATTTCAAAATGATCGAAAGCTTCATTCTTAGATGCCAAAAATCTAGTCCAAGTGAATCTAGAGTAGTCGTCAACTATAACTAGGGTATAAAGGTTACCTCCATAACTCCGTATGGCAGAAGGTCCAAATAGATCCATATATAGGAGTTCTAAGCACCGAGAAGTTGAAACCAAAATCTTGGCTTTGTGACTTGAGTGAACTTGCTTTCCAACTTTGCAAGCATCACAAAAGTGACTATCAAACTTCATCTTGGGGAGGTGTCTTACCAACTCCTTAGAGACTAAATATTGAATTAGACGCATATTAGCGTGACCTAATCTCCTATGCCAAAGAGTAGAACTATCATCTATAGTCGCAAGACATATGTTGTCTTTTGACTTCTTATTGACCTTCATGACATAAAGCCCATGCTTTCTAACACCTTTTCCAATGACCTTTCCATCTTTTACGATTTCACTGTCATTTACCGAAAAGATGACCTTACACTTATTGTCACAAATTTGACCTATGCTTAAAAGGTTAAACCCTAAATTATCTACGTGCTCAACATTTTCAATAGTCATGGAGTCAAGAGAAACCGTACCTTTGCCAATGATATTACCACATAGACTACTAACGAATGTGACGTTACCTCCATCATATGCTTTGTAGCGCGAGAACAAACTTCGATTACCTGTCATGTGTTTAGAACAACCACTATCCTTAATCCACTCGTCGGGCTCCAAATCAATTCCCAAGCATATCTAGGTAACAACACACACGATCAAACATTTGGTCCCCAATATCTCATGGGTCCAAAATTGTTAGTTCCAAACATCCCTTGCATTTGGTTGGGATGCATGAATGAAGGAGGAGTTCCCCATGGGGAACAAAAGGGAGGAGGATAATAATTCATATAACCATTTTGTTGTTCATTATTTCTCCTAGGTGTATTCGATCTTGGTTTAGAGTTGTGGTCATTCCTTCTAGGTGTTGGAATTTTACTTCTAGGTCGTGAATTGTTTTGACTATGTCTTCTAGGTGTTGTCGTTCTACTTCTAGGCTTAGACTCATTCCGTACTCTTGGTGGAGTAGAAGATGGTCTTGATAAACTTCTATTTCCCATTAGAGGTTTACTCAAAGGCTTATGAAACTTATCAACGGCATTGTCGTCAAGTATGGGTAATTTGACCTTGTTAACAATAAGATGCTTAGGATGTTCACCTAAATTTGACTTTTCAGAAAGTTCAAGATTTTCATCAAAAATACTTTCTGGCCGCGGTTCCTTATATATGGCGGCGGTTCCATATTGATAAGAAACCGCCCCATACAGTCTGGGACCGCGTACAGCAGACAGTTTTTCTGAAAATCTGACTTGTTTAGGTTCACTGGTTGATGCTTTATTTGAGTTAAAACCTACACCAAGTCTTTCCTTAGAATGAATTTGTTTGTTTAACATATCATCAAGAGCACTAGTACTTTTCATGAACTTTTCCAGTTTAATGGAGGTGCTCTTGAGATCTTCATTCTCTAATCTAAGTTTCTCACAACTTACGCAACCTAGATCAACTTCTTTATTTTTCTTAAGTTTGGCTATTTTTCCTAAGTTCATTGATCTCATTTTCAAGTTTAGTTTTGGTTGATTTTAAGGTTTTGTTCTTTTCTATGAATTTAAGGCTAAGTTTGTGTAAATATTCATATTGGCCTTCTAATTCAATATCATCTAAGGTGGAGCTATCATTGCTATAATATTCGGTTTCGGAATGTACCTCTTTAGAAGTGTGAGCCATAAGACATTTCTCCTCTTTGGGGTTGTCATCAACATCTTCACCGCTATCGCTCCAAGAACCACAAACAAATGCCGTGTGATTCTTATCACGTGAGGGATTTGGACACTCACTAATGAAATGATTTGGATCACCACATCTAAAGCAATTCCTATCACTTTTTTCGTTCTTGGCAAACCGATTCTTTAAGAATGGTTTCTTGTCATTGTTGGGTTGCCTCACGTGTTGACCTCATCTTTTGAAGAACCTCTTGAAATCTCTCGCCGCCAATGCATACTCCTCGTCATCACTATCCGAGGAACTATCATGATCGCTTTGTGCCTTCTTGGCTTTGAGTGCAAGAGAATTCCTTGCACTCTTGGTTTTCACCAATTCCGAGTCCTTCAAAATTATCATCTCATGAACCTTCAAGTTTCCTATGAATTCATCAAGTGATAAAGTTGAGAGATCTTTCGATTCTTCGATCACCGTGACTTTTGCTCTCCACTTCGGATGTAAGGCCCTTAGAAACTTCCTAACATTGTTCTTGCTAGAAAAACCTTCATCAAGTGCTTTTAGACTAGTAATAATAGTTTTAAATCTATCAAAAGCACTATCAATAGCTTCATCTTCTAAGATGACAAATTGTTCATATTGTTGGACAAGAAGATCGATTTTGCTTTCTTTGACTTGGCTATTACCTTGGTGGGTTACTAAAAGAATGTTCCAAATATCTTTAGCGGTTTCACACATAAAAATCCTTTCAACTCTTTCTTAGGTAAAGCATTATAAATCACCATTTTAACCTCATTATTTTTTGAAAGTTTCTTTTTAGTATCGTCATTAGCTTTGTCAAAAGTGACCAATTCCTTTGTTTTAGAAACTTCATTAAATTGATAAGGTAAAAAATACCATTGGTAATAACATGCCAAAGATCTAAATCTTTTGATTTCACATAAGTCTCAAATCTATTTTTCCAATAAATAAAACTATTGGTTTCAAAAAGTGGTGGTCTTTTCATAGATTGCCCTTCTAGGTACTTGTTGGAATCCATAGATCGATTCAAGTTTTAAAATACGATATACTTTAAAAATACTTGAGCAACCGCTCTGATACCAATTGTAGAAACTAGAAGGGGGGGTTGAATAGTTTCTTCTATTTACTAGTTAAATGATGGTTTTCAAAAAAAATCCTTTTTCTCAAAAAACTTAGACTTGAGGAAATAAGTGAAATATTCTTATGCACAATATGAACAATGATAGTGTAACTAAACTAATACTAACGAATATATATGCACAAAGAATAAAGAATGTAAAGAGTTAAGGGTAAAGAAAGATCAAACCAAACACCAAGGATTTATAGTGGTTCGGTAACGAAGCTCACTCCTCGTTCCTAATCCACTCCTCGAGTACTCCTTACTCGAGAGTTCACTACACAACAAGCTCCTTATGGTGGAGAAAACCGTACACGTCACTTAACCAATTTCCGACTCTAAGCTAAAAGTCGATCCCTAATCGTAGCTAGGACCAATCTACACAACTATACTTAGTACATACACAACTTCCAAATAGACACAACTACTTGGATCTTCACAACTATGACACAATAACAAATGTATAAGATTTGATCTTCAAAGGATCATTGGTGGTGGACTCAACACTTCACAATGATAGTGTTCTTCTCTTTGCACTTGAAGAGGAAGGGATGGATGAGATAGATTCACTTCTAAACAAGTAGTAATCAATCAAATGATCAAGGATTTGAGTGGTTTAAGAAGTATGTTTGAATCTGAAATTTATGTGCAAAAGAGGTGAATTGAAAATCTAAGAAAGGTCCACTATTTATAGGACAAAGGGCCAACGGCTATATCTGCCCGCGGTTCCTTATCTCAGCCGGCGGTACCTTATCGATAAGGAACCGCCTAGGCGCTAGGGAACCACCGGAGTAGACTCCGCTCCCTTTTTGTCCTTTAGTGGTGGAGGTCTTATCTGATTATAATATATCCTGAAAGGATATTCCAAATCAAAAAAGAATATGCCATTTTCAAATTTTCAAATATTTAATTTAATAAAACGTTTTCTTAAAAAGAAAGTTTAATTAAAAAAACTTGTCACACTTAATAAAAGGTGAGTTTTAAGAAAAGATTAAATCACTTGATCACTTGATTAAGGTTAGTACTTGTTTATTCATACCTTAAGTGAAAATGGGTAAAATGAAAAAATACTTGAACTCAAGAATTCGTTTTTCATTGTTTTCGTAAATGCTTGTTTTTACATATTGTCGTAATCAAAACTAAGCGAGATCGAAAAATGCAAGTAATGTTTTTAGGCATTATTGCATTAACATGGGGTATGCTTAAATATTATATGAGAGTGGGCTGGAATTAAATGTAATTCAAGGATGATTGTAAGAGTTGTGAGGCAAGATTAAATGTAAAAGGTCAGTTATAAGTTAGGGAAGATGAAAAATAAAAGTTTTGGGTTAGTGTAAAAGTAAGTATTAAGGGTAAGGATGATGTTTTATTTTTCAAACCTCCAGACCCACGGACTCGATCGTACTTATTGAGTAAGGGTCCGACGGTGTCCGACCATAAACGGCTAAAATTTTAAAATTTTAATTTGGGAGGGAAACACCCAGACCTGGACGGACCCAAAAGCAAAGGGTCCGACGGGGTCCAACACTGTTTTTGACTAGAATTTTGGATTTGTGAGGAATGAGATGATCTAGTCTCATGAGATGGTGTTTTTATGACTAACATTGATGAAGAACCATGTTACATGAGTATTTGACTTTATTTTGACTTGCAACGGTTAGAGAATGTACCTTTTGTGTGTTTTTCCAAACGCGCGTATATGTCCATGTGTCATACCAATAAGCTTATCAAATATGCCTAAATGTAATCAAGTGTGAACAGTTAGTGCTAAGAAAAACACAAATGTTAAGAGGAATTACACAACATCAATCTTTTGTTCATGAACCGAAGTCCATATGTACTAATACAAGGTTTTTAGCCTCGTATGAAATAATTTCGTTCAAAATCTTTTCGAACTGATTACTAGTCAAAAGTGCGACTCAATTGTTCTTGGTGGAAAAATAAAAAGGTTTGATTATCTATTTTAAGCTAAATAATAAAAATGTCGTTGAGTAAATAAAAATGAAAGCTTGAAAATTTAAACTAAAAATGAAGACTTTAAAAATTGAAAAGTAGTGATTAAAACTTATAAAAATGTAAACTTAAAACAAGACAAGTTAGAATAAAGCTAAGTAAAAAGGCGGGAAAAATTGAAATTCAAAAACTGGAAATACAAAACCTTATCCTGAATGTTATCCGGTATGAAGATCCGAAGGCTTATCCGGAATAATTGAAATGTGGCTTATCCGAAATAATGTTGTTGGGTATCTTATCCGAAATATGGGGTTCAAGAGCTTATCTGAAATACTGACTTGTGATGCTTATCCAGAATGAACTTACAATCCTTATCCGGAATCCCTGATGAATGCTTTATCCGGAATGTCGAAGAAGGTACTTATCCTGAATATATTCCGGATAGTTATCCGGAATATCACCTTATCCGGAATAACGTATATGTGTGCTTATCCGGAATAAAATTCTGGTTCTTATCCGGAACAAATTGAAGAAGCTTATCCGGGAAAATCTGTTCGAACCCTTATCCGGAATACTTTAAATGTAGACTTATTTGGAATAACTATCCAAACTTATATCCGGGATAAAATAACCCGAGCTTATCCGGAATCTGATGAAGGAACTACTATTCGGAATAACTGAGGAACGTGGCTTATCTGGAATAAGGGATTAAAGACCCTTATCTGAAATAAAAGGGATTGTTACTATTCTCGGAATAAAGGGGTTTATGGAACCCGGATATCAAACAACTTAGCAAATAAGCAATTCCAAAAATAAGCACATACCAAAACATAAGCCAAAAAGATTTTAAGAAAAAGTAAACAGGCTAGAATTTAAAAAGTTTTAAAACTCTAAATAAGCTAGAAATCAAAAAGCACTTTTTATAAAAACTTAAACTTATTAAAAACAACTTATTCCCAAAAACTATTAAGCATAAAGATTAAGAAAATAATCCCTTTTAATGAAGAAACTTTTAAGATCACCAATTTAATAAGCACAATCAAATAAGCTACACAATCAAATCATCAACAAAATTAAAATAAAACTACATGATTATCAAGATTAAGATAAAGATTAAGAAAGGTAGAATGAGAATTAAGAAAATAAGCTTGATTGATTAAGGATTAATATCAAAAGATTACAAGATTAATCTAAAGACTTAATAACTTTGAAAAGAAAACTAGAAAAAAATTAAAAACACATTTAAAATTAACTACCACTCTAAAAACTAACCACCTAACCACCCTCCTAATGACACATTAGGAGGATATTTATAGGAGGTGGGGAGATTAAGTGCTTAAGCTTTCTTCTTTCTTTCTTCTCGTCTCGACCCGATTTAATTTCTTTTTCTTTCTCGACGTCGTCTCGGGATTTGTCGATATAAGTTGAACTTGTCTTATAATTTTCTTCTATAATTAGACTTGAGTTCTTCGACTTCATTAAACTTCCGTCTTTAGACTTTTTCTTCGATAAATCTTCAGAATAGGCCTTGGACTTCCGTTCTTTTTGCATTCTCGATCTTTCGACTTCGTCTTTAGTCTTTTTCTTCGATAAAAGCCCGTGATAGCCCATGTTTTCTTCCTTTTGTATCTTTTGGTCCTAAAACACAATAAAAACACAAACCACGCATAATTCCGACTTTTACGACATAAAATACACGTTTTGGTCTTGTTATTATTGGAAATAAGTGGTAAAAGGATAAGTGCTTTCACACTTATTAAATCCCCTACACTTGACCATTGCAATGTCCTCATGCAATGCACTAATTTCAAAGCACGGTTTACATTTTTCATCATAGATAACCCACCTTGGCCTTTAATAAATACTAAACACTAAGAAAACTAAAAGAACAAAACAAGTAAAGAAATCAAAGACTTACATTGGGGTTTTAGGTTGTCATGAATGTTCATCATTCTCAAGTTTCACGTTCCCCATACCAAGGTTAAAAACGAGATCATTGTTATTATAAGTTAGCAAACTAACACGAACTCATGTGGCCCAATTATTCACTTAGACTCCCTTATTCCTAGGTGTATCTCTTATATTTTATTTTTGTCTTGAATGATCACGAGGATGCATTGTTTGACTTATTTTGATAGTTATTAGGCTGAAAATAAAGTAGGACGATTTAATCAATAGTTAGCTAAAGGACAAAATCTTTTAAAACTGCTTCTCGGGACCTCATAAAGTTCATATCTTGGCATAACTCGCTTCACGATTTGAGACCTTTCTCAGACCGATATTTGGCAGCGACTTCATACTTCAAATCTTTGAGAGACGTTCATGAAATTATGGTCTTCTCTTCATAATAGGAATTTCTTTGCTTGAAGTTTTGAGAGATTCTTCATTTTTGGACCACGACTTCTTCATTTTTCTACAACCTTTATTTTGCACTTTGATATACAACGATCCGCCTCCTTTTAGGACTTGGATCTATTTATCCTCATACCTTGTTAGGGCCTTTTTGGATAGACTTCTCCATGATCTTTTGGGGAGTATTTGCTTTTCGTCGTGTGTCTCGATCCTTCATATAGATTTTCGATAAATGATTCTTCACATCACTTGGGATCTTTAGCAACAAAATGTAGCCCTCATGCCTTGTTAGGGCCTTTTCGGACTCGCCAATCTTCGCATCCCGCTTCAATAAGTTATGCCTTGGCTATGAACTCTAATTAATACCGAGCAACTTTTAAACGATCATGTGCTAGAAGCGAAGCAACTTTTCAAATCGTACAACCTTATTTATTGCAGATAAATTTATTAACAATTGATGGGAGAATAGGCTTATAATCAACTCACATAAATTCACGAAAGAATACCAAACATATAATTGACTCTATCATCTCTCGTTCTCCATAACTTAAAATCTCAAGGAATGAGACTCGTGGATGCTTAGCCAATTAAATCAAAGTTTTGGGTTTTCGAGTCATCTATAGGATCGTGCAAACTCTTAGACTTTTTCAAGTTTAGAATTCGCGTTTTAAAGTTCCCTTGATAAACGACTCTCAAGGATCAATTATAGGAACTTGCGAAAAGTTCTTGTTCTTAACCCGTGAGAGTTAAGACTTTTGCGTTTTAAAGTTCCCTATATAAAAGCCTAGCAAAACTTAACTTAAACACGTTAAGGATACTAGCTAGAGTAAACTTAGGTAAGTAAACTCGGGTTGAGTCAAAATATTCACGACTTCGAAAAATTTAAAACCACTTTATTAAACTTTTATTCTAACACAGAAAGTAAATAACGGTAACAAAGGGAAATACTACTATACTACTAGGCCAAAATAGATTAAAAATTTTGAAAAATGTCGAAAAATCAAATTTTCCGGTTAAAATGAGGACAAATTCATGGAAAATCCCACTTACTTCGATATAAGTCCCCCTACACTTGATATAAACATTGTCCTCAATGTTTAAGCATGTGGGAGTAAACTCCCCTACACTTATGATATTGTGCACGTTGTTTAAATCTTGCTAAGGAAAGTATAACTATAGTGATTTCAATGTGAACATAAAAGATATGAAATATGAATCACGACAGTTTAGGATAGAACCGGGAAGACGGGTACACGGGATCACGGTTTGTTAAAAGTCATCGAGAATGGATCTTTGAAGCTTAAATCCCTGCACATAAGAAGAAACAAGACAACAAACACATACGGGGCTCCCCTCTACACTTATTATGAAAACGGTAAAGGATAGATCACGGGTTGCCTCCCGAGAAGCGCTTGTTTTTGTTAACCGAGTCACGAGCCTGACTCGACCCAGAACTTAATTCAATGGAAACGTGGTGAGGGACGGAATCATCTCATGAGATATGTCCTCACCAAAGTAAAACTTCACGCGCTGGCCATTCACCTTAAAATTGGGCCCATTTGGCTGAGAGAGCTCAATGGTGCCATATGGGAAGACTTTGGCGATGGTGAATGGACCAGACCAGCGGCTCTTCAGCTTTCCCGAGAAGATCTTCAACCGAGAGTTAAAAAGTAAGACTTGATCACCAACGTGGAACTCTCGGTTCTTAATCCTAGAATCATGGATAATCTTGGTCTTCTCCTTGTAGATCAACGAGTTCTCATAAGCCTCATTCCTTATTTCATTGAGCTCGTTGAGTTGAATCTTCCGAAGATCGTCGGCTTTGTTGATGTCGAAGTTAGCCCACTTCAAGGCCCAGTATGCCTTATGTTCCATCTCGATAGGGTGGTGGCATGCTTTCCCGTACACAAGACGATAAGGTGTACAACCAATCGGGGTCTTATATGCGGTACAGAAAGCCCACAAAGCATCATCTAACTTATCGGCCCATGAGGCACGATGCTCTCCCACAGTACGCTCCAGAATTCGCTTCAATCTGCGGTTAGATATCTCGGCTTGCCCATTAGTTTGGTGATGATAAGCGGTGGAAAGACGGTGATTGACACCGTACTTAGCCATGACTCGAGCAAATTGATCAGTGCAAAAATGAGTCCCGTGGTCACTGATGATAGCACAGGGAACACCGAATCGAGCAAAAAGTTTCTTCAAAAAGTTCACAACCACCTTCGCATCGTTCGTAGGGAGAGCCTTAGCTTCAACCCATTTGGAAACGTAGTCAATGGCTATGAGGATGTACTTGTTCCCTTTAGATGATGGAAATGGTCTCATAAAGTCGATACCCCATACATCAAAGATTTCACATTCTTGTATGAATTTTTGAGGCATCTCATCTTTATGTGTGATCTTGCCTTGTCTTTGGCAAGCATCACAATGTTTAACCATTTCATGAGCGTCATGATAAATGGCGGGCCAATAAAATCCAGAGTCGAATATTATCTTCGTGGTGTAATTGGGACCAAAGTGACCACCAGTGGGTCCTTTATGGCAAGCGTCAAGGATTTATACCGCTGTCGGCCCATCAACACATCGACGAATGAAAAGATCTGTACATTGTTTGAAGAGGTAAGGGTCGTCCCAGAAATAGTGTTCAATGTCTTTAAAGAACTTTTTCTTTTGTTGGGACGTTAACCCTTCCTTGAGAATGCCACCGCTAAGTAGTTTGCAATGTCCACAAACCATGGGGTGTCATCAAGATTTGGATTGATAGGCATTAAGGCTTCAAGGGGAAAAGAGTCATTGATCTCTTGATTCGGATGATCCCCTTAATAAGGATCCTCAAGTCTACTTAGATGATCCGCGGCTAGGTTTTTTGCTCCCTTCTTGTCACGAATTTTAATGTTGAATTCTTGAAGGAGCAAAACCCAACGAAGAATTCTTGGCTTAGAATCTTGTTTAGTCAACAAGTACTTCAACGCGGAATGATCGGTGTACACGATGGTGGTAGAAAGGACAAGATAGGGGCGGAACTTTTCAAAAGCATACACTACAGCTAAAAGCTCTTTTTCGGTAGTGGTATAATGCAATTGAGCCCCCGTCATTGTCTTGCTAGCGTAATTGATTAGTTGGAAGTGTTTGTTCACTCTTTGGCCCAAAACTGCTCCAATAGCAAAGTCGCTAGCATCACACATCAATTCAAAAGGTAGCTCCCAATTAGGTGTAACCAAGACCGGTGCCTTAGTTAGCTTATCCTTAAGAAGATTGAAGGATTCAAGACACTCTTTGGAAAAGATGAAAGGAGTATCTTTTTCCAACAGGTGGTTCATTGGGCGAGCGATTTTAGAAAAATCTTGAATGAATCGACGATTGAAGCCCGCATGACCAAGGAAACGTCTCACACCCTTCATGGTTGAGGTGGAGGTAATTTGGCTATGACATCCACTTTAGCACTGTCCACTTCAAGGCCGGCTTTTGAGATTTTATGTCCAAGCACAATGCCTTCTTCTACCATGAAATGGCATTTTTCCCAGTTTAGAACAAGGCGAGTGTCTTCACACCGCTTAAGCATGCGATCCAAATTGGCAAGGCAATGAGAGAAAGAATCACCATAGACCGAGAAATCATCCATGAAGACTTCCATAGTTTCTTCAACCATGTCATGGAAGATAGCCATCATACACCTTTGGAATGTCTCAGGAGCATTGCATAAGCCGAAAGGTATTCATTTGTAAGCAAATGTTCCATAAGGACAAGTGAATGTGGTTTTCTCTTGGTCTTTGGGATCGATGGGAATTTGAAAATACCCGGAGAAACCGTCTAAGAAGCAGTAATAGTCATTACCCGCTAGATGTTCAAGCATTTGGTCCATGGAAGGAAGGGGAAAATGATCCTTTCTCATAGCATCATTGAGTTTGCGATAGTCTATACAAACTCTCCACCCTGTAACGAGACGAGTAGGAATCAACTCGTTGTTTTCATTGGGCACAACGGTGATTCCGCCTTTCTTAGGCACACAATGGACGGGACTAACCTATGGTGAATCCGAGATAGGGTAGATCATTCCCGCATCAAGAAGTTTGATAACCTCTTTTTTGATAACGTCATGGATCTTGGGATTCACCCTTCTTTGGTTTTGAATAGCGGGTTTAAAGTCGTCCTCCGTGAGAATTTTATGTGTGCAAAAGTGAGGATCAATTCCACGAATATCGGAGATTTTCCACGCAATCGCTTTCTTATGTTTCTTCAGCACGGTGATAAGTCGGGATTTTTCTTCTTCTTTCAAGTCCTTTGCGATGATGACGGGTGACTTCTTGTTGTCTTCAAGGAAAACGTACTCGAGATGAGACGGTAGGTCCTTAAGCTCTAAATCAGGAGGATTTTCGATGGAAGGCGTAGTCAAATTCGGTTCATCGATAGAGATATCCTTAGAAGATGGTGGATAAATATGGTCCTCATTGAGAAGTTTCTCAATGGTACAAATGTCTTCATCCCAATTGGAGGGAGAATCGTCATATTTCAAGTCCACATCTCCTAAAGTTGCTTCAAATTCTTTCAAGATGAATCACTTTCTCCAAATGGAGTTAGTGATAGAGCAATAGAGGCAACGGTCTCAACAATGGGTAGAGAAGAAGAACCACTTTTACAAGCGTCTTTGAAATGTTCTTCACAAGCCTCATCAAGAACGTCAATGAAATTAACACTCTCGTTTTCAGAAGGTTGCTTAGAAAGTTTACCCATGTTGAAGACGATCTTATCATCACCAACTCTCATAATTAATTCGCCCGCGGCTACATCGATGAGAGTGCGACCGGTCCTCAAGAATGGACATCCAACGATCAATGGAACACGGGGATCGATTTTGTAGTCAACGACAACAAAATCCGCCGGAAAGGTGAATTTGTCGACACCGACGAAGACATCTTCGGCTATCCCCACTGGATAAGCAACCGTACGGTTAGCTAATTCCAAAGTCATTCGTGTGAGGACTAGCTCGGGTAGAGACAATTGTTTCCAAACGCTTAAAGGCATTAAGTTGATACTAGCACCTAGATCGGCTAGGGCCATACAATTCTCTACCTCGGGGAAGTTGCAAGGAATGAGAAACCGACCCGGATCACCAAGTTTGGTGGGTAATTTATGTTGTCCCTAATATATGATGATTGTATAATCATGAATTTAAAGAAAGAAAGGTAGAAATGAGAAGAATTCTAGAGAGAGAAAGTAGTGAGAAAAAGTAGAGAGAAAATGGTTGGAACTAGGTGAATGTTAGATTGAGAAGTGAGAATACAAATGAACCAACCACCCTCCTAACATGCTAGGAGGGTATTATATATAGTCCTCCCACATGCGGGCTTTAATGGACTATATATTGGGCCGGGCTTGTCTTTTGGACTTTAATTAGTTTAAATCCAAGCCCGTAAACTACGACTAATTAACTATCTATTACAACGTTCTAACTAATCTTACAATAATAACCTATGACCGAGCATTCTTGTTTGGCTCAATATTTTGAGGCTAACAATCTCCCCCAATGTGAGGTCATACCCTTTTGATATTTGAAGATCAAAGGAGATTACGAATCTCGTCATAAATGAGCCTTGAATGTGTAACAGTAGTTTTGTTCCTTCATGCTGTGATCTTTGAGCCTTTGTCGTTGTCTTTCGACTTTGTCTTTTAGTCTTGAGATCTTCAAATCATCCTTGACTTGTCTTTGCCATCTTGCGATCTTGTATCTTTATCCACATGCTCACACTATCAATTTTTGGATAAGTCTTTGGGCATGAATATGTGGTTGTGAATCTTTGACTTTGCTGAGTACACCGTGACGCCACCTTCTCGAGACAAAACATAGACACGGACTGAATGGCTTTGACATTCGTCCTAAATCGGTAGCGTTTTACCTCCGGTCGGTGAAGACCGTTATACGATATTAAATATCGTACCTGTGATCAGGTAGATTCAATTAAGAATCTCCTTGACAGGGTTTCGCGGCAGTACTAGCCGTTCTCTTTACTCGACCGTCTCAAAGCAAGACTGCGAACATAAAGAGTGAATCAATTGGATAAATATCCGCTTGATTAAAGTCGTCAATTCAAATTCCTGGAACAAGTTTGATTCATTAAGAATCTTACCATTGTTGCTTTCTAGTTGACACAAGTTTGATTCATAAGAATCTCACAAGTTACCTACCGTAGCGCTGTTTGATGTTGACGCTAGAAGAATTTCCATTCGTCACTGTGAATATTAATAAATATCACTCTGAATGTTCTGGCAAGACCATAAAGATATTGCGTAGAAACCTAAAACGAGTTTGAATCAATTCAGAATCAAACCACTGTTGCTTTTCAGTTTTACATATGTTCAATTCATAAAGAATCTTGCATATGACCTACCGCAGTGCTGTTTGATGTTAACACTGGAAGGATTTCCACTCATCATTGTAAATACTAAGTAGTATCACTCTGAGTGTTCTAGCAATATCACAAGGATATAGCGTAGGACTCTGTTGATCTTCATCCGTGTGTCCTAACGAGATTTGATTGATCTCTTGGCTCTAGACTCTATTTGTGCACTTTTAGTGGTCGGAGGCTGGAGCAGATGCCACCTATTCAATATCAACTATCTCGGAGTGAGAAAGTCAATAGAAGTCGTGTTGATCTCCGTGACAATAAAACAAACTTCTTTTGAGAGAAGTCTGAGTAGCTAGGAAAGGGTTGTGCTTCACATCACTGGGTCCATGATGAGTTTGTCTTCATGAAGAGTTGACCCGGTTTCTGCCTAAGTTGTATGGAGGGCTTCTTTCTTTAGACCCTTTATCCTTACATTTCTTTTTCATTCTTCAACCCCTTCAATGCTTACCAAGACATCATTAATAGCACCTTGTTGTGATTGTTCCAGTGCTATCATCAGTACTTAGTCGGCATTCAGCTACGTTCACATTCTACTCCATCTTTCCTAAGGACTTCTAATAATCTATTGGATTGTCCCTGGGAAGATCCCTCCGGTTCTGGTTGGATCATAGGACTTAAACCTAACCACCCTTTTGACACCAATAACGTCGTGAATTAAAGATGTTATGGGTATTTGATTGTAACCATGAAAACCACTTTAAATTCTAACAAAGTGTTTGAGAAACATTTAACACGTTGCTAGTTTTGTCGTTTTAGAAATGCTCCCCCTTCACATGTGCATCGATAATCGAAAGTGTTTCGCACATGTAGGTAAGAGTTAAAGTGCATGAGTCTTATATTAGATCACATTTTAATCACATTTTCTCCCCCTATCTCTAATATATAAAATCTTTTGATATTAGAGATACCAAATTTGATTAAAATATATTTTGAAAAAATAGTCTTGAAGTCTCCGGGAGAAAGATGTGTTAAGCTTTTGCATGAAGTTAAAATGCTCCCCCTCAAAAATTGATCCAATTGAATTGTCATTGTGAGGATATGATCCACATTTCGCTTTTTGAGGATGGGAGTTGTTGAACACACAATTTTTGAAAGATTTTGAATATCATTGAAAAATTCTTGAAAAAATTGTGTTCAACGCTTTTTGAAAAATCAATTCTTTTTGTCGAAGGTTTTTCTAAAGCATAAACTTGAGTTCATAGACTTTGAATGTCTTGAAGAATCCACTCAAGTGTAAGAAGATTTCTCTTCTTTTGCTGAGGGTAAGGGTACTAAATCGTACACTCCCCCGTGAATATCGATCCGGGTTGCAATCTGAAAATGATTACAAGCCATCGTGTTGAGCTCAAAACGTTGAATGTTTTGTGACAAGCTCAACCCAAGATAGATTGCTCTACCCGTTGGTTAGGATAAGTTATCTTTAAAGATACACTTTCCTTTATATGAAGTTCGAGTTACAGTCTGACATTTAACTGTAAGTCGTTTACATGAGCTTAAAAACTTTGAATGTTTTTATCGATAGCTCATGACCGAGAAATTTTATTTTCCCGTTGTTGAGGATAAGTAATCATCGTGATCAACTTTCCTTTCTTTGAAGTACGAGTCACAATCTGAGGTAATTGTAAATCATTGAAATGACATGCTTTGAAAACTATTTACAACTTTCATTCGAGCTTTATGTACACACCCGTGTCGTTATTGAGCGACATTTCTAGGTACGTCCATATTATCGATACTGAAAGACATGTCGAAAAGAATATTTTTAGTCTTTTGAAAGTTTTTCCATTTTTTTTATTTTTTTTTTTCTATGGATATTTACATTTTATTATATTTTTGTGTTTTCTCAAGTTTTTCGAAAATAATCCAAAATAGACTTTTGTACAGCAGAAGAAGGTGATATAGAATGTACAGAATTGGAACCCTTTGAAGAAGGAGAAGTGGGTTCAGAATCCGCTGTTGTACCTGCAATCACAGAAGAAGAATTTGCACAAATACTAGAATTAGGAGTAACAAATTCCTTTTCAGCGTGTAGAACAGTAGCATTAGTGCTGGTGCAGGTGTCATCACTCTTCTCTATTGGAATCCACTTAAGACCAACTTCTGTGAAGATCCGACCCGTTGGTTTCCACTGAAGACTAGATTTAGGAGTAGCTTTCTCTTGCACAACGGAAGACTTCTTTGGAGAGAAACTATGTCCTTGTTGAATCCACGTTTCAGATTTGGTGTGGTTACTTTTCTTTACGACGGGTTTGTATCTCCTTGTTGTCTTATGGGATTCTGTATTCGATCTCTGTTCAAAGGAACGAGATTTGACCTCATAGAGGTATTGCAAAATGCAATGGTCATGATTTCCATTTTGAATGCCCTTTTTGCAAGTGGGACATACAGGGAATTTGGGATTCACGAAAGTACTTGTATTCCTTTGTTTTCCAAATCGTTCAGGCGTAGTGTTTGAAACACGACTATTCATGGATGGTTTCCAATTCCTAGATTTCTGAAGAGGGATCCTAGGTTTTGGTTGACGACCATTAGGAGTGTGTGGAACTCTAGCGGGATTTGGTGAACTAGGTTTTTCATACACTGGTTTGTCTTTCTGAATCTTCCCTTTTTGTTTTGCATCCTCTAGGTTGTGGGTATGAACGAGGTCATTTGAACCTACAGATTCCTTTGTGGACGTGAATGTCACACGTTTTGGAGGAGTCCTAGAAGTGCTAGGTGCATTCACATGGTTGGGTTTAGCAACAGTGTGCTTTCTAAATGGAGGAACATAGGGTGATATGGATGGTTTTGGAACACTTGGTTGCACATCAGTCTTAGGGGGTAACCTAGATTTCATATGAGAAGAATTGGAGAACGGAGTCGGTTTTCCTAAGATAGACAGCTTTGGATCCTTGTAGGCATTGGGTTGTCGAACGACAGGTTTCTTAATGCTAGGTTCCACGATTTTCCCACCCATTTTAGCAACGAGTTTCTGCAACTCTGCTATTGCTCTGTCCCTGTCTTGTAATTGAGCTTTCAACCCTTTAATTTCCAAATTTTGTTCATTCATTTCTCGAAATGTTTGGGAAAGTTTTTCTTGCAATTTATTATCATGTGGAAAACTACCAACTTCTTTTTGCAGAGCAAGTTCAAGTGAATGACAATGTTTTTGAAGGAAATCAGTTTTGTGTTGAAGTAACTCAAAAGCCTTTTTGTCAGCGTTTTCTTTACGTTTCGAAAGCTCAATTTCAAGACGTTCACATTCTTTGCTCTTATCAAGATATTGGCATGCAACTTCAGAATATTCATCAATATCAGCACAAGATGTAAAATAAGCACACATAACATCTTTAGAAACGCATTCTTGCAAGAGTAAATCATATTCATTTGAGAAATCAGACTTCTCCATTTGAAGATCATCAATGTGTTTCTCAAGAGATTCAAAATATTTTAAGTCATCAAACATTTCAGTCTGAATGAACTCCTCAAGTTGAAGGACATTTTCTTTAATCAATGTCGTGTTTGGAATTAAGAGTTCTTTCACAAGCAAGGTAATATCTTGAGGAATCGGACGTGTCCACTCAGCATTTTCACGTTTTGCCCAATCTCTTTCGACAATAGATTTAACATTATCTATGTGGTGTTTAAGAATACCTAATGTTTTCCTACTCTTGCTTTTAGATTCATCTAGAGGGAGGTAGTTGATGTATTTGTAAACATTAGATTTCTTAGGGGTAAATGCTTTCTTCCATTGAATTCTCTTTTTTTTGCATTCTAGAAACACTTCCTCACGAGTTTTCTGAGTTTGTTTGTTGAAAAGACCATAAAGACTATTCTCATAAGCATAATTATATGGTTTCACAAACTCCTTATTGACAAGTGGTTGACTATCATCATTCCAAAGGGCAGTCTCTTCACTATCAGCACTTACAGGCATGCAATCAAGATCGGTCCTTTCAGTCTCATCAAGGTAAAGACATGGGTTCGCAGTTTGAGCTTTGGCAAGGTACTCAGGACTTGCAAAGCTAGCTTGACCCTTAAACATGGACGGAGGTGCTAGCATTCTGACGGATTGAATAGAATCATGCGTTTTATAAACAACTTTCTTCAAAAATTTGACTTGTTCTTCTAATTTTGTTACTTTTTCAGTTTCTTTATCGTATCTACTTTTGAAGTCTTGTTTTAACGCATCTACCTCTTGTTTCTTATCCTCAAGAATTTTAGCAGAATCAGTAGTGGTCATAGAGAGTTTTTGTTCAAGTTCATTAACTTTGGTATTGGCAAGGTACGTTTTTTGACGTTCATCCATTAAGAAAACATTATACTGACGCTTCTCTTTAGCTAATAACTCAAGAGTTGTATTATATTTGTTTTCAAAATCGTCCTTTTGACTTTTTAACGCACTTCCCTTGTACCCCTCAAGCTCTTTGGTCTTTTGAAGAAGCTCAGCCCTATTACTTTCAAGGGTCTCATTAGATTTAATTAGAGCGGCTTTGCATTCTTCAAAGTTTTGAGTGAGCGCTGCGTTTACCTTCTTTAATTGCTTTTGACTCTTTCTAGTTTCATTGACATCTTTTTGTAAACTAGCAATTAAATTAGCAAGCGCGACACGCTCCTCATCATCATACTCATTTGCATGTTGATCATCCTCAAACTCATTATTGCACATGTCTGATGAATTTGGTGTGGTATTGCTATCAACCTTTTCTGTCATACATGTGTCAATAAGGTTTGTTGTTTGATCACTATGCTCATGCGTATTGGCATTGGCAAACACATTAAATTCAGCATTGTGTACCTCTTCCAATGGCTCAGAATCGTAAACATGACCATTATCATAGGAAGGTGTATTGCTGATGACATTCTCAGAGTCGATGTGTTGTTTGTCAGAGCTGCTGTTGTCTTTCCCAGAGTTGTTATGTTCATTCTGCTCACCATGCGTTGTTTTCCCTGTTCTGCAGCTGTCAGTTGCATTACTCGATATTGTCTCGTTACTTACAGTTGAGACTGGACTCGTATCCACTCCATGAATCTTTGCAACCGTGCACTCTTGCATTTTCAGCCTTTTGTCATTCATCTTCTTGATCATGTCTTTTGCATGAAGTAGGCGTTCATCCAAAAGCCTTTCAATTGATTCCATGTTTCCAAAAATCAAGTCTCTGAATGATTTTGCTTCCATTGTAGTGTAGTCTTTGAAGTGTTGATTTGCATCTCGAACTTCGGACTCAAAATTGGGATTCTTGAATAGCTTTGAAGCAAAGAATGGTTGAAACGGTGTTCTGAGTGTTTTGAAGGCTTTCTTGGAATTTGTCTCATGGAGGTTTTTGTTGAGTAATTCATTCTCAAGATTCTTCAAGTGGTCTCTTAAGTCATAAGTGAACGTGCGATGATCATTTCCGAAAAAGGAATGAAAAGCACGCATATACAAAGGATTGTACGAGAAGGTCTCTCTTTCCACACGTTTTAGATTCGTTTTAAGATCACTGAAAGCTTGCATACAACGTTGTTTAAGGACTTGTTCTTGTAGTTGCATCTCTCGTTCTTCTCTGTCTGAACACGCATTGCTCGTTTCCATGATGATGGTGTCTCAATTGATGAAGTGACTTCGGATCTTAAGTAGATATGGTGTGATTGGTTTGTGGTTGCAATTTCGAAAATTCCAATTTTTTCCCAGTCCGACAGTAAATTCCTCAGTCCGACAAAACGGTAAACTGAAAATGTTGTCTTACCAAATTTTGAAATCAAGTCCGAAATAGCCAAAAATTAATAGGGAAAAATTTTGAAAAGAGAAAAATTTTGACAAAAATAAAACCTAAAAATTTGAATTTTGGTCCGAAAATTTGAATTTTTGGTCGAAAAATTTTTCGCATCGCCAAAATTTGAAATCGAAGCTTAAATGGCCTAAAAATGGTCTAGGAAAAAATAAATTTTAAAATGGTTTTCCCGCCAAAAAACTCTTTTTTTTTTTGTTTTTTTTTTTGTTTTTTTTGTTTTTTTTTTCGTGTAAACGATATTACGAAACTAGTCTAGATGGTGGCTAAGTCGAAAAAATACTCGAACAAAATTTAGCTAAACAAGTCATCGGAATGTGCATCGGAATGTGCCATCGGAATGTTCATCGGAATGTGGCTTAGATCGCAATGCACTGTCGGAATCCCAGATCGCAATGTGCTGTCGTAATCCCAGATCGCAATGTTCAGATCGGAATATGTTCAGATCGCAATGTTCAGATCGGAATGTGTCTAAAACAAATTTGGCAGAGTAACGACTCAAAAGTCCCTTGAAACCGTCGGAATCCCAGATCGCAATGTACGATCGGAATGTCCAGATCGGAATTGGGTATCGGAATCCTTAGATCGCAAAGTAGAACCTAGTGGTTATTGCGATCTGACCTCAAAATACTTGTACTTTCCGATGGGTACCTTTGCAAGAATTTCGGAAAGATGAAAAACCAAGGATTTTTGAACGTTTGATCCAAGAAAGTTTGTGTTTTTAATCAAAACGAAGATACCAAAATCACTACAACATGATTAAAGAAGTTATACGATTAAGAAACACAATCAAAAACAAGAAAAATCTTGAATTCGAGGAAGAAATATGGATCAAATCAAACGGATCATATGAAAACACAACAACCAATCACAAAACTACCCCATGGCGATTGATACCAATTGTTGTCCCTAATATATGATGATTGTATAATCACGAATTTAAAGAAAGAAAGGTAGAAATGAGAAGAATTCTAGAGAGAGAAAGTAGTGAGAAAAAGTAGAGAGAAAATGGTTGGAACTAGGTGAATGTTAGATTGAGAAGTGAGAATACAAATGAACCAACCACCCTCCTAACATGCTAGGAGGGTATTATATATAGTCCTCCCACATGCGGGCTTTAATGGACTATATATTGGGCCGGGCTTGTCTTTTGGACTTTAATTAGTTTAAATCCAAGCCCGTAAACCACGACTAATTAACTATCTATTACAACGTTCTAACTAATCTTACAATAATAACCTATGAACGAGCATTCTTGTTTGGCTCAATATTTTAAGGCTAACAATTTCCTTAAGAGCACTGCAGAGCAATTCTCATTAATTTGGGTCTGAGCGATGTCAAGAAGTTTCTCCTTATCACTGAGAAGATCTTTAAACATTTTAGCATATTTAGGCATGTGAGCGAGAGCCTCAGCAAAGGAGATATTGAAATTCTGTTGTTTAAACATTTTGAGAAAGTTAGAAACCTGAATATCATCCTTGTTCTTCAATTTCTCTTTCCTCAACCTTGAGGGATAAGGTATATTGGGTTGAGATGAAGGCTTTGGTATGGAATTCTCACTCACATCCTTGGGTGGTGGAGGGGTGGAAGTAGAAGGTGGTGGAATTGGAGAAGTAGAAGTTGGAGGTGTAGGAGAAGGAGACTCGTTTTCCTTTGTCACAATTACCGGTGTAGGTGTAGGAAGCTCGGGTTCCTTTAAACTTTTTCTACTACGAGTGGTGATTGCTTTCATCTCCCCTCTTGGATTAGCAACGGTATTACTCGGAAGAGAACCCGATCCAGAGGCTTGATTACTTGGGAAAAAACTAGCCATCATGTTCCTTAAGTCATTCGTTTGACTTGCCAAAGTGTTTCGCATATCGGCTCGAAGATCATTCCCTTGTTTCACCATATCTGCTTTCATGTTGGCCATTTCCCGCTAAAGATTCTGCACTATCGCATCATTAGTCCTCATGTAAGTTTCAACGTCTTGGTAGGCAGGTGGTTGATAAGCAGGTTGTTGGTAAACTTGGTTGTTTCTTTGAGGTGGATATGGGTTTCTTTGGTTTTGATATTGATTTGGAGCACGTGGTTGGTTTTGATTGTTGCAATTAAGGTTGTTTGGGTTTTGAGGGGGAAAACCGGGTGGTGAAAGAAAGTTGTTTGAGAGATAGCTGAGCAAATTACGGTCACCTTGAGGACGTGCTTGATAGCCTCCCGTAGAAAAGTTACCGTTAGCGGCATACACATTTTCCGGATTGTCATGAGTCGAAGGACAATCGGTGTATGAGTGAGATCCCCCGCATATTTCACATGATTGACTCATAGCATTAACTTGGGCATTGATAGCTTTGGTGTTGTTAGCGGTTTGGAGAGTAAGTGATTCAACAAGCGAAGTAAGCTTATCAATTCTCTTGTCGCTCTCATTAGTGCTAGCACTAGCCACATTAGTCCGAACACTCTTGGTTTGCACTCTAGACTTGTTTTCAATAATATCCCAAGCGGCATTAGAAGACTTAACCAAAATATTACCCCCTGAGGCACTATTTAGTGAATCTTGGTCATTCATGCTTAAACCATTGTAAAAAGTATTAATTTGATGTACTTTTGTGAAACCATGTTGAGGACACTTTCTTAAAAGTTCCTTAAAACGGTCCCAAGATTCACTAAATGTCTCACCGTACTTTTGTTCAAATGTAATGATTTCATTCCGCAAAGCGGTAGTACGTGAGGGTGGGAAACAGTAATTGATGAATTTGGTCTCTAAATCCGCCCACGTAAGAATACTTTATGGCGGTTTCTTATCAAGCCAATTTCGGGCTTGTCCCTCTGAGGAGAAAGGAAAAAGTTGCAAGTGAGTCACTTCTTGTGAAACCCCATTGTACTTAACCGTATTGGTGAGTTGAAGAAACCTTTTTATATGGTCATGAGGATCATCAAGTGAACGCCCCAAGAAAGGTTGAGTAGAGACCATTTGAATGAAGCCGGATTTAAGCTCAAAGTTGTTGGCTCCAATCTCGGGTATGACAATAGCATCAGTGTTGCCCTCTACGTGCGATTGCAAAAGCTCGATCATTGGTTGATTGTCCATGGTGACAATAGGTGGAGTAATGACTTTGGCTTGAGCTGCTTTCTTCTTACGAGCACGAGTACGACTACACACCTACAAAAGGAAAAGAAAAATAGACAAGAAATATTTTTGGTTTTTTATGTTTTTCTATTTTTTTGTATTTTTGAAAATTTTATATTTTGTTTTTTGGATTTTTTGAAAATTTAAGCAAGAAAATAACGTTCAAAAATGAACGGATCCCAAAATCCAACGCGTCTCTCACTTAAAACCATTCATCTTAACGAAAAGAGCCGGCAGCGGCGCCATTTAATACAAGGTTTTTAGCCTCGTATGAAATAATTTCGTTCCAAATCTTTTCGAATTGATTACTAGTCAAAAGTGCGACTCAATTGTTCTTGGTGGAAAAATAAAAAGATTTGATTATCTATTTTAAGCTAAATAATAAAAATGTCGTTGAGTAAATAAAAATGAAAGCTTGAAAATTTAAACTAAAAATGAAGACTTTAAAAATTGAAAAGTAGTGATTAAAACTAATAAAAATGTAAACTTAAAACAAGACAAGTTAGAATAAAGCTAAGTAAAAAGGCGGGAAAAATTGAAATTCAAAAACTGGAAATACAAAACCTTATCCTGAATGTTATCCGCGATAAAATCCGAAGGCTTATCCGGAATAATTAAAATGTGGCTTATCCGGAATAATGTTGTTGGGTATCTTATCCGGAATATGGGGTTCAAGAGCTTATCCGGAATACTGACTTGTGATGCTTATCCGGAATGAACTTACAATCCTTATCCGGAATCCCAGATGAATGCTTTATCTGGAATGTCGAAGAAGGTGCTTATCCTGAATATATTCTGGATAGTTATCCGGAATATCACCTTATCCGGAATAACGTATTTGTGTGCTTATCCGGAAAAAAATTCTGGTTCTTATCCGGAACAAATTGAAGAAGCTTATCCGGGAAAATCTGTTCGAACCTTTATCCGGAATTTAAATGTAGACTTATCCAGAATAACTATCCAAACTTATATCCGGGATAAAATAACCCGAGCTTATCCGGAATCTGATGAAGGAGCTACTATTCGGAATAACTAAGGAACGTGGCTTATCTGGAATAAGGGATTAAAGACCCTTATCCGGAATAAAAGGGATTGTTACTATTCTCGGAATAAAGGGGTTTATGGAACCCGGATATCAAACAACTTAGCAAATAAGCAATTCCAAAAATAAGCACATACCAAAACTTAAGCCAAAAAGATTTTAAGAAAAAGTAAATAAGCTAGAATTTAAAAACTTTTAAAACTCTAAATAAGCTAGAAATCAAAAAGCACTTTTTATAAAAACTTAAACTTATTAAAAACAACTAATTCCCAAAAACTATTAAGCATAAAGATTAAGAAAATAAGCACTTTTAAGGAAGAAACTTTTAAGATCACCAATTTAATAAGCACAATCAAATAAGCTGCACAATCAAATCATCAACAAAATTAAAATAAAACTACATGATTATCAGGATTAAGATAAAGATTAAGAAAGGTAGAATGAGAATTAAGAAAATAAGCTTGATTGATTAAGGATTAATATCAAAAGATTACAAGATTAATGTAAAGACTTAATAAGTTTGAAAGGAAAACTAGAGAAAAATTAAAAACACACTTAAAATTAACTACCACTCTAAAAACTAACCACCTAACCACCCTCCTAATGACACATTAGGAGGGTATTTATAGGAGGTGGGGAGATTAAGTGCTTAAGCTTTCTTCTTTCTTTCTTCTTGTCTCGACTCGATTTAATTTCTTTGTCTTTCTCGACGTCGTCTCGGGATTTGTCGATATAAGTTGAACTTGTCTTATAATTTTCTTCTATAATTAGACTTGAGTTCTTCGACTTTATTAAACTTCCGTCTTTAGACTTTTTCTTCGATAAATCTTCAAAATAGGCCTTGGACTTCCGTTCTTTTTGCATTCTCGATCTTTCGACTTTGTCTTTAGTCTTTTTCTTCGATAAAAGCCCGTGATAGCCCATGTTTTCTTCCTTTTGTATCTTTTGGTCCTAAAACACAATAAAAACACAAACCACGCATAATTCCGACTTTTACGACATAAAATACACGTTTTGGTCTTGTTATTATTGGAAATAAGTGGTAAAAGGATAAGTGTTTTCACACTTAGTATGTACCCATTCATTCTACCGTCCTCTACTTGTGCTTCTTTTTGTCCATTTTGGTGAGAAAGCATCGAAGGCACTTGAACATCCCTTTGGTTTTCTTGAATTCTGGAGAGGCGTTAGGAATTCGCGTAGACGACTAGGGTACTCTAGATAAGGTAACCTAGAACTTGGAAGCTCGTCATTGTCACTAGCCGAGGATGAGGAACTAGGTGGATGTTGTGGTCGTTTACCTTTTCCTCTAGCTTGAACTGCTAAGGGTCGTGATACGCTTAAGTCACTAATTTCGGTCATAACCCGATCAACTAGATGATAGACACCTATGCGTCCATTTGGACTCAGTGGGATAGGGGTTATGTGCTTGTAAAGTCGTGTGAGTAACATTCCATACGGGAGGACCGAGGTGACAAGGCTTCGAATGTGGGCCATTTGGTTGGCTATGTAAAAGCTAAGTTGAAAGGTTTTCCGTTTTTTAGGTAATTGAGCATGTAACTTTCACATCCGTTAATGTTATCTCGATTGCCTACTAAGCTCATAACATTGCATCGCAAGATTCTTTCCCATTTTTCATACTTCTCTTTGAGTTACTTACCCTCCATCTCATATGGGTCTTTATAAATCACTACTAGTGTGGTAGAAAGCCTGGTGTCTTCAACTCTAGGGTCAAAAATTGTTGCTCGGACAGTATCTTTATCATCAAGCAAGGTGTTGTACCTAAGTTGAGCCTCTCTAGGTGTAGTGGTGTTATCAAGGGAAGTAAGAGGGTGGAGATCGGAATAGAAGCATGCTCCATTGCACAGAACTTTGAGGATGTGTGCAAAATGATCTAGAGAATATGAATACCTATTACCGTTTGTCTTAAAGTTAACTAAGAGAATATGGTCTTCGTCAAAAGTAACATTGACGGTCATGTAAAATTATAGAACAAATTCTGGGCAGATTTGTTCGTCAATATCTAGGAGGCAATCGAAGTTAATCCTAGAGAATACTTCATGGATATTGGTGTTATCCGTAAAGGAGTGGTGGACAACTCTACCTTCGTGAAAGGTGCAAATTTATAATTCTTTACAAATATTTCTTTAGGTTGAAGTGAAATGTTTAGACTCATGGTGTTCAGGGATGTAACTAGCTGTGTCTTTGTAATCGTAGGTCTATGCGGGAGGCATCTTTGACCTAAGGCACAAATTTTATCAAGTTAAGCTAATTCTTATAATTCTAAGTAATCTCGTACCTAGTGTATACCTATATGCAACATATGTGGAGTTGCGGATATCCTGACCCCAGAATTTAGTTTATTAAAATGAATAAAATGCATAACTTTGAGATAACCCAAACACTCCATTATTTTTCAATTTTGCTTCTAATGAGCGTACCCAAAAAATGCACATTGATTGTGTAATTCCTTTAGCGTTCATGAGACTAGTATGCCATGATAAAACTTGTATTGATATGTTTGTCATTTACAATGTTTGAAAAATGAATTTGGCATGTCCTAATTTGTGAGAAATTTTTAGAAACTTTTCTTGGGGGGTTCCTAGCAATTCCTAGTTATTTGATCATGGGTTTATGCATATAAATTGTTTTTAAGTTGTATTTAAGCAATGTAATGGCTAATTTCAATAACCTATGTGAATCCCCAAATTGAATTTTGTGCAATCGAAATAGAACGCTAGACTCAGATTCGAGTAGTGATATAGGAATTTAAAATAAATAGAGATACTTACAATGTTTGATTAATACGAAAACTTGGTTGATCTTGCCTTAGATTAGATGAGGATATGAAGAAATGGAATTTTGTGGTGTTATTGGTCGTTTGTCACATAGATGTGGGTTTGTGTTTGTGTTGTCTGATTTTGTTTAACTGTTATGCAGTTATCAAAGTCTCAGACCCACGGACCCTTCCACGGACCCCAAAGGGAATGGGTCCGATGGGGTCCGACATGTCTGATGACAAAAGTTTCTTAGTTTAGCAAGAAATTTCCATTAATCCTAATCCTAGTCTTAAAAGGTTAAAGGGTTCACTTTTAAGTGGTTTAGTTAACATGTCTTCTTGTTGATCCCAAACTTAGATCGATTAGCTTTGTGTTAACGAGATTGAATCAAGTTTAACATGTAGAGAAACTTTGTTGTTATATGAACAATCCAAGTGTTATGCGGAATTAACACTTAGATTAAAGAACAAGTAAAACAAATAAACCAAACTCTCACTTTTGATTGATGATCAAACTTGTGTACAATGAAAGTTGAATACTAAATAATGTGTAAAAACTACAATCCCTACGACCTCCTTTTATAACATAAGGATTCGTGTACAAAGCATAACCTATCAACTATTCTAGGAAGAGATAAATATAGAAAATACAATATTGAGTATATCTTTTCTTCAAATAATAAACGTGTTGACTAAGTTTTCCTATCAGTGGTTGGACTTCTTCTTGTCAGCGCTTGGATATCTCCTGTCAATGCTTGATCTGTCAGCGCTTGATTTCTTCTTGTCAACGTCCAATTTACTCTTGTCAGCGTCTGAGTTACTTGGCTCATTTTATTCCCAACAATCCTCCCCTAAACTTGATATCTACTTTAGTAATCAAGTTTCTGAATAAAAACTAAGTACAAGGAGGATTCTTACAAATACAAATTACTTTTTAATTAGATAGTAAATAAATCTAATTAAGTCTTTGCCAACATCACTAGTATAATCCATTTCCAACACTGTAGACACCATCTTCTTCAAAACATCCTTGGACATAGGATATTGAGCATCCATAAGAAGATACTCTGAAAACTTTATAGTGCTTAGATGGTAAACACCAGCTGTTGAATGTAGACGCCATTGTAGTCGACTGATATCATCCAGATCCAACCATATTGGATCTGAATCATCTAGTTGAATCATCCTTTTGAAGGATGTCAAGATCTTTATTCCATTGACTGAAGTAGGTGCTTCAGCCTCATACTTGGCCTTCAACAAGTTCCAAATGTCTACCAAGTCTTCTCTATCCAGGCCTACAAATAATGAGATCAAAGAAGTAAAAGTATGTACCTTCTTTCCATATCTGGTGATCATCTAGAACCTACTTGCATCTTCTTCATAGTGAACTATTGGGTTTCTGAAATCCAAGGGTAATACCTCTGCAACATGTGAAGCCTCCAATGGTGAAAGCTTAATGCTTTTTCAGATTACTGCTTCACTAGGATTCAATTGATCAAGAGATTTTAACTCAATGGGAATTCCCTTCTTCACTGGTCTTGGTGCAATTGAAGCCCTCTGGATCTGCAAATTCTCTTCAATCTCTTCTCTCCTTTCATCTGAGAGAAGCCTCATAGTATTTTCTTCACAAATTTTTACCCAAATTGGATAAGCATGTTGTTCCAATTCTGCAAAAGAGAGTCTTCTCAATCTATCATAGGTCCATCCACCTTGATGGCACCTAAGCAACATGTAGTACAACTCTCTTCTATCTCTCTTGAGTTTAGAAAGCACCTTGCTAGCCTTGTGCTTCAATATCACCTTACAATCCTCCTGAACTCTCAGCAATATCTCCAAACCCCAAATTTGTCTAGTTATAGACATATTTGGGTTCTCTTCAACCTTGGACTCTCATGCAAAATACATTTCCCTTACTTCTGGCATGTCAAAGTTCATTTTAATCTTCAAATCTCTTACCCTCTCCTTGGCTAAGTCATCCTCCCCATATTCCAACTTCTCTGGCTCCTCTAATATCATCACAATAGAATCTGAGCTCTCATCATCACCACTACCATCTTTATCTTTCTCTGTGGTAGCCCAATCCTTTTCTTGAAGTTGTGCAGCCAAAGCTTGATCAAATTGTACCTGGGCTGCATTTTTTTTCACCTCTACTTCCACTAAAATTGATTTACCCTTGTCTTTTGCTCCAATAGCTGGTAAAGTAGGTGTTGGTACTTGTGTTGTAACCCCCTAATGATAATTGGTGGTTGAGATACACCAATCATACCTGTAGGTCTGTCAACGCCTTCTTTGCTCTTGTCAGCGCTCAAACTCTAAACATCAGCGGCTAACTTTGTGACATGTTCCATCATCTCCACAAATGATAGCTTCTTTAGAGTAATCAATGAGACATCAATAACAGGTTTCTCCTTCAATCTAGTCAAAGCTTCAGCAATTTACACCTGTTTAGTACCAAAAGAACCACCTTCTTCTTCCTGTGAGCCCTTGTCACTCAAATTGAAAGGTTCTGTTGGTGCATCTAAACTTAGATCGATTAGCTTTGTGTTAACGAGATTGAATCAAGTTTAACACGTAGAGAAACTTTGTTGTTATATGAACAATCCAAGTGTTATGCGGAATTAACACTTAGATTAAAGAACAAGTAAAAGAAATAAACCAAACTCTCACTTTTGATTGATGATCAAACTTGGGTACAATGAAAGTTGAATACTGAATAATTGTATCAACTACAAACCCTACGACCTCCTTTTATAACATAAGGAGTCGTGTACAAAGGATAACCTATCAACTATTCTAGGAAAAGATAAATATAGAAAATACAATATTGAGTATATCTTTTCTTCAAATAATACACGTGTTGACTAAGTTTTCCTATCAGTGGTTGGAATTCTTCTTGTCAGCGCTTGGATATCTCTTGTCAATGCTTGATCTGTCAGCGCTTGATTTCTTCTTGTCAACGTCCAATTTACTCTTGTCAGCGTCTGAGTGACTTGGCTCATTTTATTCCCAACAAAGAGTTCTTAAAGTATTTTAGTTTGATTAGAAACTACTATACTAGTTCTTAACAGAATATAGATCTAACCAAAGGGATCAACAAGTGGTATTAGAGCTTGTTGAGAAACTCTGAAAAAGAAGAACACAACCCTAAAAACTCCACTCACACTAAAACTCAATGTCTCAACCTGGTGATGACCCTCACTTGAAAGACATTCGAGATCCTGATCCAATACCACAGGGACAGCCTCAAGTTGTGCAACCTGCACCACCACAAGGTGTTCAAGCCATAGATGTTGTAGTTACTTCTACAACTACAACACCTTCCCATATTCTTTCTGCTGTCAAACTCCCAGTTCTCAAAGGTGGTAACTATGAGACATGGGCTATGCAGATGGAACATTACTTGAATCACACAGATCATACTCTGTGGCAAGTTATCAAGAATGGGAATACATCTAAGAAGTTACACTAGTTGCCTGATGGTACATGCTATGCTTTACCTGCTGAGGAGGTACAAGCAGAGATTAGAGAAAGAAAGGCCAAAACTGCTTTGGCTATGGCACTTTCAGAGGACATCTTACCTATCTTTCATCACCACAAGGATGCAAAGGCTATGTGGGATGCCATCAAACTTAGATTTGGAGGTAATGACAAATCTAAGAAGATGAAGAAAATTGTTCTGAAACAAGAATTTGATAACTTCTCAATTTCTAGCATAGAAGGAATCTATGGTGGCTATGGAAGATTCAGTAAGCTGCTCATTCAATTAGTAGTTTATGGACAAATAATTCCTAATGAAGAAGCTAATCTTAAGTTCTTAAGGAGTGTTCCACAAGAATAGAAAGCAATTGTGATGCACTTCATCACAAGGGATGATCTGGACACAATTCCTTTTGATCATCTCTACAACAATCTTAGAGCTTATGAGATGGATGTTAAAGGCGTTGAGGTGACCAAAGCAGCAGTAACAACAAAGTCTAACTTGGCTTTTGTGTCAGAAGGTAACGGTGGTACTTACTTTCAAAATACCGCTAGTGGATCAAGCAGCGGTACTTACTTCCAAAATATTGTTGGAGGACTTACAAGCGGTACTTACTCACAAAGTACTGAAGGCAGTCCTATAATCTCTCAAAATCCACAAGGGATATCTTCACCATTGTTTAGTGACAATGATGCCTTATCATTTTTTTCTGGATAAGACAACAGACCAAGATTGACTCTCAATGACTTGTTCCAAATGGATGATGCTGATGTTGAAGAGATTGATCTCAAATGGCAAGTTGCTATGATTTCTATAAGATCTAATAGGTTCTTTAAGAAGACTGGAAGGAAGATGACTGTTGATCCTAATGATCCATTAGGATATGACAAGTCTAAAATTGAATGTTATAACCATGGAAGGAATGGACATTTTGCAAGGGAGTGCACTAGAGACAAGGCTGAAAGTAGTAGTCAAAAGTCCAAAAAAAGCTATAGAACCAGTCCAAGAATTTTTGAAAGCTTTCCAAAAGGAAATAGCAGGAGTCCCAAAGGAACCAAAGCATTGGTAACTGTAGATGGAGTGGTGAACTGGGCTGAAGATGAGGAAGATGAAGAGCTTGGTTTGATGGCTCTCTCACATGAAGATACTGAGGTACATCTTTGTTCTAAAGATTGTGTTCTTAAATTTAATAGTTTAAAAGTAGAACTAGATGAACAGTATAAAAAAGTCAACACATGCACTGTAAAAACAAATGCTTTTAAACAGGGTGTTGCTAAGTTAGAGGAAAATATATTTTTGTATAAAAAGGGTCAACAAAACTACGAAGAGAAAATTAGAATTTTAACTCTTCAAGTGAGGGAAAAAGATGTGGAAATTAAAGCTTTTGAAAAACAACTTTTGAAAGTATCAGCAGAAAATGAAGCTTTAAAATCCAGTCTTTATAATGAAAGGGAAGTGATTAATCATTGGCAAAAATCCTCTAAAGGATTGGGTAAGTTGATTAATT
Source organism: Glebionis coronaria (assembly GCA_025667525.1). NCBI lineage: Eukaryota > Viridiplantae > Streptophyta > Magnoliopsida > Asterales > Asteraceae > Glebionis > Glebionis coronaria. Next base: position 512,395,488 of record CM046879.1, on the reverse strand, counting down.
CACAAATGGGGTATTATGATAAGACAGACCTAGGATATATTGAGGACCAACCTAGGATAACTTTAACTGACAAGGACTTATACAAGGGGATTTTTGATAGTTCTAGTGAGTCAAATGATACACCTGAAAATAATAGATATGCTGAAGGAATGAAGGCAGTTCCTCCACCATTATCAGGAATTTTCATGCCCCCTAGTAATGATACAGGTATAGAGTTAAATGAATCAAAGGCTGTTAATGATTCAAACTCTCATACTTTAGCCCAAGATAAAACTGTTGTGACCAAAAACATTGTTTATCCACCTTTAATGGACAATTTTGTGTCTGAAGTGTCTAAAACTAGTTCTGCTCCCAAGCAGGTAAAAACTCCTAGCAAGGCATTGGATAATAATGTAAAACATAATAAAACCAAGAGGGGTGGGATAAGTTTTGAGAAAATTAAGTCAAAACAACCTTTTGGGTCTTCTTTGAGAAGAAAAGGATGTTATGTCTGTGGTAGTCTAAGACATTTTATCAAAGATTGCATTTTACATGAGGATAAAATTGTAAAACAAAAGGCTGTACAAAAGGTCACAAAGAAAAGTAATGGGAAAAGTGCACAAGTTAATAGGCAAATGGGATCTAAAGATGACAAACCTAAGTTTGATCATGCTAAAAGGGAAGCTAAACCTCATAAGGTTACAAACATCTCTACCAAGAACTTTGTTCCAAGAGCAGTACTTATGAAACAAGTTCTAGTACCTTTGAAGTCTGGTAAACCAAGTACTGGCAAGTCTAGAACTGTAAGTACTGCTAAACCAAACTCAAGTACCGCTGGTCAAAAGTCGGTCAAACCAAAGTCCCGCAAGACTTCTAAGAATGTAGTTGAGAAAACTAGAACATCTAGAAGTAAGTCTAATAACAAACCAGTGCAAATGTGGGTTCCTAAAGGTGAAAAACCGTGTGTTCAAGCAAGTACTGCTAAAATAGTACTTAGGCCAAAAATGTACAAAGACAACAAACCTACTTATGTCTTTGATTATTTGATTGGAACCATGAAGTATAAAAGTGTGTGTAGTCTTACTGGAAAAACTACCTATCAAACTCTTAAGCATGTAGGTCCCACAAGATCCGAGCCAAATGTGGCTTGGGTCCCTGTTAAAAACTAATAAGTTTTGTGTATGTGCAGGGGCATCTAATTGATGAATTAAAAGATAAAGGCATAGTGGATAGTGGATGCTAAAGACACCTGACAGGGAATAAAGATTTCCTTGCTGAATTTGAAGAATTCAGAGGTGGACTAGTAGCCTTTGGAGGTAGCAAAGGTAGAATCACTAGCAAAGGGAAAATCAATACATGGAAGTTGGAATTTGAGGATGTGTTCTTTGTGAGAGAATTGAATGAAGTCAATCTCTTGTCTGTGTCACAAATGTGTGATAAGAAGAACAAGGTGCTGTTTACAGATACAGACTGCTTGGTGCTTTCCAAAGACTTTGAGATGCCTAGAGAATCTCAAGTACTGCTCAAGGTGAGGAGATTGGTACAACTAAGTCAAGTACTCAAGAAGAACCTTCTTCATCAGACTCTCAGGATGATAATATTCATATCTATGTACCCAATATGCCTACAATTTCTCGTATGGATGCTACTCCCCATAAGAAAACAATGCCGTCAACTAATGATCATGCCTCCCAAGAGCTTCAGTGGCTTAAAGAACAAGAAAAGAATGCTACATCTGCTAATGAGCATTTAGGAGAAGAATCTTTGGAATCACAACACTCAGCAGTAATACTACACCTAGCGGTACCTCATCTGCAAGTAGTGCTAAGTCAAAATCTGCAAAGTTTGTTGATTCATTAGAGGATATTTTACAATCTATGGACGATGAAGACATTTATGCTAGTCCAGCTGAAGGAATCTTCTCTAAAGCTTCCTATGATGAGCAGGGTGCAGTAACTGATTTCAATAATTTGGAAACTGAAATTCAATCAGTTCTATTCCTATTCATAAGTCAACAACAACTATCCTACTACTCAAATTATTGGAAATCCCAAGTCTGTTGTGCAAACCAGAAGACAACTTCAAACCAATATTGAAACTCATGCACTAGTGAGTTATGTCAAACAACAGCAGAGAAAAAATCATAAGGATACCCAGCATTGTTTTTTTACCTATTTCTTATCACAAGTAGAGCCCAAGAACATTTCTCAAGCTCTTGATGAAGAAAGTTGGGTAGATGCCATGCAAGAAGAATTAACACAATTTGAGCTAAAAAAGGTTTGGATTCTTGTGGATCTTCCCTCAGGTAAAAGGGTTATTGGTACTAGATGGGTTTTCAGAAACAAGAATGATGAAAGAGGAGTTGTTGTGAGGAACAAGGCAAGGCTTGTTGCTCAAGGCTATAGACAGGAAGAAAGGATAGACTATGATGAGGTTTTTGCACCAGTGGCAAGAGTAGAAGCCATTAGGTTATTTTTGGCCTTTGCATCATATATGGGTTTTATAGTCTATCATATAGATGTGAAAAGTGCCTTTCTTTATGGTACTATTTTAGAGGAGGTATATGTTTCACAACCTACAGGTTTTGTAGAAACTAAATTCCCCAACAGAGTCTACAAAGTTATCAAAGAACTTTATGGTCTACATCAAGCTCCAAGGGCTTGGTATGCAACTTTATCCAATTTTCTGTTAGAACATGGATATAGGAAAGGAACCATTTAAAAAACTCTATTCATCAAAAGGAATGCTAAGGATATTATTCTAGTACACGTCTATGTTGATGACATTATTTTTGGTTCAACCAAGAAATCATGGTGTGAAGAGTTTGAAGCTTTGATGAAAGGAAGATTTCAGATGAGTTCTATGGGAGAACTTACGTTCTTTTTAGGACTACAAGTCAAACAGAGGAAAGATGGAATATTTATCAGCCAAGATAAATATGTTTTCTGAAATCTTGAAGAAGTTTTCATGTATGGATACAAGGAGTACAAGCACACCTTTTGAAGTAAAGAAATCTTTGTCAAAAGATGAACATGGTGAAAATGTAACACCCCCAGATATTCATACTTTAGCGGAAGAGTCGTTGGTGTTACGGAATAGCACATTACTCAAATCATAGACAACTCTTAAAAATCGCGTCGTTTAATAATAAAGCATTTTCGATTCATGAATATCAAATTACATAGGTCCCAAGTCATAGTATTTCATACATTTACAAAACATTTGAATGGAAATTTTATTTGAATGCGGGTCATAAATTCTTGTCGTCTTCCCGAGAATTACCTTCAAGTACCTGAGATAAAACATGTTAAAAGAAAAGGTCAACAAAAACGCCGAGTGAATTCATATAGTTTAATAAACCATTAATATATCACCGGTATATGTAATTGTTACCAAAAATCATTTTGTACAATTCTTTGTCGGAAGCCATAAAATAGGCCAAAGACATTTTATATAAATCATTGTCGTAAATTATAATATAGGCTTTGCCTTTAAAACTATTATACGAACCAATGTCGTAAAAACATCATACAATACATAATAACAAGATTTTGCTAGTTGAAAAAGTTCGTTTCTCGGTATCTCTTTGAATTGATTTCCGGTTAATTGTGTGAGGTTAGTTGTTCTTGGTGAAACAAATATTTTTGGATTTGGTAAAATAAATGTGCAAGACTTAATAATAAAGGACGGGAAATTATAACTAAAACTAGTTGAAACATAAACGGTGCAATATTTAAAACGTTAAAAGTAAATGACGAGAATTTAAATAACGTAAAATTAAAACTTCACAAAAAGTAAATGATGCAACCCAAAAATAAACTAAAAGGAAAGTAAATAAAAACTCAAATAAAGAAAAAGGCGGGAAAAATAATCTTGAAAATAAAAGACAAAAACTTAAAAGGAAAAACAAACAAAAACAAACTGACAGAGCTTCATTCGGAACTTTCATCTTCCGGATGAAGGTGCTTCATTCGGAACCTTCAACTTCCGGATGAAGGTGCTTCATTCGGAACCTTCAACTTCCGGATGAAGGTGCTTCATTCGGAACCTTCAACTTCCGGATGAAGGTGCTTCATTCGGAACTTTCATCTTCCGGATGAAGGTGCTTCATTCGGAACCTTCAACTTCCGGATGAAGGTGCTTCATTCGGAACCTTCAACTTCCGGATGAAGGTGCTTCATTCGGAACCTTCAACTTCCGGATGAAGGTCACCTGCGGATGATGAAATACAGAAACAGCAGACTCGAAGAACAGGGGCTATACAGTAACAAAGATTCGATCCACAAATTAATCAAAATCAAACAAAGGATAAAACCAAAACAACCAATAAGCATTAACTAACAATAATCAATCAAAACAACTCATCAAAACTAACAAACATAACCAAATTAATCAAAACCCACTTGATCAAAATCATAAAAACTCAAGAACATGAACAATCAAAACAAAGAACAAATCAAACAAGAAAGGTAGAAGGAGATTGGCAATAAAATAAAGATTAACAATAATTAAAGGTAAACTGACTTGGAATTAAAAGAAGATTAAAGGTGCGTTACAAGAGAATTAAAGATCATAAATTTAAAGAACAAGAGAAATGAAAATTGGGGAAGAGAGGCTTGTCAAGCCTCCAACAACCAAACAAAATGGCTAGTAATGTGTATTTATAGGGGAGGAAGGGATTAGTGGAAGGAAGCTTCCTTCCCTCTTTCCTCTTTTCCTTAATTGCGTCATTAGGTCCCTTCTTTCTTTAATCTTCTTAAATCTTGGACTATAATGACTTTGGCTCGGGATTTCTTTGAACTCGTCTTGCAATTCTTCAATAAATTATACTTGAGTTCTTCGGCTTTTGGTAAACTTCCGTCTTTTGACTTTTTCTTCGATAAATTTTCAGAATTGGTCTTGGACTTCCGTTCTTTTTCCACTCTTGATCTTTCGACTTCGTCTTTTGTCTTTTACTTCAATAAAAGCCCGTGAAAGCCGTGTTTTCTCCAATTTTCACCTTCTCGACCCTGAAACACAATAAAAACACAAACCACGCATAATTCCGCCAATTACGACATAAAATATACGTTTAGGTCCCGTTTTAATGTAGTTAAGTGGTAGAAAAGATGGGTGTTTTCACACCTATCAAATCCCCTACACTTAACCATTGCAATGCCCTCATGCAATGCTTAGGGATAAAGCAAGGTTTACACTTTTCCATCATAATCAACCTACCTTGGCCTTTTTTAAACAACTAAAGAAAAGATAGAAAATAACAAGATGCAACAAGGAAGAAACATGTAAAGAAATCTAAGGCTTACATTAGGGCTTGTGTGTCATGAATGTTTATCACCCTCAAGTTTCACGTTCCCCATGCCAAGCTTAAAAACAAGATCATTGTTAGTACAAGTTAGCATAACAAACATTTACTCATGCGGTTCAATTAATCACTAAAACTCCCTTATTCCTATGGGTATCTCTTATATTTTATTGATGTCTTGAATGATCACGAGGATGCATTGTTGACTTATTTTGATAATTTATTAAGGCTGAAAGCAAAGTAGGACGATTTGATCAATAGTTAGCTAAAGGACAAAATCTCTTAAAACTGCTTCTCGGGATATCAAAAAGTTCATATCTTGGCATAACTCGGTTCACGATTTGAGACCTTTCTCGGGCCGATATTTGGCATGTACTTCATACTTCATATCTTCGAGAGACGTTTTTGAGATAATGGTCTTCTCTTCGTTATAGAGTTTCTTCACTTGGAGACTTTTGAGGGGTACTCCAGCTTTGTTGACCACGACTTCATGATTATTTCTTCAATCTCTAATTGGGATTTTGAGATACAACGATCCGCCTCCTTTTCGGACTTGGATCTATTTATCCTCATACCTTGTTAGGGTCTTTTCGGATAGACTTCTCCATGATCTTTATGGGAGTTGATTGCTTTTCGTCGTGAGTCTTGATCCTTCATATTGATTTTGGGAATAATGCTCTTCACATCACTTTTGGATCTTCAGCAATAAAATGGAATCCTCATGCCTTGTTAGGGCCTTTTCGGACTCGCCAATCTTCGCGCCCCGCTTCATAAGTTATGCCTTGGCTATGAACTCTTATCATTACCGAGCAACTTTTAAACGATCTTGGGCTAGAAGCTAAGTAACTTTTCAAATCGTACGACCTTGCTTATTGCAGATAATTTATTAGCAAGTGATGGGAGAAAAAGATCATAATTAACTCACATAAGTTAATGAGAGAATACCAAACTTGTAACCAACTCTATCATTTCTCGTTCTCCACAATTTAAAATCTCAAGGAATGAGACTCGTGGATGCTTAGCCTAATAAACCAATTAAGGTCTACATGGTTAAGGATACTAGCTAGAGTGAACTTGGATAAGTAAACTCGGGTTGAGTCAAAAAATTCACAACGGGCCTAATATATCTAAGATATCTAAACTTGCTAAAACCATTTTATTAAAATGCTAGAAAGTAACAAAAATAAAGGAGACTACAACTAGGCCAAAATAGATTAAAAATTTTGAAAAATGTCGAAAAATTGATTTTCTGGTTAAAATGAGGGCAAATACAAGGAAAAGACCACTTAACTTCGATAGAAGTCCCCCCTACACTTAATATAAACATTGTCCTCAATGTGTAAGCATGTGGGAGTAAACTCCCCTACAGTTAGGACATTGTGCACTTTGTTTAAATCTTGTTAAGGAAAAGACAACTAAAGAGATTCCTATTTTAATATTGAGAAATATAAAATAGTGAATCGAAAAGAGTTTAGGATAGAACCGGGAAGAAGGGAACACGGAATCACGGTTCGTCAAAAGTCATCAAGAGTGTGTCTTTGAAGCTCTAATCCCTGCATATGATAAGAAAGAGAACAAGAAACACCAACGGGGCTCCCCCTACACTTATGGTGAAATAAGATAGATAATTGGGTTGCCTCCCAAAAAGCGCTTGTTTTTGTTGACCGAGTCACGAGCCTGACTCGTCCCCGAATTAAATGGTCCATGGGGAAACCTCGAATATGATACCGGGATCAAAGACCTTGTCCTCATTCCCGGTTGACATCAACAAAGGAGAGGCGGGGGGATAAGTCTTGAAAGGGAGAAAGGTCCTTTCAACATACGTATTGTATGTGAATTCAAGATCCACGGGAGGTGGGTTGGGTATGGTAAGCACATTGTCATCCCCCAAAGACAATGGATGCTGAGCAAACGGCAAAGCCGTATTGTTATGAATCATAGCATAATCAATGTCACCTCCCGGGTCAAAGTACTCATCCTCCGTGATAGTGGCTAAAAGGGAGGATGGAAGGTGCTCGGGAGGGGGACTTGGGTCAATACTTTCCTGCAGCAAATTGTCAAAAATAATGTCCCCCTCCGTGTCAGAGTCATCAATACCTGGAGGGATAGAGTGGATATCGATTTCTTCCAGCAATGGGTCATTATCTTCAACGGGAGGAATAGATGGAGGTAAAGACTTGGAAAGAGAAGGAGAAGTCAACGCTTCGATTTGAGCAATAAGAAGGTGCACTTTCCGTAATCCATCGCAAAGAAGCACGTCTTCCACCTCATCCACAAGATCATGTTCACCGTGAACTGCTCGTAAACCGGAGAAAATAAATCGTCATCGTCTGCATCTCCCGGTGGAGATTGAGAAATTTCAAAAGTTAAATTCTCATAGCAGAGAGAAGAATCGACATCACTAGGATCGACCTCGTCCGTAAGAACAACGTCGTCCTCAAGCTCCATAGCAGGTAAGTCACAAACCTCATCATCCAATACTTTGTCGAGACCAACATCACTAAGCTCATGCAACGAATCTAGATCCTTAGATGCAGTAGGAACATCGAGAGTAGGAGCGGCAACTTCAGAAGATGAGTTGAAAGTGCATACAGCATCATTGTCATCATCATCATAATAGTATTGACACACAAGCGGAGGGGTATAATCACTAAGATTAGATACTTGCTCTTGTTGAAGTCGCTTTTCCTCATCCCTAAGTTCTTTAAGCAAAACAACGGCTTCTTGAAGTTGCAAAACAATGGAGTGTGTTTCTTCATTCAAGGTAGTGAGTTGTGGGTCAAGATTAATTTGCTGAGAGGATTGATGATTGAGGGTGTGATGTGGGGGCTCAAAGTGTTGAAAACCTGAATTGTAGCAAGGTTGTGGCTCATAGTTGTTCATCGGTTGAGAATAATTAGAAACCGGGTTTGGTTCATAAAAATTCATAGGTGAAGAAAATTGAGGACACGGATTTGGCTCATAACAATTCATTGGTTGACAATAATAGGTATCGTGAGGACCCCCACAGTTGTTGCAAACCGGGTATGGAGAAAAATCAAGTGCATCTTGTGGATAGCTATTTTCATTGTCATAATTGTACCCCGGTTCTTGCCCGTGACCATACGGGTATCGAACCGGGCACGAAACATGCCAATGAGAATCGCTTCCACAATAGATACACGGGGGAACAGGAGGTAGGTTCAAAAAGTACGAATTAGTCGAGTTGCACAAAGGACAAAATCCGGATTGTGTGTAGTCGATATCGTTTCCGCACCGCTCACATGTACGCCATTGACAAGAGTTGTTCCCAGATAATTGTTTCCCACACCGGACGCAATGGACATAAAAATCCATAAAGAAAGATAGATAAGCAAGAAGAATATTTTTGGTGCAAAACTTTGAAAAAGAAATGCTTTTTATGATTTTTCAAATGTTTTTGGATTTTTGAAAATTTTTGACAAGAAAAAGAACGTTCACAAGTGAACGGATCCCAAAATCCAACGCGTCACTCACAAAAAAACCTTCAATCTTCACGAAAAGAGCCGGCAGCGGCGCCATTTTAATACATAGATTTTGCTAGTTGAAAAAGTTCGTTTCTCGGTATCTCTTCGAATTGATTTCCGGTTAATTGTGTGAGATTAGTTGTTCTTGGTGAAACAAATATTTTTGGTTTTGGAAAATAAATAAGCAATACTTAATAATAAATGACGAGAAATTAAAACAAGTTAAAATGTAAACGGTGCGATATTTAAAACTTTAAAATTAAATGATGAGAAAAGAAAAGACGTAAAATTAAAACTTAACAAAAAGTAAATGATGCAACCCAAAAATTAAACTAAAAGGAAAGTAAATAAAAATTCAAATAAAGAAAAAGGCGGGAAAAATAATCTTGAAAATAAAAGACAAAAACTTAAAAGGAAAAACAAACAAAAACAAACTGACAGAGCTTCATTCGGAACTTTCATCTTCCGGATGAAGGTGCTTCATTCGGAACCTTCAACTTCCGGATGAAGGTGCTTCATTCGGAACCTTCAACTTCCGGGTGAAGGTGCTTCATTCGGAACCTTCAACTTCCGGATGAAGGTGCTTCATTCGGAACCTTCAACTTCCGGATGAAGGTGCTTCATTCGGAACCTTCAACTTCCGGATGAAGGTGCTTCATTCGGAACCTTCAACTTCCGGATGAATGTGCTTCATTCGGAACCTTCAACTTCCGGATGAAGGTCACCTGGGGATGATGAAATACAGAAACAGCAGACTCGAAGAACAGGGGCTATACAGTAACAAAGATTCGATCCACAAATTAATCAAAATCAAACAAAGGATAAAACCAAAACAACCAATAAGCATTAACTAACAATAATCAATCAAAACAACTCATCAAAACTAACAAACATAACCAAATTAATCAAAACCCACTTGATCAAAATCATAAAAACTCAAGAACATGAACAATCAAAACAAAGAACAAATCAAACAAGAAAGGTAGAAGGAGATTGGCAATAAAATAAAGATTAACAATAATTAAAGGTAAACTTACTTGGAATTAAAAGAAGATTAAAGGTGCGTTACAAGAGAATTAAAGATCATAAATTTAAAGAACAAGAGAAATGAAAATTAGGGAAGAGAGGCTTGTCAAGCCTCCAACAACCAAACAAAATGGCTAGTAATGTGTATTTATAGGGGAGGAAGGGATTAGTGGAAGGAAGCTTCCTCCCCTCTTTCCTCTTTTCCTTAATTGCGTCATTAGGTCCCTTCTTTCTTTAATCTTCTTAAATCTTGGACTATAATGACTTTGGCTCGGGATTTCTTTGAACTCGTCTTGCAATTCTTCAATAAATTATACTTGAGTTCTTCGGCTTTTGGTAAACTTCCGTCTTTTGACTTTTTCTTCGATAAATCTTCAGAATTGGTCTTGGACTTCCGTTCTTTTTCCACTCTTGATCTTTCGACTTCGTCTTTTGTCTTTTACTTCAATAAAAGCCCGTGAAAGCCGTGTTTTCTCCAATTTTCACCTTCTCGACCCTGAAACACAATAAAAACACAAACCACGCATAATTCCGCCATTTACGACATAAAATATACGTTTAGGTCCCGTTTTAATGTAGTTAAGTGGTAGAAAAGATGGGTGTTTTCACACCTATCAATACGTTTTATAACGTTGTATAGAATTTAATAAAAACCGTTATATAAAACCAAAACACAAACATAATATCAGTAATAAGACCCCATATTGCTAGTCAAGCAATATTGTAATTCAATGCGTATATCAGTATTTTTGCTATTGGATTATTATAAGCCGCATGACATTGCTACCTTACTATAACAAACAACGGGTAGCTAACCCGTAATTCCTTTGCGCATCTAAACAGCGTGTCGTCACAATAATCACGCTTATATAAATCTTCTCATACATAAATTCGCTTACCAATCAATGTGGCACGACGGGGATCAACCGTCAAGGCGCGAACTGGGGTGATCTTCTCCAAATAGTACTATTATATGCATCAGCGTCTACCAAATCCTGGTAGTTCACAATTCATGCTAACGGGACTTTTAGTGACATAACCTAACTAATAATAATCCATTTCATCTCATTCATCGGTTCATATAATCATTCATCGGGTCATATAATCATTCGGATCCATATGAATAAGCAAACAATTGGGACAACTGGTGTCCTATTTTTATTAAAACTAACATGTTATCTCCCTTCCGGGTTTATAAAACATTTCATAAAACATTTAAAAGAGTGTGAGGCTATGAACTCACGTTGATTGGGAAAGGCGGGTTATCGGCGATTTGGATGTATGGTACGTGCTTCAATCACGGAAACCTAGACAAAAAATACTCGTCTTAGACTTTTGTCCAATGACTTTATAAAATCAATGGCTATGTATATATATGATGACATAAGTATGATGATGATCAAGTGGTATTTTATCTCTTCATACACATTATAGTGTTATGTGTTAGTCAAATTTTGGACTAGTTACACTAGTTTAACTTGTTTACATGTTGAGGCCCAATAAGCCCATTATAAGCCCAATGCATTATATTAGCCCATTTTATACTTTTAATATCAGGCCTATACTCATATATTGGGCCCAAGTGGGTTAAGCCCAATGAGTAAGTCCATTAGTGTTTAGCCAAATTAGTTGGGTTAATAGTCCAATAAGGCTACTTTGGCCCGCTAATGTCCATAAGTTATAAAGCTCGGGTTTTATCGGTTTTTACTTGTAAAATGTACTTATACATCAGTATATGAGTTATAAAAAGTTTACATTAGACGGGTCTGACCGTCTAAGTTTTAATTGACGATAACGTTAATCTTTCGGTTTTAGCTGAAAAGACGTAAAACTTATGTATATAGTTTTATAACTTACAAAACATATCAATTTGTAATTTTTATAAAATGTCACATTTACTTATCAAAGTATATAACTTATTTATAAGTAATATATAAGTTAGTGGGTTTTAGGTATATATTTTATATTAGTTTTACTTGAGTGCTAATTTTATAATATATACTTTTATTTTACAAATCTGATTATGAAACTCACTTTCACCATGTTTACCATATCTTGAGTTCTAAAAGGAGATAGAAGCTCATTTTTGGGCAGCACAAACTACATAATATGTGCTACAACTAACTCCTATTTAATATCACCTCCAATCAACAAGTATTCTACAGGTTTTCATCTTGTGCAAGTTTAACACAAGATTCATGGTGGAATTTTTGATCAAATGGTGGTGTTGGTGGTGATGGGACGGCATAGGAGAGAGTAGAGAGAGAGATTGGAGTTGTGTTGGCTCCACTAGATGTGGATCTTGCAGCCTGTCAGGAACGGTGAACGACTTCTGTAATCAAAAGTCTATTCACAGAGAGACTCTATACAAATCACACAGTATAAGTGCGGAATACAAATACTATGAATAAGAAGAACAGAATAACTATAACGACTTGAACCTTTTCTAAGGATTTCTAATATTAATAAGAACTAGAATTATATTTGATGAAGGTGTGTAAAACCCTTCTGCCTAAGGTTCCTTTTATACTACAAGGAAACCCTAATACATCATTAACCAAAACGTGTAAAACTGATATGCATATCCTTTCCTAACATATCTCATGCATATCCTAACAGAATAATAACTAAATAATAAAGTTTGACTTTCTATAAGACCAGGAGCACGACTTGCTCCTACTACTAGTATGACCAGGAGGAACTACATACCTCCTAGTCTACCTATTACAAAGAACTATTCCAATGGTCCTAACAATAATCCCCTAAACTTGATTTTGACCTGTTGAGTTAAAGTTTCCTGGTAAATCGTGCAACAAAGCTTGAGGATTGGAACAGCAAAAGAAATAGCAGCAGCATAACCAGCAATATAAAGAACATAAGAACCGCTGCAACAATGAACACCAGAAGCTTCTTTAAAGCTTGAAACAAATCTGCATCGTGTTGAATCTTCAAAACAACATGAGCAGATTTTATGAGCATTTACCAAGTAGCTGCTCGCTCTTGGGCTAGCCAGTCTTTATGGTGGAATAAGCATCACCTTGGGAGACCAGAACCCAGCCCAACTCTTAGAACATGAATCAATGGTGAGTGGGGGTACCCTGATGATTTTAGGCTAACCATCACAGCCGTCAACGGATTTGATATGTCTTTACAAGAAGTCGTACCCTTCTGGACTCGCCAACTCTTAGTAATGAAGCATCGGTGAGTTGAAAACCCTATAGCTTTGAGCAAGCTATTATAGCTATCAACGGATTTGATAAAATCTTTACCAAGAGCCGTACCCCCTTGGATTAGCCACTTTTCAGTCTAGGACTATGGCAAGTGAAAACCATCCAGTTTTGGGTAACCTGGCAACCATCAACGGATTTGAGAATCACACCAGAGTGGTACCCTCATGGTGAATCAACTCTTTCTTGTCTGTGAGACATGGTGAGTTGAGTACCATTTGTTGTGTGGACCAGGTCCAACACCAGATGAAACTCCAAACCAGCACAAGTGTGAATCTATCAAAAGGAACCCAATGTTTTGAAAAAGTATAAGCAGATATTATATAAAAAGTATATATATTTATTTATTTTTAACTATCTAGAATGTAAGTCACCAATCACTGTACATATTGGTGAAAAGAATTGCAGTATAAACATATTAACATAAAACACAAAACATAAAAACTTACAACCATACCCATCACATACCAGACGCAGCCACCTTCTCAGCTTGCAACCGAGCTTGTATCCCTTCCACCAGAGTAGTAGCCATAGAAGTCTCATTCCCTGAAGGGGCATTGGAGATCTGCAAGTGACAAGCGAGCATGGCCTCCATAATAGCAATAGTTAACGGATAGTCCAGATCCATAAGCATGAATACCATGGCACCAGACTCCAATTTCAAGACATGCACTCCACAGCCAGCATACAGCTTCCATCTCTTGATTACCCAGCGCGGCTAGTCCTTCCAAACACCAGAATGTGGAGCATGTGGAGGAGAATCAAGCATCATCTTCAAGTCAGCCCACATTGTCAGACCATGCCATGAGGGCACCTCACTAGGATGAGTAGGCATACCAGCATCCACAAACCCATACAACAACATAAGATCCCTACGATCTACCCAAGTCAAAACACCTAGCAAACCCGAATCATAACGAACATAACCATCACTGATGGAAATCCTATGGATGAAAGTACCAGGAATAGTCGTGGATGGCTTAACCGTCCAAGCAGTAATAAACCCCGTACCCATTGGCAACTCTGAGTCACTGTCGGAAGCTGCATCAATAAGGTTCTCTGGAGCACGCTTCTCATAAGGAACAGACTTGCCACGTCTAGCCATCTTCTTGCGGATGGAACGACGAGGAGTTGGAACACCAGACGAGGTTTCAACCTTTACCTTCGTAGCAGAAATAGGATCAGCAGAAGTAGAATCAACACCTTGTCCAACCAAAGGATCAACGGTAGCTGCACCAGGAGAAGGAGTAGGTTGAGGGTCAGTCACGGATGGTGAGGTTTGTGCCCTAATAGGAGTAGCAGTGGTGGTGGTAGTGGTAGCATAAGTGGTGGTGGTGGTAGTAGGACCCAAAGATGAAACAGGATGAGCAACCGAAGGTGTGGGTGTGGTACCAGCAGTAGAAACATCAACAACAGATGGGATACTTGTAGAACCAAGAGGAACACCAGATGAAGAACCAGGAGCAACAGCAGGTTGTGAAGTAGGAACCACTCGTGGAGGAGGACGATAGATGAAACGCTCTGGAACCGGTGTGTTCTGACGCTTGATCATTCTTTGGTATAGATCCTTAAGCTCGTCAAAAGACAATGCCCTAACCCGATCCCATGTCCAACCAACAGTAAAGTGAGCACCCGACTGATATTTGACATACCTCTGCATTAACTTTCTCTCCTCGGTTCTTGTCAAAGGTCTGTTCCGACGCTTTTCACGCAGTTGAGAAGCAAGAGATAATTGTTGCTTACGCATTAACGCCATTGCTCGGGGGATACAATTCTGCTCATTCACATCAGCACCCAAGAGATCAGTAAACTGTGAATAATCAGATGTAAGAATAGTGAGCACCCGCATCCAATCATTATCATCCCAATGCATAGCATCATGCTGCAACTGTTCATGTCTTTGCTTCTGAAGAGCTTCTTCCTCAGCCCGAGCAGCTTGATCAATCTCCGCCTGCATTCTTTGTGCAGTCTCCTCCCCCAACCTGTCCTCCTCAAGTTGTCTGCGAGTACGCTTGCGAGGGGGTGAGGGTGCATCAGTCATAGGGGCCTTCCCCTTAGGATCATGAGACGAACCAACAGTAGGACCAGCAGTAGGACCAAAAATATCCTCCTTCGTTGTAGGGGTAGCAGCAGTAGGAGGGATGCTTGATGAAGTAGGAGGAATATAATAGGCAAATCAGCATATGGCTTATCAGCAAATGCAGCCTTCGCCAGCAAATTCAAGCCATCGTCCACAAGATCCTCAACATCCTCATCAGAATCAGACTGAACAACATGCTTCTTCCTCCTCCTCTACTGTGTCTCCAAGGCTTTAATCCGGTCAGCCATTGGAAGAACAAATTCCCTTGTAAGCTTACGATGTTGATTCAAATCTGCCTCCAAAGAAAGAATCCGTTCATGGTACCTGTGCATGAGATCAAGCAAAGAAGTCAGTGTAGCAGGTTCCTCCGCTTTCCCTCCAAGAGGACTTGGATCTGGGAAGGATTCATTGGAACCAGAAGCAATAAAGGGGTCATCATCATGAGCACGAGAACCAGAAGGCTTCTCAGCAGATTGAGGTGTTGGACTAGGAGGGGGAGTATCCACAAATGGAGATGAATGTAGCATAGAAGAGGGGGTAGCCTTGGAAGTGGATGGCATTTCAACCACCACTTCCTCAACTGGCTCTTCCACCACCACATGAGGTGCACCACCAGCAGGATGCTCCTCCTCCATAGGATCATCTCCTAATGGAAGTTCCTCCTCGGCTTCGGCAGCCGGAGGAACAACATCAGGAGGACCTTGGTCAAGACCCAGCATTGCATCAGTAAGGGGCCTCCATGCCCCCGTAAACCCAAGAGCCATATTGTAGTAAACTCTAGCAGTAAGCTTGGGGGTCTCATACTCCTCCCTATCACGAGGTAAACACACAAGTATCTGTTGCAAAAACCTAGGATACATTAAAAATTTCTTCCTAGATCCAGTACTAGTCAAATTGCTAACCATCCCATCAAACAAATAGCGAGAAAAATTAAACAACCTACCATGTGCTATGCAGATCAAACCAGTAGCCAAAGGAATGGGAAAGGCATCCCAACTCCCAGACTTGGGGCTTAAGTAGTGAATCAAAAAGTGCACTAGAAGCTTCCACTGGGGGGAAAGCCTATTCTTTTGGAAGTTAAACTTTCCCCCATGGTTATAACCAATAGCAGCCATCCCCTCCAAAACCTCAGTATTGGGGATGGAAACAACCCCACCTTCATCTTGAAGATAAAGTGAACTCCTAATAGAAACTTCAGTAACCACATAAGAACGTCCATCAATGGTAGCATGGAGTTCAAGTGGGCGACCCAAAACAGCCACAAGTTCGGCAGTATCCCAAAACTGGCGAATCACACTATCATAAACAATTGGGCAAACAATAAAATCATACCTGAGGTTAAAAGCCTCAATAAACTCTAGGATGTCTGTGAAGTCGTCACATTTAGGACCATCTCCCAGATACGCTACCTTATTGTGAGCGGGTTGGTAGAACAAAGCAGCCATTGATGTTGATTGGAAGGGATGGAAGGTGACTGATCAGAGATTGAGAGAGTAGGAGCGTGTGTGTGTGTTATGGTTGTGATGAATGAGTCAAGGGGGGTAATTGACCATAAATAATGGTCTTGTAACTGATCATTGACCCCTAATAATGTGGGTTGCCCTTTCAAATTAGGCAGTTAATGTAAAAGTAACCACTTTCCCCTTTTAACTTTATTTGCAAATCCTAGTTACCAAAGTTAAATTAGATGATATATACCAGAATTAGCTCGCGTTGACTAAAAGTCAAAACGCATAAGGGTCAACACCAGAAGCACATGGTGGTCAATAGAAGTCAACAAAGTGAATAGTGACCCAAACCAAGACTAGAAGCAAACCATAAATGATAAGGAATGATTTTTATCCACTAGAAGTTGAAGACTTCCACCAGAAGTGAGCAAAATCCTCCACTAGAAGTAGCACACACCGCAAAAACCCATACAATCTGTTGTTAAAAACTACCAATATGTTAATTTGTGCAGGTAAATATGTACACTAAGCCTCCCCTTAGGCTTAGCCTCCCCTCAATCCTAGGTCTCAAGGATTGACCATTCCAATGTGAACCACCAAGTGGTTGAACCGAGGACCATCAAAGGCTTTAGTCAACAGATCAGAAACATTATCATCCGTATGAACCTTAAGAACCTGTATCAACTTCTTCTCATTGGCATCCCAGATAAAGTGGTGCCTAATTTCAATATGTTTTGTACGTTGATGAAAAACCGGATTCTTCACAATGCAGATAGTGCTTTAGTTGTCAATGAAAATTTTGGTGTTCATAAAGTTGAACCCATAATCAAGCATCTGATTTTGTATCCACAAAACTTGTCCACAACAACTAGAAGCAGCTACATATTCAGCTTCTGTTGAAGGAGTAGCTACTATCGTCTGTTTCTTGCATTGCCATGAGATAAGTCTTCGACCCAAAAACTGACAACCACCAGTAGTAGATTTTCTGTCATTATTAGCACCTGCATAGAACTATCACTATATGCTTCAAGAACAAAAGGTGATTCTCTAGGATACCACAAGCCTAGCTTGGGTTGAGCCTTGATGTACTTGAAAATCTTCTTGACTGCATTCAAGTTAGAAACCATTGGAACCACCTGATGTATAGAACAAGAACTGACTGCAAACATAATATTCGGACGTGATGTAGTCAAATACATGAGTGAGCCAATCATGGACCTGTACATGTGAACATTTACCGAAGGATCTGGCTCATTCTTGAGTTTGACTTTAGCAACTTCATAAGGTGTTGTTGCTGGTCTAAGAGGATCCATATCAAACTTCTGAAGGATCTCATGAAGATATTTATCTTGACTTATGAAGAATCCATCCGACTGTTGCTTGACTTGAAGACCAAGGAAAAATGTAAGTTCTCCCATAGCACTCATCTGAAATTCGCCCTTCGTCAGTTGTTCAAACTCATCACACCATTCCTTTTTGGTAGAACCAAAGATAATGTCGTCCACATAAACCTGAACAAGGATAATGTTCTTGGTATTCCTCTTAAGAAATAGTGTTTTGTCAATTGTGCCTCTTCTATAGCCATGTTTTAACAAGAAAGTGGAAAGACGCTCATACCAAGCTCTATGAGCCTGATGAAGTCCATAGAGAGCTTTGAACACTTTGTAAACTTTCTTGGGATGAAGGGTATCTACAAAGCCTTTAGGTTGAGTGACATAAACGTCCTCATCAATCTTGCCATAGAGAAATGCACTCTTGACATCCATCTGAAAAACTGTAAAGCCCACATAAGAAGCAAAAGCCAAAAACAGACGAATGGTCTCAATCCTAGCAACAGGAGCAAAAACTTCAGTGTAGTAAATGCCTTCAAGTTGTGTATGACCTTGTGCAACCAACCTCTCCTTATTTCTCACCACATTACCCCTTGCATCTTTCTTGTTTTTGAGAATCCATTTGGTACCAATTGCTGTCTTTCCATCCGGCAAATCAACTAGAATCCAAACATTCTGAAACAAGAACTGCTGCATCTCCTCCTGCATAGCCTCCACCCAACTTTGATCCTCAAGAGCATGAGAGACTGATCTAGGTTCAACCTGTGAAAGAAAACAAGCAAACAAACAATGTTGAAAGTCCGTATGATTATTACGCTTTTGGTCCTCAATATAGCTCGCAAGAGCATGATGATCAGATGTTGCTTTCTTATGCATTCTGTGAGTCTTTACCGTAGAACCAGGATCTCCAATGATTTGATTAGTAGGATGGTCTTTGTGTGACTGCAACACTGGATTGGAAGCTACTTCTACTTCTGGTGCCAAGTTATTAAGATCCCCAACAAAGTCATCATCATATGAAGCAGAGTCGAAAATGCCATCTATTGGTTGCTTATGAATATCATCCTGCTTGGTAGAAGACTTCTTTTGATAGTTTCCCAGGTCAGAAGGACTTGAGAATCTAGTAGGGGAAGTGGAATCACTAGCCGGACTACCAATATGTATTAAACTAGCACTAGGAGTAACAGTTGGAGTACTAGGAGCAGCTTTGTCAGCAGAAGTATTCAAAGGAAACTCAAAGCCACCGTGAGCAGCTGCTGTAGCAGCTTCTAGTTGTTGCTTGAGTAATGTGTTAAGAGCTCCTTGTGAGTCCAATATATCCGATGGAGTTGCATCACTAGGAGTAGTAGGAGAGAGTGTGGTAGAATAGGATGGAACAACAAAAATATCATCCTCGTCATCTGAGTCTAAAAGACGAGAATGAGCACCTGCACTAGAAGTTGCAAACACTTGTGGACCTGCATCATGGTTAGTTTTGAAACGGAAATATCCTAATGAATCACTAAGATAATCAAGATCAAAATACCATTCAGGACCCTTGCCTTGTATGTTTGACTTCTCCTCAAAATACCTGAGATTTATAGTTTCAATTACTCGCTTGGCTTGGAGATTGTAGACACGATAAGCCCGAGAGTGAGCTGAATATCCCACAATGTATCCTTCATCTGCCTTGCCATCAAATTTCCCCAAATAGTCACTAGTATTCAGAATGGTGACAGGACACCCAAATGGCTTCAAATGAGCAATGTTTGGTACTTTAGCTGTTAGTAGCTCATAGGGAGTCTTCTTGTGAGGATTTGTAATAGAAAATCTATTCAAAACATAACTTGCAGTATTGACAACTTCTGTCCAAAACATGGTTGGAAGCTTGGAATCGGCAAGCATTGTTCTCGCAGCTTCTATTAGAGTCCTGTTCTTTCTTTCTGTCACGCCATTCTGTTGAGGAGTTCTTGCTGCACTATAATCTCTTTTGATGCCTTTAGAATTACAAAGTGATATGAGGTCTGCATTTTTGAATTCCGTTCCATTATCACATCGAATACCTTTAACCTTCTTGGACAACTGATTCTATATAAGTGTAATAAAGTCCTTGAGAATTGAGTAGGTCTCACTCTTGGCAGCCATGAAAAAAACCCACGTGAACCAGCTATACCCATCAGTTACCACAAGGCAGAATTGTTTGTGGTCAATGCTCCTAATATAGGTAGGACCAAATAAATCCATATGTAGTATCTGCAATGGTTCAGTTATAAGGCTGAGAGCAGTAATGGCCTTGAAGGATGCTTTATGTTTTGCCTTTGCTGCATGCAAGACAATTGATATCATTTTTAAATGACTTGGGAGGTAAACCAGAGACCAGATTCAGATTCGCTAGTTTGTGAATGGTCTTGAAGTTCACATGTCCCATCCTTCGGTGCCATTTAGTGGCTTCATCTTCTGAGGCTTTAGCAACCAAGCATGCTAGTTGACCAGTAGGATTGACTTCATTCAGCTTGATACTATAGAGGTTGTGTCTTCTAGGGATTCTTGAGCAGAACCTGTGAGTCATCCGGGAGTTTAAAGTCTTTGGATAACACTAGTGCATCAGTATCCGTAAAGAGGACAAACTGCTTCTTGTCACAAATATGAGAGACAGATATCAAGTTGAAGTGTTGAAGTGCTTCCACATAGTAGACCTGTTCAAAATTAAGATTAGGCGTCTGAATCGTTCCTTTGCCAGTGATCCTTCCTTCACCTCCTCCAAAATAGACCTTTCCTCCTTGAAATGGTACAAAGTTAGATAGAAGACTTTTATTTCCTGTCATGCTCCTAGAGCATCCACTATCAACAATTCCTAGAGTAGGATCTTGGTATGGAGTAACCTACAACAACAAGAGAAGAGATATACAAAAGTTAGTGTCTTAAAGGGACCCAAACCTTTTCAGGTTTGAGCCTGCCTTGTGGATCTTTAGTAGATAGCCAAGAAGATTGATGAGATCCACCATTGTTCTTAGGTTGCCTATTCATCATATGGGTGTTATTGTTTAACCAAGAACAACCTGCTGAGGGCTTAACAGCAGTTCCCAGATTTCCCAACCCAAAATACATGTGGTCAAAATTAAATGCATAAATTGGATTAAAATTCTGAAAATAGTTACTGGTTGGTCTATTTGGTATAAATCCAGTGTTTCTTCAATCATCAGAAGCTAATGGAGAGGTCCTTCTAGAAGAAGAAAAAGATGGAGCACATGGGTTTAGTCTTCTAGAAGAATATGGAACAACTCCTGGTGGACCAGGAGCAGGAAATGCTTGATATACAGAAGAATGTTTGTCATAAAAATCACAATCTTTAATCAAATGAAATTTACTCCCACAAACAAAACATGTTTTAAACGACCTTTTATTAGAATGACATTGTTTCATACTGCTAACATTATTACACACAATTCTAGGAGAAACATTCTTCCTAGGACTCAATAAACCAGGACTAGACACTGTTGAAGTAAAAGCAACTCTCTCTTCACTCTTCCTAGCACTAGTAGCAGCATGGTCATTTGACTTGGAACTTGCAGGTCTCGACTCTTCACTTGAACCACATGATGCAGAGTCACTGGCTTTGTCACTGAAAGAACACGAGACAAAGTCATTAGTATTGGTAGAACTTTTTGGGGACTCATGCATCTGTGATCCATCCAAGTCATTATGCCTAGAAATAGGCATGAAAGTTCCTGAAAGAGGTGGAGGGACAGCATGCATTTCTGCTGCTGGTTTAAACCTATTGTAGCTAGGTGTTCCCTCTTCCTCCTTGTCAGGATCAAAGACACTTGAAAAAGATAAATCAAACACATCTTCTGGATCAATATATTTATCAAATCCTAACCCTCTTTTAGTCCTACCAGACATACTACTATCAATTAATTTTGAAAGATTCTTAGGTGCCTTTTGCCATTTTTCAAATCTTAGAAGTGTAGCATCTAATTTTTCCTTCATGTCTTGTTTATCTTTGATATTGTCATCTTTTACCTTTTCAGTATATTTAAGCATACTGGTTGTGTTTTCTAAATCAATGTTCAGTATCCTAATTTTATCCTCGTACTCACGTTGAGTATCTTTAAGCCACCTCTTTTGTTGTTCTAATGTTTTTAAAGAAGCCTTATATGCTTGAACTTCGAAAAAATACTTATCATTCTGATCATTTAAGTCATTATATTGAGACAACAATTCTGAATATTTATCATGACAACCAAGAGGGCAATGTTGTACTTGAGGTGAAATGCCCATAAGAGCAAACTCTTCTACTTCCTCGGCATCAGACAGATTCCCAGCAATCATTGCAAACACGTCAGTAGAAGGCTCAGCTGTTTCCAGGGTAGCATTCTGATGATCATTCCAGTTGACCATAGAGTCAACAGACACCAACGCCTTCTTATCATCCTTCACCTCCTGAATCTTAAAAGCTGAATATCTGCTCTTCTCCTGGTCATGCTTGTTAGGGCATTCCCTTGTAAAGTGACCTTGCTGCTGGCAGTTATAGCATCGAACCTTGCTTCTGTCAAACCTTGCTGGCTCTCTTTGGTTATAATTAAATTTTTGACCGGCTTTCTTCTCAAACTTGTGAACCCTAAGAGTGAGCATGGCCATCTGCCATTGAGATCCATTTCATCCAGGTCAAGTTTATCAACCTGTTTGAAGTCATCAAAAGCAAGTTGCTGTTGAGCATCAACGTCAGCAACAAAAGAGTGAAGAACAGCTTCTACCATGCTACCAGACTTGGCTTTTGGTTCAGGAGTAGAAGTATGCTGAAAAGTATGTTGAGAAGACACGGTATTGCTTGGGCTACTAGCATAGGACATGGGACTAGATCCATAGAACTCACAAAGGCAGAGTTAGCAGGAGTAGGAAAAGAATCACTTGAGTATCCCCTCACATGAGGCTTAAAGGTTTTGAGCTTATGAAACAAATCATCAAAATTAAGATAGTCAAGCCCAACTTTTGCTTTGAGAGAGATTACCACCTGATTCCATGAGTAGGGTAAGGCTCTGAGAAACCTTGCATTGATATCACCATCTTCAGGTTTCGACCGAAGTTGATTCAACTGGCTCAATATCTTTTGGAACCTGTCACCCTTGATGGATACCTTCAGTTTCTGAGATCTTGAAGTCTGTGAATTCATCTCTCAGCATGGATCTTTGCATTTTCTTTGACTCCTCATTCCCCTCAAACCTTGCTTTTATTCCATTCCAGATTTCTCTAGCATCATCCAGATGATAGAAGTCACCCATGTGATCATCAGGAAGAGACTGAAGCAAAATAGTTTTTGCTTTGATCTCCTTCTGAACAGCTATGATTTCTTCATGAGTTTTAGGGTCAAGAAGAGTAATATTACCATTCTTGTCTCTTCCAGTCAACTTCCTGCTGTTTCCATTCAGAATGATCTTCCAAAGGTCTTGATCAGTGTTGGTGATCCAACATTCCATCTTCATTGCCCAGCTATCATACTCGTCCTTTTTTAGAAGAGGAAACTTACCATTTGTGTTGGAAACCGTAGCAATGATCTGCTGAGGTTGCTGTGTTTTAGGGGTACTGTCTTCTCCTGTTTGTGTAGAACTTGAGGCAGACATGATTAAACAAAGATGTTAGTAATGAGAAAAATTGATTCTTCTTGTACAGAGACTCTCCCAGGCTCTGATACCACTTGTTGGGTCCACTAGATGTGGATATTGCAGCCTGTCAGGAACGGTGAACGACTTCTGTAATCACAAGTCTATTCACAGAGAGACTCTATACAAATCACACAATATAAGTGCGGAATACAAATACTATGAATAAGAAGAACAGAATAACTATAATGACTTGATCCTTTTCTAAGGATTTCTAATATTAATAAGAACTAGAATTATATTTGATGAAGGTGTGTAAAACCCTTCTGCATAAGGTTCCTTTTATACTACAAGGAAACCCTAATACATCATTAACCAAAACGTGTAAAACTGATATGCATATCCTTTCTTAACATATCTCATGCATATCCTAACAGAATAATAACTAAATAATAAAGTTTGACTTTCTATAAGACCAGGAGCACGACTTGCTCCTACTACTACTATGACCAAGAGGAACTACATACCTCCTAGTCTACCTATTACAAAGAACTATTCCAATGGTCCTAACAAGTTGTTTTCTTGTTTTGCATGTATGTGTGAAAGTGGTAAAGAGTTAGCTATTTTTTGTTTAGTGGTTTGCAAGTAGGATGAGACATGTGTCTCATGTGAATGGAAAGTTTTGACAACAAGCTCCCCATGGGCTTAGGTTGCCGCCACATGGTGAGGGGGTGGGACAAGTATAACTTGTTTCATCCCCTTATTAATTTACGGATACTCCTCGATTCTAATTACCTCGATTTACATGTCCTCGGGTCGTTTTACGAAAAACGTTTTTATAAATTATGAATCAACGGCACAAAATGAATCTAATAAAAATTGTCACATCAAAAACGGAGTTCAAAATCGTAAATACGTAAACCTAGGGTTTCTGGTTTAGTCGTAAAAGACGCTAAATTATGCATGTAAGTCCTAATCTCTTCTCGTAAATTTGTGAGTTTATGAACCAGCACAAATTTAAAATTCCCAAAATAATATTCAAGGATAAATTTATTTCCTGAAATGTCGGACTGTCACCAAAACGGTGACATAGGCACGTAACGTAGAATTCTCCAGTTTTAGACGTAGTCGATGCTACTTTAAGACGTAAACCCCAATTTCTTCCCAAAAATGAGTGAGTTCATAATATAACATTAAAGTAATGATTTTAAATAATACTTGAGAATAAAATATCGACCATAAATTGACGGATTGTCACAACATTTACCCCTAAACAGGATCTTTGTCCTCAAAGATCAATTTATCTTACTACTCGCTTCTTATAGAGTTAGAGCCATGTGGGTAATTCCTCCACATTCGGTCTTTTCTCTCAAGTGTAATTCATTTCAATACACGAGTTTCATCAAACATAACTATGGGAATACGATCAGGCTTAATGTTGACTTATTTTCTCTATCCCTGATGTTCACGGGTTTTTGATGAATGCAAATTTTTGCCGATCTAAACTTCATCAAGAATTAATCAGATTTTCACTTGATAGACATTTTATCAAGTTCGATATAAGAAACATAATTCACGCAGCCCTTGAAGTCCTAGGGTAGATCCAGCTTATATGCCTTTCAAACCAATCTTTTACATTATCTCAATGGTCCCATACAACGGGGATTATTTCCCATGATTTTTCAGATCATCAATTCATTTTTCCAGGGTGAAAATTTTTGGCATAACTTCGCTACCCATCCTGCACTTCAAGATCTACATTTCATATTCAAATAACCTCCTGCCCACTACCGGCAGTCAATAATCAGATCCTAATTTCAACAATCATTTCAGGTCTCGCGGTTCGGGTATTTTGTAAGGTTAGGTTTGTCAACCTAGGCAACCTTAAACCTAAAAGACATGTCCAACTCACAATGGGTGTATGTCGGGTATCTTCATCCCAACACCCACCTACAGATGCTCTTATATTTAGATCCTCACAAGGCTCGATCTCAATCCTAATACGAAAATTTTCAATGATAATCTCTCCAAAGGAAAACGATTATCCCGTTCATTACCAAAGGTCAATCATTCAAACATAAAACAAGACTTCTAGTGTTTTTTATCGTTACTTTACCTCGTCCCTTCGATTGGGGTGGTAAACAGTACTCTCATCAAGGTTCGTTCACAATGACTTCTGAGCAAATCTCTAGAAATTCGATGCGAAGTGAGGATCTTGATAGAGATGATCGATACAGGCACACTATGTTTACACAACTCCTTTAAATACAAAGAATCAATTTCTTCATCGAGAATCTATCATTAACGGGAATGATATTAGTAGATTTGGTCAGTCCGTCGACGATGCCCCCAAATCGAATCAAATTCAGATGATGACCTTTGCCAGAGTTAGACGTTTACTAATGTATGAGGCGATGTATGCCTTCATAATTTGCCATCAGTATAACTTTTTCAGATAAAGATACATTAAATCAGAAATGGCATGAATATAATACTTAATCTTATGAGATTCCAACATGACTAAATCTCAAAATCTCCATATTTAGGCAACCACGAGTGGCCTTTTAAACATTTAATGCCATCGGCTCTAATTTCTAATGGTTCACATTAGCTGTGAAACTCTTTATTGTTATCTATATTATCCTTCTTACAAGCATCAGTTATTTCTAAATTTCTCGGGCAACTTATTTTGCACGGTCATTACTAAGGAACACATCTTAATTGATTCTTTATTCTTTCTACATAATGTGTCAGTATCTACATTCACCTTCCCTGATGAAACAATTATCATGATCACAATTCACTCAAAAATTCTTTCTTCATATTTTCTAAGTTTTAGTTTCGTCTCAACTATCATCTTTATTATTTTTGCTCAATCCGATGTTTAAAGCGTCGATAATTATTACAAGTAATTAAATAATAAATATTTAATTTTTATGAAACGTAAACGTAAAAAGTTTTAAATTTCTCAGTTCGTCCAATTATAGAAAAATGTTCAACCTAAGTTTGAATTTAGTTAACACGATCTTTGTTGATTTATCGAAAAGAATTAATAAGATCCATAAATGTTCGAAAAATCTTTTGTTTATACTTTGGTCAAAATTTTCTTAGTTGAAAAAGCAAAAATTGTCGTTTCAAATTCCAAGTCCTGGTTTAAATGGTTTTTCCTCAATTCCTCCTAGGTTGTCTTTGAGGTATACACAAACATTTACTCCTAAGGGAGTTTAGTTAAATGACATGGGTAGGGAAGGAATGATCTCTTAAAAATCCTTTGATAAAATATCTGTCAAAACATTTTGCACTTTCTTTTTGGTAAAACCCAAAGCCTTAATGGCTCTAATATTTGAAGAGTCAATATAGATTTCATTATCTATTAATCACATGGTAAAATAATGTAAAGGATTAAGGCTTAAGTCATATGTTAAATATTCAAGGTACAGGTTTTCATCGCTCGGCCAACTCATGGCAGTCTATAAATGATTATTAACTCCTTCCTATTCTTATAAACAAACATATGGTCCTTAATGATCACAAGCATGAATTTATCAAATTACAGCCTACACACATGATTCACCAAATTTATGGATGCTACATGTGCATTGGTCAATCCAAACGACATACATGAAACTTATAATGTTCATTACAAGTTTTGAATGTAGTGATTGGAATAGATAATCTTCTTTGTGGACGCGAAGTTGATGATTACCATGCCGCGGATCAAATTTTGAATATACGCTAGAAACTTGTAAATGGTTGAACAAATCTTCCATCTTAGGTAATGGATATCAATTTCGATCGTCAATTTACATAGTTCACGGAAATCAATAAATATAAGGAATAATAACGCCATAGCTCTTCATGATGACGAGCTCGGTAGAATAAAAGCTTTCTCCGACAACTCTCCCAGTTGTATGGTAATTCTTTTAATTCAGATGGTGCTGACGTATAATGCACATGCCACAGGTGCAGCACCGGGAATATAATCAATACCAAATTCAACTTGCCTTAATAGTGAAAGTCTAGGTAATTGACCAGCAAATACCTCCTAAAGTTTAAGATAATGGAAACATCTTTTAGTACATCCACCTTAAGTTCTTTCTAGATTACAAGATCTATGACTTGTTCATAACCATTCATGGTAAAATTTCATGTCTAAATGCAGGATATGGTCATCCATCAAGAATTATCTAGATCACTTTTGATAATCAACATCTTATCTTTTAGGGGATTCTACACGGGTTCCCATCAATTAAGACAATGACATTATGTCATAATCAATCAATCCATTTTAATGGCACTACCAAATTTCCAGTTTTATTACTGTTGATAAGATGTGAACTTCTCAAAAGACGATTAATAACTCATAATCCTTCACACATTTAAGGATATCTGGAGACATAACTAACAGTAAAGAGTAAGGTCAACACATAATTTACGCGAGAGAATTTCAAATCAGATAAAGACGAAAACATTAACGAATATGAATATATCCCATGTTTTCATGATTTGAGTACGCATTCGAAAGCTCCTCGGATCGTTACCCAGGTCATTCAAATGAAATCTAATTAAAAGAAATGATAGGAACGTCGATACACCCAGTCGGGTATCAACACTCGGTAATTAGATACTTTTCCAAATAATCTCACTACGAGAGAATTGGACAAGAAAGGGTTGTCAATTGTCAAATAAGACAATATCCACAGATGAGTAAATTCGAATCAGAGGAATAAATGGTACGGGCACATATGTAGGTGTCCCTAACAATACGTCCCTATTTTTGCACTTCTTGCAGATCTCATAAAGTTTAATCTTTCAAAACTTCAAAGAAAATGTAGTGTTTATTAACACTTTCATCGTGACTACTAATCAGCCTTGCATGGTCCTTTCCAAATTGTATGTAGGCGCGCAACTATATACAATTTTAGGATTAACGATGCAATACTCAGTTCGTCAAAACTTTGTCATCATGTTTAAAATATATATTCATATTTAATTATGAAATAAAAATAAAAATGATTTTACCGAAATGTTCATCGTTATGAAAGTATTCCAATTTACAAGAGGTTTAATAAAAACTTTATTTCGACAATAACTACTAATAGTACCAATTTAAATAACTCATATAAAATGAGAATTTCATATTTTCCCCCAGATGGTATCGTATTACTTATAAAAACAATGAGTGATCTGCAAAAGGAGTGATGAAGAGTTGTTCACCCAGAACTAACTACAATATGATAGAAAACGATCTTAGCCAAATATTCATGAGGTTCATGACCTCAATTGCACTCAGGAATATAAAGAGAAGAATCTACAACACATCTATATCCGAAATGAGTACTTGCTCAAAGATTGCATCACTAATGCGAACATTAGGATGAAGCAATAAAAGATAGATAACATCGATACATGTAAAATTTAGCAATCAAATGTATTCTTTTCATTAATCGCAAACAAGTAAAAAATTGTACCGTAACACATTACCTGTCGCCATGTCATATAATTCTAAGGACTCATCCTACCAACTGATGTCTCAGTTAAGTTAGGGATTTTAAAAGATACCACAATGAATACTAATCTACATGAGTCATTAGGTGTTCCACGTGTCCCGAAAGATCCATCGGTCCCAATTTCAGAAGAAGATTTCTTCGATTTATTTCTTGGACACTGGGCATCCTCGTCATTGGACAGTGGTCTAGGAACAACCCTTAACACGAACAAACAATCATTTAAAACCTTATAATTCAATCAAAGGACTTAACGACTTCCTCTTAACAATCTCTTATTCCATACAAGTTAAATTTTACTTAATTCAAGTTTCAACCAAATCATACTCAATGCGATATCCTACCTCATTCTCCAATACTTTCAACCTTATTCTTAGATCTTGAAAGGGCAATAAAAGTTCGATATGAACAACACTTAATTTCCAATCCTATAGCTCTTACAACAATAGTTATCAAATGAGTCACTAGTATGAAATGACTCATACATTCAATTATACTTCTCGGAAAGATACTAGTGGCATGAGGCTTTTGGGTAAAGGTTCCAATGACAGCCTCAAGTGCAACATTCACCCTTTCGATTTCAAATTTAAGAATTGGGTGACACCGAATCAGATGACACCTTTCTAGGTGGTAAGGTTTTGTCAAACTCCACTCTATAAGGAAAGATCGTCATGACATCGATATCAGATTTAATTTTGGCAATTCTTCTTCAAGATCATAATCAACTAATATCAACATTTCTACGAATATCAACCATTTTTTTGGGATCATAAACATCCACAACTTGGTTTAGATCTAGGATAGCTAGATTTCCTACAGGAATAGCTTCGATTGATTTACTAGGGGAGTTAGGGTTTCTTGTGACAATCTACGTCGTATAAATACCTCTTATAATTATTAAAATAATCATCAAACAATCATGTAATCAAATTACAACATATATATATATATATATATATATATATATATATATATATATATATATATATATATATATATATATATATATATATATATATATATATATATATATATATATATATATATATATATAATCCAAGTTATATATATTAAAATAACACTTCTCAGTCTGGCCTTGTCGGTAACTCGAGAATTCTTCGGCACCGTTATAGTTAAAAGATTTTTAGACATTTTGAGAAAAATGTTTATAGTTAAAAGATTTTGAAATGTTTTATTCAAAACCTTGGTTTTAAAAATCTTTCGTTCTCTATAGCGAGAGCTCTGATACCAAACTGTAACACCCCCAAATATTCATACTTTAGTTCAGCGGAAGAGTCGTTGGTGTTGCGGGATAGAACATTACTCAAATCATAGACAACGCTTAAAAATCGTGTCGTTTAATAATAAAGCATTTTCCATTCATGAATATCAAATTACATAAGTTCCAAGTCATAGTATTTCATACAATTTTACAAAATATTTGAATGGAAATTTTATTTGAATGCGGGCCATAAATTCTTGTCGTCTTCCCGAGAATTGCCTTCAAGTACCTGAGATAAAACATGTTAAAAGAAAAGGTCAGCGAAAAGGCCGAGTGAATTCATAGAGTTTAATAAACCATTAATATATCACTGGTATATATAATCGTTACCGAAAATCATTTTGTACAATTCTTTGTCGGAAGCCATAAAATAGGCCAAAGACATTTTATATAAATCATTGTCGTAAATTATAATATAGGCTTTTGCCTTCAAAACCATTATACGAACCAATGTCGTAAAAACATCATACAATACGTTTTATAACATTGTATAGAATTTAATAAAAACCGTTATATAAAACCAAAACATAAACATAATATCAGTAATAAGACCCCGTATTGCTAGTCAAGCAATATTGTAATTCAATGCGTATATCAGTATTTTTGTTATTGGATTATTATAAGCCGCATGACATTGCTACCTTACTATAACAAACAACGGGTAGCTAACCCGTAATTCCTTTGCCCATCTAAAACAGCGTGTCGTCACAATAATCACGCTTATATAAATCTTCTCATACATAAATTCGCTTACCAATCAATGTGGCACGACGGGGATCAACCGTCAACGCGCGAACTGGGGTGATCTTCCCCAAATAGTACTATTATATGCATATGCGTCTACCACATCCCGGTAGTTCACAATTCATGCTAATGGGACTTTTAGTGACATAACCTAACTCATAATAATCCATTTCATCTCATTCATCGGGTAATATAATCATTCATCGGGTCATATAATCATTCGGGTCCATATCAATAAGCAAACAATCGGGACAACTGGTGTCCTATTTTTATTAAAACTAACATGTTATCTCCCTTCCGGGTTTATAAAACATTTCATAAAACATTTAAAAGAGTGCGAGGCTATGAACTCACGTTGATTGGGAAAGGCGGGTTATCGGCAATTTGGATGTACGGTACGTGCTTCAATCACGGAAACCTAGACAAATAATACTCGTCTTAGACTCTTGTCCAATGACTTTATAAAAAACAATGGCTACGTATATATATGATGACATAAGTATGATGATGATCAAGTGGGATTTTATCTCTTCATACACATTATAGTGTTATGTGTTAGTCAAATTTTTGACTAGTTACACTAGTTTAACTTGTTTACATGTTGAGGCCCAATAAGCACATTATAAGCCCAATGCATTATATTAGCCCATTTTATACTTTTAATATCAGGCCTATACTCATATGTTGGGCCCAAGTGGGTTAAGCCCAATGAGTAAGTCCATTAGTGTTTAGCCAAATTAGTTGGGTTAATAGTCCAATAAGGCTATTTTGGCCCGTTAATGTCCATAAGTTATAAAGCTAGGATTTTATGGGGTTTTACTTGTAAAATGTACTTATACATCAGTATACGAGTTATAAAAAGTTTACATTAGACGGGTCCGACCGTCTAAGTTTTAATTGACGAAAACGTTAATCTTTCGGTTTTAGCCGAAAAGACGTAAAACTTATGTATATAGTTTTATAACTTATAAAACATATCAATTTGTAATTTTTATAAAATGTCACATTTACTTATCAAATTATATAACTTATGTATAATTAATATATAAGTTAGTGGGTTTTAGGTATACATTGTATATTAGTTTTACTTGAGTGCTAATTTTATAATATATACTTTTATTTTACAAATCTGATTATGAAACTCACTTTCACCATTTTCACCATATATTGAGTTCTACAAGGAGATAGAATCTCATTTTTGGGAAGCACAAACTACATAATGTGTGCTACAATTAACTCCGTTTCAGCTACTGCTCAATCATCCTCTAAATGTCTCTAACAATTCGTCCAAAACAGACTATACAGATTTGAACTTCAATAATGTTTTGATCATATCTCACTCATTTTATGGATTCCATTGATTGGCCAACTCTCACATATGTAAAAGTCACATACCTTACTGTATATTAAATTACCCAAGTCATTTTAACAAGTTATCATATGGTTCTTTACTGTTTTACACAGCCTACAATTTAGACATGATTTTAACATCTTTTCATGTAGCTTTTAATCATTTTAACCAAATTTATTAACACAAGATCCCCACATAATACTTTGATCATCATTCATCATCATATACATATACATAATTGAAGAAAATACATGAATACATATTCAAAATAATAAGAAGATAGGAAGAAACAGTCTCTATATCACTCAATAAGATGAAAGATTGAGATTTTTGGATGAATAAGACTTGGTTTTGGGTACCCAATCTTATGAGATATCAACACCACTTCTAGGATCACCAAGTATTTGTAGACTCCTTGAAAAATCAGCCCTTGATCTTCATGAAATCTCCTTGCTAGTTGTTAAGATCACCTCCAATCAACAAGTCTTCTATAGGTTTTCATCTTGTGCAAGTTTAACACAAGATTCATGGTGGAATTTTTGATCAAATGGTGGTGTTGGTGGTGATATGGGACGGCATAGGAGAGAGTAGAGAGAGATTGGAGTTGTTTTCTTGTTTTGCATGTATGTGTGAAAGTGGTAAAGAGTTAGCTAGTTCTTGTTTAGTGGTTTGCAAGTAGGATGAGACATGTGTCTCATGTGAATGGAAAGTTTTGACAACAAGCTCCCCATCGGCTTAGGTTGCCACCACATGGTGAGGGGGTGGGACAAGTATAACTTGTTTCATCCCCTTATTAATTTACGGGTACTCCTCGATTCTAAATTCCTCGATTTACGTGCCCCCGGGTCGTTTTACGAAAAACGTTTTTATAAATTATGAATCAACGGCTCAAAACGAATCTAATAAAAATTGTCTCGTCAAAAACGGAGTTCAAAAACGTAAATACGTAATCCTAGGGTTTTCGGTTTAGTCGTAAAAGACGCTAAATTATGCACGTAAGTCCTAATCTCTTCTCGTAAATTTGTGAGTTTATGAACCAACACAAATTTAAAATTCTCAAAATAATATTCAAGGATAAATTTATTTCCTGAAATGTCGGACTGTCACCAAACGGTGTATGTAAACATAGGCACGTAACGTAGAATTCTCCAGTTTTAAACGTAGTCGATGCTACTTTAAGACGTAAACCCCAATTTCTTCCCAAAAATGAGTGAGTTCATAATATAACATTAAAGTACTGATTTTAAATAATACTTGAGAATAAAATACTGACCATAAATTGACGGATTGTCACAGAATATGTTAATATTCATCTATATAGGTCAATGATTGGTTCATTGATGTATCTAACTTCTTCAAGGCCAGATATTATGTTTGTTGTGTGTGTCTATTCAAGGTTCCAAGTTAATCCAAACGTGTCTCATCCACATGCTGTGAAGAAGATTTTTAAGTATCTTAAAAGTCAGCCTAATTTAGGATTTTGGTATCCTAGAGATTCAACCTTTAATTTGGAAGCTTACTCAGACAGTGATTATGCTGGAGCTAATCATGATAGGAAATCCATAACAGGAGGTTGTCAATTCCTAGGCAGAAGACTCATATCATGGCAGTGTAAGAAGCAAACCATTGTTGCTACTTCTACAACTGAAGCTGAATATGTAGTTGCTGCTCATTGTTGGGGACAAGTACTTTGGATTCAAAATCAGTTGTTAGACTATGGGTTCAACTTCATGAACATCAAGATCTACATTGATAATGAAAGTACTATCTGCATTGTCAAGAATCCAGTATTTCACTCCAAGACCAAGCATATTGAAATAAGACATCACTTCATAAGAGATGCCTATGACAAGAAGCTTATTCAAGTCTTGAAGATTCATACAGACACCAATTAGCTGATTTGTTGACCAAGGCATTTGATGCAAAGAGATTTGAATTCTTGGTGACACATATTGGTATGCTCAACCAATAGACTGCTGCATATGTTAAGGGGAGGTAATAGCTGTACAATTTTTATGCTAATTTTTATTATATAGTGTATATTTTTGTGTTTTTGATGTGATTGCAGGTTTATAGAATAAGATAAAAGAGGCTATAATGATAGTGTAATGCATGAACTGGTCAATCTTGTGAGGTACCGTTAAGGATCCAAGTACCGCTAGCATAAATCCAAGTACCGAGTATGTTCCATGTACCGCTACATGTCCGTTGTATCGTTAAGGGTCTCTTTTGTAAATTTGGCGGTTTCTTCGTGCTTGTGTTTGTTATTTACATAAAATACTTACTCCAATTATACAATTGATTCACCTAATCTTTTATTCTTATCTCTTAATTCTATAACCTTCTCTCTAATTTTTCGATCATCAAAAATACTAATGGCTGCTTTACAAGTGATCTCTAAGCACAGCGAACCTTGCTCAGAATGATGATTCTCTTGGTTTCCATGCTATGCTCGGATTTTTATCTCGAAGTCATATTCATTTTGCGCTTACTGTAAGTCCTATTGTTTCTATTCCTATTGTTGAACAATTTTGGAATACTGTTGTGTTAGGTACTCGTTTTGATCAACCATGCATTAAGGCAAGGGTGAATAATAGAAATATCTATGTAACTGAGTTATTACTAAGGGCTAGTTTAAGACTAAATGATGAAAATGGACTAAGTATGTTAAACAATACAGAGATACATGATGGCCTTGCAGCCATGGGTTATCAGGGTGTAGGGAAAGTGTTACTTTCTTTAAAGCTTTGTTTTCACCACAATGGAAATTGCTTTTTTATGCCATTATTCATTGTTTAAGCTCCAAAAGTACTTCTTTTGATCAAATCCCTGTTGCATTGGCATCAGCTGGTATTTGTCTAGCAAATAACAGAGTTTTCAATTTTTCAAAATTAATTTTTGAAGGCATGACTAGGAATTTAGAAGGAGTTAAGAAGTTTTTAACGTATCCTAGATTCATTCAGACTTCAGTTAATGACCAAATCCCTTACCTACCAGAGTTAACAAATACATGGGATGTTCCTAACTTTACAAAGAGAACTTTCTCTTTTCTGACCAAACAAGGCAATGCCTTTACAAGAACTGCCACACCCTTATTTGCTCATATGTTAGCCCAACCTGCCAACCAAGAAGGTGAGGATCCTAGCACTGCTAGTGGTTCTCAGCAAACTCCTTCTAACCAGAGTTCCCATTCCTCAGAAGATACTTAATTTTCTTCTCACAATGTTGGTAATTTACCAAATTCATATGAGATGGTCCATACACCTGCTGCTTCCATTGCTGCTAGTGGTTCACCACAAGCACAAGCAACAAAGGTGGTGGATGTTGAAAATTTAACTGCTTTGTGCAGTAGCTTGTCCAAACAGGTACAGGTATTACAAAAGGGGAAGCTTGTTTAAGACAAGAAAATTGTTGAATTGGAGGCCAGTTTAGTCAAGCTAAGGAATAAGGTATCTCCTTGTATGAGGCAGAATAGGTCTATTCAAAAGGCTGCTCTTAAAAAGCAAAGATTCAGAAACCTCAAGAAAAGATAACTGAATGCAACCAAACAGGAGAGGAATTATGAAGAACCACTACCTTCTTCTGATATACAAACAAGGGTCTCTGGAAATGACATCAACTTTGAAGCTGATGATGATGTCATTGGGAATTTTGAAGATGGCAATGGTTTAGAGACTGGTGTGGAAAAGGATAGCTTGGAGCCTACTAACATGGAGCTTCAACAAGAAGAACCACAACCTGCTCATGAGGAACCACAAATTGAAGAAATGTTGGTAACTCAGCCAGAGCCACAACCTCAATCACCACAACTTCAAGTAAATTAGAGTAATTTCTATGAGAAGCTGGAGGAAATTAATGTCCAATTTCCTATATCTTCAACTTCACCTCAAAGGCAATTCTTCTTCCAAAAGAAGAAACATTCTTTCCAAGTACTGTCAAGATCAAGAGTGAGCTATAGATCAGACAAGACTAAGGAGTTACAAGTTGAGAGGATAGCTTCATTGGAAGAAAAAGTATCTAGAGATACTTTTGTAATTGAAGAAACAAGTGTCTTATATTGGTGAAGTCAACATTGTTGAAGATCTAAGTACTGCTAGGCCAACTAAACCAACTACAAGTACTGCTGACATTGTTGAAGACCCAAGTACTGTTAAGCCAACTAAGCCGACTGTAAGTACTGCTAGTGATCAATCTTCACTACATTCTTCTGCAGAAAGTCAAACTCCTTTTGGAGAGGATGAGACTTTAGCTCAAGTACTGCTTGATCTCAGGGAAAACAGTTCAGCTGAAAAAGCAAGACAAGCAGAGATTGAGAAGAAGACACAACAAGAAGTTCTTGCCAAAAAGGATAAAACTAAAGGTAAGAAAGTTCAAACTTCACAGCCCACTAAAGGTATTGTTATTCAACAGCAAGCTAATGAGGATGAAGAAAGATCTTCAAAGCTGAAGAAGAAGTTACCAAAGATTAATCCAAAGGATAAGGGCAAGAAGCAGTTACAATCAGAATCTGAAAATGAAAGTGATTCAGATGATGATATAAACTGTTGGAAATACGTTTTTACGTATTTAGAAAGGATCGGTCACTCCAACGATATATTCAAGTATTGGGCTCGTGATCCAATATGTAAACAATATAGCCCATCAAGCCCACATGTAGGGTGGGCTATATATACCCCCTTCTAGCATGTTAGGAGGGGTTGGTCATTAGTTGTTCAATTCACATTCTTCCTTTTCTCTCCTTCTCTCCTTTCTCTCTCTAACTTTCCCTCTCTTGTTCTTAATCCCTCTCCTTCTTTAGATCAATAATAAAACTTGCACAATCCTAAGAAACTAAGGACCTACAATTGGTATCAAGATCTATGGTTGAATCTTTGGATTTACGTGTTTTGATCTATTGATTTGGTGGTCAAAAAATATTTTTTTTTCTTTTGGTTCTGAATCTGGTATAAATTTTGATCTATTGATTTGGTATAACTTTTGTGACGGGTCAAAATTTATATCTATTGATTTTACTTTGTCTAAACAATTTTTCTAAACAATTTTATTGTCTAAACAATTCTCTTAGTTTGTCTCGGTTTATTGTCTCGATTTGGGAGTCTTGTCACAAAAATCTCTAAAGTATCCGTTTTTTATTGTTTTTATCAACTTTTGTTTCATTCTGTTTTTGTCTGTGTATCTGTCGGAAAAGGGTTTATCATTCTGATACTTTTTCCGACAGTTACAAGTTTTGACTAATTCC
Organism: Glebionis coronaria; assembly: GCA_025667525.1. Lineage (NCBI taxonomy): Eukaryota > Viridiplantae > Streptophyta > Magnoliopsida > Asterales > Asteraceae > Glebionis > Glebionis coronaria. The sequence continues at coordinate 512,357,908 of CM046879.1, read as the reverse complement.
GATACATTTTCAGTTATATATGCTGATAGTTGAGTTTTAATACACCTTTGTTTTAGGAAAAACAAGGTATAATGCGGGCAAGCGTTAAGTTGCACGTTTTAGAAAAACGCGAAACCGAACAAATGCGGGTTCGTTCTCGAGGAGGTGTGTGGATTAATGTGCCAAAATATATAATCAAAGGTTTAGGGTAGTGTCGTTTTTAGATGAGAAAAGAAAGAAAAACTAAGACGGACTACAATTACAATTAAACTACGACGAAAGACGTAAAACGCGAACGTAAGTACGTAAAACGTGAAAATTTAAAAATTTTAAGCTAAAAACAAATTAAAAATGAAAAAGTAGTTCAAAATAATATAAATAAGGATAAAAATCCAATAAATATATTTTTAAACCTTTTATTAATTAAATATTCAATTTTTAATGCTAATTAAAGCCCAAAAATTAAATATAATTAAGAAAAAGCCCAAAATATTATTTTATTGGACAAATAACTCACTTATATTATTTATAAACTAAAAAGTATTTTTCCTAAATTTTAAAAACTATTTTTCTATTTTTAAATTAGAAACTAATTTAAAACTAAAATAATTATAAAAAATAATAAAATAATGCCAAAAATAATTGAACAATTTTAAAAATCCTAATTTACTCTAATGAATAGTAGAAAAATGAAAAAGTTTGAAAAATCAAATATTTTTTCACTAAAAGACAAAACAGTATACAATTTAAACCCTAATTAACTTAAATTAATTCTAAAAATTAAATAAAAGGTGAACAGTAAAAACTTTTTTAATCAAAAATCTTAAAATGTTTTTCCTAATTTAAGAAAAATGTTTAAACTGAAAAACAAGTATTTTTGGCACTAAATGCCAAAAACAGAAATAATAAAAGTTAATTAAAAAGGCTAATTAATCTAAAAAATATAAAATGAACAGTAAATAAAAATCTAATTAAACAGAAAAATCATAAATAAAATAAGAAAAATAACAAAACTGGTTTCAAAGTCTAATTCCAATTTTAGGTCACTAAAGACAAAAAATTAAGAAAACTGACAATGACATGTGACCACCTTTTGTCCTCTTGCTTAGCAGGGGAAACTTTTACACTAGCAGTGGGAAGTTAGTTCCCACTGCCTTCACAAAAAATTGGATCTGGGCACTTTTGTGCCTAGATCTTGTTGGTTTCTTGGTTTTGTGGGCAAACAAAGGCACCCCCACAACCAGTTGGGTTGTGGGAAGTCAACAAAATTGTAAAAACAAGATGCCACTTAGCAAAATTATGCAGAAAAGGCCCAAACTCAGTCACTGATATAGGACTGGGGGTTGTTGGCTTGTTTGCTGATGTGTTTGGCAATTGGGTGAGTTTTGGTTGGCCAAAACTCACTCAATCCACTCACAAACTCCCTCAAAGCAAATGCAAATCCTAACCTACCCTAAATCCTATCAAGCACTAACATTTGAAGGCCAAAATTCTACAAAAACAAGCAGTTATGGCTTAACTGATTTTAGGCAATGATTTGTTTAAAACTTGCATGCAATACTCACCAATTCTTACCAAACCAATCACATTAAACTGATAACAAATAACTCTTGCCAAATTGAGTGAATTTAACTGATTTTAAAACACTTGTATCCCACAAACTGTTTCTAAAACCCGAATCCAAACACCCCTTAAAAAACTGAAAAATGAAATTTTAACAAAGAACTCTACTCAAGCTTGCATCAAACCATTTCAAATATACCCTAACATGTTCTAATCTATCAGACATGCAATATCTAGCATTTTCCTACCATCCAAACATTCTAACAACCTAAATCATTATCATTCAAAAAATATCAAGCAAGTATAGAAAGACAAGATCAATACCTTGTGACCCTACATCCAGGGATCACTAGGCAGCTTTGCTTTCTCCATCAAGCCCGGGCTTGAGCTGACAAGGTTCAGAAAGTAGCTTGTGGGTATGGAAAGGAGATGATGATGATGAGTTCAAGTAGAAGTCACCATATCCAATATGCCAATTTGTCCCTGCCAAGATTAAACAAGAAGAGCAAAATGACTTGATTAAATAACCACAAAGAGAATAAGCCTAGCTTATTGAGTAAGCTAGCTTATTCCTCTTGGCTTATAAAAATTTCAAAGAAAATCAGATTCCTTAAAAACTTTTTGATTCAAGTGAAAATTTCTCTCTTAAACTGATTTCAAAATAATGCAATGAACTTAAACTAATAAAGAATAACAATGGAACTCATATTTTATGCAAAAGATTAAAGTTCATTTTCATTAATATATAAAATATTACAAAAAATCTGGAACAAAGAAAGAGTGGTCACATGTCGACCCTCTTTATACTATGCTATGGAACTATCTAGAATGCAATGTGAAATCAGAAACCCTAGCAGCTAAAATTCCAAGTCTGCCCTTGATGAGTTGATTTTTGAAGTTGGTCAAATGCAACATGTGATGTGCCAGTGGAATCTTCAATCTTGGACGTTGAGGAGTACTTTGGGAGCAAGGAAAAATATCATAGACGTTGATTTGGTCCTAGAGCACAGTATCACGTGGGTTTGTTCAAGCTGTAGGGGGACAAGAGAGGACAAGAGTGAAAGTGATGGGGTTTTGGTTAGTGGGATGTGATAAGGGTGGCATGAATCACTAATCTGCACCTAATCAAGGGATAACCCTTTGATTTGTGCAAATTAGAGATTAGGGTTTAAGAGGTTGGGGATGATTAAACAAGGGTGTTTAATCTTGTTTTTGGGTTAAACTTATTTAAAAAACATGTTTCCCACAAAATCAGAAAGTTTAGTTAATCTGTTTTTTAAAAAGTGGTGGGTGGAATGCTGACGTGGTGGAGGAGATGAATTTGATTGGTGGAGGAGTGAGTGGAGGGTGAGGTGGCGAGTTTTGGTTGGATGATGGGAGTATCATGTCTGGACAGAAGTAGCCCCTAAGCTTCTTTTCTCTTGTCACTTTGATTTAAATATCCATCAACGCCTGAAATGCATGTAACAACTTTGGCAAAGTTGTCATTTTTGGCACAATGTAATAGCAAACTTTTACCAAGGGTTTAAAATGTACAACTTGCATTCTTCAAGGACCCAATGTGTATATTCTTGAAATATTAGGGACCCAATGTGTAATTTGAGTGTTCACAAGGGTGTAATATGACAAGTCTTCCAAAGTAGAGGGACCAAAGTTGCCAAATCTTAAAACATCAAGGGCAATTTTGTAAATTCCATTTTGGGCCCGGTTCTTTGTGCGGCTTCGTTTCCCGTGTTCGTTATTGCTTCATTCTTGTGATCATTTGTTGATTACACGATATCCGTACCTAAAATACACAAGTAACAAACACGAGCATATATTTGGTATATTTGATGATATTTTATGTATTTTAAGCCCGATTTGGACGATGAGACCATGTATAAAAGCAGGCTCATCACTCCCCCATACTAAACCATTGCCATGTCCCCACGCAATGCTAGAATTAAGTATCGTAGCACTTCCAAAATTCATTTTATGATGACATTTATTGAAGACATAAACTTAAATAAACTACTACACGCGTTTTAGACATAATGTATTGTTTTCATCACGAGAATGTGACTTTTAGGATCATAGAACAAGAACACGTGAATGCTTCGTTAGAAATAATTTCGTCGTCCTCGATTTTCACCCAATTCCATGCTAAGCGTGTAACGAGATCATTGTTATTATAAGTTAGCAACACGAACACATCTCATGAGTGTTAATTACGACCCTAAACTCCCTTATTCCTACTTGGTATCTCTTATATTTTATTTTGTCTTAATGATCACGAGGATACATGATTGACTTATGCGTGAATAGAGATTTAGGTCTAAAAATAGAAACTTAACGGTGTAACCAAAATCATTAAATTAATAATTCATCCTAATAGACAACGATGTTAAAAAATTAAGTCAACAAGAAGGATCGATAAACACGGTTTTATAACGGTTTTGAACATGAGACTTATTACCAAGACTTTTATACGCCCCCTAACGGAAGGACCTTATTATCTTTGGTTTACCTCCATCTTTTATTCAACTTCGCCATGAAGCTTTTATTATGACTTCGGTCTTGCCTTGCCTTTTATTATCCGCCTCATCGGTGGTTTTATTAGCCAAAGACGTATATCCTCACGCTAAAGCGAATTTTGGATCTTTAAAGCTTCGAAGATTAAGGCTTGATTCACTTTCAATTTTGCATAGATTTTAGGCCTTGTGGGGCTTCAAATTGTTTGCTAGATTTAGGTGAGCACTTGAAATCTTATTATTGGGTGAAGCTTTCGATTATTTGGGTTGCCAATACTTCAAAACCGTGACGCTGGCGATACCTTAATGTCTTCCCAATTTAATTACATGGAAGCTATCAAAACAAATTAGAAACCCAAAAATAGTGACTAAACCGCCAAATCAATATTTATTAACAATTTATTATGCAAAAGCGTTGGGAGAATAAGCTAATAATTACTACACATAAGATCGTGACGATTACGAGACTTATAAATAACTCTATCATTTCTCGTCCTCATTTAAGAGACTTAGCCTAAAAAGTTAAGGAATCGAAGCTAAGTGCTCAACACGCACGGTTGAGTCAAAAATTACTCTTATTCTCACCATCGGAAAACCTACATTCGTGTCTTAAACACTTATGAAAAACTAGAAAAATCTTAAAATTTGGCCATTTTTAGCCTTATTTGCAACAAAACGATAACAAAAGATGAATATTGGATTGCGTGGTGACGTAAGCAAGGTGAAGTATCTACTCACCCCCCCCCATACTAAAACTAAACATTGTCCTCAATGTTTCGAGTCTAGGGGTGTAAACACCCCCATACTAGAGACGAAGTCGAATGCTTAATCTCGAGCATGGAAAGGGTAAAACGAATAACCTAAAAGCCGTTTATGAATTATGCTAATAAGATAAACGTTAGAACATAAAAGGATATCATCGGATATCGGAATCTCCAAAGGCAACGATCGAAGCTCGAGTGATCCATAAAACAAACACGAGAGGCTTCAATGATGGCGATGAACCTAATGAATCACAATCACAAACAACCACGAAACAAAGGTTGGAAGAGCACAAGTCCCCTCACATTAGGATTAACTAAAAAGCAATAATATGTACATGGATAAGCATGGGTCTCCCCCACGAGGCACCTTGTTTTTGATAACCGAGTCAAAAGCTTGACTCGAATCCCCATAAATGTGATCATTTAGGGATAATCTTGGTATGGTCATTTTTGGTGGGGCTTACATGTAATCAAGGCCCAAAAGCAACCGTGTATAAAGGCAAAACCTCTATACCGGGATCAAAGATCGTGTCTTCGTTTTCGGATGATAAACGAAACAACACGACTTCAAGTAACAACGTCCCAAAGGGACACAAGAAAATAGCATAAGAAGAGAAGGGTGGGATATTGGTTGGGCATATAAATCGAGTCACTCGAGGTAAACTCATACCGTAAGTGTAGAAGGATCTTCTAGTGACTACTTCGGTAAAAGACCGAGATTTTATCTTAAACGTGATACCGGGGTCAAAAATCTCGTCCTCGGTGGAGAAGTGTGAGGAAACAAATGGGGCTTCCCCCACACTAGGTCCACACAAAACGTCGTCAAAAGAAGTAGACGCGTTCGTAGCAAGCTCAATTAAGCGAGGTGATGACGGAGTTAACATTGGAAAATCTTTAAAATTGATTTTAAAATCATTCCCTTTTTCATTTTTTAACTCATTGTTACGAAAACCCAAGTTGATTAAACTGAAAATATTTGGTGTTTCTAAAACAATTCTAGGCACACTTAAAATTTCCACATTTATCTTGAAGGCGGGAGGAGGATTTGAATTTTTAAAACGTGAATCAATTAACAAAACATCCCCCTCCGGGCTAACGCAACGGTCCTCATCAAACTCGAAAATCGAAAGCGGGTTATCAAGAATACGTTTGATCTCGCAAAAATCTCCATCGGGATCAAAAACGTCTTCTCTTCCTTGTGGAAGAGGTTGGGAAATCAAGTCGTCGATAATCGAGTCGCTAGCTTCAACCGTCGTGAAACTAGGAAAAGAAGGCTCTTCGATTGAAGATTTTGCCTTTGTCGTTTCGACCTCGATATCGAAAAACGTATCAATGTGAGCAAGGCCATCGGCGGACTTCTCACATGATAAATCCAAAATCTCACTCGGTGTGGGATTAGGAGTAAAAGGCTCGTCTCGTGACGATTTTGCCTTGACGGTTTCAACTTTGTCCTTCGAAGGGATCGAACGTGGGTTTTCAAACATTTTAGCAAAACTATTAACACGTCCCTTCGGAATTAATTTTCGTTCATCTTGTAAAAACGAGGGTTCAATGCTTTCCTTAAAAACCTTTTCACATTTTTCTTCTTTAAAATCATTTAATGGAATTTCTTCGTCAAAATTAAGTGTATATTGATTTAGAAAATCCTCAATAATTTCATCCTCATTAGAAAAATTTGGTTCACAAGGTATTAGATTTAAAACTCCCAAGTATCCTACGAGTTTTTCCTTTGGTTTACTTTCAAAAACATTTTTCAAAACTTCGTTGGATGACGTTTTTGTTTCCTCAACGTTTTTGCAAGACGACGAAGGTTGCACGACTCTAAAATTCGAGAGATGTGGATCAATGCGAGACGTATGAGTCTTAGGAGTCGATACGGCTTTTACCTCTCCCTCGGAATTAGGATTGGTGTTGTTAGATAAAGAATTAAATTTTTCCACTAAGCCCTCGAACATTAAAAGAATTTTATCTCTCTCTCTATCATAATTTTCTCTTTCAAGAGCATGATTTTCCTTAATGCTATCCACATATCCTTTCCACATCTCTTCATTTTGATCATACAAACGTTTTTGCTCTTCAATATGGGTGTCATAATCGTTTTCCATTTTTTTGAAAGTGTCCCTTTGGGTTGCCATTCGTTTATTACAAGTTTCCTTAAGGCTAGATAATTGTTCTTCCACCATCGTCAATTTCTCATTATTTCGTCTCACTAAATCATTAAAGGCATTATGAAAAGACTCATTATTGCAATTAAAAGACGGATCATACGACGAATAAAACGAAGACGATGAGTGACCTTGGTCGTAAGATTGAAAATTGGGACCATGATCATGTGGAGCGGAGTTATAAAGATAACCCCCTCGACCTCCAATAACCTCACAATAAAAACAATTGGCACCATCGGGCGGGCCTCCACAATTTGGACACGAATAATAACCACCATGATTCGACATGATGCAACGAGAATGGTGTTACGAGAATTAAACGTTATAGAGGGTGAAAGAAGAGAATTATGAAATTAGAGGGAATGTAGAAGATTATTTTTGTGCTTTTGATTGTTTTTAATTTTTTTTGGTATTTTGAATGTATTACGTAGACAAAAATCTACAAATCTCTCCTCGAATCGATTTTCTCGATTAAAAGAGCCTCAAGGAATGAAAACGATCACGTGGAGTGAACGCTTTCGATGACTTTAGAACGTTGGTGGAACACCAAAACGTTCAAGAGGGTTTAATCTTGAAAACAAGCAAATATACATACGTAGATAATACTTTGGTTGGCAAACCCTCGATTAGCCCTCTTTCTCAAAACACGCACAAGCAAGCGGGGGAAACGAGGCGGCGCGAAGCACTTAAGAGCCTTTTTCCCTTAGGTCATGAAATACAACCGCCTTATACCCACCTTATAGTTTGTGTTAATTGAAATTAAGCCTCACGAAAGTATTTATCTATTTTGCCTTTTACTTTTGCTTTGGATTCGAATACAATGATCGAGTGATGAAATCCCGAATCAAGGTTGTGATTTCTCACGTATTTGGAGTACTTGTATTTTTATTGTTCTACGTAAATACAATATATTAGTAATATTCACAATAAAAACGAAAACCAATATATCTACAATATAGTAAAATGATGTTGTGTGTTTAATTTAGGAAAACTAAACACAATTTATTTGGATACTATAATATAATAAGGAAAAATAACAAAAATGAGTATGTACGATATTCACGCTTTTCAAAATGTGAAAAGCAAAAACGCACCACTCACAAAAACACGATACTAATAATGGCACACTAAAAACACCTCCCCGGCAGCGGCGCCATTTTGATAGTTGAGTTTTAATACACCTTTGTTTTAGGAAAAACAAGGTATAATGCGGGCAAGCGTTAAGTTGCATGTTTTAGGAAAAACGCGAAACCGAACAAATGCGGGTTCGTTCTCGAGGAGGTGTATGGATTAATGTGCCAAAATATATAATCAAAGGTTTAGGGTAGTGTCGTTTTTAGATGAGAAAAGAAAGAAAAACTAAGACGGACTACAATTACAATTAAACTACGATGAAAGACGTAAAACGCGAACGTAAGTACGTAAAACGTGAAAATTTAAAAATTTTAAGCTAAAAACAAATTAAAAATGAAAAAGTAGTTCAAAATAATATAAATAAGGATAAAAATCCAATAAATATATTTTTAAACCTTTTATTAATTAAATATTCAATTTTTAATGCTAATTAAAGCCCAAAAAATAAATATAATTAAGAAAAAGCCCAAAATATTATTTTATTGGACAAATAACTCACTTATATTATTTATAAACAAAAAAGTATTTTTCCTAAATTTTAAAAACTATTTTTCTATTTTTAAATTACTAAAAACTAATTTAAAACTAAAATAATTATAAAAAATAATAAAATAATGCCAAAAATAATTGAACAATTTTAAAAATCCTAATTTACTCTAATGAATAGTAGAAAATGAAAAAGTTTGAAAAATCAAATATTTTTTCAATAAAAGACAAAACAGTATACAATTTAAACCCTAATTAACTTAAATTAATTCTAAAAATTAAATAAAAGGTGAACAGTAAAAACTTTTTTAATCAAAAATCTTAAAATGTTTTTCCTAATTTAAGAAAAATGTTTAAACTGAAAAACAAGTATTTTTGGCACTAAATGCCAAAAACAGAAATAATAAAAGTTAATTAAAAAGGCTAATTAATCTAAAAAATATAAAATGAACAGTAAATAAAAATCTAATTAAACAGAAAAATCATAAATAAAATAAGAAAAATAACAAAACTTGTTTCAAAGTCTAATTCCCATTTTAGGTCACTAAAGACAAAAAATTAAGAAAACTGACAATGACATGTGACCCCCTTTTGTCCTCTTGCTTAGCAGGGGAAACTTTTACACTAGCAGTGGGAAGTTAGTTCCCACTGCCTTCACAAAAAGTTGGATCTGGGCTCTTTTGTGCCTAGATCTTGTTGGTTTCTTGGTTTTGTGGGCTAACAAAGGCACCCCCACAACCAGTTGGGTTGTGGGGAGTCAACAAAATTGTAAAAACAAGATGCCACTTAGCAAAATTAAGCAGAAAAGGCCCAAACTCAGTCACTGATATAGGACTGGGGGCTGTTGGCTTGTTTGCTGATGTGTTTGGCAATTGGGTGAGTTTTGGTTGGCCAAAACTCACTCAATCCACTCACAAACTCCCTCAAAGCAAATGCAAATCCTAACCTACCCTAAATCCTATCAAGCACTAACATTTGAAGGCCAAAATTCTACAAAAACAAGCAGTTATGGCTTAACTGATTTTAGGCAATGATTTGTTTAAAACTTGCATGCAATACTCACCAATTCTTACCAAACCAATCACATTAAACTGATAACAAATAACTCTTGCCAAATTGAGTGAATTTAACTGATTTTAAAACACTTGTATCCCACAAACTGTTTCTAAAACCCGAATCCAAACACCCCTTAAAAAACTGAAAAATGAAATTTTAACAAAGAACTCTACTCAAGCTTGCATCAAACCATTTCAAATATACCCTAACATGTTCTAATCTATCAGACATGCAATATCTAGCATTTGCCTACCATCCAAACATTCTAACAACCTAAATCATTATCATTCAAAAAATATCAAGCAAGTATAGAAAGACAAGATCAATACCTTGTGACCCTACATCCAGGGATCACCAAGGCAGCTTTGCCTTCTCCATCAAGCCCGGGCTTGAGCTGACAAGGTTCAGAAAGTAGCTTGTGGGTATGGAAAGGAGATGATGATGATGAGTTCAAGTAGAAGTCACCATATCCAATATGCCAATTTGTCCCTGCCAAGAATAAACAAGAAGAGCAAAATGACTTGATTAAATAACCACAAAGAGAATAAGCCTAGCTTATTGAGTAAGCTAGCTTATTCCTCTTGGCTTATAAAAATTTCAAAGAAAATCAGATTCCTTAAAAACTTTTTGATTCAAGTGAAAATTTCTCTCTTAAACTGATTTCAAAATAATGCAATGAACTTAAACTGATAAAGAATAACAATGGAACTCAGATTTTATGCAAAAGATTAAAGTTCATTTTCATTAATATTTAAAATATTACAAAACATCTAGAACAAAGAAAGAGTGGTCACATGTCGACCCTCTTTATACTATGCTATGGAACTATCTAGAATGCAATGTGAAATCAGAAACCCTAGCAGCTAAAATTCCAAGTCTGTCCTTGATGAGTTGATTTTTGAAGTTGGTCAAATGCAACATGTGATGTGCCAGTGGAATCTTCAATCTTGGACGTTGAGGAGTACTTTGGGAGCAAGGAAAAAGATCATAGACGTTGATTTGGTCCTAGAGCACAGTATCACGTGGGTTTGTTCAAGCTGTGGGGGGACAAGAGAGGACAAGAGTGAAAGTGATGGGGTTTTGGTTAGTGGGATGTGATAAGGGTGGCATGAATCACTAATCTGCACCTAATCAAGGGATAACCCTTTGATTTGTGCAAATTAGAGATTAGGGTTTAAGAGGTAGGGGATGATTAAACAGGGGTGTTTAATCTTGTTTTTGGGTTAAACTTATTTAAAAAACATGTTTCCCACAAAATCAGAAAGTTTAATTAATCTGTTTTTTAAAAAGTGGTGGGTGGAATACTGACGTGGTGGAGGAGATGAATTTGATTGGTGGAGGAGTGAGTGGAGGGTGAGGTGGCGAGTTTTGGTTGGATGATGGGAGTTTCATGTCTGGACAGAAGTAGCCCCTAAGCTTCTTTTCTCTTGTCACTTTGATTTAAATATCCATCAACGCCTGAAATGCATGTAACAACTTTGGCAAAGTTGTCATTTTTGGCACAATGTAATAGCAAACTTTTACCAAGGGTTTAAAATGTACAACTTGCATTCTTCAAGGACCCAATGTGTATATTCTTGAAATATTAGGGACCCAATGTGTAATTTGAGTGTTCACAAGGGTGTAATATGACAAGTCTTCCAAAGTAGAGGGACCAAAGTTGCCAAATCTTCAAACTTCAAGGGCAATTTTGTAAATTCCATTTTGGGCCCGGTTCTTTGTGCGGCTTCGTTTCCCGTGTTCGTTATTGCTTCATTCTTGTGATCATTTGTTGATTACACGATATCCGTACCTAAAATACACAAGTAACAAACACAAGCATATATTTGGTATATTTGATGATATTTTATGTATTTTAAGCCCGATTTGGACGATGAGACCATGTATAAAAGCAGTCTCATCATATTCCGACAGTTATAAGTTATGTATTATTCTGATCCAACAATGCATATTCCGATGGTTTGAAGATTCTCATACTACTTATTCCGATACATATTCAGATCAACATTCCGATAGATTCTTATTTTGTGACATTCCGATGGTTTGATCTTGACTCAAAATAAACTTCACTCAATAAACTCTCGTCTCCAACATTGTCTCGACTCACGCCTAGACTCAACAGACCCAAAACTCAAACTCTCGACTAACTTTAGACTAGACTCCAAAAAAAACAGCCTCATCTTGAATAAACACCAACCAAACCAAACCACTCTCGAATCCAACAAAAACCACTCGCGGCCTAGACTCAACAAACCCAAAACTCAAACTCAAGACCAACAATCTAGACTCTTAACTTGGACTCGGCCTCAACCTCACCAACATCAACACTGACTCGAATTAACCAACACCTATATACCCCTCGTCTATTAAGTATACCCATCGTCTTATTTATTTAAAACCCACCAAAACCCCCTCAAAATAAAGACTCAAAAAGAAAACTTGATCTCAGAAGTTTTTCTTCACATGCATGGTAAGATCAGTTAAGATCTTTACCCATGAAATTAAATTTCATCACAGATCAGTGTTTAGTATTATACCTATTTTTTATATTCGAAATTAAATAAAGTTTTATAACAAACATGTTATAATCTTTATTCTTTTCGATTTATTCAACCAAAAACAACACATGCAATCAAATATATGCACCTTACCCGAGATATTATGTTTTTAAGATCTTGATGACTTGAAAGGAATTGAAGGTCGTGGGTTGTGATTGGGCATCCATCTGGTTTAATCAGAGATGTTAAAGGATATACTAATTTTGATTTGTGTAATTTGATTGGAGATGCATGATCTTTATTTTGGGTGATTGGGACATGGAATGTTTTTAGTTCTGATGAGCTGCGTGTTTTGAGAGAAAATATAGATGAAAGAGACGAGGTTTTGAGGTAAGTATTTTGGGAGAAGAAAATAGGGATATGGGGGGCGGAGAGAACTAAGCACAATTTAGGTTTAGTTTTGTGAGTAATATTAGGGTTGGAACCTTTTAATACTCCAAGGACCGGGTTTCTAGCATTGTCATGGTCCTATAAACGATTTATTTTTTTTTCAAAAGAAAGTGGGGGTATATCCGAGTGAGTTTGGGCCTCTCATAACTATTAAGCTCGATTCAAGTTTCACTAATTAGTTTTAGATAAATAGGATATTGGCTAATATTTTGGATTGAGCATTCTTTTGTCGTGCTTTTGTTATATTTGTGGCTCACACATTTAAACGTGACAAAAATAGGTGGCAAAGATAGCCCGAGTATCATAATCGTTATTGCAAAAAATTTATGCCAAAATTTTATCTTGGACAAAGTTTGTCACATTAAGTTATATTTGGGTAATAATCGGGGCTTGACAAGGACAACGTGACAAAATTTATTTGACGAGACCAAGAAATATTGGATATATTTTTAGTGGCTATGGATTTCTTATTGATCGGGTATTTGTAAGTAAAGACGGATTTTTCATCGATAAGTAATCCTTACCCTATTTTTCATTGAACTTCCATGGATTCGTTGACTTTGATCTCGAGAGGCAGACTTGTAGAATATGAAACACGAGGCAAGAATAAGGTGTAAGGTCTCATTTATACAACTTCAACGTCATCTTTTAGAACTTAAAAAACTCACGGCCAGACCAGCCTCTGATTAACTCTTTGGTCAACTTTCTCTTTTCTTCATCGATGACATGATGAAATACTTGTGTACTCTAGACAAGGAACTTGACAAAGAAGCCTTAAACCAATCTGCATCCACATATGCACTTCAAGTTTTATGAAACACTTGTCGACATTCCTTCAATTCGATGTTGCTAAGAAAGAAAATTCAACGATCAGCAAGTATTTCCTTGAAGACATACATTCCGAGATTCAAGACTTTCGTGGCAAAGTGTTCAAACACGTAGAATTTCTTGAGCATTTGATTCACGAACGATCACAACTTCACCTACCGGTAGCGTGTCATGTGCAAGAAACACAGATGCAGATATAAAAGGAAGATGGTCATACGGTTGACAACTTGAATAGTGTTCAAGATTGCAAGGGCAAGGAATCAGAAGAATAGCATGAACCGAGCAGCAAGTCACAAGCACCAACTGTTCAGGTGCCAAGTTTCAACAATATACAGCATGTTGAGCATTCCGAACCTAATTATGCCAAACATGGGATGGAAAAGAGTGATAGCGATACCACTTCTGCTTCATCCGATGTGAGTCATACTGGGGGAGAAAGTGTTCAAAATGCTAAACATCATGATAAGTGCCTTATGACTGCTTCTTTAAATAATTCTGATTCTAGGATTAAAGAGCTCGAAACGATCGTAGCTCAGCAATCAAAAGATCTTAAGGATGCCAAACTTGAAATTTCCAAGAAAACGAACAAATTTGAAACATATTTTTAAAAACTTGAAAAGTCAAACGTTGTTCTTAAACGAAAATTGGATCAAAAACTTCTAGATTCTAAAGCTGAAAAGGATAATCTTTTGAAACAAATTAAGTTTCTAGAATCTAAATTGGCATCCCAAGATAAATTGCTCAAAGAGAATGAGACTTTAAAGGCTCAAGTTCAGGAAAAGGTTTTTGCAATAGCTGCTCTGCAAAACGAGTTGAGGAAAACTAAAGGAACTTGTGTGGACACTAAGCTTGAAAAACCATCAATCTTGGGGAAACCGCCTCAAATTCAGTCTGTTAGACAACCGACTACATTTAGATCCAAGCGACCAAAATCCTCAAGACCGCGGTTTGCCTCCCAAGTTGATATAGTTCATATTTCTAGAACAGTCACTCCACCAACTAGGCCTAATGTGAGTAAATCAGCTTTTTCAAGACCTAATCACATGATTGACTCTAGTCTCCCTAGACATAGTCCAAAGAACACGTCTCGAACTAGTTCAAATGACGTTCATCACAATTTTGGTCAAAGGGAAGCTATTCAAAAGACACAAGTAAGAGACAGGAATTTTAAACCTAGTCAGATGCCTTCTAGATTACCCAACACTGCTAACCGTAGCATGTCATATCCTAGGAGCATCAATCAATTATCTAGGAATTCTAGATCTTACTCGGACATTATATATGCTACTAGTAAAACATGTAGGAAATGTGTTTTAAAGCCAATCATGATTCTTGTGTCAAGAAATTACTTAATGAGGTGAACTCCCGTGCTAGACTTAAATCCCAGTGGGTAGCTAAAATCAAACCTATTGGTAAAATGTGGCGCCCCACTGGTAGAACTTTCACTCTTGTAGGAAACGAGTGCCCTTTAACTAGGATAGTCTCTGATTCTACTAAGACTACTAGGGAGGAAATTGAAAAGGATGATACATCACTTAAGCCTGAACTTAAGGTTTTCTATAATATGAAACGTTTGCCAGCTAAGACAAGTGAATCATCTCCTCAGGTCACCTCTGGTACAAGAAAAGAAAACTGTGAATCCCCGCATGGTTCAAAGACAGATATCGTTAACCCACATAAAAGCATACAAACTCCTAATAAGAATGCAGGTACCAAAGTCAACGTTCAACAAGAACATAGCGGTCCAATCTTTGTATACCGTACAACTAAGGACACTCTCAGAGTTTGGTTGCTGAAGAAGTTGATATCTAAGAAACAAGTGTCTTAGGGGATTTGCAATTAAGCTCGAGTAGATGGCTCACGGTCAAATCACAGTCTGTGACCCGAACTTCAAAGAAAGGGAAGTTTATCTAGTCAACGATAACTTACCCTCAAAACGAGAAATTAAGTTTTATCGGACACGAGCTTACACTAAAACCATTCAAAGGTTTTAAGCTCGTGTATATGGCTCATTGTTATGTTTTAGACGATGACCCACACTTCAAATAAAGGAAAGTTTATCGACGTTGATAAACTTATCCTCACAAACGAGAAATTAAATTTTCTCGGGCACGAGCTTACATAAAAACTACTCAAAGGTTTTTAAGCTCGTGTAAATGGTTCATTGTTAAATGTCAGACAATGACCCGTTCTTCAAATAAAGGAAAGTTTATCGCCGATGATAAACTTATTAATACTTCGCTTTTGGCTAGGTATAAAATCTTATCGTCCGAATCCTTTCGAATTGAAAACCGGTCTTAAGTGCGACTCAATCGTCTTTTGGTGAATCAAGAGAATAATTTGGTTGATTGTCTATTTTAAACTATTAGCAAGTAATTAAAGTGTCGTTGAGTAAAGCGGAAGTTAAAAGATTAATACTAAAATTAAAAATAAAAGCTTGGAAACTTAAAGGTAATATTAGAAAAGTTGCTTGCACACTAAATAAAACTAACACTTGGAAAACTTTCTAAAAATAAGAACTTAGTTGAAAAGTACTAAAAGAAAGTAAGATCGGAATACACCAAAACAACTCAATTGGAATTAGCCAAAACAAGCCCAGATCGAAATGAGTTCCGATCTGGTGGTCGGAATATGGGGGGAAATGCAATCGGAATGTATGGCTAAGATTTACCAATCGGAATAATCAAAAAGAAAGGGAAATTGGAATGTTAGCAAATGGTCCAGATCGGAATAACCACGAATAGCACCTATCAGAATGTTGGGAACACACCCGATCGGAATACACCAAAAACTCACAATCGGAATACTACGATTACAACTCAAATCGGAATACGCAGAAAAGTCCCAATCGGAATAATACTTGTGGGTGTGATCGGAGAGTCAAAACCCTTTTCCGATTGGATCAATCGGAAAAAGGGGAAGGGGGCTGCTCGGAATATGTAGCAATCAGAAAAGGGGATTGTACCTTTTCCTATATTTGTGGAATTCGGTTAAAGCCAATGAATAAGCTATATTGATAAGCTTTTCACCAAACTAAAACGAATCAAAGTCCACACGGATCAAATAAGCACTTATCAACTTATCTAACTCGAAATTAAACAACTTTTTGGATCAAACAATAAAAACATAAACTTTTTAAGGAAAACTTTTATAAACAAATAAGCTAATCACAAAAATAAGCCAATAAGCACAAAAGTCTTAAAGCTTAATCAAATGAAAACTTATGAAATGATCAAAAGATTAACTTTTTAAGCACGAAATCATTTAGAACAACACGGATCATATGATAATCGCATCAAAATCAATCTAAAATCAAAGAAGAGTAGAATGAGATTAAGGATTAAAAGCTTAAAATGAAACTTGATTAATGAAAATAAGCAATACAAAGTGTTTAATCTTGAAAGATTAAAAGAAAAAGATGAAACTTAGTGAGAGAAAGTTTAAGACTTTCTCTCTCTAAAACTAGAAAGAAAATGAAAAAGTGAAAATTAGCTAAAACTATCTAACTCCCCTCCTAATGACTATTAGGAGGGTATTTATAGGGAAGGTGGAAGGAGTGCATGTGTTGCATCTTCTTTCTTGCTTTCTTCACGTTTTCTCGACTCGACTTTAATTCTTTGTCTTTGTCGTCTCGGGATTTGAATTTGTCTTTTAATTTTCTTCTTCTATTAGACTTAAGTTCTTCGACTTCGTTAAACTTCCGCCTTTAGACTTTTTCTTTGATAAATCTTCAGAATAGGCCTTGGACTTCCGTTCTTTTTGCACTCTTGATCTTTTGACTTCGTCTTTTCCCGTTTTCTTTCGATAAAAGCCCGTGAAAGCCCGTGTTTTCTTCCTTTTTCATATTTTGGTCCTAAAACACAATAAAAACACAAACCACGCATAATTCCGACTTTTACGACATAAATCACACGTTTTGGTCTTGTTATTATTGGAAATAAGTGGTAAAAGGATAAGTGTTTTCACACTTATTAAATCCCTACACTTGACCATTGCAATGCCCTCATGCAATGCATTAATTTTAAAGCATGGTTTATATTTTCCATCATAAATAACCCACCTTGGCCTTTATTAAATACTAAATATAAAAGATAGAAATAAGTAAAGAAATTAAAAACTTACATTGGGTTTTGGCGGCCATGAACGTTTATCATCCTCAAGTTTCACGTTGCCCATACCAAGCTTAAAAACGAGATCATTGTTATTATAAGTTAGCAAACTATCACGAACTCATGTGGGCCAATTACTTACTTAGACTCCCTTATTAGGTGTATCTCTTATATTTTATTTTTGTCTTGAATGATCACGAGGACGCATTGTTTGACTTATTTCGATAGTTATTTAGGCCGAAAATAAAGTGAACGATTTAATCAATAGTTAGCTAAAGGACCAAATCTTTTAAAACTGCTTCTCGGGACCTCATAAAGTTCATATCTTAGCATAACTCGCTTCACGATTTGAGACCTTTCTCGGACCGATATTTGGCAGTGACTTCATACTTCGAATCTTGAGAGACATTCATGAAATAATGGCCTTCTCTTCATAATAGGAATTTCTTCACTTAAAGTTTTGAGAGATTCTTCATCTTTGGACCACGACTTCTTCATTTTTCTCCAATCTTTATTTTGGACTTCGATATACAACGATCCACCTCCTTTTAGGACTTGGATCTATTTATCCTCATACCTTGTTAGGGTCTTTTCGGATAGACTTCTCCATAATCTTTTGGGGAGTATTTGCTTTTCGTCGTGTGTCTCGATCCTTCATATTGATTTTCGATAAATGATTCTTCGCATCACTTTTGGATCTTTAGCAGCAAAATGTAGCCCTCATGCCTTGTTAGGGCCTTTTCGGACTCGCCAATCTTCGCATCCCGCTTCAATAAGTTATGCCTTGGCTATGAACTCTAATCCGTACCGAGCAACTTTTAAACGATCTGCGGCTAGAAGCTAAGTAACCTTTTAAATCGTACAACCTTATTTATTGCAGATAAATTTATTAACAAGCGGGGGGAGAATAGGCTTATAATTAACTCACATAAATTCACGAAAGAATACCAAACTTATAATTGACTCTATCATCTCTCGTTCTCCACAGTTTAAAATCTCAAGGAATGAGACTCGTGGATGCTTAGCCTATTAAATCAAAGTTTTGGGTTTTCGAGTCGCTTATAGGATCTTGCAAATTCTTAGACTTTTTCAAGTTTAGAAATCGCATTTTAAAGTTCCCTTAATAAACGACTCTCTAGGATCAATTATAGGAACTTGCGAAAAGTTCTTGTTCTTAACCCGTGAGAGTTAAGACTTTCGCGTTTTATAGCTCCCTATATAAAAGCCTAGCAAAACTTGACTTAAACACGTTAAGGATACTAGCTAGAGTAAACTTAGGTAAGTAAACTCGGGTTGAGTCAAAATGTTCACGACTAAGAAAAATCTAAAACCACTTTATTGAAAATTAATTCTAGCAATGGAAAGAAAATAATAATAACAAAGGCAAATACAACTATACAACTAGGCCAAAATAGATTAAAAATTTTGAAAAATGTCGAAAAATCAAATTTTCCGGTTAAAATGAGGGCAAATTCATGGAAAAGACCACTTACTTCAATAGAAGTCCCCCTACACTTGAGATAAACATTGTCCTCAATGTTTAAGCATGTGGAGTAAACTCCCCTACACTTAGGACATTGTGCACTTTGATTAAATCTTGCTAAGGAAAGGATAACTAAAGTGAATTCAATGTGAACATATAAAATATGAAATATTGAATCACAAGAGTTTAGGATAAAACCAGGAATATGGGAACACGGTATCACGGTTCGTCAAAAGATATCAAGGTGGATCTTTGAAGCTTTAATCCCTGCACAGCACAAGAAACAAGACAACAAACACATACGGGGCTCCCCTACACTTATTAGGAAAGCAGTAAAGGATAGAGCACGGGTTGCCTCCCGAGAAGCGCTTGTTTTTGTTCACCGAGTCACGAGCCTGACTCGACCCAATTTTAGTTCATGGGGAACGTGGTGAGGGATGGAATCATCTCTTGAGAGATGTCCTCACCAAAGTACAGCTTCAGACGCTGGCCATTCACCTTGAAATTGGGCCCATTCGGTTAAGAAAGCTCAATGGTCCCATACGGAAAGACTTTGGCGACGGTGAATGGACCAGACCAGCGGCTCTTCAACTTGCCAGAGAAGATCTTCAACCGAGAGTTAAAGAGTAAGACTTGATCACCAACGTGGAACTCTCGGTTCTTGATTTTTGCGTCATGAATGATCTTCGTCTTCTCCTTGTAGATCAGCGAGTTCTCATAAGCTTCATTCCTCAGTTCATTTAGCTCGTTTAGTTGAATCTTGCGATGATCACCGGCTTTGTTGATGTCAAAGTTAGCCCACTTCAAGGCCCAGTGCGCCTTATGTTCCAGCTCGATTGGGAGGTGGCAGGCTTTCCCGTACACAAGACGATAAGGTGTACAACTGATCAGGGTCTTGTAAGCAGTACGGAAAGCCCATAGAGCATCATCTAACTTATCGGCCCATGCGGCGCAATGCTCTCCCACAGTACGCTCCAAAATTTGCTTCAATCCACGGTTGGATATCTCGGCTTGCCCATTGGTTTGGGGATGATAGGCGGTGGAAAGACGGTGATTGACACCATACTTAGCCATGACTCTTGCAAATTGATCATTGCAAAAATGAGACCCGCGGTCACTGATAATAGCACGAGGAACGCCAAATCGAGCGAAAAGCTGCTTTAAAAAGTTCACAACCACCCTCGCGTCATTCGTAGGAAGAGCCTTAGCTTCAACCCATTTAGAAACGTAGTCGACGGCGACGAGGATGTACTTGTTACCTTTGGAGGATGGAAATGGCCCCATAAAGTCGATGCCCCATACGTCAAAGATTTCACATTCCTGTATGAAATTTTGAGGCATCTCATCCTTATGTGTGATCTTGCCTTGGCGTTGGCAAGCATCACAATGCTTAACCATTTCGTGAGCATCACGATAAATGGTGGGCCAATAGAATCCAGAATCAAACACTTTCTTAGGGTGTAGTTGGGACCAAAGTGACCACCGGTGGGTCCTTTGTGGCAAGCTTGGAGAATGTCAAAAGTTGCCGGTCCGTCAACACATCGACGAATGATCAGATCAGCACATTGTTTGAATAGATAAGGGTCATCCCAAAAGTAAGTCTTAACATCGTTCAAGAACTTCTTCTTTTGTTGGGATGTTAACCCTTTGATGAGAATACCACCCGGTAAGTAGTTTGAAATGTCCGCAAACCACGGGGTGCCATCGAGATTGAGATTTATAGACATTAAGGTCTCAAGGGGGAAAGAGTCATTGATCTCTTTGTTCGGATTTTCCCCTTGATATGGATCCTCAAGTCTGCTCTGATGATCCTCGGCTAGGTTTTCGGCTCCCTTCTTGTCACGAATTTCAATGTTGAATTCTTGAAGGAGTAAAACCCAGCGAAGAAGTCTTGGCTTAGAATCATGCTTTGTCATCAAGTACTTCAACGCGGAATGGTCCGTGTATACGATGGTGGGGGATAAAACAAGATAGGGGCGAAATTTCTCAAAAGCATAGACAACAGCTAAAAGCTCTTTTTCGATTGTCGTATAATGCAATTGAGCCCTGATATGGTAGTTTTTACACCCCTTTAGGAAAAGGAGGTAAAATAGTGGTAAGTATGCACGACGATTTAGGAAAACCGTGTGTGAATGACCCTTAAGAAAAGTGAGTTCGTTCTCGAGGAGGCACGTGCGTTGTGTAATGAATTGATTTGATTTTTGTTTTTGATTATCAACAAGAAAAGAGAAGGGAAAATGACGAAGACAAAAAAAATAGAAAAATAGACAAAAACACTACTAGAAAGTTAAGACGTAGAAACGTAAAAACGACAAAAATTAAAATTTTAACCTAAAAATTCCTAAAAATTACTAAAAATCCACAATAATATTCTAAGAGTTTACAAAAAATCCAAACTTGCCAAAACCTTTTAATTAATTTAATAATGACTTTTTAATGCTAATTAAAGCCCTAAAAATCACTTTTAAATATTAAAAAGCCCTAAACAAGATTTAATAGTTTGTAAACCTCAAAAATGACCTAATTAAGCTAAAAACTATTTTTAAAAATTTTAAAACCAAATTAAACTATTTTTAAACTCCTAAAAACTATTAAAATCTATTAAATCTTAAATTAATTCTAAAAATTAAATGAAAAGCCTAAAAATTATTTGGAAAGTGACAAAGTTCCTAATTTAATGTCTAGAATCTAGGAAAAATGAAAAAAAAAAGTTAAAAATAAAACTTTGAATTTTTATGAATAAAATAATATTAAAATATTCCAAAAAATAAAAAGTTCAAAAATAAATTCTAAAAAATTCTCAAAAATCCTAAATATTCTAACTAAGAAGAAAATGCAAATTAAAGTTCCTAAAACCTTTTAATTAATTTTATATTAATTTTTAAAGTTTAATAAAAAAACCTAAAATCAAATAAAATTAAAAATTAAAGTTTTTGAAAACTTTATGATATGTAAACCTCAAAAATATAAATTAAAACCTAAAAACTATTTTTTTGGATTTTTATATTACTGTTTACTATTTTTAATTTACTTTCTAAATTTTAATCTAAAAATAATCCTAATAATTAAAAGAATAATGGGAAAAATAATATTTTTAAACAGAAAAATCCTAAACCTCAATTAAACCCTAGGAAAAATACTAGTGACTAAATAAGTTACTTAAATAAGCTAGAATAAACAAAATAAGCTACGGCTTATTTAAATAAGCCAGAACCAAAACGTGTTTAAATAACTATTGGAATGAGACTCTAACGTAAAAACTCATCTAGATCATTGGTAGAACCCCTCACTCCTGAGCTGCAGGTCGGGGGTTCGAGTCCAGGCAGGGTGAAGTTTTTACTTTTTTTTTTCACACTTGATTCCAGTAACTTTTCAACACACAAAAACACAAACACAATCCTAAAGGGACCAAAGATTAAGCTAAATAATCCCAAAAACGTGCCCAGTTGGGCTTTGGTAACTGATGAACAAGTGAATGTGTTTCACTTGTGGATTTAAAGACCAAGAGGAGCTTGGTGTTGCTTTGTTTGTGGTGTTTTGTGGACAAGCAGGGCACCCCTACACTCTTTGGAGTGTAGGGAGTCAAGATAATCACAAAGCAATCAAGCACTTAGCCAAAAATCTCAAAAATGATGCACACCAAGCAATTGTCAGTTGCTGTAATCAAATACTAGGTCTGGTGGACTCAATTGCTAATTCTATGCTCACAAATGAACTTCAAACTCCCATACTTTGCATACACATACACCAAATGATTATCAAACAAACTAACAACATAAACAAACCTATAATCTAGCAGGTTTGAGGATTCAAGCACAAACCTTTATGAAAAATAAGCAGAAAAAAGTTCATACAATTTCCAGCTAACTTTTTAACCTTTTTTACTTGCACACTTGCTTCAAACTTGTTCCCAAATGCACTCTAACCTAACAACATCCTATTACTACCCCTATGCCTACTTCTAACAACTTTTACTTGCACAAATCAACCTCAAACTCAGTTTAATTCATAAATCCAAACACCCCTTTAAAATCAGTAATCCAACTTTTTTCAAACCAAAACACTTTAAATCTTATCAAACTGATCTAAAACTATTCTAGCATACTCATGACATCCAAGTGGGTCAAATTCAACAGATTAAACAGCCCTAAGCACTTAAGCATACAAAATCACATAAACTTCAATTTTATTACTGGAAAAGCTTAAACAAGGGGTTTTACCTTGTTGGTCTTACATCCAAGACCAACAATGGCTAGATAGCCACCTCCTTATACACTCGGGTGTATGCAGAACTTAATCAACAACAATCTCCACAATCTGCTAAGAAAGAAAACACACAAAAAATCCAATAATCTGATTTTTTAAAACTTCCAAAACCTTGAAACCTAAAAACCTTTGAAACTTGTTTTAAAAACAACTTACAAATCACAAACCAAAGGATGCTATTCCACTTTCACTTCATAACACCCTTTGATTCCTGAATTTGTAAAATCCTTTCAAAACCTTTGAAACTTTTTTTGAAAATCCAAACACACAAAGTGTATACAATAACAAATGGAACTCAGACTTTTCTCTTCTCACTTAGTACCAACTTTTTAAAAATCAAAAGGAATTACACTTGTATTTTAAACAAACACCAAACTTTGCATTTAATAAAAACGGGTTACATAAACTTGAGAAAGAAAATCTGGAACAAAATGGAATGAACAGGTCTCATCCTCCTTTTATACTAAGCTATAGAATAATCTAGATGATAAAACCCTAGTTTCTGAAATTCCTAACATGCCCTTGGAATTTGACTGAAATTTTGGTCAAAAATCGCATCTTGTGAGTCTTGTTGGTGTCATGTGAAGATGCCAGCTCTCTTGGTTGATCTTGGACGTTGGTTTGGTCTTGGGGACAAAGGGATTCCATCCAGCCGTTTAAATGGTCGGGACATAGGGTTTGGGGGAAAATGACTTGAGCAGGGGAGGTACGGGGTGGGTCCCAGAGGTCATGTGAGGATGTTGGGTGAGGTGGGAAAAGGTGAGGGGGAAGTTAATTAGGGATCTGGATGATTTGAGGGAATAACCCTTTGTTTTAGGGTCAAATTAATCTGGGTTGGTGTTAGGGTTTATGTGGGTTAAGACCAGGTTTAATCTATTTTTGGTATAAACACTTTTTTAAAAAAGTGTTTTAGGTGGGAAAAGTTGGGGTGTGTTGACTGGGGTTTGACCACTTTTTAAATTAAAACCGGTTTGGGCTTGTGGACGGGTTTGGGTAGGATATGGGTAGGGTTAATGGGTTGGTGGGTGGGTAGGGCTGAGGTGTCACAAGCTGAGTGGGTGGGAAAGTTTGTTTGGTTGGCAGGATAGGTCCCCAATCATTTCACTTCTCTTCATTTTGTAAATAAAGCTGTCAACGCCTCTTTTTCACTTAACAACTTTGGACAAGTTGTCAAATATGGCACAAAAGGTTTTAAAACTTTTTCCAAGGGCTTCTTTTGTATATTCTTGAAATTTCAAGGACTGGTCTTGTACAATCTTCAAACATTAAGGACCATACTTGTACAATTGATATTTGGAGGGTCAATTATGACAAGTTCTTCAAAGATGAGGGGTCATTCTTGCCAATTCTTCTAACTTCAAGGGTCATTTTGCAAAATTCCAAACTTGGGCCCGGTTCATTGTGCGACTTCGTTTCCCGTGTTCGTTTTTGAATGATTCTTGTGATCTTTTGCCAATTCCTCAATATCCGTACCTAAAAATACACAAGTAACAAACACGAGCATATATTTGGCATATTTGATGATATTTAATTGATTTTAAGCCCGATTTGGACGATGAGACCATGTATAAAAGCAGTCTCATCACTCCCCCATACTAAACCATTGCCGTGCCCTCACGCAATGCTAGAATAATGTATCAAAGCACCTCCAAAATTCATTTTTTATTTAATTTTATTGAAATGATAAACTAGCTACACTACTACTATTACTACTACTTGCGTTCTAGACATAATGTATGATTTTCATCGCAAAATGGGACGTTTAGGTTCATAGAATAAGAACACGTGAATGCTTCGTTAGAAATAATTTCATCGTCCTCGATTTTCACCTTAATTCCATGCCAAGCATGCAACGAGATCATTGTCATTATAAGTTAGTAATGCTAACACTTCTCATATGCCCTAATCACGTACTTATCCTCCCATTTTTCCTAAGTTGTATCTCTTATATTTTATTTTGTCTTAATGATCACGAGGATACATCAGTGACTTATGCGATAATAGAGATTTAGGTCTAAAAATAGAGTCCTAACGGTGTAACTAAGACCATCAAATCAATAACCCCTCCTAATAGACAACGATGTTAAAAAATTAAGTTGACAAGAAGAATCGATAAACACGGTTTTATAACGGTTTTGAACATGAGACTTATTACCAAGACTTTTATACGCCCCCTAACGGAAGGGCCTTATTATCTTTGGTTTACCTCCATCTTTTATTCAACTTCGCCATGAAGCTTTTATTATGACTTCGGTCTTGCCTTGCCTTTTATTATCCGCCTCATCAGTGGTTTTATTAGCCAAAGACGTATATCCTCACGCTAAGGCGAATTTTGGATCTTTAAAGCTTCGAAGATTAAGGCTTGATTCACTTTCAATTTTGCATAGATTTTAGGCCTTGTGGGGCTTCAAATTGTTTGCTAGATTTTGGTGAGCACTTGAAATCTTATTATTGGGTGAAGCTTTCGATTATTCGGGTGCCAATACTTCAAAACCGTGACACTGGCGATACCTTAATGTCTTCCCAATTTAATTACATGGAAGCTACTAGAAAAGACTAGAAACCCAACAATCCTAACTAAACCGCTAAGTCAATATTTATTAAGCAAAAAAATATTTACAAGCGAAGGGAGAATAAGCAAACAACGAGAACACATGAGTTCTTGAAAGAATACGAGTACTCTACGTTTAGCATAGTAACTTATAATTAACTCTATCATTTCTCGTCCTCAATTAAGAGACTTAGCCTAATGTGTAGTTAAGGAATCAAAACTAAGTGCTCAACACGCACGGTCGAGTCAAAAATTACTCTTATTCTCGCCATCGGAAAATCTACACTCGTGTCTTCAAACACTTATAAAACATGGAAAAAATTTTAAAATTTGGCCATTTTTAGCCTTATTTTGCAACAAAATGATAAACAAAATGATAAACTTTGGAAAGCGTGAAGGTTTGGCAAGGCAAGTATCTATTCACCCCCCATACTAAAGTTAAACATTGTCCTCAATGTTTCGAGTCTAGGGGTGCAAACACCCCCATACTAGAGACGTAGTCGAATGCCTAATCTAGCATGGAAAGGGTGTAACCAATAAGTAATAGCCGTTTATGAAGTGTGCTAAAAACCTAAGGTTAGAACATAAAAGGATATATCATATGGATATTGGGAAAGGCCTCCAAAGCAAACGATCGAGTGCTCCCATAAAACGAAACACGAGAGGCTCCAATCGTGAAGATGATGATCTAAAAACCACAATGCACAAACAACCACGGAACAAAGGTTGGAAGGGCACAAATCCCCTCACATTACACTAATTAGAAAGCAATAATATGTACATGGATAAGCATGGGACTCCCCCACGAGGCACCTTGTTTTTGATAACCGAGTCAAAAGCTCGACTCGAATCCCCATAAATGTGATTATTTAGGGATAATCATGGTTTGGTCAATTTTTGGTGGGGCTTACATGATAAACAAGGCCCAAAAGCACGTGGAGTACTTTAAAAACCCGATAAACGTATACCGGGGTCAAAGATAGCGTCTTCGTTTTCGGATGAAAGACGAAACAACGCTTCTTCAACACAAACCCCAATGGGGTAGAAGAAAATAGGAGAGAAGAAATAGAAGGGTGGGACAATGGGTAAGGCAAAACATTGAGCTACTCGAGGTAGACTCGCACCAATCAAATGAAAAGATTTTCCATTTATTGCATCGGTGGAAGACCGAGATTTCCCTATATAAGCAATTCCAGGATCAAATATCTCGTCCTCGGTGGAGAAAGGGAAGGAAACATAAGGGGCTTCCCCCACACTAAGTCCACACAAAGCATCGTCAAAAGGAGAAGACGAGCTTGTAGTACTCAAGACACGCGGTGATGACGGAGTTAGAGTTGTAGAAAAATCTTTTAAATTAAAGTTAAAATCTTTTCCTTTTTCATCTTTAAAACTCTCCTTGTGAAAACCCGATTTGATTATGTCAAAAATATTTGGTGTATCTAAAACAATGTTAGTCACACTAAAAATTCTCACATTTTGAAATCTTTTTGGTTTAGGTGGTGGCAAGTTTTCAAATCTTTTGTCAACAAAGAAAACCTCCCCATCGGGATCAACGTATTCATCATCCGAAGAATCACTCGAGATTGGAATCATAGGCTTAACACTCTTAACCTCCATCGGCGGAGGGGACGGAACTTCATTTTTATCAACAACTAAAACTCTATTTGAAATCTTTTTGCAAATGCTTTTGATGGGATTGACATTGTACAAAGATGTGATAGAATACACATGAGAAAGAGTGGAGTTTTGGGTTGCATTAATGACGAGTTCTTCCTCATTGAAACGAAGAGTGATTTTTCTAGCATGCACATCGATAAGTGCTCTCGAGGTATCCAAAAAAGATCGACCTAAAATTAATGGAACTTTAGGATCGATAGGAATATCAACAACAATAAAGTCTACAGGATAGTAGAACTTTCCAACTTTCACAAAGACGTCCTCGGCAACTCCACAAGCTAGAATCGTAGAATGATCGGCCATTTCGATTGACATTCTTGAAGGAGTGAGATTTGGAAGATTGAGCGATTTAAAAATCTCAAGAGGCATCAAATTAATACTAGCACCAAGATCGGCCAAGGCGTAGCATTTTCCATGTCTTGGATAGCACATGGGATTAAAAACTTTCCAGGATCACCGACCTTTTGAGGTATGCGGCTTAGAAAAACCGAAGAACAACTAGATGATTTTTGCAATTTCTCTTTGTTGTTTAACATACTTTTGAAGTTCGCGGCAAATCGAGGCATCATGACTAAGGCGTCGGCAAAACTTATATTAAAATGCAAGTCACGAAACATTTTCATAAAGAGTTCAAATTGATAATTATTTCGTTCTTGTGCCTTTTCCTTGTTTCGTCTTGATGGGTAGGGTAAAGGTGGTGTGGGTTGGGGCAAATTAGGCATAGGCATCAGCCTTGGAATCTCGGGTTCCATGATTGGTGTGGGTTCAACCGTAGGTGTGGTTTGAGCGGTACTTCGTGGGTTTGCAATATGCTCCTTTTCAACCACAACCTCGGGTTCTTTCTCTTTTTCCTTCTCCATAGAAGTACTTGGACGAGAAATGGGTTCTTTGAAAGTTTTACCACTACGTGTAGTAATAACCTTCAACTCTCCTTTCGGGTTCACGATGGTATCACTAGGAAGACCACCCGAAGAAGAGGGCTTACACATGATAGCTTCAAACATTTTAGCCATACGGTCTTCAAACTTAGATTGCCTAGCATCCGCTTTTAACAATTCTTGCTTAATCTCATGTTGTCCTTGCTCCATTTTTTGTTGATTTTGTTGGAGTCGTGTGACATTTCCTTCCATTTTATTAGCATGAGTTTTAAGTTCATTAGCAAGTTCGTTTTTAAGCTCGTTTTTCAACTCGGATCTTAAGCTAACCATCTCACGTTGCATGTTATCAAACTTAGCATCATTAGCCTTTGCATAATTCAAAAACTCTCCTTGAAGATTTTTGGTGTGATCGTTTTGAAAACCTTGGGCATTGTTTTGAAAATCACGGTTTTGGTTTTGGTTTGAAATTTGCCCATTTCCACTTTGGTAATTACCTTTGTTATAGTTTCTTTGATTTCCTTGGTAATTTCCACCTTGGTTGTTGTTGCGATAATTATTAGCATTTTGATTGGGTGGAGCTTGAATTGAACGAGAACCTTGACCGATTTGGTTGTAAGTTCCCGTGGCTACAAAAGCATTCGAAGTGTTACCATCCGCGGTAATGCACTCGGAAAGATCATGAGCTCCCCCACACGACAAACAACTTTTAGAAACCGCTTTAACCGAAGCGGTGTTGGAAGCTTCTTGAGCCTTCCAATGGGACATAAGGTTAGCAAATCTATCGAAAAAGCGGTTTTCTTCATTTGCTTCATCATGTAATGCATTGATACTTTGAGACGATGATGAGCCCCTTTTGGCAACACTCGGTGTGTGACGAGGGCTATAAACCTTAGACCTATTCTCGATTATGACCAAAGCTTCTTCAACCGTTTTACACAAAAAATTACCACCCGCGGCGGCATTTAAATAATCTCTTTCATGATCGTTAAGTCCATTGTAAAACGTGTCGATTTGGTGCAAATCGGAAAAACCGTGATGAGGACATTCGTGTAACATCTCCTTAAACCTATTCCAAGCCGTAGAAAAACTTTCATTTGATTCTTGTGAAAATTTAGAAATCTCATTTTTCAAATGCGTAGTCTTAGAGGGCGGAAAAAATTGGTTCACAAATTTTGAAACGAGATCCTTCCACGTCAATATAGAATTGGGTGGCTCTTTCTCTAACCAAATTTTAGCGGGCCCCGCTAAGGAATACGGAAAAAGCATCATCTTAATCGAGTCATTCGAGACATCCTTGAATTTGCACGTGGCGGTAAGACGATTAAATTGGCGGATATGGTTGTGGGGATTGTCCTTCTCATCACCACGGAATTTGTTGTTTTGGATCATCGACAACAAACCCGTTTTCACCTCAAAATTCTCCGCAAGGATTGCGGGAATCACAATAGCTTCTCCATAACCCTCGGTGGGTGCTTGAAGTAACTCCATCATAGTTCGATTCGCCATGGTTGGTTCTTCTCGTACAATGGGTTCGTCAATAGGAGACTCCTCACTAGAATGAGTTGGAGTGGGAGTTTTGTTCTTGCGTTTACGTGCACGTTTTGCTTGATTACGAGTGAGCATAAACGTCACGTACAACGTGGAGACGAGCAAAGAAGATTCTTTTTGGTATTTTGTGTTTTTCAATTTTTTTTTTTTTTTGGTTTTTGATTGTATTAACCTTTTGGAAATTGGTGAATGTATTAAGTAGACAAAAAGTCCACAAATCTCCTCCTCAATCAAATCTCTTGATTAAAAAGGCCTCAAGGAATGAAAACGATCACGTGGAGTGAACGCCTTCGATGACTTTAGAACGATGGTGGAACACCAAATCGTTCAAGAGGGTTTAATCAAATGAAACCAAGAAAATATATATGATATGTAATAATACTTTGGGCGGCAAAACCCTCGATTCACTCTCAAAATCAAATACGCACAAGCAAGCGGAGGAAACGAGGTGGCGCGAAGCACTTAAGAGCCTTTTTCCTTTAGGTCGTGAAATACAACCGCCTTATACCCACCTTATAGTTTGTATTATCAAGATTAAGCTTCACGAAAGTATTTATCTATTTTTGCCTTTTTCTTTGGTTTGAGATTCGAATACAATGATCGAGTGATGAAATCCCGAATCAAGGTTGTGATTGCTCACGTATTTGGAGTACTTGTGATTTTATTGTTCTACGTATACAATATAGTAATAATATTCACACTAAAACCGAAAAAACGATAATACGTATTAATAGAGTGCTATTAATACAAATACTATATGGCTAATATAGAAAACAACAATGGTCAATCAAAACACAACACGCCTCCCCGGCAGCGGCGCCAAAATGATATGGTAGTTTTTACACCCCTTTAGGAAAAGGAGGTAAAATAGTGGTAAGTATGCACGACGATTTAGGAAAACCGTGTGTGAATGACCCTTAAGAAAAGTGAGTTCGTTCTCGAGGAGGCACGTGCGTTGTGTAATGAATTGACTTGATTTTTGTTTTTGATTATAAACAAGAAAAGAGAAGGGAAAATGACGAAGACGAAAAAAATAGAAAAATAGACAAAAACACTACTAGAAAGTTAAGACGTAGAAACGTAAAAACGACAAAAATTAAAATTTTAACCTAAAAATTCCTAAAAATTGCTAAAAATCCACAATAATATTCTAAGAGTTTACAAAAAATCCAAACTTGCCAAAACCTTTTAATTAATTTAATAATGACTTTTTAATGCTAATTAAAGCCCTAAAAATCACTTTTAAATATTAAAAAGCCCTAAACAAGATTTAATAGTTTGTAAACCTCAAAAATGACCTAATTAAGCTAAAAACTATTTTTAAAAATTTTAAAACCAAATTAAACTATTTTTAAACTCCTAAAAACTATTAAAATCTATTAAATCTTAAATTAATTCTAAAAATTAAATGAAAAGCCTAAAAATTATTTGGAAAGTGACAAAGTTCCTAATTTAATGTCTAGAATCTAGGAAAAATGAAAAAAAAGTTAAAAATAAAACTTTGAATTTTTATGAATAAAATAATATTAAAATATTCCAAAAAATAAAAAGTTCAAAAATAAATTCTAAAAAATTCTCAAAAATCCTAAATATTCTAAGAAGAAAATGCAAATTAAATTTCCTAAAACCTTTTAATTAATTTTAAATTAATTTTTAAAGTTTAATAAAAACCCTAAAATCAAATAAAATTAAAAATTAAAGCTTTTGAAAACTTTATGATATGTAAACCTCAAAAATATAAATTAAAACCTAAAAACTATTTTTTTGGATTTTTATGTTACTGTTTACTATTTTTAATTTACTTTCTAAATTTTAATCTAAAAATAATCCTAATAATTAAAAGAATAATGGGAAAAATAATATTTTTAAACAGAAAAATCCTAAACCTCAATTAAACCCTAGGAAAAATACTAGTGACTAAATAAGTTACTTAAATAAGCTAGAATAAACAAAATAGGCTACGGCTTATTTAAATAAGCCAGAACCAAAACGTGTTTAAATAACTATTGAAATGAGACTCTAACGTAAAAACTCATCTAGATCACTGGTAGAACCCCTCACTCCTGAGCTGCAGGTCGGGGGTTCGAGTCCAGGCAGGGTGAAGTTTTTACTTTTTATTTTCTTTTTCTTTTTTTTCACACTTGATTCCAGTAACTTTTCAACACACAAAAACACAAACACAATCCTAAAGTGACCAAAGATTAAGCTAAATAATCCCAAAAACGTGCCCAGTTGGGCTTTGGTAACTGATGAACAAGTGAATGTGTTTCACTTGTGGATTTAAAGACCAAGAGGAGCTTGGTGTTGCTTTGTTTGTGGTGTTTTGTGGACAAGCAGGGCACCCCTACACTCTTTGGAGCGTAGGGAGTCAAGATAATCACAAAGCAATCAAGCACTTAGCCAAAAATCTCAAAAATGATGCACACCAAGCAATTGTCAGTTGATGTAATCAAATACTAGGTCTGGTGGACTCAATTGCTAATTCTATGCTCACAAATGAACTTCAAACTCCCATACTTTGCATACACATACACCAAATGATTATCAAACAAACTAACAACATAAACAAACCTATAATCTAGCAGGTTTGAGGATTCAAGCACAAACCTTTATGAAAATTAAGCAGAAAAAAGTTCATACAATTTCCAGCTAACTTTTTAACCTTTTTTACTTGCACACTTGCTTCAAACTTGTTCCCAAATGCACTCTAACCTAACAACATCCTATTACTACCCCTATGCCTACTTCTAACAACTTTTACTTGCACAAATCAACCTCAAACTCAATTTAATTCATAAATCCAAACACCCCTTTAAAATCAGTAATCCAACTTTTTTCAAACCAAAACACTTTAAATCTTATCAAACTGATCTAAAACTATTCTAGCATACTCATGACATCCAAGTGGGTCAAATTCAACAGATTAAACAGCCCTAAGCACTTAAGCATACAAAATCACATAAACTTCAATTTTATTACTGGAAAAGCTTAAACAAGGGGTTTTACCTTGTTGGTCTTACATCCAAGACCAACAATGGCTAGATAGCCACATCCTTATACACTCGGGTGTATGCAGAACTTAATCAACAACAATCTCCACAATCTGCTAAGAAAGAAAACACACAAAAAAATCCAATAATCTGATTTTTTAAAACTTCCAAAACCTTGAAACCTAAAAACCTTTGAAACTTGTTTTAAAAACAACTTACAAATCACAAACCAAAGGATGCTATTCCACTTTCACTTCATAACACCCTTTGATTCCTGAATTTGTAAAATCCTTTCAAAACCTTTGAAACTTTTTTTGAAAATCCAAACACACAAAGTGTGTACAATAACAAATGGAACTCAGACTTTTCTCTTCTCACTTAGTACCAACTTTTTAAAAATCAAAAGGAATTACACTTGTATTTTAAACAAACACCAAACTTTGCATTTAATAAAAACGGGTTACAAAAACTTGAGAAAGAAAATCTGGAACAAAAGGGAATGAACAAGTCTCATCCTCCTTTTATACTAAGCTATAGAATAATCTAGATGATAAAACCCTAGTTTCTGAAATTCCTAACATGCCCTTGGAATTTGACTGAAATTTTGGTCAAAAATCGCATCTTGTGAGTCTTGTTGGTGTCATGTGAAGATGCCAGCTCTCTTGGTTGATCTTGGACGTTGGTTTGGTCTTGGGGACAAAGGGATTCCATCCAGCCGTTTAAATGGTCGGGACATAGGGTTTGGGGGAAAATAACTTGAGCAGGGGAGGTACGGGGTGGGTCCCAGAGGTCATGTGAGGATGTTGGGTGAGGTGGGAAAAGGTGAGGGGGAAGTTAATTAGGGATCTGGATGATTTGAGGGAATAACCCTTTGTTTTAGGGTCAAATTAATCTGGGTTGGTGTTAGGGTTTATGTGGGTTAAGACCAGGTTTAATCTATTTTTGGTATAAACACTTTTTTAAAAAAGTGTTTTAGGTGGGAAAAGTTGGGGTGTGTTGACTGGGGTTTGACCACTTTTTAAATTAAAACCGGTTTGGGCTTGTGGACGGGTTTGGGTAGGATATGGGTAGGGTTAATGGGTTGGTGGGTGGGTAGGGCTGAGGTGTCACAAGCTGAGTGGGTGGGAAAGTTTGTTTGGTTGGCAGGATAGGTCCCCAATCATTTCACTTCTCTTCATTTTGAAAATAAAGCTGTCAACGCCTCTTTTTCACTTAACAACTTTGGACAAGTTGTCAAATATGGCACAAAAGGTTTTAAAACTTTTACCAAGGGCTTCTTTTGTATATTCTTGAAATTTCAAGGACTGGTCTTGTACAATCTTCAAACATTAAGGACCATACTTGTACAATTGATATTTGGAGGGTCAATTGTGACAAGTTCTTCAAAGATAAGGGGTCATTCTTGCCAATTCTTCTAACTTCAAGGGTCATTTTGCAAAATTCCAAACTTGGGCCCGGTTCATTGTGCGACTTCGTTTCCCGTGTTCGTTTTTGAATGATTCTTGTGATCTTTTGCCAATTCCTCAATATCCGTACCTAAAAATACACAAGTAACAAACACGAGCATATATTTGGCATATTTGATGATATTTAATTGATTTTAAGCCCGATTTGGACGATGAGACCATGTATAAAAGCAGTCTCATCAAGCCCCCGTCATTGTTTTGCTAGCGTAGTGGATTGGTTGGAAGTTTTTATTCACTCGTTGGCCCAAAACCGCACCAATAGCAAAGTCGCTAGCATCGCACATCAATTCAAAAGGCAGCTCCCAATTAGGGGTAACCAAGACCGGTGCCTTAGTTAGCTTATCCTTAAGAAGATTGAAGGCTTCGAGACACTCTTTAGAAAAGATAAAAGGAGTATCTTTTTCCAAGAGGTGGGTCATCGGGCGAGCGATTTTATAGAAATCCTGAATGAATCGACGATAGAAGCCCGCATGACCCAGAAAACTTCTCACACCCTTCACGGTTGAAGGTGGAGGTAATTTGGCTATGACATCTACTTTAGCACGGTCGACTTCAAGACTGGCTTTAGAGATTTAGTGTCCTAGCACAATGCCTTCTTTTACCATAAAATGGCATTTTTCCCAATTCAGAACAAGGCGAGTGTCTTCGCACCGCTTAAGCATACGTTCCAAATTGGCAAGGCAAGAAGAGAAGGAATCCCCGAAGACCGAGAAATCATCCATGAAGACTTCCATGGTTTGCTCAACCATGTCATGGAAAATAGCCAACATGCACCTTTGGAAAGTCCCGGGGGCATTGCATAGGCCAAAAGGCATCCTTTTGTAAGCAAATGTGCCATAGGGACAAGTGAATGTTGTCTTCTCTTGATCTTGGGGATCGATGGGTATTTGGAAATAACCCGAGAAACCATCAAGAAAGCAGTAATATTCATTACCCGCTAAACGTTCAAGCATTTGGTCCATAAAAGGTAGAGGTAAATGATCCTTTCTCGTGGCATCATTGAGTTTGTGGTAGTCTATACAAACTCTCCACCCAGTAACGAGACGGGTAGGAATCAACTCGGTGTTTGCATTGGGCACAACGGTGATATCGCCTTTCTTAGGCACACAATGGACTGGACTAACCCATGGTGAATCCAAAATAGGGTAAATCATACCCGCATCAAGAAGTTTGATAACCTCTTTTTTGATGACTTCATGGATTTTGGGATTCACCCTTCGTTGGCTTTGAATTGTGGGCTTAAAGTCGTCCTCCATGAGAATTTTATGTGTGCAGAAGTGAGGATCAATTCCACGGATGTCGGAGATTTTCCAAGCGATAGCTCTTTTATGCTTCTTCAACACGGCGACAAGTCGGGTTTTTTCGTCTTCTTTTAGATCCTTTGCGATGATGACCGGTAACTTCTCGTTGTCTTCCAGGAAAACGTACTCAAGATGAGGAGGTAGGTCCTTAAGCTCGAGAGTAGGAGGATCCTCAATAGATGGTGAAACTAACGATGGAGAATCATTAGTCACCTCTTTAGGAGAAGGAGGAGACAACGGGTCCTCATTGAGAAGTCTCTCAATAGTACGAATGTCTTCATCCCAATTGGTGGACAAATTATCATACTTAATATCAAGAGGACCCAAGCTAGCTTCGAAATCATCCAAGTCACTTTCTCCAAAAGGAGTCAATGCCGGAGCAATTGAGGCAACGGTCTCAACATTGGGTAGAGAAGAAAGTATACTTTTGCAAGCATCATGAAAATGTTCTTCACAAGCCTCATCGAGAACATCAATAGCATTAACACTCTCATATGAATAAGGTTGCTTAGAAATCTTACCCATGTTGAAGACAATTTTATCGTCACCAACTCTCATGATTATTTCGCCCGCGGCTACATCAATGAGAGTGCGACCGGTCCTCAGGAATGGACGTCCAACGATTAATGGAACACGAGGATCCATCTCGTAGTCAACGACAACAAAATCCGCCGGGAAGGTGAATTTGTCAACGCCAACAAAGACATCTTCGGCTATCCCCACTGGATAAGCAACCGTACAGTTGGCTAATTCCAAAGTCATTTTGGTGGGGACTAGCTCGGGGAGAGATAATTGCTTCCAAACACTTAAAGGCATTAAGTTTATACTGGCACCTAGATCGGCTAGGGCCATGCAATTCTCTACTCCCGGGAAGTTGCAAGGAATCAAGAAGCGACCTGGATCACCAAGTTTGGTGGGCAATTTCCTTAAGAGCATTGTGGAGCAGTTCTCATTAAGTTGGGTCTGAGCGATGTCAAGAAGCTTTTCCTTATCACTTAGAAGATCTTTAAACATCTTAGCGTATTTGGGCATGTGAGCGAGAGCCTTGGCAAAGGAGATGTTAAAATTCAATTGTTTAAACATTTTTAGAAAGTTTGAAACCTGAATATCATCCTTGCTCTTTTGCTTCTCTTTCCTCAACCTTGAAGGATAAGGTATATTGGATGAAGAAGAAGGCTTAAAGG
Organism: Glebionis coronaria; assembly: GCA_025667525.1. Classification (NCBI taxonomy): domain Eukaryota; kingdom Viridiplantae; phylum Streptophyta; class Magnoliopsida; order Asterales; family Asteraceae; genus Glebionis; species Glebionis coronaria. The sequence goes on along the minus strand of CM046879.1, from coordinate 512,321,022 downwards.
GAATAGGATCACTCACAACCACGGGTGGTGGGGAAATGGGGATAGAAGGTGAAGGAGGTGAGGAAAGTTGCTCTTTTTCCTTGTTCACAATCACGGGTAGAGGTGTAGGAAGCTCGGGTTCCATATAACCTTTTCCACTACGAGTGGTGATTGCTTTCATCTCCCCTCTTGGATTTGCAACGGTATTACTCGGAAGAGTACCCGAAGAAGAGGGTTGATTACTTTGGATGAGCGAACCAATCATATCACGAAGGTGAACCGCTTGATTATTAAAAGAGTCTCTCATGTTTGCATTAATTTCATTGCTGTGTTTTGCCATGTCATTCCTTAGCTCGGCTCAAATATCGTTCCCTTGTTTTGCCATTTCACCCTTCAAGTTGCGGACTTGACTCTGAAGATTCGTCACCATCTCCTGATTAGTCTTCATGAATGTCTCGACGTCTGGACTCACTGCCATCGGTTGATTGAGAGGTGGAGCTTGGTAGGCTTGAGAATTTCCTTGAATTGGGTATGGGTTTCGTTGGGATTGATATTGATTGTTTGCACGAGGTTGGGATTGGTTGTGTTGGTTTGCAGGAGGGAAACCGGGAGGAGCAAGATAGTTGTTCGAACAATAACTTAGCAAGCCACGGTCTCCTTGAGAGCGGGCTTGATAGCCTCCCGTGGGATAAGTACCGTAAGCCGCGTTAACGTTTTCAAAATAATTGCCTTGGGTAGAAGGACAATCATTATAAGAATGAGGGCCACCACATGTGTCACAAGAAATAGCAACAGCTTTAGCTTGTTGAAAGTGGTTTGTGGCCATGGCCATGAAATTCTTGTTCATTTCAGCGAGTTGTCGATAAATTTCAGTCATTTCAAGATTGGAGGTAGTAGAAGAAACATTGACTCTCGAGTTAGATCTTGAGGATGCGGATGAATCCCAATTCTTGTGGTGAGTAGTCATGTTTTCAATCAACTCTCGACACTCCTCCGGTCTCCTTTTCATAAAATTACCACTGGCGGCGGCATTGATCGTGTCACGATCACGAAAAGTGAGACCATTGTAGAAGGTGTCAATGAGAGTGACGGGGAGCATGTTGTGATTAGGACAGCGGTCGATCAAATCATTGTATCGTTCCCAAGCATCAAAGAGTGATTCATCAATGTCTTGCATGAATCCACTAATTTGGTTACGAAGGCTAGTGACCATGGATGGGGGAAAGTAGCGCGATAAAAAGCGTTGAGTCATGTCATTCCACGTATGAATAGAATTCTTAGGAAGACGGTCAAACCATTTTTCGGAATGGTGAGAAAGCGAGTGGGGAAAAGTTGGAGGCGAAGGTCATCCATAGAAACACCGGGGCACTTCATGCTTTGGGTTATGGTAATGAATTTGTCGAGGTGTTTGTTGGCATCATCATCCGGAATTCCACGAAACGGGTTAGTTTGCACTTGCTGGATCATGTGATGCTTCAACGAAAACTCCTGAGCCGTGACGTGCATTGGCGCAATCGGGCCTCCGCGTCCGTTCATGGTGGGTTGACACAATTCCTCCATTGTCCGTAAATCAGGTAGGTGGACATTGTTGTTGTTATTGTTATTCAAATTGGGTTGAGGTGGGTTGTTATTGTTGTTATTAACACCAGCCATATCTAAATCTTCACGAGTCTCGGGCTCAGAATAGTTCGAAGATCTAGTACGCATACACCTGCAGAAGAAAAATATACACAGAGAATATCTATATAATCTTTTTGGTGCAAACCTTTAGAAAAGAATTGCTTTTTTATGATTTTTTAATATTTTTGTATTTTTGAAGAGTTTTATATTTTTAGGATTTTTGAAAAATTTTAAAGCAAGGAAAATAACGTTCAAAGAACGGATCCCAAAATTCAATGCGTCTCTCACTAGAAACCGTTAATCGTAACGAAAAGAGCCGGCAACGGCGCCATTTAATACTTCGCTTTTGGCTAGGTATAAAATCTTATCGTCCGAATCCTTTCGAATTAAAAACCGGTCTTAAGTGCGACTCAATCGTCTTTTTGGTGAATCAAGAGAATAATTTGGTTGATTGTCTATTTTAAACTATTAGTAAGTAATTAAAGTGTCGTTGAGTAAAGCGGAAGTTAAAAGATTAATACTAAAATTAAAAATAAAAGCTTGGAAACTTAAAGGTAATATTAGAAAAGTTGCTTGCACACTAAATAAAACTAACACTTGGAAAACTTTCTAAAAATAAGAACTTAGTTGAAAAGTACTAAAAGAAAGTAAGATCGGAATACACCAAAACAACTCAATTGGAATTAGCCAAAACAAGCCCATATCGGAATGTGTTCTGATCTGGTGGTCGGAATATGGGGGGAAATGCAATCGGAATGTATGGCTAAGATTTACCAATCAGAATAATCAAAAAGAAAGGGAAATCGGAATGTTAGCAAATGGTCCAGATCGGAATAACCATGAATAGCACCTATCGGAATGTTGGGAACACACCCGATCGGAATACACCAAAAACTCACAATCGGAATACTAAGATTACAACTCAAATCGGAATACGCAGAAAAGTCCCAATCGGAATAATACTTGTGGGTGTGATCGGAAAGTCAAAACCCTTTTCCGATTGGATCAATCGGAAAAAGGGGAAGGGGGCTGCTCAGAATATGTAGCAATCAGAAAAGGGGATTGTACCTTTTCCTATATTTGTGGAATTCGGTTAAAGCCAATGAATAAGCTATATTGATAAGCTTTTCACCAAACTAAAACGAATCAAAGTCCACACGGATCAAATAAGCACTTATCAACTTATCTAACTCGAAATTAAACAACTTTTTGGATCAAACAATAAAAACATAAACTTTTTAAGGAAAACTTTTATAAACAAATAAGCTAATCACAAAAATAAGCCAATAAGCACAAAAGTCTTAAAGCTTAATCAAATGAAAACTTATGAAATGATCAAAAGATTAACTTTTTAAGCACGAAATCATTTAGAACAACACGGATCATATGATAATCGCATCAAAATCAATCTAAAATCAAAGAAGAGTAGAATGAGATTAAGGATTAAAAGCTTAAAATGAAACTTGATTAATGAAAATAAGCAATACAAAGTGTTTAATCTTGAAAGATTAAAAGAAAAAGATGAAACTTAGTGAGAGAAAGTTTAAGACTTTCTCTCTCTAAAACTAGAAAGAAAATGAAAAAGTGAAAATTAGCTAAAACTATCTAACTCCCCTCCTAATGACTATTAGGAGGGTATTTATAGGGAAGGTGGAAGGAGTGCATGTGTTGCATCTTCTTTCTTGCTTTCTTCACGTTTTCTCGACTCGACTTTAATTCTTTGTCTTTGTCGTCTCGGGATTTGAACTTGTCTTTTAATTTTCTTCTTCTATTAGACTTAAGTTCTTCGACTTCGTTAAACTTCCGCCTTTAGACTTTTTCTTCGATAAATCTTCAGAATAGGCCTTGGACTTCCGTTCTTTTTGCACTCTTGATCTTTTGACTTCGTCTTTTCCCGTTTTCTTTCGATAAAAGCCCGTGAAAGCCCGTGTTTTCTTCTTTTTTCATATTTTGGTCCTAAAACACAATAAAAACACAAACCACGCATAATTCCGACTTTTACGACATAAATCACACGTTTTGGTCTTGTTATTATTGGAAATAAGTGGTAAAAGGATAAGTGTTTTCACACTTATTACTTATCCTCATTAACGAGAAATTAAATTTTCTCGCACACGAGCTTACATTAAAACTATTCAAAAGTTTTAAGCTCGTGTAAATGGTGTCTAATTATATTTCAGATTATGCCCCGGACTTCAAAGAAATGAAAGTTTATCACCGATGATAAACTTATCCTCACAACGAGAAATTCATTTTTCTCGGGCATGCGCTTTTATTAAAAACATTCGAAGTTTTTAAGCTCAGGCACAATGGCTTACAGTTAAATATCAGACTGTAACTCGAAGTTCAATTTTAGGAAAGCTTATCTTTAATGATAACTTATCCTCTTAACGGGAAATTCATTTTTCTCGGTCATGAGCTTGTATTAAGACATTCCAAGTTTTAAGCTCAGAAAAGAAAGTGTATCTTTTAAATAAGAGAACTTTTCCTCATAACGAGAAATTCATCTTTCTCGGTCATGAGCTTTATGTTAAAACATTCAAAAAAATTTCAAGCTCATGAAAACGACTTCTCAGTAAATGTCAACTTAGGACTCGTTCTTCAGTTAAAAGGAAAGTTTATCGCCGATGATAAACTTATCCTCATAACGGGAAGTTTACAACTTCTCGGACTTGAGCTCGTTTTGTAAGATATTCAACATCTTAAGCTCAAGTAATTGGTTTTCAAAACTATGAACATAATTTTTCGAGAATTTCTCAAAAGGTTTTTCTAAATCTTTCAAAATTGTGTGTTCAAAAATGTTTTGATAAAAAGAGCATGTCTTTTGGAATCGATAATATCTACGATACTAGAAATGTCATTCAATAATGACACGGGGTTGTAAATAAAGTTCGAGCAGAAGTTTAAATGATTTAAAACATGCTCAAAATGGCTTGTAGTTATTTCAGACTGCAACCCGCTTTTCATATTAAAGTCAAGTATTTCACCGGAAAGCTTTGACTCAACAACGGGAATTAATTATCTCGGGCATGGTTTACTTTATAACCATGTAAGGGATTGTGTTTACGGAATAATACAATCTAACACGAAGCTTTGTACGCTTCAGTGCATTTATTTGTTAAAACAAGAGAAATCTTGTTTTTATGAAGTTATCATCTCCACAATCCGCAGCAATTCACAATTGATATCTACATACTCGATGATGCGACTACTCAAACGGCGACTACAGCTCTTTCAATAGAACACGGGTCCACAATTGAGGGGAGCAATTGTCCAGCATTCAGAATCTTTGATGCCGAAAGTGCCAAGGTCACTAATTGGTGTCAAGACAACGATATCAATCGTACACATAGTGTCAAGAGATAATTTCAAACGTGACGAGGCGACCAATATTCGTGGACAAGGACCATGTGATTCTATCATATGATGTTCTCCATCATTCAGGTCCAAACTCGTAAATTGTTAATCTTGTGAATACATTATCATATATGATCTTTGCACGTGATAAAACCTTACACTTATGTTTAAAAGGTATTTAATTTACGTTTCAAGTACACCCTCATTAATTTAAGGGGGGGAGCTTGTGAAAATCATGAAGATAATTGGATTTGCATTTTTCTTCCCAAATTTTCTTAAAATGCTATTAAATCAATTGATATTAAAAACATCGATTGGGTTAATATTTTTAATATGGGGGAGAAAATGTGATTTAATATGGGAAATGATTAATCACAAACGGTTTGACTTAACGTGATAGCTCATCCCGACATGCGTGAAATGTTTTCAGATATCGTGGCATATGTTAAGGGGGAGCAAAATGGATTTGCATATCAAAATGTATTTCATGGTGATTTATACTTACCCTCAACCCATTTATTTCACGACGATGAAGATTGTGGTGACAAAAGGATGGTAGGATAGGTTAAAGTCCAATGATTCTTCTAGAACCGGAGGAATCTTCCCAAGGACATTCCATAGCTAGAAATAGTAGTCCTTAGGAAAGATGGAGAAAGATTGTGAACGTAGCTGAATGCCGGCCAAGTACTTAAGTTAGCACTGGAACAATCACAACAAGGTGCTAGTTATGACGTATTGGTAAGCATTGAAGGGGTTGAAGAATGAAAAAGAATTGTAAAGATAAAGAGTGAAAAGAAATCAGCCCTCCTTACAACCTTAGGCAGAAATCGGGTCAATACATATGATATTGAGATTATTTTTAATGATGCTTGATATTGAAGATAAGATATCATGGACCCAGTGTAACACCCCATTTTGGAAATGGAAATATCACAGTAATTATGGCGTGTCATCAAAGCATACAAGTTAAAATGTCTAAACATTACTTGACCATATAAAGGAAAATACCGGAATCAAACATCGGTAGTCCAAAAGTAAATCTCATCATACACAAACATAGTATCATAAAGAAAAGGACTAAACAATGTCCAAAGCATAAGTATCATAAAGAAAGGAAATGCATAATGTAAAGAAGGCTAGACAGCTTCCAGTCTATTTGCACCTACTCTTAGTGTCTACGAACGTCCCTGAGTACCTGCCGTTTTGGGAACATAGAAAAGGAAAACGGCTGAGCAATACGCTCAGTGCACGGATGTACAATAAAGCATGAATAGGATAAGCATATAACATAATAACAGCGGAAGAAACTAAGTCCCGAGTAACCTGGTTAAGTCTTAATAAAACTGGTTTTATAGTTTGAAAGTCTTATGTTTATCTTATAAAATCTGTTTGTCATATTTTACCATTAGCCAATATAGGTCATGAATATCCACCGTGCATGAATAATTGGAGGGGTAACCTCATCATGCAAAATAGAGGGGCTGCCTCTAATTTAATATACTGGTTTTATGGGTAGGAGGGATCAGCTCCTTGTGAAGGATGCAAGGCACACACCACATTCACCATGTAATCCTAAATAAAAACGTGTAACTAGGATGCACCCATACGCCCCACATGATAAATATAAATAAATGGCCAAAAGCTGAAGGGACGCCACGAGCAATCACTCTGCCGTGGTGAAGTCATAACATCAGTGCCTCTAATGTTATGGTTATGGTACCTCCATAACTAGGTGAAACTGGTCATGCATGTATATGGCTATAGGTAATCATATTTAAACATAAGCAATCAAACTCATACTTATACTACGGGAAAACAGTTGGCTGCATACGGGGAAATCCTAATAAGGAAAGAATGTCCATACTGAAAGGACGCGAATCCGTACCTTATGTTCAGTGAACGAGAACGATGAACTGCGAGAATCCTACTTCCGAAACCCTAGTGCTACATAAATACGTACATGAAATAAGTATCTGCTTACTAAATACATAGCTGGTTTTATGTCATGTCTTAGCTTATTTTATGTGTTCTTACTATGTTTTACTGTTTAAAGCCTTAAACTGTATTAAATCTTATACTCTGCTTAATCTGATTAAGTATTTCTGGTATTTCATGTGTTATTATACTTACTGTGCAATAATAAGTAACTTTCCAAAAATAGCAGGTTTCCTAAAATAGAAAGTTTCCAAAAATAGAAAGTTACCAAAAATAGAAAGTTTCCAAAAATAGAAAGTTTCCAAAAATAGAAAGTTTCCAAAGATAGAAAGTTTCCAAAAATAGAAAGTTTCCAAAAATAGATATACTGCTTAAAATAGATAAGTTTCTAAAAATAGAAAGTTTCCATAAATAGATTAGCTGCCTTAATTAAATAAGTTTCCATAAATAGATTAGTTGCCTTAAATAACTAAGTTTCTAAAAATAGCTGGTTTCCATAAATAAATTAGCTGCCTTATTTAATTAAGTTTCTAAAAATAGAAAGTTTCCATAATTAGAAATAAGCTGGTTAAATAAGCTAAGTAAATAAGCCTAAGTGTTTTCATGATTATTTTCTAGGTCATATGATATATTGTATAGTTTAATAATTATTTCATGTAATTTAATTAAACTATATGTTATAATATTTAATTAAAGTATAACATGTTTTAATTAAATATATTAAATACTTAGGTTAAAATATGTATTATTAAATATTAATAAAATAACCTAAGTCATGTTAATTAATTAATTATATCCATGGTTTTTAAAATAATTAATTAATTATAAGTCTTAATAATATAAATACTTAGGTTAAAATAATTTCAAGTTTATTAATAAATAATTAACCTAAGTCATGTTATTAAATTAATCTCATCTTTTATTAATTTAATTTTAACATCAGTTTATAACATAAACAAAACTAACATAACCATGATCCGGATCTAAGCTTAAAAACATGCACCGGACATGAATCGACACCGTGCCCCGACCCAAATCGGGGTACCCCTTGCTGCCGTGGGACCCACACGCACCAACCAAGACCAAAAAGGTCTTGGTGGTGGTCGGCTTAAGCAAACCGAAACCCCCTTGGGGTCGGTTGCAGCCTGCGGCCCAAAACAAAACACCCCTTAATCGACCCTCTGATTTAATTAATGATCAAAACATATTAGATCTATGTTTAATAATGTGTTTTTATAAAAAAAACATCACGTGTTCATAATTAATGAGAAGATTAATTAAAAAGAAAAGGTTTAAAAAGGTTTTACCATATTCGTGGATCAAGGGAATGAAGAACAAACACGAACAAACAACAAATCAACAAGATCCAAGATCAAGAAATCACCTTGATGGTGATTTGTAGGTGGCGGCACAAAGAAGGAGGAGAAGGAAGGGTTTTAGGTTTTTCTTAAAATTCTTCTATAAAGTGATTTGAGTAGTAAAAATTACTTAACCCTCCTTTTAGTAAAAATTGGTAATGGGCTTGGCCCATTACCCTTGTTTGGCCGCGGGTAGGGACCCCCCCATGGGGTTCCCGTACCTCGTTTCGTGTCTTGTTATTTAGTACTCGTTTATGTTTAATTATGCTCGTGTTTTAAATGTTCTCGTTACGTAAATACCATAATCTAATATATTTAAATACGCTCGTATTAAATATATATACGTAATTAATAATAGCTCGTGTTTTAATTACGCTCGTGATTTCGTGATCGTATGTTCGTGATTAATTATTGCTAAATAATTATTACGTGATCGTGCATATAAAATACTTATCGTGTTCTAACACGTACGTAATACATAAACTCCTAACACGTAATCGTAATCATGCTATATTAGGAAAGTTTTTAACTAGTACGTACGATCCTAAGGGTACTATGCATGGTAAAAGCATGCGGGTTTTACACCCAGTAATGAAATGCACAACGCATACCAGCTAACTCAGATATCTCTCAAAAGATATTTGTTTTAATCACACGGAGACAACTCATTATCTATTTATTTATTCACTCCGACTAAATTGGTATTGAAATGGTGGCACTCCTCTCCAGCCTCTGATCACTAAAATCCAAAATGAATGATCGAGCCTAGAGCCATTTGAGATCATCAAATATCTCATTAGGACACACTTTCATAATTCCTTGCTTCTTCACACACTATAAAAAGTAAGAAAGATCTTAAGAGTCCTACGCAAAATCTTCATGATCTTGCCTGAACATCCGAGTAATACGTAAGTATTTACAATGAATATGGAAATCCTTCTTGAGCGAATATCAAAAAGCTCATGGTAGGTGACTTGTGCGATTCTTTATGAATCAAGCTTGTGATAACTGGAAAGCAACAGTGGTTTAATTCTTAACTGAATTTAAACACGTTTCAGGCCTCTACGCAATATCTTAGTGATCTTGCCAGAACACTCAGAGTGACACTCTATAGTGTTCATAGTGATGAGTAGAAATCCTTCTAGTGTTAACCTCAAACAACACTTGGTAGGTAACTTGCAAGATTCTATACGAATCAAGCTCGTGACAACTGGAAAGCAACGATGGTGCGGTTCTTAATTGAATTTCACTTGTTCCAGGAACATGAATTGATGGATTCAATCATGCAGATAATTCTATCCAAATGATTCACTCTTTACGTTCGCAGTCAGCTTTGGACGGTCGAGTAAAGAGAACGGGTTTACCCACGAAATCTTGTAAAGGAGGTTCTTAATTGAAACTACCTGCCACAAGTACTATATTTTATATCGTCCAATGGTCTTAACTGACCGGGGGTAAAATCCTACCGAATTAGAATGAAATGTTCAAATCCATTTCATCCGTGTATATGTTTTGTTGCTAACTGTCTTATGCAGCATAACAAGAAGGTGGCATTGCGGTGTACAATCCAGAAGAAGTCGTCCCTGCATGCTTATACTTTATGCACTTTATACTTCAACAAATTCAAGAAAGTCTAAAAGTCAAGTCTTCCGCTGTATCAAACTCTGAAGCTTTCAAGAATTATAAAGGTATAAGTATGTGGAACATGAAGTCACGAGGAGGCGAATATCATAAGCTTGGTTTAAAAATGCGCGCATCAATGCGCAAATTGCACGCATCAATGCGTTGCTTTAAAAATTTCGCATCAAGGTGCCTAATGCAATGCCATCCCGGAATGCGCTCGCATTAAAATGAAATTTATCGCATTTGTATAATGCTAGCAACGGTAGCAATTGTCGCAATCTAGTACTTAGGTCATTTTTGTCAAATTTAAACCATATAAAAGAGACCTATGTACTTTAATGCCTTTTTTAAGATAATACTTGTTAAAATATATCCAAAACAAACACAATAACAACAATATAGTATCTTGCATTTGTTAAGTGTTTTTTGTCAAGCTTTACTTTCAATTTATTTGTTTTACAAGGAATTAAAAGGCTAATTTCAATATGTTAGTAACTTATTTTATAACTTTATTGTATTTACTTAGTACTTTGTAGACTATATATTATTTTTAAATAATTTTTATACTTTTTTATACTAAAGGCATCGCGTCCAAATTGCGTTCGCAATCGCATCACGCATCACGTAATACCTTTTGGGACCTTTAGCGCAATGGATCGCAAAACGCATTTTTAAACCAAGATCATAAGTGATGAATGCACAAGGTTAAGGCAAGGAAACATGCTTAAGACTAAAGTCAAAGATCTCATCGGCATATTCACAAGAACAAGATCAAAGACTCAAGCATAATATGCTAGGTTTAAGATTTGTAAAATGGTGTGACCTCCCTTAGGGGGAGATTGTTGGAAATACGTTTTTCCAAAAGAAGTCTCGGTCACATCATTGTTAGCATAGATCATGAGCTATAGACTATTTAGGACATTGTAACTTGGAGTGACCTCCCTTAGGGGGAGATTGTTGGAAATACGTTTTTACGTATTTAGAAAGGATCGGTCACTCCAATGATATATTCAAGTATTGGGCTCGTGATCCAATATGTAAACAATATAGCCCATCAAGCCCACATGTAGGGTGGGCTATATATACCCCCTCCTAGCATGTTAGGAGGGGTTGGTCATTAGTTGTTCAATTCACATTCTTCCTTTTCTCTCATTCTCTCCTTTCTCTCTCTTGTTCTTCATCCCTCTCCTTCTTTAGATCAATAATAACACTTGCACAATCCTAAGAAACTAAGGACCTACATAAACAAAGTCATGTACAGATTTCATCAACTAGATCATGATGAAGAATTTGTCTTCAGAATGCAAACACAAATTCGTGAAGAAGAGTTACAAGAGGAACTTGCAGCAAAGCAGTAATTGCAAAGCTAAAAGAGTGCAGCAAGAATGGAATATGCAAGAGTATGATAGGATTCAATCTGAACTACATGCAAGTGAGCTTCTTGTAGACTCATTAATAGATGAAGAAAGGGATGCTTATGATGAAGAAGAAAAAGCAAAATTGATTGATGATCTGGTAAGGGAGCAACAAAGATTCTATGCTGAGAAAAGAAGAAGAGAAAGGATTACGCCTCCAACTACCATGCAGATTAGGAATCAAATAATGACTTTTCTCAAGAAAGTTAAGCATTTCACTCATGCTCAATTGGTCAAGAAGAACTTTGAGGAAATTAAGGCTTTGTATGAATAACACAAGAGAGCTGAATTGAATTTTGTTGAGATTGGATCTGAAGCAGATATGATAGCTGTTGAAGAAGCTAGAAGACATCTACAACAACAAAGACAATTTGGAAGTGCTCCTAGATTTGAGTCAAGTACTGCTGAACATGCAAGAACATCTCCACCTATCAAGGCTGCATATGTGAGGAAAAGTAGAAAGGAGAAGGTAAGTTCAAAAGAGACAAAGACTTCTCAAAGAATGAATGAAGGAGATGAAACTCAAAGTGTTGATAAGACTGAAAATATACAAGCGGTACATACATAGTCAACAGTACATACTGAAGAAACGGTACATACAGATTTGGAAGAAGGTTCAATGGAATTTGAAGGAACTTCCAAGAGTGGTAAAGGAAAAATATCAACAAAGAAGAAGCTAGAAGCCAAGAAAAAGGCTAAATCAACAACAGAAGATAGTGATGATGATGAGAGCTTAAGAAAGTACTTGAAGATAGTAAGTTTTGATGATCAATGTAAAGACACGGAGATTTTTAGGAAGAAGTCATCTATTTCTAGATGGATATATACTATGGATCAAGGACTAGAAGCTCATGGAATACAAAGAACAGATGGCACAACAAGAATATTCAGACTTTTAGAAGATATTCTTCATATTCTTGACAGACAAGATATTCAAGATCTTTTCAGGTTAGTTCAAGAAGCCAGTATAGGTAAAACTGAGGTATCACTATTCACTATTGTATAATGAATTATTTTTCATGTATGAACCACACAACTATGATCAGAAAATGTTGAAGGAATTCGAGAATCAGGTTCCTAGTTACTAGAGATATTATAGGTCATGTGGACTACATATGTTGGATATAGATGATGTTACTTACTATATGCCTTGGTTTAAAAATGCGTTTTGCGATCCATTGCGCTAAAGGTCCCAAAAGGTATTATGTGATGCGTGATGCGATTGCGAACGCAATTTGGAAGCGATGCGTTTAGTATAAAAAAGTATAAAAATTATTTAAAAATAATATATAGTCTACAAAGTACTAAGTAAATGCAATAAAGTTATAAAATAAGTTACCAACATATTGAAATTAACCTTTTAATTCCTTGTAAAACAAATAAATTGAAAGTAAAGCTTGACAAAAAACACTTAACAAATGCAAGATACTATATTGTTGTTATTGTGTTTGTTTTGGATATATTTTAACAAGTATTATCTTAAAAAAGGCATTAAAGTACATAGGTCTCTTTTATATGGTTTAAATTTGACAAAAATGACCTAAGTACTAGATTGCGACAATTGCTACCGTTGCTAGCATTATACAAATGCGATAAATTGCATTTTAATGCGAGCGCATTCTGGGATGGCATTGCATTAGGCACCTTGATGCGAAATTTTTAAAGCAACGCATTGATGCGTGCAATTTGCGCATTGATGCGCGCATTTTTAAACCAAGATATATGCTACAAGAGAAGAAATATCCATTTGAGAGAAGATTGTTGGAAAGGATGTTGGAACAACAATTGGAAGTCTCAGAAGAATCTGTTGGTGCTTTGGAGTTGATCAGAATGGTTAAACAACAAAACAAGGATTTGGAGCAAGAGGAAGAAGCTGAGAAAGAGCCTTAAGTGTTTGATTTACAATCACACTTCACAAATGGTTCTCAGTTCACCATGTCTAACACACATAAGAACCGGCTAGTCCATAAGCAAATGGTTTGTGGTAAAGACTTCTCAAATCCGTTGAAATTTGGTAGTTTGCTAAAAACTATATGGTTCTGAATCACCTTGTTTCGAGAGAAAGAGTTGGCTAGTCCTAGACAAACGGTACTAGGTAAATAAATTATCAAATCCGTTGATGGTTGACAGTTTACCAAAAATTATAGGGTTATCAGTACACCTTATTCTTTATGAATAAAGTATTGGCTATTACAGAGGGTACGGCTAACTGGTAAAGAATAAATCAAATCCGTTGATATCTGATAATTTGCTAAAAATCATGAAGCCAATACAGATTGGTTTTTGTTGTTAACTGTTTTATTTCAGGTATGAAGTTGCAAGCAAAGAAGTATTGAAGGAAAGAATACTTAGAAGTTTTGTCTTATCAAATTAAGACAGAAGTTCATAGATTTAACTCAAGAAGACAATTCCTATTGCTGCAAAATCAAGTGAATGTTTACAAGACACAAGAAGATCATAGTTTGAAGACAAAGATGATGTTCATAAGTTTGAAGGTTATCTTATTAGAAGAAGATCTACGTTGAAGTGTTTGGCTACATTCAGTTAGATACAAGTACAAATTCTAAGCTAAATCCAAGGTTAAAGAGAAGACTGAAGACATGTATTCTAAATACATTCAGTACAAAAAAAGAAACAAGAAGACAACAAGTTATCATTCTTGTTTAGGGGAGGATTGTTGGGAATTATTGTTAAGTGTCAAGTACCGTCAGTGTAATTTAAGTACTGTTAGTATTATGCAAGTACCATTAGTGTTAACGCGGTACATAGTAAGTACTGCTACTTATAAAGTAAGTACTGCTATATTGATTAGGACGAATATATTTTGTATAAGATATGTCATAGTTATAGTTAGAGTATATCTTATGTGATATACTTAATAGTTATAATATTGATAATATATCGTCTGTGATATACTTATCTTTATAGAATATTCTAAGGTTTCTAGGGTTCCTTACTCTATAAAAGGAACATAGGTACGATGACATTCATGTACCTCATTCAAGCCGATTAATAAGAGAATCGAATAGTTAAAAGTAATTCTGTTCTTCTGTGCTTTATAAGTTAGATTCCGCATAACTTATTTAGCTTGAGTAAGAGTTCTCAAAGTGTTTTAGTTTGATTACAAACTACTATACTAGTTCTTAACAGAATATAGATCCAACCAAAGGGATCAACATATATGAACTTAAGGAGATTACGAGAAGCTGTTTTAAAAGATCGTGTCCTTTAGCTAACTATTAATTAAATCGTCCTACTTTATTTTCTGCCTTAATAAATATCGAAATAAGTCAAATGCATCCTCGTGATCATTAAGACAAAATAAAATATAAGAGATACACCTTAGGAATAAGGGAGTCTAAGTACGTAATTCACGCTCATGAGTAATGTTTGTTTTACTAACTTATAATGACAATGATCTCGTTACACGCTTAGCATGGAATTGGGTGAAAATCGAGGACGATGAAATTATTTCTAACGAAACATTCACTTTTTCTTGTTCTATGAACCTAAACGTCCCATTTTGCGATGAAAATCCTACATCATGTCTATAACACAAGTAGTAGTAGTTTATTAAGTTTACGTTTCAATAAAGGTCGATAAAAATGAATTTTGGAGATGCTAAGATCATGTACCCTATATATAAAGGGACCTAGGATTAGTTTTATGTTTTGTTCCAGATTTTATATTTTCAAAGTTTCTTGTAATTTTAGTGAAATGTTTGAGATATAAAATTTGAGTTCTGTTTTACATTGCACTGTCTTTTAATTACTTGTCTTGTTTAATTTTTATGCACCTTTTAACAGTCATTTAGATTTCTTGTTTATTTCAAAAGCCTTGAATAGTTTTTGGGAGATCCAACATTTATTTGAGTAATTTAAAAGTTTACTTGACAAATAAACTTTGATTTGCTTAATATATGTTGTTAATATTTGTGTTGAGTAATCTAAACAGAATTTTGTAATTCCTTTTTTCAAGTTTGTAAAAAAGTTTAAAAGAAACCATTTGCTTCAAGAAAAGTTGGAAAAAATCAGAATTTGTGTTATTTATTTGTGCTAACCGAATCAAGGTTGAAGAACCTTGATTCTTGTTTGTTGATTTATGTTTTCATAGGTGAGGAAGCTAGTGTACACGCGTATACTTCAGCTCAAATAGCCTAGGGCGTGGATGTGCGCCCTAGAGGTGTGCCTTTTTCCCTTTTTATAATTTTCCGTCCATGTAAACATTCGTGTTATGTGATTTGATATTTTACTTGATATTTGTGTTTGATCTATGATTTGTGAGGTATTGGTCCTTTATCAGCTATAACTACGTTGTTTTTGGTGTTTTACGTCAAAACCTTTGGTTGAAATTTGGTTTCCAAGTTTATAAAAGGGTGTTTGGGACAACCTGGACTTTGGGTAGTACTTGACCACAAAGTCCAAGTTTAGCTCTGCAGCCTTTCTATAAGCTTAGGTAATTTGATTTTAGCTAAAAGTTCTGAGGCTTTAGTTTTAAATCTTGAATTTGCATGATTTTTATGGTTCATGAGTTTTAACCGGTTTGTGGTCTCATTTTAGATGCTTTGAGGTGTCTTAAGTTTATGCCATAGCTCCCTTAAGTTAGTTTAGGTTTTGGCCTTAAACAATTTAGTGGAAGCATAAGTATAATTCATATTTGAACTTTCTGTGGTAAACTCACCAATAGGCTTAGATTAGGCTTTATTTGTATGTTTTAGTGATTGGAATTTTGTTCATAGCTAGATAATAGGTCCACTTAGGATTTCTTATCGATAGGTTGTGATTAGGCATGTTTTGTTTCAAGATATAAGTAGCCAAAGTTCATCATTTTGCCAATTAGGCCAGCAAAATAGCTTTTATGTCCGCTGTACACACCAGCAGGTGTATTGGAGCTGCTTATTGGTTCCCTGTGACTCCAAGGATAACATTAATAACTAAGATTGGTGCTAGCTTATAGCGGTGTGAATTGTGTATGTTATTTGTGGCGATGAGTTGTTGATTGGTGTTTTGTTATTCGTTGCCTGCAAGTGTAAGGTGACCACTGTTCCACAGCAACTCAAACAAATTACACCATAAAAACAAAGAAATATAAAAAGTGTGTTAACATAGCGGTGTGCACTTAATCTCAAATGGGGCGTAATTTGATGAGTGGCAGTGGTTATTGTGCCATGTTATTTGTTTTTAGTTGGTTTTGTGTTGCTTTGGGGGGTTTCATACTTAGTAGGATAGAAACACTTTATGCATTGAATCTGCTCACTTTAAGTTTACAAAAAATGCCATTTACAAGTAATATACATCAGCAAGTGTAGAATCCTTGTTTGAAGATTTTTGGTGCTAAGACTTGAGGTCCTTGTAGTTCACTTATGGGTAAAAATATGTTTTGCGAAGAGCTTATTTCAGTCGCTTAATTTTAAGCCGAAACTCATTCTTGTGCCTCTAAGTTACCTAGTTACTGTTCATCAGCAGGAAATTACTTGAAAATCTTGTTTTCTGCTTGAAATTTGTGATTTAAGCTTTGTTTTTGTGATTTCTTGTTTGTTGACTGCTGGTAACTTGATTTTGCACCCCAATAAGTTGTGCTTATTGGGGAATTCGATCCAAAAATATCTATAAAAGTTTTCCAAAAAAATATAATCTGGCAAAAAGTGTCAGAGTGGGTCTCGAACACCTGACTACTTCATACCATGAGACGCAGCAACAACAACCGGGTATTATATAAAAGTAATAATCTGTTAAAAACAAGTCAACAGAGGGACTCGAACCCCTAACCTCACAAGAATACTAGACGCAACACACTGCACCATTACCATCTGTTCTACTGTTCAGTTTTGATAATGTGTCCTTCTGTTTTTCTTTTATAGTTTTTTTTATTATTCATAGCTGTGAGCAAAAAAGGGGGTAAAATAATTGCAAACATAAAAAGAAAGTGTCTGTTTTAGGTTTCGAACCACAGACCTCATGAAGGTAACAAACGCAGCAACCCACACCTTAACCATTTCTTCTCATTATATTTTTGGTCAACATTCTCTTTTGTTTTCTATATATACACTTTTAGTTTTCTTTTTAGTTTATATATATATATATATATATAATAGTTATAGCTTATTCGCAGCTTTTCGAGCTTATCGGATACGCTGGTTAGTCCAGATTATTTTTCTAGGATATAGGTAATTTAATATACTTTCTTTAATTTTTTGAGATTTTTTGAAATTAGTTTAATATTTTTAAACATTTAAATAGTTTTTCATTTATTTAATTCATAAAAAAGTATTTAAAAGTCAAAAAAAATATATTTCTTTTTCTAAAAATTTTATTTTATCATTTAGGACTTAGGAAAAATAAATTTGCTTTTGTAGAGTTTAAATTTGATAATTTTTTTAATTGTCGCGTTTTTACTTTCGTTATTTATTTCGTGTATTCGTTATTTGAAATTTTTATTCCATTTATGTTTTGACATTAGTTTTTATTTTTCTTTTTAAGTTTAATAAGTTTTTTTAGTTAAGTTTTCAAAATTTTAAATTTCGTCGAATTTTACGTCTCGATTCGCGCGTAACACGTTTTACGACGTAGTTCATTTTTAGCGTAATCCGTCTTACATTTTCTTTCTTTTCACTTTCCAAAAGCGTAATAACTCTTACAAATACGTCTATATTTGTTGGCTAAACACAATACCTCCACCAAGAACGAACTCGATTGTCGGTATTTGCGTTTTTTCCTAAAACGTAATTACTAATACTTACCCACGACATTTGTGTTGCTTTGTTTTTCCTAAAATAAAGTATATACAAAAATACTACATCATCGTTTCCTCCAAATTTAAGTTTGATGACATCCTACATAACTTTTGCATCTTTGTAATAATGAAATCTAGGTAGGATATCTTCTGAGAGTGTCATAGCCAAAGTAGTTCTGGCTTTTCTCTCTCTAATATCAGCCTGGACTTCAGCAACACTTACAGCGGGTAAAGCATAACATGTGCCATCTGCCAGCCAATTTATCCTTATAGGAGTGTTCCCATTCTTGATCACTTCCCACAGAGTATAATCTATGTGATTCAAGTAATGTTCCATCTGCATAGCTCATGTTTCATAGTTGTCGTTTTTTAGAATGGGGAGTTTTTCATCAGAGAGAGTATGGGGAGTAGCTGTAGCTGTTTGTGTTGCAGCTACAGTTGGTGCAGTTTGCGTTGGTGGTGCTGGTTGTACGAATGATGCATCTTGCACAACTTGGGGTTGTCCTTGAGGTATAGGTTCCCCGTTTTGGAAATCATATCCAAAGAGAGGTTGATAACCATTATGAGACATGATGTGGATTTTTTGTGTTTGTGGATTTAAGGTTTTTGTTCTTTTTATTCAGAGTTTCTCAATAGGCTCTGATACCACTTGTTGATCTCTTTGAATAGATCGAGATCCTGTTAAGGATTGCACAATAGCTTGCAAACCAACTAGAGCACTTGAGATACTCTTACTTTAATCAAAGAAGTTATGTGGAATTTAACTTAATTAAGCAAAGAAGAACAACAGTATACTCTAACTATTCGATTCTTATTAATCGCTGTGGAAAAGGTACATCAAACTCATCGTACCTATGTTCCTTTTATAGCGCAAGGAACACCTAAAATATTCTATTAGGATGTGTATATCACACACGATATACTCCAAGAATAACTATAACATATCTTTACTAAAGATATACCAGTCCTTATCTTAACTAGCAGTACTTACATCAAGCCTAGCGTTACTTAGCATGTACCGTGCATATACTAGCAATGCTTACTATACTAACGGTACTTCGTTACATAACTAACGGTACTTGGTACTACTGCAAATAATTCCCAACACAGAATCTTAACTAAAAGTAGACTAAAACAAATATGAATTACAAAAATTGATTTTCGAGTCTTATCTGGTTGACCCGATAACCCGATAACCTTAATTTTCAAACTTGAACCCGACACCATAACACTATCAGGTTATCGGGATCGGTTCAAAAGAACCAAACATTATTTTTTAACCCGATTTAACCCGACTCTATAAGTCTTATCGGGTTCGGGTTGGGTCAATCTGACCCTACTAGCACCCCTAGTTACCAAAGTATGCAAGAATAAAATGAAAAAGACATTGGTGAGGTTAAGCATACCCCTAAAAGGCCAAGGGTATCCTCCTTGTTTCTCGGTTTTTTTTCACAATTTTATTTATGTTATAAAATGAGATCCTGAAATTACGGAATGAAAATTATAAAGTTTAATAGCTCAAAAGTAATAAACATATAAAAATAACAAACCGAAACTGATAAAAAACTATGCTGAACTGTAAACTGAGGGACAAGGGAACAAAAATTACAATAGAAATAGGGGGTATTAAGAGTATACGGAACAACACGGGACGTATAGCCTCTATAAGCGACTGGCTGGAATCGTGAGATTAAACATCAATAGTCCTACCGATGGGATTTCCGTCCTTTTAGACTTTACGAAGATGATAACCAAGACCAACACGAAGTCTAGTATCAATATTTTGATGTGCGATATTGGTGGAAGATGATGATGATGATGTTGTTGTTGTTTGATGGATGATTTGTTAAGGTGGTGACTCGTTATTTGAAGGGGGAGTGAGGAGGAGCGAGGGTCAGTGTGGTGGTGGGTTAGTGTGGTGGTGCTAGTGCCCTTTGATAAAAACAGGTAGGAAATCAATGAACTATTTTGTTCTATTGTTGGTTTTTAGGAAAGAAATATTAGGAAGATCTCTAGAGTAGAGGAATCATTTGAGTAAGATGAGAAAGAGTTCTTATTTGGAAAACAATCCTTCTCATGCTTTTGACAAAAACAGAAAAAAGAAGAAGATTAACAAGTTACCTAACTCTTTACTTTTAATGACATTAAATAATTGATGAGTGGGTCACTTTAAAAATCTTTAAAGTGAATCCAAATCTCTATTTGGTGTTATGGGCGGACTCACATGGGAGCCGGGTGTGGCACGGGCTACACCTTATTTTAAGTCATGAAAGGTAAATTTTATATAAAATAGAGGTTTTCTCGACACGTGCAACACCTAGTTTTATGTAACGTGAGTCAACTTTAGTACTAATAGTCCTAAAAAAAATTTTGCAACACCCTCTTACAAATCCTAGGTCCGCCCCTACTGCGACGCCAAACCATTATCACACATAGAGCATATGTGTGTTTGATTTTTAGTGATAGATCCATTGCTCAAAGTGACTACTGAAACTAATACTAGTAGTAGTATACTATAGTACATACAAAGAAACAAGAAGATGGACAAAGAGAGAAGAGACTCACCTACATAAGTGTATTTGATTTTTTTTATAGATATAACTGATCAAAACTCGTCCAGTATAAAATAATCCTTTTTTCTAGTCAATAGTTTAACGTGTACATTTTTTTTTGAACAAAGTGTCATTGACCGGTACCCGTACATTTGTTGAGGAGTCATTTGTTCATGCTCAAAAGCTACTTAAAATAATTATTTTAAAAGGATCAACATACATCATACATGTAACAGATTCTTAAAGAAATTGTATTGCGGTTCGGTTCGATTTAAATCTAGTTTTGTTATCGATTTAACCAAAAAAAATAATCGAATAATTTGAACCGAATAAACCGAACAACCCAAGAACCGAACTGAAAACACCTCAAAACTTTTATTCGAAATTTCGAATATCTAAAATGTAAAAACTTAGTTAAAATCATAAGTATAACATAAAAGCGTCATCGCAAATTTCATATATTCAAATTCATAAATATATCTTATTAGGAAGTCCTTTAAATAATTTAAATTAACATCAAAAACTTATCATCAAAAATTTCACATTTCATATGTACATTTTAGTCCACAAAAATTCATGAGATAACTCTTATAATAACTGTCTAAATTCACGCAAAAAAATTGTTTGTAAAATATTGTTTGTAAGATCAGTCACATAAACTCAACATAATGTCCAGATGAATGAGTTATATTATTTAAAACAATAACGAGTTTTTTTTAATACTTTTAACATACACAAATAGATTCCAAAAAACTAAACTAATCATATTAAATTATTTGCCATATACTTGAAAGTCACTTTTAAAAATTTTGTTTTTAAGAATAGTAACTTTCAAGGACTACTTATGTAACTTTTGTTACATAGAAAGTTCATAGACTCGACGTATCAACCCTAGTCTTTGTAATAATAGTGTTAATAACCCAGGCGCGTTTATTGTATTTTATTAGGACAATTTGTGCAATGAAACAAAAAGTATTGAATGCTAAAAGAATAAACACATTTGATTTTCAAATAAACGATTTCTCGTGTTTTGTCACTTTGCACAAGGCTATTTTCAGAGCAGTCTGGCCTACTGTAAAACTCCGATAACAAAACCCCACAAGAGAAAAACAACTGATCTGATCCACACACGCATGTCTATATAAAAGTCGAAGTCCAACAATATTGATTAGTTCATGCAATGAGAAACACTTGCAATATGAAAATATTATGAAATTGGTCCGTCAATATTTTAGGCTTGTGGTTGTACGTATTTTGTTTGTGTTTATGGCTAGGGATGTGTGGGTAATCGGGCTTGTGATTGTTCTTATTGGTCCAAGTTGAAGGATTGAATAATGGCTTCCGCGGTAGAAGCATTTTGATAAAACAAA
The DNA here is from genome assembly GCA_025667525.1 of Glebionis coronaria. Taxonomy (NCBI): domain Eukaryota; kingdom Viridiplantae; phylum Streptophyta; class Magnoliopsida; order Asterales; family Asteraceae; genus Glebionis; species Glebionis coronaria. Next base: position 512,299,081 of record CM046879.1, on the reverse strand, counting down.
AAATTAATGTTGTTGTTTGAGCAATGCGATTACGTGTCGGGTCTAAAAACGTGCGGTGAGATTGTATCATAAACCTATAGATCCATTTTGTCAAAAGTGTTATGATGAGAGATAATCATTTTATTGGTTGTGATCAACCAGGTGAAGGCAATAATATCACGGTGATGAGAATGATATTATATAGAAATTGATTGATTGGTTTGCGGCTCACATTTGCAGGATGTTCTATGATTTTTAAGGCTCTATGAAAAAAGTACTAAAAGTACTACGGACTCAAAAATTTTGTGTTCGATTTTACCAACCAACCTTGTATATTAATCAATTAAGTCAATTCGAGTGTAGAACATCTTATAGTAAAATTTTGTATCAAACAAACAACAAACATAGTATTCAAAGTTATAGAAATAGGATAAAAAAACCAAGTTGTGTCGTGAAGGAATCACTGCCTTGAAAGTGATTTTTTAGCACTACCAACGTGCAAACCAAATATCGATCACTACCAAGGTTAACATAACTAATCGACTAACACATGCACTCGTAATAGCGGATATGAAACTCACTTAATTAGATGCCCAAATACTCAAAATTAATTCCTTTGTAAGAAACGAATCGAGGCCAACCAGCTCAACCATTTGTCGTATGTAGTAAAGCCTTTGTAAGAAATATTCCACCACCGCGCAATCTTCTTATAGATATTATCTATCATCGGACAACTTTTTCTATAATACTTCAGCGTCACTTCAAACCTGATAAGCCCTTTTTTTAATTTTTTTATTTACGCATATCATACTTATTTTCATGTAAATCATCTTTCGATACATTAGTTATGAAATACGGTCATTATGTGACAAGATCTAATTTATGCTTAACACATCAAAGGCCGACTTGGGGATTTTCGAGGTTCAAGGGATTTTTCGTTTTTTTCTTTGTGTTTGCCGCAATAACCGAACTCAGGCTTTGTTGTAATAACTAAGAAATCATTGGCAAGTTTATCAAGAGCCATAGATCAAGTTGTATGAATAATTTAGTTTACATCTTTCTAACCACGCATATATCACAAAACTAAAATTCATGAACTGTTATAAAAACCAAAGACCATAGATAAGCAAATCTTACATAAATGTTTTCTTAAATTTATTTAAGATTAAAACATAATACATAAATATTTAAACATGCCACATATCTAAAATGGAAAACGCGCTTGACTAGTCAAGCGATCATAACGTGTGCGACAAATAAACCTCGCACGCCCTTTCTTGCTTTTATAAAACAATGGGGGTGTACTCTCAAGGTGTCAGTTAAACCTCCCTGTGAATGTAATCCAGAGTTTCTCTTCTGCCTGCATCTTTTGGAAACTCCTAACTTCACTTTTTCGTAAACGTGTTTCAGACGGCCCACAAGTTAGTAGAAGCACATGTTCGCTTCCATATATCTTAAGTGTGCTACTACATGTAATTTTGACTGTGTGATGCTTAATTATTTGACAATACATACCGAATTCCCCTAACTCTAGCGTACTTTCTTCGTCAAGTGACCTAAACTAACCGGGATGCTAAATTTGCCTCCCAGCGATAACAGATCCCCCTGGTCTATCTTTGCGTCGACATGTATGGACCGCATGTCGACGCTTCCTACATGGGCGCTACCCGTGTTTAATAATACGTTAACAAAAAATAAATATAAAGCAAAAAGAAGTGCAACGACCGATAGAAAGATGGTACATATCCTACACGTGTTATTTTTAATTTTCCCCAAACTGTTATATGCTCCTGGCATATCGTCAGCGCTCTGTGAAAACAAAACAATATGTGAATATTGCTCCTATATGTCCAACTTATGGTACCAAAATATAATAATGAACAAAAAAATTGTATTGCATAGAACTTAAAATTTGGTTAGAGAGACAGAAAGTCTGTACGAACGTACGATGGTATTCTCTATTTCGGCATCGGTTATCGGATGTAAACTTGAACGATCGTGTGCCAATTAGTATGTATGAAAACGAATTTATATAAGAAATTTAGCAAACTATAAACAGAAAGATCACAAAATTTTGGGATTATGAATTCAATATGGGTATTAGAGTATACTTGTTTTATTATAAGTCGTCTCATGAATTCTTATGGAATAAAATGCCGATATGAAATGGGAAATTTTTGACGATAAATTTTTCTTGTTAATTTAAATCATTTAAGAGACTTGTCAATAACAAGATATATCATGAGTCTTAATATCCGAAATTTGCGATCACGTTTTTATGTTATACCCATTATGTTAGCTAAGTTTTTACATTTTAAAATCCGACATTTCGAATAAAAGTTTTGTATTTATGAGTACCCAAAATTTCAGATTAAGCAATATTTATGTAACATTAAGTTGTGAGACCCGTTTTATTTGGAAAAAAAGGATAAGCTTTTACAAAAACTTATATTACGAGACAAACATTTATCAAGTTTCCGTAAACCTCCAAAGTTCACTCGTGTCTTCAGCCACACTAATAAACTATATAAATATATTTTAGACATGCATGTGTGGGGTTTACAAATGACAAGAGATCTTTCTTTTGTCCTATGTCTTTAAGTAACTTACCAAAGTATGCAAGAATAAACCGAAAAAGACATACGAAAGAACATGCGATGTATAGCCTCTGCAAGAGACTAACAGAAATCGTTAGAATAAACATCAATGTTCTTATCGATGGGATTTCCGTCCTTGTAGACTCTACGAAGATGATAAACAAGACTAAAATGAAGTCTAGTATCAACATTTTGATGTGCCATATTGGTTGAAGATGATGATGATGATGATGTTGTTGTTTGGTAGATGATGTGTTAAGGTGGTGACTTATGATTTATAGAAAAGGGGGAGTGAGGAGGAGCGAGGTTTAATGTGGTGGTGCTAGTGCCCTTTGATAAAAACAGGTAGAAAATCAATTAGCTATTTTGTTCTATTGTTGGTTTGTAGGAAAGAAATCTTAAGAAGATCTCTAGATTAGAGGAATCATTTGAGTACGACGAGAAAGAGTTTTTATTTGGAAAACAATCCTTCTCATGCTCTTCACAAAAAAAGAAAAAAAAAAGAAGATTAAGTAGTTACCTAACTCATTACTTTTAATGACACTAGCCGGCTACCCACGCAATGCTGCGACGGGTAGCCGGTGACTAATTTCGTTGATTTGGGTAAACCACAAAACCACCATTACAAAAACAAACATCTTTTATGGAGATATCGACCACACCTTTGCTCAAAATGTATACAAAGAAAAAATATTAGACACCTTTGATATAAGACACAATCATATAAGACACAATCATATACAGTACATTTACGAGTACTTGAGTTTCTATAAAACAAAAAGAATCTTTCTACTAACCACCAGTCCACCACTACTCTTTGAGAACATATATTACATTATCACAAGCAGATCTATTTGGTCATCTCCTTCAAACTAAACTATGATATATTTTTTTCTTCTGTTGTAATCACGAAAACCACCAAATCTACAACCAAAACCACCAAAGCACATCAAACCTTTTATTTTTGCGACTGATTGTGGCAGCGGTGACGGTAGGTGGTGGTAGAGACGGAAGTGGTAAAGGCTGTGGGCATGTGGGTATGGAGAAGATTTTATACTTTTATACAAGTTGTTTTTTCTTTTAATTATTCTGAAGATATTAAGATAAAAGAGAAAGGAATATGAATGTGTATGAGAGGGTGTTTTATGACAGTTTTTATATGATTTGAAAAACGGTTACTTATTTTTCATATTAATAGTGCATATTAATATAGGGACTTTTACTTTTCTTTTAAAAAAAATGTTACATACGCTTTGCTATAGCAATAATTTCAAGTTGACTGAATAATGAATATACACTTTGAACAATATTGACTCACTTGTTAGACTTCTTTTTTTAGAAATGTTTTAGGCAGAAAATTTTAAAACATCTATAATTAGAAAAAGGCATAAACCTTTTGTAAAGTAGTAAGATTAGATAATTGATGAGTAGGTCACCTCAAAAATCTTTAAAGTGAATCGAAATATGTATCTAGTGCGACGCTAAACCATTATCACACATAAAGCAGACGTGTGTTTGATATTTAGTGATAGATCCATTACTCAAAGTGACTACTGAAACTAGTACTAGTAGTAGTATACTATAGTACATACAAAGAAACACGAAGATGAAAAGAGAAGTTATCAGATTGACAAAAAAAAATTAATGACACGAATCGAATAAACCCAACAATCTAAGAACCAAACTAAAAAACATCCTTAGCTATCCACGTAATAAGTTTGCTAGCTACTTCTACAATTCGTTGAACTTCAATTATTTATGCCAAAAAATAATTCCACCATGGGGCTCGAACTCGAGACCTAGGCTATCACTGCCCAACGTGCTAACCATTTCATCTAGCAGCTTTTTTGTGTTTAAATACAGTTTTAATAATTAATATAGCCTTTAAGATTTTAGCTGTCAGTTTTTATAAGTATTTAATCAAAGTTTTCATTTAAACAAATTTCAATCATTAGTTTTAAAATTAATTTTATAAAGTTTAAAAAATAAAAATAAAACAAATATAAATATTTTATTACTTTTAGAAATTTAAATTTTTTTTTAGAAGTAGTTTTAAAATAAATTTGTTTTTAAAACTAGATTTAATTAATTTAGTTTTATATAAAATAATTTTTGATAGATTTTGTTTAAATAAAAAGTTTTAGTTAAATATTAATTAGAATAAAATAAATTTATGTTTTGTTTACATTTTTAATATTTTTCGAAGTTGTTTAAATAGTTTTATAGTTTAAATTAGCTTATAATTTTTAAATTAGTTTAATGAATTTTAATTAAGATTTTTAATAGTTTAAAAGTATTTTTAATTAAATATTTTCTTTTTAATTAAGATTAAATAGTTTTTAGTTTTAAAATACCAAACAAAGTACGTTTTACCAAGAACAATTAATCTTGTGTTTAAATCCGATATCAATTCGAGTGAGTCGAGGAACGAAAAAAATAGATTTAAAAAGAATTGAAAAATTCATACATTAAATTGGCGCCGCTGCCGCTTCGCTCGTTACGATTGACGATTTTTCGTAAGAAGATTTGGATTTTGGGTTCCGTTCAATTTTGAACGTTACTTTTCTTGCTAAAAAAATCAAAAACATAAAAAAATCCAAAACTTAAAAATACAAAAAAAAAATCAAAAATCATCAAAAGCAAACTCTTTCCTAAGATTTGCACCAAAAAAAATAAAAAATCCAAAAGTAATACTTTTCCTAAAGTATTACATCAAAAATATTACGTATTATTGTTATTTTTCTTATTTCGATTTCTTTCGTTTTTTTATTGTGAATATATATTTTTCTAAAAAATACAAAAAGAATTTTCTTTTACTATATTGTATTACGTAGAACAATCAATTTACCTACTTCTAAATAAGACCTTAGCTGGGATTTCATCACCTAGCTATTGTATTCGAATCCAAAACGAAAAATCAAGGCAAAATAGATAAATACTAATAAAAAGATTGAACTCGATTTATACAAACTATAAGGTGGGTATAAGGCGACGCGCTATAAAAGGCCGTCTAAGGAAAAAGGTTTTTAAGTGCTTTGTGCCACCTCGTTTCCTCGCTTGCTTGTGTGTATATTGAGAGGGACGACCGATTATTGGTTTGCCAACTCAAGTAGTATTACGTATATATTTTTGTAGCTTTTTAATATTAAACCTCGAGAGGGATAATCCCTTTCCTCTCAAAGTCGACCGAGGTATCCTACCTCATTCTTCGTGTTTAGTTGTATGCGCACTCGCACGCGTGCACACATACCAAGTGGTGTACCAAATATTTCTAATTCTTCCAAAAAGAAGAAGAAGAATAAAAAGACCGTCAATCAAGCCGATCCCGAGAATCGAGCTTTGAACAACACGATGGCAACGGATAATCGACCAATGATTGAGATTCTACAATCTCACGTTGAAGGAAATGATGACGCGATTGTAGTGCCGGATATTGGAGCGAATAATTTTGAACTAAAAATGGGTTTTATTCAAATGGTTTCCGTTACACCATTTTTAGGCCGTACTAATGATGACCCACATGCTCATATAAAACGTTTCATACAATTGGCAAACACAGTCAAATACAATGGGGTGCCACAAGAGGCCATTCGTTTACAACTCTTTCCTTTTTACCTCGAGGGACAAGCCCGGATTTGGCTTGATAAGGAACCACCCCAAAGTATCACCACATGGATTGATTTAGAGACCAAGTTCATTAACTACTTTTTCCCACCATCACGGACCACCTCTTTAAGGAATGACATCATTACCTTTGAACAACAATATGGGGAAACATTTAGTGAGTCTTGGGATCGTTTTAAGGAGCTTTTACGAAAATGTCCACAACATGGTTTTACAAAAGTGCATCAAATCAATACGTTTTACAATGGTTTAACTCTTAATGATCAAGACTCACTTAATAGTGCCGTGGGGGGGTAATATTCTTGTGAAGTCCATGAACGAGGCTTGGGCAATAATTGAAAACAAGTCAAAAGTACAAACCAAGAGTGTTAGGGCTACTATGGCAAGTGCTAGTACTAGTGAGAGTGACAAGAGAATTGATAAGCTTACTTCGCTTGTTGAAACAATTGCTCTACAAACCGCTAACAATACCAAAGCCATCAATGTGCAAGTAAATGCCTTAAAAGAGACTTGTGAAACGTGTGAGACTTGTGGTGGACCACATTCGTATTATAATTGTGACAAGGTTTACAATCAACAACAAGAAGTTTATGCTTATAACAACAATGAAAATGAGCGGGTTCATTTCAAACCAAATGTTGATGTTAACCATTTGTCTTATAAGTCTAATAACTATTTGGCTCCCCCGGGTTTTGTAGCTCCACAAAGACCACCCCCACCCGCCCAAAATAGGAACCAAGGTCCTCAACGGGGTAATTTTCAAGGGAATTCTAATACAAGGGGTTTTAATCAAAATCAAGGGAATTTTCAAGGGCAAAACCAAGGGTTTAATAATCAAAATCAAGGATTTAATAACCAAGGTTTACAAAATCAAGGATTTAATCAAGGTTTTCAAAATTATAATCAATATCAAAACCAAGGTTTTCCTAATCAAGGTTTTCCTAATCAAGGGTATAATCAAATGAATATGCATAATCCTCAAACGGACTTGGTTGTACAAAAATTAACCGAACATGAGCGAATTATGAGAGAAATGCAAGAATCGACCGATAAGAAATTTTTGCAAATGATTCAAACCCTTCGTCCCCAAGGTGCCCTCCCTTCTAACACCGTGACCAATCCTAGGGCTAACGTTAATGCCATCACTACAAGGAGCGGTAAGACCACCGAAGAACCTTCATGTTCCCCACCTAAACAAGGACCCGAGATTCCTTCTTCTTCTACCCACCCTCCTTCACCTTCTACTTGTGACATACCACCCGTTATGCCTTCGTCTACACCTTATGTTCCACCTTTACCTAAATCTTATACCACACCTTCAGTTCCTAAACCGGTTTCTTCACCTTCCATTTCTACACCTCCTCCACCAAAGGATGTGAGTGAGCAATCCACTCCAAAGCCTTCATCTCAACCCAATATACCTTATCCCTCAAGGTTCAGGAAAGAGAAATTGAAGAATAAGGATGATATTCAAGTTTCGAACTTCCTAAAAATGTTCAAACAATTGAATTTTAATATCACCTTTGTCGAGGCTCTCGCTCACATGCCTAAGTATGCGAAAATGTTTAAGGACCTTTTAAGTGATAAGGGAAAATTGCTCGATATTGCCAATACCCAATTGAATGAGAATTGTTCCGTGGTTCTTTTGAGAAAATTACCGGTTAAGTTAGGAGATCCCGATCGATTCCTTATTCCTTGCAATTTTCCGGGTGTTGAGAATTGTATGGCCTTGGCGGATCTTGGAGCGAGTATCAATCTTATGCCATTGTCCGTGTGGAAACAATTATCTTTACCCGAGCTAGTCCCCACTCGTATGACCTTGGAATTAGCTAACCGTACGGTTGCTTATCCGGTGGGGATAGCCGAGGATGTTTTTGTAGGAGTCGATAAATTCACTTTTCCCGCCGATTTTGTTGTAGTCGACTATGAGATGGATCCCCGTGTTCCCTTAATTGTGGGACGACCCTTCTTGAGAACCGGGCGTACATTGATTGATGTAGCCGCGGGTGAGCTTATTATGAGAGTAGGGGATGATAAAATCGTCTTTAACATGGGTAAACTTTCCAAACTTCCCGATGAGCCCGAATCCGTGAATTACATCGATGTGCTTGACGAAGCATGTGAAGAACATTTTCACGAGGCTTGTAAGAGCGGGATTTCTCATTTACCTCATGTTGAGACCGTAGCTTCTATTGCTCCATCATTGACTCCATTTGGAGAAAGTGATTTTCTTTTACAAGGATTTGAAGCAAGTTTAGGGGACGTGGATTTAAAATATGACGATTCTCCCACCGATTGGGAAGAAGACATTCGTACCATTGAGAGACTTCTCAATGAGGACCATATTTCTCCACCTACTCCTAAGGAAGTTACAATCGATGATCCTAATTTTACTAAGCCTTCCACCGACAATCCACCGGATTTAGAGCTTAAGGATTTACCGTCTCATTTAGAATACGTTTTCTTAGAAGAGAATGATAAGTTACCCGTCATTATTGCTAAAGGACTTAAAAGAAGATGAAAAATATCGACTTATCGAAGTGCTTAAAAATCATAAGAAAGCAATTGCTTGGAAAATCTCCGACATCCGCGAAATTGATCCTAACTTTTGCACTCATAAAATTCTCATGGAAGATGACTTTAAACCCGCAATCCAAAATCAAAGAAGGGTCAATCCAAAAATTCATGAAGTCATTAAGAAAGAAGTTATCAAACTTCTAGATGCCGACATGATTTACCCTATTTCGGATTCGCCATGGGTTAGTCCCGTCCATTGTGTGCCTAAGAAAGGCGGAATAACCGTTGTTCCCAATGAAAACAACGAGTTGATTCCTACTCGACTCGTAACGGGTTGGCGAGTTTGCATAGACTATCGTAAGCTCAATGATGCCACTCGTAAGGATCATTTCCCTCTTCCTTTCATGGATCAAATGCTCGAGCGTTTAGCGGGTAATGACTACTATTGCTTCTTAGATGGTTTTTCCGGATATTTTCAAATACCTATCGATCCAAAAGACCAAGAGAAAACCACATTCACTTGTCCTTATGGAACATTTGCTTACAAAAGAATGCCTTTCGGCTTATGCAATGCTCTCGGGACTTTCCAAAGGTGTATGATGGCAATATTTCATGACATGGTTGAAGAAACTATAGAAGGCTTTATGGACTATTTCTCGGTCTATGGTGATTCTTTTTCTTCTTGCCTTGCCAATTTAGAACGTATGCTTAAACGTTTGAAGACACTCGTCTCGTTCTTAATTGGGAAAAATGTCATTTCATGGTAAAAGAAGGCATCGTCCTCGGTCATAAAATTTCCAAAGCCGGTATCGAAGTCGACCGTGCTAAAGTTGACGTCATTGCTAAGTTGCCTCCACCTACCACCGTCAAAGGAGTTAGAAGTTTTTTAGGCCATGCGGGATTTTATCGACGTTTCATCCAATATTTTTCTAAAATAGCTCGACCAATGACTCATCTCTTAGAGAAAGATGCTCCTTTCATCTTTTCTCAAGATTGTCTCAACTCTTTCGAACTTCTTGAAGGTAAATTAACTAAGGCACCGGTCTTAGTCTCTCCAAATTGGGAGTTACCTTTCGAGCCCATGTGCGATGCTAGTGATTTCGTGGTAGGAGCGGTTTTAGGTCAACGAGTTAACAAACATTTACAACCCATTCATTATGCTAGTAAGACAATGACGGGGGCTCAATTGCATTATACCACTACCAAAAAAGAGCTTTTAGCTGTAGTATATGCTTTTGAGAAATTCCGCCCCTATCTTGTGCTTTCCACCACCATCGTTTACACCGACCATTCCGCCTTGAAATACTTGTTGACCAAGCAAGATGCTAAACCGAGACTCCTTCGTTGGGTTTTGCTCCTACAAGAATTTAAAATCGAAATTCGTGATAAAAAGGGAGCGAAAAACCTAGCCGCGGATCATCTTAGTAGACTTGAGGATCCTTATCAAGGGGAACTTCCAAATCAAGAGATTAATGAATCTTTTCCCCTTGAAACCTTAATGTCTATTAATTCCAATCTTGATGATACCCCATGGTTTGCGGACATTGCAAACTATTTGGCGGATGGTGTTCTTATCGAAGGGTTAACGTCTCAACAAAAGAAAAAATTCTTTAAAGACGTAAAAATGTACTATTGGGACGACCCTTATATTTTCAAGCAATGTGCGGACTTAATCATTCGTAGATGTGTTGATGGGCTGGCGGCTTTACAAATCCTTGAAGCTTGCCACAAATGACCCACCGATGGTCACTTTGGTCCTAATTACACCGCTAAAAATGTTTTCGACTCCGGATTCTATTGGCCCACCATTTATCATGACGCTCATGAAATGGTTAAGCATTGTGATGCTTTCCAAAGACAAGGCAAGATCACACATAAAGATGAGATGCCTTAAAATTTCATACAAGAATGTGAAATCTTTGACGTATGGGGCATCGACTTTATGGGGCCATTTCCATCATCCAAAGGGAACAAGTACATCCTCGTAGCCATTGACTACGTATCAAAATGTGTTGAAGCAAAGGCTTTACCTACTAACGATGCGAGGGTGGTTGTTAACTTCTTGAAACAATTGTTTGCTCGATTCGGTGTGCCTCGTGCTATTATTAGTGATCGCGGGACTCATTTTTGCAATGATCAATTCGCACGAGTCATGGCTAAGTATGGTGTCAATCATCGACTTTCCACCGCTTATCATGCACAAACTAATGGTCAAGCCAAGGTTTCCAACCGTAGACTTAAGCGAATCTTAGAGCGTACTGTGGGAGAGCATCGTGCCTCATGGGCCGATAAATTAGATGATGTTTTGTGGGCTTTCCGTACCGCTCATAAGACACCTATAGGTTGTACTCCTTATCGCCTTGTGTACGGAAAGGCGTGCCACCTCCCCATTGAGTTGGATCATAAGGCTTATTGGGCCTTGAAATGGGCTAATTTTGACATAAACAAATCCGGTGATCTTAGGAAAATCCAACTCAATGAACTTAATGAACTTAGGAATGAGGCTTATGAGAATTCATTAATCTACAAGGAGAAGACTAAGCTCATTCATGATTCCAAGATTAAGAACCGAGAGTTCCATGTTGGTGATCAAGTTTTACTCTTTAACTCTCGGTTGAAAATCTTTTCGGGTAAACTTAAGAGCCGTTGGTCTGGTCCGTTCACCGTGGCCCAAATTTTCTCTTATGGCACCATTGAGTTATCCCAACCAAATGGGCCCAACTTTAAGGTGAATGGCCAACGGGTTAAGTTATCTTTGGAGAGGACATCTCTCACGAGATGATTCCATCCATCTCCATGTTTCCCTTGAATTAATTCGGGAAATCGAGTCAAGCTAGAGACTCGTGATAAACAAATCAAGCATCGTATAACTAGGTTAGATTTTTACCTTTTCCATCCTTTCCACCCTTTTTCACCTTCACCCATTTTCACCAATAAGTGTAGGGTGCAAGTAGGTTGTTTGTGTTATGATGTTGTGCAGGGATGTGTGCTTTCATGATCCACTTTTGGTATTTTTGACGCGACCCGTGATCCCGTGTTCCCGTGTACCCGGATCTATCAAAACTATTATGATTCATACATGTATATAAATAAGATGAATAAATGTAATCACTTTAGTTGTCTCTTCCTTAGCTCGATTTAAACAACATACTCAATGTCCTAAGTGTAGGGGAGTTTATTCTCCCACATGCTTAAACATTGAGGGCAATGTTTATATTAAGTGTAGGGGGACTTCTATCGAATTTTAGTGGGCTTTTCCATGAATTTGACCTCATTTAACCGGAAAAATTAAAAAATTTCAACGTTTTTCAAATTTTTGATCTATTTGGCCTAGTAGTATTTTCCATTTATTTTCTTTCCTTTTGTCATCGCATCGTATGAATAAATTCCATTTCAAGAATAAAGTAAAAAAAATGAATAAAATGGTTTTAACAAGTTTAGATATCTTTGATATATTAGGCCCGTCGTGAATATTTTGACTCAACCCGAGTTTACTTATCCAAGTTTACTCTAGCTAGTATCCTTAACCATATGGACCTTAATTGGTTTATTAGGCTAAGCATCCACGAGTCTCATTCCTTGAGATTTTAAATTGTGGAGAACGAAAGATGATAGAGTTGATAATAAGTTTAAGGGTTAATTCTTGCTTATATGAGTTTTGTGGCTCTTTCTTCCCGCTTGTATATTTAATTGCTCAATAAATGAGGATTTTTGCGGTTTAGATTCGATATCTTAGCTCTTAGCCAAATCTTTTATCTCCTTGTAATTAAAGCATGAACACGTTGAGGGTGCCAGCGTTGTAGACTTCCGACTAAGGTGGCTCATAGCCACTAAGTAGGAGGTATTCAAACCATGGGACCGCGAAATTTGGCCTACTATATATATCATAAATAAGAAAGAATAAGATTAAAACATGACCTCAAGGAGCCTTAGGGTGTGGGGCATGTAGCACGAACCTTGTCATTAGAGCCTTAGGGTGTATGGCATGGTAAGTGTTGAATAAAAATTGATCAAAAAATCAATTCCCTTGTTTATCATTCAAGGAGCCTTAGGGTGTGGACAGTAGATGAGGAGCATTTTTACATCTTAAAGAGCCTAAGGGTATATGATGTGAATTTCCTAAACTCCACAAAAAGTCTACATGACTTTGGAGGAATAATTAATAAGTAGTACTATTGGCCAAATTTTGGATCCGGGAATTTATTCCCCAAATCGTGTTAAATTATCCTTGATGTGGGCTTACTTTAGTGACAACGTTTTTGAGGACAAGGTTAGGTTCTGAGTGTCGGGTTTGCACCGTTTTTCCTTCATTTTTGGACTAATAATTATCAAATAAGTCAAATGAGCCTACGAGTGAATGACAATCCTTAAAAACTAGAGATACAACTTAGGAATTGGAGAAAGAGTATTACACAATTGTCTTATATAAGTGGTTTTAACCTAAGAACTTATGGTAAACAATGATCTTGTTTTTAAGCTTGGTATGGGGAACGTGAAACTCGAGGGTGATTAATATTCATGACACCAAAGCCCTAATTTAAGTCTTATATTTCTTTACGAGTTTCTTCCATCAAATAATTTCCAAGTTAATAAACTGTTATAACTTTTGTTTCCTTTAAAGTTTTATTTCTTTTTATCGTAGTAGTAATAGTATATCTTAATAAAGGCCAAGATGGGTTAATTATGAGGAAAATGTAACTTTATGCTTTAAATTATGCATTGCATGGGGTCATTGCAATGGTCAAGTGTAGGGGATTTAATAAGTGTGTAAACACTTATCCTTTTACCACTAAAATCAATGAAAAACAAGACCTAATCATGTGTTTAATATCATAAAAGTCAGAATTACGCGTGGTTTTGTGTTTTTGTGTGAAACAGGTACAAAATATCAAAAGAAAAGAAGACACGGGATTTCACGGTCAATTGTTGAAGAAAAGACCAAGAAAGAGACAAAGTCAAAGTCAAAGAAGCAAAAGTGTACGAAAACCGGAAAAATCGACACGAGTTTAAAGGAAAGAACAAGGAAGCCGAAATCGAGCTCGTTCTTAGTGGATTTAAAATTATTGGAGTTAATTTGGCCTTGTGGGTCCCACATTTGCTTATTGGGCCCAAAAGCCCAATAGTGGATTGTTATTATTTACTTTTGGCAAAACAGCCCAACAAAGGCCCAATTACATTATAAAGAGAAGGATGAAGTTAAATGGGCTACAAGCCCATTAGCAATACTAGTTAAGAAATTGGGGAAGAAAATTTGGGCCTTTTTAAACCCATTAGGTTTAATAAACAATGGACGAAACATTTATAAAGTGAAAAGTTTCACTTGGTCAACATTTACACACAAACTCACACACACGTTTTGTTTTTACCCACACCTCATTCACATTTCGATACAAACAAAGTTACTCCTTCTCTCTCCCAAAAGAAAACGCAGCCTTCATTTTTACTGTTACCAAACCCTAAAACCCAATTTGGGGCTTTTGTGATAAAAGGCGCATGTTACTTACGACCCTCAAATAAATCACCATCTAAATCGGAGAAGCATGATGTGGTCCTCAATCAAACGTGGCACTTTTTCCTATTTTGATTGGGTGATACACATCACCACCACCATCCCTCCAATTAAATCAAGCCACCTCAGCATCAAAGAAACACAAGAAGGACAAGTTCTTCCAAGCTGGCGACCCGTGTGATGGATACACGCTTATCAGCCGTAGATGAAGAAAGAGAATGAGAAAAGATGAATTAAACGGCTACGATTGAAGATCTTGCTCACCAAGCTTCACCAGCAAGCCATGGGGGTTGGCTATAAATAACCCCATATTCTGTAATTTTTAGGTGTGCCATTTTTATTTTTATTTTTATTATGCAAAATAGTTTTTAGGAATTTGTAATTTTCTTTTCCAGTATTGTAATCTTTTTTTTTAATATTAATAAAGTCTATTTTCATTTAAATTGTGTCTATTTACTTTTCTGTTAAAATTTATTATTATTGCAAATTTATCTTTAATTGTTAGTTATAATAATGATAAAATTTATTTAATCAAATTAATTAATAATTTTTGTTAAATAAATTAAATAAAAGTGGATAGAAAAACTTCCCCACTAGAAGTTTATTAAATCTGGTTCGAAAAGGTGTTTCTGGTTCGTGGATTCGATGATGTTTGGTTAAGGAGGTGTCGACTCGGTTCATTAAGGAGGCTCAGCGCCTTCCTTCTTCTCAAAGGATTCGTCATGAGGTTTAATTTCCTTTTTATTTACAAGTTTTAGTTAATCAGTTTTGAATCTGTATCTGATTTGCTTGATAAGTGGTAAAATGATGAGTTGATATCTGTTTGTTTCTTTTGATCTGATATTGTTTAACTTTGGAGTTATTTTGAGTTTTAAGTTTTCTGTTTAGGTCTGATTTAGTTCATCCACTTTATAGGTCTGTGAGATAGAAGTTATATAGTTTATAGTCTGCACTGATTTGATTTTGTTATTGAATTCGTTGCTGTCATAAGTCTGCTCATGGTTTGTTTTGAATCTGATTTTTGGTTAAGTGCTTGATTTAATTTGCTTAAGTTTTTAATCTGATGTATTATTTTATTTTTTTGGAAGTTTAATCTGCTGGTTTATAGGTTTTTAGATAGTTAGCTTTGCTTATTGTTATTTGCTTATTGTCAGTTTATATTTGCTTATTAGAACTTTGTTTAGCTTATTTGATTTTGTTGAGTTCTTATTTGCTTTTTGTATTGCTGATTATTTGGACTTTGTTGTTATTGTGTTTGCTTATTTTGTTATACTAGCTTTGTTGTATTAGCTAGCAGATCCATTTGGTTTGTTTAGTTATTTTAGTTTATATAAAGAAAAATAAAATAAAAATAATTCGCCAAAAAAATTCCACCATGGGGCTCGAACTCGAGACCTAGGCTATCACTGCCCAAAGTGCTAACCATTTCATCTAGCAGCTTTTTTGTGTTTAAATACAGTTTTAATAATTAATATAGCCTTTAAGATTTTAGCTGTCAGTTTTTATAAGTATTTAATCAAAGTTTTCATTTAAACAGATTTCAATCATTAGTTTTAAAATTAATTTTATAAAATTTAAAAAATAAAAAATAAAACAAATATAATATTTTATTACTTTTAGAAATTTAAATTTTTTAAAATTAATTATAAACTAATGATTGAAATTTGTTTAAATGAAAACTTTGATTAAATACTTATAAAAACTGACAGCTAAAATCTTAAAGGCTATATTAATTATTAAAACTGTATTTAAACACAAAAAAGCTGCTAGATGAAATGGTTAGCACGTTGGGCAGTGATAGCCTAGGTCTCGAGTTCAAGCCCCATGGTGGAATTTTTTTGGCGAATTTTTTTTATATAAACTGAAATAACTAAACAGACCAAATGGATCTACTAGCTAATACAGCAAAGCTAGTATAACAAAATAAGCAAACACAATAACAGCAAAGTCCAAATAATCAGCAATACAAAAAGCAAATAAGAGCTCAACAAAATCAAATAAGCTAAACAAAGTTCTAATAAGCAAATATAAACTGACAATAAGCAAATAACAATAAGCAAAGCTAACTATCTAAAAACCTATAAACCAGCAGATTAAACTTCCAAAAAAATAAAATAATATATCATACTAAAAACTTAAGCAAATTAAATCAAGCACTTAACCAAAAATCAGATTCAAAGCAAACCATGAGCAGACTTATGACAGCAACGAAATTCAATAACAAATCAAATCAGTGCAGACTATAAACTATATAACTTCTATCTCACAGACCTATAAAGCAGATGAACTAAATCAGACCTAAACAGAAATCTTAAAACTCAAAATAACTCCAAACTTAAACAATATCATATCAAAAGAAACAAACAGATATCAACTCATCATTTTACCACTTATCAAGCAAAGCAGATACAAATTCAAAACAGATTAACTAAAACTTGTAAATAAAAAGGAAATTAAACCTGATGACGAATCCTTTGACAAGAACGAAGGCACTGAGCCTCCTTAATGAACCGAGTCGATGATAGGTGTGTAAACACCCATCTTTTCTACCACTTAATTACAATAATAACCGGACCAAAAAGTGTATTTTATGCCTTTTATGTCGGAATTATGCGTGGTTTGTGTTTTTGTTGTGATTTAGGACGAAAAGGTGAAAAGTGGAGAAAACACGGGAATTCACGGGCATTTACGGACTTTTATTGAAGAAAAAGATGAAAGACGAAGTCGAGAAGTCAAGAGTGCAAAAAGAACGGAAGTCTAAGACCAATTCTGAAGATTTATCGAAGAAAAAATCAAAAGACGGAAGTTTATCAAAAGCCGAAGAATTCAAGTCTATTTTATTGAAGAATTTAAAAGACGAGTTCAAAAGAAATCCCGAGCCACAAGTCCTTACATTCCAAGATTAACAAAAAGATTAAGAAGGAAGGACTTAAGGGCGCAATTAAGAAGAAAGGAAGGATAGGAGGAAGCTTCCTCTAACCTTCCTCCTAATCACCTATAAATACTTCCCTTTTCATTTCATTTGCTCTTGTTGGCTAGATTGACAAACTAGTTCTTCCACCTTTATTTTATGCACCTTTAATTACTTGCACATTTAAATACATGTTATGCACCTTAATTACCTTTTAAATTCAAGTAAGTGTCTCTTTTAATTACTTGCACCTTTACTTTATCTTGTTAATCTTCTTCTACCTTTCTTTAATCTTTGATTTACACGTTTTTATCTTGTTAAGTTGTTTAAAGATTTGATTTTTATGCTTTTGATTGTTTTAAATCTCTTATTTTCATAGCTTATTTGATTTATTTTCAAGTTTATATAGTTTTTACAAAAGTTATTTTTATATAAAAAGTTGTTTTTCTTAAAGTTTATTAATTTCGTGTCTTAAAAGTTTTTAACTTTTAGTTTCGTAGCTTATTTTTACACGTTTTTACCTTAGGATTTAGTCTTGTGCTTATTAGGATTATAGCTTATTTACTTAGCTTATTTTTGGTTCTTTCCTACGTATTCCGATTGGTCAAGATCTGAAAGGGGTTTTACATTCCGATTGGTATGATCGGATAAGGGTTTCTATATTCCGATTGGAGGCATCTTGGTATTCCGATCAGAAGAGGTTCTGGATATTCCGATTGGGACAAGTGACAGATATTCCGATTGGGCTCCTTGCCACATTCCGATTGAGGTGCAAGTTAGGATATTCCGATCGTGTAAGGTGACAGATATTCCGATTGGCGTTCCGATCTTCATTCCGACCAAGTTCCTATTCATATTCCGACCAGGTAGGATTGTGGTATTCCGATTGGGGTATTGGTGACTGATATTCTGATTGGCATTACGACGACAACATTCCGATCAGGTCAGGGTAAGGATGATCGGAATATATTCCGATTGGTTTTATTTTCTTCATACCTTGTCTTGTTTAATTTTTATACTTGTTTAATTTTAATTTCCGTCACACTTTTATTTTTAGTCATTTAATTAAATTACTTTCTGTCAAGTTTTTAAATATCGCACCCTTTTGTTTAATTAGATTTAGTTTTAATTTCACGCTCTTTTAATACTTGCCCTTTACATTAACGACATTTACTTTTAAGTCTTTGCACATTTAATTGAAAAACCACCAAAAATATTTGTTTCACCAAAATAAAACTGAGTCACACATTAAACACAAATTTTTCAATTCGAAGAGAATACTAGAACGATAATTTTCATACGGGAAAATGTGAGTTATTAGTCGACACCTCCTTAACCAAACATCATCGAATCCACGAACCAGAAACACCTTTTCGAACCAGATTTAATAAACTTCCAGTGGGGAAGTTTTTCTATCCACTTTTATTTAATTTATTTAACACAAATTATTAATTAATTTGATTAAATAAATTTTATCGTTATTATAACTAACAGTTTAAAGATAAATTTGCAATAATAATAAATTTTAATAGAAAAGTAAATAGACACAATTTAAATGAAAATAAACTTTATTAATATTATAAAAAAGATTACAATACTGGAAAAGAAAATTACAAATTCCTAAAAACTATTTTGCATAATAACATTAAAAATAAAAATAGCACACCTAAAAATTACAGAATATAAGGGTATTTATAGCCAACCCCCATGGCTTGCTGGTGAAGCTTGGTGAGCAAGATCTTCAATCATAGCCGTTTAATTCATCTTTTCTCATTCTCTTTCTTCATCTACGGCTGATAAGCGTGTATCCATCACACGATCGCCAGCCTGGAAGAACTTGTGCTTCTTGTGTTTCTTTGATGCTGAGGTGGCTTGATTTAATTGGAGGGATGGTGGTGGTGATGTGTATTACCCAATCAAAATAGGAAAAAGTGCCACGTCTGATTGAGGACCACATCATGCTGCTCCAATTTAGATGGTGATTTATTTGAGGGTCGTGAGTTACACGCGCCTTTTATCACAAAAGCCCCAAATTGGGTTTTAGGGTTTGGTAACAGTAAAAATGAAGGCTGCGTTTTCTTTTGGGAGAGAGAAGGAGTAACTTTGTTTGTATCAAAATGTGAATGAGGTGTCGGTAAAAACAAAACGTGTGTGTGAGTTTGTGTGTAAATGTTGACCAAGTGAAACTTTTCACTTTATAAATGTTCCGTCCATTGTTTATTAAACCTAATGGGTTTAAAAAGGCCCAAATTTTCTTCCCCAATTTCTTAACTAGTATTGCTAATGGGCTTGTAGCCCATTTAACTTCATCCGTCTCTTTATAATGTAATTGGGCCTTTGTTGGGCTGTTTTGCCAAAAGTAAAAAATAACAATCCACTATTGGGCTTTTGGGCCCAATAAGCAAATGTGGGACCCACAAGGCCCAATTAACTCTAATAATATTAAATCCACTAAAAACGAGCTCGATTTCGGCTTCCTTGTTCTTTCCTTTAAACTCGTGTCGATTTTTCCGGTTTTCGTACACTTTTGGTTCTTTGACTTTGACTTTGTCTCTTTCTTGGTCTTTTCTTCAACAATTGACCGTGAAATCCTGTGTCTTCTTTCCTTTTGATCTTTTGTACCTATTTTATACAAAAAAACAAAACCACGCGTAATTCCGACTTTTACGATATTAAACACATAATTAGGTCTTGTTTTTCATTGATTTTAGTGGTAAAAGGATAAGTCTTTACACCCTTATTTATCATAAAAACATATTAGTGTAACAATATAACTCGGTCATAAATACAACATAAGAAAATAATTTACAAGATATATCATATGTACCTAGTGATGGTTCCAAAGTAAACCTTTTATATATATAAGGTCGATCATTTGTTTTTCTGCAGCTATCTATGGAAATATAATTATAAAAAGCTTCAACTGTCCCATGAATGTTAAATAATCAAAGTTTTTTGCATCTTTACTTTCGTATTTTAATTTTAAGATTACGAATTATGAAAATTAAGCCTAAATATATTAAGTATATAAGTAAACCTAAATGGCACTTTACGTCTTAATTTTGGATAACCGGATTTCTGACCGAAATTCCGTATAGAAGTTTTATAAATTAAGATATCCAAAATTTCTAGCTGGAAAATATCGCTTTAGGTCTCCGAGATGGTCGAACCACCCCTTCATGTATCTGTGAGCTTTTGAAGGTAGATGAAAACTTTGGGTACACAGCGAACTGACAAAAACTTATGAGATTAGTTGATAGAAAAATATTAAGCTATTTATACATGCGAGCGAGTTTGCGTGTTTGAAAAATGAAGGTACTTTTAGTCATAAAATTTGTTATTCCATTTTTTTAAATGGCGAACCCTTTTTGTGTACTGATTGAGCATACGTTTCTTTCTCTTCCTACTTTTACCATGGATAATTACAAGTCTTTCAGATCAATGCATCTTTGGTTTTATAAGAGGATGATGAAAATAAAGGCAGGAAGCTGGCAGGAGTACTCCCGAGTCCTAAACTCTTTCACAAGATATACTCGTAATCATTACAATAGTAATTTTAAAAAAATAAATATCATCCAAGTTATACCCACTTCCTTTTGATAACATTTTTTCCTTTTTGATAAACGTTTTTATTTAATTTAGGTTGAACACGGCAGACTCAAAACCGACTTGGACTGGAAAATCGGACCAGATTGATCGAAACCGGATTGGACAATTTCGGTCAAATCCTCGGCCCGAGGTTTTGAATCATTTTGATCTTCGATCCAGTTGGTCCGATCCGATTCGGTTCCGGTCTTATTCTATTCATCATAGTGTATTCATCATAGTGTATTCATCATAGTGTGGAATTGCTTTTTTTTTTAACGGCAAATTTATTAAAAGCTAGCAAGGCGCTAGAAACCAATTACAAGGAGATAAGATGAGGATTTTTCAACCAATCAATCCATGAAAAAGAAAATTGACAACGATATCTACTCCAATTAAAAGAACTAAGGTGCCGTTTGGTTCGGGGATATTCGAGGATATTGGAGGATATTCAAAATATTTATATTTTAATATCCCTCAAATATTGTGTTTGGTATAACCAATACAAGAATTTAAAATTCCTTGAATTCTCAAAATGAAGGATACTAGAATTCCTCCAAAAAGTGAGGAATTTTAATATACTTGAAAAACAAATTCATAAACTTTTTTTTTGTCGTTATTATTTGGGTTTTTAAGTTTATATAAAAAATTATAAAAATTTAAAAGTTTATATAAAATTATTTTTTAAAAAATATATATATAATTTTTATGAAATTTTTCTAAATTTTTTTATAAAATTTAAATAATTTTTTTATAAAACTTAATGAAACTTTATAAAAAATTATATAATTTTTTTTATAAAATTTAATGATTTTTTTATAAAATTTTAATGAATTTTTTCATAAAACTTATATAAGTTTTTATAATATTTTTATAAATATTTTAATAAAAATTATATAAATTTTTATAAAAATTAATATCATTTTTTTATAAAATTTAATGAATTTTTTTTATAATATTTATATAGTTTTTTAATAAAATTTATGATTTTTAATAATATATAAACTTTTTATAAGATTTATATAAATATTTTTATAAAGTTTATGTAAACTTTTTATAAGATTTATATGAATTTGTTTATAAAAAATTATAAAATGCTTTTATAAAATTTATATAATTTTTTATAAAATTCATATATATTTTTTCGTTAATTGGTTCAACCCAAAATAAAGATTTCTAAAAATCATAACTTTCTGCCAACCAAACAGGCGTAAACATTTTAAATTCTAGAATTTTAAATTCTGAGGAATTTTAATATACTTGAATTTAGAATTATATAATGTTAAAATCTTGAACCAAACGGCCCCTGAGGGTAATATCATCAAAAATTTCCGAATGATTAGGCGGATTGTCTTCAAAAATGTACCGGTTTCTTAGTCTCCATATATACCACCACGAAACGTAGAAAACGCCTTCCAATAAAGACTTCAACTTAAGGGAGAGCCTAACCATCGAGAACCAAGAGAACCAATCTTGAAATTAGGACCACCTAGTCGAATCAAGATTCCACCAAGGACACAAACGACGTAATACTAGTTGCGCCAAGTTACACCGAAAAAAATAGATGATTAGCATCCTCGTTTGCAGCGCCACAAATCGGACATAAAGCAGAAACAACTTTAACCCCTCTTTGGACCAAGTTCAATCTAGTCGGGAAAGAGTCTTTACGAGCTCGCCAAGCGAAGATGTTAATCTTGATATGCACAGCTTTTATCCATCTGGTAGGTTCAGAATGACGCAGAAATAAGTCATCGAGACAGACACGGACGTCCTTAACCTTGAATTCTCCATCACCTGACAACCCGCAGTACCACCTGTCATTACTATTTGAATGAATAGTTGGTTCCAACAGAGAATTTAAATCAGCCAATTGTTGTTGCTCTGCTCCACCACAAACAGGTCTACGAAACAAGGAGACAACTGAAACTTGTAATTTGTCAGCCACTGAAATGTCCTTGTTCAAATCAATAACAAATAACCTAGGAAATTTAGTGTAAAGCGGGGAGTCACCAATCCATATATCAAGCCAAAAACGTGTATTAGAACCATTCCCGATACGGATTTTACAATGATCCCAGAGGTTGAATCCATTATCTTTGAGATATTGAAGTTCCTTAAGAATTGAGCACCAAATGGAGGAAAATTTAGTTGAATGAGATTCTAGCTGCTTACCATACAACGCCCGAATAACCTTACTCCAAAGAGAACCATCGCCCGAGATAAATCTCCAAATCCATTTAAAAAGGAGAGCTCGATTAAGCGCAAAGAAACTTGACACCCCCAACCCTCCATGATTTTTAGAAGCTAGAATCTTACTCCAAGCCACCCATGAGATTTTACTAACCGAATCTTCCATACCATAAAAGAAACGACATCGAATATTTTCCATATTTTTAAGAACTTCATGCGGAACCTTAAATATGGACATATTATAAATGGAAGTAGAACCAAGAACCAATTTTAATAAAGTGAGTCGATCCCCGATCGAAAGAGTTTTCATATTCCACTTAGAGAGACGAGTTTTAAGTTTACCAATAGTATCCTCCCAAGCACCAAGACGAGCGGAGTATTGACCCACCATAACCCCTAGATACCGAGAACTATTATTCATGATCGAGCATCCAAACAAAGAAGTTGCATTTTCGACCTCTACCTGATTCACCCCCACCCCCAACAACTCACATTTGTTAAGATTAATTTGAAGACCAGAAGCTAAGTAAAAACTCTTCCGAATAGTGACAATATTATGAAGATTAGATTGCGATCGGCATAGAATAAATGAGAAAGATGTAATGATTCCGGAAGAGAAATACCTTTGAATAAGCCTTCCACCATAGCTCGGTTGAAAGATAAGTGAAATGATTCCATTACCAAAATAAAAAGATATGGAGCAAGGGGATCACCTTTTTTGAGCCCACAATGTAAAAAAAACTCCTTAGTAGGACTCCCGTTCACAAGAATGGAAGTATTAGCGTAATTAAACGTACCTCGAATCCACTTGCACCATGTAGAACCAAAACCAAAACCCTCCATGATATCAAGCTGGTAATCCTAACGAACTGAATCATAAGCTTTAGCGAAATCAACTTTGAAAAACATTGCATGCTTTTTCTTCCGTTTACACCATTGAAGGACCTCGTCAAGAATAAATGGACCATCAAGAATATGTCTTCCGGCTAGAAATGCAGATTGAGTATCAGAAATAATGTTCTTCATAACCGAAGTAATTCTACTGGCAAGGATCTTCATAACCACCTTATACACGCATCCAATTAAGCTGATGGGGCGAAAATCATTGACAAATTTAGCATCAATAGTTTTCGGGATAAGCGCAAAAAATGAGGAGTTGCATCCTTTAGCAATTGAACCATGAGCAAAAAAATACTCGACAGTAGCACAAAGATCATTACCGACAGTATCCCAAAAAAAATTAAAAAACTTGAAAGTGAAACCATCAGGACCCGGGGATTTGTTATGCCCACATTCCCAAACTGGCCTCTTAATTTCATCACGAGAAACGGGACGTTCCACGTCTTCAGATTGGAATTGTTGTAACCTATTAGAGAAAGTGAAGTTAATCTTGAATCTGATGTTGGCCGAATCTTGGAATCTTGAAGCAAAGTGATTAAAAAATGCATTTTTAATCAAAGTATGATCAGTACACCAGACCCCATCGACAAAATACCACGGATCGCAAGTTAAGATCTTATTTTGTTAATGACTCTGTGAAAAAACTTCGAGTTTTCGTCCCCTTCTATCATTTAATCTTGGATCTCTGATAATTCTCCTTAGCTTCTATGTTATCGAGATGAATCAAGCGTTGTTTCAACTCAATCCATCGAATAACATCAGCATCATCTATAGTACCTCTGTCCTGCATTTTATCAGTGGCCTCCAAATCAGAAATAATGTCACTTTTCAATCGTGATGCCTCATATTTTTTCATCTTAATCCAACTTCTGATGATAGTTTTGAGATCTTGAAGTTTTTTCTTAAATCGGATCATACTGTTCCCATTCGAATGAGCAAAAGAAACCCACGTAGATTTGATCATATCACCAAAACCATCATAATCAAGCCAAGAATGATAAAATCTAAAAGGTATATGTCCAAAATCCACTGAACTTCTCGAAGAAGGATAGGTCTATGGTCCGATAGATGGCGATTGATAACGACCTAATTGTACATATTCAACCTATCATTATAATGCCACTTTGTAGTATAAATAAGAGCTTCCGATACTTAATATGTTGTGTTTTATATGCAGATATAAAGTTTGAAGGAGCAAAGTGAAGATATACAAAGAAGGGGCCTCAATATGCAAATAAACAAAAGTTATTGAAAGAAGATTCTGAATCGCCCAGAAGTGCGGCGCACAAACTCAGAAGTGCGACGCACATTCTCATCTCCAAAGTGCGGCGCACTTTCGGAGAAGTGTGGCGCACAAATGACCCCAGACAGCACTATAAATAGAGGCCATTTCCACTCATTTTACACACACCTCTCTCTCTCAATACTCCATAGCTCGAGTATTTTAGCTCTCTTAGTAAATTTTCAGTATTATCCACTTTTGGGAGACACTTGTAACAAGAGTATTCTACTCTTCGATTCTTGGAGGAACGATACAATCGTGAGACTTGTGTACTCATTTATTCAATCCAATCTAAGTATGATGTTCTCTTACTCTTTTCCAATTGTTACTTTGATTACTATGTTAGGCTAAGCTATTTGTGACTATATGGGTATGTGACTATAATTAGTGATGATGCTATGATATGATCCTTTATAAATGATTTCAGCTAATGCTGTAGAACCATTTTACCACCTAGTTCTACAAACCATATTTTCTAAGTTGATTTGTTAGGATAGTTTGGCGTTGAGAAACGCCAATTGTTATAATAAGTTTTCTAGAACTTGTCTATGGTCATGAATCTTTGGTTGGAGAAATCCGCTTAGAAACTTGATAAAATATTGAACTTGTTGGCAACTTGTTTTGAGCTTAGTCGCTTAAATAAACATAAGTCTTGAATCAACCCAAGTAAATTGTGTAAACGTCGTTTTGACGAAAAAGGATTATCACTCTTTACCAACATAAACATATCTCGATCATTATTATCATCATCACGAACTTATACGAGCTATCCCATATTAGTCATACTTGTTATTACTGATATTACTTCAACTATTTATTTCTTCAATTGTTATCTTGATTACCAAAACGAAACTAAGTCTCAGCGAACGATCCTGGCTTACCACTACAAAGCTATATTACGAACGAAAGGGTACACTTGCCCATGTTTGTCTTCTAGTCCCTTGTTTTGTCTAAACCTTGTACTATAATTTTAAGACTTGCAAACAAACATCAAGTTTTTGGCGCCACTGCTGGGGACTTATAATCCTATTTTGTAACCAAATTCGTATAATCCTGGAAGAAATTGAACCATTGCTACTCATTTTAAACCAAAACATTTTCTGCAGTACAGAAAGTACGCCACACAAACCAAAAAGTGTGTCGCACTTCCTGTAGCGAACCAAAGTGCGCCGCACAAACCCAAAAGTGCGCCGCACATTTTCACTGAAAACAGCAAATACCTTGTTGGATGCACACCTTTTCATCCGGAACACCACCAATATCACCGTTACCTGAACCTGAACGTACCCTTAGCCGAAGGCTACGTAGACTTCATCGCCGTGTACCTTTAGCTAGGAGACACGAGCAACCTCAACCTCACATAATTACCAACCTTTTGACAATCTTCACAAATCCTATTTCCCACCAAACTCATCAACCGTTACGATCCAATGTCGGACATCGATGATGAACCAATTTGGTTAGCCGATAGAGTTTTCACACCAACTCCTGGCTCCGCAATCATTTTACCTGAAATTGCAAACTATTTTGCAATCAAAGGGAACCACTTAACCCTTGTCAAAAATAACCAATTTTATGGTCGAATCAAAACCGGTCCTCACAAACACATCCACGAATTCAGCGGAATTTGTAAAATGTTCAACTATGGAGAAGGACAAGCCGAAGCCGTCCAACTCATGATGTTTCCATCATCCCTGATTGGAGAAGCCAAGTCATGGCTCGACGAACTTAACGAAGGAACCATTCGAACATGGGAAGGTCTTAGAACTGCTTTCATTAGCTGATTCTTTCCTCCTGTCCTATTCGAAAAACTCCTTAGAGAAATCCGAAGCTTTTCTCAACAAGATCGAGAAACTCTCACTGACGCATGGTTAAGAATGAAAGAACTACTCAGAAACTGCCATGGTCGTGGACTTAAAAAAGAAGGAATAATCAAGATTTTCTATCATGGTCTTGACGATGCTACCCAAGATGCATTGAACACCGCAGCGGGTGGAATTTTCCTTTACAAAACTCCTAACCAAGCTTACCAATTATTGGATGACAAAGTCCTACTTAAGCTTGATTGGTCCAAAAATCACAAAAACAAAAACCCACGAAAAACCGTAGCTTTTGCCGAAGGAAGCAACAACCCAACCGATACCGAGAAAATTATGGCTCGAATGGATTCCATGTCTCTTAATATTGAAGAGATAAAACACAAAACCTGCGAACACTGTGGAGGAAACCATCCTTCTAGTGAATGTGATGACGATGACACACCCATGACGAAGGAATAAGAAGCCAACTTCATGAATACCTTTCGTCGAACTCGATCTTATAACGATTATCGTAATCGCGACCGCGATAATTGGAGATCAAATGATAAACCAAGTTATGATCGAGACGAAAAGAAACCCACTCAAACCAAAGACAAAAACAACCTTGAAACCAAAATTGACAACTTTATAGAATCTTAAAGAAAAACCTACATTTTTGTTCGAGAAACATTCACTGACTTCAAAACCAAGTTCGAAACCACGACCAAAAACCACTAAGCTTTCATTCAAAACCTTGAAGCTAAATTTGATCGGTTGGCCGATAAACAATCGAATCGCGCTTCTGGTTCTTTACCAAGCAATACTAACCCAAATCCCAAGAACAACAACAAATATCAACCCCAACAAGCTCGTAACGAGCATGTGAATGTCGTATTCACGCGGAGCGGTTTATCTTACGAATCACCTATCAAACCTACTCAAGTTACACCAATCGAAATTCTATTTGATAGTGATAATGAGGATGAAGCCCAACCAACCCATACCAAACCAACTAAAAAACCTAACACCCAAACCATATAAACCAAAAGTACCATATCCACAACGCTTACGTAAGCAAAAGATGCAAGCTAAGTGAAAGTCCCTAATCAATGCGAGAAACCCTAATCTTAACTTAATCAACACAAGGTATTACTTTTCAAACGTAATCTTATTATTGTATAATAAAGAATTACAAGTGTTATGGATAACACCGTTTGATGACAATGTGTTGTGCACACTTTGAACAACAATAAACCTTAACTTATGAATACAGTCGTAGCTGTTTGATTCACTAAGTTACACGCACTAATGTTCTTAATATCTCAAAGTGTTGAATGTTAATGCAAGGATACACATCCTATTTATAGTGTTACGAGTTTGACTTGAACAGTACTTGATGTCGACTACACAACTTTTACAAGTTCCCACATCAGTCACATGATGTCCTTCTATTCTTGGTAGTCTTCCATTATGCTTTAAGGAACAGTTGTCCAAAACAGTTTCCTTATTCTTCATATTCTCGAACACACAAATGGCATGTCCAAAGTGTGCTGAGAGTTATCAGGGTATTGCCACCCCTGTTAACTCTCAACCCCTCAGAGTCCCTAATACATCTTGGCTGTTATCCATCACAGCCAAGGAGTATGTCTTCAGGTAATCTTCGACTTCCCTGACAATGTCTCTGACATAGACTCCTCTGAGGTTGCTCACAGAGATTCGAATCTCTGTGAGTCTTGTGAAACTTGCCTGCCTCCTAGGCACAGGCAAGGGACTATCTATCAGCCTAATTATGTTTAAATCAATGAACAGGGAATCTAACAAGTTTAGATTCCCAACAATCTCGCCCTATTTAAACATAAATAGTGCTAGATCTAACTAAGTTAAGGTAAGTGAGTTTAACAGCTTCTTCTTACACATAACAGATCTAAACAAACATACCTCATTATTTTATTAAGACTTAAAGAAAAATTACAAGTTCAATACATAAGTTAAATAAAAGATGAAGGTAAAAAGGGCTGATACTGTCTTCAATAGTCATCATTTTTGATTCTTTCTTCAGCTTCGGCCACATCTAATCTGTTATCAATTTCATCCTGCAAAGTCTTTGCAAACTTCTTGGAATACTCTGAGTTGATCTTGAGACACTTCCTGTGACAGAGTAGCTGAATAGTTGAAGCCAGGCAAAGCTCATCTTCCCTCTGAAAAGCATATTGGCAGGCTTTGTTCATAAACGCCATTCCTCTTTCAGGCACTGAGTAAGTCTGACCATCAACAGGGCCAACTATACCATTAGGAAGGATCAGATCCCTGTGCATGCCATCCACACGAACATCTTCAGTAACAAAAGTTTCATCAATGATTTGGGAAATTCTTCTTCTTTTGTTGCCTGTCTTTGGGGGTCCTTGTTCGAAAAGCTGTGGTGGAGGATCAATCTTGAGTTTGGTAGCTGTTTCCTTGATCTAGTTAAACTTAGCCTTAAGAGTTTTGAGCAGAAGGAAATTTGCCTGTCCAGACTTTTTGGCAGCTAAGGCTTCGAGTTCAAACCATTCTGATAACCCAAGTGTTTTTAACCTGAAGTTGTCAAACACATCCATATTCCCGGTTTGATTATCCCTCCATAAGATCATCTGTGGGGTGTTTGTGGACTTGTGAATGGTGTATCTAAACTTAGTTATCTTGCCAGCAGCATACCTGTTGTTCACGCAGGCATCATAATCAGCTTTGACTTTCTTTAAGGCCTCAGCGCGTTTAAGTTCCATTTCCCTCAACCTTTGTTTTTGTTTTTCTTTTTCAGGAGGTGACATCTTCCTCAGAGTAGCTTCATTTAATTCTTTGGCTGCCTTGAGCTCACTTAGTCTTTTGAATTCCTCAGCCTGTTGCTCTATTTCTTCAGGCGTTAAAGGTCTCTCATCGGAAGGTGTAAAGGTTGAAAAGTGGGAAAGGTCTGTTGTGGATCCTCCTGTCTCTAGCATCGCAGCTATCTTCTTAGTTTTGGTGTCAGTATCAACCAACACTATCTCTTTACCTTTCTTTGAGACAGAGGACTCTACACTTATGTTTTTAAAATCATCAGCTCTTTTGAGGAACGCTGTCTGAGCCTGATTTTGAATGGATTTTGGTAGGGAGCTCACAGTGAGTTTAAGTTTCTTGGCTGCTGGTTCATCATCATCCTCAGGCTTGCTGATGTTAACTAGGATCATGGATTTAGATGAGTCAGCTCCATCTTGTGATTGTTGCTCCCCCTGATTCTGATCCTCATCATCAGGTATTATAACTGGTTTGATGACTTGAAGAGGAACAGGTGTTGTTGAAGGAATGGCTGAAGATGAGCCTTGTTCAGCAGATGCAAGGCTGAGTTTAGTAGTCTTCTCCCCCTCACGTTCATCCTTACTTCTCTTATGCTTGGATGAACGTGCCTGAAATCTTCTTGCAATCTGCTCCACAGAGGCAGCCATGGCACGCTGTCTTTTTCTTGATGCCCTGGCAATCTTCAGCAATAAGTTGGCATTGGCATTGGTATTTGCCTGAACTCGCCTGACAATAAAACCAGCATGGTTGTATTGCCTGTTGCGCACTGCATTGAAGTGTCTGTTCATGTTGGTTTCTTGTTCTTGGAACAATGCAGGGACAACTGAGTCAATGGCATTCTTGATTCGTGTCGAGAGATGACTTAGTCCCTGAGCCACACCTTTTCTTGTACCCTCCTGAATAGGCTCAGTGACAGCCTCATTCACAGCCTTCTTTATAATACCTGGAAAGGTGACAGTAAAATTGTGCATCTCTGACTTGATCACGTCCAGCTTTCTTGACAAGCGCTCAATATCAGACTGATGGTGTACAGGCTGAAGATTTTTGATATTAAGGCTTTGTTGAGCAAAATCATCCTCCCTTGGAATCAAGTCGAAGTTAGTCTGGGTAGGATGATCAAACAAAAGGAATTCAGCTGTTGGATCATAAATAGGTCTTTGGAAGACTGTTGTTGCAGATGTAGCAGAGTTTTGTGTGTCAACAGCTTCCTTAAGAGGAGAAGTCTTGTCATCTTCTTTAGGAGGAGAGGCTGACAGCTGGTCATCCTCATCTTCTTCCTCTTCTTCATCAAACATTCCCTCAGGGAATTCATCCTCAGGCATGGGTTCAAACTCAGCGACATAATCTTCTACAGAAAGCATTTCTTCATCAATATTGAGCTCAAGTTCTTCTTCATGTGGAATGTCCTGAGTTATTGTTTCAGCCTCCTTTGTATGTACCTGAGGTTCTTTGACTGGCTGTACAGTTTCAGCCTGCAAGTTTGTTGAAATTAGTAACAGGGAAAATATAAAGTGAATGGTCGCCATTTCGCTGTCCCAGAGAGGCTGAGGGTGATTACTCAGCCACTCCAAAGGATAAATCCTTGGGATTCTTTTAAGTGTGAATGAAGTGTGGTTAATGGTCGCCATTCGCTGCCCCTAGGAAAGCTTAGTGTGATTATTCAGCCCCCCCAAAAGGTTAAAACCTTTGGGACTCTTTTGATTGTGAAACATATGTTGTTTAATGATCGCCATTTCGCTGCCCCTAGGAAAGCTGAGTGTGATTATTCAGCCCCCCCAAAAGGTAAAACCTTTGGGACTCTTTTAAGAGTGAAACATATGTTGTTGTAGGTCGCCTGTTACGCTGTCCCTAGGAAAGCTGAGGGTGATGATTCAGCTCCCCCTGAAAGGATAAATCCTTTGGGACTCTTTTAATGAGGGAACCAAGAGGCTGAGTGAAGTACAGCCATCAAGGTTGAGACATTAATGTATTCAGGTTGTTGTTAGCCTGAATACTGTCTAGAGGGTTCAGGGTCATCGGGGTGCTTTATAAACACAAATGAATCACTCCCTGGTGCAAAGACAGAGTGTACAGAAGTCTTAAGGAATTCTAAGTGAAATGACAGACTTCTATGGGTCGAGGATTACCCTAACTTCACCACTCTCTCCTACAGACAAATGAGAGTGGTTGATTGTGAACCTCTAAAAATGTACACTGATTACCTGTGAGATATCAGCTTGGTTTGGCTGGTTTCCTGTAGTCTCTGCTGACCTAGAGACACTAGACGCCTGTTATTTGTCAGCCAAAGATTCTGTATCCACAAGAGTATCTGGACCAGAGGCGGTGTCAATCTCCTTTTCCTTGGCCTTGCTAACAGCTTTAGGTTGGGAAGAAGAGGGGATTTTCTTCTTCTTTAGCTGTTGGCCAGACGAAGCCTTGGACTTGGTAGTGTGCTGCCCAGAGGTCAAAGACGTAGACTTGCCAGCGACACTAGAAGTATTCACCTTCTCAGAGGAAGGGAGCAAGGGCTTCTCAGCGTTGGGTACCTGATTGGCCACGTTCAGCATGTGTGCAGTCACAGGGATATCCTCAGCTCCTATCTCCTTGTAGATGGCGCCAGTGATACGATAGGGCTTCAGAGCTGTCAAGGCCTTGTTATGATAGTTCTCTCCAAGCAAACTCTCAAAGATCAGGGACAAAAAACGCACATAGCAGATGTTCTTTTCCCTGACCTGATTCCGTCCTTTCAGCTGTTCTACCAGGTTAGAGAAAAGAAGGCTTCCAACGTCAACATCAGCTCCCCATATTAATCCATACGCAATAGTCTGATGTTTGAACGACATTTGATCTTGTGATCCCTGCATGCCTCCCAGGGACTTCACAATGTGGGTGAAGAGGACACGCCACATAGGAGAAAAATACTTGATCTTCAGAGGGGCTTTAGCAAGGATTTCAGCTGGTGTGAGGGCAGGGTTAATGTCATGACAAGGGTTGAGTGTGGCCAATGCTTCCTTGACAGCCTTTTTGTCAACTGTCTTCAGGCATTCATCTCCATGTTTAAGTCCAGCCACACTGGCAAAATCAGCAAGGGAAAAGGCAAAAGGATGTTCATTGCAAGAAAGGCTAAAGGTAATGGTGTCTTCTTTAACTTCAGCAGAATACCAGAATTCCCTAAGGTATTCTTGGTAAAAGGTGGAAGGAGATTTGGTGAAGGCTTCGTTTAGGTCACAATTCTGCAAGAAATTTACCAGATCCGAGTAGGTGTTGTTGGGTGCCTTGATCCATCCAATAGCGTTATTTGAGGCGATGATGCTCTCGTTGATCTCGAAGTTCACATTGGAGGCTTTTGGTACGGGAAACGCCATTGATTTAAGGTTGAAGGAGAATGAAAATGGCGGATGGTTGAGAGAGATAAGAGTTTTTGAGAGAGAAAATGATTTTGAGAATGGTGGTGGGTGAGAAGAGAAAGAAGACAATATATATATTCAAACTTAGAGTGAACAGTTATTCAACCGCATTAAATGCAAAAGCGAAAATGACTGCTCAAGTGGGTCCCCTTGACCTTTCAAAACGTTTGTCTCCTCGTTATCCGAAACTTAAATGATTAAAAAAAGTGAGAATGTTTTTCGCATTTACTTGGAATGCAACTACCTAGTTACATGTGAAAAACATTTAATAAAACATTTAATATAGAATCAATCATTTAATGAACACATTTAATATCAAGCCACAGACTTTGAGATATTGAGCATCCCTAGCTCAGCAACTAGCCTGTTGAACGTAGGTTCAGCCAAAGGCTTTGTAAAGATATCAGCTAGTTGCAGCTCTGTGGGAACAAAATGCAGCTCAATATCTCCCTTCATAATATGATCCCTGATAAAATGATACCTGATATCAATGTGTTTGGTACGAGAGTGAAGAACAGGGTTGTTGGATATGGCAATGGCGTTGGTGTTGTCACAAAAGATTGGCACTTTGTCATACAAGATTTCATAGTCAGCCAATTGACTTTTCATCCAGAGCACCTGAGCACAACAGCTGGCTGCAGCGACATATTCAGCTTCAGCTGAAGACATAGCCACAGAGTTTTGCTTCTTAGCACTCCATCCAACCAATTTTCCTCCTAGGATTTGACAGCTGCCTGAAGTACTTTTCCTGTCAATACAGCATCCAGCATAATCTGAATCTGAATAGGCCTTGAGATCAAAGCCTGATTCCTTTGGATACCATAGTCCTAGGGATGGTGTTCCTTTGAGATACCTGAAAATTCTCTTAACAGCCACTAGATGGGATTCTTTTGGGTTAGCTTGGTACCTTGCACAGAGACATGTGGAGAATTGGATATCTGGACGACTGGCTGTTAGATACATCAGCGACCCAATCATGCCTCTATATAAAGTCTCATTGACAGAGACCCCTGACTCATCAGGGCCCAAGTTGTTGGGTGGAAGCATGGGGCATTTTACTGAAGCACAATCAGCCAAGTCATATTTTTTAAGTAAATCCTTAACATACTTTTCTTGACAAATAGAAATTCCCTTAGGACATTGTTTAATTTGAAAACCCAAAAAGTAAGTTAATTCACCCATCATACTCATCTCATATTTCTTGGTCATTAATTTAGCAAAACGTTTACTAAGATTGACATTTGTTGACCCAAAGATGATATCATCCACATAAATCTGCACAATGATGAAATCACTCTTGTCCTTGAAGGTAGAGTGTTTTATCAATAAAACCCCTGATAAATTTGTTTTCAGATAAGAAATTTGAAAGAGTTTCATACCATGCTCTTGGAGCTTGTTTCAGACCATACATTGCCTTGTGAAGTCTGTATACATGGTTGGGAAACTCGCTGTTTTCAAATCCTTCAGGTTGAGCAACATAGACTT
This sequence comes from Glebionis coronaria, assembly GCA_025667525.1. NCBI lineage: Eukaryota > Viridiplantae > Streptophyta > Magnoliopsida > Asterales > Asteraceae > Glebionis > Glebionis coronaria. The sequence continues at coordinate 512,264,509 of CM046879.1, read as the reverse complement.
CCTCAGCCAAATCACCATTGAGGAAGGCACTCTTTACATCCATCTGATAGACAGTGATGTTCATGTAAGCAGCATAAGCAAGAAAGATTCTGATGGCTTCAAGTCTAGCAACAGGTGCAAAAGTTTCATCATAATCAATTCCTTCAGTTTGGGAGTATCCCTGTGCTACCAATCTTGCCTTGTTCCTGATGATGTTCCCAATTTCATCCATCTTGTTTCTATAGATCCATCTAGTGCCTGTGATATTCTTTCCAGGTGGAGCTGGCACTAGTGTCCATACTTTGTTCCTTTTGAACTGATTGATTTCTTCTTGCATAGCAGCTACCCATCCATCTTCTACCAGCGCCTCAGCAACTCTTTTAGGTTCAATTTGAGAAAGAAATTCAGCAAATAGACATTCATTGGCTGAGGCTGACTCAGAGTCTTGGATTCGCTGTCTGGTTGTGACCTCTGCATTTGGTTCCCCAATGATGTTGACAAGAAGAATGTGTTGATCTCTTGACCACTTATTTTGAGGAGCTGGAGTTTCAAGAACAGGGGTACTTGAGGGCACAGCTGGAACAATTTGAGTCTCATCCTGCTGACTAGGAGGGCTTTCTTCAAAAACTACTTCTGTGTCTGAGTCTTCTTCAGCCACATCAAGGGAAGCAATTTCATTATCAGCAGGAGCAACTTCAGAGGTTTGAAGAATTGGTGAGTCATTAATATCATGAGAAGGACCATCAGAGATTTGAGGTTCTTCTTCATCAAGTCCCTGAGAGGTAGGGACTTCTATGTTGTTAGTAGACAGAGGATCAAAAGCAGGAACATAGGGAGTGAGAGTGTTGGAGTGGTGATGACTGGTAGGTCTGGGTTCTGTGAACACATCACTTGGGAAAGAAATATTTTCATTAAAATCTACTTCATCCCCCTATGTTCCTGTTCTCTGTATGACTTCATCATCTTCATTAAATCTGACATGGAAAGTTTCTTCTACTTCTTGTCTCCTGATGTTGAATACTCTGAAGGCTTTGGCTGTTGGAGAGTATCCCAAAAAGAATCCATCATCAGCTTTTTCATCAAACTTTCCAAGTTTATCCCTGTAGTTATAAATAAACACAGGGCAGCCAAACACATGAAAATAGCTGACGTCTGGAGATCTTTTTCTGAAAACTTCATAGGAGGTTTTGCCATGTCTTTTGACAATGATTGATCTGTTTTGAGTATAGCAGGCAGTGTGTACAGCTTCTCCCCAAAATTGCTTTGGTAAGGCTGCACCATTTAACATAGTTCTTGCTGCTTCAATCAGAGTCCTGTTTCTTCTTTCAGCCACACCATTTTGTTCAGGAGTGCCAGCTGAAGAGAAGTTCTGTGAAATCCATTTTTCATCACAAAATGATTCAAGTTGATGATTCTTGAATTCTGTACCATTATCACTTCTTAGAGCTTTGACTCTAACATCATTCATATTTTCAACCTGTCTGATGAAGGACATGATGGCATCGGTTGCATCACTTTTCCTTCTGAGGAAGAACACCCATGTATATCTTGAAAATTCATCAACTATGACCAAGGTGTATTTGTTGTGATTAATGGTTTGAGGTTTGACAGGCCCAAACAAGTCCATGTGAAGGAGATGTAAGCACTTGTCAATAGAGAATGATTGCCTGGTCTTGAATGAAGACCTGTGATGTTTTCCTTTGACACAGGCAGAACAAGTTTTGTCTTTGGAAAACATCACTGAAGGTAGACCAGCAACCAAGTTTTGAGTGGCTATCTTATTGATGTTCTTGAAGTTGAGATGAGACAGTCTCTTGTGCCACAGCCAGTTGACACTTTCAGAGGCTTTGGCAAGAAAACAATTTGAGCTGTCTTCAGAGCACACAGCCATGTTGATGACATAGACATCTCTCCTTCTAGGTGCAACCAGCACAACATCATTATTTTTGTTGAATATGGTTCCCTGAGTCTTAGTAAACAAAACCTTATAATCAGCATCACATAACTGACTGATGCTAATAAGATTGTGCTTAAGACCATTCACATATGCAACCCTGGTAAAAGTGATCCCATTGCAATTCACTGAGCCATATCCTTCTGTGTCACCTGAAGAGTTATCTCCAAACACCACTTTGGGACCTGGCTCCTTTGAGTATCTGTGCAGGTATTGTTGAATCCCTGTCATGTGTCTAGAACAGCCACTATCTAGATACCATACCGATTCCTTGAGATATTTCTGCACAGATACATAGAAACAAGTTAGTTCCTATGGTGAACCCACTTTCCAGTGGGTTCCCTGAATTGCTTGTTAGCAACTCTTGTGTTCCTGAAAAACTTTTGGCGTTGGGATGGACAGTTCATAGTTTCATGGTTATAACTCCCACAGATATCACACCCAGGGAAGTCACCACACTCGTATGAGTGATGGTCTGTGAACCCACAGAATTTACAGGGAGGATAAGAATTGTAATTTCCCTGTTGTCTTTTGGAACTCTGTGGTCTGTCCCTAGAGGGTGTCTGAGCTCTTTTAGCTGCCATGTGTCTGTCATGATCTAAGGTCGAGTGGTGAGTATTCTTACAAACATTGCAATAAGGTTTGATTAACCTTTCCCCTTTGGGTTCACCTAGGATTGACTTAGGTTCATGAGAAGTAGAGCATTCAGCGGAAGGCTTAATGTGTTGTTTCAAGAGTTCTACTTCTTTCATAAGAGACAACAGGCGATCTTCAGTGGTGGGGTCAACCTTATTCACAGCTTTAGTAGAAACAGGCTTAAAAGCTACTTGTTTACCAGTTGGTTTAGCAGGCACACGAAAAACTTTGGCTGGAGGATTCTCAATATCTATCTTAAGTTCGTCCTTAGCAGATCTAGACGAACTGCTAGGTTCAACTCCAGAGAGTTTGGGCAGGGGTGGAAGCTCAGCCACATCTTCAGAGACAGGGTCATTAGTCAAAGAGGGATCTGACATATGAATAGTCTCTGTAGATTTAAAGACAATGTCTTTGGGTTTGGTGATAATCCTCAGCTTTTTATGCTTAGCAGTTATATCCCTGTTTAAGTCAGCAGGCACTTCATCCCTAAGCAATTCATCAATAGTAAACCTAGCACACAGCCATTTTTCAATAACTTTGTTTAATTCAGTGACTTGATCATTTAAAGCTAAGTTTTTCAAGGTTAATCTAGCTACTTCATTTTGCAGGGATATTTTTTCTAAGTTAACCCGCCTGAGAGTTTCACATTCAGCCTTAGCATTAATCATTTCAGTTTTAACAGAGTGAAACTTGTCAAGTAGGTTCTTCCTTTGTTCCTCAACAAAGTGCAAGTCAACAATGGTGTAATCAAGGACATGCTTACGTTCATCACAATCAGTCATAGATAGAAGCCTGTGTACCTTTTTCATTGTGATGTCGACCCATTGTCCTGATCTTGCATCACCTTTTCCAACAGCTGGTTCATCCTCAGCTATTGCCATAAACGCCCTGACTCTTGTGGTGTCTTCTTCATCTGAAGTCAATGGTTCATCATTCCAATCATAGGTTTTAGCAACCAACCCTTTCTCAGCCTTTTTCTCACCACCTTTCTTTTTGGACATAGCTTCAATCTTCAAGTTCATCTGTTCTAACTCAGCTTTAAGTGCCTTGTACTTATTTTTGTAATCTTTCTTCTCAGTGTCTGAAGAATTGGATTGAGATGAGTTGTTATGTTGTTTGAACTTGTATGGTTTGGATGAAGATGAAGGATAAGAGGGTGAGGATGTTTTGGTGGAAGGACATTCTTTTTGAAAATGTCCAAGCTTTCCACAGGCAAAACATGTTTCTTTTGACCTGTCAGTTGGTTTGCTAGCTGATCCTACTCTTCCAGATCTTTTGTAGTATCTTCTTTGGTTGGCTAGCAGTGCTCTTTCATGAAATTCTGCATTGAGGTCTGACAAGAACTCTTGGCTGCTACGGGTATCTTCTTCAATATCAGAATCGCTGTCAAGAGGATGTGTTGCAGAGATCAAAGCTTTGGAAGATGCTCCTTGGACTACAAATCTTTCAGTCTCTGATTTGTAGATAGTATCGATCAGCCCTTCTTCATAATTGTACTTTCCATAGAGCTGAGCAAGGGTATCATTTTTGATTGAGTTGTTAGCTCTCTGAGTCTGATTCATGCTCAGCCACTTTCTTGGAAGGCTGTTGACAAAAGTGGCATTGATCTCAGCTTGACCAATAGTAACATCATTCATAGCGAGGTCATTTAGAAGAATCTTCAGCCTAGTATAGGTTTGCTGAACTTTTTCACCTTCAAGAGACTTAAAGGCATTAAACTGAAGTCTGAGTGCCTGAATTTTTGTCTCTCTAGTTTCAGAGGGTCCTTCATGGCCAAGAATGAGGTCTGTCCACATTTGTTTGGCTGTGGGACACTGAATGACAGACTTCATGATATGCTTTGGAAGACAGGAAATTATGATGCTTTTGAGACGTTTATCTTGGTTTGCTAATTTCCTATCAGCTGCAGTCCATTGTTTGACAGGCTTGGGAAGAGGGTTTTCTTCAGTAGAAGTAAGTGCCATGGGAATATATGGACCATTTTCTAAAATTTCTAAGAGAAAAGGTTCAAGTCCATCAAGGTATACAAGAAATTGACTCTTCCAACTGGCAAAGTCTTCTTCATCAAAGACTGGTACACTGGTTACGTGTGATCCACCTCTTGAGTCAAGAAGTTGGGGTAGATCATCGTCATTTGGTGGGGGGGTAAGTCTTGGTGAAGATGGATTTCTGGAAGGTGAGTGTGGGCTAGAGGTTTCCGGCATGGTGGATCTTGATTATAAAACAGAGAACGATATTTCTTGAAGGTTTTAATATCAAACACCGCTCTGATACCAATTGAAAGTCCCTAATCAATGCGAGAAACCCTAATCTTAACTTAATCAACACAAGGTATTACTTTTCAAACGTAATCTTATTATTGTATAATAAAGAATTACAAGTGTTATGGATAACACCGTTTGATGACAATGTGTTGTGCACACTTTGAACAACAATAAACCTTAACTTATGAATACAGTCGTAGCTGTTTGATTCACTAAGTTACACGCACTAATGTTCTTAATATCTCAAAGTGTTGAATGTTAATGCAAGGATACACATCCTATTTATAGTGTTACGAGTTTGACTTGAACAGTACTTGATGTCGACTACACAACTTTTACAAGTTCCCACATCAGTCACATGATGTCCTTCTATTCTTGGTAGTCTTCCATTATGCTTTAAGGAACAGTTGTCCAAAACAGTTTCCTTATTCTTCATATTCTCTAACACACAAATGGCATGTCCAAAGTGTGCTGAGAGTTATCAGGGTATTGCCACCCCTGTTAACTCTCAACCCCTCAGAGTCCCTAATACATCTTGGCTGTTATCCATCACAGCCAAGGAGTATGTCTTCAGGTAATCTTCGACTTCCCTGACAATGTCTCTGACATAGACTCCTCTGAGGTTGCTCACAGAGATTCGAATCTCTGTGAGTCTTGTGAAACTTGCCTGCCTCCTAGGCACAGGCAAGGGACTATCTATCAGCCTAATTATGTTTAAATCAATGAACAGGGAATCTAACAAGTTTAGATTCCCAACACTAAGTATGGTAAATTCCTCGACTTAATACAAGAAGTTCGAATTAACATGCCTTTAGTCGATGTTCTGGATGGAATGCCAAACTATGGCAAATTTATCAAAGAACTTATCAAGAGAAATCATAAGTTTGAAGAAGTTTCTTCAACTTTTCTAAATGATGAATGTTCTACCATTGTCCAAAACAAAGTACCACCAAAACTGGGAGATCCTGGAAGTTTCCTAATCCCATGTACTTTCCCTCACTCATACTCTTGCAACGCCTTGGCCGATCTTGGCGCAAGTATCAACCTCATTCCATACTCTTTGTATGCTAAACTCTCTAAAATGTTTTAAAACCCACAAAAATGAGTGTTCGATTCGCGGACCGTTCTTTCTAATACCCAATGGGGATAGCTGAAAACATGCTCATAGAAGTCGGAAAAATTGTTTTATCTGTTGACTTTGTAATCTTAGAAATGGAAGAAGATAGCAAGGTACCACTTATTCTTGGTAGACCTTTCTTACACACAGCTGATGCTATAATTAGAGTAAAGCAAAAACAACTCAACCTTGGAGTTGGAGAAGACAGAATTTCTTTTTCTATCGATGAAGCAATGAAACACTCGTACTCTAATGACGATACTTGTTTTAGTATCGATGTCATTGAAGAAATCGTTGAAGCCGATTTCGACGCTCTTCTTGATGAAGGAAGTGAAATTTTGCATTCTATCGAAGGAACTATCCTTGAAGAAGATCTTTTTACTTAATTTGATGCCTTCATAGCCGACCATACCGATGATGAACCAATCGAAAAAATCGAAGAAGAAATCGAAACCCCATTTGAAACCATAACTTTCGAAACCGATTTCAAAGTTAAGAAATATGTCAAAGAACCTCCTACAGATTTAGAACTTAAACCTCTTCCTGAACATCTGGAATATGCGTTTCTTCACGAAGAAAAATTACTCCCTGTAATTATTTCATCCCAACTTTCGGAAGAACACAAAGACGATCTAATTGACATTCTCAAGAAGCATAAACAAGCCTTTGCTTGGAAAACTTCTGACATTCCTGGCATATGTCCATCGTTCTGCGAACACAAAATCTAACTTTTGGATAACAAGAAACCAATTGTTGAAAAACAACGAAGATTAAATCCTAACATGAAAGATGTTTTAAAAAAAAATCCTTAAACTCTTAGACTCTGGAATAATCTACCCAATCGCCGATAGCCCATGGGTTAGTCCTATTCATTGTGTACCTAAAAAGGGAGGTATCACTGTAGTAACTAATGCAAACAACGAATTAGTACCAACACGAACCATCACCGGATGGAGAGTTTGTATTGATTATCGAAAACTAAATGATGCAACCGCGAAAGATCATTTTCCTTTACCCTTTATGGATCAAATGTTAGAAAGACTCGCAGGAAATGAATACTTTTGTTTCCTCGATGGTTTTTCTGGATACTTTCAAATCCCAATCGACCCTATGGATCAAGAGAAACCACGTTTACTTGCCATTTGGAACTTACGCTTATAGGCGCATGCCTTTTGGCCTATGCAATGCACCTGCTACTTTTCAGAGGTGTATGATCGCAATCTTTCACGATATGATTGAAGAATCAGTCGAAGTCTTCATGGCGATTTCTCCGTCTTTGGAAATTCTTTCGGCACATGTCTAAACAATCTCGATAAAATGTTAGCATGATGGAAAGAAGCAAATCTTGTGCTAAACTGGGAAAAATGTCACTTTATGGTTAAAGAAGGAATTGTGCTAGGACACAAAGTGTTTGTAGCCAGCCTTGAAGTTGACAAAGAAAAATAGATGTGATCTCAAAACTCCCACCACCTACTAATGTTAAAGGCATTAGAAGTTTTTAGGTCATGCCGGTTTTTACCGACGATTTATCAAAGACTTTGCGAAAATCGCAAGACCTTTAACTCAACTTCTAGAGAAATAAAGAACGTTCGATTTTAACGACGAATGTTTTTTAGCATTCAAAATACTTAAATAAAAACTTACATGCACACCCATTATTATAAGCCCCAATTGGAACCTTCCATTTGTGCTTATGTGCAATGCAAGTGAACATGCCCTTGGAGCCGTCCTTGGACAAAAAGATGGTAAACAATTTCATCCCATCTATTTTGCAAGTAGAACTCTTAACGCAGCCCAACAAAATTATACAATTACGGAAAAAGAACTCATGGCTGTAGTTTACGCGTTTGAAAAATTTCGATCATACCTCGTATTGTCAAAAACAATAGTTTACACCGATCACTCAGCTTTAAAATACTTGTTCAAAAAGCAAGACGCCAAACCTCGTCTAATACGATGGATATTGCTTTTACAAGAATTTGATTTGGAAATTAAAGATAAAAAAGGAGCTAAAAATGTTGTTGTTGATCATTTATCTCGCATAGTGAATGATGATTCTAGCGATGATGAAATCGATGATTTTCCCGATGAGCACATAATGCAAGTAAGTACTAACAATACACCATGGTTCGAATACTTTGCAAACTATTTGGCTATAGGTATTTTACAAAATGGAATGACGCATCAACAAAAGAAAAGATTTTTCTCTGAACTAAAAAAATACTTTTGGGACGATCCTTACTTATTTAGAATCTGTTCCGATGGAATAATCCTACGTTGTATTTCCGGATTCGAATCTAGAAAAATTCTCGATGAATGTCACTATGGACCGACCAGAGGACATTACGCCGCGAACACTACCGCTAAAAAAGTGTTCGACGCTGGCTTTTATTGGCCAACAATTATTCGTGAAGCTCATACCTTAGTACGACTATGCGAAGCATGTCAAAGGACTAGAAATATTTCTAAAAGATACGAAATGCCTCTAAACAACATCCAAGTCTGCGAAATCTTTGACGTGTGGGGTATCGACTTCATGGGACCATTTCCTAAATCTTACAAATGTGAATACATTTTAGTCACCGTCGACTATGTATCGAAATGGGCCGAACCTCAAGCTTTACAAACAAACGATGCAAGAGTTGTTATCGCATTCTTGAAGAAATTATTTTGTCGCTTTGGAATGCCAAAAGCACTAATAAGCGAGACAGAGGAACTCATTTCTGTAATAAACTCATGGAAAATATTATGAAAAGATATGGAGTGAACCACCGATTTTCCACATCTTACCACCCTCAAACGAGTGGCCAAGTTGAAAACACTAATAAAGCTCTAAAACTTATACTTGAAAAGACCGTTCAAAACAACCCTGTTTGTTGGTCTAGAAAATTAGAAGTTGCTCTATGGGCCTTTCGTACCGCATTCAAAACACCAACTGGAACCACACCGTACAAACTGTTGTATGGAAAAACATGCCATCTGCCAATAGAAATTGAACACCGTGCATATTGGGCACTTAAAAACTACAACCCAGATCTTATTGCAGCCGGAGAAAAACGTAACTTTCAACTTCACGAGTTAGATGGCAGAAAAACGTAACTTTCAACTTCACGAGTTAGATGAATTTCGACATCACGCTTATGAAAGTTCACGATTATATAAAGAACAAACCAAAGTTTGGCATGATCGTAAATTACGACAAAAAAAAGAATTCAAAAAAGGAGAAAAAGTACTTCTCTTTATCTCGAAATATAAATTCAAGCAACCTAAGCTTACTTCGAGATGGACTGGACCCTATCTAGTAAAACACCAATATCCTCCGGATATGTTGAATTATAAGGTCAAAACGATAGTACCTTTATAGTCAATGGACATAGACTTAAGCTCTATGATGTAGTGTTTTCGTACATGTTTTAGGAAAAACGCGTATGAATGGCAAGTATTAAGTTGCACGTTTTAGGAAAAACGCGAAACCGAATAAATGCGGGTTCGTTCTCGAAGGAGGTGTGTGTATTAATGTGCCAATATATAAAATAACAATGTTTGGATTAGTGACGTTTTTGGTTTAAAAGAGAAAAAGGTAAAGACGAGCTACGACTACGATTACGCTACGACGTTGACGTAAACCGATGACGTAATTACGTAAAACGCGACAAAATTAAAAACTAAACCTAAAAATTAATTAAAATATTAAACTAAGTCTAAAATAATATAAATAAAAATAAAAATCCAACAAAAATATTTTAAAACCTTTTATTAATTAAATATTCAATTTTAAATGCTAATTAAAGCCTTAAAATTAAATATAATTAACAAAATGTCCAAAATATTATTTTATTGAACAAATAACTCACTTATATTATTTAAAGACTAAAAACTATTTTTCCTAAATTTTAAAAACTATTTTTCTATTTTTTAATCACTAAAAACAATTTTTAAACTAAAATAATCATAAAAAAATAATAAAATAATGCCAAAAATAATTTGACAATTTTAAAAATCCTAAATTATACTAATGAACAGTAGAATATTGAAAAAGTTTGAAAAAAGTAAAATTTTGCACTAGAAGACAAAACTAATTAAGAATTAAACCCAAATTAAGCTAAATTAATTATAAAAAATAATTAAAAAAGTGAACAGTAAAATCTTTTTATACTAAAAATCTTAAAATGATTTTCTAAATCTAAGAAAAATTTTAAATCTGAAAAATATTACTTTTATAGCACTAAAAGACAAAAATAGAATAATAAAAAGTAATTAAAAATAGCAATTAAACCTAAAAAATACTAAATGAACAGTAACTGTAAAATAAATTATACTGAAAAATCAAAAATAAAATAAGAAAAATATTGAAAAAAGTTTGAAGACCTAAATCTTAAATTTGGTCACTAAAGACAAAAGAACAAGAAATCTAATAGTGACACTTGCCACTTTTTGTCTGCTTATGTAGCAGTACTAACAAGTGCACTAGCAGGGGCAACTTAGTTCCCACTGCTAGTGTTTAAAAACAGGTCTGGTGGGTTTAAGCTTGATTGCAAGCTTGTTTCTTGGAATTGATTAGCAACAAGGGCACCCCCACACTCAGTGAAGTGTGGGGAGTCACAATAAACAAGAAAACAGGCAAGTAGCTCACAAATTTCACACAAAAATAGGCAATCTAAGTTACTGATATAAACTATATTGGGACCTGTGAACAGTTGCTGATCTACAAGGCACAAAAACGAATTTTGGGAGCTTAAATCTTGCACACTACTCAACCAAATAACATACAACCAATTGGCAACCCTAAGTAGACCTATAATCTATCAGACAACACAATTGATGGCACAATTTTTCACTAGATCAAGGCAGAAAGAGTGGTTACTGATTTTGCTATTTTTGAACACACCAATTGCTTAAAACCTATTCAATACTTAAAGTAATGACTGAAAAATGGTACCAAGTGTGCTAGGGCAATTTTACCTAGCTTAAAGTTACCCTAAACCAGTTAATACCCCAATGCCAAACACCCCCTTAATTTTTCAGAAAATGAAAATTTCAAAACAAGCCTAAGTAAAACAACTAGAAACTGATTTCCTATAATCTAAACATGCATAGTAAACATCTTAGAGCAAAATCAAACAGAAAAATCAGCACATAAACCAGGATTACACAAGTTTACTCAAAATCACACAAAAACTCAAAATATGGGTCAAATAGGGTTCAAGCCTTTTACCATAGAGCTGATGCCTTCTATAAGACCTAGTTAGAGCTTTGGTGAGCTAAGGGAACTGTAGAGAGCCCTGCTGGTGGAATCCAAGTGGACCCAAGGATTTAATATCTTCAAAAAAGAAACAATTGGAATGAATGGATGAAATGATCTTGTTATGCTTGTAACCTGCACATCCACCACAAAACCAAAAGAGAAACTTCAAGCTTGAAGAAGCTAAACACCAAAAAGTGTGTCAAGCTTATTGGTGTTGGCTTAATCAAACAGTAAGGTTAGAAAAAAAAGAGACCAAAGATTTTTGATAAAATCTTAAAACTGAAAATTTGAAATCAATAACAATTTTGAAAAAAGCTTGACTCTATGCTGAAAACAATCCCACATTCCACTTTCACTTCATGTGGGATTGGAAATCAAGTTGATGAAAAGTTTTTTATCAAGAACTACTTAAAACACCTTTTCTGAAAATACTTAAGTAAACTGAAAACCTTTTAAAGACCTTAAAACTAATTGCAAATGAAGTAAATATTGAACTAAAACAAGTATACAACTTGGGAACCCAGTCAAATGTAAATTCAAAATATTTTCATTTTCATTAATTCATTAAAAAAATACATAAAACTGGAACCAAGAAAGAGTGGTCACATGTCGACCCTCTTTATACTAAGCTATGGAAGGTCCTAGAATACATAAAAAAAAATATAAACCCTAAACTAGAAAATTCCATGAATGCCCTTGTAGTCAAAAATCTTCAAACGGGTCAAAACCCTCCCATGTGATGATGTTGATGCAACAGCTGTTAAGAGATGATCTGGGACGTTTGTTATAGCTTTGGGAGCAAGGAGTGCCCAAGAATCGTTGGATTTGTTGTACAAGATTGTCTTCTAGCCAAGATGTAGCAGGAGATGACACGTGGGTAGGGACCAGAGGTCACGGGGTAAAGGTTTTGGGGATTTTGATATGATGAGGGTTGTGTGAATTGTGAATCTGGACAAGTATGAGTCCTAATTCATAGTGATTAAGGTATTTAAGAATTAGGGTTCTAAGGATATTAGCAGGGGGGTTTGATTATGTTTGGGGGTTTGGAGTGTGTTTGGCGCCAGTTATATTATAATTAAACACGTTTAAAAGTGTTAATTAATAATATAACTGGTTTAATAGGTGTGGGCCGGGTAAGTGAGGTTTGTTTGGGCTGGCTGGGTTGGGTTTGGGTGAGTAAAATGGTTTAGGGTCGGGTTTGATGATGTGTCATGCTAGGATAGGTTGTGAAGGTTTGTTTGTCTGGTCCACTTTAGTCCCTAGGCTTCCAACTTTCTGTCAAAACAAGTTAAACAGCCAACATCTTCCTTTTCTTTGTAAATAAGTTTACATGACTTGTCATTTTTGGCAAGGCATGTGTATAAACTTTCACCAAGGGTCTTTCATGTAACTTTGGCATTCTCCAAGGACCAATGATGACATATCTTGAAACTTTAAGGACCCACTTGTAATATTTGAGATTTACAAGGGCCTAAAGTGACAAGTCTTCAATAATTGAGGGACCAATCTTGCCAATCTTCAAAACTTCAAGGACTTGAATGGAAATTCATGATTCGGGTCCGGTTCTTTGTGCGGCTTCGTTTCCCGTGTTCGTTTTTGCTTGATTCCTTTGATCTTTTGGTGAATTCACGATATTCGTACCTGAAATACACAATGAACAAATACAAGCACATTTTTGGTATTTTGATGATATTTTAAGCGTTTTAAGCCCGATTTGGACGATGAGACTATGTATAATTACAGTCTCATCACTCCCCCATACTAAACCATTGTCGTGTCCCCACGCAATGCTAGAATTAAGTATCGTAGCACTTCCAAAATTCATTTTATGATGACATTTAAATAAACTACTACACGCGTTTTAGACATAATGTAATGTTTTCATCACGATTAAGTGACTTTTGGGATCATAGAACAAGAACACGTGAATGCTTCGTTAGAAATAATTTCGTCGTCCTCGATTTTCACCCAATTCCATGCTAAGCGTGTAACGAGATCATTGTTATTATAAGTTAGCAACACGTACACATCTTATGAGTGTTAATTACGAACCTAAACTCCCTTATTCCTACTTGGTATCTCTTATATTTTATTTTGTCTTAATGATCACGAGGATACATCATTGACTTATGCGTGAATAGAGATTAAGTCTAAAAATAGAGTTTTAACGGTGTAACCAAAAATCATTAAATTAATAATTCACCCTAATAGACAAAGATGTCAAAAAATTAAGTCAACAAGAAGGATCGATAAACACGATTTTATAACGGTTTTGAACATGAGACTTATTACCAAGACTTTTATACGCCCCCTAACGGAAGGGCCTTATTATCTTTGGTTTACCTCCATCTTTTATTCAACTTCGCCATGAAGCTTTTATTATGACTTTGGTCTTGCCTTGCCTTTTATTATCCGCCTCATCGGTGGTTTTATTAGCCAAAGACGTATATCCTCACGCTAAAGAGAATTTTGGATCTTTAAAGCTTCGAAGATTAAGGCTTGATTCACTTTCAATTTTGCATAGATTTTTTGGCCTTGTGAGCTTCAAATTTTTGCTTAATTTAGGTGAGCACTTGAAATCTTATTATTAGGTGAAGCTTTCGATTATTCGGGTGACAATACTTCAAAACCGTGACGCTGGCGATACCTTAATGTTTTCCCAATTTAATTACATGGAAGCTACTAAAACAAATTAGAAACCAACAATAGTGACTAAACCGCTAAATCAATATTTATTAACAATTTATTATGCAAAAGCGTAGGGAGAATAAGCTAATAATTACTGCACATGAGATCATGCCGATTACGAGACTTATAAATAACTCTATCATTTCTCGTCCTCATTTAAGAGACTTAGCCAAAAAAGTTAAGGAATCGAAGCTAAGTGCTCAACACGCACGGTCGAGTCAAAAATTACTCTTATTCTCACCATCGGAGAACCTACATTCGTGTCTTAAACACTTATGAAAAACTAGAAAAAAATTAAAATTTGGCCATTTTTAGCCTTATTTGCAACAAAACGATAACAAAAAGATGAATATTGGATTGCGTGGTGACGTAAGCAAGGTGAAGTATCTACTCACCCCCCATACTAAAACTAAACATTGTCCTCAATGTTTCGAGTCTAGGGGTGAAAACACCCCCATACTAGAGACGAAGTCGAATGCTTAATCTCGAGCATGGAAAGGGTAAAACGAATAACCTAAAAGCCGTTTATGAATTATGCTAATAAGATAAACGTTAGAACATAAAAGGATATCATCGGATATCGGAATCTCCAAAGGCAACGATCGAAGCTCGAGTGGTCCATAAAACGAACACGAGAGGCTTCAATGATGACGATGAACCTAATAAATCACAATCACAAACAACCACGGAACAAAGGTTGGAAGAGCACAAGTCCCCTCGTTACGTTAAACTAAGAAAGCAATAATATTTACAAGGATAAGCATGAGAATCCCCCACGAGGCACCTTGTTTTTGATAACCGAGTCAAAAGCTCGACTCGAATCCCCATAAATGTGATCATTTAGGGATAATCTTGGTATGGTCATTTTTGGTGGGGCTTACATGATAAACAAGGCCCAAAAGTACGTGGAGTACTTAAAAAACCCGATATACGTATACCGGGGTCAAAGATAGCGTCCTCGTTTTCGGATGAAAGACGAAACAACGCTACTTCAACACAAACCCCAATGGGGTAGAAGAAAAGAAATGAGAAGTAGAAAGGTAGGGCAATTGGTAAGTCAATAAAATGAGCTACTCGAGGTAGACTCGCACCAAGCAAACGAAAAGTTTTTCCATTTATTGCATCGGTGGAAGACCGAGATTTCCCTTTACAAGCAATTTCGGGATCGTAAATCTCGTCCTCGGTGGTAAAGTGTGAAGGAACATAAGGGGCTTCCCCCATACTAAGACCACACCAACCGTCATCAAAAGGAGTAGACGAGGTGGTAGTACTCATAAAACGATGTGATGACAGAGTTAAACATGTAGAAAAATCTTTTAAAACATTTTTAAAATCCTTTCCTTTTTCATCGTTCAAAAACTCTTTATGAAAACCCGATTTGATAATGTCGAAAATATTTGGCGTGTCAAATTCAAAATTAGTCGCGCTAAAAATCCTCACATTTAAGTCCTTGGTGGGAGGGGGTGGCAGATTATATAAGTTCTCAAAGCGTTTGTCAATAAAGAACACCGCCCCCTCGGGGTCAACATACTCGTCATCCTCATGAACGTCGATCTCATCGATTTCTTCATCAAAGATAGGCTTGTCAAACCAAGGTTTGTCATTCCCCTCCTTGAGTATCTTAGAAACTCTCTCGAAAAGATCACGATCAAGCACGAAACCATCATTCTTTTGTGGGGATCGTTGATAAGTTAGATCCTCACGAATGTGGTTAACGTCATTCTCAAATGAGGAGTGTTTATTAGGTAACTCCTCGAGAATTGGACTTTTGGTGGTCACATGAGTTGGTTCGTCATCGAAAATAAGACGTTCCAACTCATTAAGTTCATCCTCGATTTTGGAAAGATCGACTTCACTCGTAGGTGGAAGTGGAGGCATAAGAGCTAGCTCTCGTTCAATGATTTCCTCAATCTCGGGATCAAACTTGTAATCATCGTACTTCACATGTTTCTTTTTAGGAGAATCAAAAATTGCATGTGGATTTCGAAGTACATGATCAATCTCGGCAAAATCGCCATCGTCATCGTCAAAGAAAGAGTCGATGTGAGCACTCACAACCATGGACTTACAAGTCGAATGACTATGCTTAGGTGAATTTTCTAAGACGAGAGGATCGATGTCGATAAACCCTTTAGCCTCAACGGGTGTTGGGCTAGGCAAAGGAGGCACTTCGATGGAGTTAGAAGTTGAAGCCTCAAAGACGTGGTCCTTCGAAGGTGGTGAAGACGAGCCCATTTTGGTCGTTGTCGTGATGGCACTAACGTCGCCCTTCGGAATTGGTGGTTCACTTGTTTCGCTAAAAACATCCCAAAGTGAGTTTTCATCCATAAATTTACACATAACCTTTTGAATTAGGTACACGTACTCTTTATCATTGAAATCATCATCTTTAAAACCGTTTTTCTTAATTCTTTCAAAACATGCATCAAGCTTCATTCTTTCCGCTAAAGTGAACATTTTGAAATCATTAGGATTTGAATCATTAGGTTTTGAAACCTCGGTTTTTTCATTCTCATTAAACCCTTGGGATTTTCTAGCGAAAAAGTCCATTTAATCATCCCCATATCTCATAGTAAGTCTCCCCTCGTGAACGTCGATTACGGTTCGAGCCGTCGATAAGAATGGTCGGCCTAAAATAATAGGACATTTAGGGTCACACTCGTAATCGGATATAACGAAATCCGCGGGAAAAACAAACTTTCCAACTTTCACATAGACATCCTCGGCTATTCCAATTGGTATAAGTGGAGTACAATTTGCAAGCTCGATTGTCATGTTTGTGGGGGTAAGTCTAGGCAATCTCATCAATTTCCAAAGAGAATGAGGCATAAGATTTATGCTATCACCTAAATCGGCAAGGGCTAAACATCCCTCAATCTCGGAAAAATCACAAGGTAGTAGAAATTGGCCCGTATCCTTTTCCTTTCTCGGCATACGCCTTTTGGGTTTTTTAAGAAGGATCGAAGCACAAGTTTCTTCAAGGGTTACTTTGGTAAGGTCGACAAAGCTCTCTTTTTGAACCGTGGATGGAATTTGAGGTACACGAGGG
This sequence comes from Glebionis coronaria, assembly GCA_025667525.1. Classification (NCBI taxonomy): domain Eukaryota; kingdom Viridiplantae; phylum Streptophyta; class Magnoliopsida; order Asterales; family Asteraceae; genus Glebionis; species Glebionis coronaria. Next base: position 512,247,577 of record CM046879.1, on the reverse strand, counting down.
TGTGCACTCTTTTCCTTGGTCGCCACGTTCACCCCATCGACTTTAGAACAAGAAGACGTCTTAGAAGTCGAGGGTTGAGAAGCATAAACAACTCGAAATCCTTCAAGGTTAGGGGTAATCACACGACATTTCTCACGAGACGAGGCGGCTTTACATTGTTCCTTCGGATTTGCAACGGTGTCACTAGGTAACGAACTTGATGACGCACCCGAGGACTTGTTCATTATGGCCGAAAACATCTTTTTTATGTCAATTTGCCCTTGCTCAATCTTCGTGTTTTGCAATTTCAATGTATTAGAAAAGTCAGTTTTCAAAGTACCAATTTCTCCCTCTAATCGTCTCATATTAGCCTCATTCGTTTTCATGTAATTTTGAAAATCGTTTGACGAACTATTTTGATTTGAATTAAAGTTCCCTTGGTTTTGATTGTTTCTTTGAAAATTTCCTTGATTACCACCTGAAAAATTGTTGCCTTGATTGTTGTTGTTTGAAAAATTCGAGTTTTGATTATTGTCTCGATTTTGCCAAGTTATATTACGACCTTGATTATAACCTCCTTGATTTTGATTCGAAAAATTTCCTTGTTGATTATTTCCTTGAAAATTTTTTCGGTTTTGAAAATTGTTGCCTTGGTTATAATTTCCTTGTTGTGATGGACCCGCGTTATTTTGATTAGAAAAATTGTTGTTTCCATTTAACGCACTCACATTCGACGTTTAGCCATCCGTAGCCGCACACTCGTAATAATTATGAGGTCCACCACAAAACGTACACGAAACCTCAACCGCTTTCACCGTAGCGGGAGCGTCTTTCTTTTGCATCTCAACGAGAAAAGATGTAAACACATTCGTCAATTTGTCGACTTTCGCATCAACTCTCTCAATGTCGCGATTAGAATTACTAACATTGGCGACATTGGCAACACTCCGTGCGTTGCGGAGTTGGTAAACCTTGGATCGGTTTTCGATAATTATCAAAGCGTCTTTCGGAGTTTTACACAAAAAGTTGCCACCGGCGGCGGAATTCAACGAATCTTGTTCTTGAAAACTAAGACCGTTGTAAAACGTATCGATTTTGTGCAACTCGGAAAAACCATGGTGAGGACATTGCCTAAGCAATTCCTTAAATCGATCCCACGTGTCTCTAAAAGATTCATTCGGTTTTTGCTCAAATTTCGTAATTTCGTTCTTGAAAAATGTTGTCTTAGACGGTGGGAAAAAATAATTAACGAACTTGGAAACGAGATCCTTCCACGTAGTTATGGAATTAGGTGGCTCTTTCTCGTACCAATCCTTGGCGGCACCATCGAGCGAGTACGGAAAAAGCATAAGCTTGACGACATCGGTGTCGACGTTCTTAAACTTGCTCGTGGCTAAAAGACGATCAAAATTCCGAATATGGTCGTGAGGATTATCGGCTTCACGACCTCGAAACTTCGTAGCTTGGATTAACGAAAACATTCCGCTCTTTATCTCAAAATTCTCCGCTTCGATAGCGGGAATTACGATCGCGTCTCCATAACCCTCGGTGGGCGCTTGGAGCAATTCCATCATCGAACGATTATCGGCCATCTCCTCTACGGTTTCTTCAACAACGATATTAGGAACGTCGGTTTCTAAATCTCGTCTACGTCGTTGATTCCTTCGATTACGATTGCGTCGATTCGAAGCTTCGCTAGAATTGGAATAATCCTTCGATCGAGTGCGCATGCACTAAGCGTAGAATGGGTGGTAGCAAAGAAGATTCTTTTTGCGGTTTTTCGATTTTTCAATTTTTTTTTGGTTTTTGATTGTTTTTTAATTTTTTTGGATTTTTGAATGTATTACGTAGACACAAATCTACCAATCTCCCCTCGAATCGACTTACTCGATTAAAGGAGCCTCAAAGAATGAAAACGATCACGTGGAGTGAACGCTTTCGATGACTTTAGAACGTTGGTGGAACACCAAAACGTTCAAGAGGGTTTAATCTTGAAAACACAAGCAAATATAATATACGTAGATAATACTTGGGCGGCAAACCCTCGATTAGCCTTCTCTCTCAAAACACGCACAAGCAAGCGGGGGAAACGAGGCGGCGCTAAGCACTTAAGAGCCTTTTTCCCTTAGGTCGTGAAATACAACCGCCTTATACCCACCTTATAGTTTGTGTTAATCAAAATTAATCCTCACGAAAGTATTTATCTATTTTGCCTTTAAACTTTTGCTTTAGATTCGAATACAATGATCGAGTGATGAAATCCCGAATCAGGGTTGCGTTTTCACGCTTTTGGAGTACTTGTATATTTATTGTTCTTACGTAGATACAATATAGTAATAATATATTCACAAGAAAAACGAAAACCAATATATCTACAATGCAGTAAAGATTGTTTTGTGTTTAATTTAGGAAAACTAAACACGATTTATTTGGATATTATAATATAATAGATAAAAAATAACAAAAATGAGTATGTACGATATGTACGCTTTCCAAAAATTGAAAAGCAAAAACGCACTACTCACACAAACACGATAATAATAATAATGGCACACTAAAAACCTCCCCGGCAGTAGCGCCAAAAATACGTCTTTTAGGAAAAAGAGCGTATAAGTGCGGCAAGTATTAAGTTGCACGTTTTAGGAAAAACGCGAAACCGAATAAATGCGGGTTCTTTCTCGAAGGAGGTGTGTGTATTAATGTGCCAATATATAAAATATCAATGTTTGGATTAGTGACGTTTTTGGTTTAGAAGAGAAAAAGGTAAAGACGAGCTACGACTACGATTACGCTACGACGTTGACGTAAACCGATGACGTAATTACGTAAAACGCGACAAAATTAAAAATTAAACCTAAAAATTAATTAAAAGATTAAACTAAGTCTAAAATAATATAAATAAAAATAAAAATCCAACAAAAATATTTTAAAACCTTTTTATAATTAAATATTCAATTTTAAATGCTAATTAAAGCCCTAAAATTAAATATAATTAACAAAATGTCCAAAATATTATTTTATTGAACAAATAACTCACTTATATTATTTAAAGACTAAAAAGTATTTTTCCTAAATTTTAAAAACTATTTTTCTATTTTTTAATCACTAAAAACTATTTTTAAACTAAACTAATCATAAAAAAATAATAAAATAATGCCAAAAATAATTTGACAATTTTTAAAATCCTAAATTATACTAATGAACAGTAGAAACTTGAAAAAATTTGAAAAAAGTAAAATTTTGCACTAGAAGACAAAACTGATTAAGAATTAAACCCTAATTAAGCTAAATTAATTATAAAAAATAATTAAAAAAGTGAGTCTTTTTATACTAAAAATCTTAAAATGATTTTCTAAATCTAAAAAAAATTTTAAATCTGAAAAATATTACTTTTCTGCACTAAAAGACAAAAACAGAATAATAAAAAGTAATTAAAAATAGCAATTAAACCTAAAAAATACTAAATGAACAGTAACTGTAAAATAAATTATACTGAAAAATCAAAAATAAAATAAGAAAATTATTGAAAAAAGTTTGAAGACCTAAATCCTAAATTTGGTCACTAAAGACAAAAGAACAAGAAATCTGATAGTGACACTTGCCACTTTTTGTCTGCTTGTGTAGCAGTACTAACAAGTGCACTAGCAGGGGCAACTTAGTTCCCACTGCTAGTGTTTAAAAACAGGTCTGGTGGGTTTAAGCTTGATTGCAAGCTTGTTTCTTGGAATTGATTAGCAACAAGGGCACCCCCACACTCAGTGAAGTGTGGGGAGTCACAATAAACAAGAAAACAGGCAAGTAGCTCACAAATTTCACACAAAATAGGCAATCTAAGTTACTGATATAAACTATATTGGGACCTGTGAACAGTTGCTGATCTACAAGGCAAAAAAACGAATTTTGGGAGCTTAAATCTTGCACACTACTCAACCAAATAACATACAACCAATTGGCAACCCTAAGTAGACATATAATCTATCAGACAACACAATTGATGGCACAATTTTTCACTAGATCAAGGCAGAAAGAGTGGGTTACTGATTTTGCTATTTTTGAACACACCAATTGCTTAAAACCTATTCAATACTTAAAGTAATGACTGAAAAATGGTACCAAGTGTGCTAGGGCAATTTTACCTAGCTTAAAGTTACCCTAAACCAGTTAATACCCCAATGCCAAACACCCCCTTAATTTTTTTAGAAAATGAAAATTTCAAAACAAGCCTAAGTAAAACAACTAGAAACTGATTTCCTATAATCTAAACATGCATAGTAAACATCTTAGAGCAAAATCAAATAGAAAAATCAGCACATAAACCAGGATTACACAAGTTTACTCAAAATCACACAAAAACTCAAAATATGGGTCAAATAGGGTTCAAGCCTTTTACCATAGAGCTGATGCCTTCTATAAGACCTAGTTAGAGCTTTGGTGAGCTAAGGGAACTGTAGAGAGCCCTGCTGGTGGAATCCAAGTGGACCCAAGGGTTTAATATCTTCAAAAAAGAAACAAATGGAATGAATGGATGAAATGATCTTGTTATGCTTGTAACCTGCACATCCACCACAAAACCAAAAGAGAAACTTCAAGCTTGAAGAAGCTAAACACCAAAATGCTTGTCAGGCTTATTGGTGTTGGCTTAATCAAACAGTAAGGTTAGAAAAAAAAGAGACCAAAGATTTTTGATAAAATCTTTAAAACTGAAAATTTGAAATCAATAACAATTTTGACAAAAGCTTGACTCTATGCTGAAAACAATCCCACATTCCACTTTCACTTCATGTGGGATTGGAAATCAAGCTGATGAAAAGTTTTTTATCAAGAACTACTTAAAACACCTTTTCTGAAAATACTTAAGTAAACTGAAAACCTTTTAAAGACCTTAAAACTAATTGCAAATGAAGTAAATATTGAACTAAAACAAGTATACAACTTGGGAACCCAGTCAAATGTAAATTCAAAATTTTTTCATTTTCATTAATTCATTAAAAAAAATACATAAAACTGGAACCAAGAAAGAGTGGTCACATGTCGACCCTCTTTATACTAAGCTATGGAAGGTCCTAGAATACATAAAAAAATATAAACCCTAAACTAGAAAATTCCATGAATGCCCTTGTAGTCAAAAATCTTCAAACGGGCCAAAACCCTCCCATGTGATGATGTTGATGCAACAGCTGTTAAGAGATGATCTGGGACGTTTGTTATAGCTTTGGGAGCAAGGAGTGCCCAAGAATCGTTGGATTTGTTGTACAAGATTGTCTTCTAGCCAAGATGTAGCAGGAGATGACACGTGGGTAGGGACCAGAGGTCACGGGGTAAAGGTTTTGGGGATTTTGATATGATGAGGGTTGTGTGAATTGTGAATCTGGACAAGTATGAGTCCTAATTCATAGTGATTAAGGTATTTAGGAATTAGGGTTCTAAGGATATTAGCAGGGGGGTTTGATTATGTTTGGGGGTTTGGAGTGTGTTTGGCGCCAGTTATATTATAATTAAACACGTTTAAAAGTGTTAATTAATAATATAACTGGTTTAATAGGTGTGGGCCGGGTAAGTGAGGTTTGTTTGGGCTGGCTGGGTCGGGTTTGGGTGAGTAAAATGGTTTAGGGTCAGGTTTGATGATGTGTCATGCTAGGATAGGTTGTGAAGGTTTGTTTGTCTGGTCCACTTTAGTCCCTAGGCTTCCAACTTTCTGTCAAAACAAGTTAAACAGCCAACATCTTCCTTTTCTTTGTAAATAAGTTTACATGACTTGTCATTTTTGCCAAGGCATGTGTATAAACTTTCACCAAGGGTCTTTCATGTAACTTTGGCATTATCCAAGGACCAATGATGACATATCTTGAAACTTTAAGGACCCACTTGTAATATTTGAGATTTACAAGGGCCTAAAGTGACAAGTCTTCAATAATTGAGGGACCAATCTTGCCAATCTTCAAAACTTCAAGGACTTGAATGGAAATTCATGATTCGGGTCCGGTTCTTTGTGCGGCTTCGTTTCCCGTGCTTGTTTTTGCCCTATTCCTTTGATCTTTTGGTGAATTCACGATATCCGTACCTGAAATACACAATGAACAAATACAAGCACATTTTGGGTATTTTGATGATATTTTAAGCGTTTTAAGCCCAATTTGGACGATGAGACTATGTATAATTACAGTCTCATCACTCTACCATGAAGAAGAATACTGTAATGAAATCGAAGGAGAAGAAATTCCTTTCTTCTTAAAATAGATCCGAGTAACCGAGTCTGGCTGAAGACTCTAAACTTAGCGCTATTCGGAAGGCAGTCCGTATTTTATCCCCACCTTTTAACTTAAGTGTGAAGGAGGACCTGTAAATAAATAAAATCATCCTTGTATATATTGCATGTGTTTTGTTTTGTTTTATAGCATGCAGAAAAATAGCAAATTGGAGCTCTAAGCTGGATTTATCTCTCGAAGTCCCGCAATTTTCTACTAAGCCCCGGGAAGTTCTCGTTTCCCTTAGCATTTTTCCTATTTTTAATTTTTTATCAGTTATTACCTCGAGGACGATGTTCAACTTAAGTGTGGAGGAGGTGACAAATAGAAAAAATAAAATAAATTTCTCCACATGAAAATCTTTTTGAAAAAAAAATATATATGTTTTGTAAATAAATAAGTTTTTAGTAAAGCAAAAATCTCATTGATTGACATTGTAATTTAGCACAAAATCCATTACCCGAATATGTGAGAAAAACTTAGCCTTATATATCTCTATTTTGTGTGAAGGCCGATAATCTAGTATGCTTCAGAATTTGTGCTTGATCATCATTTACTAAACCACAGTGAGGTTAATTTATAGATATTTTCGAAAGGAAGCAAAATAAAATCACCCTTATATCATTTTAGTTAAGCTACATTGGCTTACTAAAATATGTGGCACTCGTACGCATATACTATATTATCCATTGTGCCAATATCCTTATATGTTATGCCTAACCACTTGTCAAGTTATAAAGTTTATGATGTTCTCTCTTAAAAAAATGTATGAAAAAGAAAGAAGAAAATAGTCAAGTATTCTAGTATAGTTTGTTCTATGACTTTGACAAAGGCATACCTTTTTGATCCTACACCCACATCATTTATCACGTTTTGCTTCTTTGAAAATTTATCTGCTGCTCACGCCGCAACGGTTATGTTTATGTGTCATGTACAAACCTATGGTAGCTATCTATTTTATGTGCGAGCTAATTGAGTGTTATCTTATATTTACCCTTTTGTGAGTGACATTTGTGTGAACTTAAAATCCAAACACTATCCATGTGAGGTGCTGAAATTATTTTGTCATTTGCTTTTGCTATTCATAAAAATTAAATCATTTTCCCATCATACTTCACAACACTTAAAAGAATTTTTAAAATTGAATTTGTTTTCTCGCTTTGATTGCTTGAGGGAAAGCAATAGCTAAGTGTGGAGGAATTTGATAACGACCTAATTATACATATTCAACCTATCATTATAATGCCACTTTGTAGTATAAATAACAGCTTCCGATACTTAATATGTTGTGTTTTATATGCAGATATAAAGTTTGAAGGAGCAAAGTGTAGATATACAAAGAAGGGGCCTCAATATGCAAATAAGCAAAAGTTATTGAAAGAAGATTCTGAATCGCCCAGAAGTGTGGCGCACAAACTCAGAAGTGCGGCGCATATTCTCGTCTCCAAAGTGCGGCGCACTTTCGGAGAAGTGCGGCGCACAAATGACCCCAGACAGCACTATTAATAGAGGCCATTTTTAATCATTTTACACACACATCTCTCTCTCTCAATACTCCATATCTCTAGTATTTTAGCTCTCTTAGTAAATTTTCAGTATTATCCACTTTTGGGAGATACTTGTAACGAGAGTATTCCACTCTTCGATTCTTGGAGGAACGATACAATCTGACACTTGTGTACTCGTTTATTCAATCCAATCTAAGTATGATTTCTCTTACTCTTTTCCAATTGTTACTTTGATTACTATGTTAGGCTAAGCTATTTGTGTCTATATGGGTATGTGACTATAATTAGTGATGATGCTATGATATGATCCTTTATAAATGATTTCAAGCTAATGCTGTAGAACCATTTTACCACCTAGTTCTACAAACCATATTTTATCTAAGTTGATTTGTTACGATAGTTTGGCGTTGAGAAACGTAAATTGTTATAATAAGTTTTCTAGAACTTGTCTATGGTCATGAATCTATGGTTGGAGAAATCCGCTTAGAAACTTGATAAAATATTGAACTTGTTGGCAACTTGTTTTGAGCTTAGTCGCTTAAATAAACATAAGTCTTGAATCAACCCAAGTAAATTGTGTAAACGCCGTTTTGACGAAAAAGGATTATCACTCTTTACCTACATAAACATATCTCGATCATTATTATCATCATCACGAACTTATACGAGCTATCCCATATTAGTCATACTTGTTATTATTGATATTACTTCAACTATTTATTTCTTCAATTGTTATCTGATTACCAAAACGAAACTAAGTCTCAACGAACGATCCTGGCTTACCACTACAAAGCTATGTTACGAACGAAAGGGTATACTTGCCCGTGTTTGTCTTCTAGTCCCTTGTTTTGTCTAAACCTTGTAATATAAATTTAAGACTTGCAAACGAACATCAACGATCAAGGCATACAACAACAATAAGGTAAACAAATAGAAGTACCATCCGAAATTAAAAAACGACTGAGTTTGCTCATCTTAGAAGCCGATGGATGGGACCACGTGAAAGAATAGCCTTCCATAGGAATATCAACAAGACCTGAGGAAACAATAAAACTATCAAACTGACGAGCACTATACGGATTGAAACAAGATCTACGTCTTTCATTACTTGAACGAACATCGTTGAAATCTCCCATAACAATAACTTCACCGTTCCAACGACCTATCAACGTCAGAATGTGGTTCCATAAAGTCTTCTTATCGGAAGGAGCTTGAGGCGCGTATACAACAATAAAAAGAATCTTAGAATTGTTAGTAAGCCACGTTCCATAAATAGCTACGAAATTATCCGAGATGGTGACATTATCTTTTCTGAAAATCGAAGCTTCCCAAATGCAAAGAATACCGCCCGAACTCCCAAGCGAATCACTACAAGAAAAATCAAAATTGGAATTACCCCACAAGCTTTTACCACCATATGAGAAACCGAAGACATCTTAGTCTCTTGGATGGCCAAAAAATTAAGTTTACACGAGTATGAAAGCGCCTTTAACCACTCCTTTTTGGTCTTGTGACCAAGACCCTGAATGTTTATAGATAAAGCATTCATCTAAAAACTTTGCTAGCTCCTTGTTGTCCAATAATATGTGCAAAATCTTGCTCACTTCCTTCCATAGTGTAACCCATAGATTTACCAACTTTAATAATACCCTCCATAATATCGAGTACCGATCCACCAGATTCAAAGAATTGGGGTCCGTCCTGTTCAGAAGACTGCTCCACGTTAGCAGTAGGAGTTGTCTTAGGGTCGTTTTCATCTGCTCCTTTCAAGTTGTTGGCAGCCTCAAAACCGTCAGAAGTAACGTTCACATTAATGTTCGTGACAATATTCTCAGACCCTACTGGTGTGTAACCAGGAGGGTTAGGCAGTGAAGGACTATCCATAGTTTCATCCACATTTCCATTTTTCTCCAACATATCATAAAATCCAAAAGGGTCTTCTGAGTGAATTTATCCTGCATCTTTAGTAGCACGTTTATTCGAAGACAAATTGGAATCAAGAATAGTTGTCGGAACACCATCGTCATCAGTATTAAGATCATCGCCATAAACCTCATCACGAGGAGATTGCCCCCGAATGTTATTAGATGTTTCACGAACCAATTCATCATCTGACTCATATTCTACCTCTTTAACGTTGGTAAAAACCGGATCCCAAGTGAATAATGCTTTCGCACGAATCATATGAACTTGTCCCTTGACAATGATCTTAAAAGACTCCAAAATGGAAACATGATAATTAGTTCTAATACAGATCCTTTTACGCCCAAATGAGTTATCAATATCATTCTCCAAAAATAATGTCTCTCCCTATTTCTTACCAATCTTATTATTAGTATTACGAGACCACGTATTTAGAGGAATGCCTCTAAATCCACCCAAACAATACGTTCCTCGCTAACAAAGTCATTGCGAGTGTCCAGAAGATCCGTAAACCAAGATAAGACTCCCGTATGTTTCCTCATATTATCCTTAGTGTTCAAGTTACCACAATCTAATAATACCCATAAACCCCCTAGATAAGACAGTTTAACACCAGAAAATTCTTCATCTCTCAGAATGATGTATAGATTAGTGATCGAAGAAAAGTCCTTAACTTTACCCATAAGATGAAAGGACATGTCCCGATCAACCAAGCAATCATCTTCTAACACCAAAGCAGGAGAAGTGGAGAGAATAGGGCCATGAGGATTAGGATGAGATTTGTTTACAGTATTGACAAAAGAACCCGTCCTATAACCATGTTGAACCGGGGTAGGCGTGACCACAGGTTTGGTAGGACCAAAACAAGTGGAAGAAACATGCGAAATGTATTTGGAGGCCTTTCGTAACGAACCTGATTTGCAATCAAATGATAACGCCCAATCCAAATCGTGGAAAGATTCTCCACCAACCGAGCGAGATTGAGAACCTTAATAAAACGGACAAACTCAAATCTCTTACCAACCTTGGATTTTTTGGAAGGTATGAAAACATCTACAATAGTACCATACACACTGCATGCCTTCCATAAATCACGTGATGAAATCGAATCGGGAAAATTGGTTACATAGATCGATTTAGAGATGCCATTAACATGATCTTCCTAGAGCGAGCATAATTCATAATGATGAAAAATGAAGACCTAAACGGCGCCACCAAAATAAACCCTAAAAAAATTAACAAATCCTAAAAAAGATAAAACCTAAATCTGATAACCAAACCTTAAAATCGTGTCGAATCAAATAAAAGATAATTAAACAAGATCGCTAGATGAATCCACAACCCTCGGTTTCTATCGGATCACACGAGTAATAGGGATCAATCAAGATTGAAAGCCTAAAACCAATCACACGAATAGAAGGAACGGGGTATAGAACACAAGGATCCATTTAATGAAATGTTATTCGATGAATGGGGATTAACAAGGAGGAATCAGACGTAGGATTGAAGAAAAAATGTTAGGGTTTGCCGCCATTTTCCCTTTTGCTTAAGTATAAGTGTGAAGTAATTACTATTCAATAAATAGTGCGGAGTAATTTCTACAGAGAATTTTATATTAAAATACAATAAATTGTGAAAGTAATTTTTTACGCAATTTAAAAAAGACTAGATATATTCAGGTTGATCGATAAATCAGCTGATAGTCATACGAAACTCATATTTATTTATTTGCCTATTTTGTATTTACATATTACTAGTTTGCGACTTTGCGTACATATAAGCAATTATGACATACTACATTAACCAATTACTCCATTTTTTGATACTACAAAGTACGTGATCGATATAAAACACATATTACTTGTAATTCTTGCAACAAATGAAAATAATTTAAATAAAACAACTGAAAACTTGAATATTAGTTAATAGTAATATTTATCTAGCTATTTATTGAGTTAGTTTTGAGGTAAGCTCGTTTACATTACATAGTATTTTACATAGTAGTCTCAAGAAAACCTGGTCAAACTTTACAAAGATCGGGCTATGTTTGGAAAGAGCTGTTTGAAAGCTTTTTTAGAGCTGTTAGTTTTTTTGTTAAATAAATAAACTAATAGCTTTGTTTGGCACAACAATTTTTTAGAGCTGTTAACTTATTATTTTAAACAAGTAGCTCCTAAATAAAAAGTTGTCTGATAAAGCTTTTTAAATTGTCAAAAGCTGTTAAAATTATAAATTACTAATATACCCTCCAACCATATTAAGATTTATTTAAATATGTCCTTTTAAATAATTTTACATCTTAATTTTATAGTAAACAGCTAATATACCAATACAAAAAATATACCAGCCATTATTTATTATATATAACTTAAGCTAAGTTTATATTTTATATCTAACAATCACCACTAATAAGTTGCTACAACATAAACAAATAAAAACGAGAAAAATGGGCAAAATAAGAGTCATGTACATAAGTACTAATATTTTATGATCTAAACCGTTACGTAATGAAACAAGGCAACTACTTCGAATTTAAGGTGAATTACTCTTGAACCTGATAGACTTATATCAAACCCCACAACACGTACAAACTCTTAAAATTCAACAAGTTCCGTGATACAACAAGCGTTATTAATGGTCATGCACAAACCTTAGCCCTTGGGGTACTCTTGAATGCTCTAGATAGATAGAAAAATCTTCCATATAAGGCGTACCGCCTTCACATTCACTAAGGTACTCTTAATCAAGGTCGTCTCATAAAAGAGCTCTTAAACCACTAAGAGTCATTATAACTCATTCTAAATAAATCACTAACATGCGCCATAAGGAAGGAGTTGTAGTGCACAATAAGAATTATATAGCTTCATTTGACCTTATACATGTATCCACCATACTATTCAATCCATGTGCTTAAGTCATATCCCCCTTGACGACTCAAAAACCACTTTTCTTGAGAATCATTTAGTAAACGGACCAGCCAAGTTATTTTCAAACCATACATAATCTAAATAGATTACTCCATTTTTCAATAGCTTCTCGACAGTACCATGCCTGATTCGAATGTGTCTCTATTTTCCATTGTATATACTATTCTTAGCAATGCCAATAGCTGTATATGAATCACAATGCGTAGTGTTAATGCAAGTAATGCCTAAAAAGGTTATTTACATCTTTCGATCTTGCTATTGTTTTGATAAAGACAAAATATAGAATCGTTCTATCATTCGTAAACAGATTATCATTACTTAAGATGTAAACGGATTATCATTCGTAAATATCGTCTTTTATTACTTAAGTATGAACAAACAGTCAATTAATCTTGTTAAGAGACCAATGATTAACAATTTTGTCTTAAAACTCTCATTTAATAAAATGTGAGCCATGTTTGTATAAAGTGAAACATATTTATGTGGTTTGATGATAGACTATTACATATGTTTTGTTGTGAGTTTAAAGATGCGATGAATATTTATGTGACACTGAAGTGGAAGGAGTTAGTTTGGTGAAAATTACTTTTTACCTTAAAAGAGCAAAAGCACCTAGGATGTTCTCGGCAAAAAATAGCGCTTGCAGTAAACATCTATAAGTAAGCAGTAAGAAGTAAACAGCGGAAGCAGTGTTACAAAAAAACTTACAAGGCGGATTAATCGTCACCTAAGTACTACTGGGCCACCAACCTTTTCATAGCCAATTAATCCGTTTGTAGCCCATGTAACGGGTCGTAATGTTAGAACTTCACCTACATCCGTTTTTACTTCAACGTTTCTTTTGGTGTAATATATTTTACCAGGGTTGAGTCCCTTTTACCCAAAAAAACAATCACTTAGTCATGGTTAATGGGGTCAAATACGGTAAATGGTGGTCAAACTTGTTATATTCAAAATTCTTCGTAAACTTGTTTTAATCACTTATGATATTTTTTTAATCTCTATTATAAGTTGGTTTTTGAGACAAAATTTAATAAAATACACAAAACTCATCGAAATACTCGGAACTCTTCAAAAACAACAATTTAATTAATCACCTATTAACCCGTCTAGATCGGTTACAAGTTAAAAAATCACAGATCGACATCGTAGTCAAGGAATAGGTTGTGTATTTGCCAATGAGATTTGACAATGCAAAACTAAAGTATACGACTCGTTAGTAAGTTTGTTATGAAACCCATATATAAAAACTGTAACACCCCACTTGGATAAGTGGACCGTTATGTGTATTTATGGCGTGTCATTAAAGTATGCAAGGTAAATGTCTTAAAAAATTAACTGACTATAAAGGATATACCGGAATCAAACATCGATAGTCCAAACATAAGCTCAAACATGTAAAAGTAAATACTGAAAGGAAGGACTAAACAATGTCCAAACAAGCAAAGTAATGTATGAAGTGCATAAAGTAAGAAGTCTGGATAGCTTCCATCAAAATGCACATACTCTCAGAATCCTAAGAGCGTCCCTGTGTACCTGCCGTTTGGAACATGAAAAGAAACTATGGCTGAGCATAACGCCCAGTGAACGGATATAAAAGCATGATAAGAAGTACTGAAAGGAAACATATAACATCTATTGAAACTGAAAGACTGATAAGTAAAATGCAACGGAAACTGTGTATGTCTTGGAAAACCTGGTTTATAACTTGTAAAACTGAACTATTAACTGTTAAATCTGAAAACATGCATGTACTGTATTTTAAGTGCCAAGAGCTTATATAGGTCAGGTGATATAACAACGTGAGCATGAATACTTAGAGGGGTAACCTCGTCATGTTGTCAGAGGGGTGACCTCTAACTAATAAACTAGGTGGAGGGATCAGTCCAATGTGAAGGATGTAGAACACACACCACATTCACATGCTAACTGTAAACTAATGAAATAGGATGCACCCATACGCCCCATTGATAATATACTGATAAAAGGCCAACTAAAATAAAAGGGACGCTACGAGAAATGACTCTAATCACTCCCTCGCAGAGGAGTCATGACCAGGGTCGTCTCATTGATTTTGGTGGCCCTGTGCCGCAACTATAAAGGGGCCTTGACGAGACTCGACAATCCTTATTGTAAGTAAGCAATTTCTTAGTAAAAACATCAACAACATCAGTTTGATGATATTTTAAAAATACTTATTTATTGAATGCAAAAATACGCTACTCTATTATTCAGGGGTGACAAATTTTTTTTCTTCTAAAATTATAAAATGCGTGATATGCATATACTACATTAGTTAGTTTATCAAAAAAGTTACTTTTATCACCAAAATAAAAGTGTACCTCTACTAACAAATTATAAAGTATAAACAACTAAATTCATAAAAAGAAAAAAAAAGAAAAATACACATAAAATATATTATCTTGAAAACAGGATAAACAAGACCTAGACTATTCCCCAATTGACTTTTTATTACTTATCTTCTCTGCTCCTCGTCTTCAACAACAAGTACGTAGTTCAAGATTATAGTGCCTGTTTTCCAGGTGGTTTTCAACAATAAACCAAAGCAGTTTCCAATTTCAAACACAGGTTGGTCCTTTAGAAAGTCACCACATCTGTCATGAGGATTTTTTGTTTCTAATGAGTAGCGAGTTTCGTGGAACCGCTTTGGTATAAAGTTCTTCCGCCTCTGTTTCTATATAAGTTACAAAACTGAAAAAATGAGGCCCCTCTTAAAGTGTGGCCCTGTGCCACCGCACCTGTGGCACACCCCTATCACCGACCCTGGTCATGACACTGGTGCCTCAAGTGTCATGGTTACAGTACCTCCGTAACTAGATGAAACTGGTCATGCATGTATACAAAGCTCAGGCAATTAGCATAGTTATCATGGCAAATCATGTAAAGTTTTATAACATATAACTGGGGAAACAAATGGTTGCAGACGAGGAATCCTAATCATGCATAGAAAGAAAAGTTCATACTGAAGGACGGGAAATCCGTACCTTGTGTCCACTAACTGACTGCTAAGAAAACAAATGAAACTCCTACTCTGACTTCACAATAGCTACATGAATAAAGGACGCGAATGAGTTGTATGATATCTGTATACTTTTACTGATTCTTACGGTTCTTAACTTGATTTATATGTTCTTGTATTGCTTTACTGTTTCGTATATAGTCTGATAACTCTGACTGTTCTTAAGTATTTCTGAAAGTGTATAACATGTATTCTTGTATTATTATACTGTTATAAGTAACCTGCTAAAAATAGAAAGTTTCCTGAAATAGAAAGTTTCCAAAATAGTGTCCATGAGAATTAAATCATTTAAATAAAATCATACGTTTTAATTAATAAACTAGTTAAATCATCATTAATTTAATTTACTAATTAAATTAATAAAACATTTATAACTTGGTTAATTTATGATATAAAAACTTAATTGATAAAATGATTTAATATTAATTTAATAAATCCTTGCATTTTTATATCATACTTGTACCCGAAAACCCGAGCCAAAACCTCCCCGAGACACCTTTGTCTCGGGTCAGCCTCGAACCGAAGCCCACCACACCCTAACGGCTGTTGCCCATGCTGCCGTCAACAAATCAGTAGCCACCGGCTTAAGCCGGCAGCCACTGCTGCTCACATGGTTCCCACCGAGAGTCCTTTGACTCTCGGTACCCACTGTTTGGGTCAAGACTCCCACCGGCAAAGCCGATTACCCACTGCTCAGCCAAACGCTGCCCTTGCTAGTACAACTAAGACCCACCGAGACCATAGTGGTCTCGGTTGCCACTGATTTCAAACAACACCCCCCGTCATTAACAAACACCCCCTGTTTGGTTTTTTGCTTGCTGCCGACAACACCAAGACCGCCACCGAAACCATTGTGGTCTCGGCTGGGCCAAAACAGAACACACCGAGACACCCTTGTGTCTCGGTTTTCATGAAAACAACACAACCCAACCATGATTCGATTATTAACATGTTTACCCTTATAATTATCATATCTTTTTTATTAAAGCATGGGGAATTCGTGTTTATAAAAGACAAAGGAGAAATAGGAATTACCGTTATATGTGATTAGAGATAAACAAACAAACACACTCCGAATCAACAATCAAAATCAAAACCCGTCTCCTTTTGTGCTTATGTGCGTGTACGTGTTATTGAATTCTCGTGTTAACCATTGACATGTATTATTTTTTTTCTGAATAAATAATAATTACGTAATACTTAAAATAAATATTATTTATTATTCTGAATAAATAATTTCGTAACGTTTTAATTAAATATGTGACTGCGTGTAATTAATGTTTGTGAATTTTAAGGCGGGTTTTACAAAAACGAAACTCACGAACTTAAACAAACTTTATACGAAAAACTTGATCTCGTTTAATAAACGTGCTCTAACTTAAACTCGAGTTCAAGCTTCTCGTTTAAACTCGACTTGTTCGAACTTCTTATAAACAAATACGACCAAAAAGCTTTTCACGAGCGGCTCCGCCCACGCTCAAAGACAATGAATAGTTGGTGTATTAGCCGATGAGACCGGTACTATGAAAGCCAAGGCCGCCACAAAATAGAATTCCCTTTGATTAGGGTTCCACCAAATCATTAAACAACATACGTGTTCACATCGTAGTCAAGGAATATTCAAACAAATATGCAATCAACGATGGCCACAAGGCTTATATTCAAGGCTATTCAACGAACCACAATCAATACCAACAAACCAAACATGATAATGAATTCAATCCACTCATGTTCTAGTAGCAGTAATAGTAATCGTTTAGCTTTTTCGAATAGCTTATTTACTGCTTCTTCAAGGAGGAGGTTAAGTAATCTGAGTTTAAGTACGGGACAATTTGGTGTACAAAAGTGTGGCTTGAGGAGTAACAATTCCAACTACTTTTTGAGGAATTTGAATGCGTTTGTGTCCGATTTTTCGCCCAAAAAGGATGTGAGTTTCTGACTTTTGTCTGTTTGTTTCTGATATATTCCGCGAGTTTAGCTAGTTGTTTACTAGATTATTATTGCTTATTCAATGCAAAACTTGGGGGCCGTTTGTTTTAGCTTATATAACATAAGCCTCAATTTGGTGGCTTATTTGAAGACTTATGGGCTTATTTAAGTTTGTTATGATATAATAAACTTATATGAGCCCATAAGTCACCAATAAGCTTAATAAATTAGGGTTTATGAAATATAAGCCGAAATATGGCTTATTTTCGGCTAATATAACGTGAGCTCCAATTTTGTGGCTTATTTTGAGACTTAGGGGCTTATATAAGTTTATCATGATATGATAAACTTATATAAGCCCATAAACCTCCAGATAAGCCACAAAGTTGGGGCTTATGTTACATAAGCTGAAACGTGCTTACATTATATAAGCCAAACCAAACATCCTGGTTAATAAAAGGCCAGTTTCTGTTAGTATAGAAGCAAATTTGTTAGCGCAGAGTGTTTAGGAGCGATGAGTTTTGTGATTTTTAATGCTAGTTTGGCAAGCACCAAGGAGCTTCATTTACCAATAGGAGCTTTGAGTATTTAGGAGGTGTTTTAAACATTATGATTACAACTACAACAAATAAACGTTTTACATAAAGAAAACAACTACTGCTCACTCTTGATGCTTTGCCTACTGATCCCGCTACTTGTGCCAAACACATCCATAGAAGCAAAATATGTGATTATCTACTTGATTCAAACACTTATTGCTGTATACAGTTTATTTACGAAAAGAATCTCATCCAAATTTGTCTTTTTTACTTTTACTATCTAACTTAAGTAATCACTATCGAGAAACATTTCTGGTGACCTCACCCAACCACCACAATCCCATATTTCACAAGAAAGACAATTCAACTCTCAGAGCTACACTTTTCACTATATCAGTACTATTCACCTTTCAACTCTTTATCAACCAAGATTTGAAAAATTGAGTTTTTTTTTTCACGTCAAGATTCACTAATAAACTTAAGAAGAAAGGAAGGATTCTACAGAAACTTTGTTATTCTTAGAGTAGGTGCATGGAAGGTCATCAAAATTAATCATTAATCACATCTAAGGTGGAGTTAGTCAGATGACCTTTGCGGCAACTACTCAAACAGGAGTGTTTCGGTCGTTTCTTTGTGAGGTTTACTGATGAAATATGATGTTAATATGGCATGTCATTTCTTGAATCTTGTCCAAATAAGCGTGTTTTGATGGATTTGATTGATGAAGTGAAAGGTACGGCTCGAGAGGATGAATTTGAGCTGTCGAGGCAATTTTTGTTCTGAAATTTGAGATTGCGGTGTTTGGACGAGCTTTTGTATTATTGATAGTGATTATATGCTTCTGCGAGTTTCAAAAAGCCTAGAGAGTGTCAGTGAGAAAATCCTAACACCTTTATGTGGAATTGATAACTAAAGCTTTTTATTTATGTATATCAAGCATTGTTTTGTTGAAAATCGAAAAAAAGGGTACTAGTTGTACGGATAAGGCTTTTATGTCTAACTTGGAAAGGAATCAGATAGACCAGTATGAGAATGTGTGTTTGGATGACTCCAGTTATGTTCAGTTGGTGTTCGAGTCTTTGAAGAAATTTTTATGTTAGGGGATGGCCTCATGGCCTTAATTATGTTTATGGGCCTTTTAAACGACTCTAATCATGTTTAGGGGGTGTTTTCTATATGAAATAAGTTTTGAATAAATGACCCAAGTTTTGTAAGTATGAGTCACTATAAGCACATGAATGTCTTTTAAGTCTTATATGAATGGTTAATTTTACCAAAATATAACATATTTCTATTGGTGTTCATGTTGAGATTTTGAATGATTTTTGTTAATTTCATGTAATGTTAAACAACTTTCTCTTCATCAGCATAAGATAGTTTTAAATATTTCTGATTCATGTTTATATAATTTCATTAGCAGGGTTCTGCGCCAAATGGGTTTGCTACATTGACAACATCAAGTGCAGCAGAAGGACCCAAGCATAATAAAGAAAAAAATGAAAAGACTCTTGCTACAAAAGGCGAGGAAATTAGTAATGCAAAGATTCTTGGTACACTTGCAAAGTACTTGTGGATGAAGGATAACATGGAGTTCAGATTGCGAGTGCTTGCTGCCTTGGGTTTTTTGGTTGGAGCCAAGGTGAGTAACGTTCCATGGCGCGATATATTATATATATTTTTAGATCCATGGAGTAATTTTAATCCACATATGTGAAAGAGTCCATTTGAGTTGCATTGCCATTTTTAATGGGCCAAACGGTAAACTTAGAAGGCTTAGCTATAATGGTGTGAAAGTTGCGGCTTTAACATACTTTGAAGTCAGCAATTTCAATCTGCTTACCTAAAAAGCATTCATGTGGGTTGGGTTGGCATTATATCTATAAACGGGTCGTCCTTTTGAACAAAGAGTAGTTGAAAAATGAAAATGGATAAATGGATCGAACATGTTGATATCTGTCTGAATTGTATTGAAATGCTTACAAGCTTATAGATCATTTACTCTTCAGTTTAGATTGCTGTTTAAAAAAACATTGCTTTTTCAAATATTTCAATACGTTAGTTACTCACGGAATTCGAAAAGAGCTGGACAGGTATGTTTTGGTAGGTCAACCCAAGTTCATTCCATCTATTTTGACATGTACTAAAAGTTACTAGTTTGACCCAAATCCAATAACTAACCCCACGACTTGGCGCATTTTGCGACCTCTACTCGATTGTTTAACCACCTTAAAAAGTTACTAGTTTGACCCAAATCCAATAACTAACTCCACGACTGAGCCCATTTTGCCACCTCTACTCGGTTGTTTAACATCCGAAATTCCCTTACTTAATTGAATCGGAGAATAATTTGGTGACAACATAGTCTATTAATTTTTCAAAATCAAAGACAAATTTAATGTTGGTTACTTGACCCACCTTGAAAAGTTACTGGTTTGATCCATATCCAATAACTAACCCCACGACTGAGCCCATTTTGCCGCCTCCACTCAATTGTTTATAACATCTGAAATTGCCTTATTTAATTGAATCGGAGAATAAATTAGTGATAACATAGACTATACTAGTTTTCTGAAATTAAAGACAAAATCAACATTGGTTACCGGCCACAACTAGTTTAGACCCACCTTAAAAAAGTTGACCTCTTCTGAAATCTGAACCGTTAGCCAACTCTGCACATGTTTTATTTTTTGTCCATAAGGGTCAATGCTGGTTACATATCACTCATAAACTTTTTGTTCATCAGGTAATGAATGTTCAGGTTCCGTTTTTGTTCAAACTAGCTATTGACTGGTTATCGACGGCAACAGGAAATCCTACTTCGATTGCTGAATTTGCAGCCTCCAATCCAGCAGCTTTAGCGGTTTTTGTCAGTCCTGCAGCAGTGTTAATTGGTTATGGTATAGCGCGTTCAGGGGCTTCGGCTTTCAACGGTAGTTCATCATGAAGTAATTGCTTGTGCTTGTCTTCATATTTATGCCACAAAATTTATTTCTATAATAAACCAATATATGATCCTAGTTTTTCTCATTATATTTTCAAAAAGAGTACCATTATCCCGCCATCCCGATTTCACACTTATGCTGTCCATATGTATTGTTCCAGAGCTGAGAACTGCAGTATTTTCGAAGGTGGCATTGCGGACTATTAGATCAGTTTCAGGGAAGGTAATACCAAATTCTGTGCATTTGATCACTAGCTTTTATCTAAATAGAACTTCTTGAATTAGAGGTCGCGGAAGCAGGTGAATTTTGGGTTCTACTTGTTCGAGAATAAATTGGCCCAAGCCCGGTTTGTGGGCTTCGGGTCAATTTATTGGGCTTGGGCCAATTTATTCTCTAAAATTGCTTTGTCTCAAACAAGTCAAATGGGTAGATTCAAAATAATTGGCTATCTTGGAAACGTATCAAGCGGGTCCACCGAGTCAAAAATTGCTCAAAGTATATTCAAAATGCATAAAATAATCATTTTATTTTAGGAGTGAGCTTATTTTTGCAATGATAAAGTTCTTTCGATTGTAAGCATAAAGTATTTTGTAATATATGAGAGATAGGAAGTGAAAAGTGGTCGGCACATCCTACCCTTTGTAGAATTACTATTTTGACTTGGTACCCAATTTGCCCGGTTTGTCACCTCTGATTAGAAACTTCATCACCCGCTACATGCATGCTCTCATTTCTTTGTGATAAAACGTCAATTTGAGGTACGGATTCGTTATCTACTTTGTGATGCAGGTATTTGCACATTTGCATGATCTCGATCTACGGTATCATTTAAGGTATGTGTGGAAAGATCCTGATCAAGTTGTAGTCTATTTGTTTTTACATGTAAGTTCAATGTTTCACTTGTGGGGTATGTGGTTCATTGGAAATTGGAAAACAGGGTGCAGCTTTGTTTCTTAGACTTTCTAACACAACCCTTTCATGTTACTGTTATTAAAGTGCATATATCGCATTCTCATGGCTAGCAAGGCGTATGGATAAAAATCACGTTTGAATTGTTTCTCTTTTAGTTATTTTTGTACCGTTAGACCCATTGAAGTTAAAGCATAACCAAAATAACCCCATAATAAGCAAATGGATCATAATTTCTGTCTCTGCCAAGGGGTTTCTTTCATATGATGTATGCTTATTGATTTTTTGGTTTGTTTGCAGTCGAGAAACAGGGGCTTTAAACCGAATAATTGATCGTGGTAGCCGCGCTATCAATTTCATTCTTGGGGCTATGGTCTTCAATGTTGTCCCAACGATATTAGAGGTAATTGTTTTCTCCTCTCTGTGATCCCTTGATTGCTGGTCATGGCTGAAAATAAAAAAATTATATTGAATCCATTACTCAACATTTACCCCCTTTCCCTTTTTTCGGATTCTTGCTTGCCTAATACAAGTTATCATCTTTCAAATTTGTGCCTTCAGATTTCATTGGTAGCAAGTATCCTCGCATACAAATTTGGAGCACCATTTGCATGGATTACTGGTTTGTCCTTTGCTACATATGTTGCCTTCACGTTGACTATAACGCAAGTATGTCATCGTTTATAAGCTGCCCTTCTTTAAGTGGATAAACTACTGTTTTGTTATTGTTACTTATGTTTATGTATGCTTTTCATTTTAATTTTTTAGTGGAGGACTAAATTCAGGAAGGTAATGAATAAAGCTGATAATGATGCAAGCACAAGGGCAATTGATTCACTTATAAATTATGAGGTGAGATTTTTTATCGTGTTGCATAGTTTTTTTTTTTACAATTTATAATATGTAGCATTACATGCTAACTTTTGTTCTTCTCCGTTCTGACTGTTTATAACTTCTTCTGGTTAGACTGTGAAGTATTTTAACAATGAGCATTATGAAGCCGAGGAGTACGATAAATATCTAAAGAGTAAGTGGAGTTTGCTATGTGATTTCATTGGTCTATCTATACATCATCCTATTTTATATAAAAATATTTAAACAATATATGATGTCTCCTTTTTGTATATTTTATACTTCAGTTTATAAAACTTTGAAGTTACCTAGCACTCAAACATTTGATATCTGACCGCTGACACTTGCTTTTGTTTTTCCTTGAAATATTTTACACCAGTATATTATCTTATTATCTATGACTACAAGAACTATCACAATAGTGGTTTACTATGTCAATAAAGTAATTAAGAGGTTGTAGACTTGTAGGCACTTGATTATGCTATAGGCGACATATGAACCCATCTGACCCATTTTCTTAGTAAATTTAAAAGGCATTTCACCTATTTTCAGGATATGAAGATGCTGCCTTGAAGACACAACGAAGTCTTGCTATTTTAAACTTTGGTCAAAGTCTAGTATTCAGTACTGCTCTTTCAGCAGCTATGGTACTGACTTCAAATGGCATAATGAATGGTCAAATGACTGTTGGTGATCTGGTAAACCTTCTATTAATTTCAAAGCAAATTATATTTCTCACGAGTATCTATGAATTTCTAATCTGACATGGATGATATTACAGGTTATGGTAAATGGACTCCTCTTCCAACTGTCTCTTCCTCTTAACTTTCTTGGCAGCGTTTATCGTGAAACAGTACAAAGTCTTGTCGACATGAAATCCATGTTTCAGCTTCTTGAGGTAATGCGAGTTCTTTTATATGTTTATGATTCAATTTTTTATTCAAATCTATAAAATTTGAAATAATATTTGATAACCATTTGTCTACAAAAAGTTACGAGTTTCGAACAAAAAATGCTTAGGGCGTGTTTGGTTAGGCAAATTTAGATGGTTTTTGATGACTTTGAATATAAAATATAGAAAAAAACGTGTTTGGTATGTTAATAGTGGCGTTTTTAAATGTGGTGGGACCCATAAAAAACATGGGTTAAAAAAACGTCGCTGGATAGATGAGTTGAAAAACTGGATGAGATATTGGTCTAGTGGACATAAGTATCCTTCATTAAAAACAACTCACCTACTTTTTTTCTATCTTTTTCTAAACTCATCTTTCTCTGTAACCATTTTTTTGTCTTCTTCTTTTGGATATGCATCTTCTTCACCAACAAGATTCTATTCTCTAATAATTTGATACTTTCATGGAGTGATTTAATTTCCGAGTGCATTTTTTTATTTTAATTTGTTTGTTATAACTTGTGCTCTTATTTTGTATTATTTTGTTGATTTCGATCTCAGTGCATGTTATATTTTATGTTGATTCGAGTGATGTGTTTGTTTCATAATCGCGTTTAATGATTAGTTTTTGATAATATATCAGATAAAGAAGAATCTGCTGCTTTACTAAAATACTAAAATGATGTTGAGGGCAATTTTGTCATATAGTATCAATGCAATTACAAACCAATTTATCTTTTTTGTTAACCAAACACGTCACATCTTTTATAATACCAGTATTTGTAACACTTCAGGTTTTGATTTTGAAACACCAAGTTTTTAAATTCGCGAACCAAACAACCCCTTAGGGTTAACTTGGTGTATGTACCTAACTAATTTGGATGAAGAGTTAGACATCTATATATTGGTATGACATTAAATTAGTTTTCTGACTTTTTGTCCTCTTGCATATACAGGAAAGGGCAGAAGTTGGTGATGCAGATGATGCAAAGCCACTAAAGCTAGGTGGAGGTAGCATTGAATTTCAAGATGTGCATTTTAGGTGAGTTAAAATTTACAAACTTCTTGTCTTTGCTATCATCTCGAAGGTTGACTTTTTATAGTTTGCTGATATATGGTTTACTTTTACTGTATATTAGTTATCTGCCAGAAAGAAAGATTCTTGATGGCATATCATTTGTGGTGCCATCCGGGAAAAGTGTAGCTATTGTTGGAACTAGTGGCAGCGGTAACATTTCTAATCTGCTCATTTATTGTCATGTAGTATAATAACGAACATCCACTTTTTGCCCATATTCATAAATTTAATTTTATGTGCAGGTAAATCAACCATTCTTAGAATGATATTTAGGTTCTTTGACACTAATTCTGGCACGGTAATGGAATATTTTTTGTCTCCTTTTTTGCATTTCATAAGGAATTTGAAAGACTATTAGACTAATGTTCCACTTTATTTAGTAGTTTTTATACACTTGAATATACTTGACGAAACCATTCGTTTTTTTTTTCCTTTTTTTGTTTTTGGTTTTTGACCCTTCGTAAATGAAATGTAACCAAAATTGACAAATTTTATAGTAATATGGTTGACGCACATGAATTTTCTCTACCAAGTGTAACATATCTATATGTACAGGTCAGGGTAGATGGTCAGGATGTACGAAAGGTTACACTTGAAAGCCTTAGAAAATACATTGGGGTCGTCCCACAAGACACAGTAAGTTGTGGAAAATTAACAAGTTCTTCGCACTCTTTTTTATGCAATTTCACATCTTGGATTATACTTCTTGTATAAATGAAAATGTATGATTTGAGCACAATTTACTTTGACCAGGTATTATTCAACGATACAATCTTTCACAATATTCATTACGGTCGTCTTTCAGCTACAACTGAAGAGGTCGGTGTTGCACTCACTTGTGATATGCTGTTAGTTTAATATAAGCAGGGGGTCTCATTTTAATTTGTTAATTGAATTTTATACAGGTCTACGATGCTGCTCGAAAAGCAGCAATTCATGACACTATCATGAACTTCCCACAACAATATTCCACTCTAGTAGGGGAACGTGGACTTAAGGTAAATTTCAATTTGTTATTTATTAGAATTAGGTAGAATGGAAAAAAAATGTTACAATGGGTTAACCCAATCTAAAGTGTTTTGGCCGATACCAAAGATAACTTGTTTTAATCTGTTTGTGACTTTCTCTAATCTGCGACACCCATTTTGCCACCAGAACCTATCTTGAAATTTTGCGACTCCGTTCTAGTGCTACCCTTTATTAAGGGCATGTTCCATGAACTTGTTTCTTAGTCATCAATACATTACATCATTTTAAGTCAGTTGTCAATTTGTCGTGGTTAAACTTGTCTAATTATATGTATCTTATTACTTCTACTCTTAAATTTCATTCTTATTGTTGAAGTTGATTAAGTTTACGTAATTAGGTTTCAAGATGATATAACACTTTTCTTATCTGCTGTTCTTGCAGCTTAGTGGAGGTGAGAAACAACGAGTTTCACTAGCTCGTGCGTTCCTGAAAGCTCCTCCTATTTTGTAAGTTTATTTTCCATTCAAACTTGCATGTTTATTTTCACTTGCATATCTAAACAAATAAAAAGGTATCAGTCATTTAAAAGCGACAGTCTTCTTTGAACACATTGACCAAGTCCCTATTTGGACTGAGACCAATTGATATGTAATTGAGAATCTATAAGGGTGTTTGAATGTGCTTGTTCAAAGTAATTGTTATGATTTACGACTTGGAAGAATTGTAATGTATTTATAAGTTGATTAATGTTTATTCTTCCTTTAGGCTGTGTGATGAAGCAACAAGTGCTCTCGATAGCACAACAGAAGCAGAGATATTGAATGCATTGAGGTCGCTTGCCAATAACCGAACATCAATCTTTGTTGCTCATAGACTTACAACTGCAATGCAGTGTGATGAGGCAAGTTCATTCTTGTAACTTCTTTCGCTTCAATTACTTGGCATTAATCGAAAGAATTTAAAGGTGGAAAATTGTATATGTCAAACGGGTGGGTAATGGTTCAAAACTGGTATTTTTTGTTGAGTTCGACTTGTCCAGAGTGTTTGGCATTTGCAAACGATTAATGCGCCAAACATGCGTGTACAAATTAGAATATTTTCTAAGTAAGAAGTTTAGGAGGTCTTATGGGTTAAAACTTAAAAAAAAAAAAACACTCATGGCGATTAAATGTCTTATCCAATAATTATTCATAATTTGGTTTATTTTCATTGATGTTTCAGATTATTGTTCTGGAGAAAGGGAGGGTGGTCGAACAAGGTCCTCATGAAGTTCTGTTATCGAATAATGGTAGATACGCACAACTCTGGTCACAACAAAATAACACAGTCGATGATCTTGATGCAGCTATTAAATTAGAGGCTTAAAATGTGGGTTACCAAAAATGTAGTCTGACATGAGTTCGAGGTTCTGTGTATAGTTTCGCTTATTCATGTTGATTGCTGAGTGATGGCAAGTGGTATGTAACATTCTATGAGTTAACAATACAGCATTAGCGTTATTTACACCAAAATTTTAATGGTAGTTATTATGGTCAAACACAACCGTTTTAGCATCTCGGTCTCTATACAACTTGAAAGAAATTATGTCGCATATGTTTTGCAAAGTTCAACCCCTGAACCATTTTCACCTTCTAACATATGAAACACGATGAAAAACTGGTAAATGATTATCTGAACTGGTCATTTAGTGATTGCTAGTCCATGTATTTACTCAAAAAAATCTGTACTTTCATCCACAAGGAGCCCAAGGCAACGAGCACTCGCTATCTGAACTATGAGTTGTTAATGAAGCAAACCCATTCGGCGCAGACCCTGTGATAAACATTATATACACGTGTCAGAAATTTCAATACTAACCTTTGCTTGTATAGAGAAAGTTGCATCAACATTAGTTGTTGCTTTAACATGTAATCTTCTATTGGTTTCCGAGCGATAACATTTTCCGAAAGAGTATCACAAAACACGTTATCTTTGATTGGCTTCTGAGGGATGGCATTTTTCGATATAGCGATTCTTTGACGTGGGTGTTCAGGGGAGATTCGGTTTGGTTAGTTAAAAGATTTGCACTATTTGTCGCGAGGTGATTCATTTTACTACTCGAAACCAAACCGTACTAAGAGGGTAATTGAACACGTGGTTACCCGAAATGAGCAATTACCCGCAATTCGAGTCACGGTGAACCATTTTAGACGTTTAGTCGAGTTTAACAACATGAACAAAGTCCTTACATGGTCAATTTAAAATACGTGATAAAAAGTATCCGACTATAATGCTTGAAGCCGTTGCGTATCAACAATTATGGATTTCGCACACATATTTTTGGGTTTCTGAAGCAAATAATGACTTTAATGTGTTATATGGTTCTCTGTTATCTGATGTGGAACTTGTTGATAAAGCTTTGAAACCTTAATTTGTTATAAACAAAAAAACATATAAGAAATGTTACTATTTAGCTGATGGAATATATCCAACATGGGCTACGTTTGTAAAACGTATTTTTATTGCAATGGATGAAAATATCTTGAAATTTAAAAGAGTTCAAAAAAAATATTAAACGAGCTTTTGAAGTTTTACAAAATTGTTGAGAATTATACGTCAATTTGCACATGCTTACGAAATCAACTTGTCGAAAAATCCCCAATTATTTATTATAGTTTTAGTTGGGCATATCATAGTACTTTGTTGTTTTTATGACTACAATCAATATTAACTCGCATTTAATATCTACGAAGTAATATTTACAGGTGAGAGTGTGAGACATCTTCTGTCATAAATATCTATAATCAATAACATATAAAAAATCTTCACTATAAAATTTCAAAAAAAAAAGGAATTTGGATACACATTTTCTTCTTAGTTATAATGCATAAAAATATGATGTTTATTTTCTTTCTTTATATATTGTGTACAAGCTTTACGAATGGAATTGCTTCTCCAGATAAAGAATTTTGTTCTAGATGGGGTATAATAAACATCTTTTTGTTTTATGATACTTCAAAAATATTGTACTTTATATGTAGATAAATTGTTTGAAAACCAACAATTAGTACTTTTTTTTATAGAGACAGATTTCTAACATTTTGTTTGTCATGTAGGTGATGATTTTAAATCTTATGTTTATGACTATGCACCGGAATCTTGCGTATATGAGACTTGTTCTCAAAACTGCATAAATCACAAGCCAAGAGGAGGAAGCATAACATACTCAGATTGTCTTGGCACCTTTTGCCTTTGTTGTATGAGTAAAAAATGAGATTATTAGTAATCCAAACAAAGACTTTTGATAATTGCACCGATGGATGAATAATTTTAACTTTTTAAAAATCCCAACTAGTTTAACAAAAAAATGAGCTAACAATTAAATTTAAAATCTATAAATGAATATCGCGACAAAAAGTCTTCACCGCGTCACATTTACGTATTCAGTTCGTCTTGAAAAAACATGTTTGCTCTTGGATGAAGACAATAGCGGACCTGGATCATTTATTTTGGAAGGGCAGAATTATTTTATACATACCAAAATAATAAAGTGGACAATAACTTTAAGATGGAAAGTAAAAATTTTACACTACTCGTTACAAACTTTAGGAGAGTCAGAGCCCTTCCCAGTCCTTTAAGAAATCCGCCCCTAGAAGAAGAGACATCGAACCATCACCACTTCCTGTTTAAAATAAAAGTAAAATAAAAAAACGTGAATACTTTACCGATAATAAATTTCCAAGTGAGTAACTAGTTTTTTACATACATCAGGTCAGTAGTAAGTAGTAAACAAAACGTCAAATGGATATTTGTATTTTCAAAATCCTAAACACATCATATGGTTTCGAAAATGACACGCGACTTATATTACCACACTCGCGTATTTGAGTATTTTTCTCGTGTTACAAAAAATACATACTTGATGGTACTAGAATTGTAGTGTTGTGAAAAAAAGAATGTTTTGTGTATGAGAGGTGATTTGCACACTTCAATTTTTGATTGAGACACTTAAATTGTTTGTTTGTTGACATGTGTACCCTAAGGCGTCGTTTGGTTCAAGATTTTAAAATTCTGGAATTCTAATATCTAGTAAATTAGAATTCCTAAGAATTTAAAATTCTAGAATTTAAAATGCCTAATCCTGTTTGGTTGACACAAATTTATAATAGTTTGAATTTTTGAATTTGTTTTAAACCAATTAACGAATAAAATTTTTTTAGACAAATTTTTTTATTTAAAAGAGTAAAAATAAAATGTTCACTTTTTATATAAATTTTATAAAAAAATTTATAGATTTTTTTTATAAAATTTATATAAATTATAAAAAACATTCTATAAATTTTATAAAATGAGTTATAAATTTTTTATAAAATCTTTTAAATTTTTTATAAAAAGATCATTAAATTTTATAAAAAATTTAAATAAATTTTATAAAAAAATTCATCAAATTTTATAAAAAGTTTATATAACCTTTTATAAATGAAAATTTAAAAATTTATATAAATTTTATAAAAATATTTATATAAATTTTATAAAAATATTTATATAAATTTTATAAAAATATTTATATAAATCTTATAAAAATTTCTTAAGAATTAAAAATCGAATTTTAACTTTTTATATATATTTTACAAAAAAATTTATATAGTTTTTTTTTTAAAAAATTTATTAAAAAATTATATAAATTTAATAAAAAATTTATTTAAAGTTTATAAAAAACTTATAAAAAATTCATATAAAGTCTATAAAATTTTTATATAAATTTTATAAAAGAATTAAATAAACTTTATAAAAACTTATATAAATTTTTTTAAAAAAAATATATAATTTTTTAAAAAATTTCAATAATTTTTTTATAGAATTTATATAAATTATGTAAAAAAATCCTATAAATTTTATTAAAAATTTCTATAAATTTTATAAAAAAATTTCTATAATTTTTTAATATAAATTTTATTTTTGCTATTTAAAAGAGTAAAAACCGAAAAAATAATTTTTATATAAATTTTTTAAATTTTATAGTTTTTATATAAACATAAAAACCCGAATAAAAATTATTAGAAAAAAGTTTATAAAATAAAATTTTCAAGTAAATTAAAATTCCTCACTTTTTGGAGTAATTTCAATATCCTTCATTTTGGGAATTCGGGGAATTTAAAATTCCTTTGTTAGTCATACCAAACACAATATTTGGGGGAAATTAAAATGTCAAAATTTTGAACATCCTCCAATATCCTTCAATATGCCCCAACCAAACGGCACCTTAATATTTGAGTTGGAGTTTATCCACCCACTAGTGTAAGGGTATAAATGTCGACACACAAATAATTTGAGTGTGTCAACTAAAGTTAGAGTGTGCAAATCATCTCCCTTTTTGTATTATAAAGTATTCCGGAGTTATGCGAAAATTTATTGATGTGATAACAATTTTTTCATATTACCAACTTAATTCACCGCAAGTACCTAATGCTATTAGATCGATATTTAGGTTCTTTGATACTAATTCTGGTAGGGTTAATATACAAGGAGGTTAGTAAAGTTTGGTTAAAGTAATGATTTTTTTACTAAACTTAAAAACATTACACTTAGGTTACTAAGTATACGGGCGAAGTTTATTTGTTACTAAACGTTCAGAAAAACTATCCCGTCATTACTCATTGGAGGGGTTACCGGTTAAGCAACCGGTTGCATTGCCATGTCATCTTTTGGTGGCCCCCTTTTTTATTTTTTGGCAAAACTTTAGTAACAAATCGTTACTTTAGCCAAACTTTAGTAACCTACGTGTATATTAACCCTTTACGTTTTGGTCATTTTTTTTTCCGTTTTTTTGTACTTTTACGTTTTCGTCAGTAATTTTACGTTTTCGTCAGTAATTTTATGTTTTTGTCAGTAAACTTACGTTTTCGTCAGTAAACTTACGTTTTCGTCAGTAAACTTACGTTTTCGTCAGTAATTTTACGTTTTCGTCAGTAAACTTACGTTTTCCTTAGTATTTTATGTTTTTGTCATTATTTTTACGTTTTGGTCAGTAATTTTTCGTTTTTGTCAGTACTTTTACGTTTTCGTCAGTAAATTTAAGTTTTCGTCAGTAACTTTACGTTTTCGCCAGTAAACTTATCAGTAACTTTACGTTTTCGCCAGTAAACTTATGTTTTGGTCATTAAACTTACGTTTTCATTAGTATTTTTACGTTTTAGTCAGAAAATTTAGGTTTTTGTCACTAATTTTACGTTTTCGTCAGTAAATTTTCGTTTTCATCAGTAAATTTACGTTTTCGTAAATAATTTTATGTTTTCATCAGTATTTTTAAGTTTTGTCAATATTTTACGTTTTCGTCAGTATTTTTACGTTTTCGTCAGTAAATTTACGTTTTTGTTAGTAAATTTACGTTTTTGTCAGTAAATTTACGTTTTCCTCAGTATTTTTACGTTTCGTCAGTAACTTTACGTTTTCGTCAGTAAATTTACTAAAGAAAACGTAAAAATACTGATGAAAATGTAAAAGTACGGACAAAAACGTAAATTTACTAACGAAAACGTAAAAATACATACGAAAATATTCATTTACTGAGGTAAACCTAAGTTTACTGAGGAAAACGTAAGTTTATTGACGAAAACGTAAGTTTACTGACGAAAACATAAGTTTACTGACGAAAACGTAACTTTACTGAAAAAACGTAAGATTACTAACAAAAACGTAAGTTGGAGTCCACATAGACATGCAACTTATAACTACGGGTAAAAACATTATGGGCAACTTGAAGTTTATGTAAACAATACACTAGTAACCCAAGTGTAAGGTTTTAAACTTTAGTAACAAAATCGTTACTTTGGCCAAACATTAGTAACCTGCGTGTGTATTAACCCAATTCTGGTACGTAGTGGATAGTTTTTGTCACCATTTTTGCATTTCACAATGATCTATAAAAAACACAATTAAAAAAAATAGAAGTACGTATGCGCTTTGAATATACTTAATGAAACATTTGACACTTTTTTGTTTTTGATCCTTTGTAAATGAAACCCAAAAATTGACAAATTTTAGAGTGGGATGTAAGTAAGGTTACTCTTGAAAGCCTTCGAAAGTATATCGGGGTTTTTCAACAAGATATAGCAAGTTGTGGAATATTTACAAGTTCTTCACACTTTTTTTGTGCAATTTCACATCTTGGATTATACTTCTTTTATAATTGAAAAAATTCTCACGATAGGGTCAACCCAATCTAAAGTGTTTCGGCCGATCCCAAAGATAACTTGCTTTAATCAGTTTGCGACTTTCTCTAATCATCGACACCTATTTTGCCACCAGAACCTATCTTGAAATTTTGTAACTCCGTTCTAGTGCCACTCTTTATTAAGGGCATTTTCAATGAACTTGTTTCTTAGTCATCAATACATCACATCATTTTAAGTCAATTGTACATTTTTCATGGTTAAACTTGTCTAATTATATGGATCTTATTACTTCTACTCTTAAATTTTGTTTTTACTGTTGAAGTTGATTAAATTTACTTAATTAGGTTTCAAGATGATATAACGCTTTTCTAATCTGCTGTTCTTGCAGCTTAGTGGAGGTGAGAAACAACGAGTTTCACTAGCTCGCGCGTTCCTGAAAGCTCCTCCTATTTTGTAAGTTCATTTTCCATTCCAACTTACATGTTTATTT
Source organism: Glebionis coronaria (assembly GCA_025667525.1). Taxonomy (NCBI): domain Eukaryota; kingdom Viridiplantae; phylum Streptophyta; class Magnoliopsida; order Asterales; family Asteraceae; genus Glebionis; species Glebionis coronaria. Next base: position 512,214,201 of record CM046879.1, on the reverse strand, counting down.
TCACTTACATATCTAAACAAATAACAAGGTACCAGTTGTTGGGAAACTAAGCCTGTTAGTTTTTCCCTTAGGCATAGATTTAAACGTAAATAAAGCTGTGGGTTAATATACAAAAATGGTATTTCCACCCATGTTACACTTAACCACTGAGAGTCCCTGATACATCTTGGCTGTTATCCATCACAGCCAATGTGTATGTCTTCAAGTAATCTTCGAATTCCTTTACAATGTCTCTGACATGGATTCCTCTGTGGTTGATCACAGAGACTTAGTTCTATGTGAGTCTTGTGATACTTGCATGTCTCCTAGGCACATGCCAAACTTTAGTAACCTGCGTGTATATTAACCCAATTCTGATAGGTAATGGATAGTTTTTGTCACCATTTTTGCATTTCACAATGATCTATAAAACACAATTAACAAAAAGAAGTACGTATACACTTTTAATATAGTTTATGAACCATTTGACTCTTTTTTGTTTTTGACCCTTTGTAAATGAAACCCAAAAATTGACAAATTTTAGAGTAGGATGTACGTAAGGTTACTATTGAAAGCCTTTGAAAGTATATTGGGGTTGTCCAAAATAGGGTCATTCAAATCAGTTTCATACATCCTATGCATGATGTCCTAAATCAACCAATCCTTCTCAACATCTTCCATAGTAGGAGGATTTCCTGCAAACATTCCTTTTAAAATCCTCCATAAGTCATCTAAGTCTTCTCTATCCAAAGTTTGAAACAAAAGACCCAAACTTTGGAAAGTCTGTGCTGTATCATCAACCCTAGTAAGCTTCCACCAAGACATGCCTCTATACTGATATACATCATACTTCACTATAGAGGACTTATTTCTCATGTCATCTGGTGCAATTTCATCAGACTCCTCCAAGATTAAATGTTGATCAATTTCTTCATTGGAGGGATTATGATCTACCCTAGTTACTGCTCCAATTTTATCCATCCTCTTCATTCTTTTGGCTTCTCTTTGTGAGTTAAGAGCAGATCTTTCACCTGCTAAAGAGGATCTACCTGTTTGAGAAGTTGCACCTATTTGAGATCCCACTGTTTGAGCAGTTTCACCTGTTTCACCCTTTGCTTTCCTTTTCCTTGACTTCCTGGCCTTCTTTATCATTTCATCTTGTTTCTTAATGTACTCTTCCTCCTCAGCTGTGCCAATGCCAAGGAAACTCTCCATACTATTAGCTCTTATCACTGGAATCGCAACCTTCTCTATCTCATCAAAGGTCATCTTTATGAAGTGTGCATCATTGTACTTCTTGAACCTCCTAATCATAACCTTGTAGTGCTCCAACCTTCCTTTCTTAGATTGCAGATACCTTTCCTTTTTAAGCTGTATTTCTCTTTTCTCCAAGTAATCTTTTTGAAAATTAAAGGTTAAAAGTGTTAACTCATACCTTTCTTATAATGGATCATTTACAAGTTCTTTCTCCCATTGTTTCAAAAACTCTGCTATGTTTGGTACTCTATCATCCAGCTCTCTATGCATAATTTCAATTTGTTTGAGCTTTTCTCTTGACTGCATTAGTACCTCCTTACTCCTCTTTTGTATCCTTTCTTGTTGCATATGTAGCTCTTCTTCATGCATTCTTTGAGCTACAAATTCATCATGTTCAGTCTGAGCCCTTATCTCTTCTGGTGTTTTATGCTTATACTTCTTTTTGGGTTGTTCAATCATTTTCCCCTTTCCTTTGTCTTTTGGATCCACTGCTGGTTTTGCTTTCGGAGCGGTCTCTCCAATCTGTATCCCCTTCTGAGCTGGATGTCGCCTTTTTCTAGCAATTGTTTGAGAGAAAGCTGCTCTTGTAGGTGTGATAGTAATAACAGGGGGAATACTTATAGTAGTGGGATTAATGATAGCGGGGGAATCTTTTGTTATAGCAGGGGCTTCTTCTTGATGACCCATATTCAGCAATGTTTGGGCTACATCCTTTGTTGCACTCCCCTTGTCACTGCCTTTCTCCTCACTAACCACCTTCTCTTTACTTGCTTCCCTTCCACTAGGAAATGCATACCATTCAATAGACTCATCTATGTGAGGTACTTCCTCCCCTTTGGAAGCATCCTCATCTGTGGAAAGGACTAGCTATGGTCTTTTCCTCCCCTCAAGCTTAGCAAGTCTGGTTTCTGAGCTAGTAATGACCAGACCTTGCTGTTTGACTGTTTATACCAGTTGTGCATTTTTCCTTTTCAAGCTCATGCACATATTCGTCAATTCCAATAGTAATAGTGGTTTCAGTCTGCTCTCAACCCTAGTAGGAGATTGCTCTCCCCTTTGGATATCACTGAGTGAGGAAGTGGACTTACTTATGGTGTCACTATCCTGCTCACCCGTTGAGGATGAAACTATAGTGGCAGCCAAATCCCCAGTTTGCTCCATACCCATGGAGGCTCTCCTCTCTGCTTCTGATGAAGGGTCACTAGGCAAAGGAGACCTAGCAAACCTGATTTTGCTCCTTCTTTCTTGTTGTGGGTTGGCAGGGGGTAGATCACTAGCAGGGGCATCAGTAGATGAAGCAGGGGTATCAGCAAGTGTGGTTTGGGCTGATCTAGGTTGTGAAGCAGCTTCACGTCTGATCTAGTTCAACATTGTTTGAGTTAAGGGTACTGCTCTGCCATAAAATTGTGGGGTATTTGGTGCAAGGGTGGTGAACAATTTAGTGGTGTGGGGGTTGGCTGTGAAGTGATGGGTGTGTGTAATGGGTCCATGTTGACTCATATCTAACAAAAGTTCTATAAACCTTGGATACATACAAAATTTTGTACTACTCTTAACATTTTTAACCATACCTTCAAAAATCATTTGAGAAAAACAATATTTTCACCCTGTTGCCAAACACACCAGGGCTGAAGCAACTTGACTCCCAGATTCATTAAAAGCAGTAGTTTTTGAAGATAAGCATTGCAAAATAGTATGAATTAAGTACTTCCAATGGGATGCAAATTGACCTTTATAAAATTTAGACTTTTGGTCCTCAGAAAATTGTATCCCAAGTTTGTTAAACCCTCTTTAATTTCAGCCTCAGGTAGGGCAACTACCCCATCCATATCATTCAAGACTAACTTGTCTCGAGTGGAGGCGAGTGTGATCACTTTGGGATGGCTATCTACAAGACTTTTAAGTGTAACCTCTCCATCTACTGTTGTAGTCGTGACGTTCGACCAAAACTGTTGGATGTGTGAGGTATAAATTCTTGGACTGATCACAAGAGCTAACCTGAAGTAACTAGACTTTAGGTGAGCCACTGCTTCAAAGAATTCAGCTGGTTCACCTGAAAGAATTGCAATCTGGTTGTGGTAAGGAGAGATTTTTAGAGCCATTGAAAGTTTTGGAAGAATTTAAAGGTTTATGTTTTGTCAAAATAAAGGGGGATATGATCGACAGAGTAAGTTGGACCTGTTGGTTAAGGGAATTGAGTTTATATAGGCGAAATGAAGAGTTGTGATTGGACCAAATTATTAATTTGTATAAAAATCAGAAACAAATCTTGCTTAGGAAGAAATATATTTGAAATAATGATAATGAGGTTACCAATCCACGAAGAAAGCACCTTAAATATCTTTTAAAAATAATAAAATATTCCCTAACCAAAAATGAAACAAGCAGGCCCAACGGCTATAAACAGTGTAACGGCATTGTCGGTCAACGGTCAAACAGGGGAATGTTTTGCAAAGCAGGGGAAGTCATACTAGTAGGGGAAACTTTCTTAAGGATATTAGATTGACTTGAATAGTCCAATGCTAAACAACTCTGTCCTAATGCACAGACTAGCATAAGCAAGCTAGATACACAGAATCTCTAGAGTCCTTCATTCAGCAAAGTACTAAAAAGAAAAATCCAACACATAAGTAACCCCGCACCTGGTCAACCCATCAAAACATTCATACCCAGGTCTCCAACCCTACCAATCCCTTCCTATGGTCAAGTGTTCTTGGCAACATGCATCCAAAAGCTCCATTTTATTCAGCAAGCTGCCCAATCAAGAGTTTTGACTACACATCACAGTGCCTCAAGGTCTCAGAACTCCAACAAGCTTTGCAACAAGTTTTCATTATCCCAAGCCCCTACTCACTAATGGATATGATCTACAATCATACATGAGTATCCTAAGGATACCCTAAATCCTAAAGGTGTGACCTAACCTCTAAAACATGGAGTACATACCAGATTTATCCATAGGATACACCATACTCCACAATGATCCCTGCATTGTTAGTCTAAAAGCACATGTAACCATTTATAAAAAGAACAAACCCTAAGCAGGGGAAAGTACCCTAGCAGGGGAATTAGCCCAAGCAGGGGAAAGTCCCTTAGCAGGGGAAGCTCTGTCAAAAAACAGTGGCATTAAGAATGATGGAAAAAGTGACTAGCAATTCTACAACAACAGACCATAATACAATCCTAAATATACACACAAAGCTACAGACATCTGTTTAGGGATTGACCATCCCAATACTGGCAACCAAGTACTGGAATCTCCCTATATCAAAAGGTTTCATCAAAAGATTAGCAACATTAAGTTCTGTATCAATTGTCTCAGGGACAATTAACCTTTTTTCAAAATAGTCTCTAATAAATGATGTCTGATTTTAATATGTTTAGTTTTAGTGTGAAAAACAGGATTCTTAATAATGCAAATTATGCTGTAATTGTCTATAAAAATCTTGGTTTTAAGAAAATTGTACCCATAATCAAGCAACTGTTTCTGAATCCAAAGGACTTATCCACAACATGCAACAGCAGCCACATATTCAGCTTGAGTTGTGGAAGTTGCCAGAATAGTTTGTTTTTTACACTGCCAAGATATAAGCCTGCTCCCCAAAAATTGACATCCGCCTGTTGTAGACTTTCTATCATTGTTGTCACCACCATATTCACTATCTGAATAGGCTATCAACTCAAAGGGTGACTCTTTAGGGTACCAAAGTCCTAAAGTAGTGTAACACTTGAGATATCTAAAGATTCTCTTCACAACAAACATGTAGCACTCCATAGGTGTCACTTGGTGTCTTGCACACAGACACACAACAAACATGATGTCAGGTCTTGAAGCTGTAAGGTACATGAGAGATCCAATCATAGATCTATATGTTCTGATATCAATAGGTTTTCCTTGGCCCTCTTTGCCCCAAGGATGCTCTTTGTCCATAGGAGTAGAGACTTTCTTTCCTCCACATAATCCAAACTTCTTCACAATTTCAGCAACATATTTACATTGAGAAATAAAAATCCCATCTTTCCTCTGCTGAACTTGTAACCCCAAGAAAAATTTGAGCTCTCCCATTGCACTCATATGGAATTTGTCTTGCATCAATTTGGCAAACTCCTTGCTAAGCATGGAGTTTGTGGATCCAAAAAGGATATCATCTACATATGCTTGCACTAAAAGAAAGTCACCTTTTTGTTTCTTTATAAACAGGGTGTGATCAATCTTTCCCCTGTTGAAGCCATTATCCAAGAGATACTTGGACAGAGTCCCATACCAGGCCCTAGGAGCTTGATGAAGCCCATACATTGCCTTTTTCACCTTGTAAACCTTGTTTGGATGTTCTGGATCTTCAAATCCTGGAGGCTGCATAACATACACCTCCTCATCAATGGTGCCATACAAGAAGGCACTCTTAACATCCATTTGGTACACAATAAAGTCCATGAAAGAGGCATATGCCAGAAACAGTGTGATGGCTTCAATTCTGGCGACTGGTGCAAAGACCTTATCATAGTCAACGCCTTCTTCCTGTGTGTACCCTTGTGCTACTAGCCTGGCTTTGTTTCAGACCATTATACCTCTCTCATCCTTCTTGTTTCTGAGCACCTATTTTGTCCCAATGGGTCTTGCCCATTTTGGACAGTCAACCAAAATTTAAACCTCTTGAATATCAAACTACAACAACTCTTCTTGCATAGCCTCTACCCAACTTAGATCATTTAATGCTTGAAAGATCTTCTTTGGTTCTTCTTGTGACAAAAAGGCAGCAAATAGGCAACATTGCATATTGTCATGATTGAATTTCATTGTGATGTTGGCAATAAAGCTATGTTCCTTTGCTTGGTACCTTGTTTGCCTGGGAGTATCAAGATCACCTATGATTTGTGATTGAGGGTGATCTTTATTGATTCTATATGTGGGCTGCATATTCATAAGGACTTAAGTTTCATCATTTCCCAAATCAGGTTCTATAGGACTATCTTGATTGGGAAATAACTCTTCAAAGGATCTTCCAAATGATACTACATGGCTGAGAGATGGATGTTGGTGAACTGTGCGCAACTCTGAATAGCTTGGACCTCCATGCCGAATGATTTTGCTTCCACTGCTGGACATATTAATTGGACAAGATATAGAAATGAGTGGGATTCTCTTTCTGCATCATTAGCATCATCCATAACAGTTTCTTCAAAAGCAAGGGAAACATTTGGACCAGCAGGGGAATCCATGATACCACTTATTTCATACATTCCAATGCTTTCATGACTTGGCTTAGCAGGGGAAGTAACTGGTTGTGCATCCTTTTGAGAGAGGTCTTCTTCTTCAGCAATGTCTTTGACCATATCATCAGCAGGGAATAATGAAGGTACAGTCATGTACCTTAAAGGTGGATTCTCCAAAGCAGTTGGTTCTTTTGTACCTGAAATGTTAGTATTTTCTAAAGCAACAGGTACACAATTCATAGATTTAGAAAGTACTTCAATATCAAAGAACCATTTGGGACTTGTTTGTGTGTCTTCAGGCTTATCATCCAGAAAATTCACATGTATGTTCTCTGTCACCTTGCTTGTCTTCTTGTTGAAGACCCTATATCCCTTACTTGTTAGTGAATAGCCAACAAAGTATCCATCATCCCCCTTTTCATTGAACTTCCCCAAATGATCACTTATGTTGAGTATTACTACATGACACCCAAATGGTCTGGAAAAGTCAGTTAGAGGGGGTCTTCCATTGAATAGCTGATAAGGGGTCTTATTCTGAGCCTTGACCACCAAGGCCTTGTTCTGAACATAGAAAGCAGTGGCAACAGCTTCAGCCTAAAATATAACTGGAAGCTTAGAATCAGATAACATGGTCCTTGCAGCTTCAATGAGTATTCTGTTTCTCCTCTCTGCAACTCCATTTTGTTGAGGTGTCCTGGCTATGCTGTATTCCCTTTTTTATCCCTTTGATGGTATAGAAAGTATCCAGCTCCTTGTTCCTAAACTCTCCACCATTATCAGACCTAATTGTTACCACCTTCATACTCTTTTGAAGTTCAATCTGAGTGACGAAGTCTTTGAGTACTCCTGTTGTGTCACTCTTTTCAAACAAGAAGAAGGTCCATTTGAACCTTAAGAAGTCATCAATTACCACTAGGCAGTACCACTTCTTTTTCATGCTTGCCACTGATGTAGGACCAAAAAGATCCATGTGAAGTAACTCCAATGGTTTAGTGGTGGAAAGAGCAATTTTTGATTTGCAAGAAGCTCTATGTAGCTTTCCCTTCAGACATGTAACACATGTATGATCATTGTTGAAGGTCTTTGAAGGTAGACCATGAACAAGATCGAATTTAACCAATTTGTTCATATTTTTGAAGTTTAGATGACCAAGTCTTCTGTGCCACTTCTTGCATTCATCAACTGAGGCTTTGGCAATAAAACAGTTCTCATTGTCTTGAAGAGAGATATCCTTTAAGTCAATGGTGTACATGTTCTTCTGCCTTGGTGTTCTTAATACAATGGGAGTATTCGGTGGTAAAACAAACTCCTTTCATAACACCAAGCACTTAGTATCAGTGAAAAGAACAAAGTTTTTGTTGTCAGTCATCTGTCACACTAAAAAGATTGTACTTTAGTTCTTTCACCAAATAGACATTATCAAATGTCATTCCATTAGTGACAATAGTTCCTTTCCCTGTGATTGTCCCATGCCCATCTCCAAATGAGACACCATCATTATCATGCAAGGGAACAAAGTTTGACAGATATGCTTTGTGACCAGTCATGCTTCTTGAGCAACCACTATCCCAGTATGCTTTGTCATTCTTAGTCTGCTTTATAACCTGCAAAAAGAAAAACAAGTTAGTTTTTCTTGGGGAACCAAGCCATTACCGACTTAGATCTACCTCGTGTATCAATGTAAGATACTTTGTCAAAGACTAAAGATACACCATTGGATTGAGTACCCCTTTTGGGAGCCCAAACCCAACGATATGAGGCTTTCACAGCTTTTCCCCATCTACCCATGTTCCTAGAGACCATAACTTTTCCAGTAGGGGAAACCCTAGGCTTAGCAGGGGAATCCCGATGCTTAGTAGAGGGAACCCATTGCTTGTTTTGGCCTTGATAGGTATGTTGGTAAGTTCTATGGCAAGATGCAAATGCATTATGAGATGTTGGTCTGGTCACATTAGAGCTAGCTTTGGGGTATGCTTTACTTATCTTTCTCAAAGCAGGTACAACATACTTATTAGTTGCCTTATTTCTCAAAGCAAGGGGAATGTATTTAGCAGGGGAAAAAGGTTTTGCCCATGCATTCAATAAAAGATCTTGTAATTTCATTTCCTTTAAAGGATTTGCAACCACCATTCCAATGGTTGCTTTACAGTCTTGGTATATGTGATCAAAACTTCCACATGTGAAACAAGGTTTGGTGTTTTCACAACGTCCTTTCCAAGTTGAATAGACTTTTGATTATTTCAGTTTCTTTGATTTCCTCTAACCGCATTTCTTTTGTATCTAGGTCTATACATTTTTGCATATTTAGTAGTGGTTTTGTAAGGTTTTAGACTAGTGGTTTTAGTTTCAGCCCCTGATTCACTACTAGTTCTAGATGAAGTAGTTTTAGAACTAGTGTCACTACCAAACAAACCTTCTCTAGAGAAAAGGACAAGGTTATCTATTTTCCACTGCTTTAATGTAGCTTGTTGTTCCTTTTCAAAGTCCCTAACCTCACTGGTTTTTACTAAGGGTTCATCTTGTTCCTTATTGTTTGACACATAAGCATTTAAGTCAAACTCAATATCTGCCTGCTTGGCAAAACAAGGAAGACCAGTCCAAGAAAGATCTATGATAGGAGTGGCTCCATGTATATTAGCAGGTGGTGGTGGAAAAGCAACATGTTCATTTTTAACACCAAAACCAGTTTTATCTCTTGGAGATTGTCCTATTTCAACAGCCTTAGTTAGATCTTTAGAGGCTTTTCCAAACTTTTCAACTGTTTGTTCATCTACATTTTTATTAGCTCTAAAGATTTCAACTTCAGTAGCTAATTCCTTAATGGAATCATCTTTTTCTCTAGCTTCTCTTTCTAGAATTCCAATGTGATCTCTATATTGGTTCTCTCTTTGTTTATATTCTCTAATGATAGACTCTAGTTGTTCTAAAGCACGTTTGTAATTTGTCTAAATTATTCTTAGAGTTTATGTAATTAACATTTAGCTTTCTGATTTGGTTATTTAATGACTCAGTATTTTTCCTACATTGTTTGGTACAATTAGAGTCATCATATACCTCATTGTCTGAGCTAGATGTTGACATAGCCATAAGAGCAAATTATTCCTCTGTCTCCTCAGCAACTAGAGCTTGATTCCTTTCAATACTTTCTGTCATGGAGCTCCAGTCCCATCCAACTCCATCTATTCCATGCATGGCTACCAAAGCCTTGGCCTCAAAATCCTCATCACTGCTCTCCTTCCTATAGCTGCTACCGTTCTTTGGACCCTTGCACTCTCTAGCGAAGTGACCTTTCTTTCCATTTTTGTAGCATTCCACCTTTGATTTATCAAATCCAGCTACGTCAGAAGGATTAATGGAAATATTTTTCCCATATTTCTTATAGAATCTGTTGGCTCTCATGCCGAGTACAGCCATATTCCACTTGATGTCTATTTCCTCAATCCTTGCTTACTGATTTGAGTTAGATCTTCATGTAGCACAGTAGAACCATGAGGTCCTTGTGATGAAATGAAAGCACAGGCAGTATCAAGACTAAATGTTGTAGGCCTTTCTTCTCCATTTGATGATCCTAAATTTGAAACAGTGGAATGTGTAGTAGGGGAAACTTCAATCCCACTGCTTTTAAAGTTTCCACTGTTTTGGGAAATAAAGGCCATATTAGCAGGTGGATCAGCAAGTCCACTTAAATTTGTGGGAATGGTCCCTGAAGCCTTCATTTCATTGACAAAAGGCTAAAAAACCTTCAGGTTGTTGTAGATATCATCAATGTTCTTGTCATCAATATCATCTCTGTTTTGCCAAATGGATTTGTAAACAAACCATTCTTTCTGAAGGCTATTGAGGAATCTTGCATTGACCTGTTCTCTTGACACCTCTATGTCAAAGAAATCCAATTGTGCCACAAGATCTTGAAGCCTATTATAGATAGAACTAATTGTTTCATCACTTTTTGCTTTAAAAGAAGCAAATTAATCTATCATCTGATTTTTCTTTTTCTTCTTAGTAGCTTCATTTCCTCCAAATGTTTTCCTAATGGCTTCCCAAAGTTCCTTAGTCATCTTATGCTTCCTAAACCTTAACTGATGTCTATCAGGTAGAGCTAACAGCAAAGAACTGTGAGCTCTGACATCATGTCTTCTTGCTTGGATCTCTTTGTCTGAAACAACAACAGACTTGGTTTTCTTATCCCCATCTTTGGAGCCTTCACCCTCTACCTTATCTTTGTTCTTACCATCATCTTCTATTGCTATTATTTTGGTGAATTGATCACCAAGCTCTATGACCTCCCATAGGGCATAGTGTTCCATCTTGAGATACTATTGAATCCTGAATTCCCATATTTCAAAGTTTTTAGGATCCAATATTGGAAGTTTGAGTGCATTGTTATTTGAGGATGAAAGAGAGTCAGTAGACATGATTGGTGATGGATGTGAGGTTTGTGTTGTTCTTGGTTTAATCATAATTTCTCAACAAGCTCTGATACCACTTGTAATCTTCCCTTAGTTGATGATGTCAAAACACTTCCCCTTAAGCATACAACAACAAAGTTCAACAGGCTGCACATTCTTTGTAAACATCTTCCCCTTTGTGACATGATCAAATAGGGGTCTTGTAAGTAAGCAACCTTGATTCTCAACTACTACTAACTAATATCATACTCCTAACCCGAGTTTTCAACTTCTCAAATTGCCCTCCGTGAAGCACAGGTTATGCATTATAATGAATTTGAGAAATATAAAACTTAGATTAGTTGTAATAATACCAATAAGCGGCAACAAAAACCTTCACCTCAATGTTGTATGTGAATGACTAGCACTTTTAACAAAATAACTTCCTCTTAAATTGTGCTAGTCATTTATGAATCTTCAATTTTGTAGGCTTTATGTAATGATTACATATGAAGAAATCTAATTATATCTTACTTGATGATGACGTAGAATAACCCGAACTTACGTTTTATATCTTGCACTAACCACGTGACAAAGAGATGTCATATACAAAATCCTCATTTTTCATGATAATAAGACACTGAGCGCGATAATGTAACTCCTTCAAGTGACAGAAAATATGTGCATAGAGTACCATAAGAAAAATCACACATTCCTAGATCTTGTAACTCTTCGTCACTAAGCGTTTAAGCATAAACCACATACCCGCGAAAATCTACTTCGTCCTCAAATAAATGATAAAAACTTTTCTTCGTAACTAATAAAAATAAAATGAGCCTTTATACCTTTACACCAGTTGCCGTGAATAACCAAACTTTATAACATTGCTGTCCCAAAAATCAGATCTGACAGCAGAGGGAATGTTTTCAAAAACTGTGGGAATTAATGAAGACAGGGGGAACATAGCAGGGGAAACCTTTTCAAAAGTAGGAGGAATTTTTAATGCCACTGTTTTTGTTATTAACTATGACAAACCCAAACAGTGAGAATGAATTTACAACAGGGAAATAAATAACAAAAATAGAGAGAACTTAAAATTACCTCTACTATTAATACACCTTTTCCCTGCTATACATGTGAACCAATGCCAGTCTTTGGTCAAAACCGCAAATACCAAACGACCCATCATAATCTGCCTTGTTTACTCGAGACCTTCATCATACGTTTTCACCATCTTGTTTTGTGACACGTCCCAACCTGTCTTATTCCGTTAATAATGTTTTTCAACCCCACGTAAAGCAAACCAAAGAAAATGCTATTATACGTCACTATTACCAACTTTAATACTTTAGACAATTCTAATAGCATTAATGAGTAACCTTATTCACGTGATGCCTACTACTTCTTTAAATGTTGAACCGAATATTCTTAAACACACCAGGGAGCCACGACTACTTTTACGTTGTATAAGACAATGATAGAACAATTAAAACAAAATCACGTGTGTAGTTGTATAATGCAAATCAACACCGACAGCCTTTTGTTTAAAACCCGAGTCCTAGGGTTAACACACCCTCAAATTTTCTTTTCATTTTATAATGACTCACAGTCTGACACACACTGTACATTTTAAATTAATTTTAATATTACCAAAGAGTTTTTCTGGCCCACACTAGCTCTCTTTTTCTCTCTCTTTTCTATCCTCCTTCTTCTTCACAGATATTACATTCCAAATCTTAAAAACTTAAAAGGATCAACTCAAATTAAACTTAAAATACTTGATTCTCTCAAATGACAATGTGTACCGAACGTAAGTATTTTATTTTTTTAACATTATAAAAAATATTCCGGCATGATGCAGCCATTTAGACCGCCTAAAGTGTCAGAGTTGGTCAAACCGTCGTTGGACATCACCGGACCTGAAAGAAATGAAACACCTCATGTATTTAACCCACTAAACTGCCACCACCGACATCACTAGATCTGATGATAAACCGGTAAGATCCGACCATTAACAACTAGATCAGGTGGTGGCCGGACCACCATGTTACATGGTAGACTAGCGATGCTGGCCGGAAAGCCATCAACCTTGGGGACAGATCTGGTACTTAAGGTGAAAATTGTCTTGGTAAATTGGTTTTTCTCAGATCTGAATTGGTTTTTTAAGATTTTATGATTAAATTATGTGCTTTTGTGTTACGGCGATATCAATTCCATCATATCTGAAAGAAATTCCTGAAATAAATAAAGAATTCTGTCACTTTTGCACTTTTAAGTTTGTTTTTAAGATAAAAATAGTGATGGATGATTGTGGTTTTGGGTTGTGTGAAAAATTGAAGAAGATGACATGTGAATATGAAAGATAATATGTCGTGTTCGGGATTTGTATTTTTTTATGATGGTTTGACTGAAAAGCAGGCTAGTGGCAGAAAGAAGAGGACATAAATAATGATTGGAGGTGTTTTGATCCTAAGTGGGAGGGGTTTATACCCACAAACCCTTAAAACCCTTACCGTGGGACCAGTGAGCAATCATACTCTGTCTCCGTTTCTTTTTCAAACGTACAAAGACCATAAAGACCTATCTATTGTTTCGTTCCATTATTTGCTCAAGACCCCACATGAATGTCTTTACTGTTTCAAACCGTATCCATCATGTGAGCACAAATTGCATAACAGTGGGATCATATATATTTGATACCATCACGTTGTGCATAAACTGAATATTACCTTCACAAAATACGACGCTTATTTGTTAAAAGTAACACCTGTATACGAACAGAAACGACAACAACATCTTCACGGCTACACTAATTAATTAGCTAGGGTTTTAACATAAACCCTAGATCTTCACAGCAACAAACACGAACATGAAAAACACCTTGATTCTCCTAGATATCGAGCCACCCGCTCTGATACCGATTATGGAATCCATTGGAAAGTTTAGACTCAATGGTTTACACCATTTATCTAGGTTATCAATTGTACATGTGATGAATCACAGCGGACTAGCACAATTAATATGAACAAGATGTTTGACAAAGATGAATAATTCCCAAAGGGTGTGTATCATTGATTAACACAAACCACTCTAGGTGTGTATACATTGAATCCCACACCTAGAGATCAAAGACTCTATATATTACATTGTTGTAGTATGAATGAATTAATAAACCTACGGTATGGTGGTTCCTTTTATAACATAAGGAAACCATATTACATAGAAACTAAATAAAGTATTAATGAATAAATCAAAACAGAAATATTCATTCTTATCACTACTTTGACCAAATCTTTTCTTCTTATCACATATGGTAGGGGAAACTTATACCAGTGGAAAGTTTCACTAGCAGAGAGAACTTTATTGTATTTTGTCCACCAGCTTGAAGTTTCTCCTAATGTCATATTTAGTCCTTCTTGTTTCCATGGTGATTTGACTCATCAACTTTTGACCCAACAATTTGCCACCAGAACCTATCTTGAAATTTTGTAACTCCGTTCTAGTGCCACTCTTTATTAAGGGCATGTTCCATGAACTTGTTTCTTAGTCATCAATACATTACATCATTTTAAGTCAATTGTCAATTTGTCATGGTTAAACTTGTCTAATTATATGGATCTTATTCCATCTACTCCTAAATTTCATTCTTACTCTTGAAGTTGATTAAATTTACTTAATTAGGTTTCAAGATGATATAACGCTTTTCTTATCTGATGTTCTTGCAGCTTAGTAGAGGTGAAAAACAACGAGTTTCACTAGCTCGCGCGTTCCTGAAAGCTCCTCCTATTTTGTAAGTTCATTTTCAATTCAAACTTACATGTTTATTTTCACTTGCATATCTGAACAAATAAAAAGGTATCAGTTGTTGGGAAACTAAGCATGTTAGTTTTTCCCTTAGTCATAGATTTAAACGTAAATAAAGTGTGGATTAATATACAAAAATGGTATTGCCACCCCTGTTAACACTCAACCACTGAGAGTCCCTGATACATCTTGACTGTTATCCATCACAACTAATGAGTATGTCTTCAAGTAATCTTCGACTTCCTTTACAATGTCTCTTACATGGACTCTTCTGTGGTTGCTCACAAAGACTTAGTTCTTTGTGAGTCTTGTGATACTTGCATGTATCCTCGGCACATGCCAAACTTTAGTAACCTGCGTGTATATTAACCCAATTCTGGTAGGTAATGGATAGTGTTTGTCACCATTTTTGCATTTCATAATGATCTATAAAAACACAATTAAAAAAATAGAAGTACGTATACGCTTTAAATATACTTTAGGAACCATTTGACTCTTTTTTGTTTTTGACCCTTGGTAAATGAAACGTAAAAATTGAAAAATTTTAGAGTGGGATGTACGTAAGGTTACTCTTGAAAGCCTTCGAAAGTATATTGGGGTTGTCTAACAAGATATAGCAAGTTGTGGAATATTTACAAGTTCTTCACAGTTTTTTTTGTCCAATTTCACATGTTGGATTATACTTCTTTTATAATTGAAAAAATTCTCATGATAGGGTCAATCCAATCTAAAGTGTTTCGGCCGATCCCAAAGATAACTTTTTTAATCGGTTTGTGACTTTCTCTAGTCAGCGACACCCATTTTGCCACTGGAACCTATCTTTAAATTTCGTAACTCCATTCTAGTGCCACTCTTTGTTAAGGGCATGTTCCATGAACTTGTTTCTTAGTCATCAATACATTACATCATTTTAAGTCAATTATCAATTTGTGATGGTTAAACTTGTCAAATTATATGGATCTTATTACTTCTACTCTTAAATTTCGTTCTTACTGTCCGATGATACATGCAAGTATCACAAGACTCACAAAGAACTAAATCTCTATGAGCAACCACAGAGGAGTCCATGTCAGAGACATTTTAAAGGAAGTCGAAGATTACTTGAAAGACATACTCATTGGCTGTGATGGATAACAGCCAAGATGTATCAGGGACTCTCAGTGGTTGAGTGTTAACAATGGTGGCAATACCGTGTTAACACTCAGTACACTTTGGACAGCCCTTAGTGTTTAGGCGAGAACTATTTGAGCGGGACAAATTGTAGCTTTGATTTAAAGCAGCCTAAAGTACGAGGTTATGAAGAAATGGGAAACTGTGTCAGCTCTATTTTCCTAAAGCGTTGTAGCAGCTTACCAAGAATAGAAGAGCATCTTGTAACAGATGTCTGACACCACTTGTCTTGTTAAGTCTCTATCAACACAACCGTCAATGTCAACCTCATACCACTATAAATAGGGAATGTTGCATAGAGTTAATGTTATTCGTTTTGTTAGATTTCAAGCATTAACTCTCTTGAACTTGAAGAACAATCAACTGTGCATGTGTTCTTAAGTTCGCTTGTAAACTTGTAACTTTTTCAAGTTTACTTGTTCAAAGAGTACACAACACATTGTCATCAAACTGTGTGATCCATAACACATTGTAATACTAGTTATACAATAATAAAGTTTTACGTTTGAAAAGTATTTACTTGTGGTAATTAATCCTTAGTTTCAGTCAAGTATTAGGGACTTTCAGTTGGCATCACAGCGGTGTTTGATATTAGAACTTTTATAAACATCGTTCTAAGTTTTATAATCAAGATCCACCATGCCAGAAACGAGCAACACACCACCACCACCACCAGTATTAAGGAACAATCAAGCACAAACAATGTACCTCCGCCTCCTCCGTCACCAAGACTTACCATCACGCCAAATGTAGATGATCTTCCGCAACTTCTTGACTCAAGAGGTGGATCTCATGTTACGAATGTACCCGTTTTTATGAAGATAACTTTGCAAGTTAGAAAAGTCAGTTTCTTGTCTATCTTGATGGACTTGAACCATTTTTACAAGAAATTCTAGAAAGTGGACCATATGTTCCCATGGAACTCACATCAACTGAAGAAAATCCACTTCCAAACCACTTAAACAATAGACACCAGCCGACAGAAAACTGGCAAATCAAGACAAATGTCTCAAAAGCATTATCATATCATGTCTACCAAAACATATCATGAAGTCTGTAATTCAGTGCTCGACAGCTAAGCAAACGTGGAGTGATTTGATTATAGGTCATGAAGGACCATCTGAGACTAGGGATACCAAGATTCAGACACTCAGACTTCAGTTCAACGCCTTCAAAGCTTTGGATAGTGAAAAAGTAAAACAGACCTACATTAGGATGAAAATTCTTCTCAATGATCTTGCTATGAATAAAGTCACCATTCCTTAAGCTGAAGTAAATGCCACTTTCATCAACAGCCTACCTAGAAAATGGCTGAGTATGAATCAGACTCAAAGGACTAACAACTCAATTAAGAATGACACGTTAGCCCAGCTGTGTGGAAAATAAAATTATGAAAAATGTCTAATTGACACCATTTACAAGTCTGAGTCTGAAAGATTCATAGTTCAGGGAACAACCTCAAAAGCACTGATCTCAACATTTAATCCTCAAGATAGGGACTCAGATGTTGAAGAAGATACGCGAAGCAGCCAAGAATTCATGACAGCCCTTAATGTTGAGTTTCATGAAAGAGCTCTACTAGCTTATTAGAGAAGGTACTTCAAAAGGCCAGGAAGAGTTGGATCAGCTGGTAGAACTACAAATAAAGCAAAAGAAACTTGTTTTTCTTGTGGAAAACCTGGACACTTTCAAAAGGACTTTCATTCGACAAAATCATCCTCACCAACATACCCATCATCATCCAAACCCTACAAGTTTAAATCATCATAAAACAACTCATTTCACCAATCCAATTCCTCTGATCATGAGAAAAAGGATTACAAGAACAAGTACAAGGCATTAAAGGCTGAGTTGGAACCGATGAATTTGAAACTGGAAGCTTTGTTAAATAAAAAAGGGTGGTGATAAGAAGACAGAGAAAGGGTTGGTAGTTGAAGCTTATGATTAGAATGACGAGCCCTTAACTTCAGATAAAGAAGACACTACAGGAGTCAGGGCATTCATGGCAATAGCTGAGGATGAACCAGTTGTGGGAGAGCCATGCTAGATCAGGGCAATGGGTTGACATCACTATGAAAAAGGAACACATGCTTATTTCAATGTCTGAAAGTGATGAACGCAAACATTTCCTAGACTACACCATTGTCGACTTACATTTTGTTGAATAACAGAGAAAGAACTTGCTTGAAAAATACCACTATGTTAAACAAGAACTACAAATGTTTAAGGATGATTGTGAAAACCTAAAAAACGTCAACTCTGAAAGAATAACTCTGCAAAATGAAGTGGCTAAGTTAACTAAAAAGAATAGTGCTCTATCTGATCAAGTAACTGAACTACATAAAGTTATAGAAAAAGGGATGTGTATTAGGTTCACCATTGATGAATTACTTGATGATAGAATTCCTGCTGATGTGAATCGAGCTACAGCAGCAAAAAATCTTAAACCCAAAGCTTCTAAATACATTGTCTTTAAATCCACTGAGACTATACACGTGTCTGACCCTCTCTTACTTAATGTACATGTCTCAAAAGATGTGGAAGAATCATATACCCCTTTGCCTCCCCTTGATAAACTCTCAGGATTTGAACCTAGTTGTACTTCTAGGGGAGCAAAGCTTGACCCTGAACCTAAATTAGAGACTGTGCCTCAAAACTTTCTGTGTGCCTGCTAAACAAGCTGGCAAGAAGAGTATATACAAGTCAGTCTCATCTGACAAAGTGACCACAACTGATAAAGTGACCACAACCAAATCCTCCACTGAGGAACGCCTGTTGCTTTTGATTAAATAAGTTGAACTCTTAAACTAATAGATATAGCCTTTCGCTGAATGCTCTTCTTCTTCTAAATCAAAGGCAACGTCAGCCAGACCTTCAACAGATAGAGTAGTTAAACCATACTGCAATGTATGTAAAAACTCTCATCATATGACCATTGACATGATGAACAAATGGCAACTAAAAGGTCCCTGCCTCAAGTCAGAGGTAGACCATCCCCTGCTTAATCAAGTAGAGGACCACTTGTTGTACACAAACCTTACCCACCTTGTAAGCATTGTGGTT
This sequence comes from Glebionis coronaria, assembly GCA_025667525.1. Classification (NCBI taxonomy): domain Eukaryota; kingdom Viridiplantae; phylum Streptophyta; class Magnoliopsida; order Asterales; family Asteraceae; genus Glebionis; species Glebionis coronaria. The sequence goes on along the minus strand of CM046879.1, from coordinate 512,195,326 downwards.
TTACAAATCATCACTCAGATGACTGTGAATACTTTCCTTGATGTGACATCTGTGGAAGGTACACCTATGAAACTACAGACTGTCCATCACACAACCGTAGGTACAACAGGAACCCAAGGATTGCAAGCCAGCAATCTAAGGAACCCACTGGAAAGTGGGTTCACCATAGAAACTAATATGTTTTTAAGTATCTTTCTAGAAACACCTCAAGGAATTGGTCTGGTATCTAAACAGTGGCTGTTCTAGACATATGACAGGAGTTCAACAATACCTGCATAGATATTCAAGGGAGCCAGGTCCGAAAGTGGTGTTTGGGGACAACTCTTCAGGCGACACAGAAGGATATGGCTCAGTTAACTACAATGGGATTACTTTTACCAGAGTTGCATATGTGAATAGTCTCAAGCATAACCTTATTAGCGTCAACCAACTATGTGATGCTGACTATAAGGTTTTGTTTACTAAGACTCAAGGAATGATATTCAACAAGAACAATCATGTGGTGTTAATTGCACCTAGAAGAAGAGATGTGTACATTATTAACATGGCTTCATCCTCTAAAGACAGCTCAAACTGTTTCCTTACTAAAGCATCTAAAAGTATTAATTGGTTGTGGCACAAAAGACTGTCTCGTCTCAACTTCAAGAACATCAACAAACTAGCCACACATAATTTGGTTGCTGGAAGGGAAAACATCACAGGTCATCTTTCAAAATCAGGCAATCTTTTTCAATCAACAAGTGCTTACATCTCCTTCACATGGATTTGTTTGGGCCCGTTAAACCATAGACCATTAATCACAACAAATATACCTTGATTATCCTTGATGAATTTTCAAGGTATTCATGGGTATTCTTTCTCAAAAAAGAGTTAAGCAGGCTGATGCAATCATATCGTTCATTAGACAGGTAGAAAACATGAATGAGGTTAGAGTAAAGGCTCTAAGAAGTGATAATGGTATTAAATTCAAGAATCATAAGCTTGAAACCTTCAGTGACGAAAAAGGAATACCCCAGAATTTCTCTTCAGCCGGTACTCCTAAACAAAATGGAGTTGCTAAAAGAAGAAACAGAATATCGATTGAAGCAACAAGAACTATGCTTAATCGTGCAGCTTTACCAAAGCAATTTTGGGAGAAGCTGTTCACACTGCCTGCTATACTCAAAATAGATTAATAATTGTTAAGAGGCATGGGAAGACCTCTTATGAAGTATTTAGAAAACGAGCGCCTGATTTTAGCTACTTCCATGTTTTTGGTTGCCTTGTCTTCATTTACAACTACAGGGACCATCTTGGGAAGTTTGACGAAAAGGCTGATGATGGTTTCTTCTTAGGACACTCTACAACAACTAAATCATTTAGAGTATTCAATACAAGAAGACAGGAACTAGAAGAAACCTTCCACGTCGCATTCAATGAAGACGATGATGTACTACAGAGAACTGGTACAGAACAAGATGAAATTGATTTCAATGAAAATAGATCTTTTCCTGAAGATGAATTTTCAGAACCAAGACCTATACTCCATCATCATCCTTACTTAGAGACACTTGTTCCATACGTTCCATCATTTGATTCCCTGTCAACTCACAATATTGATTTTCCATCTAGTCAAGACACTATTGTAGAAGAAAATCACCAAACTGGCAGCGTTTGTATCACCACAACTGATGAAAGCTCACCTGTCATTCCAAATCATGAAGAATCTTTTCAAAGCTATGAATCATCACCAATTGTTGAGGCTGATGAACATATAGAAACTAAAGTTGTCTTTGAAAAGTGTCTTCCTGAGGAACAGTGTGTAACTCAAGCTGTCCCATCATCCATCATACTTGTCTCTGTCAATGAGCCACTAGCTCCTCAAAGTAAATGGTGAAGATAACACCACATTCTTCTTATCAACATTATTGGTGAACCAAACGCTGGTGTTACCACAATACAGAGAGTGCATGACTCAGAATCAGCTTCAACGAATGAATGTTTGTTTGCTGAATTTTTTTCACAAATTGAACCAAAAAGAGTAGCGATGCTCTCTTAGAAGAAGGCTGGGTAGCTGCCATGCAGGAAGAAATTAACCAATTTAAGAGGAACAAGGTATGGACACTAGTCCTAGCTCCACCTAGTAAAAATATCACAGGCACTAGATGGATTTACAGAAATAAAATGGATTAAATTGGGAATATCATAAGGAACAAGGCAAGGTTAGTTGCACAGGGGTATACACAGACAGAAAGGATAGATTTTGATGAAACATTTGCACCAGTTGCCAGGCTTGAGGCTATCAGAATCTTCCTCACATACGCTGCATATATGAATTCACTGTGTATCAAATGGATGTAAAAAGTGCCTTCCTCAAATGGAATTTTTTTGAGGAGGTTTATGTAAAACAACCAGAAGGATTCGAGAACAACCAATTTCCTAATCACGTATGCAGGCTCCACAAAGCAATGTATGGTCTCAAACAAGCACCAAGGGCCTGGTATGAAATGTTGTCTAATTTCTTAACCGATAACATATTTGTCAAGGTTCTATCGATGAAACACTTTTTACCTTCAAGGATAAAAGTGATTTTATCATTTTACAGATTTATGTTGACGATATCACTTTTGGGTCAACAAATGTTAATCTTAGTAAACGTTTTGCTAAATTAATGACCAAAAAATATGAGATGAGTATGATGGGTGAATTAACTTACTTTTTTGGTTTTCAAACTAAACAATGTCCAAAGGGGATATATGTTTGTCAAGAAAAGTATGTTAAATATTTACTTAAAAAATACGATTTGGCTAATTGTGTCATTGTACATCAGTGAAATGCCTCATGCTTCTACCCAACAACTTGGGTCCTAATGAATCGAGAGTCTCAGTTAATGAGACTTTGTATAGAGGCATGATTGGGTCACTAATGTATCTCACAACCAGTCGTCCAGATATCCAGTTCTCCACATGTATTTGTGCAAGGTACCAAGCTAACCCATAAGAATCCTATCTAGTGGTTGTCAAGAAAATTTTTAGGTACCTTAAAGGGACACCTGCGTTAGGTCTGTGGTGGCCAAAAGAATCAGGCTTTGGCCTCAAAGCTTACTCAGACTCAGACTATGCAGGATGCTGTATTGATTGAAAAAACACCTCTGGAAGCTGTCAAATCCTTTGAGGAAAGTTAGTTGGTTGGAGTGCAAAAAAGCAAAACTCTGTGGCTATGTCATCAGCTGAAGCTGAATATGTTGCAGCTGCAAGTTGTTGTGCAAAGGTGCTTTGGATGAAAGTCAGTTGACTGACTGTGAGATTCTTAATAATAAATTACCAATCTTTTGTGATAACACAAGTGCTATTGCAATCTTAAAAAACCATGTGCTCCACCCTCAAACCAAACACATTGATATCAGGTATCATTTTATCAGGGATCACATCTTAAAAGGAGATATTGAGCTGCATTTTGTTCCCCCTGAGCTGCAACTACCTGATATTTTCACTAAGCCTTTGGCTGAACCTTCGTTCAACAGGCTAGTTGCTGAGCCGGGTATGCTCAACATTAGTAAGCCTGTGGCTGATAAGTAATGTGACATTAAATGATGTCTGAGTAAATATTAAATGTTTTTCTAAAGTAACTAGGTAGTTAGAATCAAAGTAAATGCTAAAAACATTCCTAATATTTTACTAGTACTTTTCCAGATTACTAGGAGACAAAATGTTTTGAAAGGTCAAGGGTCCTACGTCTGATACAGTTTTTCCCACTACGCATTTAATGCAGTTGAAAAACCATTTTCAAAATTTGAATATATAAATCTTCTTGCGATATTTTTTACTATCATACTATCATTACCTTTCACACATTTTCTCTCTCTAACATCTCTCTACAATCCACTCATCTTTTTCATCGTCATCATATCGTCTCTAATGGAGTTCTCCGTACCAAAAGCACAAATGTTTCTTTCAAACTCAATGAAAGCATTTCGGCTTCCAACAACTCGGTAGGATAGCTCAAAGCTCCCAACGAGTCATATGTAGATCTAGTGAACTTTATGAAGAATTATGATGTAAGTGAAGCGTTTACCAGAACTCCTTCCATTTTGTATTAAGAATATCTTCGTGAGTTCTAGTACTCTGCAAAAGTTTTAGATGAAAATACCATATCCTTCCATATGTCTTGTAATCAAAACCCATTCATTTTCACCGTGGATGATTTCTCCTCAGTGTCTGGATTTAAACATGGAGACGACTGTCTCAAATTGGTTGACAAGAAAGCTGTTAAGGATGCCCTCGCCACTTTATACCCTGTGTCTGAAACTAACCTAGCTTTCACCCCAACTAAAGTTGTTAACAAATCCCCCTGAAAATCAAATATTTTTCTCATATGTGGAGAGTTCTGTTCTCTCATATTGTAAAATCTCTAGGAGGGATGCAAGGCTCACAGGACCATCTGGCGTTTAACCACCAAACCATTGCTTATAGGCTGATTTGGGGAATTGATGTAGATGTGGGGAGTATTCTATTCTCCAATCTGGTGGAGAAGCTGAAAGGAACTAAGGATCGCTCAAGGGAAAAGAACATTTGCTACACTCGTTATCTTTCAACACCTTCTTGGAGATCGTTGTAGCAACTCTGCTCTAATAGCCTTGAAGCCGTATCATTTAACTGGGGTTATGTACAAGACTATTGTAACATCCCGCCTACTCAGACCACAATATTGTCCGCTTTGCCCGCAGGCTCACGGCTTTGCTTTGTAGCCCTCTTGTATGTACTTCCCGGCTGGTCACCCAACCTAGTACTACTCTGACATGAGCACACTTAACTGCCAGTTCCTAAGAACCCCACTTGCAGTAGACCACAAAACGCGTTGTGTCATGAGAAGGCGACTGTTATCTTATGAACCATGGATCTCTCCTGGCCACAGCCGATGTGGGATTTGCCTGGGGGTGTCACAATCACCCCCCTTCGGGACTCATCGTCCTCGATGAGGTTTGCCCCACCATCCCGAATGGCTCAGGAGTGGCTCTGATACCACTTGTAACATCCCGCCTACTCAGACCACAATATTGTCCGCTTTGCCCGCAGGCTCACGACTTTGCTTTGTGGCCCTCTTGTATGTACTTCCCGGCTGGTCACCCAACCTAGTACTACTCTGACATGAGCACACTTAACTGCCAGTTCCTAAGAACCCCACTTGCAGTAGACCACAAAACGCGTTGTGTCATGAGAAGGCGACTGTTATCTTATGAACCATGGATCTCTCTTTTTGCCACAGCCGATGTGGGATTTGCCTGGGGTGTCACAATCACCCCCCCTTCGGGACTCATCGTCCTCGATGAGGTTTGCCCCACCATCACTCTTCCCCTCTAAAAGAATAATTCGTCCTCGAATTAGAGATACGATATCTTGGAAGGGACATGAACGTGACGTGACTGTGGAGGACGTGGAACATGACGTATCTGAAAGGAACATGGGACATGAAGTGACTGAAAAGAACATATCTGAACTTATGGAAGGAAAAAGGATAAGAAATAACATGAAAAGATACATGAAACGATATGATACTAAGTATCATACTTACTGGTATAATCACACTCTGAGCCTTGATGCTCAAGATATATTGAGACGTAATACGTGAACAATTGAGAACGTGATACGTGAACAATTATGAACGTGATACTTGGAGATATGATGCATGAAATATGAGAACATATGGTGAGTGAGAATACGTGCAACATATCGTGATATGAGAACGTAGGGTAAATATGACATGGGAACATATCGTGAACGTGCAATAACTAAGGAGGTAAAATCAATGGTACTAGATGAGACATGAAATGTGACGTGAAAAGTTTGTCTGAAGACGGAAAGTCATACTAAACTTGAGTCTGGCCTCCCAAGTCTTTTGCAATTCCTTCCAGAATGAAAAGTGAACGTAAATCGTAAGATAGTATATGATCATGAACGTGAATGATGTCATGAACGTGGAAGTGAAAAGCCAATCATGGAAATGAAAGAAAATATAGACGTGGATAATTTTGTGAATGCTCATGTGAAACATAACTTGAGAGCTGAAATAATCATACAGACGTGAACGCAAATAACAAATGATAACATAAACCTTTATGTGATCTGATAGCTAAAAGAGTGTCGTGTAATCGTACGATCATTGGCTGGAAAATAGATGATAGTCTGCTAATGTGCACTCCTTTCAGATGAAAGAAGACATGTAGGATTGGTTAAATTGTCGAATGACGATTCAAATATTTCTAAAGGTTGAAATGACTATAAGCGTGTTAGTGTTCTATCTTAACCTGCTGAAAAGTCAGGCACGTAACTGCATCTTGTTCATACCTCACCACCAAATGTGGTTAGGATCGTGAATATATATCAATTGGGAAGCTATGAGTTTAGGTAAAACTTAAACATCTCTTAGCATAGGATTTTCTGAAACACATAAGTTGGATGTAGGCTTTTATCCTTTACGCGTAGGCATAGTCATGGTAAAAAAAAATTACCGTGAAAACCATGTGATTCACCATGTTACTGTGATCAACTACATACGTACAGGAAAATTTCAGTGTGAAATTCTCTTGCTGTAAACCTTGTAACATAGAATGAAGATGGCCTTCGTGCTCTTCTATAGACTTAAAGAAAGTCTGAATGTTAACAATGAACACAATGATAAACTTGTCCAGAATTCATGAAAATTTGATTTCTCAAACCCTCAATTACTTATGGGCATTCATGAACTAAAAGGCACCAACATGGATTCATACTGAACATAACATGTGTGAAGAACAGTCACGGAAATGTCCTGCTCTTTTACTCACAACTGTTGATAACCTAATCGTAACTCGATCTTGGAAAGTGTTTGGGGTCTGGTAGCTGATTGGATGGCTTATTAATAATACCAGGAAAAACAAATACAGTTGTAAATGGTAGTATGATTGGTAGTTCCTTCTGGTAATATATTTGGGAAGATTCTGAAGTAATCGACTGGTTAATGAATAGGAATATCAGAAGTCGTGTCATAAATGTTAGTTAGACATGCTTGTCAGACATAAGAAAAAACATTCACCGATTTTCCTGGTGGAAAACCCATGCTGAGTGTATTCAGGAATCTGAACATTCATGAATATAATGAGGATCTTTTCATCAACCTGAATTGGAAATCTATATATAAATGGATGATATAATGGCTTCTAAGCTGGACATGAATATCCGAATATGAAAACGTAAAATAAAAGTGTCATGACAGCACACGAAATAAACGTGGCAGATTTTACTGAATGTGTTTCGTTCGTCTCACACGGAACGAACACTACGTGACCAACTATGAACAATAAGTCAGAGATGGTACTGAAATTTTAGTGGCTTGATTTGTACACGGCACAACAGAATAAGTATACCCTTGGGAAGGTACCCTGAATCACTGGGGCTGGGTTCAAAAGTTATGCATGAATTGTGTGTCTTGACTCATGTGCTAAGAAGTATTCGTGTGACATGTGTCTTGACTGGTGTCTTGACATGTGTCTTTAGTACATAAACATGAGAGGATATGTCTTGAAGGATGCCTTGACATATGAAAAGAAATCATAATGGAAATGGTGGTTAAAATGCTAGAGTTGGCGGATCTACTGGACTGTTGACCCTTGTAATTCTAGTTAAGTCTGTGACCGGTGTTCTGTTGTGATTGCTAGAATACTTGTTGTCACAGTAGTGGTTACTATTGTCTTGTCTGCCAGTCCTATTATGGTCATTCTCCTGACGGTAATTCATGTAATTATTTATCTGAGTGACCGGCTGATACCGGTTCCCACTCATATGACTGAAAAGATATCTGAATGACGTGTGACATATAACTAAAAGGTAAGGACATGAATTGGGATCGAAATTGTATGGTGGTGAAGCATCTTTCCGTTCGATCGCTTGGTCTAACGCCGTTGTCTTCGTCTTGTAAGATCTCCAGGTTGTAAACAACATCATCATCTCGTAGCGTCTCCAAATAATCAGCAACATCAACATTTAGTAATATTCCCAAGCTATGAGCGACATCATCATCTTGTAGAATATCAACAAGTGGAATACGCCTGAGATGATTTAGAATCGACTTGTAAATACTCGTGGAGTATTTGTAGATGAAATACACATTGATGATGGTACGTGTAATACACATGAAATACTATACATGGAGTTCATGTGAAATGCATATGAGATGATCGATGTGGTGTCAATCATCTGACATGATTTAAAAGGGAAAACTGATTTAAACGGTCAGGAAATGGAACTGAAGTGAGGGACATGATAGCCTAGCAATATCAGCGTAGACACCATTCTGGTTGCATAGAGGAAACACCAAAAGGATGGTTAAACAAAATTCAACGATGATTTACATGAAAGCATTGTTAATGAAAACCAACCATGCCTATCATAAAAGCAAGATTAAATGAAATACATCAATGTCTAGCATGAGGGCATGATCAACATGATGAAAATATAATTTACATAAACAGGCATGGAACATAATCATCATAAAGATGAAATTATCATGAAGAAACATGGGACAAAATTAACATGAAGGAGCATAAAACATAATCAGCATGAAAACCAAGTTAACCATGATAGTATGAAAACATACTTGACATAAAGGAACATAACAAATAAATGAGAGGACATGAAAAGTTATGACGATAGTGTGGACGACTATGAGTCGTTTCCCAATGTAATTTAATGCAACATAAATGGTAAGTCTGACACAATATAACATGACCTAAACATAAAAGATGCATGAAGTACTTTATAAAGCATGAAACAGTTTATAATGCATGAAACGGTTTAAATGCTTGGTTAAGATATATGATGATTTGTACATGAGTGAACGCCTATGGGTCGGTTCACAAAACAAAAAGGCAAGTGCGGACGCCTATGGGTCGGTCCACTAATCAAACAAAAGTTTCGATAAAAGCATATGCGACTAAATAGAGCCAGTCCTGTACCAACCATTATTTAGTCAAAATTCCTGCGACAATGAGATGCATGCATGAATGAATGCATGAAATGAAAATAAAATGAATGCGTGAAAACCAACTGTCTAACCCTAACAGAAAACATATGACCATGTATGAACTACGGTGGTTCAGTCCGTATTAGCCAAAGTTCTCAAGGAACATCATTTAAAACAATGACATGTAACTAAGTATGGATGACGGTTGTTCAATCCATATTAGTAAAACAATTCTGAGAAAACATCATGGTTAAAACGTCAAGGTGCTGAAAATATCGATACATGGAATAACAAGCGTTGGCTTAGGAAGCTCCTGGTGACTACCCACTAGTCACAGGTCAAGTTTTAGAGCCTACAAGTCGAAACCTTGGGCTCTGATACCATAATTGTAACACCCCATTTGGATAAATGGAATATCACAGGATAATCATGGCGTAACATCAAAGCATAAGGTAAATGTCCTAGAACATTACATGACCATAAGGGATAATCGGAATCAAACATCGGTCCCCCAACATAAACTCATAAACATAGCATAAAGTGAAAGTAATGCAGAAATAACAGAACATAAAATAGCTCCCATCATATGCATAACCTTTCCATGCTCCTGACCCTGTGTACCTGCCGTTTGGGGACATGAAAAGAGAAAACGGCTGAGCGAGACGCTCGGCGCGCGGATATAAAATAGTAACATGGAATCTCATAACATAAGTGAAGGCTGAAATGAAAACATAAAAATGAAAATGCAGCGGAATAATGTAAGTCCTGGGCAACCTGGTGACATGTAGTAAACTTGTAACTTGAAATAAACTGGTTTATTCTTAAAGTATCATGTTCATGTAAATACTGAAAGTCTGCTGTTTAATTATGAAACTGTAATTTAACTGCCAAAGAGCTCATATAGGTCATGAAATATATCAACGTGCATGAATACATGGAGGGGTGACCTCGTCATGCTATAGAGGGGTGACCTCTAAATACTGTGCTGGGTGGAGGGATCAGCTCCAATGTGAAGGATGTAGAGCACACACCACATTCACCCTGATAACTTGTAACACTTATAAGCCTAGGATGCATCCATACGCCCCACTAAACATACATATAAAAAATGGCCAACCTGAAAATGAGTGGGACGATGCAGGATATCACTCTCCTGCATGTGAGTCACGACACCGGTGCCTCGAGTGCCATGGTTACGGTACCTCCGTAACTAGTACATAAACTGGTCATGCTTGTATATAATGCTCAGGCAAGTTATTTAGTTATTAACATGATTACTGATAAGCTTAAACATATTTTGGGGAAAAACATTTGGCTGCAGACGGGGAATCCTAAACATGCATAGGAAAGAAAGTCCTTATTGAAAGGACGGGAAATCCCGTACCTCACGTCCAACAATGCAAACAGAGAACAACGTGGAAGATGAAAACGTGAAGAAGATCAATCTCCATAAATGCTACATAATAAAGAGGGACGTGTATGAGTCGCTTGGTTAACTTATACTTAATAATTATTAATTACTTGTCGTTAACTTAACTTGTTCTTGTATTGACTTAAATGTTCTTGACTTATTTTACGGCTTCATATTAAATCATGTATTATACTTAGTGTATTATATGTTCATATGTTTTAATTAGCATAATATATATATATATAATTCATGATCGTATAATAAAGTTTAATAAATAAATACCTTATGCTAAAATAATAATTATCAGTAAATACTTAAATGCATGGTTTTACTTGAAATCATAATTTATATCATAACATGATAATTTAATAAACCTAACGTTAACTAGATAATTAAATAATTAAATTAAGTCACGTTTGTTAATTTAAATTCGTAAATAAAACACTTAGGCAAAATCTATTAATTAAATCGAACTAAAGTCGCGTGAATTATTTAACTATAACGTGTAATTAATACTGAAGTTAATCATGCTTAATAACGTATTCTAATGTACCCAAGCCTACCGAGACACCCATGTCACGGTCGTACTAAACAAAACAATTACGCGAACTAATAAAACAGTGTTGTCCCATATATGATTCTAGTGCTGTCCAACATACTTTTCTAGTTCTGTCCAATATCTACAATCCTATTTCTGTCCAATAAGTCACTACAGTGTCGTCCAACATCATACAGACCCCCAATTATTTTCCTGCTGCTGCCTATTAGATACCTACTGTTTTCTTATACGTTCCTGCTATTTAGTTACCACAACCCACTATCTTATAAACGTACATGCTGCCAGTTCTAACTACCCACTGTTTTATAGTGCTTAACCACCGACTCTTATTAGTTAACCACCGAGACACCATGTGTCTCGGTTTCCACTGTTTTAGACCAAACACCACCGTTTGGGTACCACTGTTGGACCAAAATCCCCCACGGCTTATGGTATAACATCCCCACCGAGACCATAAACTGGTCTCGGTTTGCGTGTAGTCTGAAAACAACAAACAACACCCTTAAATCTTGATAAACCCACGTTTTTATTAAACATGTAATAATCTGTTTGAACATGTTTTGACTTCTTAAACTTGGATTCTTGATCACTAACAAAAGGAAAAAAAACGTGATTAAAATACCTTGTTTATGCGTTAAGGTTTAGGACTACCAAACATGAAATCACGAATCTTGGTTAGAGATAAACAGAAAACCACGATGTGTCCTTGTTCCTTGGGTTTTGGATCGACGGCAGAAGAAGAAACAAAAAATGACGTCATAAAAAAAAACAACATGGAAGGAACGATTTATTGGAGTGTTTTTAGGGTTTGTGATGATTTATGTCGATCTAAAACAAACATGGATCCTGTTTTATTTTGTTTCAGTTTTGGGTCGGTTTACATTTCATTGGGCCTCGGCCCAAACTGGCCTTCCCCTAAAACAGCCGCCCAAATGTATCCAACAGCCTTCTTTATTATTATTATTATTATTATTATTATTATTATTATTATTTTCGCGACTCGCTAAATTATTTTGCGTACTCGTGTTTTAAAATGTTGTAATTTCTTATAGTGTTTTTCCACAAGTTATACGAATATTATATACGTGATTGAGTATCGTGTTTAAATTAATACCCTATATTTACCTAATAATAATATTTGTGGTTCGTGTAGATATTTAATTCTTCGTATCGTTTAAATTTAAACGTAAACTCATATACGTAATATTCTAAGATATATAAGACGGGTTTTACAACTATTGGACCAAACGATGTACATGCGACTGCCCATATGAAGGAAGTGGATGATAGACAACTGTCTATCTCAAAGTCTTTGATCCCTTCGTTTGAGAAGGCGAATACAGCCGAAATTCCTGATAAGTCTGCGTCTTTGACCTCTGTGCAACATTCTACATCGTCCAAAGCAACGACTGACCAACAGGCCAAGAAGAAGTCAATCGCCACTTCTTCCTTGCTAAGGAACCAGAGATTACCACTGAAAAGCAACTAGAGTCTAGTGTCTCCATTTCAGCAGATACAACGGGAAACCAGCCTAACTTTGCTGATATCTCATAGATAATCAGTTTTACATTTTTAGAGGTACATAGACAGCCACTCTCAAACGTCTGTAGGAGAGAGTGGTGAAGCTTAGGGTTATCCTAGAAGTATGTGTCTACACTTAGATATCTTTTAAGATTTCTGTACACCATGTGTCTACACCAGGGAGTGATTAATTTGTGTTTATAAAGAACCCTAATGACCATGCACACTCTAGACAGTACACAGGCAAATAATAACCTGTGTGCATATATGTCTCTAGGAAGTTGCATAGAATAGGATCAGAGGTCAAGTCATTCACCTCCAATTTTTCCAAGATCCCTCACAAAGGCTATCAAAGATGGCCTTGAGGAGCCTATCAAGGAAGGGACTCGCAAAGGTATTGCCCAGGGTCTCAGCCACTTGTCCACAAGGATTAAGGATCCTATCACCACTGAAGTTCTAAACATGTTCTCAGCTCATGAATTGGTTATGCACAAAGAATTTGAGGCTGTCTACAAACGACAAGTAAATCATGTAAACTTTTTGGCAAATCATGTTAATCGATCTGTCAATAGCATCTGAAACAGGCTTCTCATCTCACGCCGCTCTAGACAGACCCAGAAGCGCATGGCCCTGTCTATGGAAGAAGTTGCCAGGTACTTCCAAACACGTTCAACTAGGCGCTTAGAGAAGCAAGCTAAGCGTGAGGGGGAGAAATCACTGTTAAAACTTGAACCTGTCAACTCCAACGATGGTACAGCTAAGACTACCATCCTTACACCCTCTCCCCTCCAATTCATCAAACCAATTGTTATACCTGATGATGATAAAGCTAAGGGAGAGGAACAACCAAAAGGGCAAGTTGATCAATCACAGGCTCTAACTCTAGTAAACACAAAGGAGCCTATTGAACTTGATGAACCAGCTACCAAGAAACTTAAGTTTATGGTCAGTTCTCTGCCAAAGGCTGTATAAAATCAAGCTCAATTGGCGTTCACAAAATATGTAGAAGAGCTTGGACAATCAACACAATCGTCCTCTGTCTTGAAGAAAGGAAAGGAATTAGCTGTGGTAGACTCATATGCCAAGCAAAAGAAAATACTTGTGATGCTAGAGACTGGAGGATCATCAGCCAAACTATCTTAATTTTCCACCTTTAAAGTTGTGGGTGAAAAACCATTAACAACCGAGGAAATTGAAACACAACTTAATGAACTCAAAAGGTTGGATGAATATAGAACGACAAAGAATTTAACGAGTCTAAGATAAGGAAAATGAATCCTCACCAAAGAGAGGAGCAAAGACAACTACTATGATGCATGCGTTAACACAAGATTTCACCCAGGTAAAATCACCAAGTTCAAATACACTATTCAAAAATCAACTCACAAAGCATAGATGGTAATTTGGAGAGATAATCAACAGGCCAATATGGATATATTTGAAGACTTCAAATTAAAAAAATTTGGTCTCTCTGAATGGTTTGAACTACAAACATTAGCTGAAAAGAAGTCTAGACAAGCTAATTTTGGACTTCTAAAAACTCTGAAAGCCAAGTTCAACTAGGTGAAAGAAATAGCTGAAAGAGTGAAAGAAAAAGAAAGAGGTTCAACCAATTTCTTAAAGAACAGTTCGTAACAGCAGACATTCAAGTCGATGGGATGTACATGAACCTCATCATACCTAAAGAAATTAAAGGTCTCATCGATGGAAAAACATACACAGAGCCCGAAAAAGGATTGGTATATATGAACAGGGGATGCCAGTATTATTTTCAAAGGGAAATGAGCTGGGTCTAGCTTCCACTGTTCAATTGTTGTGTCTAAAGAATGGGCTGACGATCAACATTGAGTACTCTTAGGTATTTACCAAAGAGTGGCAAGCTGTACTTGACTCAAGAAGTGATATAGTTGAAGCTGAAGAAAAGATCCAAAATGATGACTATTAAATAAAACACAACCCTTTAAACTTTCATAATGTTATTGTACTTATCTGTTTGTACTTGTAATATTGTTTTTAAGTTTCAATGAATTATGAATTAAGTTTGTTAGATCTATTATGTGTAAGAAGAAGCTGTTATCTCACTTACTATAACCTATTTAGATCTAGCTATATTTATGTTTAAATATGGGAGATTGTTGGGAAACTAAGCCTGTTATTTTTTCCCTTAGTCATAGATTTAAACGTAAATAAAGCTGTGTGTTATAAACTTGCATGTGCCAAGGAGACATGCAAGTATCACAAGACTCACAGAGAACCAAGTCTTTGTGAGAAACCATAGAGGAGTCCATGTCAGAGACATTTTCAAGGAACTCAAAGATTACCTGAATACATACTCATTGGCTGTGATGGATAATAGCCAAGATGTACCAGGGACTCTTAGTGGTTGAGTGTTAACATGGGTGGCAATACCCTGTTAACACTCAGTATACTTTAGACATACCTTAGTGTTTAGGCGGGAACTATTTTTAGTGAGACGAATAGTAGCTTTGAATTAAAGCAGCCTAAAGTACAAGGTTATGAAGAAAAGGGAAACTGTGTCAGCTCTGTTTTTCTAAAGCGTTGTAGCAGCTTACCAAGAATAGAAGAGCATCTTGTAACAGATGTCTGACACTACTTGTCTTGTTAAGTCTCTATCAACACAGCCATCAATGTCAACATCGTACCACTATAAATAGGGAATATATCATAGATTTAATGTTGTTCACTTTGTTAGATTTCAAGCATTAACTCTCTTGAACTTGAAGAACAATTAACTGTGTATGTGTTCTTGAGTTTGCTTATAATCTTGTAACTTTTACAAGTTTTTCAAACAGTACACAACACATTGTCATCAAACTATGTGATCTATAACACATTGTAATACTTGTTATACAATAATAATGTTTTACGTTTGAAAAGTATTACTTATGTTAATTAATCCTTTAGTCATTTCAGTCAAGTATTAGGGACTTTCAAGTTTCACTAGTTCGCGTGTTCCTGGAGCTCCTCCTATTTTGTAAGTTCATTTTCCATTCAAACTTACATGTTTATTCTCACTTGCATATCTAAACAAATAAAAAGGTATCAGTCATTGAAATGGGATAGTCCCAATTTGGATTGAGAATATCAGTTGATATGTAATCGATAATCTATAAGGGTGTTTGAATGTGCTTGTTCAAAGTAATGATTACGAATTAGAAGAATTGTAATGTATTTACTGATTAATGTTTAATCTTCTTTTAGGCTGTGTAATGAAAAGCAACAAGTGCTCTCGATAACACAACTGAAGCAGAGATATTGAATGCATTGAGGTCACTTGACAATAACCGAACATCGATCTTTTAACGATAGTTATGGTCAAAGACTACCGTTTTAGCATCTCAATCTATATACAACTTGAAAGAAATTATGTCACATAACATGCATGTTGCAAAGTTCGACCATTGATAAACATTTTCACCTTCTAACGTATGAAACATGACAAATAACTGGTGAATGATTATCTTAACTTGTCATATGAAGTGATTGTTAGTCCTGGTAATACTCAAAGTATGTACAAAGCTCAATCCAATGAATATAAGGAATTGAAAAAAATTAAAAAAGGGAGATTGGTAAATCGACACTTTCTCGTGTTACTTTGTGAGTAAGGAGTATATACAATATTGGGTAACTGAAACTGCCAAAAAAACCTTTGAGAGCAAAGCTCATGCAAAAATGACCACATACTTCTCCTTTTCGTGCGGAAAATCTCTTGAGACGTTAAAAACTAACTTTCTACAGTTGACCCCCGTTTATCTCCCCTCACGTGCCTCGCACGTGACGACATGTTCGTCATTTTCAATCGTCTGATCATGCCAGCCTTCCTCCACTTTCCCTTCACACAAAAATCATCCCCGTGTTTTTTCTCACCTTTTACGATCTAACCTTCCCGCCATTATTACCTTGATAACTTTGTTCCGAGGACAAGATTTGCAATGAAAACGAAATATTAATTTCTACATAATTAAGTGCACACATACTTATGAGCACGCATTAGCTTCCGTTTATCTATGATATCATGGCTCAATGTATTGAACTTGTTTGTGCCTCGGGTTCATTTGTAATTTCTGAAATGCTGGTTACCCATTCCAAAGAGAGATTGAAGAGGACTTGTTGAGTTGTTGCAGGCAAGAGTTTTGATGAATAACTCTCAAAGGCTGACTCATCGGGTTATGCATAGGGGGAAGTTGCATATTGAGCTACAAAGTGGTAATGCGTCTAGAGCTGGAAGGGTGGATGTGACAAAGCTTAAGTCACTTCATACTGCTGACATGTACATAAGGATCTTGATGAAAATGGTCACACGCATTCACAACAAGATTGTTGACAAGATTGACTTTGCAGCGAGGCAGAGGTAGATGTGAGTTGGTTGGTTGATGAAAGTTTAGAGGGTTGATGTATGTTGATAGGGTTTTCTAATGGCTAGTTTTTTGGTTTGTTAATTGTTAATCACGTGTAAATTAATGTTTTTCACTTTTCATTAAAATTTTATGTTGTTGTTTCAATTCAAAATTTTACCAAGTTATTATGTTTAGTAGGAACTTTTAAGAACCAATTGGGTCAATACAAGAGAGTCTAGCCATGAGGTTTAGAAACTAATGTAAAAAAATTACTAAAACTAAACAATAATTTAAGAAATAAATTAACAAATATACCTTAGTCTGTCGTAGAGGTTCAAAGGAAAACATAAGTGAAAAAGTTTTTGTTAATAGGCAGTTAAAAATCAATAAAAAAAATAAGGTGAACAAATAAGGCTATAAGTATAATTGGTTTGCAATTCTTTACGAACAGACCTAAGGATTCTAACGATAAGTGTGTTGTGTTGTGAGGGTGCGGTCGCAGGTTCGAGTACTCGACCTTACTTTTTGAAAAAAAATATTATAACTTTGCAAACTATCAAACACTCACAGTAGTAGAATAACCAATTATCACTACAATGAGCACTATTATTAGCTATATTACAAATAAACCAAATAAGCACTAACAAGAAAGCAATAAGTAGAGAATAAATTATAAGTTGTTTATAGCAAAAACAGATTTAAGGATAACAAAAATAAAAGAGTCTACGCATAAAATAATCCAAAGTACTAGGAATGCTGATATGTAATGGCATACAAGAACCCTTAAAATGAAAATAATGATCCATTACAAGGGGGATGTAAGATTTAACACACTCTAGAATATGAGTACCCTAGGCTATACTACATATATCTAGTTACAAAGTAGCAGGAATACTCATATTCACTATCCCAAACACTCCTTACAACAACAACTGGAGGAACACATATCAACAACTGTCTCAACAGCTCTTTAGTTCATTGGTTTCCCGTAAATGTTGGTGCTCTAAGACCTAGTAAGCAATTAGTGATCTTAAAATCTTGATGCTCATATAACTTCTTACAAGCCCTTAAACCAAGTACAATAAACCTTTTTATACAACCCTTACTTCCGACCACATTATCAACATAAGCAGACATTTCCCCCACATTCAAACTAGGTTTAGACCTAGTCCTAACATTTAGAGATCCATCCTCTCCAATGATAATACTAGTAGACTTTCGTAGAACTTGTTTTTCAGTTCAAAACCCGAATCATCTTCAACCCTTTACCATTTTCCATAACTTTATTCTTCTTCACCAATGAAGTATCAAACTCACTCTCATTTTTGTTTTCCTTTTTCGGGACTCCTTTGTTTTCCCTCTCTATTTTTGTTCTCTTTACCCTTTCTATCACTCTTTCTTTCTTTTGATTCGACAACCACTCTCTTCAGTATTTTGTTCATACCACCCTGAGTTTAGTTCTTATCGTTCCTCTTCCTTTTGTCAAAATGATCTTTAGTCTCAAAAGGAGTTGAACTATACCAACGCAACCTAGCATCATCTTTTACCTATCCAAAAAATCCCCATCTGCATCCTGTAAATCTTAGTTTTTGAAATAATGCTGATCTAGTCTCTGTTTCTTGTGAGCAACATACAAATCAATTAAACCATTCCTACAAGTCAGTCCTAACATCGCATGCACATCATTTTATGTGTGAATCAACTTCAAACCTTCTTCTAGTGGTTTGTTAGGCAAACAAAAGAACAAAGCTCATTTTTCCATATTACATATCCTTCCAAAAATATGATTTAAGCCAACACTAAATATATTGCTCTAAAAGACAAATTTGGCTAAGATTTCTATTTACATACCTCAATGGACCATGTATAAAAAACCAATTATTGTGCATTTTGAAAGGTCTTATTTCTTATACGCCATTATAGCTATTGGATAAAAATTAAATTGTGTTTTTCGTTGGTAGTACGCTTTTAATTAAACCAATTATGTATTTAGTATCGAGATACAAGTGAAAGTTTCAACCTTGATGTTGCAAATTTTGTCCTTGAATTTATTTACTTATTAGTGGGAGAAAGGTTACGGGGACGATTTTCACACGAATAGAAAGGTGGAGGAGGACTGACGTGATTGGGATGAATGGAAATGATGAAAATGCCCGTGCGAGGCACGTGAGGGACTTAACAGGGGTTAACGGTGAAAAATTAGTTATTAACGTCTCAAGGATTTTCTCCACAAAATGAGAAGTTTGTAGGCATTTTTGCACCAGCTTTGCTCCTACTATTTTTTGGAAATTTTGCAATAATCAACGGACAAAATTTACAATTTACCTTACAATATTTGCACATGAGATACACATTTCCAAAATTGTTCCATTTAAACATTACTTTACCATCATCGTATTGTTGCAATTCAACGACATGTATCAAGTGACTATTTATTTGATGTCAAAGTATAAAAATTTAAATCAAAATAACAAAAAACAATTAAAACCGAAGAAAACAATTAAAACGAACATGCATTGGTTTTGATGATGAACATGATATTACTAATAATCTATGAATACTATTACTTAGTCATCATCTTGATAAGATAATTTATTTTATTATGCATACTTGATTTGGTTTATCATCAACACAGTTTGAGTTTGCCATTCTTATCTGCACCATAGACAATAAACACTTTCGAGCCATTCTTAGCACTTCCCTTTTTATTTTTACCAACACTTATCATATTTTTTATTTTCAAAATCATTTTTTTCTGTGCAATTTCACTCTCTACTATGTTTTCATTCAATCATAGACTCCTGATAAATAACGACTGAGATGAGATTATGCATTTTTAATCATATTTTTGTCTAACTTCTCCGAAAATTGAGAAGTTGTGATAGTCAACTTTTGCATATCCAGATATATAAAATCGTTATCCGGAATTTTAAATATCCAAATATGAAGAACTCTTCTTCACTAAAATAATAAGTCTAATACATAAAACATCAATTATTAGAATTATTATTTTAGTTAATAAGAGTCGTTCATATTTGGATATCCAAAATTTTGGATAATATTTATATATTTGGATATGAAAGAAAAGTTATATATACATTCTGAATTTAACCATTTGGTTATTCTTGTTTTTGAATGATTTCATAATAGTTTTTGGGTATACGTAACAAATATTTTTCGTTGAGGCGGCTAAGAAATAATGCCCATAAAATATTATTACCATAGTTTTTATCTTTTGCATTCTTTTCATGTCAGTGAAGTGGAGATGCAAAATACCACCATAAGTCGCTCTCCCAATTATTTAGCATAATTTAACTTTTGAGTTATACCAAATGTGTTCATATATTCCATAAATAGATTACTAATTTTGCCCTATTTTGTTTTACACAACCAGCAGAAGACCAACCGAGGGAGTATAATTGCTTGGGGATGGTATAACAGCACAAGTATAAGATCATATTTGGAATTGTTTGCTATTTTACAGTTTTAGTCATTGGATACTACATTTGGTATATTGGTAGTATGCATGTTAAAACTGCAAAAATTCAAACGATTTATGCCCAACTAGACACATGCCTCAATAACACTGTAACCCTAGGAGGGAACACAACCGTGGTTACTAGTTTCAAAATAGGGGGTCGGGTTAGGACATCACAGGTGGGGGATTTTACCCTGACTATCAGGGTTGATAAGTATTATTCCCTCAAGGCCATGTCCCGTGTCTCTTTTCGACCATCTGCTAACCCGCAACAAATCACAGTGACGTTTGAGCCATCTCAAACGCACTTATCTGAGGAAGAGATGTTTATTCTTCGCCAACTGCTGAACGAAGATAAACTATGGATAGAACTTGCAAGCGTGTTTAAACATATCAAAGGGCATGCACATTTTAAATGTGTCATGCCTTTTAAAGATTTGGTAGATAACAAATATTCGGTAGTTTATAATTAGATTAGTACAATATATTTTTGATTATTGATGTAATTATATATATATATATATATATATATATATATATATATATATATATATATATATATATATATATATATATATATATATATATATATATATATAGTAAGGATCCAATGTGAAGAAACTTAAAATAAGAAGTGGTGAGAAGAGACTAAAACCACACATTTGAGATGCAACGACTTGCATTAGATGCATTTCTATTCATATAGATTCACCATCTTGAGCTTCAAAAGTTAATTTGATGTGTAGATGGTAAAAATTAATTTTCATGATTTGGGCACGTGTAGAGGAACAAAAATATAGATTAAATCATGAAATGCATCTAATATACGTATATGCATCTAATTAAAAGCTATAAAACATGTTATGATGCATTATAGAGCATCTAAGATTATAAAGATGCATCTAATTTAAGTGCATGCATATCGAATATGCGGTTATAGTTTCTTCTTATCCTTCTTATTTTAAAATTTATTCTCATCTGGTCCTAACTCTCTCTCTCTCTCTCAATATATATATATATATATATATATATATATATATATATATAGAGAGAGAGAGAGAGAGAGAGAGAGTTATGATAAAATAAGAAGAATAACTTAAATGAGAAGGATGAGAAGAAACCATAACCACACATTTCAGATGCACCTATAAAGTCAGATGCATCTCACCTTAAATTTCTTACTTCTATCAGAATTATGTGGTTAGAAATTCTTCTAATTTTATTTTTTCTTCTTATTGGATCTCTACATATATATATATATATATATATATATATATATATATATATATATATATATATATATATATATATATATATATATATATATATATATATATATATATATATATATATATATATATATATATATATATATATATATATATATATATATATATATATATATATATATATATATCAAATCAAAATCAAATCAAATCAAAAACCTCTATATAGGAAGGATGGTGAAACAATGCTTTAAATATAAAATTCTATAAAAATGACACATGTAATTCATTAAAGAGTTTCTATAAAAGGTGAAACAATGCCTTAAATACAAAATTTTATAAATATAACATATGTAATTCATTAAAGGGTTTTCATAGATGGTGAAACAATGTTTTAAATACAAAATTTTATAATATCACACGTGTAATTCATTAAAGGGTTTCCATAAAATGCTTCAAAAAATAAGAATTACAAATGATTCACAAGTTTTACTTACTAAAATGAAAATATTTTTAGATATTCATACTCTTAATTTTTGGATTGGGCTATATATTGTTGCTATATTATACACGTGACAAAAATAATACCAGGAATGAGCCTTTTGGGCTTACTTTTGTTAGAATACACTTTACCACAAAACTTAGAAAACAAAATCATTTCTAAAAAATATTTAAATATAATGTTTTTGATAACAAAAAAAAACTTAACAATAATACTAATTTCAAAAAAAATAATGTAAAAAAGTAATTCATTAGTTAACATATACAAAATTTATTACATTATAAAATTCAATATATATATATATATATATATATAATATTTTATACAAAATTATTAAATTCTAAAAAATTAATGTAACAAACGTATTCATAACGCTAACGTATGTAAATCCAATTAACTCATAAAATTCTTAAACAAGTTAAATATCTTAAACTACGTTATTTTTGTCCAGCTTATGCTACATTATTAAAATATTAATGTCATAACTAACAGTACATATACTAAACTTCTAATACAAACACACATAACTTCACTTTTCATAAAAAATATATACTTAAAGCTAGCCCGTCCATCGAACGTGTCTAAAGGCTAGTATATATATATATATATATATATATATATACATCAATAATCAAAAATATAATGTACTAATCTAATTACAAACTGCCGAATATTTGTTATCTACCAAATCTTTAAAAGGCATGGCACATTTAAAATGTGCATGCCCTTTGATATGTTTAAACACGCTTGCAATTTCTGTCCATAGTTTATCTTCGTTCAGCAGTTGGCGAAGAATAAACATCTCTTCCTCAGATAAGTGCGTTTGAGATGGCTCAAACGTCACTGTGATATGTTGCGGGTTAGCAGATGGTCGAAAAGAGACACAGGACGTGGCCTTGAGGGAATAATACTTATCAACCCTGATAGTCAGGGTGAAATTCCCCACCTGTGATGTCCTAACCCGACCCCCTATTTTGAAACTAGTAACCACGGTTGTGTTTCCTCCTAGGGTTACAGTGTTATTGAGGCACGTGTCTAGTTGGGCATTAATCGTTTGAATTTTTTTGTAGTTTTAACATGCATACTACCAATATACCAAATGTAGTATCCAATGACTAAAACTGAAAAATAGCAAACAATTCCAAATATGATCTTATACTTGTGCTGTTTTACCGTCTCCAAGTAATTGTAGTCCCTCGGTTGGTCTTCTCCTTGTTGTGTAAAACAAAATAGGGCAAAATTAGTAATCTATTTACGGAATATATGAACACATTTGGTATAATTCAAAAGTTAAATTATGCTAAATAATTGGGGAGAGCGACTTATGGTGGTATTTTGCATCTCCAATTCAGTGACATGAAAAGAATGCAAAAGATACAAACTATGGTAATAATATTTTATGGGCATTATTTCTTAGCCGCCTCAACGAAAAATATTGTTACGTATACCCAAAAACTATTATGAAATCATTCAAAAACAAGAATAACCAAATGGTTAAATTCGGAATGTATATATAACTTTTCTTTCATATCCAAATATATAAATATTATCCAAAATTTTGGATATCCAAATATGAACATCTCTTATTAACTAAAATAATAATTCTAATAACTGATGTTTTATGTATTAGACTTATTATTTTAGTGAAGAAGAGTTCTTCATATTTGGATATTCAAAATTCCGGATAACGATTTTATATATCTGGATATGCAAAAGTTGAGTATCACAACTTCTCAATTTTCGGAGAAGTTAGACAAAAATATGATTAAAGATGCAAAATCTCATCTCAATCGTTATATATATATATATATATATATATATATATATATATATATATATATATATATATATATATATATATATATATATATATATATATATATATATATATATATATATATATATATATATATATATATATATATATATATATATATATATATATATATATATATATATATATATATATATATATATATATATATATATATATATATATATATATATATATATATATATATATATATATATATATATATAGGAGAGCTTTATTTGCAGAACCAATATAAGTGACAGAACTCTTATAAACCAATCAAATTTTTTTAATTATTAAATATTTTTATTAAATTCAAAAGGGTATAATAGTAAAAGATAATTTTAATACTATTTTAGAATTTCCTTTATTAAATCCTGATTTTAGAGTCCTTAATTTTCAAAAAAAATGTTATTTATTTTTTTTGCTTTTTTGCCAACCTGCATATCTTTAAAATGTATATAGTCTGTTTATTTTAATTTTTAAAATAAAAACATTAATGTTTTTCAAATAGCAAAGTGCATGTGTTTTTTTATAATATGAATTTGTAATAAAGCAAAAACATAAATGTTAATTTAATTCGATATTCATTGTAATACAATAAAAATACATATTTATAAAATGTAGAGAATACATGAATCTAAGCTATCTTTACACATATATAAAGATTCACAACAGATTTTTTTCGAACATGTTTGCACGGTTTCCAATAACATACATGCATCCCTTCCTAGAACATATGTGTACTTCTGATTTCTCATCAAACTCGTTTAAACATGTGTGCACGCCTTAAAGACACATACATGCACGCCTTCATTTGCAAATATTTGAATATGTCCATGTATCTATATGTGGATCCAGTTCTTGGTCTTCGTTGTTGTTATCTTCATCTTGATACAAACATGCACAATTACGATTAAATAAGAAACGAATAAAAATTTATTATTTTAACCATAATAAAAAGATAACACATATACGCAATCTTTATTATAACCAACTACGGTAGCAAACGACATGCACCACTTTGAACAACAAAAAAAGCTAGGCAATGCAATAATGTTTACTATAAGTGTAACCAAAATATAAAACTACATCAGGCAGCAACCTATTAGACTATTCTTTCCCGAAGACTAAATAACATTTATGTTTACTAGTGTTAGAAACATATATGTTTGCGAAAAACATGCATGTTTGCAAAAATAATGTATGCAAAAAACATGTATGTTTACGAAAACATGTATGTTTGCGAAAACATGTACGTTTGTGAAAACATGTAAGTTTGCGAAAACATGAACGTTTGCGAAAACATGTAAGTTTGCGAAAACATGTACGTTTGCGAAAAAATGTAAGTTTTCGAAAACATGTATGTTTGCTAAAACATGTACGTTTGCGAAAACATGTACGTTTGCGAAAACATGTAAGTTTGCGAAAACATGGAAGTTTGCGAAAACATGTAAGTTTGGAAAACATGGACGTTTGCGAAAACATGTAAGTTTTCGAAAACATGTATGTTTACGAAATCAATAAGATGAACTCTTACGATTTTCTACCGAAATAAATATCAATGTCTCTGACATCAAATCAATTTCATTTTTTAATTTTTAAGAGTTATATCACTTACTTTATTGATGAGGCTTCATCAACCATTATAGATTTCTAGAACCCCGCAACCCGAATCGTTCAATACCTTGACCATTACATGCGCATCCCGCCGAAAAAACCGCAACCAAGATAAATTGAGAAAAAGTTTATAGATCTGAAGATCTGGGTTTTGTTTTCTAGAACCCCGCAACCCGAATCGTTCAATACCTCGACCACTACATGCGCATCCCGCCGAAAAAAACCGCAACCACCATAAATTGAGAAAAAGATTTATAGATCTGAAGATCTGGGTTTCGTGATCATATACTCGTATCAATTATCGGGGGGGGGGGGGGGGGGGGGTTCGACTTAAGAGTATAGGAAAATGGAAAAGGGCGTGTTTTTGTTAGGTTGGAGAAGATTGTTTATCTTCGTATTGATGAGGACAGGTTTATGGAAATAAAATATGTTATCCCACAATTACCCTTGCACAAAATATAAATATAATCTTTTAGATATTTACAAAAACAGCACAATCAGTTTTGACCATTGATCATTTAATCTAAAGGCTTATATTGAGTTCTACGAGTTCTGTCACTTAAATTGGTTTTGTAAATAAAGTTACACTATATATATATATATATATATATATATATATATATATATATATATATATATATATATATATAGTAGAGATCCAATAAGAAGAAAAAATAAAATAAGAGGAATAAGAAGGATTTCTAACCACATATTTCTGATAGAAGTGAGAAATTTAAGAGGAGATGCATCTGACTTTGTAGGTGTATCTGAAATGTGTGGTTGTGGTTTCTTCTTATCCTTCTCATTTTAGTTATTCTTCTTATTTGATCCTAACTCTCTTTCTCTCTATCTCTCTCTCTCTTTATATATATATATATATATATATATATATATATATATATATATATATATATATATATATATATATATATATATATATATATATATATATATATATATATATATATATATATATATATATACATATATATATATATATATATATATATATATATATATAGAGAGAGAGAGAGAGAGAGAGAGAGAGAGGGAGAGAGTTAGGATCATATGAGAATAAACTTTAAAATAAGAAGGATAAGAAGAAACCATAACCGCATATTCGAGATGCATGCACTTAAATTAGATGCATCTTTATAATCTTAGATGCATTATAATGCATCATAACATGTTTTATAGCTTTTAATTAGATGCATATACGTATATTAGATGCATTTCATGATTTATCTATATTTTTATTCCTCTACACGTGCCCAAATCATGAAAATCAATTTTTACCATCTACACATCAAATTAACTTTCGAAACTCAAGATGGTGCATCTACATGAATAGAAATGCATCTAGTGCAAGTCGTTGCATCTCAAATGTGTGGTTTTAGTCTCTTCTCACCACTTCTTATTTATGTTTCTTCACATTGGATCCTTACTCTATATATATATATATATATATATATATATATATATATATATATATATATATATATATATATATATATATATATATATATATATATATATATATATATATATATATATATATATATATATATATATATATATATATATATATAGTGTGAGGTTATTTTCAGAACCAAAAAATATACAGAACTGCGAGAACCATATTTTTACGGCATATTATGCAGAAAGTGCAACATATTAATGCACAATGGCATTTTTGAAATTACTAGTAAGTTATTTTGGAACTAAAGTTTAAATTAGGGGCATTTTGGGTATATTAATTTCTGCATAAAAATAGCAATCACACACCTTAAACGCATATCTGGATCTACGGTTTATTTTTCTTTCATGGAGTAGGTTATGCCTATCCACTATATTTTAAAACTCATAAATCTTTTGACTCATGAAAATTGATCCATACTTTTTTGTTTATTCAAAACTCACGGTACACCTTTATTTTATTCTTTTCACATATATGGCTTCGTGAATCTTAATGAAAAGGTTTGTTTCTTAAAGGCACATGCACGTTTCATAAATACAATCGAATAAGTTGGTTTGTTTAGTGTTCATGACCACAATATACGACTACGAGGGTCCTTTCGATGCCACATAGGAAAGTTGAAGTTTGTCTCTGCGTGAATTATCTTGTTATTGGTAATTATTGTCTCTGTGTGAATTATCTTGTTATTGGTAATTAAGGTTAGATTTATTTTTTATTAGATGGTTTTTTTAATTCTGTTTGGCATGTTTACATTTAATCATCAATTATAACTTCTAATTCACATTCATTTTATTAAAAAGTAATTTTACCATTCCTTTTTTTGTTAGATGGACTGTTTGTGCGTTTTAATTTGTTTCATGCCAATTAAGAGTGTTGTTTGAAGTGTAATCATGAACTGTTTTCAAAACTTCTTTGAATGGTGCACATGTGTTGATCTCTACTATTTCTTCATAATACTAACATACCTTGTTACGACAAGCATATCTTCTATTTTTAGGATATATATTTATGTTTTATGTTTATCATTTTAGTATCTTTTATTATTTATGTTTATCTCTTAAAGTAGTATTTAAGGTTTTATTATGTAATTCTATTATCAGTCAATCAATGAAGTTAAATATAAAAATGTCTCTGGTTTTCTAATCTTCTTCTTAAGGAGCTAGCATTACGCTTGAAGGGGTGCCACTATCCCGATACTATCCGAGAGGGTCGTATCAATTGGTGCTTTCATTGAGAGCCCTCAACTCGTTGAGGGATTTTGATCTAGGTTTCCAATAACCCAAAAAAAAACAAAAAAAAAACAAAAAAAAACAAAA
This sequence comes from Glebionis coronaria, assembly GCA_025667525.1. Lineage (NCBI taxonomy): Eukaryota > Viridiplantae > Streptophyta > Magnoliopsida > Asterales > Asteraceae > Glebionis > Glebionis coronaria. The sequence goes on along the minus strand of CM046879.1, from coordinate 512,167,069 downwards.
AAAAAATAGATTACTGTTCATTGCGTACTGTTCATCAGACGATTACTGTTCATCAGAAGATTACTGTTCATCGGCGAGTTACTGTTCATCAGTGAAAGAAAAAAAAATTATTTTTATTTTTTACTGATCTCGAGTTATGGCGTCAGACTGCAGCGATCAAGACGCAAAATATGCACTGTCTAAACTTCTGCAGATGGGTACCGTGGCCGAATATCAAAGTGAGTTTGTGATACATGCAAATCGGGTAACGGGGATCTCTACAAACTTGCTTAAATGTTTTTATATCTCTGGCCTTAAAGTGTCGTTGCAACGGGAATTGTTGAGGTTAAGGCCTACAACTTTAGGAGACGCTTTCTATTTAGCCCGTATCTCTGAGGCTCGTTTTGAAGCAATTGCAGAAAAGGAAAAAGAAAAAGAGCGGGCCGTTGTTGTTCAAACACAACTTGTGGATGACGAATCGCAACCTAATCTTAGTGAATCGCAAATGGTTGGTGAATCGCAAATGGTTGGTGAATCACGAATGGTTGATGCATTACATCTTATGGTTAGTGAATCACAACCTGTTGTTGTTGGTGAATTGCAATCTATCGATGAATCGCGACCTAACAAGGGCATGTGGTCTGTTACATCTGAGTGGAAGGAGTGTAGAGTTGAAATCCAAGAATTATTACTTCCCGACCCAAAGAACAAGTTGGAACAGACTCTTCAAATGCTTAGGAAACATATCAAAATTTGGGACCCCGGGAATCAAGAGCGTTTTTCAAGACGTCACCTTGAGGGCAAGGTGAATTTGAAGGAGTGAGAATGTTACGACATGCATATCTTCTATTTTTAGGATATATATTTATGTTTTATGTTTATCATTTTAGTATCTTTTATTATTTATGTTTATCTCTTAAAGTAGTATTTAAGGTTTCATTATGTAATTCTATTATCAGTCAATCAATGAAGTTAAATATAAAAATGTCTCTGGTTTTATAATCTTCTTCTTAAGGAGCTAGCATCACGCTTGAAGGGGTGCCACTATCCCGATACTATCCGAGAGGGTCGTATCAATTGGTGCTTTCATTGAGAGCCCTCAACTCGTTGAGGGATTTTGATCTAGGTTTCCAATAACCAAAAAAAAAAAAAAAAAAAAAAAGATTACTGTTCATTGTGTTCTGTTCATCAGACGATTACTGTTCATCAGAAGATTACTGTTCATCGGCGAGTTACTGTTCATCAGTGAAAGAAAAAAAAATTATTTTTATTTTTTACTGATCTCGAGTTATGGCGTCAGACGGCAGCGATCAAGACGCAAAATATGCACTGTCTAAACTTCTGCAGATGGGTACCGTGGCCGAATATCAAAGTGAGTTTGTGATACTTGCAAATCGGGTAACGGGGATCTCTACAAACTTGCTTAAATGTTTTTATATCTCTGGCCTTAAAGTGTCGTTGCAACGGGAATTGTTGAGGTTAAGGCCTACAACTTTAGGAGACGCTTTCTATTTAGCCCGTATCTCTGAGGCTCGTTTTGAAGCAATTGCAGAAAAGGAAAAAGAAAAAGAGCGGGCCGTTGTTGTTCAAACACAACTTGTGGATGACGAATCGCAACCTAATCTTAGTGAATCGCAAATGGTTGGTGAATCGCAAATGGTTGGTGAATAACGAATGGTTGATGCATTACATCTTATGGTTAGTGAATCACAACCTGTTGTTGTTGGTGAATTGCAATCTATCGATGAATCGCGGCCTAACAAGGGCATGTGGTCTGTTACATCTGAGTGGAAGGAGTGTAGAGTTGAAATCCAAGAATTATTACTTCCCGACCCAAAGAACAAGTTGGAACAGACTCTTCAAATGCTTAGGAAACATATCAAAATTTGGGACCCGGGAATCAAGAGCGTTTTTCAAGACGTCACCTTGAGGGCAAGGTGAATTCGAAGGAGTGAGAATGTTACGACAAGCATATCTTCTATTTTTAGGATATATATTTATGTTTTATGTTTATCATTTTAGTATCTTTTATTATTTATGTTTATCTCTTAAAGTAGTATTTAAGGTTTCATTATGTAATTCTATTATCAGTCAATCAATGAAGTTAAATATAAAAATGTCTCTGGTTTTCTAATCTTCTTCTTAAGGAGCTAGCATCACGCTTGAAAGGGTGCCACTATCCCGATACTATCCGAGAGGGTCGTATCAATTGGTGCTTTCATTGAGAGCCCTCAACTCGTTGAGGGATTTTGATCTAGGTTTCCAATAACCAAAAAAAAAAAAAAAGATTACTGTTCATTGCGTACTGTTCATCAGACGATTACTGTTCATCAGAAGATTACTTTTCATCGGCGAGTTACTGTTCATCAGTGAAAGAAAAAAAATTTATTTTTATTTTTTACTGATCTCGAGTTATGGCGTCAGACGGCAGCGATCAAGACGCAAAATATGCACTGTCTAAACTTCTGCAGATGGGTACCGTGGCCGAATATCAAAGTGAGTTTGTGATACTTGCAAATCGGGTAACGGGGATCTCTACAAACTTGCTTAAATGTTTTTATATCTCTGGCCTTAAAGTGTCGTTGCAACGGGAATTGTTGAGGTTAAGGCCTACAACTTTAGGAGACGCTTTCTATTTAGCCCGTATCTCTGAGGCTCGTTTTGAAGCAATTACAGAAAAGGAAAAAGAAAAAGAGCGGGCCGTTGTTGTTCAAACACAACTTGTGGATGACGAATCGCAACCTAATCTTAGTGAATCGCAAATGGTTGGTGAATCACGAATGGTTGATGCATTACATCTTATGGTTAGTGAATCACAACCTGTTGTTGTTGGTGAATTGCAATCTATCGATGAATCGCGGCCTAACAAGGGCATGTGGTCTGTTACATCTGAATGGAAGGAGTGTAGAGTTGAAATCCAAGAATTATTACTTCCCGACCCAAAGAACAAGTTGGAACAGACTCTTCAAATGCTTAGGAAACATAGCAAAATTTGGGACCCGGGAATCAAGAGCATTTTTCAAGACGTCACATTAAGGGCAAGGTGAATTCGAAGGAGTGAGAATGTTACGACAAGCATATCTTCTATTTTTAGGATATATATTTATGTTTTATGTTTATCATTTTAGTATCTTTTATTATTTATGTTTATCTCTTAAAGTAGTATTTAAGGTTTTATTATGTAATTCTATTATCAGTCAATCAATGAAGTTAAATATAAAAATGTCTCTGGTTTTCTAATCTTCTTCTTAAGGAGCTAGCATCACGCTTGAAGGGGTGCCACTATCCCGATACTATCCGAGAGGGTCGTATCATACCTTAACCTTTTTCTGCTATGGATTTTAATTCGTATGTGACCATGTACAAATGTACTTGTTTGTTAAAACTACTATATAATGCCAGTAATGGTATGAGTTAGAAATATACCATACACATGTATTGTGGTATGGTATCCGTAGTCTTGTAGTACCATCTCGTTGTCTAGTTGATATTGTCGTCTGTCGTTCACATTTAACCACAAAACACTATATACCCCTCAAGAAAATATCAAAATGTCGAATGCATATATGCACACCCACAAATAAGTTTGCGGATTATCACAGAAAGATTGATGGTTGTTCGCTGCATAGATGCACACCTCGCGGAATACATTTAAAGGGCTTCTCATGGTGAGTGAATTTATTGATATATGCTTCTTTTTCATTGTTTTTTTCTCTTTTCTTACATTTTAAATGGCTACTCATGTACATATCAGTTTGAATGTTACTAAGTTTTGTGGTGCTGATAAACACACTTAGATAAGTTTAGTCTAGTTTCAATGACTCTACGTTTGATGTTTTATTGGACCAGGTGAAGGAGGCATATGATGAACTTCGATTTTTATTATATGAAATTTACCAAGATAAAATTTACGAGAGACAAAAAATTAGCATGTGTTTCATGGATTATTAAATATTAGTACAACTCAAGATTGATGTCGTCATTGATGATATCACATGTGCACGGCTCAACATGGGTGCAGTCGTTGATGATTATTAGTGCACTCTCGCTGCCAGTGACACATACATATAAATATATGTCACCCCCGAGGTTCATGTTACTGACTACCAAGAATGCAGATTTGCACAACTCAAATTAGAATGTTTAAAAGCTAATGTTGTATAAACTTGTTATTATACACGTGCATGCGCTTAAGAATTTTACTATATACAATGTATACATATTAAAGAATGTAATCTCTTGTTTGTATTATAATCGATATACATTTAATATTAATTTCATCTTTTTTTCCCATGTTTTCCGATATTTTAATTTCAAGTTCGAAAATTATTACGTTAGAGTTTTATCATTTATACGTGAAATACAAGTAGTTGCTATTTGTAGTAATATGCTTAAAGAATGATAATAGTAGAAAACCTTAATACACGAACTCATATTTATTATCTTCAAAATCTGGATTGAATTGCATATGCGACAACCGTTATTTTTAGATGTTAAAACTGATATGCAACTTCTAAATATATGGAAAGTACTTTTATACCCTTTAGATTTTTTAAATAACTTTTGATAAATAAAAAAATTTGATTGGTTCATTTTAGTTCTCGCAGTTCTGTATATTTTTTTAATTCTCAAAATAACCTCACCCTATATATATATATATATATATATATATATATATATATATATATATATATATATATATATATATATCTTTAATATGTATAAAGGAAGGTTTTGGTCAAACCAATCTCTGCCCAAAAATATTAAACAATGACACCTGTAAAATAAATTTAATCAACGGCTGACATTTAACATCGAACATGCCATTATTTTTACATCTTCTAAAACAGAAAACAAATCCCCCTACCTTGATTCATTAAAACTGATTACAAACCGATTTCTTCATCAACCAATTTAAGCAATTATCCCAGATTCGATTAAAATTATCCCCAATTCTATCAATTTTATTAGCTCATTAAACATTACATCAAAATCGAAATAACGCCCCTACCATTGATTATCTGGTGCTGGTCACATGAATCCCTGGCTTAATCCATCAAACCGATATTTTTTTATTTTCTTTCGGTATAAAATCGGCCTATAAAACCACAAACCAAATCAACAAATCGAATGTAATTGGATATATGATTTTGGTAAGATTTATCATTAATTTTTCTTTGCCTTTTTTAGTTTTATTTGTTTTCTCTAAATTAGGATTGAAATTGTTTATAAATAAATGTGCAAAAAATTAGTTAAATAATGAAAATATGTGAAATAATACTGGAGTTTATTCGGGTGTTGCTGTTGTGGGTAGTTTGATTGTTTGTGGCCAAACGATTGTTTAATGGTCATGATTAGGGTGTGGTTAGGATTGTTTATTAGGTGACCAGGGGTGTTTGGTTGAACATATTGAAGCATCTTATAAACTTATGCATCTCCATAAGATGATAATTAGCTTATGCATTTTTTGATGTAATAGATGGAATAAGCACATAAGGATTGATGACAACAATGCTTGCAACTCCTGATGAACAAGCTCTTCCACTCTATGTTGCAAGAGACATTACCTGATTCTACTTTCAGGATTCACTTATGATCTTCCTAAAGTAGATAAATTTAGTACGATTTTCAAAAAAGTTTGCATGCTTACGATCATATATATAGGTTTCATTCAGTTTATCGAATCAAATACAGAGTTCAGACCATGGCAATAAATAATGAAACTTTTCCTCCTGAACATGAAGCTTGCAACATTTGGTACCTTCCCCCAACAGACTTTTGTTTCAATCCTTGAAAATAGGTGGCAAGGCTTTTACATAACCAATTAGCATGAGGTATGCACCCGCCTTTACTGAAGGAGTTACATCTGCGGTGTTCTTTGAAAAATACTTCTTTTGCTTTTGCTTAAAAAGTTTAAGGTACCTACTGGTAATCAAATCACATCTTCTTTTAATCTTAGCTATATTTTATGGCTTCCATTTACGTAACTCGATGATATACAGTCCGTATGGACATAATTTGGAGACGCGTACCAGTATTGGTGAAACACTCTTTGGCTGTGTTGTCTGTATGGGAGGATAGGTTATATTCTGTTTGCTCATTGGTAATATGCAGGTATGTGGATTTTAGCAAGTAGAGGTTGCGATTTTGACCCATTTAAGTATGGTGGATCAATTTGGCTTATCTCTTATATCTAATTATGGCTCCAAATTTGTCCACATAGTACTTTAAACCTTCGAATTGCCCCCCAAAAGAAAAAAAACAACCTAAAAATCTTATATTTCTATCTTTATTTTGATGTATACAATAACTTTTGTTCAAAAAACTTTTTTTGCCCCCACTCCGCTAACATCCTGGTTCCGCCACTGTTTCTAAGCTATGATCAATCGTTATTTGATGGTATGAATAATGGAATCATTTTTTATTTACTACTGTATTATGAAAGCAGATGTCAATGTTTTTAAAAAAATCAAATCTACCACTGTATAAGTTAGGAAAGTCTGACAATTTTCAAACACTAAAATACAAAACCGAAAAATCATTTATCACAAATTAACAAACATCCTTTAGTTTCAGGATAATCACTGTCAATGATAATATGTCAATTCTGATGTGCTACAATACTACTAGCAACATAATTGTGATTTCTCTTGCAGGCAAATTTGAGCAAACGTTGAACAAATGGGACTTAAAATTTCTTCATTTGGGGATGATTCGATGCAGCTTCGCATATGTCTTTCTTCCTAATTCTGGTCAAAAAGAGGGTGTCAAGCATATTTCATTTTAGATTAATAGCAACAAAGTTGCTGTTGTTCGCGTTGCAATATCCGATATTGGCACCGCTGAAATTTGGTAATTTGTAAATAACTTATCTTCATTTCTTTAGCCCACTTATGTTCTATCAGAACTGGGTCGGTTTCAGAGTCTGACACTTGAAAGCCTCCAAAACCGCCAATAATCAGATTTGCTAAGCTGAGCCAAACACGTCTATTAGTGTATCATTCAACCATTATTGTTTTGTCCATATGTTGTTCTTTGAAAGGCCCGCATCAGTTCGCCTACAAACACATATTTTACATGAGTTACATTTCACTTTATTAAAATATGACTTACATGGGCAAAGACAGCGCAAGCTTAAATGGCTTGGTAACTGTCTTACTTGCAGGTTGAAAATTTGATAAGACAACTTGAAGACCAAACTGGAAGTTTCGCTGGGAAGTAAGTGGACCAATATATGGCCACCGATAACTATATGCTTGTAATTAGTCTTGCTCCTTTGCACCTCGAATAACTCGGTGGATGTTGTTAAGCAACTGACTGTTGGCTTTGTATTAAAATACAGCTGGAAGGCAGTGCCTTACCTGAAGCATCACTCCCATTTCATCGTGCAATTTCTACATATCCGAGGTAACATATCATTTTATCTACTAACTTTTATCGTCACTTGAAAACTGCATAGTCATCTTTGTATGTCGGGTACACTTTAGTTCGTAAGGGTTAATATTTGTGTCTGGTGTAATGAAATGGGTATAAAGTCGGGATTCGGGATCTTAAGGAGTAGTTGTTAGATAAATAAGAGTCCCTTTGATTTGATTTATGTTTTTCCCCATTGATATAATAGTATCGTGTTAACTATGATTAGTGAAAATATTTTTAGGGGCTATGTGTGATTGCATAATAATTTAGTTACTTCTAGGGACTGTTTAAGAATTTTTTTGTAGACTAAAAATGCGTTCTGTTTGAGAATTTTTATAGTTTGTGTGTACAATCTATTACATAATGCTTTATCCCTTTTTTTAATAAGACCGTGTCAGTTAAAGAAAGCTAAAGGAAACCACAAAGCCAAAAGATATCAGACCAGAGAATAATAATATGTGAGTACACTTCATTATAATGTTTTTACCTTCATTTTTATGTAGCGCCAATATAACATAATAAAACTATTGCGACAATGATGAAACATTAAGGAGTATTTTGTAAAGCCCCTTTTCTGTCGTTGCCCATCTGGCTGAGTCTTGATGTGCTTTATCCCAAAAAGATAATTTAGAAGCCTGATTTGAGCCAAATAGTGTGAAATTTATCTTTGTAAGTTTATAGTATTCTTAGTAATAAATTGCAAGTTGCAACTTATTTCTAACTTGCAAGTTGCAGACTGTGAAAACTAATCTAATGTTATATGTTTTATGCTCTTATGTATTTTGTTGTTTTTATTTTGCTAATGGTTTGAGGTTACATTAATCAAATAGTTTTATAACGCACGTCCAAACACCTTTTACTATACTACATTGCTGATATTACTGTATAATTAAATGAATATATACATCCTTAGTTCTAATAGTATTTTAATCTTGATTATAGGAAATAGACAAGGAGAAGGATGTGGTAGGCTTGGTCAAGTTGGACACTGGAAGTTGGAGGCTTGCTGCCCTATTTTCTAAAAAGTAAACATTTTGAACATTTATGGGTAGATACCATAAAGCGTGTTTTGAGCTAATATGGGTACATTGGGTTTTCATGCATGTTGTTACGATTTATGGAAATGTAGCACCAATCTTTGATATGGTTGTTTGTTTTAAGGTTCATCTAATATTAGTACTTGGAACCAAATTTGATGCAAATTTTACTAGGTGGTATTTTCATATTTTATAAAATCTGAAGGTTATGAATGTTGCCAAATTGATGAAGATACTATATTGGGTCTTATTATTAATACCCCTATTTTCTTAAAAAGTACAAAAAATTTATACTTTTTGTCCTTTTGACCCACATTAGCACAGTTTTTTTTATCAGTCGGTTCCGTATTTTTGCCTGTGTATTATTTTTGACGTATTAAACTTTATAATTTTTATTCCGTATTTTAAGGATCTCAATTTGATAATATAAATATGAAAAAAAATAAAAAAATGGAAAAAAGAAGGGAGGGTACCAATGGTTTTTTAGGAAAGGTATATGTATAACTTCAGTATATTTCATCATTGTAATATTAACCTATTTTGCAATAAATTATTTGTATGTTCTTTTCATAAGGTACATGTACGTGAAATTATTTGACAGCTTCGTCTCCCTATTTGGCTATTTGCACCTGCTATTAACTCTTTCTAAGTTCCTTTCATTTGTCAACATTCTATTAATCATCGCTTTATTTTAAAAACTAAAACATAGAGCATAGAGCATCTTCAATGGAGATGGTTTGCATAAGGCTTTTTTTTATTAAATGCCATTAAAATTTCTCTTCACAATTAATGCATAAGGTGAATGAGTGGTAATAGTTTGGTGTTTTTTTATCAAAAGCTTTATGTATCAAAAATTTTTCTTCAAAAGTCATAAAAAAGTCTTTACTCCAATGGTTTAAACCATATTAAAATGTTTTTCAAATAGTAAAAAGCTTTTTGTACACCATATGCATTGGAGATGAGAGGTGAATTGCACACTCCTCAAATTGATTGGCACACTCAAAATTAGTGTGTCATGACACATATACCCTTATAATGTAAACATAATTAGAAGGTGATGTAAGGGCATATGTGTCAAGACACACTAATTTTGAGTATGCTAATCAATTTAAATGTTTTTTGAACAAAATCTTGATGCAGGGTCAAATTTAAATGTTTTTTGAACAAAATCTTAAAGCTCGCCGCCCAACGGGCGGGCCTTGAAGCTAGTATATATATATGGGAGAGATCAAATAAAAAAGACTTATTTTTTGTGAGAAGGATAAGAAAGTTTTTCAGTCATTGATTTAAAATCAATGGATGAGATTAAACTACAATCCTAACTATCTAACCAACTAACTAACTAACTATTTAAATATGATTTTTAAAAAGTTTTTCAAAAATTCTAAAAAAATTCCAGTAGATTGAGTATGTTGGTGCAAAAAACTTTTGTGAAAAAAGTTTTTTTAATTCGAAGATTTTTACGTTTTTTAATGCACAAAAACGAAAATTTGATGCACAAAAACGATAATTATTAGGCTTTTTACGTTTTTTGTGCATCAAGAATTCATTTTTATGCCCAACTTCTTTTGACTTTTTGCTTTAAAATTTGATGCCGCATCAAACTAAAACAACTTGAAATTTTGTGCATGAAAAAAATTTTGTACACAAAATTTCACCTTTTTGTGCATCAAGTTTCGTTTTTTGTGCATTAATAAAACGTAAAAAACTCAAAATTAAGAAAACTTTCTTCACAACTTTTTTATGCACCAACATATCCGATATTATGTAATTTTTTCATAATTTTTTGAGAACTTTTTTAAAATAATGTTTAGATGGTTAGTTAGTTAGTTAGTTAGAAATATGGATTGATCTCATCCATTGATTTTTAATTAATGGCTGAAAATTTTTCTCATCCTTCTCACAAAAAAAAGTCTTTTTATTTTAACTATCCCCTATATATATATATATATATATATATATATATATATATATATATATATATATATATATATATATATATATAGGTAAGAGTTATATGCAAAACCTATTTATTGTGTAAAACTCTGTAGAACTATTTTAGACAATCTTACACCATTGGATTAATTTATCAATGGCTTAAAATATAAATGGCAATTTCGTAATTAAATGTAAATGAAGGTGACATCTTTCTATAGTATGAGGGGTATTGTAGAGATTTCGTACATAGTAATCATCAATTATTTTATCAAAATTAAAATCTCTTATTAATAGGATCTACTACTCCGTATTATAGCCAAAAACCATATATCGTCACTTTTGTTAATTACACATCTGAAAACCTAAAAATGTCCACAACCAAGAACCTATGCCGCCTCCTTTTCTCGATCTAATTTTCGGCCTGAAAAAATAAGCAAACGTCATCAATATCTTTGGATCGAGCAAGTACTAATGATTCTGAGAACAAAATGAGTGATTCGACATCTCTTTCTTTCACACAGTCGGTGATCGGTCATCACATCCACCGGTTAGCCGCCTCCCGCTATCTCAAAACTGACTGTTGTTTAAACTTATTTAATTTTTTCTAATTTTCTATTTTGCAACTTATTTACTTTTTTTTTCCTATATATCGTTCTTGTAGAAAGACAAATATAAAATAGTGGAAAAGATGTTGCCTGAATTTGTAAGTGCGGCGACTAAAGAAAGTACGGTATGCTATTGTTAGTTAGTATTTTGTATATGGCTTAAACAAGTAATGAATATTATTTTATTTCAAACCAGATAGACATATATTTTTTTGTTTTTGGTGCGTACGTCTGTCTTTGTTTCGATGATGAGGCACCATCATCATCTACTATAATTCTTTGACTGATATTCCTTCTTTTGTTACTTTGTTTTGCATATTGTAAACTTCATTACTTTTTTATTTAACTAGGTTGTCTTTTTCTAGAAATATGTGTACACTTATTTGATCTGTTGAGGAAATTGGAGAACATAAGTGTTACATATAAGAACATTAATGTTACATAAATATTACATATAAGAACATTAGCATTACGTACTACCTAGTACGAGCAACTGTTGAGGTAGTGTATATATATTTGTTGAGGATATTGGACGAATCTTTGACTTGATATAACTCTTAGATGTATAGCTTCGTTGTATAACTTTTTTTTTAATTTATATGTTTCAGTGGGATGGCCTAAAGATAAGAAAGATGTGTGTGATGAAAATAATCGACGAAGGCATTTGTACTTTTAGAAGTTACGCACATATGTTTTATGAAGGCATGCATTGATGTTTTCAGCCGTGCATTGATGTGTTTGGAAGACGTGCATTAATGTTTTCAGCCGTGTACATATGCTTTTGGAAGACGTGCATTTATGTTTTTCCTCTATACATATACTATAGTGAATAAAATTATAATTTTGTTAATAATTTGAATTACATATGTGTTTTTTTTGCACAAATGGATAGACAAAATTTATTTTGCATTTATTTAGTAAACTTATATTAGAATGGAATGTAACATATATGTACGTGGCATGAGGATATGGTTAAACAATTACACAATATAGAAAGTGAGTATTTACATTCTTAAAAAACACTTATGCACATAATTTAAAATGTGTATTTTTAAAGAAAACATAGATGCACCAAATTATATGAATGCTAAAAAAATGAAAAACTGGAAAACAGAAAAAAAAATTAAAATCTTAAAATTGAGGAATAAGAAAATAGTTATTACATAAAACAATTAAAAAAAATGTGCATTTTACTATTATACCTTTTAAATTAAATTAAAATATTTAATAATACTAAATTTTGATTGGTTTAAAATAGTTCTACATAGTTATACACTTAAAATTGGTTCTGCGTATAACTCAACCCTATATATATATATATATATATATATATATATATATATATATATATATATATATATATATATATATATATATATATATATATATATATATATATATATATATATATATATATATATATATATATATATATATATATATATATATATATATATATATATATATATATATATATATATATATATATATATATATATATGAATAATTCAATGGAAATTATATTTACAGTTTGTAGAATTATTACAGACTTTGCTCTATTCTTTTCTTAAGCTTTTGGTTTTTGCTTAATACATTATTCTTTAAGCATTATGTTGTATTTTGTATGCCCTCCAAAGTGTTTGTGATAAAGTTTGACTAGCTCACAACATCAATACATTTTTGGTCAGGGGCGGACCTAGAATACTAAACCATCAGGTGCACAAATGTTTTTTTAGGTAACACACATATTTGGCATCGGGTTCATTTTAAATAAATGACGATTTTTGGCGAAAATTTACACTGCGTGACAAACTGCCATCGGGTTTCCGTGAACCCCCGGGAACCCCCCTCGGTCCACCCCTGTTTTTGGTATAGTGTTTGACGAGCTCACCACATCAATATCTTTTTGTGATAGAGTTTGACGAGCTCACAATACCTTTTTTGCTTAGTACAAAAGCAATAACATTTTGGGATAGTGTTTCTTGTAATGTTGAAATTAAGATATATATATTTGCTTTTGGTGTGCAACTTGGTAAATTGCTCTGGTTTGTAGTTTCAACTTAGCAAATATTATAGTTGTATGGTATGATTTATTTGACAAACTGATAATTTGATTTGGTTTTTTCTTATGTTTTTGTTTATCTTTTTTATTGCATCATTTGCTCTTAAGTTTTTGCTTTCTATTTTTATTTTGCATTGAAGTTAAAACTGGATATGATTTAAAACAAAGGATGCAAAATATTCAAAATTCTATTTTTACGGTGAAGTTAGAACTGGTGATACTTTTGAAACATGTTTCAAAGTAAATGACATCATGTTTATTATTTATTCAATAATTATAATTTATATATTAGGAGAAGGCAAACAGGCAACAAGTTGCGCCGCTAGCTCTTTTTGAATAGCAAAAACAAGTCTATTAAATACAACGTTTGTGGATTTTGGAGTCAAAACATTACTATTCATAACACGTTGTACTCTGGTAAGTAGTTCCACCGCCTCAGGTGCAAGGATACCAAATGCATCAAACACAAATGGAATAAAAACGTGTTGATTTTCAACACATGCTTTCTCGTGTTTAGTCACTTTGCACGAGGAGGATTTTATAGCAGCCTGACCCGCTGTAAAATCTCGAATGCCTAGCCCCACGAGAGGAGAAACCCCTGTCAAATCAATGCACGCATGTTTACCTCCAACCCATCTAAAAACCAAAACGTCAGCGGGTCTGAGTGTGGATCTACCATATGACGGGTCGGTCAAGAAATTTACAAGTGCCTCTTTCTTGGCGGAGATCCCAGTACGCCTACATATGTCGTAAAGAACGTCCCTAACAAAATCATGTCGGTACTTGAAGCCTAAAAGTTATTTACAATGAACCGCATGTTCCCCAAAAGAATCCAAACATGCCTTGCGACAAACAGGGCATATCGTATCAACCGGAAATAAGGGAATCATAAGGCGATACTTAAGGATAATGCGGTATTCCACCGGTGACATTTGTTGACCGAGCCTGTCTATGGGCATAGCTTGTAGACAATCTTGAGCATGTGGTGCGCACAGACACTCAAAAACTGCTTTCTGTCTAACCGTCATGTCAAAGTGGGCATCCATATCTTTGATCATCTCGCTAAAAAGGGCACTCTCCAATGTTTCTTGGGCTTTAGATGAGGCGGTGTCCTTATTATCAAAAACGCTAAAATCAAAGCTTGGAATTGTATCACGAAGACAAGCCAAAGCAGAAACGTAATCGCCATCCATACCATATATGCCACTGTCACGTAAGATATGGTCTTGTAGCACCCAAGATTAGGCCCTCGAGGCCAAAAAAGCATATGAGGATATCATTTTTGTCGAGTACAAGCCCAAACCACCAAAACGAATAGATAAAGAAGCAAGTCTCCACTGCAAGTTACCAAAAAAGTCCTCCACAAACCACTATATTTTTATGAAACCACGCAACCCTTTCAAAGTAGTATAATGTTTTTGAGAATTTGCAGCGACCTTATTTATGCACACGATATTGCTTTGTAATATGTAATATATTTAGAAAATTTAGAATTTTTGATAAAGTGTTTGATGAGTAAACCAAACCGACCCACGGAGGTTCTCATTTTGACCCGTTACAACACCCACACGTCCATCTATGTTGCTAACTTTGAACAAATTTTGCTTATTTTATTGGCAAGGTTATTAGGTATGCTCATCTTTATCTTATTGTTCCTATTTGCTTTGTGCAGAACCCATTTATATACAATATAGCCCTATCTAAAGATGCGATAAATAGTGGAGCAGTACTCAATTAAAGGTCAATTAAAGGTGAAAAAAAATGCATTGGGGTCACTTTCTGTTAATGAGACTAATATATGCCAGGTTATTGTGTGTTAGTATGCTAACCCCTATAAGAAACTATCAAAGGATGGAGGGAAACAAAACGGCCACCAAATGAAAAGGCAACTCCTAATTTGAATCATCATAAACATATTTGTTACATGAAAACATGCATAACGTAATTTGTTGTAGGTATCTTAACATTGATGATTGCATGTAAGTTGCAGCTCACTAAAGTGCCTGGATCTTCATGGAGTGATTAGCAAATTTAGGCAATTTTGAAAGAGCTAATGCATAATATTTTGTCAACAGGTTCTAAGTGCCCACAATAACATTTGCTTGACTTTCGAACTTCAATGTGCCACCTTTAGAAGAACTGCAATGTGCCATAAGTAAATATTATTTTCTACTTTTTCTTTAAATTTATATATCTTACACATTTACAATAAGTTACAATATTGTATTGCTTTCTAAAAAGGCACATGATCATCGTTTTAGATAGTTAGGAAAACTGAAAACTGAAAACAATAACATGGTTGTTAAATATAAGTATATACTCTATATTTTGTCTTTGAGGTTTGTATTAAGACCTTTGATAAAGATTTGTTAGGTTATTTTTAGTATTGAGTGACGTCAAATCCATTTAAATAAGTAACAGTTAACCAACCACTTAAGTATAAATTTGTAATCTTTTTCTGGGACACTGTAACACCCCCAAATATTCATACTTTAGTTCAGCGGAAGATTCGTTGGTGTTACGGGATAGCACATTACTCAAATCATAGACAACGCTTAAAATCGCGTCGTTTAATAATAAAGCATTTTCCATTCATGAATATCAAATTTACATAGGTCCCAAGTCATACTATTTCATACAATTTTACGAAACATTTGAATGGAAATTGTTATTTAAGTGCGGGCCATAAATTCTTGTCGTCTTCCCGAGAATTACCTTCAAGTACTTGAGATAAAACATGTTAAAAGAAAAGGTCAGCGAAAACGCTGAGTGAATTCATAGAGTTTAATGAAATCCATTAATATATCATCGGTATAAATTTTTTACCGAAAATCATTTTGTACAATTCTTTGTCGAACGCCATAAAATAAGCCAAAAACATTTTATACAAATCTTTGTTGTAAATCATACTATAGGCTTTTGCCTTCAAAACCATTACACGAACAAATGTCGTAAAAACATCATACAATACGTTTTATAACGTTGTATAGAGTTAAATAAAAACCGTTATATGAATATGGTTATGTAAAACTAAAACACGAACATAATATCAATAATAAGACCACGTATTGCTAGTCAGGCAATATATTGTAATTCAATGCGTATAGCAGTATTTTCATTATTGGATTATTATAAGCCGCATGACATTGCTACCTTACTATACCAAACAACGGGTAGCTAACCCGAAACTCATTTTCCCATCTAAAACAGCGTGTCGTCACAATAATCACTCTTATATAAATCTTCTCATACATAAATTCGCTTACCAATCAATGTGACACGACGGGGATCAACCATCAAGACGCGAACTGGGGTGATCTTCCCCAAATAGTACTATTATATGCATAAGCGTCTACCAAATCCCGGTAGTTCACAATTCATGCTAATGGGACTTTTACTGACACAACCTAACTATAATAATCCATTTTATTTCATTTATCGGGTCATATAATCATTCATCGGGTCATATAATCATTCGGGTCCAAATCAATAAACAAACAATCGGGTCAACAGGTGTCCTATTTTATTGAAACTAGCATGTTATCTCCCTCGCGGGTTTATAAAAAATTTCATAAAACATTTAAAAGAGTGCGAGGCTATGAACTCACGTTGATTAGGAAAGGCGGTTATCTGCGATTTGGATGTACGGTATTTGCTTCAATCACGGAAACCTAGACAAATAATACTTGTCTTAGACTCTTGTCCAATGACTTTATAAAAACAATGGCTATGTATATATATGATGATATTATAAGTATGATGATGATCAAGTGGGATTTTTATCTCTTCATACACATTATAGTGTTATGTGTTAGTCAAATTTTTGACTAGTTACACTAGTTTCAATCCAATTTCATATTAAGCCCCAATAAGCCCATTAAGAGTTCAACTCTTTATATTAATCCATTTATACTTTTAATATCAGGCCTTACTCATATGTTGGGCCCAAGTGGGTTAAGCCCAATGAGTAAGTCCATTAATGTTTATCCAAACTAGTTGGGTCAATAGTCCAATAAGGCTACTTTGGCCCGTTAATGTCCATAAGTCATAAATCTCGGGTTTTATCGGTTTTTAATTGTCAAATGTACTTATACATCAGTATATGAGTTATAAAAAGTTTACATTAGACGGCTCCGACCGTCTAAGTTTTATTTGACGAAAACGTTAATCTTTCGGTTTTAGCCGAAAAGACGTAAAACTTATGTCTATAGTTTTATAACTTATAAAACTTATCAAATTGCCATTTTTATAAAATGTTCCATTTATTTGTCAAAGTATATACTTATTTATAAGTAATATATAAGTTAGTGGGTTTTAGGTATACATTTTATATTAATTTCACTTGAGTGCTAATTTTATAATATATACTTTTATTTTACAAATCTGATTATGAATTTCACTTTTACCATTTTTACCATATCTTGAGTTCTACAAGGAGATAGAAGCTCATTTTTGGGCAACACAAACTCCATAATGTGTGCTACAATTAAATCCGATTTTGCTACTGCTCAATCATCCTCTAAATGTCTCTAACAGTTCGTCCAAAACAGACTATACATATTTGGACTTCAATAATGTTTTGATCATATCTCACTCATTTTATGGATTCCATTGAGTGGCCAACTATCACATATGTATATGTCACATACCTTACTGTATATTAAATTATCCAAGTCTTTTTAACAAGTTATCATATTGTTCTTTACTGTTTTACACAACCTACAATTTTAGACATGATTTTAACATCTTTTCATGTAGCTTTTAATCATTTTAACCAAATTTATCAACACCAAATCCCCACATAATATTTTGATCATCATTCATCATCATATACATATACATAAATGAAAAAAATACAAGATTACATATTCAAAATAATAAGATGATAGGAAGAAATAATCTCTATACCACCAAAGTGATGAAATGATGAGTTTTTAGATGAACAAGACTTGGTTTTGGGTAAACAATCTTATGAGATATCAACACCACTTCTAGGATCACCAAGTATTTGTAAACTCCTTGAAAAATCAGCCCTTGATCTTCATGAAATCTCCTTGCTAGTTGTTAAGATCACCTCCAATCTTCATCTTTTCAAGAGGTTATCAACATATGTTGATTATAGCTTAGGTTGTAGGTTAAATTTTTGATGAAAATGATGAATTGGTGGTGGTTTTGGACGTTCATAGAGAGAGAACAAGAGAGAGGAGAAAGTTTAATCTAGATTTGCATGTATGTGAAGTTGTGGTGATGATGGAAATAGTTTTTGTTAGTTGTTTGATGGTTTTGGAAGACTTATGGGACAAGTGTCCCAAAGTTGGTATAAAATTGCCACCCATAGTGGAGGTGGGACAAGTGTCCCCCTTGTCTCATCTCCACTAGTTTACGGGTACTCCTCGATTCTAGTTTCCTCGATTTACGTGTCCTCAGGTCGATTTACGAAAAACGTTTTTATAAATTATGAATCTACGGCACAAAACAATTCTAATAAAAATTGTCTAATCAAAAACGGAGTTCAAAAGCGTAAATACGTAAACCTAGGGTTTCCGGTTTAGTCGTAAAGGACGTTAAATTTTGCACGTAAGCCCTAATCTCTTCACGTAAATTTGTGAGTTTATAAACCAACACAAATTAAAATTCCATCATAATATTCAAGAATAAATTTATTTCCTGAAATGTCGGACTGTCACCAAAATGGTGTATGTAAGCGTAAGCACGTAACGTACAATTCTCCGGTTTAGACGTAGTCGATGCTACTTCAAGATGTAAACCCAAATTTCTTCCCAAAAATGAGTGAGTTCATAATATAACATTAATATAATGTTTTTAACTAATACTTGAGAATAAAATATCGACCATAAATTGACAGATTGTCACATCATTTACCCCTAAACAGGATCTTTGTTCTCAAAGATCAATTTATCTTTCTACTTGCTTCTTATAGAGTTAGAGCCATGTGGGTATTTCCTCCACATTCAGTCTTTTCTCTCAAGTGTAATTCATTACAATACGTGAGTTTCATCAAACATAACTACGGGGAATACGATCAGGCTTAATGTTGACTTACTTTCTCTATCCATGATGTTCATGGGTTTTTGATGAATGCAAATTTTTGGCCGATCTAAACTTCATCAAGAAGTAATCAGATTTTCACTTGATAGACATTTTATCAAGTTCGATATACGAAACATAATTCACGCAACCCTTGAAGTCCTAGGGTAGATCCAGCTTATATGCCTTTCAAACCAACTTTTTATATTACCTCAATGGTCCCATACAACAGGGACTTATTTCCCATGATCTTTTAGACCATCAATTCATTTTTCCAAGGTGAAAATTTTTGGCATAACTTCGCTACCCATCCTGCACTTCAAGATCCACATTTCATATTCACATAACCTCCTGCCCACTACTGGCAGGTCAATAATCAGATCCTAATTTCAACAATCATTTCAGGTTTCACGGGTCGGGTATTATGTAAGGTTAGGTTCGTCATTATAGACAACCTTAAATCTAAAAGACATGTCCAACTCACAATGGGTGTATGTCGGGTATCTTCATCCCAATCCCTTCCTACGGATGTTCTTCATATAGATCTTAACAAGATTCGATCTCGATCCTAATACGATAATTATCAATGATAATCTCTCCAAAGGAAAACGATTATACGGTTTATTACCAAAGGTCAATTATTCAAGCATAAAACTAAGTAGACGACCGTGATAATAGTGTTAGTGGTATCGTTACTTTACCTCGTCCCTTCGATTGGGGTGGTAAACAGTACTCTCATCAAGATTCGTTCCTAATAACTTCTGAGCAAATCTCTAGAAATTCGATGCGAAGCGAGGATCTTGATAGAGATGATCGATACATGCACACTATGTTTACACAACTCCTTTAAATACAAAGAGTCAATTTCTTCATCGTGAATTTATCATTACGGGAATGATATAGTAGATTTGGTCAGTCTGTCGACGATGACCCAAATCGAATCAAATTCATATGATGACCTTTGCAATAGTTAGACGTTTACTAATGTATGAGGCGACGTCTGCTTTCATAGTTTGCCATCAGTACATCTTCTTCAGATAAAGATACACTAAATCAGAAATGGCATGAATAGAATTCTTAAACTTATGAGATTTTCAACATGACTAAATCACAAAATCCTCCATATTTAGGCAACCATAAACGGCCTTTTAAACATTTAACGCCATCGGCTCTCATTTTTTTATGGTTCATATTCCGTGAAAACTCTTTATTATTTATATTATCCTTCTTACAAACATCAACTATTTTTAAATTGTTCGGCAATTTATTTTGCACAGTCATTACTAAGGAACACATCCTAATTGATTCTTTATCCTTTCTATATAATATGTCAGCAACTTATTCACCTTTCCTGATGAAATAATTATCATGACCACAATTCACTCAAAATTCTTTCTTCTTATTTTCTAAGTTTTAGTTTCGTCTCAACTATTATCTTTATTAGTTTTGCTCAATCCGACGTTTAAAACGTCGATAAATATTACAAGTAATTAAGTAATAAATATTAAATTTTATGAAACGTAAACGTAAAAAATTTTAAATTTCTCAGTTCGTCCAATTATTTCAAATAAAATTTGAATTTAATTAACACGATTTTTGTTGACTTATCGAGAATATTTAATAAGATCCGTAAATGTTCGAAAAAATCTTTGTTTATACTTTGGTCAAAATTTTCTTAGTTGAAAAGCAAAAATTGTCGTTTCAAATTCCAAGTCTTGGTTTAAACGGTTTCCTCAATCCCTCTTAGGTTGTCTTGAGGTATACACAAACATTTACCCCTAAAGGAGTTTAGTTAAATGATTTGGGTATAAGGGAATAATTTCTTAAAAATCCTTTGATAAATAATTTGTCAAAACATATTTCTACTTTCTTTTTGGTAAAACCAAAGCCTTAATGGCTCTAATCTTTGAAGAGTCAATATAGATTCCATTATCTATTAATCACATGGTTAAATCTATTATATCTAAAG
The DNA here is from genome assembly GCA_025667525.1 of Glebionis coronaria. Lineage (NCBI taxonomy): Eukaryota > Viridiplantae > Streptophyta > Magnoliopsida > Asterales > Asteraceae > Glebionis > Glebionis coronaria. The sequence continues at coordinate 512,146,015 of CM046879.1, read as the reverse complement.
ATTCAGTCCTATAATTGAATGGGCAGTAATTATGATTATTTGCTCTCAGTGTTATTTGCTTTCAGTGTTATGGTTGTGTTACGAAGAGTCGCTGGAGTTAAAGCTTCAGTCCTCAATTTATAGCCCTCTCATGTCTGTTCGTTTACAATTACATTCGGTTATAAGAAAATCAATGGCTTGAAGACCTTTCATTGTCTCCACTGATCGGTATATAAACTGCCACCAATGAGGGATTCAAACGAAGAAGATAAAAATGAAGACCAAACCTAACTAAGTACCAATTACACAACCTCATCTACCACAACAACAAACCCGTTACCAAGATCTTAAATCACATCGTCATAATATCCTATCTCCACCATCACCGATAAAACACTGACTCAAAAAACATATAACACGAAGAAACGATCACCATAGATTCATAGATATATAAAACGAAGATTTTTCTTTAATATTCGAAAAAGAAGAATGATAAATAACAACTATGTTATTATCAAACTTTGTTTCGATTTTATAAACAAAGAACATAAAACAACCTACCCGAGACCATGTGTATGATCTGAAGCCGTTTTCCTTGAAGCCGCGTTTTTATCAAATGAAGTTATAAGTAGAGTGGTATGGATGGGTTCAATAACTTATTTAATGTTGCGACATATCGTTGATAGATCTTAGGTGATGAGGATTTAAATCATGTTTTGTTCATGAAGAAATGGCTTACGTTTTGACAATATAATAGAGGGATGAGTGGTGTTTGTGTTTTTTTGGTAAAAAGATGAAAAGGAGGCGGATAAGATGAGTATTGGAGATAGAGATGCAGAAAATTTAGGGTATGAAAAATTAGGGTGATTATTGTGGGCTTCATGTGAGTATGGGCCGAGTATTCACGGTTGTAACCTGCATAAGATTATCTCATTATTGTTTTTTGTAAATGGAAATACCTATTTTTTAGAAACGGCAAATAATTAAACGGAAGCCTACTCGCAATATTTCAACGAGCACCCCGAGTTCGAGCTCCGCATAGCGGGCAAACCCAGCCCCCAAATGGGTTTCCAGGGAGAATTCCCCACGTGTGCTCGTGTGAGGTATGAGTTAAATTTATGCATAATGCGAAGACCACAAGGATCGAACCCACAACCTGCAGCCCTCAGTGGATGTAAACCCAGTGCATCACGCCAGCTGGGCTGGAGGTCATTTGCGAAATACCCATTATCATTTCATTTATATAAACGTCATTTTCAAATTAATGCATACTACTTACAGTTATTGTTGGTGGACTAATAAGACGTTATTTCCAAATTTAACAATTAATTGTTTTGCCTATTTTTGTTTTGGAAATAACGCTTGACGTATACATAATTATGAAATGTATTTATAAATACGTATATTACCCGCACTTTTTGACGAAGGGTGAAGGACTAACGATTGACAATTGATCGATAAGACGAAAGGTTATTCACGTTAATGACTAGCCTTACAAGGAACGAATACTCTCGAAGACTATTATAATAAAATGTTGGACCAATGATCGATCGTAAATGATAATTGTAATAAATCGTTAGAATATTTTGTTAGCTTCAAATTAATATCATGACAATTAATTCAAGATGTAAAAATTGGTAACGTCTTTTTCTCGGCTCCTACTTAATCTAACATGGCATTTTTATTTTAAAACAAATTATATGTTGTCTTTCAATGCAACTCTCAAAGTGACGATGAAACATGAATACCATAACTATTAATCTTTTTTCAATTTTCAAAACATCTCTGATATCTTGGAAAATTTGACGTTAGCCAATGTCAATTAATCTAAGCGCTTGACTACTTTTAATTAGTATAATATCTTGAGCCACATTGTAATTTTTATAAATTATCATGCCATGGTATTTTCAAATATAAGACGCTTTTACGAGAAGGTACGTAAAGTTTCAAAATCTATTATAATTAGTTTGAGATTAATTTGAAATATGTCATATATTAGTTAAAGACAAAAGAAATATGAAGTCATCATTTGAGTCATATGTTGTCTAATTAGTATACTATCTTGAGCCACACTGTATTTTTTATAAATTATCATGCCATGGTATATTCAAATATTAAGACGCTTTAACGAGAAGGTACGTAAAGTTTCAAATCTATTATAATTAGTTTGAGATTAATTAGTTAAAGACAAAACTATATGAAGTCATTTGAGTCATATGTTGTCTTTCAATGTGAGAGAGAGAGAGAGAGAGATAGAGAGAGGAGAGAGAGAGAGAGAGAGAGAGAGAGAGAGAGAGAGAGAGAGAGAGAGAGAGAGAGAGAGAGAGAGAGAGAGAGAGAGAGAGAGAGAGAGAGAGAGAGAGAGAGATAGATAGATAGAGAGAGAGAGAGAGAGAGAGAGAGAGAGGGAGAGGGAGGGAGGGAGGGAGAGATAACAATTAATTTCACCTTTAGTGTTGAGATATAAACTTAACATCAAGATTAAGCCCGATGCAATACAAAGTCGTTGAGAATATTGTATCATATTAACAACAAAACCCTATAAACTAAATATAAACCTTTAAAAAATACAACGTTTTTGTTAAAATATTTGTTTTTTTTCGTATGATAGTGTGTGTTTTTTTAGCAATCTCATAAATCTGTTTTTGTTGAATCACCAACTTTCTTTTGACAAGTATATAAAATTAAAAAGTTTAAATACTAAAAAGATTTTGTTAAAAGCCCCTACATTATATCATTTTTAACAACAAAACCCCTTAAAACTAAATATAAACCCCTAAAAATACAATATTAACATAAAAGTACTAAAAATTATTTAATAAATTAGAAATAGTAAATATTATAATTTGTTCAATAACAACAAATATCATGCCCCCAAAAAGAGCCACCCATGCCTCCTTAGTGCAACGCACGTGTTTCGAATGTCTCGTAATGTAAAGGATTAAACCTTAAATCTTATGTTAATTATTTAAGGTACAGGTTTTCACTACTCGGCCAACTCAGGGCACTCTATAAATGATTATTAACTCTTTATTCTTATAAACAAACAAATGGTCCTTAATGATCACCAGCATGAATTTATCGAATTACAGCCTACACATGTGACTCACAAAATTTATGAATGCTACATGTGCATTGGTTAATCCAAACAACATAACATGAAACTCATAATGTTCATTACGAGTTCTGAATGTAGTGATTGGAATAGATAATCTTTTTCGCGGACGCGAAATTGATGATAACCATGCCATGGATCAAATCTTTAAAACATGCGCTAGAACCTTGTAAATGATCGAACAAATCTTCCATCTCGAGTAATGGATATAAATTTTGATCGTCAATTTACCTAGTTCACGGTAATTCAACAAATATAAGGAATATAACACCATAGCTCTTCATAATGACGAGCTTGGTAAAATAAAAGCTTTCTCCGACAACTCTCTCAGTTGTACGGTAACACTTTCGATTCAGATGGTGCTGAAGTACAGTGCACACGCCACGGGTGCAGCATCGGGAATATAATCAATACCAAATTCAACTTGCCTTAATGGCGAAAGTCTAGGTAATTCACCAGCAAATACCTCCTAAAGTTTCAAATAACATGAACATCTTTTTATACAATTACTTTAAGTTCTTTCTAGATTATAATATCTATGACTAGTTCATAACCATTCATGGTATAATTTCAAGTCTAAATGCAGGATATGGTCATCCATCAAAGATTACTTAGATCACTTTTGATAATCAACATCTTATCTTTTAGGGGAATTCTACTCGAGTTCCCATCAATTAAGACAATGACATTATGTCATAGTCAATCAATCCATTCTACTGGCACTATCAACTTTCCAGTTTCACTACCGTTGATAAGATGTGAACTTCTCAAAAGACTAATAATAACTCGTAATCCTTCATAATTCAAGGATATTTAGAGACATAACTAACATCAAAAGAGTAAGGTCAACGCATAATCTATGCGAGAGAATTTCAAATCAGATACAGACGAAAACACTAATGAATATGAATATATCCCATGTTTACTTGATTTGAGTACGCATTCGAAAGCTCCTCGGATCGTTACCCAGGTCATTCAAATGAAATCTAATCAAAAGAAATAATAGGAACGTCGATACACCCAGTCGGGTATTAATACTCGCTAATTAGATACTTTTCCAAAGAATCTCACCATGAGAGGGTTGGACAAGAAAGGGATATCAATTGTCAATGAAGACAATATCTACAGATGAGTAAATTCGACTCAGAAGAATAAATGGTACGGGCACATATGTGGGTGTCTTTAACAATATGTCCCTATTTTTACACTTCTTGTAGATCTCATAAAATTTAATCTTTCACAATCTTCAAAGAAATATTAGTGTTTATTAATAATTTCATGGTGACTACTAATCAGCCTTGCATGGTCCCTTCCAAATTGTATATAGGCGCGCAACTATATACAATTTTAGGATTAACGATGCAATACTCAGTTCGTCAAAACTTTGTCATCATGTTTAAAATATATATATTCATGCTTAATCATGAAATAAAAATCAAATGAGTTTTCAGTGATGTTCTTTGTTTATGAAAACAATTAAGTTTTCCAAAGTGTTTCATAAACAACTTTATTTCGATAACGATTACTCATAAATCTCACTTTGAATAATCGATATGGTGACGAAAATTTAATTTTTATCAAGGGATACTGTTTTAACTTTATAAAAAGAATGAGTGATCTGCAAAAGAGTGATGAAAAAACCACTCAAGGGTGGCCTAGTGGCAAAAAGATTTGTGGCTATCACTATAAAGTTAGTGAGGTCTCAAGTTCAATTCCCACTTGGTGCAAACAACCTTGAAGTGGCCACGCCGACCTCCTGAAAAGGGAGGGCTTTACCTGGTTTGAGTCTGTGTGGCGGTGGGCTCAAACCCCGTGGATTAGTCGGCCAATGAGTCGAAAATCACGGTTACCAAAAAAACAATTGATGAAAATTTGTTCACCAAGAACTAACTACAATATGTTAGGAAATGAGCTTATCCAATTAATCATGAGGTTCATGACCTCAATGGCACTCAGGAATACAAAGAGAATAATCCACAACGCAACTCAAACCGAGATGAGTACTTGTTCAATGGTTGCATCACTAATTCGAACATTAGGAACAAGCAAGAAAAGATAGATAATATTGATACATGTAAAATTTAGCAATCAAAGGTAGTCTTTTCATTAATCACAAACAAGTCAAAATTGTACCGTAACACGTTACGTGTCACTATGTCATACAATTCCAAGAACTCATCCTACCAACTGATGTCTCAGTTAAGTTAGGGATTTTTAAAAGATACCACAATGAATACTAATCTACAAGAGTCATTAGGTGTTCCACATGTCCCAAAAGATCCATCGGTCCTAATTTAGAAGAAGATTTCTTCAATTTATTTCTTGGACACTGGGCATCCTCGTCATTGGACAATGGCCTAGGAACAGCCCTTAACACGAACCAACAATCATTTAAAACCTCATAATTCAATCACAGGGCGACTTCCTCTTAACAATTTCTTATTCCATACGAGTTAAATTTTACTTAATTCATGTTTTCAATCAACTTATACTCAATGCGATATCCTACCTCATTTTCCAATACTTTCAACCTTATTCATAAACCTTAAAAGGGAAATAAAAGCTCGATATGATCAACACTTAATTTCTAATCCTATAGCTCTTACATCAATAGTTATCAAATGAGTCACTAGTATGAAATGACTCACACATTCAATTAGACTTATCAGAAAGATACTAGTGGCATGAGGCTTTTGGTTAATGGTTCCAATGACCGCCTCAAGTGCAACCTTCCCCCTTTCGATTTCAAATTTAAGAATTGGGTGACACCGAATCAGATGACACCTTTCCAGGTGGTAAGGTTTTGTCAAAATCCACTCTATAAGGAAAGATCGTCATGACATCGATAACAGATTTAATATCGCCAATTCTTCTTTAATATCACAATCAACTAATATCAACATTCCTACGAATATCAACCATTTTGTTGGGATCATAAATATCCATAACTTGGTTTAGATCTGGAATAGCTAGAATTCCTATAGAAATAGCTTAGATTAATTTGCTAGGGGATTTAGGGTTCCTTGTGACAATCTACGTCGTATAAATACCTCGTATAAATAAAGAAATAATCATCAAACAATCTTGTAATTAAATTACATCATATGTATATATATAATCCAAGTTATATATATATATATATATATATATATATATATATATATATATATATATATATATATATATATATATATATATATATATATATATATATATATATATATATATATATATATATATATATATATATATATATATAAATAACACTTCTCGGTCTGGCCTTGTCGGTAACTCGGGAATTCTTTGGCACCGTTATAGTCAACAGATCTTTAGACATTTTGAGAAAAATGTTTATAGTTAAAAGATTTTGAAATGTTTTATTCAAAACCTTGGTTTTAAAAATCTTTCGTTCTCTATAACGAGAGCTCTGGTACCAAACTGTAACACCCCCAAATATTCATACTTTGGTTCAACGGAAGAGTTGTTGGTGTTACGGGATAACACATTACTCAAATTATAGACAATGCTTAAAATCGCGTCGTTTAATAATAAAGCATTTCTATTCATGAATATCAAATTTACATAGGTCCCAAGTAATACTATCTCATACAACTTTACAAAACATTTGAATGGAAATTGTTATTTAAGTGAGGGCCATAAATTCTTGTCGTCTTCCCGAGAATCAACTTCAAGTACCTGAGATAAAACATGCTAAAAGAAAAGGTCAGCGAAAACGCCGAGTGAATTCATAGAGTTTAATGAAATCCATTAATATATCCTCGGTATAAAAATTTTACCGAAAATCATTTTGTACAATTCTTTGTCGTAGGCCATAAAATAAGCCAAAAACATTTTATACAAATCTTTTTTGTAAATCATACTATAGGCTTTTGCCTTCAAAACCATTACACGAACCAATGTCGTAAAAACATCATACAATACGTTTATAACGTTGTATAGAGTTAAATCAAAACCGTTATATGAATTTGGTTATGTAAAACCAAAACACGAACATAATATCAATAATAAGACCCCGTATTGCTAGTCAGGCAATATTGTAATTCAATGCGTATAGCAGTATTTTCATTATTGGATTATTATAAGCCGCATGACATTGCTACCTTACTATACCAAACAACGGGTAGCTAACCCGAAACTCATTTTCCCATCTAAAACAGCGTGTCGTCACAATAATCACGCTTATATAAATCTTCTCATACATAAATTCGCTTACCAATCAATGTGGCACGACGGGGATCAACCGTCAAGGCGCGAATTGGGGTGATCTTCCCCAAATAGTACTATTATATGCATAAGCGTCTACCAAATCCCGGTAGTTCATAATTCATGCTAATGAGACTTTTAGTGACACAACCTTACTATAATAATCCATTTTATTTCATTTATCGGGTCATATAATCATTCATCGGGTCATATAATCATTCGGGTCCAAATCAATAAACAAACAATCGGGACAACTGGTGTCCTATTTTATTGAAACTAACATGTTATCTCCCTCGCGGGTTTATAAAACATTTCATAAAACATTTAAAAGAGTGCGAGGCTATGAACTCACGTTGATTGGGAAAGGCGGTTATCGGCGATTTGGATGTACGGTACGTGCTTCAATCACGGAAACCTAGACAAATAATACTTGTCTTAGACTCTTGTCCAATGACTTTATGAAAACAATGGCTATGTATATATATGATGATAATATAAGTAGTATGATGATAAAGTGGGATTTTTATCTCTTTATACACATTATAGTGTTATGTGTTAGTCAAATTTTTGACTAGTTACACTAGTTTCAATCCAATTTCATATTAAGGGCCAATAAGCCCATTAAAAGCCCATTAAGAGTTCAACTCTTTATATTAATCCATTTATACTTTTAATATCAGGCCCTTACTCATATGTTGGGCCCAAGTGGGTTAAGCCCAATGAGTAAGTCCATTAGTGTTTATCCAAACTAGTTGGGTCAATAGTCCAATAAGGCTACTTTGGCCCGTTAATGTCCATAAGTCATAAAGCTCGGGTTTTATCGGTTTTTAATTGTCAAATGTACTTATACATCAGTATATTAGTTATAAAAAGTTTACATTAGACGGGTCCGACCGTCTAAGTTTTATTTGACGAAAACGTTAATCTTTTGGTTTTAGCCGAAAAGACATAAAACTTATGTATATAGTTTTATAACTTATAAAACATATCAAATTGCCATTTTTATAAAATATCCCATTTATTTATCAAATTATATACTTATTTATAAGTAATATATAAGTTAGTGGGTTTTAGGTATACATTTTATATTAATTTCACTTGAGTGCTAATCTTATAATATATACTTTTATTTTACAAATCTGATTATGAATTTCACTTTCACCATTTTTACAATATCTTGAGTTATACAAGGAGATAGAAGCTCATTTTTAGGAAGAACAAACTACATAATGTGTGCTACAATTAACTCCATTTTAGCTACTGCTCAATCATCCTCTAAATATCTCTAACAGTTAGTCCAAAACAGACTATACAAATTTGGACTTCAATAATGTTTTGATCATATCTCACTCATTTTATGGATTCCATTGAGTGGCCAACTCTCACATATGTATAAGTCACATAACTTACTGTATATTAAATTATCCAAGTCATTTTAACAAGTTATCATATTGTTCTTTACTGTTTTACACAGCCTATAATTTTAGACATGATTTTAACATCTTTTCATGTAGCTTTTAATCATTTTAACCAACTTTATCAACACCAAATCCCCACATAATATTTTGATCATCATTCATCATCATATACATATACATAAATAAAAAAATACAAGATTACATATTCAAAATAACAAGATGATAGGAAGAAATAATCTCTATACCACCAAAGTGATGAAATTATGAGTTTTTAGATGAACAAGACTTGGTTTTGGTTAACCAATCTTATGAGATATCAACACCACTTCTAGGATCACCAAGTATTTGTAGACTCCTTGAAAAATCAGCCCTTGATCTTCATGAAATCTCCTTGCTAGTTGTTAAGATCATTTCCAATCTTCATCTTTTCAAGAGGTTATCAACATATGTTGATTATAGCTTAGGTTGTAGGTTAAATTTTTGATGAAAATGATGAATTGGTGGTGGTTTTGGACGTTCATAGAGAGCGAACAAGAGAAAGAAGAAAGTTTAATCTAGATTTGCATGTATGTGAAGTTGTGGTGATGATGGAAATTGTTTTTTAGTTGTTTGATGGTTTTGGAAGACTTATGGGACAAGTGTCCCAAAGTTGGTATAAACTTGCCACCCATAGTGGAGGTGGGACAAGTGTCCCACTTGTCTCATCTCCACTAGTTTACGGGTACTCTTCGATTCTAGTTTCCTCGATTTACGTGTCCTTGGGTCGATTTATGAAAAACGTTTTTATAAATTATGAATCTACGGCATAAAACGATTCTAATAAAAATTGTCTCATCAAAAACGGAGTTCAAAAGCATAAATACGTAACCTAACTAAGTGATTAAGGATTAATATTTTCCTAAAACTCACATTTAATCAAATGTGAAAAAGATTTTAATAAACTTTATTTTTAAGAAAATGTTTTATTAAAAAGAAAATGGAAATTTGAATTTGGTATATTGCATGTGCCAAAAGAATATCCGTTGAGGGTATAAACTACCCCAGATGGCATTTCCCCACTAAAGGACAAAAATGCACGGACTCCAAGCCTGAGGATCCTTAAATAGACCCGCAGATCTTTATTGATAAGGATCTGCGGAGACAATTAAGGATCCGTGAGTGTTTATGACCGTTTCACTTTTGCCTTATAAATAGTGGATCATTTCTAGCTTTTCTCTTAACCCTTTTTGCACAGTTTCTTCAAAAACATCTTTAAACTCCTTGATTAGTTAGTTTAGATTAATCTTGTTTTAAGATGTGATTATCTCCTTCAGTCCTCTTATCCTCTTAAGTGCAAAGAGAAGATCACTCACACATTTGTGATGTGATTAAAGATGAAGTCTTAATGAAGATCATCCTTTCTTAGATCTACTCATGTTCATCATTTGTTTTATTTGAGTCTTGTGTAGATCCAACGTATTTGTGATTACTTGGATTAGTTGTGTTAATCCATTGTATTTGTGAATATTTGGATTAAGTCTTGTGTAAATCCATTGTATATGTGTATACTTGGATTTGTGTTGTGTAGATCCAAGTTACATGTGTATACTTGGATATGTGTTTTATTGAGTTGTAATAGTTGTGTCTTGTAAGTTCTCACTAAACTATAAAGTGATGTGGTTGTGTCTTGTGAGTTCTCACTAAACTATAAATTGATGTGTAGTTGTGTCTTGTGAAGTTCTCACTTAGCTTCAAAGTGAAGAGTCGTGAAGATTGGTTCTACCTTTCGATTAGAACTCGACATCTAGCCTTGTGTCATAAAATGGTGAAGTAGGCAACATTGTGAAGATTGGTTCTATTTTTCGATTAGAACGCGACAACTAGCCTTGTGTCGTAAAATGGTAAAGTGGGTGACGTTGTGTAGATTGGTCCTACCTAAGATTAGGACTCGACATCTAGCTTTGTGTTGAAAATTGTGTAAGCGACGTGTATGGTTTTCTCCGCCTTGAAAGGATTTTTGTTGACTAGTGAAGTAACTCTCAAGTTGGGTACTCGAGGAGTGGAGTAGGGCGAAGAGGAGCTTTGTGACCAAACCACTATAAATCATCGTGTCGGCACTTTCCTTTACTTTTATGTCTTTACTTCTTAGTCTTTACTTTTATAGTTGCATACTTGTGTTGTGTGTATTTATGTGCATCACATAATCTAAACATATAAGTTGCGAAAAAGCTAAGGCTTAGTACGTGTGTGCTTCACGTTTAGATTATGGTCAAGTGTGCATCCTTCTATCTAAACATTTAAGTTGCGGAAAAGCTAATGCTTAGTACGTGTGTGCTTAGTGTTTAAACTATTGCTTGATGTACTCTTGATTTGATGTGTTTGTGTGTTTACTTACTTGTTGTTTACTTCGATGAAAAACACATCTCATATCTAGTCAAGATTAATCGAGAATTTGATACAAAGGATTGTCAAGGTTTATAATGTATCAATATTTGGCATCCACTGTCAGTGGTTCTATTGAGCCCACGGTTCTTTATTGATAAAAAACCGCATGGGTATTTATGGAACCGCGGCCAGAGGATTAAATGAAATGTTTTAAAAACTTAATTAGAAACTATTCAACCCCCCCCCTTCTAGTTTCTACAATTGGTATTAGAGCTTGGTTATTCAAGATCTTTGAAGCATATTGTACTTTAAAGCTTGGATCGATCTTTGCTCTTTTTTTCAAAACAAATGGTTTTGAAAAATGAAAACGGTTTTTAAAAATAGAGACGATCTTTGTATCAAATTGTTCATGAAGAGTGATTACTTATGAAATATATTTTGTTGTTTCATTCATATAAGTTTTGGTGTTAAATAAACGTTGTATAATAGCTTAAATTAAATCTTTTCATGTTTGGAAGTATAAAAATCTTTTGTGACATAATTAACTCTAAACTACGAGTTATATGTGTCTAAAATGATTTTTTTAGTCCTAAGTCTTTCCAAAAAGTTACCAAATGATTTTGGTCAAAAACCCATTTTGTCCACTGTCCACGGTTCCTTAATTGTTCCTCGAGGTTCGTTATCAATAAGGAACCGCGGTCGGTCCGACTCAGATTCTTGCAAACTTTGAAAATTCATATAAAATCAACCGTAAGTCCGTAGAAGTCGTGCCACCCGTCATTTAGAACGTAATTGAATCCTCTTTCTTTTAAGACTACTTCCAAACCTTTATTCAAACTTTAAAATTTGTATGTTTTCTAAGTTCTATTCTTCGTCCAAAGAATTGAGTCTCGGTTTGTCGTAAAACTTATGTTTTACTCTTTTATATTAAGTTGGACATCTCTTGTTGATATATCTTTTAAAACTGATATATTTATAAAGTGTTGAACTTATTTAAAATTTTGAAATGGGTGGAAAACTATTTTCAAAATAAATCAAGCTATGTATACTTTGTTGTATCTAACACTCAAAACAAAGACGAATGCTTTTGTGTGTTTTCTTATATGTTTCGGACATTGTTAAGTGATCATTACTATAGGTAGTAGTGTTACTTGCTTGTCTATTCTTTGTGCATTTCATAAATGATCAACATCCCTTGGTTTACAAATGTTACATAAACATCTAGTATACCTTGTTATGTTTATTAACACTCTTAGGTTTGCAAGCTTTGTGAGCTTGTCAAATCTATTGATGACGGTCGTCTTACTCGATCATTGTGTTGTTAGTTCAAGTATATTAATGTCTCAATATAAAACATGAAGCACTCTTTAAAAATCTTAGCTATTTTCTCTTACAGGAGTGTTAGTGGGAATCAAGAAAGATTTCAAATATATATCAATTCATTATTCAAATTATGATTGATATCATTATCGAATCTAATTGACATGTTTTGAGTGTAGACATGATTGTGGATTCTTAATATATACATCGGATCATAACTCACACTTGTGTTGATGATGCTATATTGAATCTACTTATTCAAAATTATTAGACAAATTTGTTTAATAATTTCTTATAATACACAATGGAGTCGGTTTGACGACTTGGATGTTTCATCCGAAATACTCAAGTAATTTACATTGCAATGCAATTGGTAAATGTGTCATTTCTGAAAGACCAATCAAGAGTGTTCTAACAAATTGTGTAAACTTGGTTTATACAATTCAATGTTATTGTTGAAACATAGTTTGGCTAGGCCGGTCTTGACGACTTTCTTGGGTCGTTCGTCGTCTTCCCGGGTCCCGAGTAATGCTGCAAACAAAGGTAAAACTGTTAGAAGTAGACCCGAGGCCGTAGCCCCGAGATCCACCTCCGACGGTCAAGTCAGTATTATGAATAAGATATAAAGTATAAGAATTAGGTTAAGAGTAACCTGTAGATTATGTCTAAGAGGGGGACCACAACCCTATATTTATAGGGATGGATTTAGGGTTAGGCTTGGATATGGGCCGTTGTCTGTCGGGCCTGGCCCAGCCCAGACTATCTGTCCACAGTTATTGGCCTCAAGATCTACTAAGGTAAATAACCTTAACTAGACTCTCTTGATAAGATTTGCAATGGTGCATTCTTAACCCTCATTAGGTTGTGCATTGTTAGGAAAATGTCGCAATTACATTTTGTCTAACTTGAGAATGACTAATAGAGAATTTATTTGCACCAGAAATTCATTTCGACCTAACAGTTGGATTGCTTCGAGGAGAAGTTGGGTTCGTGTATGACCCGTAAAAACGCTCGTGTTTAGCCTTAATTGAGCACCTCTAATGATAGTCTCACACTCATTCTCTAAATTGATTAAATGGCTCTTCCTAAGAATGACTAATGATAGTTTATATCGATGAACTTTGTATGTCATTAGGAGTCTTTTTCTTTTGTAGCCATTAGGTTTTTCTTAGCTTTCTTCCTACGTGCTAATTGAACCTATGTGTTTTCCTTTGTGTGTGTTCTAGTTTTTATTCATCTTTAGTATAACTTTATAATAAGTTAAACTAGAACATTAGGATTTGCTGAATTGGAAAATTCCCATGTCCACCAAAACACAACCTGTGTGCGCGAATCTTTAATTGTCCGACGGATCCATATATATGTGGAACCGCGGGTACAATTATTGAACCGCGGGCAGACACCTTCAAAAATAAGTTTTCTAAAACTTACCAATTGTTCCAACACCTTTTGGAATCTTTGTTTTAAACTTTTGATCACTCCCAAAACATCTTGTGCTTTCTCTTCTTGACCCTAAGCATTTTTGCATCTCTTTTACACCAAAGCAAAATGTCTTTTTCACCAAACGAATCTCAAATCTCTTTCAACCCAAATTCACCAAAGAACTCATTAATCAAATCTCTTCTCTTTATAAGGAAATTGATTTTGGAAACTTTCCTTTTCATCACTTACCTTTCGTGTTCTTCCTCCATTACATGATAATGTCATGCAACATGGAACATATTGTCATTGTTGTCAATATCAACATCTTGTCATGTCTTATATCTATGATGAGTTGAATTACAAGATTACCACCAAGCCTTCTCCACCAAATTCCGTTACCACTTTGTCTTCTAATTAAGCATGTGTGTTGCTTATTAATAAGACATCTAATTTAAGCAAATCTTAGAATTCTAGTGTAACTAAGATTAAAATATGCTTATGTTTCATACATCTTTGTATGATCTTTATTTTCTTGTATTTCCTTTCATGTTTTTCAACATGATTTATCTTTGGGTCTTGGATCTCGTTGTTCTTGTGATCTTTCTTTTCTTCTTTAATTTCTCACTCCGTTGTCAAGGAAGGTTAGATTTAAATCTAATTACTCTCCTAGCAAGATTGACAACTCAAATATTTCTTTCGAAATATTCAAGTAACTTTAACTTGCAATTGCAATTGCTAAAAGTTATGTTAAATTGTTTGACCAAGTGATTTTCTTTTGAGTCGATAATCGCATTTGGACACCCACTGTCCACGGTTCCTCAAATGACCTAGTGGCTCATTATTGATAATGAACCGCGGACCTCTTTTACGAACCGCCGCCAGTGAGTCCTTCTGTTCGTTTTTGGTCTATCTCTCTCTTTGATGAGTTTTCTTGAAGATTCTTTCTTTTCTTCTCTTTTGAGTTTCTTCTCTTTTGTTCTTTCAATATTTCACTATCTCCTATGAGGGTATTGTATTCTTGAATTATTTTGTGAACTTATCCTTAACTTCTTTGTTGAGTCTCTCTTGATTTCTTTTAATCATGCGTATCTAAGTCGAGTCTCTCTCTTCTATCCTTTCTAAACTAAGTTGAGTCGTGCCTCACCCTTTCCTCGTCATGTAATTGTTCTTTGAACATTCACAATGATTGAGAAGAGCTACGAAACTTTGAGCATGTAGTTTATCGTATGCTAAACACCATCCATCTTGGTTTTTCTCTTCTTTGACTTTTTGATCTCTTTCTCTATATCAGTGAGTCATCTTTTTGGTGTCGACATTCATAAGCATCCTTGCCTATAATGTCTTATTTATAGTATTTTTATTAAAGCGTCGATTTATCCGCTTTTGGTTTTCCTTTATTTTTGTACCTTGATTCCCGACTTAAAGCTTTCTGAGCTTTCTAAAGGAATTATTTTGTTTTGGTAAAAAATGTCTCTGGTTTGAGATTTTTTTGTCCTTATTTGTTGAGAGTTAATTGCGGTTAAAATTTAGAATTGGTATGGGTGATTCCATCAATTTTAAGTTTTTAACCCCTTGAGATAATATCTTCAAATTGTTGGATGTTTCTTTTCTACCTCTATTCCAACAATTTTGAATTGATCTTCTCAAAATCCTCTCCTTGTTTTTTTTGGATTGATAGCATCGCATGCATACTTCTTTCTTCAAATCTCGTCATTGTTTGTGCAAACGACTTGTTTATCATCCTCATTTTCCTTTTCATCATAGTCATTCTTCCTCTCTTTTTAACTATGTGGAATTGTTTTTATTGTCTATCTCATACTCTCTTTAGTTTGCTATTTTTTCCATGATATTAAAGTGGAGTATGTCCTCTCGACATTGTTCTTTCTTTTATAAATTGGACATCTCTTTTCTTTCTTAGTCCTCTTTATACCTTTCTTTTTGTGTCACCAAAATAAGCTGGGTTCTCTTTTCTATCTAATAGCCCTCTTATTTTTCTTAACTTGTCATATTTTTTACACTTTAATAAGTGTGAAAACACTTATCCTTTTACCACTTAATTATAATAATAACCAAGCCAAAACGTGTATTTTATGTCGTAAATGTCGGAATTATGCGTGGTTTGTGTTTTTGTTGTGATTTAGGATCAAAATATGAAAAGGAAAGAAAACACGGGCTTTCACGGGCTTTTATCAAAGACAAGGACAAAATACTAAGTCAAAAGATCTAGAGTGCAAAAAGAACGGAAGTCCAAGGTCTATTATGAAGATTTATCAAAGAAAAAGTCTAAAGACGGAAGTTTAATGAAGTCGAAGAACTCAAGTCTAATAAATGAAGAAATTATAAGACGAGTTCAATTTATCCCGAGACAAAGTCGAGAAAGTCGAAGAATTTATAAAGACGAAAAGACGAGAAGAGGAAGAAAAGATCAACACATGTCATCTCCCTATAAACACCCTCCTAATGTGTCATTAGGAGGTGTTAGCTAAATTGACAACTTAGTCTTTCCATTTATTTTCCTTGCACTTTCATATTGTCATTTAATTTCTTGCCTTTAATTTCAAGTAAGTTTTAATTTTGTTGTTGAATCTTTAATTTTAATCAAGTTTTTAATTAATCTCTAATTCTACCTTTCTTGTTTGCTTAATCTTTATGCTTATTTGTTTATTTTCATGCTTAGTTGATTGCTTGTTATGTTTGATTATGTTGGCTTATTGATTTTATAGCTTATTGTGTGCTTTTCTTAAATTTAATTAAGTGTTTTTAAAAATTTATTTTATAAAAAGTTGATTTTAAACATTTTTATTATTTAGTGTTTTTAAAAGTTTTTAAATCTTGGCTTATTAGCTTTTTCTTAAAATTGATTTGGTTAAGTTTTTAGATAAGTGCTTATTGATTTTTAGCTTATTTTTAGTTTTAGCTTATTTTGATCTAATTCGGGCTCTTTAAAACCCTAATTACCCGAACTAGGTCTAGCATTTACTTTTCCCGGATTAGATATAGTTTCAGTTTTTCCCGAATTACTTTCAAATATTCCTTTCCCGAATTAGGTTTTGGATCCATTTATTCCAAACTAAGTGCAACACTGCCTATTCCGAATTGAGTGTAGAAGTTTAATCCGAATTAGGTTGGAATATAGCCTATTCCGAACTAGGTTTGAACGACTGATTCCGAATTAGCTACCTGTTGTGGATTCCGAACTAGGTTAGGTTTTGGATTCCGAATTAGATGCTGGTTCTACATTCCAGATAAGATCTTGGACGTGGATTCCGAATGAGATGCGTGATCTAGGATTCCGAACTGCTTGTAAGTTTTGTATTCCGAATTAGGTAGAGCACGAATTCCGAACTAGGTTAGGTTTCTGGGTTTCCTGACTTAGGTTCCGTATTTGGTTTCCAGACTTATGTTTATTTCTTGCTACCTGCTTAGTTTTTAAACTTTATTTTCCCCCCCATTTTCTTTATGCTTTATTTTTAATTGTTTTACCTTAAAGTTATTTAAGTTTACATTTTTGTCAAATTTACTTTGTGTCAAGTTTTTATTTCCCGTCATTTAACTAATCTACTTTTAAAGTCTTTATTTTTTACCATTTACTTTTTAATTATTTTTAACTTTATTTACCTTACCATTTACGTTAAAGTTTTGCATTTTCATTTTAAACAACGACCAAAAATCTTTCTTTTCTACCAAAAGACGACTGAGTCACACTTATAACCAGAGATCAATTCGGTTAGACATATTCAAAGAACGAATTTTTAGTTATTAAAATGGCGCCGCTGCCGGCTCTTTTCGTGAAGATTAACGGTTTTCTGTGAGAGACGCGTTAGATTTTGGGATCCGTTCACTCGTGAACGTTATTTTTCGTGTCAAAAATTTTTAAAAATCCATAAAAATTAAAAATTTCAAAATTCAAAAACATTCAAAAATCATAAAAAGCATTTATTTTTCCAAAGTTTTGCACCAAAAATATTTTTATTTTAACGTATATATATTTCCTCTATTTCTTTGTTATCTTTTTCTTTTGCAGGTGTATGCGCACTAGATCTTCATCTTATTCTGAGCCCGAGACTCTTGAAGACTTAGATATGGCTGGTGTGCACAACAATAATAATCTACCTCACCCCAACAGGAATAATAACAACCATGGCCCTCAACCAGACCTTCGAACGATGGAGGATCTTTGTCAACCAACCATGAACGGACGAGGAGGACCTATTGCGCCGATGAAAATCACGGCTCCTGAATTTTCGTTGAAGCATCACATGATCCAACAAGTTCAAAATACTTGTCCATTTCGCGGATTACCGGATGACGATGCCAACAAACACCTCGACAAGTTCATTACCGTCACCCAAAGCATGAAATTGCCCGGTGTTACTATGGATTTTCTCCGCCTTCATCTATTTCCACACACTTTATCCCACCATGCCGAAAAATGGTTTGGTCGTCTTCCAAAGAATTCAATTCATACATGGGACGAGATGACTCAAAGATTTTGTCGCGCTACTTTCCACCATCCATGGTAACGAGCCTTCGGAATCAAATCAGTGGATTTACACAAGAACCTGATGAATCTCTTTTCGATGCTTGGGAACGTTATAATGTTTTGATCGATCGATGTCCTAACCACAACATGCTACCCGTCACCTTAATTGATACTTTCTACAACGGTTTAACTTTTCGAGATCGTGATACGATTAATGCAGTCGCCGGTGGCACATTTATGAAAAGAAGACCCGAGGAGTGTAGAGATCTTATAGAGAACATGACTACTCATCACAAAAAATTGGGATTCATCCGCATCTTCAAGGAATAACCCGAGAGTCAATGTTTTTCTACTTTATCACGCACCAAGATGACCGAATTCACCCGCATGATGGCCGAAATGAACAAAAATATCCTACTCATAGCTACGAATCAACAACAACAAGTTAAAGCTGTAGCACTTTCTTGTGAGATTTACAGCGGTCCTCATTCATACACTGATTGTCCTTCTACTCATGACAATCCGGAAAACGTGTATGCGGCTCATGGTAACTATTCAACGGAAAGTTATCAAGCCCGACCTCAAGGTGATCGTAACTTGTTAAGTTATCGTTCTAACAACTTTCTTTCACCCGGTTTTTCTCCTCAAAACCACAAACCAAACAACTTTAATAGAAGCAATCCAAACCCACCTCGAGCTTCTACTCCATATCACCCACCCACTCCCCAAGCTCCACCCATCATTCCACCCACTTCATATAATCATGATGTTGAAGCTTTCATGAGGACCCAAGGAGAGGTAGTTAAGAATCTTCAAAGCCAAATCATTAACTTGAAAGGAGATATCACTAAACAAGGGAATGATATTCGAACCGAGCTTCGACACGATATGCAAACTTCTTTGAGCAATCAAACGAATGATTTAAAGAATATGATGGCTAGTTTCTTTAAAAGTACTCAACCCTCTACTTCGGGCTCTCTTCCTTCTAATACCGTCACCAACCCAAGAGTAATGTGAGTGCTATTACTACACGCAGTAGAGCAATTTTTATAGGACCTTCTACCCCTACCCAGTTACTCCATCTACACCTCCCCCACCACCATTTATCCCGCCTACTTCCACACCTAGTACTAGTTCTCCATTACCGTCTCCACCTCTTAATGCAGACGTACCCAAGAAGAACCCTTCACCAACCCCACCTTCGACCTTTACACCCTCAACATCTAAATCTACACCTACCACACCTTCACCTTCTACACCTACACCTCCTAAACCCAATATTCCTTATCCATCTCGATTAGACAAGTGCAAATTGCTCACCAAGGATGATAGTCAAGTGACAAACTTTTTGAAGAAGATTTCGGAAGTGAACATCACCATTAGCCTTGTTGAAGCTCTTGTCCAAATGCCCACATTCGTTAAGATGTTTAAGGAATTGCTTAGTGAGAAGGAAAGGATGGCCGAGTTTGTTAATACTCGATTGAATGAGAATTGTTCTACAATCCTTCTTAAAGAACTTCCGGAAAAACTTGGATATCCGGTCGTTTTGTGCTACCATGTACTTTTAACCAAACCGAAGAATTTACTGCCTTAGCCCGATCTCGGGGCAAGTATTAATTTGATGCCATTAAGTGTTTGGAAAAAGTTATCATTAACCAATCTTACACCAACAAAGATGACTCTTGAGCTAGCAAATCGAACTCTCGCTTACCCCGTTGGTATTGCCGAAGATGTGTTTGTTGAAGTTGGGACCTTCACTTTTCCGGTCGATTTTGTTGTTGTTGATTATGAAATGGACCCTCGTATTCCGTTAATACTTGGACGACCAATCTTGAGAACCGGAAAAGCTTTAGTCGATGTTGCCGAAGGTGAACTAATCTTAAGGGTCGAGAATGATGCACAAGTTTTTAAAATGGGGAAGATCACAAACAAATCTAATGGAAGAGAATCGGCGAATATGATTAATGTGCTTCTAGACGAGCTTGATACAACTACTTGTGAAAGTACAAAGCTTGATAATTTTGTCGTCTACAACAATCCTCTTTTCGATTCTTGCTATGATAATCTACTTTTCCAAGATGATGTGGATGATTCTCTCTCCAATTTGGATCCTCCACCAATATATGATGCTCCACCAATCTATGATGATTCTAGTTCTGATATGGATGATTATGATGATTTTTCTTTAGAGTATAAAGACATGCCAACATATGATGATTTTGATGATGTTGATACTCTTTCGAGTGATTCTTCAACTGATAACCTTGTTCCTACTTTTGATGAAGATCCTCCACCAACAATGCTTGATCTTACTTTGAATGACTACTCATTTGAGGAAGATTTTGCTACTTTTCTCAATACTTACTTCTCCAATGAGAATGATTCTCCTCCTTTGGACTTTGATTATGGTCTTTATCCTCCTTCGTATATGAAGAAACCCGTTTCAAAGGAGAAGAAGCCGGAAGACACCGATATCCGTAGTACCTATGTCTTGACACCTCTTTATCCACCTTCTAAGGATGAGATTGTGAGATTTATGAGTGGATCCTCTTCAAGGTCTACTGAGCCTGAGTCTTATTTTCCCCTAAAGGAAAAGGTGTTCGATCTCGGTATTGCAATTTTTAATCCATCTCAGTATCCATCTGATGAAATAAAAGGAATGTTTTTGGAAACAATGGAGATATGCTTGCACTTCATCATACTTTCTACCACCATGCTCAACAACTGCTTAAGGTAACCTTGCCTACTCTTCTTTGGCTTGCCTTGTTCGCCTTAAGCTTGTGCTATTTGATGATGAAAACCATGTATTTGATCCCGGTGGATGTTCTTCAAGCTTCTTACCATGCTAATCAAGGTCAAGTCAGGCTCACGACTCGGTGAACAAAAACAAGCCTTTTTGGGAGGCAACCCGAGTATCTATCCTTTTTTTTATATAATAAGTGTAGGGGGAGACCCTAGTATGTGTTTGTTGTTTTCTTTCTTATCATGTGCAAGGATTCGAGCTTTCAAAGTTCCACTCTTGATGACTTTTGATGACCAGTGATTCCGTGTACCCGTCTTCCCGGTTCTATCCTAAACTCTTTTGATTCTCTATTTTATATTCTTCAATATTAAAATGGGAATCACTTTAGTTGTCTCTTCCTTAGCAAGATTTAAACAACATGCACAATGTCCTAAGTGTAGGGGAGTTTACTCTCACATGCTTAAACATTGAGGACAATGTTTATATTAAGTTTAGGGGGACTTCTATCAAAGTTAAGTGGCTTTTCCATGCATTTGTCCTCATTTTAACCGGAAAATTGATTTTTCGACATTTTTCAAAATTTTTGATCTATTTTGGCCTAGTTGTATTTACCTTTGTTATAGTTATTTTCTTTCATTAGAATAAATTTTTAATAAAGTGGTTTTAATTTTCAAACGTCGTGAATCTTTTGACTCAACCCGAGTTTACTTATCTAAATTTACTCTAGCTGGTATCCTTAACGTGTTTAAGTCAAGTTTTGCTAGGCTTTTATATAGGGAACTTTAAAACGCGAAAGTCTTAACTCTTACGGGTTAAGAACAAGAACTTTTCGCAAGTTCCTATAATTGATCCTAGAAAGTCGTTTATCAAGGGAACTTTAAAATGCGAATTCTAAACTTGAAAAAGTCTAAGAAGTTATAAGATCCTATAGATGACTTGAAAACCCAAAACTTTGATTTATTAGGCTAAGCATCCACGAGTCTCATTCCTTGAGATTTTAAATTGTGGAGAACGAGAGATGATAGAGTCAATTATAAGTTTGGTATTCTTTCATGAATTTATGTGAGTTAATTATGAGCTTTTTCTCCCATCGCTTGTTTATAAATTTAATTGCAATAAGTAAGGTTGTACGATTTGAAAAGTTACTTAGCTTCTAGCCCAAGATCGTTTAAAAGTTGCTCGGTATTAATTAGAGTTCATAGGCAAGGCATAACTTATTGAAGCGGGATGCGAAGATTGGCGAGTCCGAAAAGGCCCTAACAAGGCATGAGGGCTACATTTTGTTGCTAAATATCCCAAGTGATGTGAAGAATCATTTATCAAAAATCAATATGAAGGATCGAGACACACGACGAAAAGCAAATACTCCCCTAAAGATCATAGAGAAGTCTATCCGAAAAGACCCTAGCAAGGTATGAGGATAAATAGATCCAAGTCCTAAAAGGAGGCGGATCGTTGTATATCAAAATCCCAAATAAAGATTGGAGAAAAATGAAGAAGTCGTGGTCCAAGTATGAAGAATCTCTCAAAAACTTCAAGTGAAGAAATTCCTATTATGAAGAGAAGAGCATTATTTCAAGAACGTCTCTCAAGATTCGAAGTATGAAGTCGCTGCCAAATATCGGTCCGAGAAAGGTCTCAAATCGTGAAGCGAGTTATGCCAAGATATGAACTTTATGAGGTCCCGAGAAGCAGTTTTAAAAGATTTTGTCCTTTAGCTAACTATTGATTAAATCGTCCTACTTTATTTTTGGCCTAAATAAACTATCGAAATAAGTCAACAATGCATCCTCGTGATCATTCAAGACAACAATAAAATATAAGAGATACACCTAGGAATAAAGGAGTCTAAGTGAATAATTGGGCCATATGATTTTGTGTTAGTTTGTTAACTTATAATAACAATGATCTCGTTTTTAAGCTTGGTATGGGGAACGTGAAACTTGAGGGTGATAAACATTCATGACATTCCAAAACCCTAAGGTAAGTCTCTGATCTTTTTACTTGTTTTTCTTCCTTTAAATATTTTGTAATTTTCTATCTCTTTTAGTTTCCCTAATGTCTTATGTTGAATAAAGGCCAAGGTAGGTTAATTATGACGGAAAATGTAAATCCTGCTTTGTAACTAATGCATTGCATGAGGGCATTGCAATGGTCAAGTGTAGGGGATTTAATAAGTGTGAAAACACTTATCCTTTTACCACTTAATTATAATAATAACCAAGCCAAAACGTGTATTTTATGTCGTAAATGTCGGAATTATGCGTGGTTTGTGTTTTTGTTGTGATTTAGGATCAATATATGAAAAGGGAAGAAAACACAGGCTTTCACGGGCTTTTATCAAAGACAAGGACAAAATACTAAGTCAAAAGATCAAGAGTGCAAAAAGAACGGAAGTCCAAGGCCTATTCTGAAGATTTATCGAAGAAAAAGTCTAAAGACGGAAGTTTAATAAAGTCGAAGAACTCAAGTCTAATAAATGAAGAAATTATAAGACGAGTTCAATTTATCCCGAGACAAAGTCGAGAAAGTCGAAGAATTTATAAAGACGAAAAGACGAGAAGAGGAAGAAAAGATCAACACATGTCATCTCCCTATAAATACCCTCCTAATGTGTCATTAGGAGGTGTTAGCTAAATTAACAACTTAGTCTTTCCATTTATTTTCCTTGCACTTTCATATTGTAATTTAATTTCTTGCCTTTAATTTCAAGTAAGTTTTAATTTTGTTGTTGAATCTTTAATTTTAATCAAGTTTTTAATTAATCTCTCATTCTACCTTTCTTGTTTGCTTAATCTTTATGCTTATTTGTTTATTTTCATGCTTAGTTGATTGCTTGTTATGTTTTTATATGTTTGATTGTGTTGGCTTATTGATTTTATAGCTTATTGTGTGCTTTTCTTAAATTTAATTAAGTGTTTTTAAAAAGTTATTTTATAAAAAGTTGATTTTAAACATTTTTATTATTTAGTGTTTTTAAAAGGTTTTAAATTTTAGCTTATTAGATTTTTCTTAAAATTGATTTGGTTAAGTTTTTAGATAAGTGCTTATTGATTTTTAGCTTAATTTTAGTTTTAGCTTATTTTGATCTAATTCGGGTTCTTTAAAACCCTAATTACCCGAACTAGGTCTAGCATTTACTTTTCCCAAATTAGATATAGTTTCAGTTTTTCCCGAATTACTTGCAAATATTCCTTTCCCGAATTAGGTTTTGGATCCAAGGAATGTAGCCTATTCCGAACTAGGTTTGAACCACTGATTCCGAATTAGCTACCTATTGTGGATTCCGAACTAGGTTAGGTTTTGGATTCCGAATTAGATGTTGGTTCTACATTCCGGATTAGATCTTGGACGTGGATTCCGAATTAGATGCGTGATCTAGGATTCTGAATTGCTTGTATGTTTTGTATTCCGAATTAGGTAGAGCACGGATTCCGAACTAGGTTAGGTTTCTGGGTTTCCCGACTTAGGTTCAGTATTTGGTTTCCAGACTTATGTTTATTTCTTGCTACCTGCTTAGTTTTTAAACTTTATTTTTCCTGTCATTTTTTATGCTTTATTTTTAATTGTTTTACCTTAAAGTTATTTAAGTTTACCTTTTTTGTCAAATTTACTTTGTGTCAAGTTTTAATTTCCCGTCATTTAATTAATCTACTTTTAAAGTCTTTATTTTTCACCATTTACTTTTTAATTATTTTTAGCTTTATTTACCTTACCATTTACGTTAAAGTTTTGCATTTTCATTTTAAACAACGACCAAAAATCTTTCTTTTCTACCAAAAGACGACTGAGTCACACTTATAACCAGAGATTAATTCGATTAGACATATTCAAAGACGACTGAGTCACACTTATAACTGAGTCACACTTACTACTACTTTGTTTTGATTGACTTGGGAGCTTCTAATGAAAATGTTTCTAAGAAACACATCACGTATCGACTCAAAAATTAAAAAAAATAGATGGTTATTAGTTAGTTAAGCCTTTGTTTTAAAGGTTAATACACTAACAATTTACCAATTATTAGGTTACGTATTGGTTCGATTATAGTTCTATTTAAACATTAGTTTTTATTCATATCTAAAATTAAATAAATTTAAAAAGTCCGTGTATTACACGGGTCTTAAACTAGTATTTATGTTAAAGGAAGGTGAAATATTTAGTGGCTAAAAAACATATCGGAAGTTACGTACGTTCAATAATACTTCCCTTCCTAAAAAATTCAACTAAATCTTTATTCGCAAAATCGCAAGTTGTAGCATTAAAAAAACTTCAGCTAAAGACTTTAGAAGTTACGTACGTTTCAATGATATTTCCCTTCCTAACTTACGTCCCATTAACAATATCAGGAATGATTATGAATATGTATGTTGTATGTAAATGTTTGTTACCGTTTATTAAGTTGAAAGAGAGTGTGACACACCGATGAGAATGAAATATTCTAAGAATAAGAAAATACTTAACAAATTAAGAAACTGAAGCCCTTGGTAAGGTGTTTGTGTTCGTCAGAGAGAGAGAGAGAGAGAGAGAGAGAGAGAGAGAGAGAGAGAGAGAGAGAGAGAGAGAGAGAGAGAGAGAGAGAGAGAGAGAGAGAGAGATTTTAGTTTTTAACTTATGATAAAATGATCAATATCTTTTTGTTTATATGGTGGAAGACTTATGCTAATTAAGGTAAAGATCTTAGTCTTTCTTAACAAACAATTAACCTTCTATGATTTGCTCAATCAAAGTAACATGTAAATGTAAAAAGATTAATCAAAGTAACATGTAAAATTGATATCATATTTTGGATACAACTAAGTACTTGTTCAAACCTACATCAATATTAGGATTCACACAATTTAAAAGTTACAAGATATTAAACATATACCATCAGTTGGCCAACAACTACCATTCACAATAGACTACCATCCATTTGTAAGTGAAATCAAATGTATTCTCGACATGAACATTGAATTTGTTCAACCGAATCTTTGTAGAAATCGTGAACCTCATGTGCCTTAACTACGAAACCTACTCCTCTAAAACACATTCATAGATTTTTCCTTATTCTTAGCATAAACATTAATATTCCGTATGAATTATATATGATTCTGTATCAGCTCAAATCATATATGATTCACATCCAAATGCTTCATGTGCACATCTTATTCTCTTTGCAGACAAACACATTCTTCATTACTGGATATTCTTTAAGAGGATAACCATGGCATATAAACAAACCTGCTTTCATATAGTACTTGTAATGATATGAGTATAAACACATATCATATTTCTTTATAAAACGAATTCAAAATGAATAAAAATGTGCAATAGTGTATTATATTTGTTTTGTCGTTTATGTGTGTGGAAGAACAAATATGATAAAGATCACAAGAAACATTCAAAACTCATGCTAAAACGAGCACGAGAGTGGAATAAGCGCGAAATTACTGAGCTAACGATTTTGGTCTTGTCGTGTAACTCATCCCGGTTTGCATTTTTTATATTTTATCATTTTATTTCTAGTTTTAAGATTTACTAATCTTAGCAAAAATAAAATAAATAAATTATTATTATTTTATTATAGTTAGTTTAGTATTAATATAGTAATAAATCTTGATTTTTAAATATTTTGATTTTTTTAGTTTTATTTTTATCTATTTTTATCTAAATAAAACAAAAATAATTAAAAAGAAGAGTTATCATTGGTTCATTCAAAGAGCATTTTATTCCTATTGGTGCAAACCCTTATCGTCTACAAATAACTAAGATGCTTTCAAGATAAAGAAGAAAATGTGATTAAAAGCCTAAAAAAACTATTCTACCCGAAACACATTCGCTTTAACTATATAAATAACATATCATTTTCTTTATTTTGATCATATGGATTTTAAATAGTTAAATAGTGTTAAATTTATGTCTAACTTATTTTCTTATTACTATAATTTACTTTTTAAAGTTTAATTAAAGAAATTATTTTAGTTTATTAAAATCTCATTTATTTTTTAGCATTCTTTTATTAAATTGGTTTAATAAATTTATTTTTCTTAAAACTTTTTTTATACTTTTAGCTTATATCGGCTTATTGATAAGCTTTATCATAGCTTGTTTGATTACCAAATGAGCTTAAACAACTACGTAGTGGTATAACTTCCTTTTTATACTACTCTTTTATTTGCTTTCGTGTAAGTCACTGCTGTGACGTAAAAGATTTGTAGTACCAAACAGGGCCGGTCTCGAGTATTTTGATGCCCAGGGCAAGACTACCGAAAAATGCCCAACTAAACACTGTTCACTAAAAACGCACTTTTTATCTTACTGTATATATTTAGGACCTTATTAGTACGATGTATTTATCCAACACATAACACATCATATTTGTTAGCTCGTTGGAACCACATCATGTTTGTTAACACGTCGACACCAGAATTTTTTTATATGTAATCGAACTTGTTGGTTCAACGTATCTTTCTGAAAAATCGAATTTAAAATCAGTTTTTTCATTGGTTCAACCAAGGAAACTATTTCTGATAAATCTATTTTTTTAAACTACGACTGTGTTTGGTGAAGAGATTTTAGAAGCATTTAGGAGTAGTGAGCGGTGTGAAATTTAAAGTTCGTTTGGCAAACGTTTAAGAGCGGTGACTATTTTTTTGAAATGCTCATTTTCTAATGCTCATTGAAGTAGCATTTGAGAGCATTGAGCATTAAGAAAATGTTTACATAGTATATTTACAAATACAACTATGTTACCAAACGTCTTTATTAAAAAATACAGCTACTGCTTACAACCGTAGCTCACAGCTGCTATTTCTGCCAAACATAGCCTAGGTAAAAACTTAATAGAAAACATAAAACAAATCAAATATGTATTTGAAATATGCTACACCGTAGTAAATATCGAATAGCATATGCATAATGTTCGGTTCTTTCTGATTTTTTTTAATAAAATAGTACTCCATAAAGATTAAAAATTACAATACAAAAGTTTGAAATCAAAATATATTACAGTAATAAATTGGTTTAAAAAAAGTACGAGTACTACATTTAAAAAGAGTAAACTAAAGTCTTGCTTTTATAAAAAACCCACGTGACTTTTGAAAGAAACAAAACTCTATATACCAATCACACTTCATCTTCCTCAATCCTCCCATATCCACCATTCTCATCTTAAATTTAAACTTCATTCCCTAACGTTCATTTCGTTAATAGATCCACTATATTCTATCAGACATAGTTTTTTCTTCAGTACATGATTTGCATAATATAAAACCGATTCAGAACACCACAAATTTGATGCCCTCCATTTGATCGATGTCCTGGGCGATCGCCCACCTCGCCCAGCCCCAGGGCCGGCCCTGGTACCAAATAAATGTTTTCGGATAACACTGTTGTGATGTAAAGGAATTTAACTTTTCGAATGGCAAATGTTTAGTAATATTAATGATGTGAGCAAGTTAGTAATTGCTTTAGGCTGGTTGCAACGCGGTCGGTCGTTTGACTCGATCGATCGAAGTCGAACACAGTCGGCCCGTTATGAAGATCGAGTCGACTCAATCGATTCGACGAATTCGATCTAGAGGACAACTCAAATGAGTGAAGAAATGTTTTAATCTTAAATATTTTCCTCATTTTCAAATTAGAAAAAAAATTTCTTTAAATATTTAAAATTTAAACCATATACTGTTACTCGTCGTGAGAAAGTCACCACCAAGTCAAACCCGATTTTATTTTCTCCTTGATTATTTAAATTCGTAATTTAAAAACCTAAATAAAAACGTAAAAGTAAACGATTTTTATTCAAATATTAAAACATTTATTCTATACGTAAAACATTAAAATACTGGAATTCAAATACAGTACGAAAGGATATACACTACTCGATTGATAAAATAAAAATACGCAATATGATTAGTCCGTTCCCGGAATCCGATAGGTGCCCATAAAAAAACTCTGACTAGAATTGTGCTTCTTCAGCTTCTACGGCCCTAACTTTCTCCTCTCGGTCTCTTTGTGCCATATCTTCTTCTTTCACTGTTTCTCTCAATATTTGTTCATCTTGGTATAGTTGATACACCTGATTTTCAGTAAGTAAGTCATTTGAGTCGTTTACAATTGGATAGGGCGGATCGGGGGAAACATATCGGCGTCGATGTTGTTGTGATGAAGAACCGTTATAAGTCTGGGAAGTGAGGTTATTCAGCCATTCAATTTCACTTTGAATTTGATCCTCTATTTTTGTCGTCTTTTTAAGCAAGGCTTTTTGCATGGCTTTATCATTGTCAGCTTAATCTGTCGACGTTTATCTCCATTGATTTGTTTTTGAACTATATCTTTGATCTCATCAACAATGTGTGGAAGGGAGCACGCTATTTGATTTTTGAAGTTGTGTGTGGAAATAATGAAAGTCAAAAAGTATTGTTAGATAGTTGTGTGTGAAAATTTTGTGTGTGAAAATGTGGTATTTATAAAGAAAGAAAAGATGATTTTTTTATTAAATAAAAAAAATTCAAACTAAATCGCATTGTTGTGGTAAATAGGTCGATATAGGTCGTTAAAGAAAGAAAGCTGATGTGACAGAAAAATGAAAGTCGCACTAGGTCACTGTTATGGATAGCCTTTAGTAATATATTAATGATGGCTAGGGCTGCAATCAAGCCAAACTTTTATCAAACAACTCGAGCTTGAGCTTGAGCTCGGCTTGATCAAGCCAAACTTTTATCAAGCTCAAGTCCAAAAAATAGCTTGAAACATATATCAAGCTCAAGCTTAAGCTTATTATAGCCCGAGTCGAACTTTTATTAAGCTTTTTCAAGCCTTATTAAAATGTGTTTTTATGATGAACTCATATCAGCAACTTATGATTAATTTTGTAATAACCCGAACTTTAAAATCAACATTTATACTGAGATTTAATCTTATTTCTAATATTTGGACCAATAATTATTACTCGACTTTTATTGGTCATGTTCGTTCGATGAATAATATAGATTTCTCGGCTAACCGGCGAGGTTAAGGTTTCAAAGTATCGAATATGTGTCGTTTATTATTTATCGGCAAAGTATATGTCAATCATCGACCTTAATATCCTCGTAATGACATAGAAATATTTTCTATTGTCGTCATTTTTATTTGTCATTTTACGAGCATTATTAGTTATTTACGTTAAACCTTTTGGTGCCATTCGTTCATATAACGCGTTAACATTTATTAAATTATAAACCCTCATTTATTTATCGAAATATAAAAGTTCTCCAAATGTCGACATTTTTATTTTATATTGAGCGTTTATTTTTCGTGTTTAACACGTATCTTTCAAATCGAGTAACTTTTAAAATATCGAGTGTCGATAATATCCGCTATAACTTTAAAGATAAACAAAAATCATTAATTATAAACTTATCCACACACCAAGAGACGTGTCTTGGTTTTATAACACTCCAACATGCACATTGCATGCCTACACACGTGTCTTATGAAATTGCATAACTTATTGTCTTAATTTTCAAAAGACATACTTCTAGTCTATATTTTCTTGGTTAAAAAAATGCATACAGCCCTTAGGCTCTGTTCTTGTTTCCGTGGGATACCAACCAACATCAAGCACATTATAAAATTGTTTTTTTACTAGTTCTTATATATTAAGGATGAAGAGAGCTTCATTTTTGGTTCCATATCTTGATAATTATCATCAAGCGTATATATAAACATAAATGGTGGTTTTGAGGATGAGACATAAGATGGTCTTTCATGTGTTTTGATCATGGGTATAAACACTATTTAGATGATTTGATTATTGGTTTGAACCAAGGAGCTTTGAGATGGCCTTATTGTTATGATGATTTCTTCATCTATCCATTGTAAGGATCAGTTGATTACTTTCTTGTAATCTTTGATTTCTATATTATTTTTGTAATCATGTGTTAAGTATTTTACTACTGATTATATCTATGTAATAGTGGATTATGGGTTTTGTGACATTGTATATAAATTTGTGATGGTTTAAAAGTGATAGATAAGCCCAAGGATTGAACTAGTAACATGATAATTATGGATCAGTTGAAAAACGTGACATTTTCTATAATATCAGTAGGTTTGAGCTATTTTTACTTAACATATTAAGATAGAACATCTTTTCATGAATATTTCCCCGGGTGATTCGCCTTGTGACAATTCTCGGTTAATGAGATATGATCAAAATAATGAAACTAGTCAAATCTGAACATACTGTATTGACGGACTGAAAACACTTCTAAGAAATCAGAACCATTAAAAAAAGTAAAACTATGGGTTGTAGATAAATTTATGAAGAACTAGAATCAATTGGATAGTCCACCAGTTATTTACGGTTTAGAAATAGCGGCCAAAACGGTGAAAACGAGATTGGCTGCCTAAAACAGCCAACATCTCTCAGTGAAATGTGTGATTAAGATATGATAAGCATAAATTAGGATTAATTGGACTTTAAATAAGTAAATTATATAAGTTGATAATTATTTTGGTAAAAACAAATCATCTAGATTATCTACGGTTTAGAAGAAACGATCTAATATACGAGGCATGTCGGGAAAATTCTAAGAATTTGACCATATTTAATTAACGTAAAACTTGATATTTTTATAAAACTCGAGGTGGTATGACCCACTTATTGGGAAACAAGGACTCGTTTACATAATTATAACAATAAGACCCGAGGCTCGACCATCGAATAATATTAAGTTGATGTCATTTGGAGCGTTTCTAGAACCAATAACATGTAAATAATGGATTTGTGCCATAAACGCCCAAAGTACCATTATAGTGGCTATCGGGCCACAAATGGGCTTGAGTTTAGACTTAAAATAAAAGTCCAAAACTGATCTTAAAATGGGATTAGGATAAATGAACACCTATTGGGCCACTAGTAGGCTAGTAATGGGCTTGTTTGTCAATTTTTTTGGATAACACTATATAAATGTTGATTTTCATTTAAAGTTTTGTGAAAACTTTTATAAAACTTATGCAATGTCCAAACCTACTAAATTGAAATATTTACATATTCGTTTGACTTATGTATAGTGTAGATCCTAAGACGCATCTCGTCATTATAGGTCTCGTTCGGTCATATGACGACCGTTGGGCATCTCGTTTTGGAGCAATGAGCGAATGATATCTCGTGAAGTATTGTATCGACTATTGGATATTTGTTCCTCGATAAATGTGTGATAGCTATATCAGGTGAGTCTATAGCCTCACTTTTATATTATCTTGTAAATGATTTTTTAACCCGCGAGGGGGAATACATGCTATTTTATAAAATGAACACAAGTTGTTTTCGGTATGCTGGACCCGAATATGATGATAAATGCCTAAGTACCATTGTCTTATGAAGTCCCTGAATTTCATGAACTGTTAATTACCTTGCGAGGTAAACGCTAATACATTTGATAGAGCTATTTGGTTTGACAGCCTTATCCTAGGGTATGTATCCTTGTGATCACCTGAGAGGGATATAATGTGTTAGCCTCAAAATATTGAGTCAAACAAGAATGTTCGGTCATAGGTTTCTATTGTAATATTTATTAGAACGTTGTAATAAGTAGTTATTTAGTCGTGGTTTACGGGCTTGGATTTAAACTAATTAAAGTCCATAAAGACAAGCCCGGCCCAATATATAGTCCATTAAAGCCCGCATGTGGGTGGACTATATATACTACCCTCCTAGCATGTTAGGAGGGTGGATGGTCATTTGTAACTTCTTTTCTTAATCTAATCTCACCAAGTTAATCATCTCCTCTCTACTTTCTCTCACTACTTTCTCTCTCTAGGAATTCATCTCTTCTTCATCTATTTTCTTTCTTTCTTCATTGCTTAATCATCACAAATTAATGGGACAACATTTGGTATCAATCGCCATGGGGTAGTTTTGTGATTTGTTGTTATTATATTTGATTAGAATGATTTAATCCATAAATCATCTCGAATTTAAATTTTTTTGTGTTTTTCGTGCTCTACTTCTTCATCTACATCTTCTACATAGTTGTAGTAGTGATTTGGTATATTTACTTTGGCTAAAAACACAAAATTTTTGGGTTTTTTGATCATTTTTTGGCTTAAAATCACGTATTGGTTGAGTTTTGTCCGAGAAAAGGGGGATACATTCCGATTGGTGTAATCTGAAAAGGGTTTATTGATTCAGATTGGGATTCCGATCAACATTCCGATTGGACTTCCAACATTCTGACTGGACAACATTATTCCGATTGGCATTCAGATTTGCATTCCGATTGGTGTTTTCCGATTAACTCATTCCGATTGGTGATTCAGATTGGCATTCCGATTGGTGTATTCCGATTAGCTCATTCCAATAACATTCCGATTGGTTATTCCGATAACATTCCGATTGGTTATTCCGATGACATTCCGATTGGTTATTCCGATAACATTCCGATCGGTTATTCCGATGATGTGTTTTGCTAAATTTTGTTTGAGTATTTTTTAGACTTAGCCACCATCTAGACTAGTTTCAGAATATCGTTTCCACGAAGATCAAAAAAAAAAAAAAAAAAAAAAAAAAAAAAAATTCGTCAAGTAAATTCAAATTTTTTCGTCAAGTAAATTCAAATTTTTTCCATACTAGTTTTAGGACATTTCTAGCTCGATTTCAAATTTTGGCGATTACAAAATTTTTGGACTACCGTTTTTGTCGGACTGGAGAATTTATTGTCGGCCTGGAGAAAAATTGCAATTTTCGGAATTTAAACCACAACAACAATCACAACAAATCTACTTAAGATCCATACTCACTTCATCATTACAGAGAATTTTGGGATGGATTCTACTGCAGAATATCGTGTGACGAACAACAACATCATGGTCGCGGGTAATAAAGAGAGACCACCAATGCTTGTGGCTGGTCGATATGCTCAATGGCAATCACGCTTTCTTCGCTATCTTGATACAAGACCTAATGGTGATGCCTTGAGACAATGTATTAACAATGGCCCATATGTTTTTTCTGAAATTGATATTCCTTATACACCAGCCACAGACACATGTCCAGAAGTACCTGCAACAAAGAAAAAGGAAACTTTATCTGACCTTACACCCGAGAAACGTGCTTGGCATGATGCAGAAAAAGAAGCGATCTATATGATCCTAAGTGGAATTGGAGATGATATTTATTCCACAGTCGATGCATGTCCTACAGCACAAGAAATGTGGACGGCCATTGAACGCTTGCAACAAGGAGAGTCTCTCAACAAGCAAGGTGTCAAAACAAACTTGTTTTGGAACTTTGGTAAGTTTACTGCATTGGATGGAGAATCAATTGAGTCCTATTATTCAAGATTTTACAAGATGATGAATGATATGACAAGAAACAACTTGGAAGTATCCACCATGCAAGTCAATGTGCAATTTCTACAACAACTCCAACCAGAGTGGACACGTTTTGTCACTTTGGTGAAACAACAGAAGCAGTTAGACAAGGTAAACTATCACACTCTCTTTGATATCTTGAAACAATTTCAGCATGAAGCAAATGAGATTCGAGCTGAACGAGTTGCAAAGACGGCTAATCCACTTGCTTTATTCACTACCACTCAAAATGTTCAAGATCATCGATCTCGTGCTCCTAAGCCATACTCTAGCCCATCATCCTCACCACGATATTCCACATCATCCAAGTCTTCATCATCCACAAGATCACGCGGCAAAGCACCAAGAGCAACTTCACCACCATCTGAGTCATCATCTGAAGAAGATAGTGATGAAGATCAAGCTCAGAAGAATCGTGAGATGAAACAACAAATTGCTTTCATTATGAAGACTTACCAGAAGATCTACAAACCCACCAACAACAATCTTCGAACATCATCTAACACAAAGAACCGATATGTTGCGAGTCCTCCAAGGTATGACACACGTCGACGTGGTGAAAGTCCTTCTAGGTATGATCGACATAATCCAACGCATGTTGAGGGTTCTGCAAGATATGATCGACAAACTGCAAAGTATGATACTCAGAGGATTGCTGCTGCTACTGGGAATAGGGAAACGGTTGGAAGTCAAGTGGTTCAGCAAAGCGGGATTCAATGTTTTAATTGCCAAGGTTTTGGGCATATGGCAAAGGAATGCAGGAAGCCGAAAAGGGTTAGAGACTCCAGCTATCACAAGGAAAAGATGTTGCTATGCAAAAAGATGGAAGCAGGGGTCAAACTGTCAGCTGAGGAAGGAGCTATGCTTGATGACACTGATGATGAAGCCTCCGACCAGGAATTAGAAGCACATTACTCGTACATGGCACATGTTGAAGAAGTTCTCAAAGTCACTGAAGATGACAATGGTCCTATCTTTGACACTGAGCCAATCGATAAGGTACACACTACTGATGAATATAATTTGTTTGGTGATATTCCTGAGCATAGTGATCTACCCAATGCCATTAATGACACGTGTATGATGGAAACGGTTGATAGCAATACCACACCCGATTCATCAGACATGTGCAATAATGAGTCTGAGGATGATCAACATGCAAATGAATATGATGAAGAGGAACGTATTGCGCTTGCTAATTTAATTGCTACTTTACAAAAAGATGTCACTGAAAATAAAAAGAGTCAAAAGCAATTAAAGAAGGCAAACGCTACGCTCACTCAAAGTTTTGAAGAATGCAAAGCTGCTCTTATCAAATCTACTGAGATGACTGAAAGCTATAGAGATGAGCTCCTTCAGAAAACCAAAGAGCTTGAGGGGTACAAGGGAAGTGCGTTAAAAAGTCAAAAGGACGATTTTGAAAACAAATATAATACCACTCTTGAGTTATTAGCTAAAGAGAAGCGTCAATATAATGTTTTCTTAATGGATGAACGTCAAAAAACGTACCTTGCCAATACCAAAGTTAATGAACTTGAACAAAAGCTCTATGACCACTACTGATTCTGCTAAAATTCTAGAGGATAAGAAACAAGAGGTAGATGCGTTAAAACAAGACTTCAAAAGTAGATATGATAAAGAAACGGAAAAAGTTACGAAACTAGAAGCACAAGTCGACTTTTTGAAGAACGTTGTTTATAAAACGCATGATTCTATTCAATCCGTAAGAATGCTAGCACCTCCATCGATGTTTAAGGGTCAAGCTAGCTTTGCAAGTCCTGAGTACCTTGCCAAAGCTCAAGCTGTGAACCCGCATCTTTATCTTGATGAGACTGAAAGGACAGATCTTGATTGCATGCCTCTAAGTGCCAATAGTGAAGAGACTGCCCTTTGGGATGCTGATAGTCAACCATCAGTTAATAAGGAGTTTGTGAAACCATATAATTATGCTTATGAGAATAGTCTTTATGGTCTGTTCCACAAACAAACTCAGAAATCTCGTGAGGAAGTATTTTTAGAATGCAGGCAAAAGAGAATTCAATGGAAGAAAGCGTTTGCCACTAAGAAAACAAACGTTTCTAAGTTCATCAACTACTTGCCCCTAGATGCTTCTAAAAGCAAGAGTAGGCAGATATTTGGGTTTCTTACTCATTACATAGATAATATTAAGTCCATTATTGATAATGATTGGAAACAACGACAAAATAACGAGTGGAAGAAACCAATTCCTCAAGACATAACTGTGCTTGTCAAACAAATCTTAATACCGAACGCGGCCACACTAAAAGAAAACGTTCTTAAATTCGAAAGCTTAATTCGGTCTGAAATGTTTGATGATTTACAATATGTTGAGTCTCTTGAGAAAGCTATTGATGATCTTCAAATGGACAAGTCCGTTTTTTCTGATGAATATGATTTACTCTTGCAAGAATGCGTTTCTAAAGATATTATGTGTGCTTATTTTACATCTTGTGCTGATATTGATGAATATTCTGAAGTTGCATGCCAATATCTTGATAAGCTCAACGAATGTGAACGTCTTGAAATTGAGCTTTCTAAACATAAAGAAAATGTTGACAAAAAGGCTTTTGAGTTACTTCAACACAAAACTGATTTCCTTCAAAAACATTGTCATTCACTTGAACTTGCTTTGCAAAAAGACGTTGGTCGTTTTCCACATGATAATAAATTGCAAGAAAAACTTTCCCAAACATTTCGAGAAATGAATGAACAGAATTTGGAAATTAAAGAGTTGAAAGCTCAATTACAAGACAGGGACAGAGCGATAGCAGAGTTGCAGAAACTCATTGCTAAAATGGGTGGAAAAATTGTGGAACCTAGCATTAAGAAAAATGTTGTTAGACAACCCAATGCCTCTAAAGAGAATAGATCCTCTATCTTGGGAAAACCATCTGCTTTATCTAATTCCTCGTTTGCAAAACTTGTGTTTGCCCCCAAGATGGATGGAAAGGAAAGGTTACCACAAGCTCAACCCATAAGGAATCATGTAGCACCAAGCGTTAAGCACAATAATGTGATTAAACCAGGGATGTATAGAATGCCCACTAAGCCCACAAACAAAGATACTCACTCGCCTCAGACTTCTAGAAACACTAATATTCGTGTGTCTTCTACTACAGGAATAGTCTCCACTACTAGTGTTAGCCGGCCTCAGCTTAAGAGCACTCAAGAGAATGATAAGGTCTGGAAACACAAGAATCAAGGGAAGATGAAGCAAGTAGAAGAACACCCTAGGATTTTCAATGTTTCTAAGAATAAAACGTCTGTAATCGCGTGTCATGACGATTTGAATGATTCAACTTTGAATGCTATGAATGTGAAATTTGTTTGTGTCAAATGTGGCAAGTGTGCTAATGCTAATCATTCTATGTGTGCTATAAATAAAGTCAAAGGCGTAGATACTAGAACTAAGAAGCAAGTTGCAATGCCTATTAGAGCTAGTAAACCCAAACGCAAAGTGAACCATTCTGGTGCAACCCCCACTAAGAAAAGTAATGCATCAGACTCCACCACTAAGAATCCTAGAAGCAAAATTAAGGAATTATATGAGTCTGCCAGTAAGTCTTGGAAATGGTGGTTTGCTAATCAATGTCCTCCCGGATATAAATGGATGCCTAAAGATAGGACAGAAAATGTGAAAACGAGTGTTAGTTTGCCTTTAAATGTTGATAAGGACACTAATGATTCTACTATCACAACTACTGTGGTATCCAATTTAGCAAATGCTCCATCGTGTTCTAACTCTTCTGCAGGTGATACAAATAATTCTCTTCATAATGGACTCTGGATGCACGAAGCACATGACGGGGAATCTCAAGCTTCTAATTAACTTCGTGGAGAAGTTCCTAGGTACGGTCCGATTCGGAAATGATCAATTTGCACCGATCCTAGGATATGGAGATTTGGTTCAGGGGAATATCACGATTAAAAGGGTATACTACGTCGAAGGGCTCAATCACAATCTTTTCTCGGTTGGTCAATTCTGTGATGCGGATTTGGAAGTTGCTTTCAGAAAGAAAACATGTTTTGTTCGTGATTATGATGGGAATGACTTACTTACCGGTACACGGGGTACTGATCTTTACACAATTTCACTTCAAGACACAACTTCATCAACTCCAATTTACTTCATGGCTAAAGCTTCAACGACTCAGGCATGGTTATGGCATCAACGTCTTTCTCATCTCAACTTTGATACCATTAACTTGCTTTCCAAGAAAGATATTGTGAGAGGCCTTCCAAGCTTGAAATTCATCAAAGATCATCTTTGTTCTTCTTGTGAACTTTGTAAAGCTAAACGAAGTAGCTTCAAAACAAAGACAACACCAAGCTCTAAAGGACGGTTAGATCTTCTTCACATGGATCTGTGTGGTCCAATGCGTGTTCAGAGTATCAATGGAAAAGAAATATATTCTGGTAATTGTCGATGATTACTCAAGGTACACATGGACTCACTTCTTGAGGTCCAAGGATGAAACACCCGACGTTCTCATCAGCTTCCTAAAATTGATACAACGTGGTCTTCAAGCTCAAGTTAAAGTGGTTCGTACTGACAGAGGTACAGAATTTTTGAATTCTAATCTGAGAAAGTATTTTGAAGCCGAAGGGATTGAACATGAAACATCTATTGCTCGAACACCCGAACAAAACGACGTTGTTGAAAGACGAAACCGTACTTTGGTTGAAGCTGCTCGAACATTATTATCCGCTTCAAAACTTCCACTATACTTTTGGGCCGAAGCCGTGTCAACCGCATGCTACACACAAAACCGCTCCTTAATTATCCCAAGACACGAAAAGACACCATATCACATAATTCATGATCGAAAACCTTCACTCAAACACCTTCATGTTTTTGGATGTACTTGCTACATTATACGAGATGGTGAAAATTTGGATAAGATGAAAGAAAAAGGTGATGCATGTATTCTTGTGGGATATGCAACTCAGTCTAAGGGATATAGAGTGTTCAACAAAAGAACAAAATTGATTGTCGAGACAATTCACATCCGATTTGATGAATCTCAAGGAATGGCACTTGAACAAAACAGTTTAAGTCCCGACCCACAACGACAAACGACTTCCGTTCACAACCGCACGGAACTCGAAGCTCAAGACCACAGCAATGAACCGTTAAGTTCAACGCTGGCTCCAGAAAATGTTCCTAGAGCTGATATGACAGTCGACACGACAATTGAAGAGTTGGAAATGTTATATGGACCAATGTATGATGAATATTTCACGGGGGAGAAACAAGTTGTATCGAAGTCTTCCGCTGTCACTCATGATAAGAATGATGATACCAATCATCGTCAACAACTGGATACAACTTCATCTACTTCAACACGGGTTGCTGCAGATTTACCTCCTCAGAATATTACTTCAACAATCGATCCTACAACATCCACAACTACTGTCATTGCTCCAGAGAACACAAATCAAGCAGACAATGCATTATCTGACGAAGACGAATTCATCAACCCATTCGGTACACCGGTACACGAAACTGGAGAGTCTTCTACTCGCCATGTTGATCTGTAAAATATGCATACTTTCTATCAACGACATCCTTCAACACATCATTGGACCCGAGATCATCCTTTGGTTCATGTCATTGGAAACCCTTCACAGCCCGTTCGTACAAGACGACAGCTTCACACTGATGCCGATGTTTGTATGTTCGCACTCGCCATGAGTTCAGCTGAACCGAAAAACATCAAAGAAGCATTAGCTGATCATGCTTGGATTGAATCGATGACAGATGAACTTCAACAATTTGAAAGACTTAAAGTCTGGGAACTTGTTGACAGACCATACGATGTAACACCATTAAATCTTCGATGGATCTGGAAAAACAAGATGGATGAAGAGAACACGATCATCAAGAATAAATCTAGGCTAGTGGCTAAAGGGTATGGACAGAAAGAGGGTATTGATTTCGAAGAATCATTTGCACCAGTAGCTCGAATGGAAGCGGTCAGGATTTTTCTTGCTTATGCTGCACATAAGGGATTCATCGTTTATCAAATGGACGTAAAGACGGCGTTTCTTAACGGTCCTTTGAAGGAAGAAGTTTATGTCACGCAGCCGGAAGGATTCGTCAATCCTCATTATCCTGACAAGGTGTATCGTCTCCACAAAGCACTATATGGACTCAAGCAAGCTCCAAGGGCGTGGTACGACGAGCTCTCGAAATTTCTGGTCTCCAAAGGTTTCCCAAAAGGTTCCATTGATTTAACTTTGTTCACTTATAAATATGGGGATGACATTCTGCTTGTGCAAATTTATGTTGATGACATTATTTTCGGGTCTACAAACCCAAAACTTTCAAAATGGTTTGAAAAAGTAATGCACAGCAGATTTGAAATGTCTATGATGGGTGAACTAAAATTCTTTCTAGGAATTCAAGTTCACCAATCCCTAAGTGGTATCTTCATTAACCAAGCTAAGTATTGTCAAGAGATAATAAAAAAGCATGGTATGACATCATGTGACCCCGTTGGGACACCATTATCAACCACATCCCTAGATGCTGATTTGGAGGGATTACCCATAGATCAAACGAGATATCGTTCCATGATCGGGTCCCTCATGTACTTGACAGCAAGCAGACCTGATATTCATCATGCTACATGCTATTGTGCACGATATCAAGCACGACCCACTGAAAAGCACCTCAAGGAGTTTAAACGGATCTTTCGGTACCTTAAGAATACCATTCACATGGGACTCTGGTATCCGAGGGAAACCGGTTTCTTTCTAACGGCCTATTCAGATTCTGATCATGCAGGGTGTCTTGATACACGTAAAAGTACTTCTGGTGGTGCACAATTTCTAGGTCAAGATAAGCTTGTGGGATGGTCTTCCAAGAAGCAGGATTGCACGTCACTTTCATCAGCCAAAGCGGAGTATGTGTCTCTATCTGCGTGTTGTGCTCAAGTCCTTTGGATGAGAACCCAACTCACGGATTATGGCTTCCATTTTGATAAAGTACCTATGTACTGTGACTCAAAGTCGGCCATAGCCATCTCCTACAATCCGGTTCAGCATTCCCGCACGAAGCACATTGATGTCCGATATCACTTCATTAAGGAACAAGTTGAAAGAGGTGTTGTTGAATTATACTTTGTTGGAACTGATTACCAATTAGCTGACTTGTTTACAAAAGCTCTTTCGAAAGAGAGGTTTGCGTATCTAGTTAGGCAAATTGGTATGAGATGTTTGACTCCAGCAGAACTGGAGGTTCTGGCAAAGAAGCCTGCTTGATTCATCTATCAAACATCTACCTGTAAATATTAATCAAAAAGCAAAATACAAAAGTAAAAAAATCTTTGATAATCCAAAAATATTCTTCTCGACATGTCTTTCAGTATCGATAATATGGACGTACCTAGAAATGTCGCTCAATAACGACACGGGTGTGTACATAAAGCTCGAATGAAAGTTGTAAATATTTTTCAAAACATGTCATTTCTATCTTTTCAAAAGGAAATTGTCTATTTTGGACAATATTTCCAACAACGGGTAGAGCAATCTATCTTGGGTTGAGCTTGTCACAAAACATTCAACGTTTTGAGCTCAACACAATGGCTTGTAATCACTTTCAGATTGCAACCCGGATCTAAATTCACGGGGGAGTGTACGCTTTTGTACTCTTACCCTTAGCAAAAGAAGTTAAATCTTCTTACACTTGAGTGGATTCGTCAAGACATTCAAACTCTATGAACTCAAGTTTATGCTTTAGAAAAACCTTTTCGTCAAAAAGAATTGATTTTTCAAAAAGCGTTGAACACAATTTTTTCAAGAATATCTTAATGATTTTCAAAATCTTTCAAAAATTGTGTGTTCAACAACTCCTATCCTCAAAAGTTTAATGTGGATCAAATACTCGTAATGACAATTCCATTGGATCAATTTTTGAGGGGGAGCAATTCAACTTCATGCAAAAGATTAACACATCTTTCTCCCGAAGATTTTCAAGACTATTTTTCAAAATATATTTTAATCAAATTTGGTATCTCTAATATCAAAAGATTTTATATATTAGAGATAGGGGGAGAAAATGTGATTAAAATGTGATCTATAAGACTCAAGCACTTTAACTCTTACCCACATGTGCGAAACACTTTCGATTATCGATGCACATGTGAAGGGGGAGCATTTCTGAAACGACAAAACTAGCAAGGTGTTAAATGCTTTTCAAACACTTTGTTAGAATTTAAAGTGGTTTCATGGTTACGATCTAATACCCACAACATCTTTAATTCACGACGTTATTGGTGTCAAAAGGGTGGTTAGGTTTAAGTCCTATGATCCAACCAGAACCGGAGGGATCTTCCCAGGGACAATCCAATAGATTATTAGAAGTCCTTAGGAAAGATGGAGTAGAATGTGAACGTAGCAGAATGCCGACTAAGTACTGATGCTAGCACTAGAACAATCACAACAAGGTGTTAGTAATGATGTCTTGGTAAGCATTGAAGGGGTTGAAGAATGAAAAAGAAATGTAAGGATAAAGGGTGTAAAGAAAGAAGCCCTCCATACAACTTAGGCAGAAACCGGGTCAACCCATCATGAAGACAAACTCATCATGGACCCAGTGATGTGAAGCACAACCCTTTCCTAGCTACTCAGGCTTCTCTCAAAAGAAGCTTGTTTTATTGTCACGGAGATCAACACGACTTCTATTGACCTTCTCATTCCGAGATAGTTGATATTGAATAGGTGGCATCTGCTCCAGCCTCCGACCACTAAAAGTGCACAAATCGAGTCTAGAGCCAAGAGATCAATCAAATCTCGTTAGGACACACGGATGAAGATCAAGAGAGTCCTACGCTATATCCTTGCGATATTGCTAGAACACTCAGAGTGATACTACTTAGTATTCACAATGATGAGTGGAAATCCTTCCAGTGTTAACATCAAACAGCACTGCGGTAGGTCATATGCAAGATTCTTTATGAATTGAACATATGTAAAACTGAAAAGCAACAGTGGTTTGATTCTGAATTGATTCAAACTCGTTTCAGGTTTCTACGCAATATCTTTATGGTCTTGCCAGAACATTCAGAGTGATATTCATTAATATTCACATTGACGAATGGAAATCCTTCTAGCGTCAACATCAAACAGCGCTACGGTAGGTGACTTGTGAGATTCTTATGAATCAAACTTGTGTCAACTGGAAAGCAACAATGGTAAGATTCGTTAAGAATCAAACTTGTTCCAGGAATTTGAATTGACGACTTTAATCAAGCGGATATCTATCCAATTGATTCACTCTTTATGTTCGCAGTCTTGCTTTGAGACGGTCGAGTAAAGAGAACGGCTAGTACAGCCGCGAAACCCTGTCAAGGAGATTCTTAATTGAATCTACCTGATCACAGGTACGATATTTAATATCGTATAACGGTCTTCACCGACCGGAGGTAAAACGCTACCGATTTAGGACGAATGTCAAAGCCATTCAGTCCGTGTCTATGTTTTGTCTCGAGAAGGTGGCGTCACGGTGTACTCGGCAAAGTCAAAGATTCACAACCACATATTCATGCCCAAAGACTTATCCAACAATTGATAGTGTGAGCATGTGGACAAAGACACAAGATCGCAAGATGGCAATGACAAGTCAAGGATGATTTGAAGATCTCAAGACTAAAAGACAAAGTCGAAAGACAACAACAAAGGCTCAAAGATCACAGCATGAAGGAACAAAACTACTGTTACACGTTCAAGACTCATTTATGACGAAATTCATAAATCTCCATTGGAATCCAAATATCAAAGAGGAATGACCTCACATTAGGGGAGATTGTTAGCCTCAAAATATTGAGTCAAACAAGAATGTTCGGTCATAGGTTTCTATTGTAATATTTATTAGAACGTTGTAATAAGTAGTTATTTAGTCGTGGTTTACGGGCTTGGATTTAAACTAATTAAAGTCCATAAAGACAAGCCCGGCCCAATATATAGTCCATTAAAGCCCGCATGTGGGTGGACTATATATACTACCCTCCTAGCATGTTAGGAGGGTGGATGGTCATTTGTAACTTCTTTTCTTAATCTAATCTCACCAAGTTAATCATCTCCTCTCTACTTTCTCTCACTACTTTCTCTCTCTAGGAATTCATCTCTTCTTCATCTATTTTCTTTCTTTCTTCATTGCTTAATCATCACAAATTAATGGGACAACATAATGTATAAGAGGTCGTTGGTATATGACAATATTACCTGTTGTAGGGGCGCCGTAAGTGACTTGGTTTGACGTGTTGGTTAACGTTCAGTTGCATGAGCTTAAGGCATTTATCGATATATATATGACTTGTCTGTGTGACAAGCCTGAGATGATTAAAAATTCTTGTGTTCAAATGATGATTTGCAAAACCTATAGATTCACTCAACCATTGTGTTGATGATTTTAAGCATGTATTTCAGGTAATCAAGAT
Source organism: Glebionis coronaria (assembly GCA_025667525.1). Classification (NCBI taxonomy): domain Eukaryota; kingdom Viridiplantae; phylum Streptophyta; class Magnoliopsida; order Asterales; family Asteraceae; genus Glebionis; species Glebionis coronaria. Next base: position 512,101,143 of record CM046879.1, on the reverse strand, counting down.
GATAGCAGTGGAGCATGTGAGGAGGGAGTTGGTGCTTACTTGTCTAAAGTTTATATTATTTTCCATCCTTTGAAATGAATAAATGACCTTTAAGTCTTTGATGAATGTGATATATTGGTAACGATTTTTGGGACTAAGCCCTACTCTGATTTTATATATCGGGATGGGAAACACTTTTAGACAATGTTGTATATTATTTTAACGTCTCTTTTGAGGTCGTTGTCTATGATTGTGTGTGATGTGCTATGAGTAGCGCCCCGAAGTGGTATTTCGCTGCGTGGTAATTTGGGGGTGTTACAAATTGGTAATCAGAGCCACAAGTTATAGAGAACTAGGACGATTTTGAAAAAACTAAACTATAACTTTGGTGTGTTCTAAAAAGTTTTAAGCACGCAACTACTCCGCATGACTCCGGTAAAGTTATTCTTGTATTATTTTTTGATTGATTGTGATTATGTGAACCTATGTGTATGTAGGAATGGTAATATGTATATGTATGAATATACGTTGGTATTTAAAGGCATTGCACGTGAAGCAATGGTCTTTGAATGATTGTCGTACATTTTATAATACGGTTTTGTATCGGATTTGGCCTCACCGCAAATCACCGATCTTGATGATTATGTATTATCCGATTACGAGTATGAAACTCATTTGATACTTTGAGTATGTATATATTCTTTCGTAAGCTATCGCATATCGACTTCTTTAAGTTCGATTGTTATCATCGTATCGTGATGTGCCATTTTAGGACATCTCCTTTCGAAACGTAATTGATTGATGTGATATTCGTGTTACGAGTAATTCTTCTGATTTTTAAGAATCATTTACCCGAGGCGACATGTTCTATGTAATGCGACGTGTGATTTGATTTTATATGACTACATTTTATTGGTGAAAAGGAGGATGCCAATGTTGGACCCAAATTATATATGAGTCCAAACCAACTATATAGTTGGGTACAACAATGATATGCTCATAGTAGTCATTCGGTTGGGTGACTTAATACCATGTATCTAAATGGAATGGGACATTTAGATATAGATATTTTAACTCGCCCAACTATGAATCGTTTAAGGTTGTCTTATTGAAATGGGTTGGGACATTTGAATAAGAAAATTTTAAACCACTAGACCTTAGATTGTCGTGTTTTCCTTATTCAAATGGAATGGGACGTATGAATACGGAAATCATGAAGTAAGTTTATTGACACCTTGTATTTACTATGGTATTTGGATATGATATCGTGTTGAGAGGTAGTAATACTTGAGTAGGATGACTTATAATTGTCTTGTTGAAATGGATTAGGACGCCTTTTTATTTGAACAAGGAAGTTATAAGTTCCCGGACGGTAAATTTATAAACTCTTGTATACATGAAAGGGGACGCCTTTTGATGAAGACAAAGAGTTATGAATGAGTGGGCTCAAGTATGTCTGGCTTGATTTGTGGATGTTTGGTGTGCGTACGTCTTCCTTCGAATCGTGTTTCGTTGGTGTGAATCCTTCAGTGTCGTCGTCATTATGATGATCGTCGATTATCATCTATGTACGAGTAACCCGTTGGACTTCTCTCGAGTTACAATTTATTTCGATGGACCATTTCTAATGTGTCTCGATGATCGCGAGCTTTATAAGCTAACCGTTAAGAACCGTTGACCGTTCCGAGAATATGAGACTTGTTTAAGCGTCACCAGGATTTATGCGTGTACTTGTGGATTGACCGAGGATCAAGTTATCAACAGCGACTTATCGTGGATGTGAAGATTTTGTAATTTTACTTGCTATTATCGAAGGGTTCATTCAAGGTTTTCTCAATGATCAACAATGGAGATTTATATTCGATATTTATGTTCGACCTTTGCTTTTTAGGTACTTATATGGTATGTGATCCAGTCGAATGATCGTAAGTTGTGCGAACTTGAGACGACATTGTCCAATGACGTCCGATCATGGAGAACGTGTACCATATATTATCTTTTAACCTTCCTTGGAAACCTAGATGATGACTTGCTTGTTTTTCACTCTTCACTGTTAGACTGAAGACTTTTGAGACGAATTAGGCGTCGGGACATCGCTTCCTAAAGGGTTAGATGATGTAATAACCCGAACTTTAAAATCAACATTTATACTGAGATTTAATCTTATTTCTAATATTTGGACCAATAATTATTACTCCACTTTTATTGGTCATGTTCGTTCGACGAATAATATAGATTTCTCGGCTAACCGGCGAGGTTAAGGTTTCAAAGTATCGAATATGTGTCGTTTATTATTTATCGGTAAAGTATATGTCAATCATCGACCTTAATATCCTCGTAATGACATAGAAATATTTTCTATTGTCGTCATTTTTATTTGTCATTTTACGAGCATTATTAGTTATTTACGTTAAACCTTTTGGTACCATTCGTTCATATAACGCGTTAACATTTATTAAATTATAAACCCTCATTTATTTATCGAAATATAAAAGTTCTCCAAATGTCGACATTTTTATTTCATATTGAGCGTTTATTTTTCGTGTTTAACACGTATCTTTCAAATCGAGTAACTTTTAAAATATCGAGTGTCGATAATACCCGCTATAACTTTAAAGATAAACAAAAATCATTAATTATAAACTTATCCACACACCAAGAGACGTGTCTTGGTTTTATAACACTCCAACATGCACATTGCATGCCTACACACGTGTCTTATGAAATTGCATAACTTATTGTCTTAATTTTCAAAAGACATACTACTAGTCTATATTTTCTTGGTTAAAAAAAATGCATACAACCCTTGGGCTCTGTTCTTGTTGCCGTGGGATACCAACCAACATCAAGCACATTATAAAATTGTTTTTTTACTAGTTCTTATATATTAAGGATGAAGAGAGCTTGATTTTTGGTTCCATATCTTGATAATTATCATCAAGCGTATATATAAACATAAATGGTGGTTTTGAGGCTGAGACATAAGATGGTCTTTCATGTGCTTTGATCATGGGTATAAAAACTATTTAGATGATTTGATTATTGGTTTGAACCAAGGAGCTTTGAGATGGCCTTATTGTTATGATGATTTCTTCATCTATCCATTGTAAGGATCATTTGATTACTTTCTTGTAATCTTTGATTTCTATATTATTTTTGTAATCATGTGTTAAGTATTTTACTACTGATTATATCTATGTAATAGTGGATTATGGGTTTTGTGACATTGTATATAAATTTGTGATGGTTTAAAAGTGATAGATAAGCCCAAGGATTGAACTAGTAACATGATAATTATGGATCAGTTGAAAAACGTGACATTTTCTATAATATCAGTAGGTTTGAGCTATTTTTACTTAACATATTAAGATAGAACATCTTTTCATGAATATTTCCCCGGGTGATTCGCCTTGTGACGATTCTCGGTTAATGAGATATGATCAAAATAATGAAACTAGTCAAATCTGAACATACTATATTGACGGACTAAAAACACTTCTAAGAAATCAGAACCATTAAAAAAAGTAAAACTATGGGTTGTAGATAAATTTATGAAGAACTAGAATTAATTGGATAGTCCACAAATTATTTACGGTTTAGAAATGGCGGCCAAAACGGTGAAAACGAGATTGGCTGCCTAAAACAGCCAACATCTCTCAGTGAGGAAATGTGTGATTAAGATATGATAAGCATAAATTAGGATTAATTGGACTTTAAATAAGTAAATTATATAAGTTGATAATTATTTTGGTAAAAACAAATCATCTAGATTATCTACGGTTTAGGAGAAACGATCTAATATACGAGGCATGTCGGGAAAATTCTAAGAATTTGACCATATTTAATTAACGTAAAACTTGATATTTTTATAAAACTCGAGGTGGTATGACCCACTTATTGGGAAACAAGGACTCATTTACATAATTATAACAATAAGACCCGAGGCTCGACCATCGAATAATATTAAGTTGATGTCATTTGGAGCGTTTCTAGAACCAATAACATGTAAATAATGGATTTGTGCCATAAACGCCCAAAGTACCATTATAGTGGCTATCGGGCCACAAATGGGCTTGAGTTTAGACTTAAAATAAAAGTCCAAAACTGATCTTAAAATGGGATTAGGATAAATGAACACCTATTGGGCCACTAGTAGGCTAGTAATGGGCTTGTTTGTCAATTTTTTTGGATAACACTGTATAAATGTTGATTTTCATTTTAAAGTTTTGTGAAAACTTTTATAAAACTTATGCAATGTCCAAACCTACTAAAGTGAAATATTTACATATTCGTTTGACTTATGTATAGTGTAGATCCTAAGACACATCTCGTCATTATAGGTCTCGTTCGGTCATATGACGACCGTTGGGCATCTCGTTTTTGAGCAATGAGCGAATGATATCTCGTGAAGTATTGTATCGACTATTGGATATTTGTTCCTCGATAAATGTATGATAGCTATATCAGGTGAGTCTATAGCCTCACTTTTATATTATCTTGTAAATGATTTTTTAACCCGCGAGGGGGAATACATGCTATTTTATAAAATGAACACAAGTTGTTTTCGGTATGCTGGACCCGAATATGATGATAAATGCTTAAGTACCATTGTCTTATGAAGTCCCTGAATTTCATGAACTGTTAATTACCTTGCGAGGTAAACGCTAATACATTTGATAGATCTATTTGGTTTGACAGCCTTATCCTAGGGTATGTATCCTTGTAATCACCTGAGAGGGATATAATGTATAAGAGGTCGTTGGTATATGACAATATTACCTGTTGTAGGGGCGCCGTAAGTGACTCGGTTTGACGTGTTGGTTAACGTTCAGTTGCATGAGCTTAAGGCATTTATCGATATATATATATATGACTTGTCTGTGTGACAAGCCTGAGATGATTAAAAATTCTTGTGTTCAAATGATGATTTGCAAAACCTATAGATTCACTCAACCGTTGTGTTGATGATTTTAAGCATGTATTTCAGGTAATCAAGATGATAGCAGTGGAGCATGTGAGGAGGGAGTTGGTGCTTACTTGTCTAAAGTTTATATTATTTTCCATTCTTTGAAATGAATAAATGACCTTTAAGTCTTTGATGAATGTGGTGTATTGGTAACGATTTTTGGGACTAAACGCTACTCTGATTTTATATATCGGGATGGGAAACACTTTTAGACAATGTTGTATATTATTTTAACGTCTCTTTTGAGGTCGTTGTCTATGATTGTGTGTGATGTGCTATGAGTAGCGCCCCAAAGTGGTATTTCGCTACGTGGTAATTTGGGGGTGTTACAAATTTGAGTATTAACTTAATTATAAGTGCTTATTTCATAAATAATCTACATTCTAGAAGGATTTTTAACTTTAATTAATTTTATAATTTAGCTCATCGTATTTTAAATAATTTTTTTATTTTGTAAATTTGTTTCATTTACTTGGTACTTGGTGAAATATAATATGTCTAAATATTTTTGTACTCTTTTTAATAAGAAAGTGGCGTAATTGCATTAGCAATCACATCACGCAATGGCCTTTGGGACTTTCTCAAGCTAAGAGTAAGACATTGGATTCAGAAGAATTGACATTTCTTGCAGACCCGGGAGCAGCAGAAAATGAAGGCATTCAGATAATCTCTACTTCAAATGCAACATATCAAGCTAGTAGAAAGAAAAGAAACACTCATGTAAAGGCAATAGTCAGTACTCACTAAATAACTTGAGAGAGAGAAAGAAAAGAAATCTTAAATTATAAAGTAAATATTTGCTAAATATGTCCACCTCACATTGTTTAGGGGAAAGGTTTAAACCCCGCACATTCCATGAAGCAACATTAAACATAGAGGCTTGTAGTTACGGGAGTGTTTGCCCCTCACAAAACGTATTTTGAAACCAATATTGTACGATTATATTATTTTTTTGTTTTATTAATGCTAAATGAATCGAATTTAGTTTTGACTTATAGTTTTTGTTTGTTTTACTCTATACATATGTTTTTATTGATGAGTTTTATTATAAAAAAATAGTTTTATACACATTCGAGCTTTTCAAGGCAAGCTCATGCTTTGATCAAGCCTTCTCAAGTCAAGCTCAAGCTTAGATTGTTAAAGCTTGACAAGCTATCAAGTTAAGCTCAAGCCAAGAATTGTTTTATCAAGTCAAGCGCAAGCCTTATAAAGCTTGAACTCGACTCGACTCGATTGCACCCGAAAGCAAATGTTTTACTGTTCAAACAAAGTCAAAAGGTGCGTTCTTTTTACTAAAAAAATAGGGTTGCGTTTGATTTATTTATTATTTAATTGTCTTCCTTGATTTGCATTCAATCATCCAGCCTAATATAAAGAAGCAGAAAATAATTCTAGAACGCGGGCCTAAACATTATAAATGGGCTGAAATATAACTAAGGACTAATATGATATAATGTCATTTAATACGCCCCCGCAGTTGGAGCGGGAGGAGGTCGAACGCTCAAACTGGATCGAAAATCTTCAAACAAGGCAGAGGGAAGACCCTTGGTAAAATATCCACATAATGATAACGAGACATAACATGAAGAACGCACACTGTGCCAGTAGTAACCATGTCACGAACAAAATGGATGTCGATCTCAATGTGTTTTGTGCGCTGATGTTGTACCGGGTTAGCAGACATATAGATAGCACTCACGTTGTCACAGTAGACTAATGTAGCAGAAGATAAAGGGCAGTGGAGCTCTCGGAGTAGATTACGAACCCAGGCTGTCTCGGCAACAACAATAGCTACACCTCGATATTCAGCTTCAGCACTAGATCGAGAAAGAGTGTGCTGGCGTTTAGATGACCAATATAAGAGATTATCACCAAAAAATACACAATAACTGGAAGTAGATCGGCGAGTCGACGGGCAGCCTGCCCAGTCTGCATCAGTATAACCAACCAAGGAAGTAGTAGCAGAAGCATATAAGTGTAGACCATAGTCCAGTGTCCCCTGAACATAGCGCAAGATCCGTTTGAGAGCTGCAAAGTAAGGCTCACGAGGATCGTGCATATATAAACAAACTTGCTAAACTGCATAAGACAAATCTGGACGAGTAAAGGTGAGATACTGAAGACCACCTGTGAGACTGCGATATAAAGTAGGATCCTGAACAGGCACGCCTTCCGGACCCAGTTTAGACTCTATATCAACAGGTGTCCGGGAGGGATTACAAGAAACCATGTGAGCACGCTCAATAAGCTGAAGAGCATATTTCTTCTGAGATAAGAACAAGCCTGTAGAGCGGCGAGTAGCTGAGATACCAAGAAGATAGTTTAGTGCCCCAAGATCTGTCATGTCAAACTCACAATGTGGAGACCCAATAATTTGTTGTGGAAGGCTGTTGGATGAAGCTATAAGAATGATATCATCCACATATATAAGTAGGTAAGCGACTTCTGAGCCTTGTCGATAAATAAATAGTGAAAAGTCGCAACGACTGTGATAAAAACCTACTCTAGTAGCATAACCTACAAACCGTTGAAACCAAGCTCGAGGTGGTTGCTTAAGTCTATATAAAGATTTCTGCAAAAGACAAACATGGTGAAGGTACCTAGAGTCAACAAAACCTAGGGGTTGATGCATGTAAACAGTCTCTAATAAATCACCGTTAAGAAATGCATTCTTAACGTCAAACTGGTGAATAGGACATCCACGGGACACAGCAAGGCTAAGAACAGTCCTAATTGTTGCAGGTTTGACAACCAGACTGAAAGTCTCATCACAGTCAACACCTAATCGTTGACTACTTCCATTAGCAACCAGACGGGCCTTATATCGGTTGAGGAACCCGTCAGCATGAAACTTATGCTTAAATAACCACATAGAACTAACCATGTTAACACCGGATGGCCTTGGTACAAGAACCCAAGTACCATTCTTAATTAACGCATTATACTCATCATACATTGCATTACGCCACTAGGGATCTTTAAGGGCGACAAAAGGAGATTTAGGAAGAGGAGAAATGGCGGACGTGGTAAGAGAATAATGAGGATTGGGTTTGACAATACCCGACTGAGAACGTGTGGTCATGGTGTGAGTATGAGTGGCTTCAGGAAGAGGATCGGGAATAGGTGTCGCGGGTAGGTGGATTTCAGGATGGGTTGGGCTATGAGGCATTGGACCAGGTGATGGAGAATCATAAGGGAGTGGGCTGTTAGGAATAGTGATGGGGTGGGTCGTTGTATTAAGGGTGGTCGTGGGGGGTGGATTTACCGGATTGGGATGGTTGGCGGCAAGAGGTAGGAGAGGGAAGAGCATAGGATCGAGAAAAGTGTAACACGGTGTATTGGTAGGGGTCATGGATTTATAAGGGAATTGTGTTTCGTCAAAGGTTACGTGACGAGAAATGAGAATTTTATTGGTTTCGAGATCTAGACACTGAAAACCGCGGTGATTTGCTGGGTAGCCCAAGAAGATACATGGAGTGGCTCGGGGTGCAAGTTTATGAGGTGAGTGTAGGTGAGGGTAGCAAAGGCATCCAAAGATGCGAAGCTGGGAATAGTCGGGTGTTTTATTGAATAGACGGGTAAAGGGAATTTCTTTATGTATTGCTCTAGAAGGGAGAATGTTGAGAAGATATGTGGCCATATGAAGAGCTTCGACCCAAAAGGAAGGGGGAAGGTGTGATTGAAAAAGGAGAGTGTGAATGGTGTTATTAATTGTACGGATCATGCGTTCGGCTTTGCCATTTTGTTGTGAGGTTTTAGGGCATGCGAAACGAAATTGGATGCCATTTTTAAGGAAGAGATTATGAAGTTGGGTGTTATCTAACTCACCACCATGATCACAATGAAAACTTTTGATTTCACATTTAAATTGATTTTTAATATACTTACGAAAATGCAAAAAATTGTCAAACATATCAGACTTGTTGCGAAGGGGATAAATCCATAGATAGTGAGAAAAATGGTCAAGAAACAAGACATAATATTTAAAACCACTAGAGCTAACAATGAGAGATGTCCATAAATCAGAATGGATAATATCAAAACAATGTTCAACAATAGAGTCAGAAGTATGAAAGGGAAGCTTCACATGTTTGCCGAGCTGACAAGCATGACAAATATGTGGAGACTTTGTTTTATTACAAGAAATAAAATTACGAGAAGCAAGAAAACGCAACACTTCATCACCTGGATGACCAAGGCGTTGATGCCACGTGGTGGAGCTAGTAGAAATGAAAGCAGTTGGGACAGTTGACGGCTTGGTAACTGGATAGAGGTCGCCCGAGCTGTCACATCGCATGAGGATATGACGAGTCGCGAAATCTTTCACAGAAAAACCAAACGCGTCAAATTCGGTAGTACAATTGTTATCTCTAGTAAACTGACGGAACAGAAATTAGATTTTTTATGATGTTAAGGGTTACAAGGACATTATGAAGATGTAAAGGGCGATGAGCGGAGGGAATAATACTATGACTTGTGTTGGTGACAGGAATACAATTTCCGTTACCAACGTAGATATATGGGTATATGCGTTTATTAAAAATACTACCTAAATTACTTGTATGAGAATTTAAGTGAGAGGAAGCACCTTTATCGATATGCCATGTGGGATCCTGTGATGTCACTGTGCTAAAGGCACTTGGAAGTGCGGTGGCTTGAGACCCGTATTGACTCGGAGGAGGACCAAGAATACCTTGACCAGGATGCGCGGGGGCTGCTTGAGAATACTGTTGTTGTTGCCGAGTATTATACGAACTTCGAGTGCCTTGTATTTTATCTTCACGAGTGTACATACCATTTACCATAATGTTGTTAGACACTTAATCCCAATATTAAAACAAACATTCACTAATTGAACTGGTCGACAATTTACGAGTAAATATCGCTTATTAAAATAATGTTTTTTAGAAACCTTCAATTAATTATATATAAGAATATATCTTATGCCAATATCTTCAGCCGCAACAACTCAAAAACCAAGGAATAATATTTCCTTGTTTCTGACATCAACTAATGAATCAAAAAACAAGAGATAATGTAAAGAATGCCTTTATTTTTCTTCTTGCTGTTTCCCTTTCTTCGTAATTCTGTTGTAATCCTTTTTTTATAGCTGAAACAGTAAATACAGAGAGGGAGAAGATATGAAAGAAAATTAAAAAAGGATCGATATTGCTCTTGATACCATATTGGAAGTTTAATTGTCTTCCTTGATTTGCATTCAATCATCCAGCCTAATATAAAAATACAGAAGATAATTCTAAAACATAGGCCTAAACATTATAAATGGGCTTGATATAATGTCATTTAATATTATTTGCTACAAGCTTACAAAAGAAAAAGGTGCGTTTGATTTGCTACAGCCCAAATAAACTTGGTTCGTTTGATTTAACGAATAACCAAATAGATTTCGTTTGATTCAAAGTAGTCATGTTATTATTTTAAAGGTCCATTCGTTACATAGTGACTGTCAATTGTGAACGTGATTTGGGCTGTTTTTTTCATAGGCCCAATAATTCTGGACTGTTGGCAACCGTTGATTGCCGTGGGCTCATAAAGGGCCAATTCACGTGTTCCGAAGGTTATACATATATGATTCGTGATACGAATCATATATAATTTTGGGAGCCAAAAAAAATTCTTCAAAAGTATATACATGTGTCATTTGTTAGAAAAATGATTTAATTTTTTTCGCGATAATATGTTTCGTTTTGCGTAATGATAAACAGTTTGTGAGATATTTAATTTTAAAAAGAATGATGAAAATTTGTTTTTTTTATAAATGAAATGATATGATCAGTTGATTGTGTCTACGATAAACAAGGAGTATTGAACTTTGTCTATTGGCTCTATAGTTTGACATCTAGTAAGTTCGATTAATTGAGGAGTTAAATTTTAGAAAGAGTATTCAGATAATTTTATTTATTTTGAATGATTGGAGTAGTTTGGTTAAAAAGAAGAAGTACTTAGGGCATCCACTATGTTAAACTTTTAAAAAAGTTTATAATTAAATTTTGTCATTAATTTTTAAACGTTTTAGTTTTATAAATCTATCCTCAATATGGTTAAACCTTTTAATATTTTATAAACCTATCACATAAACACATGCATTAAATTATGAAAAGGTTCAATATCTTAGACCTCTTCATAAAAACCAAGTTTGAAATGGATGCTTATCATGGTGAACAAGTTTTTAGACCTCTTTAAGATTTTATAAACCTCTTTATAAACCATAGTGGATGCTCTTAGATATCGTTGGAAGTTTGTGTAATTTACGAGTTATTTGGTTAATTTTGCTAGTTTAGTTTTGTTGGTTAAAAGTGTTTTTTTCGCACTACTGCTACTATTTCTTATATCTCTTTTAATACTTTAAAATAAAATTTTTATCTTTAAATACTTGTTAAGTGAGAGTCGGTGTAATTTACGTTTTCTTCGGACTACGAACTACGGCTACTACTTCTCATATCTCTTTTAATATATTTGTAATAAAATTGTCTGGATACTAGTTTGCTTATTATTGCTATGATTAGCGATTTATATACTTGTTAACTGGCAGTGTTTATTGTTGCTATGTTTAGTATTGTGAATTAGTTTAAAAATAGTTTCTAAAAAAGTTATAAAAAATTTTGTAATCAATAAAATTATTTTCTTATTAAATTTTAATACCCATTATATATTTTATTTTCTTTAATAAATTTAAATTGTTTAAATTGTAATAATATTTAGATTGCCTTCAATTAAATTAGTTGTCTTAATTTTTCCATTTGTGTTATTAGAATTTAGAAAATCAAAGATCAAAATCTTTGAAAATTCGCTCTTTGAATCCAAATTAAAACGAGAGTTTCAGTTCACATTTCTTCGAGGATAAACGACCGAGAATCACTTCTCGTAAATATCTTATTTGTGAGTTTTTCTAAGTTATTCTTTTTCTTAAATGAAATTCTTGTTGAATTCACCTATAACGTAAATATCGTATTTGTGGTTTATTGTCACAAACTTTTATCTACTTTGTAATGTAACTCGTATATTTTATTATTCAAATTTCACATAGTGTTAGTTACATGATATCGTTGTTAAGGTATTTTAGTTATGATAAATCGAATAAGTTAAAGTCTACATTGTGTGAAGTATTGTGTACAATGCAAGTACTATGCGAAGTATAACGTATAACACGCACTTTGTTATTCAACATTTATTTAAAGCAAGTTAACTATTATCCTCACAACATGGTTCCGAAAGCTTTCAAAGAAAGTTTGAAAATGACAAGTGATTTTGTAGTTTAACATTAGGTCAACTTTTTTGTCAAACTATGCTCAAACTTTCCTGGATAACATGTCACTTTCCTGGATAACATGTCACCAGGGAAAGTTTTGAAATCCTTTGAGGAAAACACCTTTCCAAAAATATTTTCAAGACTATCTATTTGTAGAAAACTAGAAGGGGTTGAATAGTTTTTACCGATTAATTTTAATTACTTTAAATTTTTTTTTGTGATTTAGATATAGACGAAGTGTCAATAACAAGGTAATAGACTTGAAATAATAAAGAAACAAACCACAATGCACAATGATTTATAGTGGTTCGGCCTAGCAAGATCTCACTTATTTTGCCCCTACTTTCACTCCTTAAGTATCCACTCGAGAGTTCTACTTCACTAGTAAATGAATCTCCTTTACACCGGCGGAGAAACCTTCATACTTAAGCTTACAATGTTTAACAACACTTAAGCTAGAATGTCGTGTTCTTTACAAAGGCACAACAACGCCTTGTTCACTATACACTTGTGGTTTATAACATCAACCACACTATTTATTATACAAGTAGATGGAAGAATGGGTACAACAATGGTGATTGTGTAGGTAACACTTAACACATTCACACAAAGTGAAGCCTTGAAGGATCAAAGCTTAGAGTTGAGATTTCTCGTGACCGATCTTGATATTAACAAGGATCTAAATCACAAGTAAGAAGAGTGTAGATAAGAGAGATTAGAGAGTTAGAATATGTACTAAGATTATAGAGAGAACAGATAAAAATGGGGTGAAGATTAAGCTTAGACAAGCTTGGTATTTATAGGCACTCATCAGACATGGCCGAAACCCGTCGGCCCCTTTATCCAGGGGTCCGACAGGTCTGACTTTTGTAGCCTCATAAATATTTTTCCAATATCATAAGCAACCATTGCATTTGTCATAGTTTGACTTTATATATATGAAAAATGTCAAAGGTAACATTTTGGGCCATTTTGTTTTTCCATTTCTTGTTTGTATATTTGTGTAAACTTTATAAAAAGTTAAGTGCATAAGTTCATGGACCTAAAAGACTTTATATGTTACATATAATTAAAATATAAAATATGTTTGATGTTTTGTTATTAACAAAACGTTAAGTATGTGATATGAGTGATTTTACTCATATCATTTGTATCTAAAAACAAACAATAAATGCATAAAATGTATAAATATGTCCTTGTATATGTGTTTTTGTTGTTTAATGTATGTAGGTACCAAAGTTCATGAAAACCGGCAAAATCGACACGGGTTTTGAAGAAAAGATCAACAAAGCCAATTATGAGTCCGTTTTTAGTGGATTTAACTCTATCAAAGTTATTTGGGCCTTGTGGGTCCCACATTTTGTTAATGGGCCCAAAAGCCCAATTGTGGAAAAAAGTTATCTTCTTAAACCCATTAACCCAAAACCAAAAAGCCCATTACACCTTATTATGATACGGAATGAGTGAATATGGGCCAAAAGTCCATTGTCATACTAAACAATGAGATGTGAACGAGTGTATGGGCTTCAAAACCCATTAAGGTATTTCTTAACTATGAACGGTTATAAGTTATTTACTCACGCTGGTCAACGTAATAAAACTCACACACATTTTCGATACTTACAAAGTTAACTCACTTTCTCTCTCTCACCAAAGAAAATAACCAGATTCATCTCCACCCAAACCCAAGTTCATAATCCAATTTTGGGGCTTTTTGATCTAGAGCGCGTGATTATACACGCGTCTCTAATTAATTCACAAGAAAGTCGGACTAAGAAGATGCCCTTATCAGTGTGACGTGGCTCTCTTCCCTGCTCTGATTGGCCAAGACACCTCACCTTCCCTCAATCATCCAATAAGAGATGGAAACATCAACATTCAACAAGCACAACTAGCACACATGATTGCTATGTTGGCAAGCTGTGTGTTAGTGTGCTATTATCAGCCGTAGATCAAAAGAGAAGGAAGAGAAAGAAGGGATCAATGGCCAAAAATCAAGATGCTTCCTCAACAACTTTCACCAGCAAGGCTAGGGGGTTGGCCTATAAAAACCCCCAATATTTCTGTAATATGCATCCCATTTTTTTTACTTAATGTTATTATGCTAAATTAGGTTTACGATTATAGTTGTAATTTACTTTTCTTAGTATTGTAATCTGTTTTTAAAATTAATAAAAAGTTATTTTGAGATTAAATTGTTTCGATTTAATTACTGTTAAAGTTTATTTCAATTTTCCTTTCGTTGACCTAAATTGGTATAATATTGAATATATTTGATTAAGCTAAATAATAGCTTGAGTTAAATATATTAAGTGAAACTTGGGGATAAACTTTCCCACTAAAATTCTAATATAAACAATCATCTTGTTCGAGAGAAGGTTATATGGTTCGAATATTGATGGTGTTGGTTCGGTTGGTGATATATTGGTGGTGTTGATTCGGTTTAATAAGAATGCTCATCGCATCTCTTCATCCCAAAGGTTTTCTACAATAGGTTTGATACCATTTAATTTTCATGTTATTTATATTTTAGATGAATCTGTTTAATTGATTTTATAAATTGTATGATAAATGGATTAGGGTTGTATGGATATAATTAAGATATTGATTAATCTGTTTGATTATTTTGATGTCTTTGGTGGTGGTTTTAACTGAGATTTTAAAATCTGGATTTGAACATTGAGTATCTGTTCATCTTTTATATGTTTAACTGATTATCTATTTTCTGATTAAAATATGATTGCCAATTTAGTCAGTTGGATTTGAGAGTTTAGGTTTTATTAAATCTGATTTTGAAGAAAGTTTGACTTTATCAGTTTTCTTTTTAAACTGATATGTTAAATAACTGATATGTTAGCTATTGATATCTGCTAGATCTAATATTAATTTGAGAGTTGACTGCAATTGTTTCTTTTAAGCTAATTTTGGTTTAAAGTTGCTTTAAAATCTGAGGTTTGATATTTGTTGAATGTCTGGTTGATTTGTACTTCTGTTTTGTATCTGTTATGAGTTTTTAATTGCTTCACACCTTGCTGAATAAACAGTCTGCTAGTTTGTGATTTTCATCTAAGTTTTACATGGATTGCTGATTGTTCCTCTTTCTAGCTGTTAAAACTTTTGATATCTAATAAATATGGCCTATTACTGATTTTGGGTTAATAATTTGTTATATCTGCATTTACATGTTTTAGTCTATTACTGGATGCTAGTTTAACTGAGTTTTTGTTAGATTGGTGTATCCGCACTTATTCTGTTCTATGTTTTGCTTATATTAGTCTCTATTTGCTGAGTTTTGTTAGCCAGCAGACTCTCTTAGTCTGTTTGGTTTTCACTGATTTTATTAGTCCCAAAAGTTATTCATGTGACTTTGTTTTTAAATTTTAATTGTCAAAAAAAAATATTAACCATAAAAATATCCTCAAAGGGACTCGAACCCATGACCTCATGGATAGCACACCAACGTGTTTACCAGCTTGTCTAGTTGTTGTTTTGGTTTTATAACTGTCATTCTAATTAATATAGGTTAGTTAACTTAGGCTATCAAATTTTAAATAAGAAATAATATAAAGTTTTCGTTAGTTAATTTTTAAATCATACTTAATAAAGTTTGAAAAATAAATAAATAAAAACAAATAAAAATATATTGTATTAATTTTAGAAATTTAAATTGTTTTTAATAAATTATTTTTTAAATAATATAAACTTTAATTAATTTAGATTTTAATAAAAATTAGTTTTAAAAATAGATTTTGTTTATTAAAAAGTAAAAGTAATTTTTAATAGATTTAATTAGTTTATAAAGTTTAAATAGATTTTTAAATAGTGTAAAAGTATTTTTTTAATTAAATAGATTAATTTTTAATAGATTTTAAATAGACTAATAATTTTAAATAGTTTAAAAAAAGTTTAAATTTTAAATAATTATCTTTTAGATTAAATATCGATGAACGATTCATGCACTTTAGGATTTAAAAATTGTAGGAGTAATTTTAGATTAAAAACCGAAAACCAATTCAAATCGATTGTCCAAATTGAAACAAAACGTCTCAAATTCACAAGATCCTCGTGTACAACGAACTTGGATCATTCACGTGTTTAATTAAATTCGTCTTTGGCTTATTTATGGATTATTACCTTTTCCTAAGGGTAATTTCCTAAATTTTCCCTATATCGTATCTAATTAAAATACACCGACATTCCACAACACATCAAAAATTTTAGCGTCGCTGTCGGGGATCTTGTGTACGTTTCGTTTCGTGGAGATTTGTTGATCGTTGATCTGAAGACCCTTTTTGTCCTCGAAAAGTTTTGTTATTTTTCTATTATTATAGTATGTATCGTTTTTCGTGTTTTTGTGATTATTATATTATATTACGTAGAACAATAAAATTACTTACTTCCAAATAAGAACTTAGTTGGGATTTCATCACCTAGCTATTCTATTCGAATCCAAAACGAAAAAAAAGGCAAAATAGATAAATACTAATTAAAAGTTTGAACTCGATTTATACAAACTATAAGGTGGGTATAATGCGACGAGCTATAAAAGGCCGTCTAAGGAAAAAGGTTTTTAAGTGCTTTGTGCCACCTCGTTTTGGCTTGCTTGTGCGTATATTAAGAGGGACGACCGATTATTGGTTTGCCAACTCAAGTAGTATAATATCTTATTTTAATAGTTTATTTATTGAACCTCGAGACGTTTAGGTTTTCACCTACGTTTCAAAGTCGACCGAGGGTAGATTACTTCCGTAGTAATTATCCTTATTCCTTGTTTTTATCAATCTTTTTGATTGAGCAATACCAAATAAAATACCAAAAATAATCTTCTTCTTATCTAATTTCTTTTCTTCAACCCTCTAAAATTCTCGTCACTTTGGTTTATGCAATTACGTTCTACTCGACTTTTGATTAATCTCGATAGGATTGAAAACATTCCTCGTAGAAATAGAAATCGTCAACAACGAATAGTGGAACCCGAGTTTCCACCTATTGTTGTAGAGATGGCCGATAACCGAACAATGGAGGAATTGCTCCGTGCACCCACCGAAGGGTATGGGTAAGCAATCGTTGTGCCAACTATTTTGGCCGATCATTATGAGATTAAGACGAGACTTTTATCACTCATTCGTGCCGACCAATTTCGTGGCAATGAGACCGATAACCCGCACTCTCACATTCGGAATTTTCTTCGTATTACCTCGACTCTCAAGTTTAGAGATGTGTCGAATGACGCGATTAAGCTCATGCTTTTTCCGTACTCGCTCGAGGGGAATGCTAAGATTTGGTATGAGAAAGAACCACCGGGTTCGATTTTGACATGGGATGATTTAGTGTCTAGGTTCATGAATTATTTCTTTCCACCATCCAAAATAACCCACTTTAAGAATGAGATCACTATATTTGAATAAAAAGTGCATGAATCGTTTGGAGTTGCTTGTGAAAAGTTTAAAGATTTGTTAAGACAATGTCCACACCACGGTTTCTCGGAATTACACCAAATCAATACTTTTTATAATGGACTTAATATGGTTGAACAAGATTCTTTAAATGCCGCCGCGGGTGGTAATCTTTTAAGAAAAACTCCGAGAGACGCGTGGGGTATAATTGAGAATAAGTCTAGAGTGCAATATTCACGAAACACACCGGTTGTTTCCAATGTGAATTCATCTAATACCGAGATTGCAAGATTGAACTCTAAGATCGAAAATGGATTTGCTACATTGTTGAATGAGATTAGGAAGAATCCTCATGGAACGATTAATATGGTTGAGAATTTTTGTGTATCATGTGGTGGAGCACATCCGAATTATGCTTGTTCAACCACGGGGTTTGATCAAGCTAGTGCTTTTGCCGCGACAGGAACTTATGGACCTAACGGTCAAGCTCCTCGTCAAAATCATGTTGCTCCACCGGTTCAAAATAGGTACAACAATGGAAACAATGGGAATAATTTTAACCGTGGTAACCAAGGAAATTTTAATCAAGGAAATGGATTTCATGCTAATCAAAACAATCAAGGTTTTAATAATAATCAAAATGATTTGTCAAGCTACATCAAATCAAATGAGGCAAATATGAAAGCTTTTCAAAACAATATTCAAGGACAAATTAATACTTTGAAACTCGATTTTCAAAATACGATCAAGGGGCAAAATAACAAGTGTAGAACAATGATAATCTTATAACTAATCAAGAGGATTGTTGTTTTTCTAGAGAGAGAAAAGAAAGAAACTTGTATTAATGTGAGAAAATAAGTAAACAACCCACACCCCTTTCCATGGTAGAAAGGGGTTTATATACCAAGTCCTTTAATGGACTTGGGCTTCCGGCCCATGAACATGCTCATGGGTCGGGCTAATGTAAATAATAAACAAACTTATACTACGAGCCTATAACTATATTGTTGGAGTGACCGAGACTTTCTTAATATAAAAAACATATTTCCAATATTCTCCCCCAAAGGGAGGTCACTCCAAATTTACAAAGTCCTAATCTAGCATGTTAGATCTTGTTCTTGAGCTCGTAGTCCACTTTCTCTTTTCTTCTTTAACTTTTTCATCTTTTTGTGAATATGTGTTGAATAACATCAGGGTTTTGCTTGGAATATGTTCTTTTGGCCTTTCACGTGCAATCTTTGTCTTCTTGTGATATTCGCCTCTTCGTGACTTCATGTCCCACATATCTATCCTTTGTTGAATTCTTGAAAGTTTCAGAGTCCATACAGCGGAAGACTTTTAGGTTAGACTTTCTTGAATTTGCTGAGATATTTGATGCAGAAGGAATAAGTATGCGAGGACGACTTCAACTGGTACATCGCAACGCCACCGTCTTCAAATGCAACAACATAATAAGACACGAATAAAATGGCTTTGACATTTTATTCTGATTTAGTGGCATTTTACCTCCGGTCGGTGAAGACCGTTGAACGATAATAAATATCGTACTTGTCACAGGTAGCTCTAATTAAAGATCTCCTTGACAAGATTTCGCGGGTAAACCCGTTCTCTTTATTTGACCGTCCAAAGCTGACTGCGAACATAAAGAGTGAATCATTTGGATTAAAAATCCGTATGATTGAAGCCGTCAATTCATGAAACCTGGAACAATTGAATTTCAATTAATATTTTCACCATCGTTGCTTTCCAGTTATCACGAGCTTGATTCAAATAGAATCTTGCTTGTCACCTACTGCAGTGCTGTTTAATGTTGACACTGAAAGGATTTCCACTCTTCACTATGAACACTAAAGAGTGCCACTCTGAGTGTTCTGGCAAGATCACTTGGATAATGCTTAGAGGCCCTGGAACAAGTTTAATCTCAATTAAGAGTTAAACCATCGTTTCTTTCAAGTTATCACAATATTAGTTCTTAAAGAACCGCACGTGTCACCTACCATGAGCTTGTTAGATGTTGGCTCAAGCAGGATTTCCATCTTCATTGTAATATTTTTGTATTACTCAAATGTTCTGGCAATATTACGATAATATTACGTAGGACTCATAAAAATATTTCTTGTTTTGAAATTGTGTCCTAATGAGACTTTTGATGATCTCGTGGCTCTAGACTCAATAGTGAATTTTTGGATTGGTGAGCGGAGGCTAGAAAGGATTGCCACCTTTTCAATATCAATTTATTCGGAGTGAATAAACCGATAGATAACGTGTTGAACTCCGTGACATTAAAACAAATATCTTTTGAGAGATATTTGAGTTGGCTGGGAGGGGTTGTGCATCGCATCACTGGGTCCATGATACTTTGTCTTCAAGATGAGTTGACCCGGTTTCTGCCTAAGTTGTAAGGAGGGCTTCTTTCTTTACACCCTCTATCTTTACATTTCTTTTTCATTCTTCAACCCCTTCAATGCTTACCAATACATCATCACTAGCACCTTGTTGTGATTGTTCCAGTGCTAGCATCAGTACTTGGTCGGCATTCAGCTACGTTCATAGTCCATTCTCCATCTTTCCTAAGGACTTCTATTTTTCTAACTATGGAATTGTCCTTGGGAAGATTCTTCCGATTCTCGGAAGAATCATTGGACTAGTACCTAATCCTACCACCCTTTTGTCACCACATCCGTCGTGAATTAAGTGTGTTTTGGGTAAGTACTTGTTACCATGAAAAATCCTTGAAAACTCACTTAAGATACTTGTGATATAAATATCAAAGTTTTGTATCTTTAAGTGTTTTTGTTCATAAAAAATGCTCCCCCTTAACATGTGCAACACATATTAAGTTGGTTTATACTTGAAGTCTTTTTCATGTTTAGCCAAATATATCATCAAGTCTCCTTAATCCCATTTTCTCCCCTTATCCAAAATGTTAACCATCAATATTTTGGATATTAATGGATTAACCGGTCTTTGGGTAACAAAATGAAATCAATATATGGCCATAGAACATATTAATGCTCCCCCTCAATTTAATGAGGGTTAGTTGTAGTGCTTGAGTATGATAGATTTTGAAAGATTTAGAATCTCATGAGAAATTCTTGAAATATTATCATACTTTCACACTACAGCAAGCCACAAAAGCAGAATATTCACAATATTTACATATTCACAAATTTACAAATATGGAGATGACCTGAGGAAGTACGACCCATTAGATGGATCGTTCCATGAACTTGTGGTGCGCTCCATACGGTATTCCACCAACGAATCGTTCAAGACTTCTTATTAGACGTCGTTTTCTCAGCTTTTCATCGATCTTCTTGATCGTATAGGTAGCACTCTGTTGAAAGCCCGTGTGCCAATCTTCAGTGACCTCTGGAAGAGTCTTATACTTGTTGAGATGCACCAACTTGTCCCGAATATGGGTAAGAGTCCCGTCACTGAATTTGTTGATCTCTGGAATTGTCATGAACTACATTAGACCACGACCATTCAGGTAGAAAATGCTGGGCATCGGGTCAGTGGTGCTGGTGTAAGGAGATTTGTCTGTATGCCTCTGGAAGACTTTAGTAAGTGGTTTTGAAAGATTGAGCTTCCTTTGATAACTTTCTACTCCAAGTTACAGATCTTCAACTCTTTTCTTGATGACAACTCGACGTGTGTACATTCGAAGAGCTGAATTCAGGGCAATTAGTTCTTCAGACTTCAAGTGTCTGAGGGCGTTGTGAGTTAGCAAAAGCATCATGTCCTCAATGTCTTCGAGACGAAGAAGTGGAAAATCTCCTTCCTGGATAGTGTAGACTTTTTCATCTTCTCTAATGAGTCTGATCTCTGTCAAATGTTGATAGCCTGTTTTGGGTTCAATCCTAACTCCTTGGATGCTTTTGATTCGAATTAGAGAGAAGACTTGAGAACCTGAGTTGTGCACACATGCATAGTTGTAGGCGCGCCGCACTCACTCATCCCAATGTGAAGCACCCAATTCGGCATATCGATCATATTCAGGATATTTTTGTGGAACCCAGAGACGATTAAGTTTTTCTTCTAACCAAGGTATCAAATCTCAAGTTGCAGCCTTTACCAATGTTAAGGAAGTTGCATACTTGTTTTCTCACTTGACCAAGTATTCGAGATCCTCACTAACAAAGAATTCAAGTGCAATTTGATCATCATCTGCAGCTGTAGTAGGAGGAGGTTTTTCAGACGCATGAAGACCATCCCTTTGAGTAATTCTCAATGCTTTCAGAAGTTCATTTGCATTGTACTCGTATTCCGTGCTGCTGAGCTTAGATTTAACACGAAGGTTGGGATTTTTGAGTCCTATCACAACCATTGCTTGAGTTATGTTAGACCCATATGTGTACTCCAAGAATCTTGAAAAATCTATTGGATTGCTTAGGAATTGGGAGAAGTCAACTTCATCAGCCTTTGTTAGTGGACGAAGTGCAGCAGCGTTGGACACCCAAGGTTGTATGGGTGCATTTTCATATTCCTAGAGTGTATCCACCCATGCTGGTTCACTTGACTCTGGAATATCAGGAACGGTAGTAGAGACAGGAACATCAACAACAGGTACTGCTACTGCTTCAGTGTTTGGTATGTCTTGGACTGGATCAGAAACTAGGATATCTGGTCCAGGTTGATCGGGTTCCGTCAGTTTTTGGTGCACTAAAGGTGTAGTAACTGAAGCAACTGGGGCAGATGTGACAGGAACGGATGTGGTTGCAGGAGCGGTTGTGGCTGGAGTATGTGATGAGGCTGTAATTGCATCTACATCATGAAACTTCTTGGTGCGTCTGCCTTGATGAGGTGTAGGTTTTGGAGTTGATTTACCCTTGGTAACATCATCTTTGGAAGATTTTTTCACCTTTGGACTTGTCTTTATTAGACTTGTCTTGCTTTTCTCCATCCCTTTTCCCTGTATCATCGTCCCCTTCTTCTTGATCATCGCCATTTTTGCCGTCACCATCACCATTATCATCACCATCACTGTGTTTATCACTTTCTTCTTCGTCATTAGTACCTTCTTCGTTTCACTACCTCGTTCTTCATCACTTCCTCCTTCGTCATCACTACCTTTGTCGTCATCACCCTTGTCATCATCATCATTGTCATCATCAGCATCATCGTCATCATTGTCGGATTCATCTTCTTCGTCATTTACGATATTATAGGGAACTACAGTACCATGTTTCTCGAATATCTTAGTATCTTCATCTATAGCCGTTTTAAGAGCTTTGTGAAGGATCTTTTGAGCTTTGGTTTTGTTGTAGGACCCGACTTGAATCATTTGAGCATGTAAGACTTTCTTTAACTCATAATCCGTGAACCTTTGAGCATGAGAAAATCTGACTTTTTAGCGTCAGAAGACTTGATCATGACTTTGCTTGCGGCAATTTGTTTCAACTCGTCTCGCAGATTGTCAATAGATTCCTTAACCTTTTCATCAAGTGATTCCACAATTGAATCGTTAGCTTTGGCAAGAACCTCCTTCTCCTCTCGGTACCTTCTTTTGAGGTCTTGAAGACGAATCAACTTTGCTTCATTTTTTGCGGATGCATTTGCTTTTACTTGAGCTAGTTCTTCTGCGTGTAGTTTGCGAGATAATTCTAACTCTTCTTGGAATTTAGCAATTGCGTCTTCTTGAGATTTTCTTGTGGATTATTCACTTTGCTGTCTACGAGCTAACTCCTCTTTAATTCGAACCATCTCTTCTTGTTGAGCTGTCACGAGTTGTTCTATTTGAATCATGAACATTGCTGGTAATGATGGAATCAACGATATCGGTGCGGGGAATGGTCATGGCAGTGCTTGACAGTGAAGTGGAGAGAGGTAGACTTGGTAGAGTTAAAGGAAGTTGAATTGACGCAGGTGGGGTCACTGTAATAACTGGTGGAGGTAGAGTTAAGACTGGTGGAGGCACTGTAGAAACTGGTGGAGGCACTGTAGACACTTGTGTAAGCACTGTAGAAACTGGTGGAGGCATTGTAGAAACTGGTATAGGCACTGTAGAAACTGGTGGAGGCACTGTAGAAACTGGTAGAGGCACTATGGACACTGGTAGAGACACTGTAGAAACTGGTAGAGACACCATAGTAACTGGTAGAGACACTGTAGTACTTAAGGCTTTGGTAGTCTCAACAAATGTTGTCGTATCAGTAGACCCGGTAAAGTCCATGTCCTTCAATCCATCATGAGGTTGTTGTTCATCATGAATATAGACATCGTCATTGACTTGGGTATATTTCTCACGAAGAGATATGTAGTCATCCGGCTTCCCAAATTCAGCAATATCATGAGGTGGTATGGTTTCTTTTGCCTTCATTCCTGAACCACTACCCCCTGTGTATTTCTTACTTTGCATGATGGCTTTCTTGACATTTCGTCTTTCAGTTTTACGAAGCAGTTCGTCTTCATTAATATCTTCATCTTCATCCTCAAGCATTAGCTCCTTCCCACTATACTTGGCAACTGTTTTCTTCTTTTTGGGTTTAGGTGAAGCTGTTTCATCTAATGGTTCACCTTGTTTGCGTTTGCCTTTGCCTTTGGGTTTTGATGAAGAAAAATCTCCCAATGCAACTCTTTCCTTTTTGAAGTTTCATTTCTTCCAACAACTGCTTGTATGCCTCACTTGCTTTGAGTTCATCAGTCAACATATGAGTAGGAATAGCGGTTGGAATACCTGAGTAAACACCGGTGTGTCCATCGTGTTTTAAATCCGCAAGAATAGCATCGTCATCGGGATTATGATGAGGACTTTCTTCACGCTTATCGATTGAGGCATCAAATTGCATGAAGTGATGAATAGTAAGCTTAATAAAACGTGGGAAAGGAAAGTAACCTGTCTTCTTCTTGGTATTGTGGAAGAGTTGATAAAGACATTCCTCCCATAGTAACTCTGCATAATTCACATTCTTACCCTTATAGATGCCCCAAAAGATACAAGCAGTTGAAAGATGCAAAGAGTCATATCCAGTTGAGTTAGCAGTAAGACACCGAATGAGTATTCCGAAAAATACTTTCCAAGGTTGACCCAAGTTAGCTGTAGTAAACTGAGACACCACTCGTAACTCAGGATCACCATATCCAAGAGAATGATACATCTTCACAATTTCATTCTTGTCAGGGTCGACTGTAAAACTTTGACTTGTAGGTGGCATTGGTAATCCGAATATTTGATGAAAGATAGGAATTGTGAGAGTATATTCATTTTTGTTGATGGTGAATGTGAGCTTTCTGTCTGATAGTCGTTTTTTTGAAGCCCAAAATTCATACATATAATCGGTTAGAACCGAAGCTGTACCCCCATAAAGCCTTCTTTATTGGAGTTCGATCAAGAATGTCTGTGACTAGTTTGAAAGCATAGTGAGCTGAGGCATAATCTTCTTTGTCTTCTTTTAGTCGAAAGTTGTTTGGTATAAACTGTAGAGCCTTGGCGGCGTCAAGTGCCTGATTAGCTTTGATTTGCTGCTCGGTAAGTTGAGACATGTTTCCTGCTTAAGACGAACAAACATGCAAGATTGATATACCCAAATATATATATCATGATGTATCTATACCTAAGCAAATCAAACATATACCATAGACAACAAACAATACACCATCTTCGGATAAAACCACATTCTTTGGATAAATGCACTTGACATTTTCGGAATAAATGACATTTTCAGAGAAAACTCTCTTTTTCTGAAAACCTGACATTTTCAGAGAAAGAATATATTTTTCGGATAAAAAGACTTTTTCAGAGAAATCAACCTTTTTCGGATAAACTGACTTTTTCAGATAAACACATGTTTTTCGGATAAAATAACTTTTTCAGAGAAACTATCTTTTTCGGATAAACTAACTTTTTCAGAGAAATCAACTTTTTCGGAAAAACAGACTTTTTCAGATAAATCATCTTTTTCGGATAAAAAGTACTTTTTCAGAAAAATCATCTTTTTCGGAAAAAATAGACTTTTTCAGATAAATCAAGTTTTACGGAAAAAAGAACTTTTTCAAAGAAATCATCTTTTTCGGAAAAAGGACTTTTTCAGAGAAATCATCTTTTTCGGAAAAACAGACTTTTTCAGATAAATCAAGTTTTTCGGATAAAAGAACTTTTTTAGAGAAATCATCTTTTTCGGAAAAAGGCAAGTTTTTCGGATAAAAACAGATCTTCGGATAAATACATGTTTTTCAGATAAATGCATGTTTTTCAGATAAAACTTCGGATAAATGCATGTTTTTCAGATATTTTTTGAACAGAGCATGTTTTTCAGATAAATCTTCGGATAAATGCATTTTTCGGATAATAGTCTATGACAGATTACATGATCATCCTCAATTACAAACTTGTTATGATTCTTAGGGGGAAAATGAGTGAATCTAACGCATCCTAAACAAAACATCTATGAACTAAAGCTAATCGCATACAAAACCCCATTATCAATTAATCCTATGAAATCCATAAACCCTAATTTGAGATATAGTGATTGATAAATTAAGATAAACAGAGGTATCATAAGCAAACTTAGGTTAAACATAGATACCTTTAATGTTTATTGCCAGATTAGATCACAACAAGTGATGTCTTGGATGGAAAGAAAACAACAATGGTGGCAAAGGTTTGTGGGCTGAGATTGTGTTAAACAGATAGAAAATGAAACGAAAAAGAAAGAGGGGCGGTTATTTATTTGTTTGACTTAGGTAAAATAAAAGCCTTTACCCTTTTTACAAAATTAGTCCTCCTATTTTCGTCTATTTTCGTTTAGTGATTATCCTATTTAGTCACACACAATCCAAACCACACAATTGACCTCCTATGTCTTAACACTCATTAATTATATTATCACTAAAAAACCTAATACCGAGTCACATAAATCACGAAAGTTCACGAAGCACAACGAGTACACACGAAGAATGATTCACCATAAAGCAAATAACCAATTAATTTTTCTGAAAGACTTTTGAAGACCGATTTGATGATGAAAACAATTTGACATTTTCTCCCCCTTAAATACAGACCCGTTTTCTATTTAAAGAGTTGTAGTCTTTGTATTTAAGAGTACTGATGAAATACTTTTTCGTTTAAGATGATATTAAAACAATTCATCGTGGCAATAAGATTTCTTTTATTTTAACAAAATAAGTGCACTGAAACGTACACTAATTTGTGTTGGATCAAGTTGTAAAGTAAACTTGATCCCTTGTATGGTTTAAAAGTAAACCATACCCGAGAAAATTAATTCCCGTTGTGAGCCAACGTCTTCATATGAAATACGTGACTTGAATGCGAAAAGCGGGTTGCAGTCAGAAATAACTACAAGCCATATGGGCATGTTTTAAAATATGTACAACTTTTATACGGACTCTATTTATGGCGCCGTGTCAATTTTAATCGACATTTCTAAGGCCGTAAATATTACCGTACTAAAAGACATGCCCGTTTTAAAATGAAAAATATTTTTGGATTTTCTTGATTTTATATTTTTTTATGGTTTTTGTATGTTTTATATTTTTGTATTTTTCTTTTGGTGGTTTAAATATATATGATAATATACAAGATCACGATCAAAGGATACTCTAGAATAGTTTACCACCACTATTCTGCAGATTCTTCTGCCAACTCCTTAAGTGTCGCTGGTGAGAATGATTTCATGCCTAGCTTTTCGATCAAAAACTCGATACGTCCTCGATCTAAGGCCTTTGTGAAGATATCCGCCAGCTGATACTCAGTGTTGACAAAATACAGTTCGATCACTCCATTTTCCACTTGCTCTTTGATGAAGTGGTAGCGTATGTCAATGTGCTTTGCCCGGGAATGTTGAACGTAGTTGCAGCAAAGGGCAATTGCACTTTTGTTATCACAGTACATCGGGATTTTGTTGAATCCAAGACCGTAGTCAGTTAATTGTTATCTCATCCAAAGAACTTGAGCACAGCAACCGGACATAGCAATGTATTCAGCCTCTGTACTTGATATAGCAACACTTTTCTGCCTTTTGGATGCCTAACTAACCAGTCTAACTCCAAGAAGTTGCACACTGCCAGAAGTGCTACGTCTAGTATCTTGACACCCAGCATAATCCGCATCTGCATATGATATTAGTGCAATAGAGGAATCCTTCGTATATCATAGACCACGATGAAGTGTTCCTTTAAGATACCGAAAGATCCTTTTCACAACATGTAAGTGCTTTTCGGTAGGCCGAGACTGATACCGGGCACACATGCATATAGCAAATTGCAAATCAGGCCTGCTAGCAGTCAGATAGAGAAGGGTGCCGATCATTCCACGGTAAAGTTTAGGATCGACAGCTATCCCATCCCTATCCTCATCTAACTCGGATCTCTCCACCATTGGAGTATCCACAGGGTCATAATTGTCAAAATGATACTTCTTTAATGATTCAAGAGCAAATTTAGATTGATTAATGAAGATGCCTCTAGGATTTTGAGAAATTTGCAACCCTAAGAAAAATGAAAATTTTCCCATCATCGAGATCTTAAAACGTGTGGACATGATTTTCTCAAAATGGTCAGACAGTCTTTGATTAGTAGCAGCAAATATTATATCATCAACATAAATTTGTACCAGTATCATATCGTTGTCCTCCTTGAGAATAAATAATGTTGGGTCCACTTTGCCTTTGGAGAAGCCTTTCCAAAAGAGATAAGACGATAGGAGATCGTACCACGCGCGTGGAGCTTGTTTCAACCCGTAAAGAGCCTTCTTGAGCTTGTACACGTAATTAGGATACTCCGAGTTGACGAATCCATTCGGCTGGCTTACGTAGACATCTTCCCTTAATTCACCATTGATAAATGCCGTCTTAACATCCATATGGTAGACGATCATGTTCATGTGAGCAGCATAAACAAGGAATAGTCTAATTGCCTCCAATCGTGCCACAGGAGCAAAGGATTCTTCAAAGTCAATACCCAAAGCTTGTTTGTAACCTCTAGCAACCAATCTAGCTTTGTTCTTTAGCACTCCACCTAACTCATCGAGTTTAACCTTAGATACCCACAACAATGTAAGGATTTCAACGTTGTTAGGTAATGGAACTAATTCCCACACTTCAAGACGTTGTTAGGTAATGGAACTAATTCCTAGAAACTTGCTGACGAAATTTCTGAGCATCGAGCGATCTCTGGTCATATGCTTTGAGCATCCAGAGTCCAAGTACCAGAGGATGATTTGGACCACCTAAAAATATCACCAGACAAAGACGATGTATCGGAATCTAGTAGTTCCTCTGTGTTAGCAGATACATATATATTTATCTTAGATTTGCTAACCGAAGAATTCTTAGGCTTCCAAATTTGCTTCCTAAATGTCGGCTTAGATCTAGTTGTCTAAGATCCTGATGTACTTATTCACTGGTAGGCACAATAGTGAGGGCAGACCTAGTTAAAGGGCGCTTTTTCCATTTCTTAGTGCTAGTGTTCCTATTTAAAGGACGCTAAGACCTAACTTCCGTGGATGTGATCCTAGTTAAAGGGCACGTAGTTTGAGTGAAGGTCCTACCAGTGGGTTTCCATTGCCAACAAACTTGGGTGAATTTCTTCCCCGTTGGAATCTAGTCAAGATTGTTCCTAATTGCATACATTTCATTCACGTGATCAACAAGGCATAAATCATGATGCTTGGAAAACATGCATTCATTACAATTCCAACATCACAAATTAGAATTCACATTTTGCTTTGGCTGCTGCACAGACGCAGGGCCTTTAGTCTTAGTTACATGATTCTTTTTATTCAAATTTGAAATAACATTCCTAGGGTGAACTTCTACTTTCTTCTTCACAGTCCTACTAGTGGAAGGCTTGATCCTATTTTTCTTGTCTTGAGATCCTTTAGCCTTAGTAGATACAATTACTCTTGTAGAAGCCAAGAGAACATTAGTTACATATTTTTATTTAGCCTTGATGGGTGTGTTTAATATAGGCTTAGATCCTGGAGTCTTATTGAATGGAGTCATGGCAATGGTGGTGGTTTGTTGTGTAAGAGGTGCAGAACCCGATTGTCCTATGTACTTTAAGTGCTCTAAGCATTGTTGTACCCTCTCAATGTAAGCCTGAGCATGGTAATATTCACTATTCCTAGGATCAAGTTCATAAAGATCATCTACCACTTCCCTAGCAAGATCCGCGTACTTAACTGCATGCTCCCAATATAACTTATATGATAGTGGATTGTTTTTATTGTACGGGTTCTTAGTGATCACCACCTTGTTGGTTTTTGGAGCACTAGAGGTAGGGGCAGAGATTGTAGCTGGATTATCAACAACTTCTTGTCCTTTGAGTTGAAGTGTCTCCTTTAATTCAGCCAAAACCATGTTTTTGTCTATGAGTTGAATATTTAAGTCAGAGATTTCCTCACACTTATGGTTCAGTTGGTCAACGAGTGACTTTTGCTCTGCTGCTTTAATAGCGAAGCGATCTTCTAACGAACCATAAATTTGTGAAAAACCCTGCTTTACTTTATCAGACTCCCCTAGCATAGAAGTAATTCTATCTTCTAGGGCATGATTTTTAATCTTTGCAGCCTCTAGTTCCAATTTCTCTGCTACGGATTCTCTCTTAAGTCTCATAATTTCTTCCTCTAATGCCTGAACCACCTGAATCATCTTGTAACTAGTCTCAACGGAGTTTTCACAATCATTTGTTTTTGAAAGAGTTTCATTTTTAGATTGATTTTCAATTTCAAGAGATATACAATGTTGTTGAAGCTCATCAAAACGTTTTGAAAGTAAGTTATAAGAATCTTGAAGCTTTAAAAATTCAGCGTTAGATTCATGACAAGAGTGATTATCTACATTATTCACATGTTCAACAATATGCACAGATATATCATGCACATCATCACATTTATTCATAGCAGATGTCATCACACAAGCAAATTCAATAGTAACAACTTGCATCAATTCGAGAGACACTATATGTTCTAAGAATCCGTCATATTCGGACAAAATCTTTTCTTTCTCAATTAAATGTTGTTCATAAGCATCATCCATTTTATAGAAAACTTTTCGAACTTCACCCATTTTGAAACTAAGATTTTCCGCGAGATCGAAAAACCCCTCTTAATATTGTCTACAAACGGAACGATCTCTTTCTCAAACACCGTTTTCATGTATTCGAAAGCCCATTCTCCAGCGGTTTGAGATGTTGAAGTCGTACATTCCAGGATGACCTTGTCAAACTCGGTTAGGTATCGTTGAATCTCTTGCAAGCTTAGAAATACCGTACTAACGGGTGGAAGATTCTTAGGAATTTCCTTAGGTTCGTCCGAATTAACAAGTGTAGGAAGTATACTAAGGCTTTCTCTAGTAGGCATGTAAGCAGGTGTATGGATAAATTCCTTTTGCATATTAAAGCGAGTTCTAAGATCTATTTTTACATATGTAGCATTAAGTTGTGCATAATCATAATCAGGATATGTAAAAATTAGTTTTGACCGATTCTCTTCATGTAGTGACATACTCTCAGATTCATTTGAAAACACAATCGGATCTAAGACCAATCCTAACTTTGTTGCATCATAAAGTCATGGGTTGTGGTTAAATGCTTGCTTTGCATACCCAGGGTTAGGTGGTAGGTCTATTAGACGCGATAGAGTGAATTCTTTAAAAGGAGAATGAAACAAGTGTACTAAATGAGAAGAAGAGTATTGTTTTAAAAGCAACATTTCAGTCTTTTTAATTTTCTCAGACGCCTTAATTTCCGTTTCAACCCTTTTAGACTCAAGAATTTCGAAATCCGTTTGTAGTTTTTGAAAATTATTAACGACTGACTCTTTTTCTTTAAGTTCTTTCGAAAGATCTGCTCTCAAACTCTCAATTTCTAGAAAATTATCCATTTGGACTTTCCTAAACCTATCAAATTCAGGATTGGTTAAGGTAGTGGTCACTGGAGTTAATTCCAAGGTTTTAACCTTTTCCTTATACAAAGCAAGCTCGGTAGATACTGTCTGATTAACACTGAGGGTTTCAAGGACCGCATTATTCATTTGGCCAAGCATAGATGCCGACACCATAACCAAATCGGGTTGAGCAAACGAATTTGTAGTCGTAATAGCTCCCGGTTGTGGTTCACTCAAAGTCTGGGGACTTGCATTGATATTTCTATCATTGTTTGTCTCCACGTTTGAGTTACTAACCACCAAAGGCTGTTCCGGATACTCAGATACTTGCTCAACTTGATAAGGTACAACACTAGTATCCGTGGCAATATTTGGTACCTCAGAAATTGTGTCAGCTCCATAAAGTGAAAGATTTGCCATGAGAGCTGCCTTGGCGGTATTGAGATCATCACATTCAGAGTCGTATGCATCGAGATCATCACATTGATATGCTGCATTGTTTGTGATGGTTGCTGTGAGACCGTCAGTGTCCGCAACTCCTGGATCTGCGAGAAATACTAAGGGGGTGTTTGATAGCTTCTTAGTCATGCAATTCAGAGCAATTCACTTATTCGGTCAGTAACATTAGCGTTTGATAGTCACAGTTAATGATGCTGTATGATTCTACTCGCCTCTTAGTCATTTTGTAAAAAACTCATGCTAGGTCATTTAGTAAGGAAATCTACCAACAATGACCTTTATGTTGTTAATTAAAATATTAATTCATTTCGTTTAATTACTTAATATACCTCTTTTGACTTTCTACATCCTTATCCTCACTGTTTTTTATATCTATTTTTACAATTTTGTCATAATGATTTCTTTTTTGGAAGTTTTGATAAACTACGCAAGACAAAAAGAGTGCATACTAATTAGAATAATAACTAGAAACATGCTAATGCTATTGAAATATGTTTTATTCTATATAATAGTGTTGACAAAAAAAATTATTTATATATTCTCATGTTAATTAAAAATGTTTTTTGGTTAGATGTACATTATGTCATTATATTTACAATCGATTTCATGTATCTAGATAACGTTACACGAGGTCAAAATAGTAATTTAATGTCATTCAGATCGTAATTGATAACATTTACCAAACAGTTTATTTTTATTTAGAAGCAGTTTGATTCAGAATCTTAGAATCATTCAGATCACTAAATAATTCAGTGCTAAATCATTTCTTTTTATCAAACAGCCCCTAACTCTTCTTCATCGAGCTCACGTCCTTGGGCTTGAGCATTTACCAAGTAGATCTTCTCCTGAAACCATGTGCTATCCCTTTTACTCTTGGGCTGCTTACACTCTCGAGCCATGTGCCCTTCCCCTTTGCAGTTATAACATATAATCATCTTCATTTTGACAGTGTTATTACCCCTTGTAGCAGCAGTGTTAGATGGACGTGAACCAGCATTAGATGAACTTGGTCTCCCCTGAAGTGGTTGCACCATTAGTCTGCCATCTTGAATTGTAGCTTGTTATCGAGAGTTAGAAGAGTTCCTCAACTGATTGTTTGTTGGAGCTGGTCCTCTGTAACCTCGTTTGTTCAATGTTTGAGTGAGGTAAGCAGACATTTGAGCAAGTATATCAGTAGGATTATCCCCTTGTCTAAACTCAGGGACAAGAATCTCATCATCACAATAGAATGCTGGTGCTGATTGAGCTACAAGCTGATTTGAAGGAACACTAACATGTTGTGAGTAATGGGGTTGAGGAGCCTCATGTTGTTGATAGGTGATGGCAGGGTTTGTTGGAGGTTGGTAAGGTGAATACTGTTATGAAGCATAAGGTAACTGATGTGAGTCTCCTTGTGATGATGTTGCTGGTTGCTTGTATTGTTGGTGATAAGATGTAGGCGGTTGTGGCAAGATCGAATACTGTGGGAAGCTTGGTGTTTGATACAATGGTTGATAGGAAGATTGTTGTCCCAAAGCAAACGGAGAGTTGTGATATGACAAAGTTGTATGATTTGCCATTAATGCCAATGGTTCTTGATAAAATCCCTGAGAGATGCGTTTTTGGATCACATGCTTCTCGTGTTGCTGCAAGAAAGCATAGAGTTGATCCAAATTTGACTTGTGCAAATCTCGAATCATCTTAACATCGGTGACATATTGACTCCATTCTTGGGGTAACGTGTTCAAGAACTTGGTGTTTAGTTGAAACTTATCAATGCTTAGATTATACACGTTCATATCATTCATCAAAGTAGTGAAACGCCAGTAGTAATCGTGAAGAGTTTCCCCTGGAATGTATGCAAACCTATCAAACAAGTCATACAATTGACACTCTCGTTCTTGCTTAGTTAGAGAAGTCCCTTGTAACAAAACAGTTAATCGATCCCAAGGATCCTTTGCCACTGTGTGTTCATTTACCATTCTATAGATATCGGGTGGAAGAGCTTGAAGTATTGTCCGAATGGCCCTTTCATCTGCATCGGCAATGAGTTTGTTAGCATCCGGTAACTCATGATACAACCTTGGCCGCGTCACATTGTTGACAGTAAATTCTCCCTAATCGAGTGGACCTTTTTCAATGGATTTAAGCATAAGTCTACCATTGGGTTTACCCATGATATAAGTTTTCATGCGACCTTTCCATGCTTCAAATAAATCTTTGATGAGCAACGGTGGGCGAGTATCGGTACCCGCAATGAGTGAAATATCAGTAAGTGATGTCATGTAGGCATGAATGAATGAGGATTCATTTTTTGAACACTTGATTGAAAAAGATAATCTTTTGATCGTTCAATGAAGTAAGGATGTGAAAAATGTTGTTGTCGATTTAGATCGTGTGTTGATGTATCAGTATTGAAATTCACTAAGAATCCTAGAAAAATACTCTAAATAAAACCAATCACTAATCTTCGGAATAATCCCCTATCTTCGGAATAACCTTATCTTCGGAATAACTTGGATCTTCAGATAAATGATGGATTTTCGGAATATTAGGATTTTCAGAATAATTGGTTTTCAGAGAATTAACCAATCTTCGGAATAATGGATCTTTTCAGAGAAATAGCCAATCTTCGGAATAAGGGATCTTTTCAGAGAAATCTTCGGAATAATGGATCTTTTCAGAGAAATAGCCAATCTTCGGAATAATGGATCTTTACAGAGAAATCTTCGGAATAATGGATCTTTTTAGAGAAATAGCCAATATTCGGAATAAATGGGTTTTCAGAGAAATAGCCAATCTTCGGAATAAATGGGTTTTTAGAGAAATAGCCAATCTTTGGAATAAGTGGGTTTTCAGAGAAATAGCCAGTCTTCGGAATAATGGATTTTTTTAGAGAAATATTTGGAATAATGTATTTTTTCAGAGAAATCTTCGGAATAATTAACCCTTTTCCGAAAAACTAATTTCGGACTTATAAACCCTTTTCCGAAAAAAAAATTCGGAATAATAAACCCTTTTCCAAAATTTCTGGTACAGTTCTTGATATACAATAACCAAATAATAGCCAAAAATTACCCAAAAACACGAAAAATTTTTGTGATTTCAACCAAAATAATCAAACTGAATGTTTTGTTTACAACTTTAAACCATAAAATCACAAAAAATTTCAAGATCTGAGATGGATTATCCTAAAACACCCACTAACCCAAACAAACACTAAACAACACGAATCCACATACCTTAAATCATCCCATGCTCTTGATACCAATTGTAGAACAATGATAATCTTATAACTAATCAAGAGGGTTGTTGTTTTTCTAGAGAGAGAAACTAGAGAGAGAAAAGAAAGAAACTTGTATTAATGTGAGAAAATAAGTAAACAACCAACACCCCTTTCCATGGTAGAAAGGGGTTTATATACCAAGTCCTTTAATGGACTTGGGCTTCCGGACCATGAACATGCTCATGGGTCGGGCTAATGTAAATAATAAACAAACTTATACTACGAGCCTATAACTATATTGTTGGAGTGACTGAGACTTTCTTAATATAAAAAACGTATTTCCAACAACAAGATTGAGCTTAACCAACAAAGATTGGAGCAAAGTCAAAATCGTATGCAACAAAGTTTGGAACAAAGTCAAAACCGTTTTGAGGGAAATCAAGCTAAGTTTGAGAACAAATTAATTTCGATGTTTGAGACTTTTATGTGCAAACCTTCCTCTTCTTCGGGTGGCTTACCTAACAACACAATTCCTAACCTGAAGAATGAGATGAAAGCTATAACCACACGTAGTGGGAAGGCTTTAGACGATCCTTTGCTTCCACATGTGAGTACCTCTCCGGTGAGGGAAGTGTAGCAAGAACCCGAGGTGGTTAAAGAAAAGGAAATTCCTATTCCACCAAAGGTAGACCAATTGCCTATTCCGGAACCCGAGCTTCCGAAGACTAAACCCACACTACCCTATCCTTCGAGACTTAACCAAGAGAAGCTCCGCGAGAAATCTAATGCTCAAATGTCCATATTTCTTGAGTTGTTTAAGAATATTCATATTAATGTTAGTTTCGCGGATGCATTGCTTTACATGCCTAAGTTTGCTTCGTCAATTAAAAAGTTGATGAACGACAAGAAGAAATTGGTTGAAGTGTCTACATCTTTAGATTCTAATTGTTCCGCGGTTCTCACCCAAAAGCTTCCTAAACAGCTTGGAGATCCGGGCCAATTTCTTATACCATGTGATTTCCCTAATATGGAAGAATGCTTAGCATTAGCCGATCTTGGCGCTAGCATTAATTTGATGCCTCTTTCCGTGTGGAAAAGGTTATCACTTCCCGAGCTTACACCTACTAAGATGACTCTCGAGCTAGCGGATCGATCGACCACCTTTCCAAAAGGTATAGCCGAGGACGTGTTTGTCAAAGTAGGGAAACTCGTCTTTCCAACGGATTTTGTGGTTTGCGATTATCCCGAAGATTCTCGTGTACCTCTTATTTTGGGAAGACGGTTTTTAATGACGGCTAGTTCTTTAGTTGACATGAAAGCGGGGAAATTGACTTTACATGTTGATGATGAAAGTATCACACTTGATGTTGGTAATATCTCGAGATATTCTTCCAAGTACTACGAGGAATCAATCAATCAAATCGATGTGATTGATGTTGCTAGTGAAGAAGTTTTGCAAGATATGCTTGGTTTTTCGGATATTTCTAAAAGTGGCAATCCCACTTCATCGAATCCGATTATCTCTTTAGCTAAACCTCTACTCACTCCATTTGAGGGAGGGGACTTCGTTCTAGAAGAGCTCGAGGATAATGGTCATTCAAAAATCGATAAGGAAATTGATGATTACCTTAGCACACCATTTGATCCTAGTGAGTTTGATAGTGAGAATTTTCATCCCGGGGGAGATATTGCCTTAATTGAAAAGTTGTTGAATATGGATCCTTTTGAATCACCACCTATGGAATTAAAAGTTGTGAGTGAAAATGAGACTAAAGTGAAAACATCTATTGAGGAAGCACCCGAGTTAGAACTTAAGGAACTTCCCACTCATTTGGAGTATGCTTTTCTTGAAGGAACAGATAAGTTACCGGTGATTATTGCTAAGGGATTAAAGGATAATGAAAAGGATGAACTTATTAAGGTGCTTAAGAAACATAAACGGGCCATTGTATGGAAAATCTCTGACATTAAGGGTATAGATCCAAAATTTTGTACTTATTAAATTTTGATGGAGGATGATTATAAACCCGCTATCCAAAATCAAAGAAGGGTCAATCCAAAGATTCATGAGGTGATCAAAAAAGAAGTTACTAAACTTCTAGACGCCGGAATGATCTACCCTATCTCCGATAGCCCATGGATTAGCCCCGTGCATTGTGTTCCAAAGAAAGGAGGAATGACGGTTGTTACTAATGAGGATAATGAATTGATTCCGACTAGACTTGTGACCGGTTGGCGTGTTTGTATCGACTATAGAAAGATTAATGATGTCACTAGGAAGGATCATTTTCCATTACCTTTTATGGATCAAATGTTAGAGAGACTAGCGGGAAATGAATTCTATTGCTTTTTGGATGGATTTTTCGGCTATTTCCAAATTCCCATAGACCCTCGTGATCAAGAAAAGACCACATTCACTTGTCCTTATAGAACATTTGCTTATCGTAGAATGCCTTTTGGGTTATGCAATGCTCCAGGGACGTTCCAAAGGTGTATGATGGCTATTTTTCATGATATGATCGAAAAAACCATGGAAGTCTTCATGGATGATTTCTCGGTTTTTAGGGAGTCTTTCACTTCATGTCTCTCTAACTTAGAAAGAATATTGAAACGTTGTGAGGAAACAAATCTTGTGCTTAATTATGAAAAATGTCACTTTATGTGAAAAGAAGGAATTGTGTTAGGACATAAGATCTCTAAGGCCGGTATTGAAGTTGAAAGGGCTAAAATCGACGTGATTGCCAAATTACCTCCACCCACCATCGTTAAGGAGTTAGGAGTTTTCTCGACCATGCCGGCTTCTATAGACGTTTTATCCAAGACTTCTCTAAGATAGCTCGGCCTATGACCCATCTTTTGGAAAAAGAGACTCCATTCCTCTTTTCGGATGAGTGCATCAAAGCCTTTGAGATGATTAAAATGAAATTAACCGAATCACCAATTTTAGTTGCTCCGGATTGGGACCTACCTTTTGAAATTATGTGTGATGCTAGTGATTACGCGGTAGGTGCGGTTTTGGGGCAACGTAAGTCAAAACATTTCTTGCCTATACACTATGCTAGTAAGACTATGACGTATGCTCAAAATAAGTACACTACAACAGAAAAGGAGTTATTTGCCGTTGTGTATACTTTTGAAAAGTTTAGACCATATCTCGTCTTGTCTCAAACAATAGTGTATACGGACCACTCGGCTATCAAATTTCTTCTTAATAAACAAGATCCTAAGCTGAGGTTGCTCTGGTGGATTCTCCTCCTTCAAGAATTTGATGTCAAAATTCTAGACAAAAAAGGAGCCGAGAATCTCGCGGCCGATCATCTATCTCGACTTGAGAATCCTCACCAAAGCGATCGAGAGAACAAGGAAATTAATGAAACACTTCCTCTCGAGACGCTTGGCATGATTGCTTTTCGTGGTGATGATAGTACCCCATGGTTTGCGGACACTGCAAATTACCATGCGGGGAAATTTATGATCAAGGGTATGTCGTCCCAACAAAAACCGAAAGTTTTTCAAGCATATATCCTATTACTTTTGGGACGACCCCTATTTGTTTCGTGTGTGTGTGGATCAAATGATTCGTAGGTGTGTGTTTGGCAAGGAAGCTAAAGATATTCTTAAATCTTGTCATGAAGGACCCACCGGGGGACATCATGGTGCCAACGCCACAGCGAAAAAAGTCTTTGATGCCGGCTTCTTTTGGCCTTCCATATATCGTGATGCCCAAGACTTGTGATGCTTGTCAACGTCAAGGAAAGAACTCACAAAGGGATGAAATGCCTCAAAATATTATTCAAGTTTGTGAAATCTTTGACGGGGGATCGATTTTATGGGGCAATTTCCATCATCGAAAGGAAACAAGTATATTCTCGTAGTTGTGGACTATTTGTCTAAATGGGTTGAAGCTAAGGCTTTGCCTACGAATGATGCTCGAGTTGTGGTGAAATTTTTGAAACAACTCTTCGCTAGGTTTGGAACTCCACGGGCTATAATAAGTGATCGTGGGACCCATTTTTGTAATGAACAATTTGAAAAAGTTCTAAAGAAATATGGTGTCACTTATCAACTTTCGACGGCTTATCACCCTCAAACGAGTGGCCAAGTGGAGGTTTCAAACCGAGCTCTTAAGAGGATTTTGGAGCGTTCTATTGGAGAGAATCGCACTTCATGGTCGGATAAAGTGGATGATGCATTGTGGGATTTCCGTACGGCCTACAAGACGCCAATTGGTTGTACACCATTTAGGTTGGTCTACGAAAAGGCATGCCACTTGCCAATTGAACTCGAACATAAGGCATATTGGGCTCTTAAGCATTGTAACTTTGATTTGAGGATCACTGGTGATCATCGTAAGGTTCAATTAAATGAACTAAGTGAATTAAGAGATCAAGTTTATGAAAATTATTTGATCTATAAAGAGAAGACTAAGAGGATTCATGACTCTAAGATCAAAAACCGCATTTTCAATGTTGGTGATAAAGTCCTCTTATTCAACTCTAGACTTAAGATTTTTTCGGGCAAGCTTAAATCCCGTTGGTCCGGACCATTCACCATTGCACAAGGTTTCCCTTATGGCACCGTTGAGCTTGCTCAAAAAGACGGGCCTAACTTTAAGGTGAATGGTCACCGTGTGAAACATTACATTGGAGGGGACATACCCACGGAGGTTGTTCCGGATCTTCAAACTTTCCCTAAGGACCAATGAATGCGGGGATCGAGTCGAGCTCATGACTCGATTAACAAAAACGAGGTGCCTTGTGGGGGAGTCCCATACATTCTATCTTCTATCTATTTTCTAACACTAATAAGGCTTGATCTCTCAAGCTCGTGCTCGTGTTTTGTTGTGTTTTGGATCTTAGGTATGACCCTAATCATTGAAGACTCTCGTGTTCGGTTTTTTA
This sequence comes from Glebionis coronaria, assembly GCA_025667525.1. Lineage (NCBI taxonomy): Eukaryota > Viridiplantae > Streptophyta > Magnoliopsida > Asterales > Asteraceae > Glebionis > Glebionis coronaria. The sequence continues at coordinate 512,061,121 of CM046879.1, read as the reverse complement.
TGGTCCACTTGATCTTCCATGCTTTGATTGTAAAAAGGGGCACACTCTCTATCCTTTGATTTTTATCAACTAACGTTTTATCTTGAGGCATAATTAATAAACGGCTTATAGATTTGCGTGCTCTTTCCATGTTAGGACTTTTGCATTAGACTCTTCGTGTTTTAGCAAGGGGGTGTAATCTTGAGCTAGGAAACATTGTGGACAATGTTTGCTTTTAGCATGGGGGAGTCAATCGATATAATCGCTTGCAATTGCTTTTGTCGTGTCCAAACGTAATTGTTTTTCTCGTTTTTCATAAAAAATTTAAATTTTTTAGTGTTATTTTAAGTTTTAATAAAGAAAATAAGTTCTTTTGACACAAATGTAGGCTTTCTGTTGGTGAAAATAAAAATAGTTTTTGACTTGATTCGGTTTTTACCTTAGCTTTTTCCTTAACATGTTTAAATCAAGTTTTGCTAGGCTTTTATATAGGGAATATTAAAACGCGAAAGTCTTAACTCATACGGGTTTAAGAACGAGAACTTTTCGCAAGTTCCTATAATTGATCCTAGAAAGTCCTTTATCAAGGGAACTTTAAAACACAAATTCTAAAACTTGAAAAAGTCTAAGAAGATGCAAGATCATATAGATGACTTGAAAACCCAAAACTTTGATTTAATAGGATAAGTATCCATTAATTTCACATTTTTGAAATTTTACAATATGGAGAACAAGAGATGATATAGTTTAATCATAAGTTTTTAAGGTTACTTCTTCCTTGTATAAGTATTTTTGTGTTTGATTTAATCTCCTCGTATTTATTTTTCACGCTTGAATAATAAATTGCTTAATAAATGAAGTTTTTAGCGGTTTAGGCTTAATATCTTAACTCGTAACTCCTTCTTTTTCTTCCCTTGTAATTAAAGTGAGAACACATTAAGGTGTCAGCGTCATGGACTTTTGATCATGGGATTGCGGAAATTTGGCTTACTATACATATAATATTAATAAGAAGAATAAATAAAAACATGTTCTCTATAAGCCTTCGGGTGGGAGTCATGTAGCACTAACCTTATCATTTGAGCCTTAGGGTGTATGGCATGGGGACGTGTTTAATGAAAATGGCTTCATCATCATGAGCCATAAGGTGGGATGGTGAATGTCAATTCCCTTATTTTTTTCCAAGGAGCCTTCGGGTGTGGATTATAAATAAGGAGCACTTTTACATATTAAAGAGCCACAAGGTGATATGATGTAATTGTTGCTAACTCCATTAATAAAGTCAAAATTGACTTTGGAGGATTTATTGTTGCTTTAAGTAGACCTATTAGCCAAATTTCGGATCTGGGTATTTATCCCTCAAATCGTGTTAAGTTATCCTTGATGTGGGCTTTCTTTAGTGACAATGGTTTTTGAAGTCGAGGTTAGGTTTTGAGTGTTGAGTTTACACCATTTTTGCCTTTATTTTTGGATTAATAAATATCAAATAAGTCAAATGAGCCTTTGGGTGAAGGACAATAAAATCTAGAGTTACAATTAGGAATAAAAGGAGATTGAGTTTAACCCAAATTAGTTGTATAAGTTGTCTTAATTTTGGGACTTATGATTGACAATGATCTTGTTTTTAAACTTGGCTTGTATAAGTGAAAAGTCGAGGACGATGAATCTATTTGAGTTTTATGATCCTAAAAGTTAATTTTCAAATAATGAAAGCATTACATTTTGTCTTTGCAAAATAAAAGTGTCAAAAGTTGAATAAAAGTGTAGTTAGTAGTTTAATTTTATCATTGTATGAGGACATGGCAATTGTTTAGCAAGGGGATTTTGATATGAGTGATTTTAATCATATCATTTGTATCTAAAAACAAACAATAAATGCATAAAATGTATAAATATGGCCTTGTATATGTGTATTTGTTGTTTAATGTGTGTAGGTACCGAAGTTCATGAAAACCGGCAAAATCCACACGGGTTTTGAAGAAAAGATCAACAAAGCCAATTATGAGTCTATTTTTAGTGGATTTAACTCTATCAAAGTTATTTGGGCCTTTTGGGTCCCACATTTTGTTAATAGGCCCAAAAGCCCAATTGTGAAACAAGTTATCTTCTTAAACCCATTAGCCCAAAACCAAAAAGCCCATTACACCTTATTATGATACGGAATGAGTGAATATGGGCCAAAAGTCCATTGTCATACTAAACAATGAGATGTGAACGAGTGTATGGGCTTCAAAACCCATTAAGGTATTTTCTTAATTATGAACGGTTATAAGTTATTTACTCACGCTGGTCAACGTAATAAAACTCACACACATTTTCGATACTTACAAAGTTAACTCACTTTCTCTCTCTCACCAAATAAAATAACCAGATTCATCTCCACCCAAACCCAAGTTCATAATCCAATTTTGGGGCTTTTTGATCTAGAGCGCGTGATTATACACGCGTCTCTAATTAATTCACAAGAAAGTCGGACTAAGAAGATGCCCTTATCAGTGTGACGTGGCTCTCTTCCCTGCTCTGATTGGCCAAGACACCTCACCTTCCCTCAATCATCCAATAAGAGATGGAAACATCAACATACAACAAGCACAACTAGCACACATGATTGCTATGTTGGCAATCTGTGTGTTAGTGTGCTATTATCAGCCGTAGATCAAAAGAGAAGGAAGAGAAAGAAGGGATCAATGGCCAAAAATCAAGATGCTTCCTCAACAACTTTCACCAGCAGGGCTAGGGGGTTGGCCTATAAAAACCCCCAATATTTCTGTAATATGCATCCCATTTTTTTCACTTAATGTTATTATGCTAAATTAGGTCTACGATTATAATTGTAATTTACTTTTCTTAGTATTGTAATCTGGTTTTGAAATTAATAAAAAGTTATTTTGAGATTAAATTGTTTTGATTTAATTACTGTTAAAGTTTATTGCAATTTATTCCTTTCGTTGACCTAAATTGGTATAATATTGAATATATTTGATTAAGCTAAATAATAGCTTGAGTTAAATATATTAAGTGAAATTTGGGGATAAACTTTCCCACTGAAAGTTTAATATAAACAATCATCTTGTTCGAGAGAAGGTTATATGGTTCGAATATTGATGGTGTTGGTTCGGTTGGTGATATATCGGCGGTGTTGATTCGGTTTAATAAGAATGCTCAGCGCATCTCTTCATCCCAAAGGTTTTCTACAATAGGTTTGATACCATTTAATTTTCATGTTATTTATATTTTAGATGAATCTGTTTAATTGATTTTATGAATTGTATGATAAATGGATTAGGGTTGTATGGATATAATTAAGATATTGATTAATCTGTTTGATTATTTTGATGTCTTTGGTGGTGGTTTTAACTGATATTTTAAAATCTGGATTTGAACATTGAGTATCTGTTCATCTTTTATATGTTTAACTGATTATCTATTTTCTGATTAAAATATGATTGCCAATTTAGTCAGTTGGATTTGAGAGTTTAGGTTTTGTTAAATCTGATTTTGAAGAAAGTTTGACTTGTGAAATTTTATCAGTTTTCTTTTTAAACTGATATGTTAAATAATTGATATGTTAGCTATTGATATCTAGATCTGATATTAATTTGAGAGTTGACTGTAATTGTTTCTTTTAAGCTAATTTTGGTTTAAAGTTGCTTTAAAAGCTGAGGTTTGATATTTGTTGAATGTCTGGTGGATTTGTACTTCTGTTTTGTATCTGTTATGAGTTTTTAATTGCTTCATACCTTGCTGAATAAACAGTCTGCTAGCTTGTGATTTTCATCTAAGTTTTACATGGATTGCTGATTGTTCCTCTTTCTAGCTGTTAAAACTTTTTATATCTAATAAATATGGCCTATTACTGATTTTGGGTTAATAATTTGTTATATCTGCATTTACATGTTTTAGTCTATTACTGGATTCTAGTTTAACTGAGTTTTTGTTAGATTGGTGTATCTGCATTTATTCTGTTCTTTGTTTTGCTTATATTAGTCTCTTTTTGCTGAGTTTTGTTAGCCAGCAGACTCTCTTAGTCTATGTGGTTTTCACTGATTTTATCAGTCCCAAAATAGTTTCTCACTCACAAGTTATTCATGTGACTTTGTTTTTAAATTTTAATTATCAAAAAAAAATATTAATCATAAAAATGTCCTCAAAGGGACTCGAACCCATGACCTCATGGATAGCACACCAATGTGTTTACCAGCTTGTCTAGTTGTTGTTTTGGTTTTATAACTGTCATTCTAATTAATATAGCTTAGTTAACTTAGGCTGTCATATTTTAAATAAGAAATAATATAAAGTTTTCGTTAGTTAATTTTCATATCATACTTAATAAAGTTTGAAAAATAAATAAATAAAAACAAATAAAAATATATTGTATTAATTTTAGAAATTTAAATTGTTTTTAATAAATTAGTTTTTAAATAATATAACCTTTAATTAATTTAGATTTTAATAAAAATTAGTTTTAAAAATAGATTTTATTTATTAAAAAGTAAAAGTAATTTTTAATAGATTTAATTAGTTTATAAAGTTTAAATAGATTTTTAAATAGTGTAAAAGTATTTTTAATTAAATAGATTAATTTTTAATAGATTTTAAATAGACTAATAATTTTATAGTTTAAAAAAAGTTTAAATTTTAAATAATTGTCTTTTAGATTAAATATCGGGGAACTATTCATGCACTTTAGGATTTAAAAATTGTAGGAGTAATTTTAAATTAAAAACCGAAAACCAATTCAAATTGATTGTCCAAATTGAAACAAAACGTCTCAAATTCACAAGATACTCGTGTACAACAAACTTGGATCATTCACGTGTTTAATTAAATTCGTCTTTGGCTTATTTATGGATTATTACCTTTTCCTAAGGGTAATTTTCTAAATTTGCCCTATATCGTATCTAATTAAAATACACCGACATTCCACAACACATCAGTATGATTAAAACGTAAATATCATTTTAGTGCGATATTTGCATTTACAATCTCCCTCTTTTTGTTGAAGACAAAACATGACCTTATTTTTAGTTAGAATTTACATCAACATATAAGTTTCTAGAAATATGGGCTTATATTTCTCTTCTCTCCCTTTTTTTCGAAAGAAAAAGGGAAGGTTTCTAATGGAAAAAGGTTTTGAGAGACGTGTTTTGACAAAATGAGTCAAGCAAGATAATTATCAAGTATTTTTCCATGTACTCCCCCTTGGTTAAAACCCCCCCTAGTTTTGGAGAACCGGGAGCCATGGATTATGAAAATCCTGCAAGAAAAAGGTTAAAAATATACACAACATATTTACACTTATTACAATTGAGAGAGCTCGACATTGGACTATACAAATTTACACATTTTATACACGAAAGAATATGTAAACAGTGTTGTGAAGATTGATTAAATCTTATGATACTCCTTCTATATTTATGCCCATATGTGTAAGAGAATTCCTGCATAAGAAGGTTAGTTTCTCGAGTCCAAAATTCGAGATAGAATATGAGCACACAACATTCAAACACATTGATCGTAAATGTACAAATCGTAACTTGAATAAAATGGGTTCATTCATCTTGCCCCAAAGTAAAATTACAGCTATTAAGCATGTGAAACAATTGTTAAGATAATGAGTTACATGAGACTAAATAGAAAAATAAAAGTAAAAGATAACAGTCCGACCCATGGACCCTTGTTGGGAGGGTTCCGACGGGGTCCGGTATGTCTGGAGACAGAAAATTAAAAAGATTAAAAAGCAGGAGCCCGGGAGTTTTGTAGATTGAACGCTACTAAGAAGGGGGATGTAGGAATGTATTAACACTCTGGAGAATGTTGTTGAGAATGAACCTCATTTCATCACGGAGATCCGTGATAATAGTTTGTATAAAGCGGCAATGGTCACATACATGAGGTGTGTTTGTGGTAGGGATATCATGATGAGTGGCGTGAGAGGAGGGGGTTGTGAGACCTCTGAGACATTCAACCTCATGTAGGTGCATGTTGATTATGTCATTGAAGGTATATAGATGATTTAGCTCATCGATGCTTGCTTGCCTTTGTGGAGTGGGCGGAAGCACACTCGTAGGTGAGCAAGGTGAGTGCGTAGTTGGATTGTAAGGCTCGATTGGAGACGACTCAAACCACGGTGAGTTCTGTATTCTTATAAAGGAGGGAATATATATAGAGTCCCCCGATGGTAGAGAGAGGCCATCAATCAGTTTAAGATCCGGTGAATAGGGTGTTTGGGAGATGTGGTTAAATGTGGATTGGGATGGTTTGGAGAATAGAGGAGCGGGAGATCTAGGTGGGGCTTCTTCATTTTCGTCTAAAATGGACTTGGTGAAGATGGATGTGTTGCAAATAGCTCCATAGGCTGGAGATTGGTACTCCTAGGAATAGTGGAGGTGATCTTTGGTGTTTGAGTTGGTGTCGAGGATGGAGTAGTAGCAATTTGTGTTTTGGTAGGTGGAGGAGTAATTGGGGATCTTGGTTGTTGGAGGAATGTACCTAAATTTTGTGGGATTTCTTCGTGGGTTGGGGAAGTGATATTAGAAAGTTAGTTTGGTGATGGTGGTGAAGAAGTTTAAGTGGTGGTGCAACATGGTTTGCCTCGTAGTCGGATAGTGGTTTTGGATTTTGTGATTTGGGAGGTGCTTTTTGTCATGATGTTAATGGAGAGACTGAGAGTGTGGTTGTAGTAGTGAGAAATGAAGATGTGATTAAGGAGATGAGTATTCTTAAATAGGTGTGTATGGATAATCAAGAAGTTAACGAGTTCAGGTTGGATTGGAGGAGGGAAAAAGATAAGTAGGTGTTAAATTTGCAGTCAAATACTAATAATAGGAGGAGGAGTGTTTAGGAAAATGGAAGAATTAATGGAAGGTAAGGATGAAAATTTACATGTAATCTACAGGCCCACGGAACCAGACAGACCCTTTGGGGAGGGGCCCGACGGGGTCCGGCTAATAATGGGTTAAAATTTGAATTCGTAAATTTGGAGGGAATGGCACGGAGCCGGTCGAACCCTTTGGCAAGGGGTCCGACGGGGTTCGTAGTTGTCTGAGACTAGAAATTTTTACAAGACTCAAATGAGAGATTTTTTACCCGTAGCATACTGTTTTCAGGATTAAGAATCACGAGGGGAAATGTTTCACACGACTTTGACTGTAAGTTAACTTGTGGAGTTTAAGGGAATGTACCTTTTGCTATCCAAGTCATGATTCGCCAATCATGAGCAACTATCCACATATCACATAAAACTTTTGATAATCATAGAATCAATTAACAATTAGAGTTAGAATATTGAGAAAAACTCAAGACAAACACAAGTGTTAAGTATTTTACAATACACCGTTGTTTTTAACCATGGAACATAGTCCATTTGTACCAATTCACTCCAACATTCTTCACTTTTTCTTCTTCTTGTCCATAATAGCGAGAGATCTTCCAAGGCACTTGAACATACTTTGTTTTTTTACAATCGGTAGAGGCACTAGGTATTTCGGGCAATCGGCTAAGGTATTTTAAGGGAGGTAGTCTAGAGTTAGGTAGGTCATCGTCTTCACTAGCGGATGATGAAGAACTAGATGGATGTTGAGTTCTTTTGCCATTACCCCTAGATTGGGTTGCCATGACCTGTGTCACCCTTTAATCACTAATTGGGGTCATGACCCGATCAACAATGTAAAACCCACATGAAAAATACATGAAAATACCATAAAATTAAAACTTTAATACTTAAATATATTCACGACAAGTAATTACGTACATTTAACAAATACATGATAATTATTTATGCTTATTGATAAATCACGACGCGATATAACACAAACCTAAATCACGAATATTTATGACACACGAGAATTTATAAAACACGAAGACAAAATATATATATACTTTAAGGGGTATTGTGGCCGGTTAGAAAGAAAGAACAAAAGGCCCATGGCCCGGCCCATGAGTAAAACAAACTAACAGGGATTATCACTACATCTCATTTTTCACAAGTCTTCAAAAAAATAAAAACCCTAGGGGATCTATGGTGGCCGCCGGCCTAAGGAAAAGAAAAAAAGGGAGAAAGGTTTTCGATCTTGATTGTTCATGTGGTGGTTCATGTTCATCATCCTCGATTATAACACATGTTTGGTATAACAAATCTAATCCTTTTTATTTATTTCATTCTATTTAATTATCTTTTTTTATTAAATCAAATGATCATAACAAAGGCAAAATGGTGTGTTTGGTTTAGAGTTTTGCTAAAACAATTTCGAGACTTTTGTTAATTTAATTATTAAATAGATCATGACCATTTAATTAAATTAACTTTAGGTGATAATAATTATGTTATATAATTTAACATGGTACACTAATTAAATTAAAGGTACACTTATAATAATTATTTTATATAATTATTCATGACACATAACATGACACATTTAAATTAAATAAATACTTAGCATAATTATTTAATTACATCTTAACCATAGTTTAATTAAATTAATATCTTACGTTAATTTAATTATACAATATCAAGTTATTGTAAAGTATTATTAATATTAATCGAGTTATATTATTAATTAATAATTATTTATAAACCATATATTATATTATTAATTAATAATTATCATGTTAACCTAAAGTATTTATTTATTAATAAATTTTACTATATTATGACATTTAACTAATCATGACTTATAAATATAATTATTAAGCTTTAGCTTATATCTCATGCTTATTAAACAAGCTTATTACTATTTATGGAAACATACTAATTATGGAAACATGCTATTTATGAAAACATACTGATTATGGAAACATGCTATTTATGGAATTAGACTATTTATGGAAACTTTCTATTTTTGGAAACTTACTAATTATGGAAACCTTCTATTAAACGTACTGTTTATGAAAACTTGTTATTTTTGGAAAGTTGCTATATATGGAAACCTGCTATTTTTGGAAAGTTACTATGTATAGAAACCTGCTATTTTTAGAAAGTTACTCATTATGACACATCAAGTATAATAACACATGAAACATGAAATACACTAATCAAGAACACATGAAACACTAAGAAACTACATAATAAAACAGGGAATAGTAAAACAAGACATGAACCGGAACAACAAGACATGAACAAGTAAAACAAGTCAAGAACAAGTAAAGTAAACTAAGAACTAGTCAGTTATACATGAACACACAACTCATTCACGTCCTTTATTATGTAGCACTCGTGAATTCGGAGTAGATTACTTCCCCCCTTTCATCTTCCTCGTTACTGGACATAAGGTACGTATATTCCGTCCTTCAGTAAGGACATTCCTTTTCTATGTATGATTAGGATTTCCCGTTTGCTGCCATCTGTTTTCCCCAGTAGTTTTCATGTGATAAACCTTTCAGTAGTTACCATTCTATAATCTAAATTGCATGAGCTATATACACACATGCCATGTTTCACCTAGTTATGGGGGTACCATAACCATAACACTTGAGGCACCGGTGTTATGGCTCTTCCGCGACGAGAGTGATTTCTTGCGGAGTCGCTTCACGTGTTGGCCAATATTATTATTATTATCATGTGGGGCAAATGGGTGCATCCTAGTACATGTTTATCAAATTTACATGGTGACTGTGGTGTGTGCTCTACATCCGTCACATGAAGCTGATCCCTCCACTCAGACTAATATAATTAGAGGCAACCCCTCTAATTGCATGACGAGGCCACCCCTCTATGTATTCATGCACGTTGATACCTTTCATGACCTATATGGGCTTTTGGCATTTAAAACATGTTTTCATGATTAAACATAAGACTTTTCAGATATAAACCAGTTTATAAAACATGTTTTAGGTTTTCTAGGACCTACACTATTCCGTTGTATTTCATGTCTTTTACTTATGTTTCAGTATTCATACCATGTCATTATATCCGTTCACTGAGCGTATTGCTCAGCCGTATTTTCCTTTCCATGTCCTGTACGGCAAGTACCCAAGGACAACCATAAGCTATTAAGAGTACGTGTATAGGATGGGAGCTACCTTAGACTTCTCTTCCTTTTTGCACTTCATATATTTATGCTTGCTTGGACACTCATTTTAGTTCTTCTACTTCATTTACTTTATGCATGTTTGAGCTTATGTTTGGGAGCCGATGTTTGATTCCAGTTTTCCTTTTTGGTCATGTATGTTTTAGGACATATTATATTGCATGCTTTGATGACGCACCATAATTATCATGTAACGATCTACTTACCAAAGTGGGGTGTTACAATTATGGTATCAGAGCCCAAGGTTTCGACTTATAGGATCTATAACTTGACCTGTGACTAGTGGATAGTCACCAGACGAGAAATATACTTCACCCACCAGATGCTACCATTCCATTCCATGTCTTTACCTTCTCAGTAAATGTCACACGTCACTCAGCAGTTCTTTCGGGCATAAGAGTGGGAACCAGTACCCAGCCGACCACTCAGCAAAATAGTTACATGAATCTAGGTCATGATAATGACCGTCATGAAACTAACAGAAATGACGATAGTGACCGCTACCATGACAACAACTATTCTAGCAATAACAACAGAAATTCCGGTAACGGACGTGACCAAAAGTACAAAGGTCAGCGGTCCAACCGACCCGCCAATTCTGGTATTATGACCAAAAAAATTCAACTTTATTCATTTCACATCTGAAGACACATGTCAAGACATCAGTCAAGGCACATGTCTCACATATATTTCTTGCAGACACATGTCAAGACATCAGTCAAGACACATGTCTTTAGTATATTCTCTGAAGACATGTCAGGGCATCAGTCAAGACGCATGTCTCACGTCTATTTTCTGAAGACACGTGTCAAGGCACCAGTCAGGACACATGTCATAGGAATAATTTCTCAAGATACGAGCCAATACGCATAACTCACGTATAGGTGTTGTACCAATCCCACAATAATTCAGGATACCTTCCAAGGGGTACATCCATTATGTTGTTTCAGGTGTGAATCAGACCACTGAAACTTCAGGTACCATCACTAACGCATTGTTCATGTTGGACACGTAGTGTTCGCTCTGTTTAATACTGGCGAAACACGTTCAGTAAGATTCACCACATTTACTTCATGTATTTACATGGCACCTTCATTTCTTGATCATGTATTACCTATATCCACGCCCAGAAAAGACTTCGTTCGTATCACCAGGTATAAAGGATTTTCTTCCAGTTTGATAACAAGATCCCTTGTAATAACGCAATTCCTTTAGACATGTGCGAGATCGAGATGATACCGGGTATGGGCTGGTTAGAAGCACATCGCGCTATGATTGACCGCCATTCATATCGGGTCATATTCGAAAATATCTAGACTCCTAAATGCAATCATCATGTTTTTCTACCGGGAAAATTTGTACAAGTTATTTCTGTTTTACTAGCACGTGCTTTATTATCCCACGGCTACGAGGATCTTTCTATCAACCAGCTTGGACGCGACTTCTGCAGTTCCTTAAATCCATGATCAGCCGATTGTTTCCGAATTTTCGGATGTTTTCCCAGAAGAAATTCCGAGTATACTTCCCATTCACAAGGTGGAGGTTAACACCGAGCATTTTTCAGGAGCAGAACCAGTCTTCAAGGCTCTTTATCTCATGGCTTCCTTGAATTGAAAGAGTTGAAGGGTCAGCTAAAATAATTTCTAGAACAAGGTTTATTCGCCCGAGTGTATCACCATAGGATGCATCGGTTCTGTTTAACAAAGAAGAAGGACGGTTGCATGAGGTTATGTATTGACCACCGCAACTTGAATAAGATCACATTCGTCATTGCTATTTCCCATTCACGTCTTGATAACATGTTTAATCTATTAATGGGTGCTAAGAAATTTTCAAGATCGATTTACGATCAGAATACCAACTGTTGCGAGTAGAAGAGCAGGACATTTCTATGACTACTTTTCGCACACGTTTTGATCATCATAAATTCATCGTTATACCTTTTTGGTCTCACGAATGCCCCACCTGTAATTATGGACTTGATAAATTGAATTTTCATGAATTAATTGGAAAAGTTCTTCACTATGTTCATTGCTAACATTCTGACCTTCTTTAAGTCTAGAGAAGGGCACGAAGATTATCTTCGCACTATGTTACAAATGCTACGATAGAAGAAACTTTACACCGAATTTTTCAAGTATGAATTTTGGTGATTACAGTGACACTCTAAATCACGTTGTTTCTCACGGTTAGTTTTACCATGACTAAGCTTACGCGTAAAGGAGATAATCCTACACCAAATTATGTGTTCCAAAGGATCCTACGCTAAGAAAGGTCTAATTTACCGAGAGTCATAGTTTTCTAAACTTCTAGGTATCCAGTTTCTACAAAATGTATCATGATCTTAAACCATATTTTGATGGAGCGGTGCGAAGCAAGAGGCAGTTACGTTCATATCTAAATGCCTGACATGCCAGCACGTTAAGATAGAACGCCAACATGCTAGTAGTTATTTCAACCATTGGAAATTTCTGAATGAAAGTGGGACAAGACCTCCATGGATTTGTTATCGGACTACCACAGACTCAAGAGAAGCATGATGCTATTTGGGTCGTTTTTTACCATTTAACCTAGCCTACACACTTTCTTTCGTCCGAAAGGATTTCGCAGTTAGCAGATTTTGCATAAATTCCAGCAAGAGATCTTATGATTCGCATTAACAATCATATCAGGTGGAAGTTTTCGTTCACGTTATCGTTTACGTTCACGTTCATGTTTACGTTGACACTCACAATTTCGTCTTATGTTCACGATCACGACCTATAGGTGCTCACGTCTGTGTTCCATTTCACGATTTGCTTTTCACATACACGTCCATAACATTGTTCACGGTCATGATCATATTTCTCTTATGATTTACACTTCAAGTTCGCGTTCACAATCTTGTTCACGTTCATGTTCTCTTTTCATTCCACGATTCAGATTTCACGTCTCATTCTGGGAAGGGTTGCAGAAAACTTGGGAGCCCAGACTCAAGTTTAGCACAACTCTCCGTCCTTAAGACAAACATTCACGTCAGATTTCACGTCTCATCCCGTATCATTGAGAGTTACCTCCTACAGTATCACACGTTCATGATATGTTTCACGTATCACGCTCACGATATGTTTTCCCATATCACGTTCTCGATACGTTTCACGTATCACGATCATGATATATTTCACGTATCACTTTCACTATATGTTTCATTTATCAGTCACCATATGTTTATGTATCACGTTCATAATTTCTCACGTATCACGTTCACAATTGTTCACGTACTACGTTTGCGATATGTCTCGTATATCATTTCTCAGAGGTTGCTAACATCATTATGTTCAGGTTATTTCGTATTGTATCGTTTCATGTATCTTTGAATGTTATTTCCTATCCACTTGACCAGATTCGTGGGGATCTATCTAACGTTTAGGAATCAGAAACTTCTTCTTTTCGTCAAGACAAGGTCATGAAGACCAAAATTATTCTTTTCGTCAAGATCTTTGGAGGAACCATCCAGAGCGGGAAGCCACTTGGGAAGCGGGAGAGTCAATCCGAACTTCGTATCCTCATTTCTTTCCACGATCCAAGTATATTCTATTCAGTCATGTCACATTCCATTTTCTCCTCAGCCACGTGACGTCCATGTTCTTTTTAGCTATATCATGTCTCTAATTCGAGGACGAATTATTCTTTTAGAGGGGAAGAGTTGTAAAGCCCACATGAAAAATACATGAAAATACCATGAAATTAGAACTTTAATACTTAAATATACTCACGACAAGTAATTACGTACATTTAATAAATACACGATAATTATTTACGCTTATTGATAAATCACGACACGATATAACACGAACCTAAATCACGAATATTTACGATACACGAGAATTTATAAACCACGAAGAGAAAATATATATACTTTAAAGGGTTATGTAGCTGGTTAGAAAGAAAAAACAAAAGGCCCATGACCTGGCCCATGAGTAAAAATAATAAACTAACAGGAATTATCACTACATCTCATTTTTCACAAGTCTTCAAAAAAAATAAAAACCCTAGGAAGATCTACGGTGGCCGTCGGCCTAAGGAAAAGAAAAAAAGAGAGAAAGGTTTTCGATCTTGATTGTTCGTGTGGTGGTTTGTTTTAATCATTCTCGGTTCTAACACATGTTTGGTATAACAAATCTAATCCTTTTCATTTATTTCATTCTATTTAATTATCTTTTTTTATTAAATCAAATGAGAATCATAATCATGAAATTTAAAATGATGTTTAAAACCACGGTTAATTTGATGTTGATGTTTTGGGGTGTTGTCCGACGCCGAGAACCTCATGGCTCGGCTCGGTTTGGTTTGTTATTCAGATTAGCGACAGATTCTGTGACAGAAATTCTGTCGCAGATTCCCTGGGACAGATTCGCGTCAAACCTGTGTTAGGTTAGCGACTAAACAGCGACAGAAATTTTGGTCGCTAAACATTCTGGTGGTGATGTTGTTTTAGCTTTGTCACTTCGTGCAACCGAGTCACTAGGACTCGGTGAGCTATTGTTTAGGCTCGGTTAACCAAGGCAAAAGGGTGTTTTTGGTTTAGAGTTTTGCTAAAACAATTTCAAGACTTATGTTAATTTAATTATTAAATAGATCATGACCATTTATAAAAATTAACTTTAGGTTATAATAATTATGCTATATAATTTAACATGGTACCTTAATTAAATTAATGGTACACTTATAATAATTATTTTATATAACTTTTTTGAACGGCAGTTTGGTGCAGCGGAGTATCTTGCGTGCCACCGAGGCACCAAGTCTCTCGACCCGACTTTTAATCATCTTACGAAGGGAATACCAACCCCATGCTAGCTATCTAGTCTCCCATTAAAGGGCTTTAATGCATTGCGATGGTATTCAAATCCAGCTGCCAATTCTGGGAAAATCCCCCACATGGGGATCGACAGGAGTTGAACCCCTGACCTCCCCCATATGGAGACTATAACCAAATGCATCCATCCAACTGAGCTAGACTTCATTTGCAATTATTTTTATATAATTATTCATGACACATAAGATGACACATTTTAATTAAATAAAGACTTAGCATAATTAAGTAATTACATGTTAACCATGGTTTAATTAAATTAATATCTTACTTTAATTTAATTATACAATATCAAGTTATGGTAAAGTAATATTAATATAAATCAAGTTATATTATTAATTAATAGTTATTTATAAACCATGTATTATATTATTAATTAATAATTATCATGTTAACCTAAAGTATTTATTTATTACTAAACTTTACTATATTATGACATTTAATTAATCATGACTTGAAAATATGATTATTAAGCTTAGCTTATATCTCATGCTTATTAAAAAAGCTTATTACTATTTATAGAAACATACTAATTATGGAAACATGCTATTTATGGAAACATACTAATTATAGAAACATGTTATTTATGGAAACCTACTAATTTTGGAAACATGCTATTTATGGAAATATACAGTTTATGGAAACTTTCTATTTTTGGAAAATTACTAATTATGGAAACCTTCTATTTTTGGAAACTTACTATTTATAGAAACTTGCTATTTTTGGAAAGCTGCTATATATGAAAACCTTCTATTTTTGGAAAGTTACTATGTATAGAAACCTACTATTTTAGAAAGTTATTCATTATGAAATATCAAGTATAATAACACATGAAACATGAAATACACTAATCAAGAACACATAAAACACTAAGAAACTACATAATAAAACATGAAATGGTAAAACAAGACATGAACCAGAACAACAAGACATGAACAAGTAAAACAAGCCATGAACAAGTAAAGTAAACTAAGAGCTAGTCAGTTATACATGAACACACAACTCATTCACCTCCTTTATTATGTAGCACTCGTGAAATCGGAGTAGATTACTTTCCGCCTTTGATCTTCCTCGTTACTGGACACAAGGTACGGATATTCTGTCCTTTAGTAAGGACATTCCTTTTCTATGTATGATTAAGAATTCCCGTTTGCTTCCATTTGTTTTCCCCAGTAGTTTTCATGTCATTAAACTTTCAATAATTACCATGCTATTATCTAAATTGCCTGAGCTATATACACGCATGACATACCCAGTTATGGAGGTACCATAACCATAACACTTGAGGCACCGGTGTTATGACTCTTTCGTGACGAGAGTGATTTCTCGCGGCGTCCCTTCACGTTTTAGCCAGTATTTTATTATTATCATGTGGGGCGAATGGGTGCATACTAGTACATGTTTATAGATTTACACGGTGACTATGGTGTGTGCTCTACATCCATCACATGGAGCTGATCCCTCCACTCAGACTAATATAACTAGAGGCAACCCCTCTAATTGCATGACGAGGTCACCCCTCTATGTATTCATGCACGTTGATACCTTTCATGACCTATATGGGCTTTTGGTATTTAAAACACATTTTCATGAATAAACATAAGACTTTTCAAATATAAACCATTTTATAAAACATGTTCCAGGTTTTCCGGGACTTACATTATTCCGTTGCATTTCATATGTTTTACTTATGTTTTAGTATTCATATCATGTCATTATATTCGTTTACTGAGCGTATTGCTCAACCGTATTTTCCTTTCCATGTCTCGTACGGCAGGTACCCAAGGATAGACATAAGCTATTGAGAGTACATGCATAGGATGGGAGCTACCTTAGACTTCTCTTCCTTTTTTGCACATCATATATTTATGCTTGCTTGGACATTCATTTTAGTCCTTCCACTTCATTTACTTTATGCATGTTTGACCTTATGTTTGGGAGCCGATGTTTAATTCCGGTTTTCCTTTTGGTCATGTATGTTTTAGGACATAGTATCTTGCATGCTTTGATGACACGTCATAATTATCATGTAACGGTCTACTTACCAAAGTGAGGTGTTACAATTATGGTATCAGAGCCCAAGGTTTCGACCTATAGGATTTACAACTTGACTTGTGACTAGTAGGTAGTCACTAGGCTCTTCCTAAAACGATGTTGGTTTCATTCCATGTAATGATATGTTCTGAGTATTGATTGATCCTTACTCACTATCTTTTTGTTGAATTTTTTACTAGTATGGATTTGACCACAACCATCCATATTTAGTCTAATGTTGTAAATTTCTATCCATGATGTTTTCCCTTGGAATTTGACAAGTATGGATTGAACCATAATCATCCATACTTAGTCACATGTCTTTTCTTTGAATTTTGTGGATTGAAGCTGTTAGCCCTATAATTTATATAGTCGAAAAAGAATGTAATAGGTCATCTTAGTCGTTAATGGTCTTGTATTGTAATAGGTTTGTCTGGAAAACCGGGCTTGGACTTTAAGCTAATATTGTATAAGTTAGGGGCTCTAAGCCCAAGACAAGCCAAGCCCGGTGATAGGTGTGTAAACACCCATCCTTTTTACCACTTAACTACAATAATAACCAAGCTAAAACGTGTATTTTATGTCGTAAATGTCGGAATTATGCGTGGTTTGTGTTTTTGTTGTGATTTAGGACGAAAATGTGAAAAGGGGAGAAAACACGGGCATTCACGGGCTTTTATAGAAGAAAAAGACAAAAGACGAGGTCAAGAAATCAAGAGTGCAAAAAGAACGGAAGTCTAAGACCAATTCTGAAGATTTATCGAAGAAAAAGTCAAAAGACGAAAGTTTACTAAAAGCCGAAGAACTCAAGTCTAATTTATTGAAGAAATTATAAGACGAGTTTATTAATCCCGAGACAAAAGTCGAAGAATTTAGAAGATTAAGGACTAATCAAGCAATTAAAGAAAGAAGAAAGAGGGGAGGAAGCTTCCACTAAGCACCTCCCTAATCTCCTATAAATAGATGTCATTTCCTTTCATTTGTTTTTGTTGGCTAATAGTGACAATTAGTTCTTCCATTTTCATTTCCTTGCACTTTAATTACATGTCATTTACTTAATTGTCTTTCACCTTAAATTCATTTAATTTCAAGTAAGTTTCCTTTTAATTATTGTTAATCTTTACTTTTATTGTCAATCTTCTATCTACCTTTCTTGTTTGATCTTAATCTTTATGTTTATTGTTCATGTTCATGTTCTTGAGTTTTTATTAAATTGATTAAGTGGGTTTTGATTATTTTGATTATTATTGTTAGTGTCATTGATTTGGTTTGATTGGTATTCATTAGTTGATCATTTTTGGTTGATCTTGTTTAATCTCTTGGTTGATTTTGATTAGTTTTGGTTAGATTCGTGTTCCTTTTGTTCTTCCTTGTTCTTCGCTGTTATTCTGTTTCCCAGGTACATTCCGGATCAACAAGTTCATTCCGAATCAAGCAATCTTTCCTGGTCAAGTGAATATTCCGAATCAAAGGTCTTCATTCGGAATACTTGTATTCCGGATCAAAGGTGCTAATTCGGAACATTCCGAATCAAGGTGTGTTGTGATTATTCCGAACCAAGGAAAATATTCCGGATCAACAAGTTCATTCGGAACATTTCGAACGAAGGGCCAAGGATTTATATTCCGGATCAAGCCCAATATTCCGAATCAGCAAAGTTATTCCGAATAAAGGACTTTTTCCGGATAAGTGACATATTCCGGATCAAGGACGTTCATTTGGAATAATTAGTTATTCCGGATAAAGGGTGATTCATTCGGAATACCTTGTATTCCGGATCAAGTTGTTCAGTCGGAATATATTCCGGATCAAGGTAATATTTCGAATAAAGAGTTTATTCCGGGTAAGTGAATTATTCCGGATAAAGGATTTGTTCCGAATGAAGGGTTTTGGTAAATATTCTGAGTGAAGAAGAATCATTCCGAACGAAGGTGACATTCCGAACGAGTGATTATTCCGAACGAAGGTTTATTCCGAATGAGCTGTTTTCAGGTTATAATAAGTTTCTATTTTTAAGTTTTAATTTTCAAACTTTACTTTTCCCGCCTTTTTCCTTAGTCGCACTTTAAATTTTCTTGCCTTAGATTTATTTTAAGCCTTGCCTTAGTTTAAGTTTTAGTTGCGTTTTAAGTTTTCATTTAGGATAGTTTTAAGTTGCGTTATTTACTTTAAGTGCCTTTTAATTCTCGTCACGCTTTTAATTTCCCATCATTTATTTTAAATTAGATTTAAGATTTAAATTACAACCCTTTACTTTAATAGTTTTTGCACATTTTAATTATACTACAACGACACAACTATTTGTTTCCACCAAAGACAGTTGAGTCACATAGTTAACCAGTTATCAATTCGAAGAGACCACCACAACGAACTTTATTGTTTTTATACTGGCCAAAAGCTTTGTATTAAATGGCACCGCTGCCGGCTCTTTTCGTAAAGATTAACGGTTTTCTGTGAGATACGTGTTGCTTTTTGGGACCCGTTCATTCGTGAGCGTTATTTTCTTGCTTAAAAATTTCCAAAAACAAAAACCATAAAAATTAAAAATTGTTAAAAAACCATAAAAATTAAAAAAAAATTCAAAAATCCAAAAATATTTTATTTTTATTGTGTATATATATTGTCTATTGCTTTGGTATTGTTTTCTTTTGCTTTCGCAGGTGTATGCGTACTAGATCCTCTACTTATCAAGAGCCCGAGACTCGTGAAGATTTAGCTATGGCAGGTGTGAGCAACAACAATAATCCACCGCACCTCAATAATAACAACAACAATGTTCTTCCACAGCCCGATCTTCGGACCATGGAGGAGCTTTGTCAACCCACCATGTTTGGACGAGGAGGACCGATTGCGCCGATGCAAATCACGGCTCCGGAGTTTTCGCTGAAGCATCACATGATCCAACAAGTGCAAACTAACCCATTCCGTGGATTGCCTGATGATGATGCCAACAAACACCTCGACAAATTCATTACTATTACCCAAAGCATGAAGTTGCCCAGTGCTACAATGGATGTTCTTCGCCTTCAACTCTTCCCACATACTTTATCACACCACGCCGAGAAATGGTTTGATCGTCTCCCGAAGAATTCCATTCATACTTGTGTTATGGATTAAAGTGGGATTAACATTTGGTATCAAGAGCCTATTCTTTATGAATCGAGCTTGTGACAAACTGGAAAGCAACAATGGTGCGATTCTTTTTGAATCAAACTTGTTCCAGGAATTCTGAATTGACGACTCTAATCAGACGGATAATTTATCCTTATGATTCACTCCTTACATTCGCAGTCTGCTTTGAGACGGTCGAGTAAAGAGAACTGGCTACTACCGCCGGGAAACCCTGTCAAGGAGGTTCTTAATCGAATCTACCCGATCACAGGTACGGTATCTAATACTGTCTAACGGTCTTCACCGACCGGAGGTAAAACGCTACCGAATTAGGATGAAATGTTCAAAGCCATTTTATCTGTGTCTATATATGTCAAGATGGTGGCATAGCTGTTTACTAACCGAAGTCGTCTTCATATTTTCATACTACAAGTTAAAGACTTCCGCTACTCTGATAATCAATTGATACCTCAAGGTCAACTATATTTATGTGGGAGATTGTTAACCTTTCGAAATCAACAAAGTATAAATATGTCAATTCTGAAGTCACAAGAGCACAAGATGGCAATGATCAAGATACTTAAGAATGTAAGAATGTAATAGGTCATCTTAGTCACAAGGACCATAAGATGAAGATCTCAAGCACTCAAAGTCAAATGACAAAGGCTCAAGATAAAATTCACAATGTCATGAAGGAACAAAACCGTTGCAAACAAGATCAAGACCAAGATACAAGACCTAAGAAGGAAGATCACCTCCACAAGAATGTATGCACTCAATCATCTTATGCTTTTTAAAGATGACCGATACATTGGGGGATATTGTTAGCCCTATATTTTATATAGCCGAACAAGAATGTAATAGGTCATCTTAGTCGTTAATGGTCATGTATTGTAATAGGTTAGTTAGGAAAAACCGGGATTGGACTTTAAGTTAATATTATATAAGTTAGGGGCTCTAAGCCCAAGACAAGCCAAGCCCGGCCCATGGAAACAAACCCACGACCCATGGAAAGCCCATGTGGTTCGTGGGTATATATACCCTCTTCCATGTGTGGAAGAGGGTGTTGGTTCATTTCTTTTCACATAGTAAAAGTGTAAACCTTCCACTACTCTCTACTTTCTCTCTCTAACTTTCTTCTCTTTCTCTCTCTAAATCTATTCTAAATCTTGTGTTATGGATTAAAGTGGGATTAACATTTGGTATCAAGAGCCTATAGTGGATAGGTGATTGAAGATTCGTGTTTGTGTTCTTAATTTTTGTAACACAAGATTTAGAATAGATTTAGAATATTAGCTTAAAGAGACTATAGTCATCTCTGATACCAAATGATAATCCCACTTTAATCCATAACACAAGATTCAGAATAGATTTAGAGAGAGAAAGAAAAGAAAGTTAGAGAGAGAAAGTAGAGAGTGGTGGAAGGTTTACACTTTACTATGTTAAAAGAAATGAACCAACACCCTCTTCCATACTTGGAAAATAGTATATATACCCACGAACCACATGGGCTTTCCATGGGCCGTGGGTTTGTTTCCATGGGTCGGGCTTGGCTTGTCTTGGGCTTAGAGCCCCTAACTTATACAATATTAGCTTAAAGTACAAGCCCGGTTTTCCCGACTAACCTATTACAATACAAGACCATTAACGACTAAGATGACCTATTACATTCTTGTTCGACTATATAAAATATAGGGCTAATAGAACCATAGTCGTCCACACTAGTCAATGTTAAATCTCGGTTGATTATGCTTTTATGTTCTTTATGACGACTACGTTTCTATACTCTCATGTTGATTTCGTTTTCATGTTGATTGTGTTTCATGCCTCCTTATGTTAATTATGTTTTCATCATGTTGATTATGCTTTCATGCTAAACACTGATGGGTTTCATTTAATCTTGCTTTTATGATATTTATCGTTGGTTTCATTAATCATGCTTTCATGTTGATCATCGTTGAACTTCGTTTAATCATACTTTTGTGTTTCTCTATATAACCAGAATTTATGCCTACGTTGGAATTGCTAGGCTATCATGTTGCTCGCTTCAGTTAAGTTTTCTAAACTGTTTAATCAATTATTTTCCTTTCAAATCATGTCAGATGGTTTCCACCCATACCTATCATTTCATGTGCATTCCATGTGTACTCCATGTAACGTATCCCATGTGTATTATACGTACCGTAATCCATGTGTATTTCACTTACAATACTCCATGAGTATTCGCTAGTCGATTCTCAATGATTTCAGTTGTATTCCACTTGCTGATATACTACAAGATGCTAATGCTGCTCATAATTTGGAGATTCTACTAGATGTTGATGCTACTCGTGATTTGGAGATTCTACAAGATGAAGATGAAGGCGTTAGATCGAAACGACTAGACGAGAATTATACTTCACCCACCAAATGCTACCATTCCATTCCATATCTTTACCTTCTGAGTAAATGTCACACGTCACTCAGCAGTTCTTTCAGGCATGAGAGTGGGAACCAATACCCAGCCGGCCACTCTACAAAATAGTTACATGAATCACGGTCATGATAATGACCGTCATGAAACTGACAGACATGACGATAGTGACCGCTACCATGACAGCAACTATTCTGGCAATAACAACATAAATTCTGGTAATGGACGTGACCAAAAGTACAAAGGTCAGCAGTCCAACCGACCCGCCAATTCTGGTATTATGACAAAAAAAATTCAACTTTATTCATTTCACATCTGAAGACACATGTCAAGACATCATTCAAGGATCATGTCTCACGTTTATTTTTTGAAGACACATGTCAAGACATGAGTCAAGACACATGTCTTTAGTATATTCTCTGAAGACACATGTCAGGGCATCAGTCAAGACGCATGCCTCGGGGCGTCTGTTTTCTGAAGACACATGTCAAGGCACCAGTCAGGACACATGTCATAGGAATAATTTCTCAAGACACGAGCCAATACGCATAACTCACGTATAGCTGTTGTACCAAGCACTCAATATATCAGGATACCCTCCAAGGGGTACATCCATTATGTTGTGTCAGGTGTGAATAAGACCACAAAAATTTCAGGTACCATCACTGACGCATCGTTCATCTTGGACACGTAGTGTTCGCTCTGTTTAATAATGGTGAAACACGTTTAGTTAGATTCACCATATTTATTTCATGTATTGCCATGGCACCTTCAGTTCTTGATCACGTATTACCTATATCCATGCCAAGAAAAGACTTCGTTCGTATCACCAGGTATAAAGGATTTTCTTCCAGTTTGACGACAAGATCCCTTCTAATAACGCAATTCCTTTAGACATGTGCGAAATCGAGATAATTCCGGGTATGGACTAGTTAGCAGCACATCGCGCTATGATTGATCGCCATTCATATCGGGTCATATTCAGCAATATTCAGGCTCCTGGATGCAATCATCATGTTTTTCTACCAGGAAAATCTGTATAAATTATTTCTGTTTTACCAGCACATGCTTTATTATCCCATGGCTACGTGGGTCTTTCTATCAACCAGTTAGGACGCAACTTCTAAAGTTCCTTAAATCCATGATCAGCCGATTGTTTTCGAATTTCCGGATGTTTTCCCAGAAGAACTTCCGAGTATACTTCCTATTCACAAGGTAGAGTTTAACACCGAGCATTTTTGTAGGAGCAGAATCAGTCTCCAAGGCTCTTTATCGCATGGCTTCCTTGAGCTAAAAGAGTTGAAGGGTCACCTACAAGAATTTTTGGAACAACATTTATTCACCCGAGTGTATCATCATGGGATGCATCGGTTCTGTTTAACAAAGAAGAAGGACGGTTGCATGAGTTTATGTATCGACTACCGTAAACTGAATAAGATCACCATTCGTCATCGTTATTTCCCTTTCACGTCTTAATAACATGTTTAATCTATTACTGGGTGCTAAACAATTTCCAAGATCGATTTACGATCAGAATACCAACAGTTGCGAGTAAAAGAGCACTTGATTTCCGTGACTGCTTTTCACATACGTTTTGATCACTATAAATTCGTGGTTATACCTTTTTGGTCTCACGAATGCCCTAGCTGTAATTGTGGACTTGATAATTGAATTTTCATGAATTATTAGACAAGTTCATCACTATGTTCATTGCTAACATTCTGACCTTCTCTAAGTCTAGAGAAGGGCACGAAGATTATCTTCGCACTATGTTACAAATGCTACGACAAAAGAAACTGTACACCGAATTTTTCAAGTATGAATTTTAGTGATTACAGTGACACTCTAAATCACATTGTTTCTCACGGTTAGTTTTACCATGACTAAGCTTACGCGTAAACGAGAGAATCCTACACAAAATTATGTGTTACAAAGGATCCTACGCAAAGAGAGGTATAATTTACTGAGACTCATAGTTTTCCAAACTTCTATGTATCCAGTTTATACAAAATGTATCATGATCTTAAACCATATTTTGATGGAGCGGTGCGAAGCAAGAGGCAGTTACGTTCGTATCTAAATGCTTGATATACCAGCTGGTAAAGATAAAACGCCAACATGCTAGTAGTTATTTCAACCATTGGAAATTTCTGAACGGAAGTGGGACAAGACCTACATGGATTTTGTTACCGGACTACCACATACTCAGGAGAAGCATTATGCTATTTGGGTCGTTGTCGACCATTTAACCTAGCCTACACAGTTTCTTTCGTCCGAAAGGATTTCTCAGTTAGCAGATTTGTAGAAAGTACAACAAGAGATCGTATGATTCGCATTAACAATCATATCAGGTTGAAATTTTCGTTCACGTTTACGTTAACACTCATAATTTCGTCTTACGTTCACGATCACGACCCTGTACGCGCTCACGTTTGTGTTCCATTTCACGATTTTCTTTCCACATTCACATCAATGACATTGTTCACGTTCATGATCGTATTTCTCTCATGATTTACGCTTCAAGTTCGCGTTCACAATCTTGTCGCGTTCATGTTCTCGTTTCATTCCACGATTCACATTTCACGTCTCATTCTGGGAAGGGTTGTAGAAAACTTGGGAAACCAGACTCAAATTTAGCACAACTCTCCGTCCTCAAGACAGACATTCACTTCAGATTTCACGTCTCATCTCGTATCATTGAGAGTTACCTCCTCCGGTATCGAACGTTCATGATATGTTTCCCGTATCACGTTCACGATATGTTTTACCAGATCACGTTCACGATATGTTTTACGTATCACGATCATGATATGTTTCAGGGATCACGTTCACTATATGTTTCATTTATAAGTCACCATATGTTCACGTATCACGTTCACAATTGTTCATGTACTACGTTTCCGATATGTCTCGCGTATCATTGCTCAGAGGTTGCTAACACCATTATGTTCAGCTTATTTCGTATCGTTGGTGCGTTCTTTGTGAGTATACACAAGTTTTAAATTTATACAAGGATTACCGAATAAGCTAAGAACACACGGGGAAGTATGACCCTTTCGTTTGTAGCTAGCTTGTTGTGGTAAGCCGAGGTCGTTCACTGGGATTTGGGTGTTTTCGGTTGTAAGGAGTCTTTGTAACAATGTAACGTAGGTGGTAAAAACGGTTGTCACTCCCACAGTTACCATATAATTAACAACTAAACAAATAAATAACAAGTAACACTTAATATGATGATTTAGCTAATAAGATGAGATAACAAATAATAATAAAGATACTTGCTTGGAACTAGTATTCATTTCAATGGATTGAATAGATTACCGGGTAGATAGTTAAGCAAAAGCACACAAATTATAAGTATACAACTCCAAGTCAATGGCTAATATCATGGAATTGTACATGACATGGTTTAGAATAAAGAACCCTTTCGACCTATGATCAATATTACAAACCGGTAAAGCCATTTGTGAGAAGTATGATTTTAGCCAACTTGTTTATTAGAGCCCTTTCGACCTATACTCTAGATTAAACCTTTATAAATCCATTTAACTTGTTTACTCATGATTGTCAATCATGATACACCAAACATATATGCGCATTAACATTTGGAACAAAACATAACAAGGAATCTTTTCGACCTTTAGGCCAAGTTATGTTTCACCAATAAGTTATCAAGACTCATATCAATTCAAACAAACTCATGAACAAAATCATAATTCAATATTGCTAAATAATAAACACTCCATATCCATGTTTACATTATTCCAAACAAGTATAAGAAAACTACTCCATAATCATATTAATCAAGAACAAACATTCAACATATGATATAGAGTTCAACATCATGAAAGTAACAAAAGTTTACCCAAAGTATGATTACAATAAGTATATGGAAGGAATTAGAGCAATCCTTAGGCCTCCAATTGACTACAAGTTTCGAACCAATGGTAGGAGTTTGTGGTCTTTAGGGTTATGTATTTAGAAATTCGTATTTGAGAATTGAGGCAGGTTTTGGAGAGGTTTGGTGAAGATTGGTGGTGATTTAGGCTTCAAGAAACACAACCAATGATAAGGGTAATGATCCCTTAGAGTTTGGTAATGTTATTTTGATGATTGGGGCTTCAAAATGATGAGTTTTTGGCACACTTGGACTAAATCCGGGATTTTCACCAAGGAGAGAGTTTCCTTGATGAATAATGAAGGTGATGTTGTAAGTGTTGAAGTTACATGACCCCAATGGTCTTATTTATAGATGAATTCAAGCCTCTCCATCAATGCATGAACTTGGAGCCAAAGTAATATACTTGGAGCTAAAGGTGTTTTCTTGTAGCCAAAGTAGTTTACTTGGTGGCAAAGTACTTCTAGAATGCTCCATATAAGCTTCATGAAGGCTTGGATGTTCATTGAATGTAGACAAAATTATGCCAACACAAACGTGGGTGGCAACTTGTATTTCGTCAGTGCAACTTCCATGCTGAGTGACTTGTACTTGTCTTGGAAAAACTTGTTCTTACACTCGAAATGGATCTTCAAAGGCTTGTACTTGTCAGGATTCCTTCGTATATGCATGAATCATCATTTATTCTTTCTTTCCATGTATTTTCTTGTCCTTGTCTAACTAACAACACAAAACACAACTTAACACATATATGAACTAAATAGCTCGTTAGTATAACCAAAAACCATGCAAAATATAAGGATAACGCTCAAGAAAACATGTTGGATTTGAGCGTTATCAAATCCCCTCACACTTAAGCTTTGCTCGTCCTCGAGCAAGAAAAATAAAAAATTTACTTGCCCTCAAGCAAATAAAAGAAAAATACAATTAGAAACTAAATACCTAGGTTCTAAAAGAATTTTTTTAAAATTTTTTTTTTATGAAAAATTGAAAAATCTAAGAAAAATTGAAAATATTTTTGGTTTTATAATAAATAGCTAAAGGTGCAAACCCCCTCACACTTAAGAGGTTGCTTGTCCTCAAGGAAGTAAAATAAAAACTTCCCACATGGTACATGAAAATGGTTTATTAAAAAATAAGATGCAAATCTACCAAGTATAAAAAGACTAAACCAAATGGCGTGAGCACCAAGCGTACACATCTAAAGAGGACTTTTATTCGGGTTACAAGGCTAAGGGTTAATGGGGTATGGATAAGACATGAGATATTTTATGAGAGGTGTATCACGAATATACAAGGTAAAAAGTTTAAGTCCCATGTTGCTAGTTACCGAACAAATCACAAGCCCAAAAATGATCATAGCTACGATCTTTATTCAACATATATCGATCAACACAAATATATATCACGATTTAGCACATTGGCTAATCGATATCTAAACATACTTCTTCTTCCTCCATCTTAATAATATATCATTAGCTATTTTTGTCATCATTTTTTTTACTTTTTTTCGATGACTTATTCTTTTTTCTTCTTTTTTTTCTCATCCTCCTATTTTTTGTTTTTTTTTTTGTTTTTCAACATAATATGCTCCCCTCACACTTCGCTTAAGCACACACTAAAAAAATACAAATAAGAAGCGGCCTACTTCATCTTTGTAATAATAGCACACACACATAGCGAAGTGTGACAAATATAAATCATCAAAAACAATCCACCATACTAAGCAACCAGCAACCCACCATTTAGACTTCGACAAAGGTTAGGCTAAGATTTAAGGTTAAATATTTTTTTTTCTTTTTTTTAGTGGATTTAATAAAACGAAAAGATTGGCTCACAGTGTGTTCTAAGGGTATCCAGCACTAACAAGAGTGCTAAGAAAAGGGTTAATTTGGATGGTTAGCTAATGGATGCAACTAGCTAAAAAGATGTAAACAGAAAAGGCGATTTGGTTTTATTCCTAAGGTTTCCTCTTTGTCACGCATATACACTTTTATCAACAAGTGTGATCTCACTAAAAATCTTATTATTTTTAATTTTATATATTTTTAATTTTTATTTTTTCGTGGGAACGATTATTGAAATATATTTACAAACAAACGTGTGAGAAAAAAAATTTAATCCTAAGGGAAAACAAGTGTACAACTCTCCCCTTTTTTTCTTCTTTTTTTTATATAACAAAAATTGGTTTCATTTTCTGATTTATTTCCCCTCACACTTAAGTTTTGGATTGGACTCAATGTGAAAAATAAACTTCAAAGCATGAAAAGTGAGGAAATAAATAAATAGTCAAAGAGAAACAAAACTTCCCGGATTTAGAAATTGCAATTGATGTCCATGTGATGCAATGCTACATGATAAGCTTGTGAGATCAATCGATTCTTGATACTTCATTCCTTCTCCATGCATCCTCCTCCATTATCTATTGCTGCATTTATTCAAACAAAACAAAACAAACAAACACACAAGCACACAAAGATATATAAAACATACTACTAGCAATGTACACCCCCTCACACTTAAGATTTTCCAAGTTAGAAAAATACTTTTGGGGTGTACATATTTATTCTAAACACACAAAATTAAACACACAAACAATTAAAGCACGGGTTGCCTCCCGAGAAGCGCTTAATTTATTATTGAGTCGTTAGCTAGACTCTTCCCCTCGATGTTAGGATTCTTTGACGATATGGCTAAGATGGGGAACTTTAGTTGGGTGCCATTGATTTTGATAATTATCATCTTTGAACCAAATCAATTCTCTATTTATAGTCCAAACTTTGAATGGCTTCTTTGGCACACCATTGTCGTCCTTCTTTATCATTCGTCTACTTCCAACGCCATTCATTGATTTCAACTCTACGTCATGAATTGACATTACATCATGTTCATACGTCTTCTCCTTTTTGTATGGGATATGCACGGTGCAATCTTTGGGAAAAGTTGAATTAGAAATAATAGGTTTCAGTTTTGGCAAGGTTGGAATAGGTTCTTCTTCCTCGATGAATACAACATCACCCTTATCACTCTCGTTTCGGATAGAGGGTATATCGTATCTTCCTTTGGTATTGGTGATTTGAGGAAGGGTCTTGGTTCGTTGGATGAGCTTTTCGACACGATCGGTTTTTGTCTTCAAGTCTTCGATTATGGTTGTATGGTTCCGGAAGTTTAGATTGATTTGAAACTCTAAGTCAATCAAATTGTTCTTAATACGTTCGTTTTCTTCCGTTTGGAAAGCCAAAAATTCTTTCATCATCTCCTCTGTTGAGGTTTCGGGTTTTTGGTGATATTGTGATGAGTATGGCATCACATCTCGCGGTCGAGATTGAGCAATAGGATGGTTCGGGTTTAGTGTAAGATAGGAACGTGATTTCCTCGAATTATGGTCGCGATATCCTCGGTGATATTCTTCGACATAATTCGCTTCATGAGGTTCACACATCGGCGTGTCATCCTTCATGGTGGTTTTTGGACCGTGATCGTTTCTACGATCGTCTCGCATATCTCTTAGTTCATTCCTTATGATTAGGAATTGGGAATCGATTAGCCTAGCGAGAGCTTCGAATTTCTCCATCAGCACGGTGTGATCGGAGATGATGTTATTTCCACCGGCGAAAACAACGGTTTTTGGTTTAGGATGGATATGAAAATCCTTCAAAAATTCGAGCTTGAGAAGGACCTTGTCCTCGAGTATTTGGAAAGCTTCGTTCGGAGTATTATAAAGGAAAGTTCCTCCGGCGTCGAGAGATACTTGAGTTGAATCGTCTAAACCACGATAAAATGTTTCAATTATCGTTCTCTTGGTTAGATCATATCCATAACAAGCGCGAAGCATTTCTTTGATTCAGAGCCAAGCTTCAACGAGAGTCTCGTTATCGAGTTGGTGAAAGTTATGAATATCATTTAGGAGACGTTTAAACTTTGCAGGTGAAAAGAATCGGCTTATGAAAGCTTCTATTAATTCATTCCACGAAGTAATTGTTCCTTCGTTTAGTTCATTCAACCAAATCTTAGCTTCTCTGGTTAATGATAATGGTAATATCCTCAAGTTAATCGCTTCCTCTTGATTTTCACCATATTGGAAAAGGCTACTAATCTCAAGAAAATCGAATACATGTGAGGATCGGATAAGGTTTGTCCATCAAATTGTTTTTCCCGAATCATTTGTATGTGGTTACTTTTAATAGTGAAATTGTTCAAAATAGGGATTTGAACAATAGAGGAACTAGGTGTTGGAGCAACGATCCTAGTGTTTGACCACATTGGTTGATCATTAGGATCAATGGTAATAACGGTTGAGGAATCGGATTCGGTTTCATAAGAGAAGATTCCTTCGGTATGGAATGGGTTTTCGAATTTCGACTCAAGTATGTCGATTATGACAACACGTTCCTTGGTGAACGGTTCGGGTGACTCGATGTCAAATTTGGTTTCATCGGGTTCACGAGTCTTCTTCTTGAACTTACGTTTAAGCTCATAGAATTTATTAACGAGGCATTTACCTCTAAGACGTGGGTTTATGAAAAATCGAAATAATTCGAAAAACTTATTAACAACTAAAAATAAAAATGAAAAGATATATAAAATATAAAAATACTCAAACAAAAAATATTTTTGCATTTTTTTTAAAATTTTGTTTTGTTTTTTTAATATATTATATATATATATATATATATATATATATATATATATATTTTAGCTAAAGAAAACAAATAAAGAAACAAAAAAAAATAAAAATTAAAGTTTTTTTAAGTTTCAGGGGTTGCCGGCGGCAAGATTAGGGTGCCGGCCGGCTTTTTCGCTACTGTTAAGCAGTTGTCGGCGGCAAAAGAACTTGCCGGTAGGCTTCTTGTGTTCTGTGAAAGGGTTGTCGGCGGCAAAAGGTTTTGTCGGCCAGCAAAATCAATTTTTGATTTTATTTATTTATTTATTTTTTTTTTTGGATTTTGGCAACTAAAAACTAATAACACTAAAAGAAAATTTGTGGGGTTGATGAAATAATCACTAAAAAGCGTAATCTAAACACTCCTTTTTTTAACACAATAAGCACGAATTATATGAACGAAACACTAGACGAAACAAAGATTCTAATACACGAAAAACACAAACAAATCCCCGGCAGCGGCGCCAAAAACTTGGTGCGTTCTTTGTGAGTATACACAAGTTTTAAATTTATAGAAGGATTACCGAATAATCTAAGAACACACGGGCAAGTATGACCCTTTCGTTTGTAGCTAGCTTGTTTTGGTAAGCCGAGGTCGTACACTGGGATTTGGGTGTTTTTGGTTGTAAGGAGTCTTTGTAACAATGTAAGGTTGGTGGTAAAAATGGTTGTCACTCCCACAATTACCATATAAGTAACAACTAAGCAAATAAATAACAAGTAACACTTAAGATGATGATTAAGCTAATAAGATGAGATAACAAATAATAATAAAGATACTTGCTCGGAACTAGTATTCATTTCAATGGAGTGAATAGATTATCGGGTAGAAAGTTAAGCAAAAGCACACAAATTATAAGTATACAATTCCAAGTCAATGGGTAATATCATGGAATTTTACATGACAACGTTTAGAATAAATAACCCTTTCGACCTATGATCAGTATTACAAACCGGTAGTTAAAGCCATTTGTGAGAAGTATGATTTTAGCCAACTTGTTCATTAGATCCCTTTCGACCTATACTCTATATTAAACCATTATAAATCCATTTAACTTGTTTACTCATGTTTGTCAATCATGATACACCAAACATATATGCGCATTAACATTTGGAACAAAACATAACAAGGAATCCTTTCGACCTTTAGACCAAGTTATATTTCACCAACAAGTTATCAAGACTCATATCAGTTCAAACAAACTCATGAGCAAAATCATAATTCAATATTGCTAAATAATAAACACTCCATATCCATGTTTACATTATTCCAAACAAGTATAAGAAAACTACTCCATAACCATATTAATCAAGAACAAACATTCAACATATGATATAGAGTTCAACATCATGAAAGTAACAAAAGTTACCCAAAGTATGAATACAATAAGTAAATGGAAAGAATTAGAGCAATCCTTAGGCCTCCAATTGACTACAAGTTTCGAACCAATGGTAGGAGTTTGTGGTCTTTCGGGTTATGGATTTGGAAATTCGTATTTGAGAATTGAGGCAGGTTTTGGAGAGGTTTGGTGAAGATTGGTGGTGATTTAGGCTTCAAGAAACACTACCAATGATAAGGGTAATGATACTTTAGAGTTTGGCAATGTTATTTTGATGATTGGAGCTTCAAAAGGATGAGTTTTTGGCACACTTGGACCAAATCTGGGATTTTCACCAAGGAGAGAGTTTCCTTGATGAATAATGAAGGTGATGTTGTAAGTGTTGAAGTCACATGACCCCAATGGTCTTATTTATAGATGAATTCAAGCCTCTCCATCAATGCATGAACTTGGAGCCAAAGTAATATACTTGGAGCTAAAGGTGTTTTCTTGTAGCCAAAGTAGTTTACTTGGTGGCAAATTACTTCTAGAATGCTCCATAGAAGCTTTAGGCTTGGATGTTCATTGTATGTAGACAAAATTATGCCAACACAAATATGGGTGGCAACTTGTATTCCGCCAGTGGCAACTTCCATGCTGAGTGACTTGTACTTGTCTTGGAAACACTTGTTCTTACACTCGAAATGGATCTTCAAAGGCTTGTACTTATTAGGATTCCTTCGTATATGCATGAATCATCATTTATTCTTTCTTTCTCTGTATTTTCTTGTCCTTGGCTAACTAACAACACAAAACACAACTTCACACATATGTGAACTAAATAGCTCGTTAGTATAACCAAAAACCATGCAAAATATACGGATAACGCTCAAGAAAACACGTTGGATTTGAGCGTTATCAATCGTATCGTTTCATGTATCTTTGCATGTTATTTCCCATCCACTCGACCATAATCGTGAGGATCTATCTTACGTTGAAGAATTAGAAACTTTTATGTATCGTCAAGACAATGTCATGAAGACCAAGATTATTCTTTTCGTCAGGATCCTTTGGAGGAACCATCTCGAACGGGAAGCCACTTGGGAAGTGGGGGTCAATTCGGACTTCGTATCCTCATTTCTTTTAACGATCTAAGTATATTCTATTCCGTCATGTCACATTCTATGTTCTCCTCAGCCACGTCAAGTCCATGTTCTTTTTAGCCATATCATGTCTCTTTTAGAGGGGAAGAGTTGTAAAACCCTAAACCCTAATTCGAGGACGAATTATTCTTTTAGAGGGGAAGAGTTGTAAAACCCGCATGAAAAATACATGAAAATACCATGAAATTAAAACTTTA
This sequence comes from Glebionis coronaria, assembly GCA_025667525.1. Classification (NCBI taxonomy): domain Eukaryota; kingdom Viridiplantae; phylum Streptophyta; class Magnoliopsida; order Asterales; family Asteraceae; genus Glebionis; species Glebionis coronaria. The sequence goes on along the minus strand of CM046879.1, from coordinate 512,027,464 downwards.
ATACTTAAATATATTCACGACAAGTAATTACGTACATTTAATAAATACACGATAATTATTTACGCTTATTGATAAATCACGACACGATATAACACGAACCTAAATCACGAATATCTACGATACACGAGAATTTATAAAACATGAAGACAAAATATATATACTTTAAGGGGTATTGTGTCCGGTTAGAAAGAAAGAATAAATGGCCCATGAGTAAAAAAATAAACTAACATGGATTATCACTACATCTCATTTTTCACAAGTCTTCAAAAAAAATAAAAACCTTAGGGAGATCTATGGTGGCCGTCGGCTTAAGGAAAAGAAAAAAAGGGAGAAAGGTTTTTGATCTTGATTGTTAGTGTGGTGGTTCGTGTTCATCATCCTCGATTCTAACACATGTTTGGTATAACAAATATAATTCTTTTTATTTATTTCATTTTATTTAATTATCGTTTTTTATTAAATCAAATGAGAATCATGATCATGAAATTCAAAATGATGTTTAAACACACGTTTAATTTGATGTTGATGTTTTGGGGTGTTGTCCGACGCTGAGAACCTCATGGCTTGGCTCGGTTTGGTTTGTTATTCATATTAGTGACAGATTCTGTAACAGAAATTCTGTCGCAGATTCCTAGGGACAGATTCGCGTCAAACATGTGTTAGGTTAGCGACGGAACAACAACAAAAATTTCGGTCGCTAAACATTCTGGTGGTTATGTGGTTTTGGCTTTGTCACTTCGTGCAACCGAGTCACTAGGAATCGGTGGGCTATTGTTTAAGCTCGGTTAACCAAGGCAAAAGGGTTTGTTTGGTTTAAAGTTTTGCTAAAACAATTTCAAGACTTATGTTAATTTAATTATTAAATAGATCATGACCATTTAATTAAATTAACTTTAGGTTATAATAATTATGTTATATAATTTATGGTACATTAATTAAATTAATGGTACACTTATAATAATTAGTTTATATAATTATTTATGACACATAACATGACATATTTTAATTAAATAAAGACTTAGCATAATTATTTAATTACATGTTAACCATGGTTTAATTAAATTAATATCTTACTTTAATTTAATTATACAATGTCAAGTTATGGTAAAGTAATATTAATGTAAATCAAGTTATATTATTAATTAATAATTATTTATAAGTCATGTATTATATTATTAATTAATAATTATCATGTTAACCTAAAGTATTTATTTATTAATAAACTTTACTATATTATGACATTTAATTAATCATGACTTATAAATATAATTATTATGCTTTAGCTTATATCTCATGCTTATTAAACAAGCTTATTACTATTTATGGAAACATACTAATAATGTAAACATGCTATTTATGGAAACGTACTAATTATGTAAACATGCTATTTATGGAAACCTACCAATTATGGAAACATGCTATTTATGGAAATATACTATTTATGGAAACTTTCTATTTTTGGAAACTTACTAATTATGGAAACTTTCTATTTTTGAAAACTTACTATTTATGGAAACTTGCAATTTTTGAAAAGTTGCTATATATGGAAACTTGCTATTTTTGAAAAGTTACTATGTATAGAAACCTGCTATTTTTAGAAAGTTACTCAACATCAAGTATAATAACACATGAAACATGAAATACACTAATCAAGAACACATGAAACACTAAGAAACTACATAATAAAACATGAAATAGTAAAACAAGACATGAACCAGAACAACAAGACATGAACATGTAAAACAATTCTACAACAAGTAAAACAAGTTAAGAACAAGTAAAGTAAACTAAGAACTAGTCAGTTATACATGAACACACAACTCATTCACGTCCTTTATTATGTAGCACTCGTGATGTCGGAGTATATTACTTTCCGCCTTTCATCTTCCTCGTTACTGGACATAAGGTACAAATATTCCGTCCTTCAGTAAGGACATTCCTTTTCTATGTATGAATAGGATTTTCCGTTTTGTTGCCATCTGTTTTTCCCAGTAGTTTTCATGTCATTAAACTTTCAGTAAATACCATGCTATTATCAAAATTGCCTGAGCTATATACACGTACGCCATGTTTCACCTAGTTATGGAGGTGCCATAACCATAACACTTGAGGCACCGGTGTTATGACTCTTTCGCGAGGAGAGTGATTTCTCACGGCGTCCCTTCACATTTTGGACATATTATTATTATTATCATGTGGGGCGAATGGGTGCATCCTAGTACATGTTTATCAGATTTACATGGTGATTATGGTGTGTGCTCTACATCCGTCACATAGAGCTGATCCCTCCACTCAGACTAATATAATTAGAGGCAACCCCTATAATTGCATGACGAGGTCACCCCTCTATGTATTCATGCACGTTGATACCTTTCATGACCTATATGGGCTTTTGGCATTTAAAAAACGTTTTCATGATTAAACATAAGAATTTTTCAGATATAAACCAGTTTATAAAACATGTTCTAGGTTTTCCAGGACTTACATTATTCCGCTGCATTTCATGTCTTTTACTTATGCTTTAGTATTCATATCATGTCATTATATCCGCTCACTGAGCTTATTGCTCAACCGTATTTTCCTTTCCATGTCCCGTACGACAGGTACCCAAGGACAGGCATATTATTGAGAGTACGTGTATAGGATGTGAGCTACCTTAGACTTCTCTTCCTTTTTGCACTTCATATATTTATGCTTGCTTAGACACTCATTTTAGTCCTTCTACTTTTATAACTTTATTCATGTTTGAGCTTATGTTTGGGAGACGATATTTGATTCCGGTTTTCATTTTTGGTCATGTATGTTTTAGGATATATTATATTGCATGCTTTGATGACACGCCATATTTATCATGTAACGGTCTACTTACCAAAGTGGGGTGTTACAAACAAGGTGATAGATACCTACTCGGCTATTTAGGCTAGGTGGAATGGGTGATATGTAGTGGTAAAGGCGGGTGAGCAACGTACCATAGGGAAGAACGGATGGAACAAGATTCCGAATGTGGGACATCCTATTGGCTATGTAATAGGCAAGGTTAAATGGTTTTCCGGTTTCTAAACAATAAAGCATGTAGCTTTCACATGCATTTATGTGATCTTTATTTCTTACTAAGCTCATGACGTTGCATCTTAAAATTCTTTCCCACTTTTCATATTTGTCCTTGAGTTCTTTAGCCTCCATCCCGTAAGGGTCTTTATGGATTACCCTACTTGTGTTTGAAAGTCTAGTGTCATCAACTCTAGGATTGAAAAGTGTTGTTTTGACGAGGTCCTTGTCGTCGAGCATAGTGTTATACCTAATTTGAGCACCTCTAGGTATGTTGGTCTTCTCAAGAGTTGTGAGAGAATGGAGGTAGGAATAGAAACATGCTCCCTCACTGGGTTTTTTTAGAATATTAGTAAAATGGTCTAAGGAGTATGAGTATCTATTACCATTTGTGTCAAAGTTCACTAAAAGAATGTGGTTTTTATCAAAAGTAACATTTATAGACATATAGAATTCTAGAACGAATTCGGGACAAATTTTCTCATTTATGTCCAAGAGGCAGTCAAAGTTGATCCTAGAGAATACTTCACGGATATTGGTATTATTCGTAAAAGAGTGGTGGACAACGCGACCTTCGTGGAAGGTGCGGTTTTCTAATTCCTTGCACAAATCTCTTTGTGTGAAGGTGAAGTGTTTAGACATATGGTATTTTGGGATGTAGTTAGCGGTGTCCTTGTGATCATAAGTCCAAGCAGGAGGCATTTTGATCCTAAGGCAAATGTTTCCAAATTAGTTGATTTTAGGAAAATGATTATGTGAATGCCTAGTGTATGCCTATATGCAAAAGTGGAGATGCGGTTATCTCGACCCAAAAAATATTTTATCAAAGAGGTGAAAAATTCTTAGTTTTTGAGATAACTCAAACGCTCCTTATGTTCAATGTAGCTTCAAATAACGTTCATGAGTCTTTATGCTATGATTTAAACATTTTTATTTGAATATTTTTTATTTACAATGTTTGAGAACGATTTTTCGGCATGACCTAAGTAGCGAGAATGATCTTTTGAAAATTCTTTGATCAATTTGGGATTCCTAGCAATTTTGTCAATGGGTTTATGCATACAATGTGTGTTAGCAACATAATTAATCAACGCATTGGATAATTTCACTAACCTAGTTAAATCCCTAATTTCAACTTTGTGCAATTAAAAAGAACAATAGACTTAAATTAAGGATAATGTGATGATAAAAGAATTGAAATAAGATAGAAACACTTACAGTAATTGATTAGCAGAAAGAGTGATGAAATTTTGATGATGGTGGTCGTGTTTCACAGAAAGAGTGAAGTGGCTTTTGGTTTATGGGCGTTTGTCTAACTGTTTTAGAGTTTTGCAATATCTCTATACCGACGGACCCTTGGGGGAAAGGGTCCGGCAAGTTTCGTCTGCATAGGCCACAGGGGACAGACTACTTCTTCTCTTAATACGAATTTTCCATTAATCCTAAACCTAGTCTCAATAGGTTAAATGGCTCACGCTTAAGTGGTTTTGTTAAACTATCGGCTATATTATCTTCCGAAGATACCTTTTCTATGGAAATATTACCATTTTGGACGTTGTCTCGTAGAAAATGATGTCAATTTTCCATGTGTTTAGTTCGTGTGTGCAACACTGGATTTTTGCTTATATCAATAGCTCCTTTGTTGTCATATAGAATTGTTATATCATCCAACTTAATGTCATAATCAACAAGTGCTTGTTACAACCATAATTCTTGTTGACATTCTTTGGCCGCCGACACATATTCGGCCTCGGTTGTGGAAATGGCAATTGAGGTTTGCTTTTTCGAAAACCATGAGGTGAGACAAAATCCAATAAATGTACATGCACCACTTGTACTTTTTCTATCGACATAGTCACCGACATGGTCCGAATCTGGGTAGACGACGGTTTCCATTCCTGTGCCTTTTGGATACCAAAGTCCAAGATGAGCTGTTCCTTTGATATATCTAAAATTTCTATTGACTGCTTCAAGATGTGACACATTTTGAATGTCTTGGAAACGTGCACACATACAAACACTAAAAATTATATCCGGCCTACTAGCCGTAAGATAGAGTAAACTTCCAATCATGCCATGATATTTGGTGCTATCAATAAAATCATTAGTACCATCTTTGGTTAGTTTAGTTTCATTTAAAATTGGAGTGTTTGTTGGTTTAGATTCTTCTAGTGCAAATTTCTTAAGTATTTCTTGTATGTATTTAGATTGGTTGAAGAAAATCCCGTCTTCCATTTGCATAATTTGTAAACCCAAGAAAAAATTAAGTTCACCCATCATACTCATTTCAAATTCGTCATGCATGATTTTAGAAAATTCATCACAAAGTTCTTGACATGTTGACCCAAAAATAATGTCATCAAAATATATTTGGACGATAATTATATGTGACCTATTTTTCTTAGTAAGCAACGTATTGTCCACTAGACCCATTAAGTTTTTATGTTCAATTAGAAAAGACTTAAGTCGGTCGTACCATGCCTTGGGTGCTTGCATGAGACCATATAGAGCATTTTTAAGTTTGTAAACATGATTAGGTTTTTCAAAGTCTTCAAAACCGGGAGGTTGTGCAACATACACTTCCTCGTTTATGAAACCATTTAGGAATGCACTTTTATCCATTTGATATAGTTTGAAATCGTGAGCACAAGCATAAGCGAGTAAATTCTTATGGAATCAAGTCGAGTAACTGGGGAATATGTTTCATCATAGTCTATACCTTCTTGTTGATTATATCCTTGGGCAACAAGCCTATCCTTGTTTCTCGATACTACACCATTTTCATCTAGTTTATTTCGAAAGACCCATTTTGTTCCAATTACCGTTTGATTTTTAGGTCTTGGTACCAAATACCAAACATCATTTATCACACATTGATTTAATTCTTCTTGCATAGCAAAAACCCAACTTTAATCAATAATAGTTTCATTAATGCTTTTAGGTTCAATTTGAGATACGAAGCAAAAGACATTACTTTCATTTTAAGCTCGTGACCTTAAGGTTCGTTCAACTAATCAATAACATTTTCTAAAGAATGTCCTTTTGATTCTTTGATGTCTAAGGGTCTAATTTTTATTGGTTCATTTCCCTTGTCTTTTTCAAGATTAATTTGTTGGTTATTGGTTTGGCCTTCAACTAGATCATCATCTACCAAAGGTAATGTTCTAGAGGGAGGTGGTCTTTCATCAAAGGTTATGTTCAACGATTCCTCGACACACATAGTTTGTTTCCTTAACACAATGTAAGCTTTTCTATTTTGAGAATATCCAAGAAATACACCTTTGTACGAATTTGGGTCAAACTTAGTGAGATAATATTTAGTGTTAAGTATAAAGCATTTACTTCCAAACACTCTAAAATATCCAATGGTCGGGCTTCTTTCTTTTAATATTTCATACAGTGTTTTATCTAGAAGTGGTCTAACTAAATCCCGATTTAAAATATAAGTTGAGGTATCAACCGCATGACACCAAAGCTTTTGAGGCATGTGTGACTCATTTAAAATTGTTCTAATAATTTCTTGAAGTGTTCTACTTTTACGTTCAACTACACCATTTGATTGAGGTGTTCTTAGAGCCGAGAAATTATGAGTGATCCCCTTGGTGTCACAAAAAAGGCTCGAAATTGCACTTCATTGTCAAACTCCCGACCATGATCCGTTCGAATTGACAAAATTCAACAATTTAATTGATTTTCAATTTTCTTAATTAGAATTTCAAAATAGTCAAAGGCTTCGTTTTTAGTTTTCAAAAACTTTGTCCAAGTGAATCTTGAGTAGTCATCCACGATAACCAAGGTATAAAGATTTCCTCCAAAACTTTGTACCACAGTGGACCAACCAAGTCCATATGTAAGATTTCTAGATATTTAGTTGCTGTGACAAAATTTTTAGCTTTATGACTTGCGTGTGTTTGTTTTCTGATTTTACATGCATCACAACAATGTTGATCATATTTTACTTTTGGTAAGTTTCTAACAAGATCTTTGTTAGCAAAAGATTGTAAAAGACCCATGTTGATATCACCAAGACGCCTATGCCAAAGGGTTGAAGTGTAATCTATAGTCAAACAAATGAGGTCTTTTGATGAATCAAACTTCATCACGTATATGTTATTTTACCTAATTCCTTTTGCTATCATTATTCCGTCTTTTAGTATTTTACTACCATTTTCTATAAATAAAACTTTGCATTTGTTACTATAAAGTTGATTAATACTAAGTAAGTTAAATCCTAAATTTCGACGTGAGCAACATTATCTATGGTGATATGGTCATTAGAAATCATACCTTTGCCAATGATTTTGCTTTTCACGTTGCCACCAAAAATAACATTACCTCCGTCCGTTGGTGTGTAGTTGCTAAAAGGTTTCTATTACCCGTCATGTGTCTTGAACATCCATTGTCCTTGATCCATTCATCCGGTTCAAGTCCAACTTTCAATGAAACTCAAACATTTGGTCCCTATCGTCTCATGGGTCCATTTGGGTTAAACATACTTCTCATGGCAATCCCGATTGTATTGTTGCCAAATACATCCCAAGGTACCAAGTTTCCCATTAAAAATTGATTATCGTAATCATATTGAACGGTACTTGACTATACCTTCCTAGCATACTTTGGTTGCTTTTTGGAAATTGGCGTTTGGGATAAGAAGGTTTAGGTCGAGTTTGCATGTTTCTAGCTCTAGAACTTCTTTCTATATTTCTAAAATTTGTATTATATCTTTCTAGATTAAATGGCTTAGGTTTTCTACACACGACCACGAATTCGGCAGGATTTTTCCTTTGTTCATCAGTCAGACCCACGGACCCTTGTGTAGAAGAGTCCGACGGGTTTCGTGGTCTTCTGTGATTGCATTTTTTAAATGTCGTTTTGTGGCGGTGTCTCTGAGCTAGAAGCTACATTTTGTTTCTCAAACCCCAGCCTTGTTTTATCCTTGCAATCTCTTTCATAGTTGAGCATTTCATCAATGCAATTTGCGTTTTTGCTAAATTTTGAAAATTTGAGATTTTGTTTGGTTAATGCCTCTTGACTAGTTTTAAGTTTCTCAATTTCAATGTTTAGCTCTTGACACTTTTCACAATTATCTTTGGGTAATTTACCTTTTTCTAGTCTTTGTAATTTAGCCTGTAACTCATAAACTTTGTTTTCTAAACTTTCATTATTAACTTTTAAAAGTTTATTTTTGTTTATGATTTTAAGGCTTAATTCACACATTTTTTTATATTCAACTTGTAATGTGTCATCATCTAGTGAAGAAGAATAATAAGAGTTTTCGGAATGTACCTCATTTATTTCGATTGTTATAAGAGCTAGCTCTTCATTTTTAGATTCATCACTTTCATCACAACTAGCGCTCCATGCTCCAGTTATGAAGGCTCTTTGTGTCTTTCGCTTTGCCTTAGGAAAATTACCAATAAAGTTATTTAGATCACCACATTGGAAACATTTTCTTTCATCCTTGGCCTTTTTGATGTCAAAGGGCTGTCGAGAAGTGTTCTTGTTGTCAAGTGGTTGCCTTACAAACCTTCGTCGTATTTTAAAGAATTTCTTGAAGTCGCGTACGGCCATGGCATACTCTTCGTCATCGCTATCGGATTTTTCATCATCACTAGATTCAACTCGAGCTTTTAATGCTAGTGATCTTTGTTTTTCTTTCTTTCCTTTGATGATTTCGAAGTCTTTTTCCATCACTATTTCGTATACTTTAAGGTTCCCGATGAGTTTGTCTAGTGACAAGCTTGAGAGATCTTTATATTCTTCAATCGTCGTGACTTTAGCTCACCATATTGGATGGAGAGCCCTTAGAAATTTCCTAACAAAGTTCTTGTTGGAAAAAGACTCGTCAAGTGCTTTAAGTAATGTTATGATAGTGTTAAATCGAGCAAATCCCACATCAATTTACTCTTCTTCAAGGATAAAAAATTGTTCGTATTGTTGAAAAAGTAGATCAATTTTATTATCCTTGACTTGTGAGTTTCCTTGATGTGTGACTATAAGTGAGTGCCAAATTTCTTTGGCGGTTTGACACATGAAGATTTTTTCATACTTCTTTTTAGGTAGAGCACTGTAAAGCATCATTTTGGCTTCATTATTTTTTGCCAACATTTTCTTTTGATCATCGGTTTGCTTTTCGCGTGGAACCGATTCAAATTGGTTAGTGGTGACATTTCTAACCGTTGGTGGATAATCACCTTCAATGATTATATACCAAAGGTCTATATCTTTACACTTAACATAAGTTTCAAAACGATTTTTCCAATAAATAAAACCATCGGTTTCAAAGAGTGGTGGTATTTGCATAAAGTGCCCTTCTTTATAATTTTCAGAATCCGTGGATTGATTCAAGTTTTAAAGTAGAATATACTTTAAAGATCTTGAGTACGTAGCTCTTGATGCCAATTGTAGAAAACTAGAAGGGGGTTGAATAGTTTTTACCGATTAATTTTAATTACTTTAAAACTTTCGTGATTGTGAATAGATATAGACGAAGTGTGAATAACAAAGTAACAGACTTGAAGTAATAAAGAAACAAATCACAATGCACAATGATTTATAGTGGTTCAGCCTAGCAAGATCTCACTTATCTTGCCCCTACTTCCCTCCTCGAGTATCCACTCGAGATTTCTACTTCACTAATAGATGAATCTCCTTTACATCGGTGGAGAAACCTTCACACTTAAGCTTACAATCTTTAACGACACTTAAGCTAGCATGTCGTGTTCTTTACAAGGCACAATAACGCCTCGTTCACTATACACTTGTGGTTTATAACATCAACCACACTATTGTACAAGTAGATGGAATAATATGTACAAAAATGATGATTGTGTAAGTAACACTTAACACATTCACACAAAGTGAAGCCTTGAAGGATCAAAGCTTAGAGTTGAGATTTCTCGTAACCGATATTGATATAAACAAGGATCTAAATCACAAGTAAGAAGAGAGTAGACAAGAGAGATTAGAGAGTTAGAATATGTACTGAGATTATAGAGAGAATAGATAGAAAGGGGGTGAAGATTAAGCTTGGACAAGCTTGGTATTAATAGGCATTCATCAGACATGGCCGGAACCTGTCGGCCCCCTTACCCAGGGTCCGCCGAGGTCCGGCAAGTCTGACTGTTGTAGCCTCATAAATGTTTGTCCAAGATCATAAGCAACCATTGCATTTTTCATAGTTTGACTTTATATATCTAACAAGAAAGTCAAAGTCAACATTTTGGGCCATTTTGTTTTTCCATTTTTTGTTTGTATATTTGTGTAAACTTTATAAAAAGTTTAGTGCATAAGTTCGTGGACCTAAAAGACTTTAAATGTTGCATATAATTCAAACATAAAAATATGTTTGATGTTTTGCCATTAACAAAACGTTAAGTATGATTAAAACGTAAATATCGTTTAGTGTGATATTTACATTTACACTATTTCTCAAGGACATATCATTAGGGAAACTTTGCCCCACGTCACACCCCAACAGTTAACATTAACGAGTACATCTAGTTGTACATCTAATTACAACCAACTTTGTCTATAACTATCTCCAACGACATGTCGATGGAGAAATTTTCCCACGCCGCCACTATAATCGTTACTGTGAGAACCCGTACTTTTCCGGCATTATTTTATTCTTTTTATTCGTGTTTCTGAATTTTTCAACGTATTTCGTTTTCTTGAATTTTATATGTAAATCCTGATGTTGTTAAATTTTAAATAAATTATACTTTTAAAGTATTTTCTGTTCATTGACAATATTTTAATCTGGAATTATAAAAATTCTTATTTTATTTTTCCATATTTAATTTAAATCAAATTTTTTGATTTAAATCACCCGCGTGCATTTTACAACGAGTTTATTCAAAATCAATGTACAACGAGAATTCCTAGTGATCGCGATACCGACGGATGCCCAAAAGTTTACATTTATTTATCGATTGTTTCGATAATTAATACTTTCGACGATTTCGTTTTAATTACGTATTAAGTCGTGTCGAGAAATCATATAATCATTTTTATGATGCATTGTAACTTTTGAAAAGTATTTTTACGAAACCCGAGCCCCGTAAATATTTTCAATATTTACCAATAACCATTTTCTACTCTTTAAAACTATTAATTGTTTTTAAGTCCACAAGTTTCAAAGTTGGCAATATTGGTCCCTCCACTACCAACATATATAAACTCTTTTTTTTTCTTCCACTACACTCACATTCAACAAGTAAATAAATAAATAAACAATCTTTCCCCACCCTCACCCTTTTATCGTGACTTCACCACCACAAACACCCTCAAAACTTTGATTTCTACCATGAATCAATCAAAACTAAAATTTGACCCATCCTTAAAATATTCTAGTGATTCTAATGATACTAAAATCACCCACATGCATCAAGTTTTCACAAAGTTATGATTTCATGGTTGGATTATGTCTAAATCATCATGCATGTGTTGTTTGTGGTATGATTATGTAGTTTTGATGTTTAAAAAGTCTAAGTTTGTATTTTAATCTTTTGATTTTGATGCATGCATATGTTTAGGAGTGTGTTTGGTTGTTAGGAATGATAGTATAGTGATCATAGGGGTATGGGAATGATTGGTTTTGAGTGAAAAATGGATTTGACTTGTTTTCTAAAAGGCTATTTTGGGACAGCAGGTATTAAACAGATTTTTCGTGGGTTTAAGGTCTGTGAAAGACTGAGATTATTTGAAATTGTTGTAGAGTTTTCCGAGACGGTCGTTTTGGTATAAGATAGAACTTCTAAGTCATTACGAGTCAAACATTATGCTAGTTTTAGTTTTCGTGTACCGGGAGACGCAAGTCGGCACAATCCGAAATTGTGGCTGATTTGGGTCGACTCTCGGGGACTTTAGGCTTGGATAGATAAATGTATCTACTGGTTTTCAAAGTTTACAAACTGATTTTTATGAGTCTAGTAGTGGTTTCAAAAGTCGGATTGTCGAGTTTGTACTTTTAAAGCGGTCTAAACGGTTTTACAAAACAAGTGCACAAATCTGTCCTAAATTTGGAATCGAGTAAAGTGTCGAGCTGATGGATTTTAAAGTGTGAACTTTAGCTCAAATTTTTATGAGGTCTTATACAGGTTATAAGTGACCTTGACACCAATTTTCATGTAAAACGGACACGTCTAGATAGGGTAGATCGGTGTGTACATTCGGGGTGTACTTGCTGATTTTTATTTTGGACACTTAGTTCAATGTTTGTTTTGCGTGAGTTTGAGTGTTCACCATCGGACATAGTGACTTACTCAAGTGCTTAGTCATTATATAAATGACTTAGCTACTGGTCCAAATAAGGGTAAATGATATTTTGACTTGCGTTGACTTGGCGTCGTATGACGGGTCAATTTCAAGTGTACAAGTGTTTTAACGTGTAGTGTTGGAATAAATGGTTAGTATGAATTCATTTGGTTCGTGTCAATGATTTTGAAACATGAATACTTTGAAAACATTTAGGTCATATTATATTTGGTACTTATCGATATTCGAGTTCGAGTCTTAACGCGCGCCTTATTGTGATAGGTTGCGGTTTTCGTGTTTCCCCGGGCATCCATATCGTCGGTGATCGTCTCACTACATTGTTTCTACTCAGTTGCTGAGTACCGTGATTGACTTACCTCGTGGCTAAGGGGAGTTCATAGCCCCTTTTTACTTGTACATGGTTTCTAAACACGGGGTGAGATTTTACATGGTGGAACACAACCATTTAAAACTGTGTGCTATCCTCAACTTGTATGCTATCCAGAAATTGTATGCTTTCTAGAACTTGAGGATTTCCAACTGATTTTCATTGATATTATTGCTTTTAGTCTAGCCTTAAGTTTCCTCTCCCGATCATGAACCGTTAGTTAATCCTGCTACCAAGCGCGAATGTTGTGGGTGGATCCATCGGGATTGACTATCCCCGTCCCGATTACCTTGACGCACTAATATTTGTTTATCACTTGAGTATTTAGGTTGAATACTGACTAGTGGAACTTACACTGAGTTAAGCTTCGGTTCATGAACTAAACAACAATAATAATGTTTCGGACAATGGTTACTGTAAATAACCATTTTCCCCTATTTCTTGTTTACAAATGAATGCTTGTGTTCCACATCCTTATTGCTAAACCTATGAATTTCACTCAACTTTGTGTTGACGATTTTACATGTTTAATCTCAGGTATTATTACTTAGCTTTTCTTGGTGGGAGCCCGCAGGATATTATCGTAGCTTAGAGATTTCTGTGATACTTTTGAAAGATTGGTTTTTATATAAACTGTCAGAAGTTATTCTATCTTTTGGGCAACTTTGTGCTATAAATTGAGATGAAATAATATAATTTTCCGCTTCTAAAACTCTGGGACCTATGTTTAAAAACTCTGACCTTTTATGATGTAATGTACACGTTTTTATTTCGTCAGCTTTGTATGAACTGTAATTCATTGTTTCTTGTACTATGACGTGTTACCCCCTCGTTGCCTAGTTGTTCCATGTCAGATTTTGGGGGTCTCACAGATTGGTATCAGAGCGATGGTTATAGGGATCTGAGTCGTTTTCAAAACTTAGTCTATAACCAAAAGTTCAAAAATTTCAGGTTTTAAGTGTCAAACACAGAATCCGCCATTGTTGTTTGATATCTGCGCGGGTAACTCTCTAATCCTTATTATTTACTTTTAATTATCGTTATGGTATTTCATCTCTTGATTACATGTTGAAATATTGCATTACCTTAATGGCGATAATTACTATGTCATTACAAAGCCTAGTGCTTCATGAATTATCATTGAATGTTACTATGATTACATCTGTCTATACTGTATTTCTTGAATTTTGTTCTTGTGAATTGATCTTATTGCAATGATTTTATATTGTTATGACGTTACATACTTGTATTCAGAGCGCGTATATTGCCGACTTTTCATACTCATTTTTCTGAGTACAATTGCTATTTCATTTATGCGTGATACGACTGACTTCATATACTCGTTCGTTTTGAATCATATGTTTTTTCTCGACTCGTTGCTACATGTTGTGTATACTCTCGTGATACCATTGTTCGAATTGAAGAAATGTTGTTTTCGACGAAACTCCTGATTTTCATTTTACTACCGTGCGTGTTGCTTTCATTGTTCAACTCCTTTAAAATATCTATTTAGATACGCAGATTTTATTTTCCGACCATTCGTAATTGAATGTGCAGTCTATAGACCATTGTATAGCTCAATGTGTCTCCCATAAAGACTAAAGGACATCGTGTGAGTCACACATCTCGAAGAATTCGTTGAATCAGTATTGAATAATATCGTGGGTTTTCGTAATCTTGATTGACCTTTACGTCACAGTTTTACACGACAATTGTACATGGATTACATCTTATTTCATTGACCATTCTACGTTTCGACTTCGACTTACAACATCCGTTGTACCTTGAACACATGATCGTCATTTATTATGTGACGATTGCTTGGAATACGATCCTACTTGTATCCTCCCTTTTTCATTAAACCTCCTCGCCTCAGGAGTGTGACTTGTTAATATTTTGTTTCTTTCTCAGTATGTCTTGTGATTTTGGAAAATCACGCTACCAAGAGACCTTCCTGCATTGCATCTTGCAGTCGAAGACACGGATAATATGCGTCGTTTTTTATCTTTCAGATTATCGTTAGCATTCTTGAACCATTTCCATACTGTGTTTTCTTTACATGATTAATTACACAGTTTATCTTCTTTCGTCTTTATGGAATCGACAAGTCTTGTGTGTACATTAATTCTGGGTTATTATGAAATTGTGTCGAAAAATATACTTTGTATAGAAACTTTACAAGGAATTTAACAGTATCGAGAAAAATATTTTTATAACATTAGACATAAAAATATATATTTCTACTTGTTGAAACGTCCGTTTAGGACATAAAATTTGTTTAGTAAATATTTAAAACGAGCAAGTTTCGCTCATTTGAGATTGTAAAATCTAAAAAGTTATTTTCTGAATAATGCTAAAATATCGTTGTGTTGACAGATTTAATGCAAGGGCATTTTCGACCATTTTTATTCCGTTTCAAATTTCGGGTAAAACTAGAAAGTTGTTCAAAACATTGTTTTACATCGAAATGCATTAGACTTTGAGTCTTAGAATATCATTTAGTGAGTTAATTGGTCTAGTCAAACCCAAAAGTCAAAACTGGTCGACTTTAAAAATATGATTTCAAGCGTCTTTGAGTTCGTTTGAGCTCATAAAACTTTAACTAATGATATTTTGCAAACTAAAAACAATGATTGTGTTTGAATAAGTATAAAATAGTAACTTTGAGTTCGGTCATACTTATACATAGATCTTGAACTTTTGAAATTCGGTAACTTCCTAATATAGAAACTTTTTGGTGTGATTGTACTATTTGTTAACTGATACCCTACTTTCTTAAAGGTATATTATTGTCAAATTAATCACGATGTGCACATACGGATTTCTTTATCCTTTCTTTTATTTATAACTTAATTTTCATTCTATTGTCTTTCTTCGCTTCTATCGTACCACTGATTTGGACCGAGATTTGAAGTTCTTTCTTTCGTATCGTTCGTTACCATCTTGACGCGTGTATCTTGACGATTTCAGCTAAACCTCTCGAAACCTTATCACCTTATAACCATTTCGTTGACTGTCTTGAACTACTCCTTATTTCCCTCTTGTAACCCACTCGCTACTTTATAAACTATTGTCATGTTACCATATATCTCAAACAGATATTGTTTGCGAATCATTTTACAAAATGTTCCACTTGGACTTTACAAATTACTTGAAGGTTATCTTATAGAATTAATTTATATTAATTTTACAATGTATTTTCACAAATTGTTCTACCTTGGGTCTTGTAAAGAATGTTGTAACATTACAATTGTTGAATTAAATATCTAGCCAGTAACTTATTGGCGAATAGTTTCATAAACTATTTTGATTTCCGTTTTTACAAATGGCATTAAATGCATATTTTAAATAATATGACCTGTAATACTGGTTTGACGAAGATGAGCATCGCATTGCTAGTCCTAAATTATGCATGGCCTGATCACCTATGCCTAATTTAGAAGGAGCCATGCAAGGCCAAATAGTAGTCGCCCTAAATATTTGACCAAAAATCAACTTTTTAATATGTTCCTTAAAAAGTTAAATAAAATAAAAGTTTTGAAAACTTTTACATCTTGTGCGAGTAACAACAGTTCGTGACTTACACATAAGAACCCTTATCTTTTCTTGTACAAAGTGTGTGCCTCAAGCATCTATTTCCTTACTCAATAACCTTTGTTATACTTGTTACCTCATTTTCCTTCATGATACCATTCTTGTTACTGCTTGTCTAATTTCTTACCATTGATACCTGACTTGGAAGTTTCAACGTTGTTATGCTTCTACATCAGTCGACCTTCTCTATCTATCTTGGTAGACCTACGAAACGTCTTTGGACGCGATTAATGAATTATGACTGGACGTGAACGATGATTTCGTGTATCCATCATTATGTGTGTTAGACTACATCGTCTTGAAATTCATTTGTGTGAATCATGTGTTGATTTTTCCTTTCATTGCTAATGATGTTCGTTTTACTGGAATTCCTCTCAAGTGACTTCTTAAGAATTTTCTTTAATTTGGAAATTTATTGTGTGACTTTTCTCTTTCGACCGTATATTAACCACCGAGAACTTAATAAGTTGTTATTGGTGTCACCAACTGCACTCAAGAAGTAATGACTTGCTATAATCCTTTGTTTCTTATTGTCCTTATCATCAATGCATCTATTCAATCATGTTTGTTAAGAATTGATACGATTTTTGTTTTATTCCCTTGTGTTATCACTCGCATACAGATTATTGACCTTTATATGGTTCATATTCATTGTTGTCTTGTCATCTTTTGAAACAAAAAAATGTTACGTGTTTATCCTTGATACCTTAAACACTTTCTTGAATTTCTAAAAATTATTATTAATTTTTAAGAACGTTCTATACATTTTATCAAATGTTTAAATTACCAAAATAACTGTTTCAAGTTAAGTACAGGATATATATATCTTCTTTGGTAAATTCATAACTAGTATTTAAAAAGGATATCAAGCTGTATCTTTTAAAGTATTTAATATTATATCATACTTTACTGTCAACCTAATGAAATTATTAAATTAATTTATAATTTCTAGCGATGATTCTAAATAACTTGGAAAAACCTGATTTTTCTAATGGTAACGTTAAACCTGAGTTTTAACAATAATTTCATACAGTCACCCGAACACTTTCTTGAATTTCTAAAAATTATTATTAATTTTTAAGAACGTTTTATACATTTTATCAAATGTTTAAATTACCAAAATAACTGTTTCAAGTTAAGTACAGGATATATATATCTTCTTTGGTAAATCTATAACTAGTATTTAAAAAGGATATCAAGCTGTATCTTTTAAAGTATTTGATATTATATCATACTTTACTGTCAACCTAATGAAATTATTAAATTAATTTATAATTTCTAACGATGATTCTAAATAACTTGGAAAAACCTGATTTTTCTAATGGTAACGTTAAACCTGAGTTTTAACAATAATTTCATACTATCACCGAAAAGCTCTTAAGCTGATCAAAATAACTATTTGAACTGAGTTACTTTTGCTTTGAAAATTTTGATCAAGAAAAAGATTTGACAACTGTTTACCCACTCATTTTATATAGAGTTTGCATTTTAAATCACTACACCTTGTAAAAATTTCTTTTAATCAATAAAATATTTAAACTGAGTTTTGAAGTAATACCCAAAATACCGGACAACTGATTTCGACAGATTGTACTTTAAAATGATCATATGTAAATCATTTTTCCCTTCTATTTCGCTTGTGACTAGATTATTACATTTTAAGATTTTCACGTTTCACAGTTGCACGATTTGCGACCCCTTGTTGATTTTACAATCTTGGTTCATTTTATCGCACTCTGCATGCTTAAGTGATTCTTGTGTTCATTCTTGTTAGTTTATCGCACGTATTTCCAACAATTCTATCTCTTGATGAATCCCCGTATTGAAATATCGTTATCCTAATCCGAGACTGAAAAGTTATACGAAAAGGATTTAAGAAACTGAAGCGTAGTGAATTCTAACCGTTAAGATTCGTCGTGGTACGGAAATTACCTGGGAAGCAATGAAAATTGTTCTACACTTTGTACCTCCTCTCGTTTGCATCTTCTACTGTTTTCAGGAGAACTCTGGGGACCAGAGTTCCTTTAGGGGGGAAGACTGTGAGAACCCGTACTTTTCCGGCATTATTTTATTCTTTTTATTCGTATTTCTGAATTTTTCAACGTATTTTGTTTTCTTGAATTTTATATGTAAATCCTGAGATTCTTAAATTTTAAATAAATTATACTTTTAAAGTATTTTATGTTCATTGACAATATTTTAATCTGGAATTATAAAAATTCTTATTTTATTTTTCCATATTTAATTTAAATCAAAGTTTTTGATTTAAAATCACCCGCGTGTATTTTACAACGAGTTTATTCAAAATCAATGTACAACGAGAATTCCTAGTGATCGCGATACCGACGGATGCCCAAAAGTTTACGTTTATTTATCGATTGTTTCGATAATTAATACTTTCGACCATTTCGTTTAAATTACGTATTAAGTCGTGTCGGGAAATCATATAATCATTTTTATGATGCATTGTAACTTTTGAAAAGTATTTTTACGAAACCCGAGCCCCGTAAATATTTTCCATATTTACCAATAACCATTTTCTACCCTTTAAAACTATTAATTGTTTTTAAGTCCACAAGTTTTATAGTAGGCAATATTGGTCCCTCCACTACCAACATATATAAACTCTTTTTTTTCTTCCACTACACACACATTCAACAAGTAAATAAAAAAAACAATCTCTCCCCACCCTCACCCTTTTGTCGTGACTTCACCACCACAAACACCCTCAAAACTTTGATTTCTACCATGAATCAATCAAAACTAAAATTTGACCCATCCTTAAAATCTTCTTGTGATTCTAATGATACTAAAATCACCCACATGCATCAAGTTTTCACAAAGTTATGATTTCATGGTTGGATTATGTCTAAATCATCATGCATGTGTTGTTTGTGGTATGATTATGTAGTTTTGATGTTTAAAAAGTCTAAGTTTTTATTTTGATCTTTTGATTTTGATGCATGCATATTTTTAGGAGTGTGTTTGGTTGTTAGGAATGATAGTATAGTGATCCTAGGGGTATGGGAATGATTGGTTTTGAGTGAAAAATGGATTTGACTTGTTTTCTAAAAGGCTATTTTGGGACAGCAGGTATTAAACAGATTTTTTTCGTGGGTTTAAGGTCTGTGAAAGACTGAGATTATTTGAAATTGTTGTAGAGTTTTCCGAGACGGTCGTTTTGGTATAAGATAGAACATCTAAGTCATTACGAGTCAAAAGTTATGCTAGTTTTAGTTTTCGTGTACCGGGAGACGCAAGTCGGCACAATCCGAAATTGTGGCTGATTTTGGGTCGACTCTCGGGGACTTTAGGCTTGGATAGATAAATGTATCTACTGGTTTTCAAAGTTTACAAACTGAGTTTGATGAGTCTAGTAGTGGTTTCAAAATTCGGATTGTCGAGTTTGTACTTTTAAAGCGGTCTAAACAGTTTTACAAAACAAGTGCACAAATCTGTCCTAAATTTGGAGTCGAGTAAAGTGTCGAGCTGATGGATTTTAAAGTGTGAACTTTGGCTCAAATTTTGGTGAGGTCTTATACAGGTTATAAGTGACCTTGACGCCAATTTTCATGTAAAACGGACACGTCTAGATAGGGTAGATCGGTGTGTACATTCGGGGTGTACTTGCTGATTTTTATTTTTGACACTTAGTTCAATGTTTGTATTGCGTGAGTTTGAGTGTTCACCATCGGACATGGTGACTTACTCAAGTGCTTAGTCATTATATAAATGACTTAGCTACTGGTCAAAATAAGGGTAAAGGATAGTTTGACTTGCGTTGACTTGGCGTCGTATGACGGGTCATTTTCAAGTGTACAAGTGTTTTAACGTGTAGTGTTGGAATAAATGGTTAGTATGAATTAATTTGGTTCGTGTCAATGGTTTTGAAACATGAATATTTTGAAAACATTTGGGTCATATTATATTTGGTACTTATCGATATTCGAGTTCGAGTCTTAACGCGCGCCTTATTGTGATAGGTTGCGGTTTTCGTGTTTCCCCGGGCATCCATATCGTCAGTGATCGTCTCACTACATTGTTTCTACTCAGTTGCTGAGTACCGTGATTGACTTACCTCGTGGCTAAGGTGAGTTTATAGCCCCTTTTTACTTGTACATGGTTTCTAAACAAGGGGTGAGATTTTACATGGTGGAACACAACCATTTAAAATTGTGTGTTATCCTCAACTTGTATGCTATCCAGAAATTGTATACTTTCCAGAACTTGAGGATTTCCAACTGATTTTCATTGATATTATTGCTTTTAGTCTAGCCTTAAGTTTCCTCTCCCGATCATGAACCGTTAATTAATCCTGCTACCAAGCGCGAATGTTGTGGGTGGATCCATCGGGATTGACTATCCCCGTCCTGATTACCTTGACGCACTAATATTTTTTTATCACTTGAGTATTTAGGCTGAATACTGACTAGAGGAACTTACACTGAGTTAAGCTTCGGTTCATGAACTAAACAGCAATAATAATGTTTCGGACAATGGTTACTGTACATAACCATTTTCCCCTATTTCTTGTTTACAAATGAATGCTTGTGTTCCACATCCTTATTGCTAAACCTATGAATTTCACTCAACTTTGTGTTGACGATTTTACATGTTTAATCTCAGGTATTATTACTTAGCTTTGCTTGGATGGGAGCCCGCAGGATATTATCGCAGCTTGGAGATTTATGTGATACTTTTGAAAGATTGGTTTTTATATAAACTGTCATAAGTTATTCTATCTTTTGGGCAACTTTATGCTATAAACTGAGACAAAATAATATAATTTTCCTCTTCTAAAACTCTGGGACCTATGTTTAAAAACTCTGACCTTTTATGATATAATGTACACGTTTTTATTTCGTCAGCTTTGTATGAACTGTAATTCATTGTTTCTTGTACTATGACGTGTTATCCCCTCGTTGCCTAGTTGTTCCATGTCAGATTTTGGGGGTCTCACAGTTACCACTAATCATTATACGCTAATTACGGTCAAACTCGATCAAACAATGGCTAAACTTTTGTCAACGATATGTCGTCGGGAAAATTAAGCTGAAAAGTTCGGCGCAAAGGTTTTTGGTGTTTACTGTAGTCAAACTTTACCAAAACTATCCTAACGGCATATTGTTGGGGATAGCTTAGTCAATGTTTGACCAATATATTGAAAAAAGTGTCACCTCGGATTCTTTTTTGTCGTTTAGCGGATTTTCTCTAGCGATTTATGTTGCACGGAAAAGTTTTGTCGCATATTCTACCTTTTAATTGTATTATCTCTTTTCAACCATCAGCAAATCAGCAATAAATTACTGTGCTGTTTAAGACATTTCAAACGCACTTACCTGAAAAAAAATATTGATTTTTCGTTGGATGTTGAGAGAAGACAAACTATGAATAAAAGTTGTGGGAGTCTTTGAATTTATCAAAGAGCATGCACATTTTAAATGTGCCATGCCTTTCAGAGATTTGATAACAAAATGTTTTTAATCTTAGCTACGTATCAATATTAGTAGGACAATATGTTTAGGGGTTAATTCCATATATACCCTAATTAAACCATCAAATGTCACATTTACCTAACTAAAATCATAATATCATATATACTCAACTTAATCACAAAATTTGTCATATTTACCCAAAATACAAGTTTAATCATTTTAAAACAAGAAAATACTATCAATGAGACTAATTTATCCTTTCTTAATTGGCGGTAAGTGTGGGGTTTTGTGTTACCTTCATCTTGAAAAAGAAGACATGTTATTGAAAGCTTTCATAGTGATAAAACATACTGCTATCTAACTATTGTTACTCGATGTTATATCTATCTTTTAAACAGTTAGCAATCTTTTTTTGTTTTTAGGGAAACCACAGACTCAAAGGGTGTCAAATCTACATAACTTCTATTTCAATTGTATGTAAATTATTGCCATTTGTTGGTTTTTATTTGTTTGAAATAGAAATCCTTTTATTGTAAACGAATAACTAAAACAAAAAATTACATCACTATGGATGAAATTACACATGGTTCAATGTGTTTGGTTTGGTGTAGTGACAGTTCGTAGTGTTTTTGTTTTGATAGTGTTGTGGAGACCTTTGTTTTTATTAGGGATATAATTGCCATTTTATAATGTAAAATTATTTTTTAGTTATTTAGTAGCAAAATGGGTATATATGACAAATGTAGTATTAAAATTGAGTATATATGAAATTTTGATTTTTACTTGAGTAAATATGACATTTGGTGGTTTAAATTGGGTATATATGAAATTTACCTATATGTTTATTATGCAGAAATGATATTCTAACTTTTGATGAGTTACAACAATTATGCTTGTACTTTTTAAGTTGCAATGTTACACTTGCAATTTGGCCAAACATCAATGACTATTTTTGCAATTTACTTTTAAAAAAAGACGAACTCTATAGTTTTCCTATGTAATTAATAATGTTACGTGTGACAAAATCTTCATTTTACATAAATGTGTCATTTTGTTAAAAAGCCAAATTAAGAGATAAACTATTTAAACATAAAAAATGAATTATACTGTTAAAGCCTGTCCTTAGGCAGTGTTGGGTGGTAATATAATATGACAATATGTTAATGGCTTAAAGTTACTATAAGAGGAATCATTTTGTATCTATCTTGTGTGTAGTAAATTGGTAGAGGTGAAGTGGAGCTTGATCAGTGGTGTTGGTGTGATGCCTTAAATTATTTTAGGTACTCTGTCAGACCAAGATTTATCCAACATATGTAAATAGAGGGAGGGGACCTTTCTTTGTCATTCATTGTTGTTGGATCTTCTTTAGAATTATTTTGTCTTAACATAGGTATACCATGAAATCTGAATTTAGTGTATGCTGCAATAATATGTTCCAAGGTATGTAAACACATTACTAAAGTTTTTATAAAGTTGGAATGCTTGATTGATTAGAATGTATTCGTATAAACTGAACCAAATTATGACATCTTTTAACTTAGCATCCAAACCTAAGGAACACGTCTCTAGCCATCTCGGCTACCACGTAAACATGATTCATGAATCATGGATGTATATTTGTCATGTTAAAACTCTATGCTAGAAGAGCATATTGCCAATATATCCTCCACGAACAATTGGAAATAGCAGGAAATCGCTCCAAAACAACGTGTAAACCTGTGAACAACGTATATACTAGACATCGCCGCCTCAGAGTGACGCATAAGGCTAGGCGCAACGCGACGGATATTTGTCGATCGCCAGTCGGTCGCGACCGAATCGTCGCGTTGCGGCGATTCGGTCGCCGGAGCCAATCGAGGGCAAATCGACCTTAGTCGCGACTTATTTCGTGTGTGCATGTTTTTGTGTAAAAAAAAAAAAAATGGTTTGTTTGTTTTAAAAAAAAAATATATACTATATATTTATTATATAATTAATACTATATACTGTAAAAAGAAATGTAAAAATCTTGTATTTGAAAGTTAAAATTTTATTCAATACTAATAAAACTTGAAAATACTGAAATACAATAGGAAATGCAATACAATACTAAAAATAAAATTACATAATACGATTAATCAGTTCCCGGATCCGAATCCGATAACAGACCACAAGGAAACTCCCAACGCAATGTTTCTTCTTCATCTTCTTCCGCCATGCGTTGTGCCTCCCGCTCCCTTCTTTCCCTTTCTTCTTCTTCCTGCATTTGTCTCAACACTTTTTGATCTAGGTATTCTTGATACACCTCAATGTCAGTCATTCTGCCATCTGTGAGGTTTGGAATTGGAAAGGGTAGATCGGGCGACTCATTTCTTATTCGTTGTTGTTGCGACGAAGGACCGATATGTGTTGTTTGATATCGGGACGAAGAACCAAAGTTATTCAACCATTTAGTATTTTCTTCAATTCTGGCCTCAAATTTTGTCGCCTTTCTTGCGCAAGATCTCCGGAGGCTGAAATCCAATTCAGCTTGCTTACTAAAATACGTGTCGATAAACTGACGCTCCTGTGGGGAGAGATCACGGCATTTCTTACATGCCGAGCTCAATTCCCTATTCTCTTCGGACGCAGCATCGAAATCATCACCTAACTTCGTAAGCTGCTCGAAACGGCGTTGTTGTTGAAGTATTTGTCTGTTAACTATAGCCTTAATCTCGGCTTCGGTATGTGGGAATGAGCATGCCATTTTTGATTTCTGAATGTGTGTGTGAAAAAACAGAGTTGTGTGTTGAGTTGTGTATGAAATAACTGTGTGTGAAAATATGGTATTTATAAAGAAAAAATATTGATTTTAAAAAAAAAAAAAAAAAAAAAAATTTTACTAGGTCGCACTAGGTCGCCGGGTTATGGCAAATAGGTCGCACTAGGTCGCCGACCGAAAAACTAGGTCGCGACCTATTAGCGTTGTGCCTAGCCTAATAGCCTCTTGCGATGTATACAGTCGCTATACATCAATAAATTGATGATGATTATCTCAATCAAGTACATAGTTGAATTTTATAACCTAATTTAAAACTGATCGAATATTTGCCATCTCCCAACACAACTAGTGTTATAGTAGCACGAGATTTCATTATTATAAAGGTACATCAACCCCACATGGTGAAATTGACAAGCATGTGAATTTCGCAGTTGATAAATTATTTGTTGTTTTATTGTTTTTATCCTAAAGCAATAATGTCATACTTTTATATTAGTATGTAATATTTTCGTCTTAAATTAATTGTTCTTTCGAAAAAAACGCATAATTTTAGAAAAAATAATTATTATAATATATATTCTCTTACTTTTTTTGTAAAATAACAAATATAAACTTATGCAATTAATAAAACATTTGAAAAACTTTGTATTTTCTAATATTATTAGGTGCAATATAGTAAAAATTGGTTATATTATCCACAACTATATTCGAAAGAGGACAATAATTTTGAGGCGTCTAAGAGTAAAAAAAAGGAACTATAAATTTGAGACAAAAAGAGTATACTTTATTTTTTGGTAAAGGGAGTTACCCCGTTTAACCTTTTGTGAATTTACCCACACAAAAACACGGGATACTTTGCTAGATCGTCAACCTTTTGTCATTTTTTTGCTAACCGTTTAACCTTTTGTGAATTTACCTACACAAAAACACGATCTAGCAAAGTGTCCCGTGTGTGTGTTTTACACACGGGATACTTTGCTAGATCGTGTTTTTTGTGTAGGTAAATGCACAAAAGGTTAAACGGTTAGCAAAGGGTTAAAATAAGATGACGCTGAGCAAATTTGACATCGAGAAATTCGATGGGAAGAATGACTTCGGGGTATGGCAGGTAAGGATGAACGCTTTGCTGGAACATCTGGAATTAGATGCAGCGTTGGAGGAATCACCCGCCACAACAATAGCGGTGTACGATAACGTCATTCAGAAAAAGGCTTACAGCGCATTGATCTTGTGTTTAGGTGATCGGTTCCTACGGGAGATCACTACGGAGACGACTGCAGCGGGGATTTGGAAAAAGTTAGAGACTTTATACATGACAAAGTCTTTAGCTAATCGTTTGTACTTGAAGAAAAAGTTATATACTTTTCAAATGCATCAAGGTAGGAGTCAGTTAGAACATATTGATGAGTTTCACAAGCTCGTAGGTGACTTAGCGGCTATAGATACTGCTATATCGGATGAGGATCAGGCATTATTGTTACTCACATCTTTACCATCGTCTTACGATAATTTCGTGGAGACTTTGCTATATGGTCGGGATACTTTGAAGCTAGAAGACGTGCTCGCGACACTTAATTCTAGGGAACTTCAGAAGATGAATGAAGGAAAGGGTGATGATGGTGAAGGGTTGTATGTGAGGGAGAGATCTAGTCAGAGAGATATGGAGCAGGGTGCAAATAGTTCGTGGTCAAGGTCACAAGGAAGGAGCGACAAACTCAGGTGTTGTATATGTTAGTCTGAGGATCATTTGAAGAGGGATTGTCCTAGGTATAATCACAAGAAATCTCAAGGTTTTGTCAAGAATAAAGATCGGTATCTGGTTCTAGAGCTGATGGGTATGGAAATGCTAATGTTATGATGGCTATGAGTGTTGATAAACTTTTGGACTGGATCATGGATTCAAGGGGCTCATTCCATATGACACATAGGAGAGATTACTTGGTTGATTTTAATGAGTATGACGGTGGTAATGTATTGCTAGGTGATGGCAGAGAATATCGTGTACGGGGGACAGGTAAGGTTCGGGTACGAATGAGGGATGGAACAAGTTTCATGTTGGACAACGTCAGGTATGTTCCATAATTAAGACGAAACTTGATATCGTTGGGCACTCTTGAAAAAGAAGGGTTTTACGGTGAAGATGCAGTCGGGCAAGATCAAGGTTATAAAGGGTTCACTGGTGGTACTATTAGGAACAAGAAGGGCTAATTACGTATATACCCTGAACGGTCAGTGTAACACTCTCGAATTTCGTATCGGATCAGCGAAAGGGTCAATAGAGTGTTACGGGATAGCACAATAAGTCAAATCATAAACAACGCATAAAAAGGGTTGTACAAAGTTTAGCATACATTCATTCGAGTACAAGTTTAAAGTTTACACAAGGTCCCCCAGTTTCACAGTCATAAAGTTTACAAAAGACAGTTCGAATGAATACTATTATTATGTGGGCCATCAGAGTTGATCTCCATCCAAGTTACCTTCAAGCACCTGAGATAAAACATGTAGAAATTATATCAGCGATTGCCGAGTAAATTCATAGAGTTTAATAAAACTGTTATACAAAACAGTTATAGAAAGCATAACACAAGTATAATATCAGAAGTGAGTCCTCGTATTGCTAGTCAGGCAATATATTATAAATCAAGTCATACATCTTATACCGTCCATGAGACCGTAGTCTCAATATTATCGTTATTTGTATTTGCATTGCATTATATTGTATCGGATTATTACTAGCCGCATGACATTGATACCTTACTAAAATAAACAACGGGCCGCGAACCCGACAAACAATTTCCCATCTAAATTAGCGTGTCGTCACAAAAATCACGCTATGTAAATCTTCTCATACATAAATTCGCTTACCAATCAATGTGGCACAACGGGGATCAACCGTCAAGGCGCGAACTGGGTGATCTTCCCCAAATAGTACTATTATATGCATAAGCGTCTACCAAATCCCGGTAGTTCACAATTCATGCTAATTGGACTTTTAGTGACATAACCTAACTAATAATAATCCATTTCATCTCATTCGTTGGGTCATAATATCATTCGGGTCCATATCAATAAGCATACCATCGGGACTACTTGTGTTCCAGTTTTATCAAAACTAGCATGTTATCTCCTCGCGGGTTTACAAAACATTTCATAAAACGTTTAAAAGAGTGTGAGGCTATGAACTCACGTTGATTTGGAAAGACGGGTTATCGGCGATTAGGATGTACGGTGCGTGCTTCAATCACGGAAACCTAGACAAATAATACTCGGTCTTAGACTTTCGTCAAATGACTTTATAAAAATAATGTTATGTATATGTGATGATATTATAAGTATGATGATGAACAAGTGGGATTTTATTTCTTCATACAACATTATTATGTGTTAGTTAGTTTAGACTAGTTATACTAGTTTTAACCCATTTACATATTAAGATCCAATAAGCCCATTAAGAGTCCAATGCATTATATTAGCCTATTTATACTTTTAATATCAGGCCTATGCTCATATGTTGGGCCCAAGTGGGTTAAGCCCATGAGTAAGTCCATTAGTGTTAAGCCAAACTAGTTGGGCTAATGGTCCAATAAGGCTACTTTGGCCCATTATGGTCCATAAGTTATAAAGCTCGGGTTTATCGGTTTTTACTTGTCAAATGTGTTTACATATCAGTATATGAGTTATAAAAATGTTACATTAGACGGGTCCGACCGTCTAAGTTTTATTTAGCGAAAACGTTAATCTTTCGGTTTTAGCCTAAAAGACGTAAAACATATATATAGTTATATATTTTTAGAAAACATTTGAGTTTTACTTTTATAAAATGCCATGTTTATTTATTTTAGTATACAACTCATTTTATAATAGTTATTATTATTTAGCGGCTTTTATATATTCATTTTATAATAATCTTTACTTGAGTGCTCTTTTTATAATATATAGTTTATTTACAAATCTGATTACTAAAGTCAAGTCCACTATTTTTGCCATATCTTAGGTTCTACAAGGAGATAGAAGCTCAAATTTGAACAACATAAACTGCATGATGTCTGCTACAATTAACTCTTTTATAGCCACTGCTCAATCAGCTTCTAAGTATTTTTAATAATTCATCCAAAACAGACTATTTGTATCTCAATAGTATTTTGATAATAACTTGCTCATTTTAATGATTTCATTGAGTGGCCAACTCACCACATATGTAAAAATCATATATCTAATCTGTATATTTAATAATCCAAGCCATTTGACCAAGTGATCATATTGATACTTACTATTTTATACAGCCTATGTAAATAACCAAGATTTTAACATTTTTACTTGTTGATTTTAGCCTTTTTAACCTAATCTATTAACACAAATCCCCACACAATATTTTGATCATCATTCATCATCATATACATATACATTTATGAAGAAAATACATGAGTACATTTACAAAATAACAAGATGATAAGAAGAAATGATCTTGTACCAACCAATATAGTGAAAGGTTAAGAACAAGACTTGGTTTTTGGTAACCAATCTTATGAAATATCAAGACCACTTTTGAGATCACCAAGAATATGTAGACTCCTTGAGAAATCAGCCCTAAACTCCTTTGAAAACTCCTTTTTAGTTGTTAAGATTACCTCAAATCATCATTTATTCAATGGGTTATCATCATATGTAGATTATACATAAGATTTGTGGTTAAATTTTGATGAATGGTGGTGTTTGTTGGGGTGTATGGGACGGCAAAGGAGAGCAAAGAAAGAGAGATTGAGAGTTTTCCTTTCTCTTGTTTTGCATGTATGAGAAAATGGTTTATGGTTAGCTGGTTTTGTGTTAAGTGGTTTTGGAAGGCTCTAAGGACAAGTGTCCTTAGAGTTTATGAGAAGTTGACTCCAAATGTGGTGTTGGTTACTTGTCTTGGCCGCCCATAGTGGGGGTGAGACAAGTGTATACTTGTTTCATTCCTACTAATTTACGGGTACTCCTCGATTCTAGTTTCCTCGATTTACGTGCCCTCGGGTCGTTTTACGAAAAACGTTTTTATAAATTATGAATCTACGGCACAAAACGATTCTAATAAAAATTGTCTCATCAAAAACGGAGTTCAAAAATGTAAATACGTAAACCTAGGGTTCCCGGTTTAGTCGTAAAGGACGTTAAATTATACACGCAAACCCTAATTTCAACCGGTAAATTGTGAGTTCATAAACCAACACAAAAATAAGTTTCAAAATAATATACGAGAAATAATTTACTACCTGAAAATGTCAGATTGTCACAGCATTTCCTCCTAAAAAGGGATCAACGTCCTCGTGATCCATTTCATTTTGATGCCCGTTTCTTATTGAAGTCAAAGAGGTGTGGGTATTTCTTTCACATTTCATCCTCTCGTTCCCAAGTAAATTCTGGCCCATGCTTTGAATTCCACCGAACCTTAACGATAGGTATCTGACTTTGTTTAAGTTACTTTACCTAACGATCCATAACCTCTACGGGTTCTTCGATAAAATGCAACTTCTCATCAATTCTGACCTTATCCAACGAGATTTTCTCATCACACACCGCTAAACATTTCTTCAGATTAGATACATGGAATATGTTGTGAACACCATGAAGTTCTTGGGGTAACTCTAATTTGTAAGCCACTGGACTAACTCTAGATAAAATCTTAAATGGTCCAATATAGCGGGGATTCAATTTCCCTCGCTTTCCAAATCTTATGACGCCTTTCTATGGCGACACTTTCAACATCACACGGTCACCCGCTCCAAGCTTCATCGGTTTCCGCCGCACATCCACGTAACATTTATGTCTACTTCGGGCTGTCAACAACCGTTTCTTAATCTGAACTATCATCTCCGTAGTCTCCCGGATCAATTCCGGTCTTGTGAGCTGGGTATCCCCAACTTCACTCCAACATACAGGAGATCTACACTTTCTACCATACAAAGCTTCAAACGGTGCAGCCTTAATGCTAGCATGATAACTATTGTTATATGAAAATTCTGCTAAACGCAAATGTTTATCCCAATTCTTACCGAAATCTATCACATAAGCTCTCAACATATCTTCCAGTGTCTGTATCGTCCTTTCATTCTGCCCATCAGTTTGGGGGTGATAAGAAGTGCTCATGTCGAGATTCGTTCCCAAGGATCTTTGGAGGGATTTCCAAAAATTCGATGCGAATCTAGGATCTCGATCAGAAATAATCGATACAGGCACTCCATGCTTACATACAACATTCTCAATATAGATACGAGTCAGCTTCTCCAGTGAGAAATGCTCTTTAACAGGAATGAAGTGTTCTGATTTGGTCAGTTTGACGACAATGACCCAAATCGAGTTATTTCCAGTAGATGTTCTAGGAAGCTTAGTGATAAAATCCATCGTGATTCGCTCCCACTTCCATTCAGGATTTTCTGGTTGTTGAAGTAGTCCTGATGGCTTTTGATGTTCAGCTTTGACTCTTGCACAAGTTAAACATTAAAGAACATACATAGCAATATCAGCTTTCATATTCGGCCACTAGTATAACTTCTTCAGGACATGATACATTTTATCAGAACCAGGATGAATGGAATATTTAGATTTATGGGATTCCAACATGATTAAATCTCTTAGGCCTCCAAACTTAGGTATCCACATACGACCTCTTAAGTATTTCACTCCATCAGCTCTAACCTCTAAAGGATTTCCTTCACCTCGAAACCCTTCATTATCAAAATTTTCTTTCTTACAGGCTTCTATTTGTGCATTCCTAATTTGTTCAGGCAAATTATTGTGCACAGTCAAGACTAGAGAACGTACCCTGATAGGCTCTCTATCCTTTCTACTTAATGCATCGGCAACAACATTTGCTTTTCCTGGGTGATATTTTATATCACAATCATAATCACTTAGCAGTTCTATCCATCTTCGTTGCCTCATATTTAGTTCCTTTGATCGAGAATATACTATAGGCGTTTATGATCGGTGAATACCGTACATTTTGTGTCATACAGATAATGTCTCCATAACCTAAGAGCAAAGACTACAACTCCTAGCTCAAGATCATGAGTAGTATAATTCTCCTCATTTTTCCTTAATTGCCTAGAAGCATAAGCTATCACCTTTTCTCGCTGCATCAAGACAGCTCCATAACCTCTAAGAGATGCATCACAAAATACCATCCGTCGGGTAATGATAGAATTGGTGCACTACATAATTTTTGTTTCAATATCTGAAATGCTCAATCTTCTTCACTTCCCCAAACGAAAGGTTTATTTTTCTGAGTAAGCTTGGTCAGGGGTTTAGCTACTAAAGAAAATTCTTTAATGAATCGTCTATAATAGCCAGCCAATTCAAAGAACTGTCGCACCTCCGTTGGCGTTGTCGGTGCATACCAATTCTTAATGGTTTCAACCTTTGCTTGATCAACATGAATTCCACCTTTGTTAATCACATGACCAAGAAATTGCACAGAGTCCAACCAAAAATCACATTTTTAAAACTTAGCATACAACTTTTCATCCTTTAGCAAGCTCAAGATAATCCTTAAGTGTTTTCCATGTTCCTCTTTATTCTTAGAATAGATTAAAATGTCGTCAATAAACACGATCACAAATTTATCCAAATAGGTTTTGCACACTCGATTCATTAGATCCATTAATACCGCAGGTGCGTTAGTTAGCCCAAATGGCATCACTTGAAATTCATAGTGTCCATAACGAGTTCTAAATGCAGTTATAGGAATATCTTCTTCATGGACGCGAAGTTGATGATATCCAGACCGCAAATCTATCTTAGAATACACACTATAGCCTTGTAATTGATCAAATAAATCATCAATCCTTGGTAAAGGATATCGATTTTTAATTGTCAACTTATTCAACTCACGGTAATCGATGCACATACGGAAAGATCCATCTTTCTTTTTAATGAACAAGACTGGAGCTCCCCAAGGTGACGAGCTCGGTCGAATAAAACCTTTATCAGACAACTCCTTGAGTTGTTCGGATAATTCGTTTAATTCAGAAGGTGCTAATCGGTAAGGCGCAGGTGCCACCGGTGCAGCACCAGGAATTAGATCGATTCGAACTCGACTTGCCTTATCGGCGGAAGTCCGGGTAAATCATTGGGAAATACCTCAGGAAAATCACAGATAATAGGCACATCTTCCAATCGTTTCTCCTTAGACTCATTCACGGTCACTTGAGCTAAGAATAGCTCGCAACCGTTCCTGATGTACTTTTGGACTTTAATACATGAAACGATTTTCAAACAGGATTCACCTCGATTACTATCAATTACTAACGTCCTATTCCTAAGAGGAATCTTAACCTTCTTTTTTGCACATAAAATTGTAGCATTATTCAAGGATAACCAATCCATACCAATAATAATATCAAAACTACCTAGTTCTATTAACATCAAATCAATCGGGAAGGAATGGTTCAAGAGATTTAGAGAACATCCTTTTAACAACTTATTAGTTTTTACCAATTTACCATCAGCCAATTCTACTTCGTAACTGGTATTTATCTCAACAGGTTCAATGTCAATAAGGGCACTAAATTTAGTAGATACAAAGCTCCTATCAGCACCCGAATCAAATAAAGCAACAACATAATGATTGTTGAGTAAAAACGTACCTGTAACGACATTCGGATCCTCTTTATTAACCTCAACCGTTCCAAGTTGATAAGCACCACCCTGGTTGTTTCTTCCAGGTCCAATCCTTTTCAACTTGGGGCAATCCGATTTCTTATGACCCTCTTCATTACAGTTGAAGCAAATGACTCCCCTCTTACACTTTTCCACTTTGTGTCCTAGCTTTCCGCAATTTCAGCACTTCCAGCAGTCGCCAGCATGCCTCTTATTACAACACTTAGCACACTTTTCATCATTGCGCGGTGTGTTGTTGGTAAGAGCATTTGCATTCCCCCTTCTTTGATTTTGACGGCGATTAAAATTTTGCCTATTGTCACCTCAACCTCCATGATCGCCTTCACCCTTTCTTTTCTCACCAGCATGTGCTTCATCCTCCTTGTCCTGAATTATTTGTCCAATGATTTGGTAAGCTATTCGAACCGCATCATCAATGGTCAATGGTTTTGATGATGTCACATCCCCTCGGATATTCTTGGTCAACCCTTTAATGTATTGTTCAATTCTGATCTCTTCGGGTTCCACCAATCGGGGACACAGCAAGGCCAACTCATGGAATCGGTTTGTGTAGCTAATAATTGTGAAAACACTTATCCTTTTACCACTTATTTCTAATAATAACAAGACCAAAACGTGTATTTAATGTCGTAAAAGGCGGAATTATGCGTGGTTTGGGTTTTTATTGTGTTTTAGGACAAAAATATGAAAAAAGAAGAAAACACGGGCTTTTATCGAAGAAAAAGACAAAAGACAAAGTCAAAAGATCAAAAGTGCAAGAAGAACGGAAGTCAAAGGCCTATTCTGAAGATTTATCGAAGAAAAAAAGTCTAAAGACGGAAGTTTATTGAAGTTGAAGAACCAAGTCTACTAAAAGAACAAAATTAGATGACGAATTCATTTTATCATTCGACTAATCCCGAGACAAAGTCGAGAAAGACGAGTTATTTAAAAGACAGGAAGACAAGAAGAAAGAAGAAAAGAAACAACACCCTCCCTTCCCTATATATAGCACACATATGTCATTAGAGAAAGAGTAGTCTTTATTTTTTTAGTTTTGTAGGTAATTAGTGTGTGTTTTACTTTTTCTCTCTCTAGCTTTTCTTTCAAGCTTATTAATCTTTTATCTTAATCTTGTAATTTTGGATCTTAATCTTTAATATAATCAAGCTTTTTGATTAATTCTCATTCTACCTTTCTTAATCATAATCTATTATTATGCTTTATTAATCATGTAGTTGGTTTAATCTTGTTGAATGTGTGATTGATTTGCTTATTAGATTGTGCTTATTGATTTGGTGTGTTTGAGGTTTTTAGATTAATGTGCTTATTGCTTAATTTTTATGTTTTCAAGTTTTTAAATAAGTTGATTTTGGTAGATTAATATTTTTATAAAAAGTTAATTTTAAATAATTTGATTATTTAGTGTTCTTAAAAGTTTTTAAATTATGTCTTATTAGCTTTTTTAAAAATTTGATTTGGTTAAAGTTTTGGTAAGTGCTTATTTGATTTTTGCTTATTTTGGTTTAATTCGGATTTTGAAAACCCCATTATTCCGACTTATGTGCAAACCCTAGTATCCCGAATTAGTTACAGTTCACTTTATTCCGACTTAGACTTACTTTACCTCTAAAACCAAAAGCTAGCATTCCGAATTAGGTGCCTAAGTGTTATTCCGGATTACTATCCGGATTGCATACCAGACCAGGATCCCGAATTACGTGCAGCTCAGAGATTCCGAACTAGGTGTGGATGTCACTTTTTCTGAATTAAGTTGGAGATCTGCATTCCGAATTAACTAGAAAACTTTGATTCCGGATTACGTTGAAGATTCAGTTTCCGAATAGTATTCCGAATTAGATAAGGAATTAGTATTCCGGATTACATTCAGCATTCCTTATTCCGGATTAGGTTTTGGATTAATATTCCGGATTGTGTCTAACTCGTGGATTCCGGATTAGTTCCATCTTCCACATTCCGAATTACGTTCAAGACTCGCATTCCGGATTAGGTAAGTTTTTACTCATTCCGGATTGTGTTGAGAAAATAGATTCCGAATTAGGTGTTGAATCCTTTATTCCGACTTAGTTTTGGTTCTTGTTTTCCGAATTAGTTTTTAAACTTTATTTTTCCCGCCAATTTTCTTAAGTGTTATTTTAATTGTTTTATCTTAGATTTATTTCAAGTTTGCATTTTTATTAAGTTTTCGAAATTACTTTTTATCAAGTTTAATCTTTCGTCAATTATTTTAAAAGTCTTAATTTTTACTTAAAGCTTTTCAAGTTTTCAACTTTATTTTAAAATAGATAATCACCTTTAGTTTATTTCACCAAGTTCTACAGTGCAGCATTCATTCTAGAAAAGCACTCAAGGTTAGACATCCTTCCTTTATTTTTATGTTTAATAGCTTTAACGTGTATAGACTTAGACAATCAAAAGCTCCCCCTTTTAGTGACCAACACCAATAATTCCACCCTAAACCGTGATCAATTCGAATAGACACCGAGAACGATTGAGTACACATATGTAAAACCCATTAAATCAAATGGCGCCGCTGCTGGCTCTTTTCGTAAAGATTAACGGTTTTTAGTGAGAAAAATTAGATTTTGGGATCCGTTCTTTTGGGAACGTTATTTTCAAGCATAAATTTTTTCAAAAAATCCTAAAATATATAAAAATTTCAAAAATCCAAAAAATAAAAAAGATAAAAAAATCAAAAATATATTAGTTCATTTTTAGTGTATGCGTACTCGATCTTCGTCTTATTCTGAGCCCAAGACTCGTAGAGACTTCGATATGGCCGGTGTGCATAATAATAACAACCCACCTTGATGAGACTGCTTTTATACATAGTCTCATCATCCAAATCGGGCTTAAAATGCATAAAATATCATTAAAATTGCCAAATATATGCTCGTGTTTGTTGTTTGTGTATTTTAGGTACGGATATTGAGGAAAAGACAAAAAGTTCACAAGAATCAATCAAAAACGAACACGGAAAACGAAGCCGCACGATGAACCAAGCCCTAATGAAGAATTTTCCAAAGAAAACCCTTGAAGATTTGAAGAATTTGTAAGAAGGGTCCTCCAATATGGAAGAATTGACACTTTATACCCTTGTATCTTCATAATTACAAGTTTGGTCCCTAAAGTTTGTCAAAATTACAAAAAGGACCCTTAACTTTGAAGAATTGGCAAATTTAGTCCCTCAACAAAACTAAATTGTCAATATTTGTCCTCCAAGAAGTCAACAAACAAGTCAAACCTTGAAGAATGAAGAAAATGCCAAAATCAGTCCTTCAAATATCATCAAATTGCATGTTTAGTCATTGTTTAAAGTTTACAAATTACTTGTGCCAAAAATGACAAGTGATGAAAAGTCATTTATAAAGGAATGAGAGTTTATGGCTGTTTATTACAACATGAACAAGAAAGGAAACCTTGGGGGCCAAAACTGCCCAGACAACAAACTCCATTCCACCATTCAGCTCATGACACCTCATCAAAACCCGACCCTACCCATTACACCTCACCCATACCCGTCCATAACCCACAACCCAAACCCACCAGGTTTATTAAATAAACCTGGTCAAATGGTCAACATAATTTCCCACCAAACACACTTTTTAAATTAATCACCCCCATTTTCAGATTAAATCCACCCTTAATCCTAGATAAACCCTAAAAAATCCCCAGCCTTAATCACCCTTAAATTAAAGGGGTTTTAAGCACAACTATCCAGATTACTAATTGGGGTCACTCTCATCCCATCCAAACTCACCAAACATTCTCATGTGAATCATGGACCCCATTCGTCCCACCCCTGCTCACGTCCCTTTCCACAAACTCCAACACCAGACAAAATGAATGGTGGGATTTCACTCCTTGGACCCAAAGCAACTTTTAACAACCAAGATTGATCAACACAAGCTTCCAAACAGCCTGGCTCATCACATGGCACCACATTTGACCAAGATTCGTTTTTGAATTTGAAGAATCAAGGGCAGGACTGGAATTTCTACATTAGGCTTTTAGTATTCTAGGACCTTCCTTTTACTTGTATAAATAGAGGTCGCATGTGACCTCTATCACTTGTTCCTGATTTTTTTTCCTTAGGTCACAAACTTGTAAATCCTATTTTATGAATGAAAATTGGTGGAGTGTTGTTGATGAAAAGAATCCAGGATCCATGTTACTTTCTATTGTTTGATTGTGTTCTAAGTTCCAAGTTTATTTATTTAAGTTCAAAAATTTTCAAAATTTATTCCTTTGCAAGTTTCTGAAAAATTGATGTTTGGTGAAATCTTGTTTCCAAAGTTTGTTTTTTTTAGTTGGTAAGTGATTTCCTTAAGTGTTTTTGAAAGGAAAATTAGTTGGAAAGATTTTTGAAAAGGTTTCAAAAAGAAGAAAATCAGAAAGTATTGGGTATATTGTGTTTGTGTATTTTTCTTAGCAGGTTTTAAGTGATTGTTTGTTCAAGGATCAGCTCAGGCCCCAGCCTGAAGGAAATGGCATTGCAGCCATAGTGGGGCCCGGATGTGGGTCCCACAAGGTAGTCCCTTGTGCTCTTAGTTGAAAGTTTTCAGTTTTAAGTGATTTGTATGATAGTTGTTGGTTTGTTGATTTTGTTGATTGGTTATGCTAAATTGTGCTTGGTATGCATGATTAGGATAAGTGTAATCAGATTGGTAGGGTTTTGAG
Organism: Glebionis coronaria; assembly: GCA_025667525.1. Lineage (NCBI taxonomy): Eukaryota > Viridiplantae > Streptophyta > Magnoliopsida > Asterales > Asteraceae > Glebionis > Glebionis coronaria. Next base: position 511,989,663 of record CM046879.1, on the reverse strand, counting down.
TTGCTTTGCTTAGTAAAAATTGAATTCTGAAATTTAAAGGGGTGTTTGGATTTGGTGTCTAATCAAGGCTGTTGAAATATTTTTGGGGTATAAACTGGTTAGACACTCTCACTAGGTTGATATTAGGTGGTAAGTTTATTTGTTTTTCAGTTTGGGTAGATTTTAAACAAGTTTGCATGTAAAAAAATTGGCCATATAGCATAAAATCAGAAAAGTGCCTTGTTTGATTGATTTGGGTGGAATTTGTTCATCAAATTTGTGAAATCTGCTAGAGTAAGGTATTAAGCAGGGTTGGTAATCAGTCATATGCCATGTCATTGATTTGTATGCAAGATTTAAGCACTTGAATCTCATTTTTGTGCATGTAATCTTTTGTTACTGTTCATCAGAAACATTAAGGGCTTAATCAGAAACTTTTGTGCCATTTTGTGCTTGATTCTTGCTAGTAACCTGCTTGTTTTTGTGTTGTAATTGACTCTTTATACTCAACTGAGTATAAGGGTGCCTTATTGCCCCATATAAGCTCACAAATAAGCTCTCCTGAGCTTATTGGTCAAATGACCAAAATTTATAACTAGCAGTGGGAACAAACTTCCCACTGGTAGTTCACTAGTTGGTACTGCTAAGCAACAAGACAAAACCAGATAAATGTCACTAATTTGAACTTTTTTGTCTTTAGTGACTGAATTTGTGAATTAGACTTTCAAACCAGTTCCATTATTTTTCTTATTTTATTTAGGATTTTTCTGTTTAATTAAATTTTTATTTACTGTTCATTTGCTATTTTTTTTGGTTTTATTGCTATTTTTAATTAACTTTTATGTTTCTATTTTTGGCATTTAGTGCCAAAATACCTATTTTTCAGTTTAAACATTTTTCTTAGATTTAGAAAAATATTTTAAGATTTTTAGTTAAAAAAGTTTTTACTGTTCATCTTTTAATTATTTTTTAGAATTAATTTAAGTTAATTAGGGTTTTAAATTAAACTGTTTTTGTCTTTTAGTGGTAAATTTAATATTTTTCAAACTTTTTCATTTTTCTTCTGTTCATTAGAGTAATTTAGGATTTTTAAAAGTGTCAAATTATTTTTGGTATTATTTTATTATTTTTTATAATTAATTTAGTTTAAAAATAGTTTTTAGTGATTTAAAAATAGAAAAATAGTGTTTAAAAATTAGGAAAAATACTTTTTAGCCTTTAGATAATATAAGTAAGTTATTTGTTCAATAAAATAATATTTTGGACATTTTGATTAATTATATTTAATTTTAGGGCTTTAATTAGCATTTAAAATTGAATATTTAATTAATAAAAGGTTTTAAAATATTTTTATTGGATTTTATTTCTTATTTATATTATTTTAGACTTGTTTAGCTTGTAATTAATTTTTAGGTTTAAAATTTTTAATTTTGTAGTTTTTACAGTTTTACGTGAACGATCTTTTCGTCTTAGCTCGATCCGTCTTCGTAACCGTCTTTCTCTTCTAATCCCATTTCTTTCTTTCTTTTTCAATCATATAATCACAAATCAAAATCATCTCTTAACACAACGCACTAGCCTCCTCGAGGGTAACAAAACCAGATAAATGTCACTATCAGGATTTGAACTTTTTTGTCTTTAGTGACTGAATTTGTGAATTAGACTTTCAAACCAGTTCCATTATTTTTCTTATTTTATTTAGGATTTTTCTGTTTAATTAAATTTTTATTTACTGTTCATTTTCTATTTTGGAAGTGCTACGATACTTTATTCTAGCATTGCGTGAGGGCATGACAACGGTTTAGTATGGGGGAGTGATGAGACTGCTTTTATACATAGTCTCATCATCCAAATCGGACTTAAAATGCATAAAATATCATTAAAACTGCCAAATATATGCTCGTGTTTGTTGCTTGTGTATTTTAGGTACGGATATTGAGGAAAAGACAAAAAGATCACAAGGATCAATCAAAAACGAACACGGGAAACGAAGCCGCACGATGAACCAAGCCCTAATGAAGAATTTTCCAAAGAAAACCCTTGAAAATTTGAAGAATTTTGAAGAAGGGTCCTGCAATATGGAAGAATTGACACTTTATACCCTTGTATCTTCATAATTACAAGTTTGGTCCCTAAAGTTTGTCAAAATTACAAAAAGGACCCTTAACTTGGAAGAATTGGCAAATTTAGTCCCTCAACAAAACTAAATTGTCAATATTGGTCCTCCAAGAAGTCAACAAACAAGTCAAACCTTGAAGATTGAAGAAAATGCCAAAATCAGTCCTTCAAATATCATCAAATTGCATGTTTAGTCCTTGTTTAAAGTTTACAAATTACTTGTGCCAAAAATGACAAGTGATGAAAAGTCATTTATAAAGGAATGAGAGTTTATGGCTGTTTATTACAACATGAACAAGAAAGGAAACCTTGGGGGCCAAAACTGCCCAGACAACAAACTCCATTCCACCATTCAGCTCATGACACCTCATCAAAACCCGACCCTACCCATTACACAAACCCACCAGGTTTATTAAATAAACCTGGTCAAATGGTCAACATAATTTCCCACCAAACACACTTTTTAAATTAATCACCCCCATTTTCAGATTAAATCCACCCTTAATCCCAGTTAAACCCTAAAAAATCCCTAGCCTTAATCACCCTTAAATCAAAGGGGTTTTAAGCACAACTATCCAGATTACTAATTGGGGTCACTCTCATCCCATCCCAACTCACCAAACATTCCCATGTGAACCATGGACCCCATTCGTCCCACCCCTGCTCACGTCCCTTTCCACAAACTCCAACACCAGACAAAATGAATGGTGGGATTTCACTCCTTGGACCCAACGCAACTTTTAACAGCCAAGATTGATCAACACAAGCTTCCAAACAGCCTGGCTCATCACATGGCACCACATTTGACCAAGATTCGTTTTTGAATTTGAAGACTCAAGGGCAGGACTGGAATTTCTACATTAGGGTTTTAGTATTCTAGGACCTTCCTTTTACTTGTATAAATAGAGGTCGCATGTGACCTCTATCACTTGTTCCTGATTATTTTTCCTTAGGTCACAAACTTGTAAATCTCATTTTATGAATGCAAATTGGTGGAGTGTTGTTGATGAAAAGAATCCAGGATCCATGTTACTTTCTATTGTTTGATTGTGTTCTAAGTTCCAAGTTTATTTATTTAAGTTCAAAAATTTTCAAAATTTATTCCTTTGCAAGTTTCTGAAAAATTGATGTTTGGTGAAATCTTGTTTCCAAAGTTTGTTTTTTTTAGTTGGTAAGTGATTTCTTTAAGTGTTTTTGAAAGGAAAATTAGTTGGAAAGATTTTTGAAAAGGTTTCAAAAAGAAGAAAATCAGAAAGTATTGGGTATATTGTGTTTGTGTATTTTTCTTAGCAGGTTTTAAGTGATTGTTTGTTCAAGGATCAGCTCAGGCCCCAGCCTGAAGGAAATGGCATTGCAGCCATAGTGGGGCCCGGATGTGGGTCCCACAAGGTAGTCCCTTGTGCTCTTAGTTGAAAGTTTTCAGTTTTAAGTGATTTGTATGATAGTTGTTGGTTTGTTGATTTTGTTGATTGGTTATGCTAAATTGTGCTTGGTATGCATGCTTAGGATAAGTGTAATCAGATTGGTAGGGTTTTGAGTTGCTTTGCTTAGTAAAAAATGAATTCTGAAATTTAAAGGGGTGTTTGGATTTGGTGTCTAATCAAGGCTGTTGAAATATTTTTGGGGTATAAACTGGTTAGACACTCTCACTAGGTTGATATTAGGTGGTAAGTTTATTTGTTTTTCAGTTTGGGTAGATTTTAAACAAGTTTGCATGTAAAAAAATTGGCCATATAGCATAAAATCAGAAAAGTGCCTTGTTTGATTGATTTGGGTGGAATTTGTTCATCAAATTTGTGAAATCTGCTAGAGTAAGGTATTAAGCAGGGTTGGTAATCAGTCATATGCCATGTCATTGATTTGTGTGCAAGATTTAAGCACTTGAATCTCATTTTTGTGCATGTAATCTTTTGTTACTGTTCATCAGAAACATTAAGGGCTTAATCAGAAACTTTTGTGCCATTTTGTGCTTGATTCTTGCTAGTAACCTGCTTGTTTTTGTGTTGTAATTGACTCCTTATACTCAACTGAGTATAAGGGTGCCTTATTGCCCCATATAAGCTCACAAATAAGCTCTCCTGAGCTTATTGGTCAACTGACCAAAATTTATAACTAGCAGTGGGAACAAACTTCCCACTGGTAGTTGGTACTGCTAAGCAACAAGACAAAACCAGATAAATGTCACTATCAGGATTTGAACTTTTTTGTCTTTAGTGACTGAATTTGTGAATTAGACTTTCAAACCAGTTCCATTATTTTTCTTATTTTATTTAGGATTTTTCTGTTTAATTAAATTTTTATTTACTGTTCATTTGCTATTTTTTTGGTTTTATTGCTATTTTTAATTAACTTTTATGTTTCTGTTTTTGGCATTTAGTGCCAAAAATACCTATTTTTCAGTTTAAACATTTTTCTTAGATTTAGAAAAACATTTTAAGATTTTTAGTTAAAAAAGTTTTTACTGTTCATCTTTTAATTATTTTTTAGAATTAATTTAAGTTAATTAGGGTTTTAAATTAGACTGTTTTTTTCTTTTAGTGGTAAATTTAATATTTTTCAAACTTTTTCATTTTTCTTCTGTTCATTAGAGTAATTTAGGATTTTTAAAAGTGTCAAATTATTTTTGGTATTATTTTATTATTTTTTATAATTAATTTAGTTTAAAAATAGTTTTTAGTGATTTAAAAATAGAAAAATAGTTTTTAAAAATTAGGAAAAATACTTTTTAGCCTTTAGATAATATAAGTAAGTTATTTGTTCAATAAAATAATATTTTGGACATTTTGATTAATTATATTTAATTTTAGGGCTTTAATTAGCATTTAAAATTGAATATTTAATTAATAAAAGGTTTTAAAATATTTTTATTGGATTTTATTTCTTATTTATATTATTTTAGACTTGTTTTAGCTTGTAATTAATTTTTAGGTTTAAAATTTTTAATTTTGTAGTTTTTACGGTTTTACGTGAACGATCTTTTCGTCTTAGCTCGATCCGTCTTCGTAACCGTCTTTCTCTTCTAAACCCATTTCTTTCTTTCTTTTTCAATCATATAATCACAAATCAAAATCATCTCTTAACACAACGCACTAGCGTCCTCGAGAACGAACTCACTTTTAGGGTCATTCACACACGGTTTTCCTAAATCGTCGTGCATACTTGCCCTATTTTGTCATCCTTTTCCTAAAGGGTAGCAAAAACTCTACAATCATTTTGGCGCAGCTGCCGAGGAGGCGTGTTGTGTTTTGATTTGAACATTGTTGTTTTTTATATAGTCATAATTAGTATTTGTATTAGTAGCACTCTACTAATACGTATTATCGGTTTTTCGTTTTTTGTGAATACTATTACTATATTGTATATGTAGAACAATAAATTTACAAGTACTCCAAATACGTGAGAAATCACAACCTTGACTTGGGAGGTCATTACCCAATCATTGTATTCGAATCTCAAACCAAAGAAAAAGGCAAAAATAAATAAATACTTTCGTGAAGCTCGATTTTGAAAAATACAAACTATAAGGTGGGTATAAGGCGGTTGTATTTCACGACCTAAAGGAAAAAGGCTCTTAAGTGCTTTGCGCCGCCTCGTTTCCTCCGCTTGCTTGTGCGTGTTTTGAGATTGAAAGCTAATCGAGGGTTTTGCCGCCCAAAGTATTACTTAAGTATCATATATATTTTCTTGGTTTCTATTGATTAAACCCTCTTGAACGATTTGGTGTTCCACCATCGTTCTAAAGTCATCGAAGGCGTTCACTTCACGTGATCGTTTTCATTCCTTGAGGCTTCTTTAATCGAGAGATTTGATTAAGGAGGAGATTTGTAGATTTGTGTCTACCTAATACATTCCAAAAATCCAAAAAAAGTAAAAACAATCAAAAACCACAAAAAAAATTTGAAAAAGTAAAAACACCAAAAAAAATCTTCTTTGCTCGTCCCCTCGTTGTACGTGACGTTTATGCAAACTCGCTCCAAAGCAAGACGTGCTCGTAAACGAAGAAACAAATCAACCACTCCTTCTAGTGAGGAGTCTCCTATTGACGAACCCATCGTAGTGAAAGAAGCACCCATGGCTAATCGAACTATGATGGAGTTGCTTCAAGCACCCACCGAGGGTTATGGAGAAGCGATTGTGATTCCCGCTATCCTTGCGGAGAATTTTGAGGTTAAGACGGGTTTGTTGTCCATGATTCAAAACAACAAGTTTCGAGGTGACGAAAAGGACAACCCTCATAACCACATTCGCCAATTTAATCGTCTCACCGCCACTTGCAAGTTTAAGGACGTCTCTAACGACTCGATTAAGATGATGCTTTTTTCGTATTCCTTAGCGGGGCTCGCAAAAATTTGGTTAGAGAAAGAGCCACCCAATTCTATATTGACGTGGAAGGATCTCGTTTCAAAATTCGTGAACCAATTTTTTCCGCCCTCTAAGACTACGCATTTGAAAAACGAGATTTCAAAGTTTTCACAAGAGTATAATGAGAGTTTTTCAACGGCTTGGAATAGGTTTAAGGAAATGTTGCACGAATGTCCTCATCATGGTTTTTCTGACTTGCATCAAATTGACACGTTTTACAATGGCTTGAACGATCATGAGCGTGATTATCTTAATGTCGCCGCGGGTGGTAATTTTTTGTGTAAAACGGTCGAGGAAGCATTGTTAATCATTGAGAATAGGTCTAAGGTCTATAGTCCTCGTAGCACGTCGAGTGTTCGTAAGACTTCGTCTTCGCCTTCATTGTCACACACCGTTGATGCTTGCTAAATCGAGGCTAATTTGGAGAACAAGATTTTTGATAAGCTTAAGGGATTGTTAATTGAGTTTAAAGTTGGTGAACAACCCACTCCCGCTACAGCTAAAGCGGTTGAGGTTTCTTGTATGTATTGTGGTGGAGCTCACGATTATTCCGAGTGCATTACCAACGGTGGTAACACTTCGAGTGCCTTCGCGGCCGCGGCAACTTATAACCAAAACGGTCAAGTTCCCCGCACTAATCAATTGACTCCACCGGGTTTTCCACCAAATCAAAATGCTAACAATTATCGAAACAATCAAGTTGGTTACCAAAACAATCAAAGAAACAATTATAAGGGTAATAACAACTATGGGAATCAAGGAAGTAGTAGCCAATTGCAAAATCAAAACCAAAACCGTAATTTTCAAAACACAAGTCAAGGTCTTCAAAATGTTTACACTAAAGAACTTCCAATGGACTTTTTGAATTACGCTATGACAAATGATAAGATTTTGGAAAACATACAAGAGCAATTGGCTAGTCAAGCTAGGGACACGGCTAAAAACACCAAGGAGTTAGCTAATTTTGTGAAGGAAAATCTTAACATGAGAAATGAGTTGAAAAATGATTTTGCTAATCAAATTAGAGGTCAAAACCATAAGATTGAACAAAGTCATGCTAGGCTTGAACAAAGAATTGACCAAAAAGCCGCTAGTAAAGATGTTAAGTTTAATAGTCAAGATGCTAAGCTTAATGCCTTTTTAGAAGCCGTCATGGGGAACAAAGCCTCTACTTCGGGTAGTTTGCCTAGTAACACCATTTCAAACCCGAAGGGAGAGATGAAAGTGATTACCACACGAAGTGGTAAGACACTTAAGGAACCGACTCCTCAACCAATTGCTCTTACGGAGGAAGCAATTGAGGAAGAACCCGAGGTGGTGGTCGAAAAGGAGCATATCTCAAGCCCACAAAGTACCGCTCATGCCACACCTACGGTCGACCCTTTACCAACATTGGAACCCGAGATTACAAAGGCTATGCCTATGCCCCGACCCACACCACCCTTGCCTTACCCATCGAGACTTAGGAAGGAGAAACGACAAGAGCGCGATAACTACCAATTTGAGCTTTTTATGAAAATGTTTCGTGAGTTGCACCTTAATGTGAGTTTCGCCGATGCTTTGGTCATGATGCCTCGATTCGTCGCTAACTTTAAAAGTATGTTGAACAACAAGGAGAAATTGCACCAATTGTCTAGTTGTTCGTCAGTTTATCTTAATCGCATACCTCAAAAAGTCAGTGATCCCGGTAAATTTTTGATCCCTTGTGCAATTCAAGATATAGAAGAATGCTATGCCTTGGCCGATCTTGGTGCTAGCATTAATTTGATGCCACTTGCAATCTTCAAGTCGCTCAATCTTCCTAATCTTACTCCTTCACTAATGTCTATCGAGATGGCCGACCATTCCACGATTCGTGCATGTGGTTTGGCGGAAGATGTTTTTGTGAAAGTGGGGAAGTTCTACTATCCCGTAGACTTTATCGTCGTTGATATCCCCACGGATCCTCAAGTTCCTCTTATTTTAGGTCGTTCGTTTTTAGATACGTCTATGGCTTTAATTGATGTGCATGCTAGAAAGATCACCTTACGTTTCAACGACGAGGAACTTGTTATAAACGCAACTCAAAATTCTCAACTTTCTCATGTTTATTCCGTTGCTACCATAAACCTCGTTGATATGATCGACGTGGTTTGCGAGGAATTTTCACAAGAAGTTCTAGGGTTTGGTGATGAAGAAACTAGTGGCAATCCCACTATGTTAGATCCAATTCTTGATAATTCGACACCAACCTTCACTCCATTTGAAGGTGGTGGTTTTACGTTGGAAGAATGCAATGTTCCACGTACTTGTGACGAAGACCTCGACAACGATGAGTACTTCTCGATTATCAAGGATTTTCTTAACGATTTCCCATTTCCTCCACCCGAGGAGGTAATGAGTATCGAGCCCAAATTTTCACTTGAGGAACCACCTATCCTCGAGTTGAAAGATTTACCTCCTCACCTCGAATATGTCTATTTGGGGGAGGACGACAAGTTGCCGGTTATTATTGCGAAGGAACTTTCGAATGATGAAAAAACCGCACTTGTCAATGTTCTAAAGGATCACAAAGGGGCGATTGCGTGGAAGTTATCCGACATTAAGGGAATCGATCCCAAATTTTGTACCCACAAAATCTTAATGGAGGAGGATTTCAAGCCCACAATCCAAAGTCAAAGGAGGGTGAACCCCAAAATTCACGACGTCATCAAAAAGGAAGTCCTTAAACTCCTTGACGCGGGAATGATTTACCCTATTTCCGATAGCCCTTGGGTGAGTCCCATTCATTGTGTCCCTAAAAAGGGAGGGATGACCGTTGTGCCCAACGATGCCAACGAGTTGATTCCCACTAGACTCGTGACCGGATGGAGAGTGTGCATTGACTATCGAAAGTTGAATGAAGCCACTCGAAAAGACCATTTTCCCTTGCCCTTCATGGACCAAATGTTGGAGCGTCTTGCGGGAAACGATTTCTATTGCTTTTTAGATGGTTTTTCCGGTTACTTACAAATTCCCATCGATACTCGTGATCAAGAAAAAACTACGTTTACATGTCCTTATGGAACGTTTGCCTATCGTAGAATGCCATTCGGACTTTGCAATGCACCGGGAACCTTTCAAAGGTGCATGATGGCTATTTTTCATGATATGATCAAGAAGACGATGGAAGTCTTCATGGATGACTTTTCCGTGTTTGGTAATTCGTTCACTTCGTGTTTGTCGAACCTAGAGAGAATGTTAAAACGTTGTGAGGAAACCAACCTTGTGCTCAATTGGGAAAAGTGTCATTTTATGGTTAAGAGTGGAATCGTCTTAGAGCACAAGGTCTCGAAAGCGGGTATTGAGGTAGATCAAGCTAAGGTAGACGTCATCGCCAAATTACCTCATCCCAAAACCGTCAAGGGAGTTAGGAGTTTCCTAGGTCACGCGGGCTTTTATCGTCGATTCATCAAGGATTTTTCAAAGATTTCTCGACCTATTACACATCTTCTTGAAAAAGAGACACGTTTTGTCTTTGACGAAGATTGTGTACGAGCCTTTGAAATCCTTAAGAGTAAACTTACCGAAGCTCCCATTCTTTTTGCTCCCAATTGGAATCTCCCCTTTGAGCTTATGTGTGATGCTAGTGATTACGCTATTGGGGCCGTTTTGGGGCAACGTCATGATAAGCACTTCTTGCCTATTCACTATGCTAGCAAGACGATGACCGAGGCTCAGCTTAAATACACTACAACAGAAAAGGAGTTCCTTGCCGTGGTGTATGCATTTGAGAAGTTCCGACCTTATCTCGTCTTGACGAAATGCATAGTGTATACGGACCATTCGGCTATCAAGTATCTCATGGCAAAGCAAGATGCTAAGCCTAGATTACTTCGTTGGATTCTCCTCCTTCAAGAATTTGATCACACCATCGTTGACAAAAAAGGAGCCGAGAATCTAGCGACCGACCATCTTTCTCGTTTGGAAGATCCTCAAGTGTTTACGAGCCCAAGGAAATCACCGAAACATTTCCGCTCGAGACACTTGGTGTAGTGAATTCTAAGCTTGATTCTTCTACCCCATGGTTTGCGGATTTTGCAAATTACCATACGGGTAACTTCATCATTAAGGGTATGACGACTCAAGAAAAACGAAAATTCTTTCGTGACGTCAAGTTCTACTTTTGGAACGACCCTTACTTGTTTCGAACTTGTGCGGATCAAATCATCCGACGTTGTGTATTTGGCACCGAAGCTTCTAACATCCTTAGAGCTTGTCACGAGGGACCCACGGGTGGTCACCACGGTGCTAATCTCACGGCTGAGAAGGTGTTTGATGCCGGCTTCTTTTGGCCTACTATTTACCGAGATGCACAAGATCTTGTGAAGTCGTGTGATGCATGCCAACGACAAGGAAAAACCTCACAAAAAGATGAAATGCCACAAAATATCATCCAAGTGTGTGAGATCTTTGACGTTTGGGGTAGAGACTTTATGGGGCCGTTCCCATCATCTCGTGGTAATAAGTACATCCTTGTTGCGGTTGACTACCTATCTAAGTGGGTGGAAGCCAAGGCTTTGCCCACCAATGATGCTCGTGTGGTAGTCAAGTTTTTGAAAAGCTTGTTTTCTCGGTTTGGAACCCCTCGTGCTATCATAAGCGATCGTGGAACCCATTTTTGTAACGACCAATTTGAAAGGGTTCTAAGGAAGTATGGGGTTACACATCGGCTTTCTACGGCTTATCACCCACAAACGAGTGGGCAAGTCGAGGTTTCAAACCGAGCGTTGAAGAGGATCTTGGAGAGATCCGTTGGGGAAAACCGACAATCATGGTCGGATAAGTTATACGATGCTTTATGGGCCTTTAGGACCGCTCACAAGACGCCCATTGGGTGCACTCCCTATAAGCTTGTGTATGGAAAGAATTGTCATTTGCCTATCGAGTTAGAACACAAGGCTTATTGGGCCCTAAAGCATTGTAATGATGATATGTAGACCGCGGGAAAACACCGGAAAATGCAATTGAATGAATTGGATGAATTGAGAGACATTGCTTATGAAAATTCATTGATTTATAAAGAGAAAACTAAAAAGTTGCATGATTCTAAAATTAAAAACCGGGTTTTTAACATTGGTGATCAAGTTTTGCTTTTTAATTCAAGATTGAAAATCTTTTCCGGTAAATTGAAATCCCGTTGGTCCGGTCCATTCACCGTGACTCAAGTGTTTCCGTATGGGACCATCGAGCTAGCTCAAGATGATGGTCCTAACTTCAAGGTGAATGGACATAGGTTGAAGCACTACTTTGGCGGGGAAGTTCCATCCTTGAACTACCTCGACCAAGTCACCTTCTCCAATGATAATTAGTATTGAGGGGATCGAGTCGAGCTCATGACTCGGTAATCAAAAACGAGGTGCCTCGTGGGGGATTCCCATGCTTATCCTATGTATATATTATCGCTTTCTAATGTAGCTTACGTGTGGGGATTTGTGCCCTTCCAACCTTTGTTCCGTGGTTGTTTGTGCATTGTGGTTTTTAGATCATGATCTTCACGATTGGAGCCTCTCGTGTTCGTTTTATAGGAGCACTCGATCATTTGCTTTGAAGACTTTCTCAATATCCATGATATATCCTTTTGATGTTCTAACCTTAGGTTTTTAGCACACTTCATAAACGGCTATTAATTTATTGGTTACACCCTTTCCATGCTAGATTATGCATTCGACTACGTCTCTAGTATGGGGGTGTTTGCACCCCTAGACTCGAAACATTGAGGACAATGTTTAACTTTAGTATAGGGGGGTGAATAGATACTTGCCTTGCCAAACCTTCACGCTTTCCAAAGTTTATCTTTTTGTTTATCGTTTTTGTTGCAAAATAAGGCTAAAAACGGCCAAATTTTAAAATTTTTCTCATGTTTTATAAGTGTTTGAAGACACGAATGTAGGTTTTCCGATGGCGAGAATAAGAGTAATTTTTGACTCGACCGTGCGTGTTGAGCACTTAGCTTTGATTCCTTAACTACACATTAGGCTAAGTCTCTTAAATGAGGACGAGAAATGATAGAGTTAATTATAAGTTACTATGCTAAACGTAGAGTACTCGTATTCTTTCAAAAACTCATGTGTTCTCGTTGTTTGCTTATTCTCCCTTCGCTTGTAAATATTTTTTGCTTAATAAATATTGACTTAACGGTTTAGTTAGGATTGTTGGGTTTCTAGTCTTTTCTAGTAGCTTCCGTGTAATTAAATTGGGAAGACATTAAGGTATCGCCAGCGTCACGGTTCTGAAGTATTGGCACCCGAATAATCGAAAGCTTCACCCAATAATAAGATTTCAAGTGCTCACCTAAATCTAGCAAACAATTTGAAGCCCCACAAGGCCGAAAAATCTATGCAAAATTGAAAGTGAATCAAGCCTTAATCTTCGAAGCTTTAAAGATCCAAAATTCGCTTTAGCGTGAGGATATACGTCTTTGGCTAATAAAACCACCGATGAGGCGGATAATAAAAGGCAAGGCAAGACCGAAGTCATAATAAAAGCTTCATGGAGAAGTTGAATAAAAGATGGAGGTAAACCAAAGATAATAAGGCCCTTCCTTTAGGGGGCGTATAAAAGTCTCGGTAATAAGTCTCATGTTCAAAACCGTTATAAAACCGTGTTTATCGATTCTTCTTGTCAACTTAATTTTTTAACATCGTTGTCTATTAGGAGGGGTTATTGATTTGATGGTCTTAGTTACACCGTTAGGACTCTATTTTTAGACCTAAATCTCTATTATCGCATAAGTCAACAATGTATCCTCGTGAAACATTCAAGACAAAATAAAATATAAGAGATACAACTTAGGAATAATGGGAGGATAAGTATGTGATTAGGGCATATGAGTAGTGTTAGCATTACTAACTTATAATGACAATGATCTCGTTGCACGCTTAGCATGGAATTGGAGTGAAAATCGAGGACGATGAAATTATTTCTAACGAAGCATTCACGTGTTCTTATTCTATGAACCTAAACGTCCCATTTTGCGATGAAAATCATACATTATTTCTAAAACACAAGTAATAGTAATAGTAGTAGTGTAGCTAGTTTTATCACACCTCACCCCAATTTGAATAATAACAACCATGCCCCTCGACCCGACCTTCGTACGATGGAGGAGCTATGTCAACTGATAACGCTTAAATCTAACATATTTATATGAGCGTATTCATGGTGTTTATGCATATATTTATGTGATTATTAAGAACATATGATACTTAATGAAGCTTATTTGTTATTGTAGGTTCATCAATGGTTACATCATGAGAAATGAAGAAAAGACGTGAATTGGAGGTGAAAAGATGAAAGAGACATGAAAGTGTAGCTCTCGTATGATAAATAATACAATAATGAAGAGTCTTGGAGAGTTTGGAAGAAAGAAAGGTGGAAGAAACAAAGAAGAAGGACTAGAAGGAAAAGTATGGAAAATGGCTAAGTTGCCACCAGCAACACTTTGCTTGCCTCCATCAAATCAACCTTCATTTGCCACCAACATCAAAGTATCATTCAGTTGCTACCAACAACACTTAGCTTTCCTCCATCAAATCATCCACTTTTCCAAGAAAACTTAGACACTTCCATTACTTCACCTTGCTCACCAAGTTTAGCCATAACTCCATTGTAACTCCTCCAAGCTTCATTACACTCATTATTACACATCTTTGGCTCCAAGAAAAGTGCTTGATGGCCAACGCTAATTCAAGTATAAATGAAACTCATGGGGTTGTGTTTTTCATACCAACCAATCAAACTTCATCCCTTGAATCATCTTCTACTCCATCATATTTATGTGATTTTGATATCACCCCTCACCACAAGGGTTAGGGGTGTAATTGGTTACCATGTTCATGTTATAATACATGGAAGAAGTAGAGATGAAATCCGCACACCATAAACAATCCAATATCCAACAATCCTTATTCCCAAACACCCCAAAAGGCTCTATACTCGCACCAAGAGGTTGATGTCCAAGAAGGCTATGGGTAGGACGAATTGTATATTGGTTGTTATATTGGTTAGAATCATTTGGATACTTTGTAACTATGGATTCTAATGTTGGGTAACTTCTTCTTTATTATTCAATGTAGTTTATGTTCATGTTCATGGTGATTCATGTGTTTTGTGATATTGTGAATGTCTTAACACTTGTATTGTTCACATGAATACTTTTGATAATTGGATGTTTGGATATTATTAGTGCTTGTCATTGAATTATGATGATAACATTATATTTGGTTGAATTGGAACTTGTTTTTGTTTGGCAATTTGGTTAATCATTGTTGAGTCTATATGTCGAAATTATTCTCAACATGGTTGATGTCAATTCATTAATCGACAAATGATTTGGTCTTGTGCTTGTGAAGATTGTGCAAGAGACTTAATAGACATAACAAGTAAAGGTTTAATCTAGATTATAGGTCGAAAGGAGTCTTTTGAATATATTGTTCTAATCATCTTTCAAGTAAATGGAACTTATCAAATTGATAACACCAAGTCTATGGGCCGAAAGGATTCTTGTTGTTATTGGTTTAGGCATAAGGCTCATGAGTGACCACTTGATTGAGACATATGTATACTTGATTTATAAATCACTAGTATCTTATTATTGGTTCTATAGGTCGAAAGGATTACCTTTAATATGTTTTCCAAACTATGCATCCATATGTCTATATGATCATTTGACCATACATGTATGTCTTTTGTGTGTGCCTTTAACTATTCTCATGGTTGTGTGATCGTGACAATCATACTTACCATTGTTACAAACAACTACACTTGAGTATAACCAAGTCCCATGGGACGACCTTGACTTACCAACCTAATTGCAACATGAATAGAGTATACTTGCTCGAATTTGTGTTCCTAATTATATCGGTAATTCTTGTTATAAATTTAAAACCCAATGTGTGGAAAGATCGCATATCAAGTTTTTGGCTTCTTGTCTAGGATTTGTATTTGCAATTCTTTATAAATATACCTAGCGTACGAGCACATCAAGTTTTTGGCGCCGCTGTCGGGGACTTGCTAGTTCATACTCTTGTTAGTTTGTTTGTTTGTATCTTTGTTAGTTGGAATCGTTATATTGTTGATTGCTTGCTTGCTTGTGCCCTTGTTTCTTGAATCGTTTGTGTTTCCAATTTCTACATAACCCGAAAGAGTTGTTATACCCCATTTACCCACATAGGGGGGACGAATTTTGCATAGGAGGAATTCGGTTGGTGGTTGATTACTCAATTGGAGGCTTTGAATTGCTCTAAATTCCGTTCTTAGTTTGTTGCTCTTGAATGATTGCTCTAGCCCTTGACAAAGGTTAGAGCACCCTTTGCTTAAAATCTCTTATTTCTCAAAAAAATTGCTTAAATGATCTTGGCGCCAAAATGAAATATTTGGTGTTGGGATTTCCTCTCTTGTGTGCTTAAATTACTTATTTCAATGATTGATTGCTAAATGTGTCCCAAAGTGCTTGTTTCAAAAACCCAAAACCTTGTCACGAATCACTCTAGTCGATGGCTAGAATTACTTGACCACATGAATTTTAGTTTGTTTGTGTTTTTCTTGTTTTGTGAGTTTGTGTCTTGTTATGTGTCACGTGTATATGTGTTTATTTTCTTGCGTGCTTGTATGCTTGTGTGCTTGCTTGTTGCATTTCTCATTGTATGTATTTTTGTGTTTTGTCTAGTTTAAGGGGGCGTTTGGATTCATCATTTTCTAACTATTTTGATCACTACAAAAATTCTCCTTTAGTCAAAATAAATGGTATTTGATACCTTAAGTCATATTTGTTAAAATAAAAAAATCTAAAAAAATTGTTTTGAAAATAAATGAAAAATACATGAAAAGTATAAAAAGAGTTAGAAATCTAGTTTTTGTCATTTGTTTCATGTTATGTGTTAGATGTGCATTATGTTGTTTCTTATTTTGTTATTAGAATGTTATGTGCTAAATGGTTTTACTTGTCTTTGTAGCTTATTAGCCTTTCCTTTTGATTTTTGTACTTATTTTCCTTATTTTGCATAAGGTGTCTTATTCTTTCTTAAGGGTTGACACAATGGTTTTCATTGGGGTTCAAGATTTAAGTCTCGGAATCTTCTCGAATTGATCACAACTCAAAGTGGAATGATTGTTCTTGGTGACAAATAGGGGGTTTGGTTTATTATCTATTTTAAATTACAAGCAAGTATGAAAATGTTGTTGAGCAAAACTAAAGCGTTTAAATATTAAACTAGAAGCTATTTAGAAAAAACTTTATGTAAAACTTTAATACTTAAAAACATGTTCTATCGGAAAATTGCAAATCATTTCTATCGGAATGCACCAAAGCCATGACCATCGGAATACAACTAACACAAACCATCGGAATAATCCAAGTGAAGGTCCATCGGAATGTCAGATACAATTCTGTCGGAATATGGTCTGTCGCAAAGTTCAGATCGGAATGCAAGTAAATACTTCTATCGCAATGTGCATCTATCGGAATGTACTAGATCGCAATGTCAGATCGGAAAGTTGTAAACTAAAATTGGGCAGAGTTTCGTTTCAAAGTAACCTTAGTCCCGTCAGAATATGCGATCACAATGAACGATCGCAATCCCAGATCGGAAAAAGGGGGAAATACTTTTGATCGTAAAGTAGAACCACTTTTGGTTATTGCGATCCAAACAAGCTTCTGGTCGGAATGAGTAGAAACCCTAATATTGCGATGGGATACAAAATCAATCCGAAAATGGTGATAAGCTGAAATTTCAATAAGCATCCACAATAAGCACTTATCCAAAACTAAACAAGATCAATATCAAGGGAAACAAAATGAGCTACGAATGGAAAAACTTCCAAAACACCAAATACGTAAATTTTGTAAAGTAACTTTTGAAAGATTAAACTTTTGAGAAGATTAAAAATGAAATAAGCTAGACACCTAATAAGCAAATGATAACCCTTGTCAATCTTTAACACACGAATCACAAAACACAAAAGGTATAAACTTTTTATGCCGTGTGAAGAAATTAAAGACGAAAATATGAAGAAAACAAGATTACGAATAACAAGAAACTTGAAAAAGATGAAGATGAAAACAAGATTAAGCTTAAAAAGTAAGTTTTGATTAAAAACAAGAAAGGAAGATGAAAGTTTTCTAGTGAGAGAAAGTTAAGCTTTCTCTCTCTAGAACCTACAAGCTACGAATGAAAGAAAATGACTAAAAACTAACTAGCCCCCAAAATTGTGAGGATAAGTCCTATTTATAGGCGTTTGCTTGTGGGCTTGTGAATGGGCTTTGTTCATGGGCTTCTCTTCTTCTTTCTTCTTTAGTCTTTACGTTTCTTTAAATAAACGTTTCCGACTTTTGATTTTGAGAAGTGTCGGTGAATAATTCCAACTCGTCTTTTAATTTCTCGTTAAATAGACTTGAGTTTCTTCGACATATGTAAATCTTCCATCTTTGGTCCTTTTCTTCGATAAATCTTCAAACAGGCCCATTGACTTCAAATCTTTTGCATCTCTTGGACAATAGACTTCGTCTTGAGTCTTTTTCCTCGATAAAACCCGTGTAATCCCATGTTTTCTTCAATATTTATCCGGTTGGCTCTGAAAACAAAACAAAGACAAAAACCACGCATAATTCCAAGCAAATGATATTAAATACGCGTTTTGGTCTCGTTTTAGCCAGAAATAAGTGGTAAAAGGATGGGTGTTTTCACACCTATCAAATCCCCTACACTTAACCATTGCCATGCCCTCATGCAATGCTTAGTGATAAAACAATTTTACACTTTTCCCATAATCAATCAACCTTGGCCTTATTAACATACTACTAAACAAAAATTAAAGTACTAAGAGAAATTAAAACTTTAAAGTAAACAAAAGGGTAGAAAACCATTTTCTCTTAAAAATAGCTATATGGAAATAACTTGCAAAGAGATCAAGGACTTACATTAGGGCTTTGGTGCTGCGAAGATTTATCACCCTCAAGTTTCACGTTCCCCAAACTAAGCTTAAACGAGATCATTGTTATTATAAGTTAGCAAATCAAACACTTACACACATGGCTTAATTATATGCTTAAACTCCCTTATTCCTAGGTGTATCTCTTATATTTTATTTTTGTCTTAGAATGATCATGAAGATGCATTTTTGGACTTATTTCGATAGTTTATTTAGGCTGAAAGCAAAGTAGGATGATTTGATCAATAGTTAGCTAAAGGACAAAATCTCTTAAAACTGCTTCTCGGGATATCAAAAAGTTCATATCTTGGCATAACTCGCTTCACGATTTGAGACCTTTCTCGGGCCAATATTTGGCATGTACTTCATACTTCATATCTTCGAGAGACGTTCTTGAGATAATGGTCTTCTCTTCGTTAATAGAGTTTCTTCACTTGGAGACTTTTTAGGGGTACTCCAACTTTGATGACCACGACTTCATGATTATTTCTTCAATCGCTAATTGGGATTTTGAGATACAACGATCCGCCTCCTTTTCGGACTTGGATCTATTTATCCTCATACCTTGTTAGGGTCTTTTCGGATAGACTTCTCCACGATCTTTACGGGAGTTGATTGCTTTTCGTCGTGAGTCTTGATCCTTCATATTGATTTTGGGAATAATGCTCTTCACATCACCTTGGATTTTTAGCAATAAGATTGAATCCTCATGCCTTGTTAGGGCCTTTTCGGACTCGCCAATCTTCGCGCCCCGCTTCATAAGTTATGCCTTGGCTATGAACTCTTATCATTACCGAGCAACTTTTAAACGATCTTGGGCTAGAAGCTAAGTAACTTTTCAAATCGTACGACCTTACTTATTGCAGAGAAATTATTAGCAAGTGATGGGAGAATAGGCAAATAATTACACCAAGTGAGCTTGTGCAAGAATACCGACTTATAATTGACTCTATCATTTCTCGTTCTCCACAATTTAAAATCTCAAGTAATGAGACTCGTGGATGCTTAGCCTAATAAACCAATTTAGGTCTACATGGTTAAGGATACTAGCTAGAATAAACTTGGATAAGTCTATTAGGGTTGAGTCAAAATAATCGCAACGGGCCTAATATGTCAAAGATTTCAAAACTAGCTACCCCACTTTATTAATATTTTTTTTACTTTATTGCGGGATATATACATATGAAGGCAACGGTAAAAAATTAAAAATTACGACTATATGGCCAAAGTTAATAAAAAATTTGAAAAATGCTGAAAAAGATGATTTTCCGGTTAAATGAAGGCATTTTCATGGAAAAGTCCACTTAAAACTTCGATAGAAGTCCCCCCTACACTTAAGATAAACATTGTCCTCAATGTTTAAGCATGTGGGAAAAGTCTCCCTACACTTAAGATATTGTGCACGTTGGTTAAATCAAGTTAAGGAAGAGACGACTAACGTGATCAATTTCAAATGTGAGTATGAAGAAAATTGAATCACGATAGTTGAGAGATAGAACCGGATTTCGGATAACACGGGAGCACGGTTCTTCAAAGGTTCCAAAAGTGCATTCATCCCTGTAATCACATCACCACACAAACGCAAACAACCTATATAGGCCCCCTACACTTAGGAGGTTAAAACGGAAAAGGATAGATACTCGGGTTGCCTCCCGATGAGCGCTTGTTTTTGATAACCGAGTCACGAGCCTGACTCGACCCAAAATTAGTTCATGGGAAACGTGGTGAGGGATGGAATCATCTCATGAGAGATGTCCTCACCAAAGTACAACTTCACTCGTTGGCCATTCACCTTAAAATTAGGTCCATTAGGTTGAGCGAGCTCGAGAGTACCATATGGAAAAATTTGGGCAATGGTGAATGGGCCAGACCAACGAGATTTCAGCTTGCCCGAAAAGATTTTCAACCGAGAGTTAAAGAGTAAAACGTTGTCTCCAAATTGGAACTCTCGGTTTTTAATCTTAGAGTCATGAATGAGCTTAGTCCTTTCCTTATAGATCAAAGAATTTTCATAAGCCTCATTCCGGAGTTCATTCAGCTCATTGAGTTGGATCTTGCGTAGGTCACCGGCTTTGTTGATATCGAAGTTATCCCACTTCAAAGCCCAGTAAGCCTTGTGCTCCAACTCAATGGGGAGGTGGCACGCTTTTCCGTACACGAGACGATATGGTGTACAACCAATCGGAGTCTTGTATGCAGTACGAAAAGCCCACAAAGCATCATCAAGTTTATCAGCCCATGAGGAACGATGCTCTCCCACGGTTCTTTCAAGAATTCGCTTTAATCCACGGTTAGAGATTTCAGCCTGGCCATTAGTTTGTGGGTGGTAGGCGGTGGAAAGACGATGATTTACACCATACTTAGCCATGACTCTAGCAAATTGATCATTGCAAAAATGAGTCCCGCGATCACTAATAATGGCATGAGGCACACCGAATCTAGCGAATAGCGATTTCAAAAAGTTACAAACCACCCTTGCGTCATTAGTGGGTAAAGCTTTGGCTTCAACCCATTTAGAAACGTAGTCAACGGCTACAAGGATGTATTTGTTTCCTTTAGATGAAGGGAATGGCCCCATAAAGTCGATACCTCAAACGTCAAAGATTTCACATTCTTGAATGAAATTCTGAGGCATCTCATCTTTATGTGTGATCTTGCCTTGTTTTTGGCAAGAATCACAACGTTTAACCATCTCGTGAGCATCACGATAAATGGTGGGCCAATAAAATCCCGAGTCAAACACTTTTTTGGCGGTGTAGTTGGGACCAAAGTGACCACCGGTGGGTCCTTTGTGGCAAGCGTCAAGGATTTCTAAAGCTGCCGGTCCATCAACACAGCGGCGAATAATCAAATCAGCGCATTGTTTGAATAGATACGGGTCATCCCAAAAGTAAGTCTTAATGTCTTTAAAGAACTTCTTCTTTTGTTGGGATGTTAGCCCGTCAACGAGCATTCCACCCGCCAAGTAGTTTGCAATGTCCGCAAACCACGGGGTTGCATCAGAAGTCGAGTTGATAGACATTAAGGTCTCCAGGGGAAAAGAGTCATTGATCTCTTTGTTCGGATGATCCCCTTGATAAGGATCCTCAAGTCTACTGAGATGATCCGCGGCTAGGTTTTCAGCTCCCTTCTTATCACGAATTTCGATTTTAAATTCTTGAAGTAGCAAAACCCAGCGAAGAATCCTTGGTTTGGAATCTTGTTTAGTCAACAAGTACTTCAACGCGGAATGATTGGTATACACGATGGTGGTAGAAAGGACAAGATAGGGGCGGAACTTTTCAAAGGCATAGACAACAGCTAAAAGCTCTTTTTCGGTTGTCGTGTAATGCAATTGAGCCCCTGTCATTGTCTTGCTAGCATAGTGGATCGGTTGGAAGTGTTTGTTCACTCTTTGGCCCAGAACCGCTCCAATAGCATAGTCGCTATCATCGCACATCAACTCAAATGGAAGCTCCCAATTAGGGGTAACCAAGACCGGTGCCTTAGTTAGCTTATCCTTAAGAAGGTTGAAGGCTTCAATACACTCATTGGAAAAGATAAAAGGAGTATCTTTTTCCAAGAGGTGGGTCATCGGGCGAGCGATTTTAGAAAAATCTTTGATAAAGCGACGGTAGAAGCCGGCATGACCGAGGAAACTTCTCACACCCTTCACGGTTGAAGGTGGAGGCAACTTAGAAATAACATCGACTTTAGCATGGTCCACTTCAAGACCGGCTTTGGAGATCTTGTGTCCTAGCACGATGCCCTCTTTTACCATGAAATGGCATTTTTCCCAATTAAGAACAAGGCGAGTGTCTTCACACCGCTTCAGCATACGTTCTAAATTGGCAAGGCAAGCAGAGAATGAATCGCCATAAACCGAGAAATCATCCATGAAGACTTCCATAGTTTCTTCAACCATGTCATGGAAGATAGCCATCATACACCTTTGGAACGTCCCAGGAGCATTGCATAAGCCGAAAGGCATGCGTTTGTAAGCAAATGTTCCGTAAGGACAAGTGAAGTGGTCTTTTCTTGGTCTTTGGGATCGATGGGAATTTGAAAATACCCAGAGAAACCGTTTAAAAAGCAGTAATAGTCATTACCAGCTAGACGCTCGAGCATTTGATCAATGAAAGGAAGAGGAAAGTGATATTTTCTCGTGGCATCATTGAGTTTGCGATAGTCGATACAAACTCTCCACCCAGTAACGAGACGAGTAAGAATCAACTCGTTGTGTTCATTGGGAACAACGGTTATTCCGCCCTTCTTGGGCACACAATGGACGGGACTTACCCAAGGTGAATCCGAAATAGGGTAAATCAAGCCGGCATCAAGAAGTTTGATAACCTCTTGTTTGATGACGTCATGAATGCGAGGATTAACCCTTCTTTGGCTCTGGATTGCGGGTTTAAAGTTATCTTCCATGAGAATCTTGTGAGTACAAAAGTTTGGATCAATTCCGCGGATGTCGGAAATTTTCCAAGCAATTGCCTTCTTATGATCTTTAAGCACGGTGATGAGGCGAGATTTCTCTTCTTCTTTCAAGTCCTTCACGATGATGACGGGCGACTTCTTCTTATCTTCAAGGAACACGTACTCGAGATGGGACGGAAACTCCTTAAGTTCTAAATCCGGAGGATTTTCGATGGGAGGCGTATTCAAAGTCGGTTCATCAATAGCAATAGCCTTGGGAGATGGTAGAGAAATATGGTCCTCTTTGAGAAGGTTCTCAATGAGACGAATGTCTTCATCCCAATCGGTGGGAGAATCGTCATTTGCTAAGTTCACATCTCCCATGGTGGCTTCCAAATCTTTCCAAAGGAAATCACTTTCTCCAGATAGAGATAGTGATGAATCAATAGAGGAAATGGTCTCAACATTGGGAAGAGAGGTAGGAATACTTTTACAAGCATCTTTGAAGTGTTCTTCACATGCCTCATCAAGAACGTCAATACAATTAACACTCTCGTATGAATAAGGTTGTTTAGACAACTTTCCCATGTTGAAGACGACTTTATCGTCACCAACTCTCATGATAAGCTCACCCGCTTCAACATCGATGAGAGTGCGACCGGTCCTCAAGAATGGACGACCAACGATCAATGGCACACGAGGGTCCATGTCGTAGTCAACGACAACGAAATCGGCAGGAAAAGTGAATTTGTCGACTCCTACAAAGACGTCTTCGGCTATCCCCACTGGATAAGCAACCGTACGGTTAGCTAATTCCAAAGTCATTTTGGTGGGGACTAGCTCAGGGAGAGATAATTGCTTCCAAACACTTAAAGGCATTAAGTTAATACTGGCACCTAGATCGGCTAGGGCCATGCAATTCTCTACTCCCGGGAAGTTGCAAGGGATTAAGAAACGACCCGGATCACCAAGCTTGGTTGGCAATTTCCTTAAGAGCACTGCAGAGCAATTCTCATTAAGTTGGGTGTTAGCAATATCAAGAAGCTTTTCCTTGTCGCTAAGAAGATCTTTGAACATTTTCGCGTATTTAGGCATGTGAGCGAGAGCCTCAGCGAAGGAGATGTTGAAATTCAATTGTTTAAACATTTTGAGAAAGTTCGAAACCTGAATATCGTCCTTGCTTTTGAGCTTCTCTGTCCTCAACCTTGAGGGATAAGGTATATCGGAAGAAGAGGAAGTCTTTGGGATCGAAGGATCACTCACATCCTTGGGTGGAGGAGGGGTAGAAGTAAGAGGTGGACGAATTGAGGAAATAGAAGGTTGAGGAATAGGAGCAGGTGACTCGTTTTAGTCACAATCACTGGTGGAGGTATAGGAAGCTCGGGTTCCTTGGTACCTTTGCCACTGCGAGTGGTGATTGCTTTCATCTCCCCTCTTGGATTCGCAATGGTGTTACTCGGAAGAGTACCCGAAGAAGAGGGTTGATTACCTTGGAAGAAACTAGCCATCATGTTCCTTAAGTCATTCGTTTGACTTGCCAAAGTGTTTCTCATATCAGCTCGAAGATCGTTTCCTTGTTTCACCATGTCTGCTTTCAAGTTGAGCACTTCCCGTTGGAGATTGTCCATGATCACATCATTAGTCCTCATGTAGGTTCCAATATCTTGGGGTAATGCGGTGGGTTGGTTGGGAGGAGCATTGTAGGCGGGTGGTTGATAAGCAGGTTGTTGGTAAACTTGGTTGTTTCTTTGAGGTGGATATGGTTGTTTGTGAGGTGGTTGGTATGGTGCACGAGGTTGTTGTTGAGGAGGACGATTGAGGTTTTGTTGTTGGTTTGGGTTGTTAGGAGGAAAACCGGGTGGGGAAAGAAAATTGTTTAAGCGATAGCTAAGCAAGTTGCGGTCTCCTTGAGGACGAGCTTGATAAGCGGCCGGAGGATAGGTACCGTATGCTGCATTCACATTCTCAGAAGGGTAGTCTTGGGTGGTGGTACAAGTGGTGTAAGAGTGAGGACCCCCGCATATTTCACATGGTTGGCTAACAGCATTGACTTGAGCGTCTTGAGCGTTTTTAGCGTTGATGCTGTTGGTGTTGTTAGCGGTGTGGGTAACAAGCGATTCAAGAAGCGTAGTAATTTTGTCAAGTCGCTTGTCGTTGTCACTAGTACTAGCACTAGCGGCATTGGTCCGAACACTCTTTGTTTGCACACGAGACTTATTTTCAATAATATCCCAAGCGGCATTGGAAGTCTTAACCGAAATATTAACCCCCCCCCCCCCCCCCCGAGGCACTGTTTAGTGAATCTTGGTCATTCATGCTTAAACCATTATAAAAAGTATTAATTTGGTGCACTTTGGTAAAACCATGTTGTGGGCATTTTCTTAAAAGGTCTTTGAAACGGTCCCAAGATTCACTAAAAGACTCATCGTACTTTTGATCAAAATTAATGATTTCATTCCGCAAAGCGGTAGTACGAGAGGGTGGGAAAAAGTAGTTGATAAATTTGGTCTCCAAATCCGTCCACGTCATAATACTTTGTGGCGGTTCCTTTGCAAGCCAATGTCGGGCTTGTCCCTCTAAGGAGAAAGGAAAAAGTTGTAAACGGATTACCTCTTGTGGAACACCATTGAATTTGACCGTATTCGTGAGTTGCAAGAATCTCTTGATGTGGTCATGAGGATCATCAATGGTACGCCCCAAGAATGGTTGAGCAGAGACCATCTGGATAAAGCCGGATTTGAGCTCAAAGTTGTTGGCTGCAATCGCGGGTATGACAATTGGATCATTGTTGCCATCTACATGTGCTTGTAACAGTTCAATCATAGGGCGATTTTCCGGTAGAGGTTCATTGTTGTTGTTATTATTGTTGTTGAGAGGTGGATTGTTATTGTTGTTATTTTGAGGTGGATTGTTATTGTTGTTGTGTACACCGGCCATGTCTAAGTCTTCGAGAGGCTCGGGCTCTTGATAAGACGTTGATCGTGTACGCATGCACCTGCAAAAGAACTAACAAAGCAAACAAGAAATATTTTTGGTTTTTATGGTTTTTTAATTTTTTTGTATTTTTGAAAATTTTATATTTTTTGGATTTTTGAAAATTTTATGAAAAAGAAACGTTCACGGTGAACGGATCCCAAAATCCAAGTTCTCACAAAAAACTGTTAATCATAACGAGAAGAGCCGGCAGCGGCGCCATTTGGTACTATGGTTTTCATTGGGGTTCAAGATTTAAGTCTCAGAATCTTCTCGAATTGATCACAGCTCAAAGTGGAATGATTGTTCTTGGTGACAAATAGGGGGTTTGATTTATTATCTATTTTAAATTACAAGCAAGTATGAAAATGTTGCTGAGCAAAATTAAAGCGTTTAAATATTAAACTAGAAGCTATTTAGAAAAAACTTTATGTAAAACTTTAATACTTAAAAACATGTTCTATCGGAAAATTGCAAATCATTTCTATCGGAATGCACCAAAGCCATGACCATCGGAATACAACTAACACAAACCATTGGAATAATCCAAGTGAAGGTCCATAGGAATATCAGATACAATTCTGTCGGAATATGGTCTGTCGCAAAGTTCAGATCGGAATGCAAGTAAATACTTCTGTCGCAAAGTGCATCTATCGGAATGTACTAGATCGCAATGTCAGATCGGAAAGTTGTAAACTAAAATTGGGCAGAGTTTCGTTTCAAAGTAACCTTAGTCCCGTCGGAATATGCGATCGCAATGAGCGATCGCAATCCCAGATCAGAAAAAGGGGGAAATACTTTTGATCGCAAAGTAGAACCACTTTTGGTTATTGCGATCCAAACAAGCTTCTCGTCGGAATGAGTAGAAACCCTAATATTGCGATGGGATACAAAATCAATCCGAAAATGGTGATAAGCTGAAATTTCAATAAGCATCCACAATAAGCACTTATCCAAAACTAAACAAGATCAATATCAAGGGAAACAAAATGAGCTACGAATGGAAAAACTTCCAAAACACCAAATACGCAAATTTTGTAAAGTAACTTTTGAAATATTAAACTTTTGAGAAGATTAAAAATGAAATAAGCTAGACACCTAATAAGCAAATGATAACCCTTGTCAATCTTTAACACACGAATCACAAAACACAAAAGGTATAAACTTTTTATGCCGTGTGAAGAAATTAAAGACGAAAAGATGAAGAAAACAAGATTACGAATAACAAGAAACTTGAAAAAGATGAAGATGAAAACAAGATTAAGCTTAAAAAGTAAGTTTTGATTAAAAACAAGAAAGGAAGATGAAAGTTTTCTAGTGAGAGAAAGTTAAGCTTTCTCTCTCTAGAACCTACAAGCTACGAATGAAAGAAAATGACTAAAAACTAACTAGCCCCCAAAATTGTGAGGAGAAGTCCTATTTATAGGCGTTTGCTTGTGGGCTTGTGAATGGGCTTTGTTCATGGGCTTCTCTTCTTCTTTCTTCTTTAGTCTTTACGTTTCTTTAAATAAACGTTTCCGACTTTTGATTTTGAGAAGTGTTGGTGAATAATTCCAACTCGTCTTTTAATTTCTCGTTAAATAGACTTGAGTTTCTTCGACATATGTAAATCTTCCATCTTTGGTCCTTTTCTTCGATAAATCTTCAAACAGGCCCATTGACTTCAAATCTTTTGCATCTCTTGGACAATAGACTTCATCTTGAGTTTTTTTCCTCGATAAAACTCGTGCAATCCCATGTTTTCATCAATATTTATCCGGTTGGCCCTGAAAACAAAACAAAGACAAAAACCACGCATAATTCCAAACAAATGATATTAAATACGCGTTTTGGTCTCGTTTTAGCCAGAAATAAGTGGTAAAAGGATGGATGTTTTCACACCTATCAAGGGTGTGTTTGGATTAAGTTTTTTCTTAAGTGTTTTAATTATATTAATAAAAGTGTCTTTACAAAAATTCTTTGTTTTTAAGTTATAAGAAAGTTTGTAAAAAAAAAATTCTGAACTGGGGCAGTTGCCGCCGGCACCATTACCTTGCCGCCCGGCAACTGACCAACTGCTTTCACCATGCCGCCGGCACCATCACCCTGCCGGCCGGCAAAACCCAATCTGCTTCACCTTGCCGCCGGCAACACCCCCATGGCGGCCGGCAAGGTTGTCAGACCCAAAAAGAAAAATAAAAAAATTTGCGTTGCCGGCGGCAAATGCCCTTTGTCGGGAGGCAAATCACCTTCTGTTAACAAGTTGCCGGTGGCAACTGAAATTTTTTTGAAAAAAAAATAAAAAAAATAAAAAAAAAACTTTTTATCTTCTTTTATTTGAACTAGGCCTTCACCAAAACCATTCTTAATTGTGTTTTTAACTTGTTAAACATCTGTTAATCGAGTTTTAAACCAAGTCTTAATAAAGCTTATATCCCGCCCAACCACCCCGTTTTAATAACTGTGTGCCTTGTTTGTATTTTTATTCACTCCGGTAAATTCCCAAACCCCGTGGATAGAACTCGAAGTCTAGAAAACCATCCGGCTTAATAGATTTGGTACAAAACCTATATTATATATTTTTGTTTCATTTAGTTAAAAATATATATATATATATATATATATATATATATATATATATATATATATATATATATATATATATATATATATATATATATATATATATATATATATATATATATATATATATATATATATATATATATATATATATATATATATATATATATATATATATATATATATATATATATATATATATATATATATATATATATATATATATATATATATATATATATATATATATATATATATATATATATTAGTTTTTCTTGTTAGTTTTTATTGAGTCGTGTTATGTTTGTAAATGTTTAGATTATTTTTAATTCTCATATGTGTGATGTATATATATATGCATAATGTTTGTTCTTGTTTGTGTTAGTTGTCTTGTGTGTGTTGCATTTTGTTTGCATGTGTGCTTGTTTGTGTTTGTTTAACTTCATGTGGTTCATGTATGAACTTTGTGGGTGTGTTCGTTGGAAACCCTCACGAGACTACAACTCGTCCACTCGGGATACCGAGAGGGTTTAAAGGCTTGTTGCATATGCTAAATGCAATCGTGTTGCCTACGAAAGTGTGCTTAATAAATTAACATGTTTTTTAGTTTAGTTTATTTTGTAGGTTCAATAAAGCTTATGGAAGATGGATTGATCGTGTTGATGGATTGTATGTGTATACGCTCATTGGAGATGAAATCGCTTGATCTTCCTTATATGTCATCTTATCGTATGGAGATCAGTTGCAATTTCATAGCCCGGGAAGTTTCGTTTCTCTTGGACTATTTATTTATTTTCCTCACTTTTCACGCCTTGAAGTTTATTTTTAGCATTGACTCCAATCCAAAACTTAAGTGTGAGGGGAAATAAATGGGAGAATGAAACTAAATTTTATTATCTAATTTTTTTGGGCTTAAAAAAAACATAAAAAAGTTATAAAAAGAGGAAGAGTTTGTACACTTGTTTGCCCTAAGGATTTAAATGTTTTCACACGTTTATTTGTAAATATGTTTCAATAATCATCCACATGGTGTAAATTTTTTTTAAAAAGAATTAACATTTTTTTTTAAAAAAAATAATAAGTTTTAGTGAGATCACACTTGTGTGATATAAGTGTATATGCGTGAAAAAGAGGCAACCGTAGGAATTATACCCAAAAAGCCTTTTACATTTTTCTTCTTAGCTAGTTTCATCGATTAGCTAACCTCCCATATTAACCTTTTGTTAGCACTCTCGTTTAGTGCTAGATACCCTTAGAACACACGTTGAGCCATTCTTTTCATTTTTGTTAAATCCAATAAAAAGAAAAAAAAATATCTAACCTTAAACCTTAGCCTAACCCTTGTCGAAATCCAAATGGTGGGTTGCTAGTTGCTTGGTATGGTGGATCGTTTTTGATGATTATTAGTTGCCACACTTTGCTATGTGTGTGCCATTTCAACAAAGATGGAGATTGATCACCTTTATATTTGTATTTTTGTGGTGTGTGCTTAAGCGAAGTGTGAGGGGAGCATGTGATGTATGTTGAAAAAAAAGAAAAAAAAGAGGAGGATGAGGAAAGTGAAAAAGAAAGAAAAAGAAAATAAGTCATCGAAAAAAAAGTAACAAAAAAAAGTGATGACAAAATAGCCAATGAGCTATATTATGAAGATGAAGGAAGACGAAGTATGTCTAGATATCGATTAGCCAATGTGCTAAGACGTGATAAATATGTGTTGAATAAAGCTCATAGCTATGATCATTTTTGCGCTTGTGATATGTCCGGTAACTAGCAACATGGGACTTAGACTTTTAACTTGTATATTCGTGACACCTCTTATAAATATTCCATGTCTTATCCATACCCATTAACTAAAAACCTTAGCCTTTGCCCGAATAAAAGTCCTCTTTAGATGTGTACACTTGGTGCTCATGCCATTCGGTTTAGTCTTGTTTGTATTTGGTAGATTTTCATCTTATTTTTCTAAACCATTTTCATGCACCATGGTGGAAAGTATTTTTATTTTACTTGCTTGAGGACAAGCAACCTCTTAAGTGTGAGGGGGTTTGCACCTTTAGCGATTTCATATAAAAAAAACCCCAAAAATAATTTTGTTTTATTTGCTTGAGGACAAGCAACCTCTTAAGTGTGAGGGGGTTTGCACCTTTAGCCATTTCTTATAAAAATAAAAGAGATTTTTCAATTTTCATAGAATTTTAAAAATTTTCTTTTCTTTTAGAACTTAGTCATTTTGTTTATAACCTTAGTTTTTTTTTATTTGCTTGAGGGAAAGCAAAGCTTTTCTTTTCCTTGCTCGAGGACGAGCAAAAATTAAGTGTGAGGGGATTTGATAATGCTCAAATCTAACATATTTATATGAGCGTATTCGTGGTGTTTATGCATATATTTATGTGATTATTAAGAACATATGATACTTAATGAAGCTTATTTGTTATTGTAGGTTCATCAATGGTTAAATCACGAGAAATGAAGAAAAGACATGAATTGGAGGTGAAAAGATGAACGAGACATGAAAGTGTAGCTCTCGTATGATAAATAATACAATAATGAAGAGTCTTGGAGAGTTTGGAAGAAAGAAAGGTGGAAGAAACAAAGAAGAAGGACTAGAAGGAAAAGTATGGAAAATGGCTAAGTTGCCACCAGCAACACTTTGCTTGCCTCCATCAAATCAACCTTCATTTGCCACCAACATCAAAGTATCATTCAGTTGCCACCAACAACACTTAGCTTGCCTCCATCAAATCAACCTTCATTTTCCACCAACATTTCTCCTGCAGCCACTTTTCTAAGAAAACTAAGACACCTCCATTACTTCACCTTGCTCACCAAGTTCAGCCATAACTCCATTATAACTCCTCCAAGCTTCATTACACTCATTATTACACATCTTTGGCTCCAAGAAAAGTGCTTGATGGCCAAGGCTAATTCAAGTATAAATAAAACTCATGGGGTAGTGTTTTTATACCAACCAATCAATCTTCATCCCTTGAATCATCTTCTACTCCATCATATTTCTGTGATTTTGATATCACCCCTCACCACAAGGGTGAGGGGTGAAATTGGTTACCATGTTCATGTTATAATACATGGAATAAGTAGAGATGAAAGCCACACACCATAAACTATCCAATCTCCAACAATCCTTATTCCCAAACACCCCCAAAGGCTCTATACTCGCACCAAGAGGTTGATGTCCAAGAAGGCTATGGGTAGGACGAATTGTATATTGGTTGTTCTATTGGTTAGAATCATTTGGATACTTTGTAACTATGGATTCTAATGTTGGGTAACTTCTTCTTTATTATTCAATGTAGTTTATGTTCATGTTCATGGTGATTCATGTGTTTTGTGATATTGTGAATGTCTTAATACTTGTATTGTTCATATGAATACTTTTGATAATTGGATGTTTGGATATTATTAGTGTTTGTAACTGAATTATGGTGATAACATTATATTTGGTTGAACTGGAACTTGTTTTTGTTTGTCAATTTGGTTAATCATTGTTGAGTCTATACGTCGAAATTATTCTCAACATGGTTGATGTCAATTCATTAATCGACAAATGATTTGGTCTTGTGCTTGTGAAGATTGTGCAAGAGAATTAATAAACATAACAAGTAAAGGTTTAATCTAGATTATATGTCGAAAGGAGTCTTTTGAATATATTGTTCTAATCATCTTTCAAGTAAATGAAACTTATCAAATTGATAACACCAAGTCTATGGGCCGAAAGGATTCTTGTTGTTATTGGTTTAGGAATAAGGCTCATGAGTGACCACTTGATTGAGACTTATGTATACTTGATTTATAAAGTACTAGTGTCTTATTATTGGTTCTATAGGTCGAAAGGATTACCTTTAATATGTTTTCCAAACTATGCATCCATATGTCTGTATGATCATTTGACCATACATGTATGTCTTTTGTGTGTGCCTTTAACGATTCTCATGGTGGTGTGATCGTGACAATCATACTTACCATTGTTACAAACAACTACACTTGAGTATAACCAAGTCTCATGGGACGACCTTGACTTACCAACCTAATTGCAACATGACTAGAGTATACTTGCTCGAATTTGTGTTCCTAATTATATCGGTAATTCTTGTAATAAATTTAAAACCCAATGTGTGGAAAGATCGCATATCAAGTTTTTGGCTTCTTGTCTAGGATTTGTATTTGCAATTCTTTATAAATATACCTAGCGTACGAGCACATCATCAACCGACTATGAACGGACGTGGAGGACCGATTGCGCCATGCAAATCACGGCTCCCGAATTTTCGTTGAAGCATCACATGATCCAAAAAGTTCAAAACACTTGTCCATTTCGCGGATTACTGGATGATGATGCCCACAAACACCTCGATAAATTCATAACCGTCACTCAAAGCATGAAATTGCCCGGTGTTTCCATGGATTTTCTTCGCCTTCGTCTTTTCCCACATACTTTATCCCACCATGCCGAAAAATGGTTTGATCGTCTTCCTAAAAACTCAATTCATACATGGGACGGGATGACTCAAAAAATTTTGTCGCGCTACTTTCCACCATCCATGGTCACTAGTCTTTGAAATCAAATCAGTGGTTTCACTCAAGAACCTGATAAGTCGCTTTTCGATGCTTGGGAACGTTATAATATCTTGATCGACCGTTCTCCTAACCATAATATGCTCCCCGTCACTTTGATTGATACTTTCTAAAATGGTTTAACTTTTCGTGATCGTGATACGATTAATGCTGCCGCCGGTGGTACATTCATGAAGAGAAGACATGAGGAGTGTAGAGAGCTTATAGAGAACATGACCACTCATCACAAAAATTGGGATTCATCCGCATCTTCAAGAAATAACCTGAGGGCCAATGTTTCTTTTACTTCATCAAACCCCGAGATAGTTGAACTCACCCAACTCACCCGTCAACTAGCCGAGATGAACAAAAATTTCTTAACCATGACTACGAACGAATTTCAACAAGTCAATCTGTAACACCTTCTTGTGAGACTTGCGGTGGTTCTCATTCATACACCGATTGTCCTTCTACTCATGACAATCCAAAAAACGTGTATGCAGCTAACGGTAAATTTTCCACGGGAGGCTATCAAGCACGTCCTCAAGGTGACCGCAATTTGCTAAGTTATCGTTCAAATAACTTCCTTTCGCCACCCGGTTTTCCTCCTCAAAACCAAAACAAATTTGATCGCAACAATCAAAACCAACCTCGAGCTCGTAACCAATATCTAACCCAAAGAAACCCATATCCACCTCAAAGAAATAATCAAGTTTACCAACAACCCACTTATCAACCACCCGCTTACCAGGTTCCCCATCCCAACCAACCCACAACATATAATCAAGAGGTTGAAACGTACATGAGGACTAATGACGCGCTGGTGAAGAATCTTCAGAGTCAAATTATTAACTTGAAAGGTGACATGGCGAAACAAGGGAATGATCTACGAGCCGAGCTTAGATATGACATGCGAAACTCTTTAAGCAATCAAACGAATGACTTAAAGGATATGATGGCTAGTTTCTTCCCATGTAATCAAACCTCTGCTTCGGGTTCTCTTCCGAGTAACACCGTTGCTAATCCAAGAGGGGAGATGAAAGCAATCACCACCCGAAGTGGAAAAGGTTATAAGGAACCCGAGATTCCTAAACCTACTCTAGTGATTGTGACAAAGAATAACGAGCCCCCTTCACTAATTCCTCCACCTTCTACTTCTACCCCTCCTCCACCCAAGGATGTGAGTGAGAATTCCATTCCAAATCCTTCCTCTCAACCCGACATACCTTATCCTTCAAGGTTGAGGAAAGAGAAGTTAAAAAAATAAGGATGATATTCAAGTTTCAAACTTTCTTAAAAGGTTTAAACAATTGAATTTCAACATCTCCTTTGCCAAGGATCTCGCTCACATGCCTAAATATTCTAAAATGTTCAAAGATCTTCTAAGTGATAAGGAAAAACTCCTTGATATTGCTCAAACCCAACTTAATGAGAATTGCTCTGCGGTTCTCTTAAGGAAATTACCAACCAAACTTGGTGATCCGGGTCGCTTTCTCATTCCTCGAAACTTTTTCGGGGTAGAGAATTGTATGGCCCTAGTCGATCTAGGTGCTAGTATCAACTTAATGCCATTAAGTGTTTGGAAACAATTATCTCTACCCGAGCTAGTCCCCACACGAATGACATTGGAGTTAGCTAATCGTACGGTTGCTTATCCGGTGGGGATAGCCGAAGATGTCTTCGTCGATGTCGACAAATTCACCTTTCTGGCGGATTTTGTTGTCGTTGACTACCAGATGGATCCCGTGTTCCATTAATCGTTGGACGTCCATTCTTGAAGACCGTTCGTACTCTCATTGATGTAGCCGCGGGCGAATTAATCATGAGAGTTGGTGATGACAAAATCGTCTTCAACATCGGTAAACTTTCTAAGCAACCTTATGAACATGAGAGCGTTAATTTCATTGACGTACTTAATGAGGCTTGTGAAGAACATTTCAAAGACGCTTGTAAAAGTGGTTTTTCTTCTCTACACATTGTTGAGACCGTTGCGTCTATTGCTCCCTCATTGACTCCATTTGGAGAAAGTGATTTTCTTTTGAAAGAATTTGAAGCAATTTTAGGGGATGTGGACTTAAAATATGACAATTCTCCCTTCGATTGGGATGAAGACATTCGTACCATTGAGAAACTTCTCAATGAGGAGCATATTTCTCCACCTTCTCCTAAGGAAGTTACAAACGATGACCCGAATTTGACTAAGCCTTCCATTGACAATCCTCCACATTTAGAGCTTAAGGATTTACCGTCTCATCTTGAATACGTTTTCCTAGAAGACAATCAGAAGTTACCCGTCATCATTGCAAAGGACTTAAAAGAGGATGAAAAATCTCGACTTATCGATGTGCTCAATAGTCATAAGAAATCAGTTGCTTGGAAAATTTCCAATATCCGCGGAATTGATCCTAACTTTTTTACTCATAAAATTCTCATGGAAGATGAATTTAAACCCGCAATCCAAAGCCAAAGAAGGGTTAATCCAAAAATTCATGACGTCATCAAGAAAGAAGTTATCAAACTTCTAGATGCCGGAATGATTTACCCTATTTCGGATTCGCCATGGGTTAGTCCCGTCATTGTGTGCCTAAGAAAGGCGGAATAACCGTTGTTCCTAATGAAAACAACGAATTGATTCCTACTCGACTTGTCACGGGTTGGCGAGTTTGCATATACTATCGCAAGCTCAATGATGCCACTCGTAAGGACCATTTTCCTCTTCCCTTCATGGATCAAATGCTCGAGCGTTTAGCGGGTAATAACTATTATTGCTTCTTAGACGGTTTCTCCGGGTATTTTCAAATTCCCATTGATCCAAAAGACCAAGAGAAAACCACATTCACTTGTCCTTATGGAACATTTGCTTACAAAAGAATGCCTTTCGGCTTATGCAATGCTCTTGGGACTTTCCAAAGGTGTATGATTGCTATATTCCATGACATGGTTGAAGAAACTATGCAAATCTTTATGGACGATTTCTCGGTCTATGGTGATTCTTTCTCTTCTTGCCTTGCCAATTTAGAACGTATGCTTAAACGGTGTGAAGACACTCGTCTCGTTCTTAATTAGGAAAAATGTCATTTCATGGTAAAAGAAGGTATTGTTCTAGGTCATAAAATTTCCAAAGCCGGTATTGAAGTCGACCGTGCTAAATTCGATGTAATTGCTAAATTACCTCCTCGTTCAACCGTAAAGGGTGTGAGAAGTTTTCTTGGTCATGCGGGCTTCTATCATCGATTCATTCGAGATTTTTCTAAGATAGCTCGCTCGATGACCCACCTCTTGAAGAAAGATACTCCTTTTATCTTTTCTAAAGAGTGTATCAAATCTTTCAATCTTCTTAAGGATAAATTAACTAAGGCACCGGTCTTAGTTACTCCTAATTGGGAGTTACCTTTTGAATTGATGTGTGATGCTAGCGATTTTGCTATTGGAGCGGTTTTGGGACAAAGAATCAACAAACATTTCCAACCAATCCATTATGCTAGCAAGACAATGACGGGGGCTCAATTGCATTATACTACAACTGAAAAAGAGCTTTTAGCCGTTGTATATGCTTTTGAAAGTTTCTGCCCCTATCTTGTCCTTTCCACCACCATTGTGTACACCGATCATTCTGCGTTGAAGTACTTGTTAACAAAACAAGATTCTAAACCACGACTTCTTCGTTGGGTTTTACTTCTTTCAAGAATTCAAAATTGAAATTCGTGATAAAAAGGGAGCGGAAAACCTAGCCGCGGATCATCTTAGTAGACTCGAGGATCCTTGTCAAGGGGCACTTCCAATCCAAGAGATTAATGAATCTTTTCCCCTTGAGGCCTTGATGTCTATTAACTCCAATCTAGATGAGACCCCATGGTCTGCGGACTTTGCAAACTACTTGGCGGGTGGAATTCTCATCGAAGGGTTATCGTCCCAACAAAAGAAGAAATTCTTTAGGGATGTGAAAACTTACTACTGGGACGAGCCTTACCTCTTCAAACAATATGCTGACTTGATCCTTCGTCGGTGTGTTGACGGACCCACGGCTTTACAAATCCTTGAAGCTTGCCATAAAGGACCAACCAGTGGTCACTTTGGTCCTAACTATACCGCGAAGAAAGTTTTCAATTATGCTTTCTATTGGCCCACATTTAGCGTGATGCACACGAAATGGTTAAGCATTGTGATACTTGCCAGCGACAAGGAAAGATCACACATAAAGATGAGATGCCTCAAAATTTCATCCAAGTGTGTGAAATCTTTGACGTATGGGGCATCGACTTTATGGGACCATTTCCATCATCCAAAGGGAACAAGTACATCCTCGTAGCCGTTGACTACGTATCCAAATGGGTTAAAGCAAATGCTTTACCTACTAACGATGCGAGGGTGGTTGTGAACTTTCTGAAACAATTATTTACTCGATTTGGTGTTCCTCGTGCTATCATTAGTGATCGCGGGACTCATTTTTGTAATGATCAATTTGCTCGAGTCATGGCTAAGTATGGTGTCAATCACCGACTTTCCACCGCGTATCATCCACAAATAAATGGTCAAGCCAAGATTTCTAACCGTGGTCTTAAGAGAATTTTAGAGCGTACTGTGGGAGAGCATCGTGCCTCATGGGCTGATAAGTTAGATGATGCTTTGTGGGCTTTCCGTACCGCATATAAGACACCTATTGGTTGCACTCCATATCGTCTTGTATATGGAAAGGCATGCCACCTCCCCATTGAGTTGGAGCATAAGGCTTATTGGTCCTTGAAATGGGCTAATTTTGATATCTACAAAGCCGGTGATCTTAGGAAGATACAACTCAATGAACTTAATGAACTGAGGAATGAGGCTTATGAGAATTCATTGATCTACAAGGAGAAAACCAAGCTCATTCATGATTCTAGGATTAAGAACCAAGAGTTTCACATAGGTGATCAAGTTTTACTCTTTAACTCTCGGTTGAAAATCTTTTCGGGCAAGCTTAAGAGCCGTTGGTCTGGTCCATTCACCGTCGCTAAAGTCTTCCCTTATGGCACCATTGAGTTATCGTAACCAAATGGGACAAATTTTAAAGTGAATGGCCAGCGTGTTAAGTTGTACTTTGGTGAGGACATCTCTCATGAGATGATTCCATCCCTCACCATGTTTCCCTTGATTTAGTTCTGGGTCGAGTCAGGCTCGTGACTCGGTTAACAAAAACAAGCGCTTCTCGGGAGGCAACCCGATGATCTATCCTTTTACCCGTTTTCATAATAAGTATAGGGGAGCTACATAGGTGTTTGTTGTCTTGTTTCTTATGATGTGCAGGGATTAAAGCATTCAAAGAGCACTTTTGATGATATTTGACGACCCGTGATCCCGTGTACCCGTCTTACCGGTTCTATCCTAAACTGTCGTGATTCAATATTTCATATCTTATATGTTGACATTGAAATCACTATCGTTGTCTCTTCCTTAGCAAGATTTAAACAAAGTGCACAATGTCCTAAGTGTAGGGGAGTTTACTCCCACATGCTTAAACATTGAGGGCAATGTTTATATCAAGTGTAGGGGGGACTTCTATCGAAGTTAAGTGGGCTTTTCCGGAATATGTCCTCATTTTAACTAGAAATCTAATTTTTCGACAATTTTCAAAATTTTTGATCTATTTTGGCCAAGTAGTATTTTTTATTTATTCTCTTTTATGTTCTTTCCTTTTGTTATCGCATCGTATGTATATATTTCATTTCAAAAATAAAGTCAAAAGAAAAAATAAAGGATTAAAATGGTTTTAATGAGTTTAGATGTCTTTGATATATTAGGCCCGTCATGAATCTTTTGACTCAACCCGATTTTACTTATCTAAGTTTACTCTAGCTAGTATCCTTAACGTGTTTAAGTCAAGTTTTGCTAGGCTTTTATATAGGGAACTTTAAAACGCGAAAGTCTTAACTTTTACGGGTTAAGAACAAGAACTTTTCGCAAGTTCCTATAATTGATCCTAGAAAGTCGTTTAACAAGGGAACTTTAAAATGCGAATTCTAAACTTGAAAAAGTCTAAGAAGTTGCAAGATCCTATAGATGACTTGAAAAGTCAAAACTTTGTTTTAATAGGCTAAGCATCCACGAGTCTCATTCCTTGAGATTTTAAATTGCGGAGAACGAGAGATGATAGAGTCAATTATAAGTTTGGTATTCTTTCATGAATTTATGTGAGTTAATTATGAGTTTTTTCTCCCATCGCTTGTTAATAAATTAAATTGCAATAAGTAAGGTCGTACGATTTGAAAAGTTACTTAGCTTCTAGCCCAAGATCGTTTAAAAGTTGCTCGGTATTAATTAGAGTTAATAGCCAAGGCATAACTTATTGAAGCGGGATGCGAAGATTGGCGAGTCCGAAAAGGCCCTAACAAGGCATGAGGGCTACATTTTGTTGCTAAAGATCCCAAGTGATGTGAAGAATCATTTATCAAAAATCAATATGAAGGATCGAGACACACGACGAAAAAGAAAATACTCCCCTAACGATCATGGAGAAGTCTATCCGAAAAGACCCTAGCAAGGTATGAGGATAAATAGATCCAATTCCTAAAAGGAGGCGGATCGTTGTATATCAAAATCCAGAATAAAGATTGGAGAAAAATGAAGAAGTCGTGGTCCAAGTATGAAGAATCTCTCAAAAACTTCAAGTGAAGAAATTCCTATTATAAAGAGAAGACCGTTATTTCAAGAACGTCTCTCAAGATTCGAAGTATGAAGTCAATGCCAAATATCGGTCCGAGAAAGGTCTTAAATCGTGAAGCGAGTTATGCCAAGATATGAACTTTATGAGGTCCCGAGAAGCAGTTTTAAAAGACTTTGTCCTTTAGCTAACTATTGATTAAATCGT
This sequence comes from Glebionis coronaria, assembly GCA_025667525.1. Taxonomy (NCBI): domain Eukaryota; kingdom Viridiplantae; phylum Streptophyta; class Magnoliopsida; order Asterales; family Asteraceae; genus Glebionis; species Glebionis coronaria. The sequence goes on along the minus strand of CM046879.1, from coordinate 511,949,906 downwards.
CCTACTTTATTTTCAGCCTAAATAAACTATCGAAGTAAGTCACCAATTCATCCTCGTGATCATTCAAGGCAATAATGAAATATAAGAGATACACTTAGGAATAAGGGAGTCTAAGTGAATAATTAGGCCACATGAGTTTGTGTTAGTTTGCTAAGTTATAATAAAAATGATCTCGTTTTTAAGCTTTGTTTGGGGGAACGTGAAACTTGAGGGTGATAAACATTCATGACGACCAAAACCCTAATGTAAGTCTTCGATCTCTTTACTTGTTTTTCCTTCTTGCATTTTGTAATTTTCTAATCTTTTTGGTTTCCTTAGTGTTTAGTATTTAATAAAGGCCAAGGTAGGTTAATTATGATGGAAAATGTAAACTATGCTTTGAAATTAATGCATTGCATGAGGGCATTGCAATGCTCAAGTGTAGAGGATTTAATAAGTGTGAAAACACTTATCCTTTTACCACTTATTTCTAATAATAACAAGACCAAAACGTGTATTTAATGTCATAAAAGGCGGAATTATACGTGGTTTGGGTTTTTATTGTGTTTTAGGACAAAAATATGAAAAAAAAGAAGAAAACACGGGCTTTCACGGGCTTTTATCGAAGAAAAAGACAAAAGACGAAGTCAAAAGATCAAAAGTGCAAGAAGAACGGAAGTCAAAGGCCTATTCTGAAGATTTATTGAAGAAAAAAAGTCTAAAGACGGAAGTTTAACGAACTCGAAGAACCAAGTCTACTAAAAGAAGAAAATTAGAAGACGAGTTCATTTTATCATTCGACTAATCCCGAGACAAAGTCGAGAAAGACGAGTTATTTAAAAGATAAGAAGACAAGAAGAAAGAAGAAAGAAGAAAAGAAACAACACCCTCCCTTCCCCTATATATAGCACACATATGTCATTAGAGAAAGAGTAGTCTTTAATTTTTTTAGTTTTGTAGGTAATTAGTGTGTGTTTTACTTTTTCTCTCTCTACCTTTTCTTTCAAGCTTATTAATCTTTTATCTTAATCTTGTAATTTTGGATCTTAATCTTCAATCTAATCAAGCTTTTTGATTAATTCTCATTCTACCTTTCTTAATCATAATCTATTATTGTGCTTTATTAATCATGTAGTTGGTTTAATCTTGTTGAATGTGTGATTGATTTGCTTATTAGATTGTGCTTATTGATTTGGTGTGTTTGTGGTTTTTAGATTAATGTGTTTATTGCTTAATTTTTATGTTTTCTAGTTTTTAAATAAGTTGATTTTGGTAGATTAATATTTTTATAAAAAGTTGATTTAAAATAATTTGATTATTTAGTGTTCTTAAAAGTTTTTAAATTGTGTCTTATTAGCTTTTTCTAAAATTTGATTTGGTTAAAGTTTTGGTAAGTGCTTATTTGATTTTTGCTTATTTTGGTTTAATTCGGATTTTGAAAACCCCATTATTCTGACTTATGTGCAAACCCTAGTATCCCGAATTAGTTACAGTTCACTTTATTCCGACTTAGACTTACTTTCCCTCCAAAACCAAAAGCTAGCATTCTGAATTAGGTGCCTAAGTGTTATTCCGGATTACTATCCGGAATACATTCCGGATTGCATACCAGACCAGGATCCCGAATTACGTGCAGCTCAGAGATTCCGAACTAGGTGTGGATGTCACTTATTCCGAATTAAGTTGGAGATCTGCATTCCGAATTAACTAGAAAACTTTGATTCCGGATTACGTTGAAGATTTAGTTTCCGAATAGTATTCCGAATTAGATAAGGAATTAGTATTCCGGATTACATTCAGCATTCCTTATTCCAGATTAGGTTTTGGATTAATATTCCGGATTGTGTCTAACTCGTGGATTCCGAATTAGTTCCATCTTCCACATTCCGAATTACGTTCAAGACTCGCATTCCGGATTAGGTAAGTTTTTACTCATTCCGGATTGTGTTGAGAAAATAGATTCCGAATTAGGTGTTGAATCCTTTATTCCGACTTAGTTTTGGTTCTTGTTTTCCGAATTAGTTTTTAAACTTTATTTTTCCCGTCAATTTTCTTAAGTGTTATTTTAATTGTTTTATCTTAGATTTATTTCAAGTTTGCATTTTTATTAAGTTTTCGAAATTACTTACTATCAGGTTTAATCTTTCGTCAATTATTTTAAAAGTCTTAATTTTTACTTAAATATTTTCAAGTTTTCAACTTTATTTTAAAATAGATAATCACCTTTAGTTTATTTCACCAAGTTCTACTGTGCAACATTCATTCTAGAAAAGCACTCAAGGTTAGACATCCTTCCTTTATTTTTATGTTTAATAGCTTTAACGTTTATTGACTTAGACAATCAAAAGCTCCCCCTTTTAGTGACCAACACCAATAATTCCACCCTAAACCGTGATCAATTCGAATAGACACCGAGAACGATTGAGTACACATATGTAAAACCCATTGAATCAGTAGCTATCAATTTCCACACCTTTCATTCTCAGATGAATCAACTCTTGTTCCAACCGTATATCACACTACGGGGACAGAACTCCAGAGTCATCCACTTTTTAATTTCAGCCCAAAGAGTAGTATTAGCAACATCAATGCCCATGAAAGCAATTCTCCCATTCCACCAAGTCAACGCACGACCTCTAAGAGTAGCCATAGAAAAAGTCACTTTATCCTCATCCTTACACTTACTAATTCGAAACACCGACTCAATCTTTTCAATCCACTGGCTTAATCCTACAGCACCTTTAGTTCCATTAAAAGGGAGTGGTTCACACTTCATGAACATCACATAAGTACAACCACCGACTTCAGGCGCATTAGGTCCAAGTCCTCCTATATTTCCTCCAACATTAGCATTCACATTATTAGCATTCACATTCACATTATTACCACCAATTCCACTACCGCCAGCTCCACTACCGCCATCTCCACTACCGCCAGCTCCATTTCTAGCATTTGCCATAAATTCAGCCATAGATGCGGCAATTTGTTCCGCAATGATCCTACGCACATCATCCTCATTCAGGGCTCTCTTGGGCGGCATGATTCTATAATTGCAAAATTTCAAAGTATATTAAGCATTCACCCAATGAGGGATTTATATAAGATGGATTGAATTGATAATCAAGGAAGCAAGATACAAATAAGGCACGATATGGAATTCAAGACAAAAGATACATATTTCATTAGATTATAAACAACCACATCGTCTTAGTTAACATTCCACATCAAAATTCCTAGCACTCTACAGGCCCAAGATTCGTGCCAGATCTACTAACCAATATGTCAGTTTAGTTAAGGTTTACAAAAGATACTACTAAAGATAGACTGGTCTACTAAGAACTGCTAGAAGGTCCATCATCCATCGTCTTTGGTATCTTCCTCGGACGATCACAAGACACATCTTCAGCTGGGCGCTTACGAATCACTCCTTTCTCAAGCATCTTAGTATAAAACCTATTGTTCCAACCAACAGATATATTCAACTCTTTTTCTGCCTTCTCACGCATCGCACGAGCCACACTCAATTGAATCTCCATCGTATTCACCTTTTCCTTCATCTCTACATACTCACCACTTTCCAACACAGACAATTTCCTAAACGCCTCATTCAAACCACGCTCCACATCAGTCAAACCCAAATTAAGCAACTCTCGCTCTTTCTCACCAATCTTTGTTTTCGACTCCAATAAAGCAACATGAGTTTGAACAACACTTAAACCAATCTCTGTCACACGACCTTAATCACTAGAAGCATCTAAATCACGCCTTAAGGCCCAAGGTGCAAGTCCATCAATATGAGCCTCTCGAACCCTAGACGACTCTCCTATCACATGCACACTGCCCTGAAAGTCATCCAAATCAATCGGCCTACGAGTAGCAATCCCATCAGTTCCATCAGGTGCATCATCATCCTCGTCATCCTCTGATTCAGACTCAGATTCAGACAATTCATCTCTAAGTAACTCGTACTCAGAATCGGACCAATCAACTGTTGGGGGTAAAAGCTCACCATCCTCTACATCATAAGGTAAAATAAGCTCAGCCTCATCATCATCAACCTCATCATCTATAACTACCTCCTCCCCAACATCCTCTTCGTCATCCTCATTACCTACATTATCTATCCCAACCTCATCATCTTCCTAAATACCAACATTATCATTATCATTCTCTACAACATCAACCTGAGGGGCAATCTGATCTCCTAGTCCTATCTCGGGCTCAGGATCCTCAAATGGTTCCTCCTCTTCATCATCCATATCTTCCTCTACATTATAATCCACTAAGTCTAAATAAGGGTTATCATCTACGTTAGGTTCAGGAATAGCAGGTTTCTCTACGGGAATGTTAGGGTCAGCCATGACAAATGTCCATTATGTAATATATCTCGTATTAGCATAAAATAATTATTAAAAAGTTACATACTGATTTCACGATATATATATATATATATATATATCAAAATATATATCTTCTCAATAAGGCTTGTTGGTAACATCGGAGATCTTTGGCACCGTTATAGTCAAAAGATTTTTAAACATTTTTTCCCAAAATATTTATTTAAATATATTTTTAAAAGGTTTTTGAAATGTTTTATTCAAAACCTTGGTTTTAAAAATCTTTCGTTCTCTATAACGAGAGCTCTGGTACCAAACTCTAACACTCTCAAATTTCGTATCGGATCAGCGGAAGGGTCAATAGAGTGTTACGGGATAGCACAATAACTCAAATCATAGACAACGCATAAAAAGGGTTGTACAAATTTTAGCATACATTCATTCGAGTACAAGTTTAAAGTTTACACAAGGTCCCCCAGTTTCACAGTCATAAAGTTTACAAAAGACAGTTCGAATGAATATTACTATTATGTGGGCCATCAGAGTTGATCTCCATCCAAGTTACCTTCAAGCACCTGAGATAAAACATGCAAAAATTATATCAGCGAATGTCGAGTGAATTCATAGAGTTTAATAAAACCGTTATACAAAACAGTTATAGAAATCAGAACACAAGTATACTATCAGAAGTGAGTCCTCGTATTGCTAGTCATGCAATATATTATAAATCAAGTCATACATCTTATACCGTCCATGAGACATAGTCTCAATATTATCGTTATTTGTATTTGCATTGCATTATATTGTATCGGATTATTACTAGCCGCATGACATTGCTACCTTACTAAAATAAACAACGGGCCGCGAACCCGACAAACAATTGCCCATCTAAATTAGCGTGTCGTCATAAAAATCACGCTATGTAAATCTTATCATACATAAGTTCGCTTACCAATCAATGTGGCACGACGGGGATCAACCGTCAAGGCGCGAACTGGGGTGATCTTCCCCAAATAGTACTTATATGCATAAGCTTCTACCAAATCCCGGTAGTTCACAATCATGCTAATGGGACTTTTAGTGACATAACCTAACTAATACTAATCCATTTCATCTCATTTATTTGGTTATAATATCATTCGGGTCCATATCAATAAGCATACCATCAGGACTACTTGTGTTCCATTTTTATCAAAACTAGCATGTTATCTCCCTCGCGGGTTTACAAAACATTTCATAAAACATTTAAAAGAGTGCGAGGCTATGAACTCACGTTGATTAGGAAAAACGGGTTATCGGCGATTAGGATGTACGATGCGTGCTTCAATCACGGAAACCTAGACAAATAACACTCGGTCTTAGACTTTCGTCAAATGACTTTATAAAAATAATGGTTATGTATATGTGATGATATTATAAGTATGATGATGATCAAGTGAGATTTTATTTCTTCATACAACATTATAGTTGTTATGTGTTAGTTAGTTTAGACTAGTTATACTAGTTTTAACTCATTTACATATTAAGGTCCAATAAGCCCATTAAGAGTCCAATGCATTATATTAGCCCATTTATACTTTTAATACCAGGCCTATACTCATATGTTGTGTCCAAGTGGGTTAAGCCCATGAGTAAGTCCATTAGTGTTAAGCCAAACTAGTTGGGCTAATGGTCCAATAAGGCTACTTTGGCCTATTATGGTCCATAAGTTATAAAGCTCGGGTTTATCGGTTTTTACTTATCAAATGTGTTTAAATATCAATATATGAGTTATAAAAATGTTACATTTGACGGGTCCGACCGTCTAAGTTTTATTTGGTGAAAACGTTAATCTTTTGGTTTTAGCCGAAAAGACGTAAAACTTATATATATTTTTATAATTTTAGAAAACATTTGAGTTTTACTTTTATAAAATGCCATGTTTATTTATTTTAGTATAAGACTCATTTTATAATAGTTACTATTAGTTAGTGGCTTTTATGTATTTATTTTATACTAGTAATAATATTTACTTGAGTGCTCTTTTTAAAATATATAGTTTATTTACAAATCTGATTACTATAGTCAAGTCCACCATGTTTGCCATATCTTGAGTTATACAAAGAGATAGAAGCTCAAATTTGAACAGCATAACCTAAATGATGTGTGCTACAAATAACTCTTGTATAGCCACTGCTCAATCAGCTTCTAAGTATTTTTAATAATTCGTCCAAAACAGACTATACAGATTTGTACCTCAATAGTATTTTGATTATAACTTGCTCATTTTAATGATTCCATTGAGTGCTCAACTCACCACATATGTAAAAATCATATATCTATCTGTATATTTAATAATCCAAGCCATTTGACCAAGTGATCATATTGATACTTACTGTTTTATACAGCCTATGTAAATAACCAAGATTTTAACATTTTTACTTGTTGATTTTAGCCTTTTTAACCTAATCTATTAACACAAATCCCCACACAATATTTTGATCATCATTCATCATCATATACATATACATTTATGAAGAAAATACATGAGTACATTTACAAAATAACAAGATGATAAGAAGAAATGATCTTGTACCAACCAATATAGTGAAAGGTTAAGAACAAGACTTGGTTTTTGGTAACCAATCTAATGAAATATCAAGACCACTTTTGAGATCACCAAGAATATGTAGACTCCTTGAGAAATCAGCCCTAAACTCTTTTGAAAACTCCTTTTTAGTTGTTAAGATTACCTCAAATCATCATTTCTTCAATGGGTTATCATCATATGTAGATTATACATAAGATTTGTAGTTAAATTTTGATGAATGGTGGTGTTTGTTGGGGTGTATGGGACGACAAAGGAGAGCAAAGAAAGAGAGATTTTAGAGTTTTCCTTTCTCTTGTTTTGCATGTATGAGAAAATGGTTTATGGTTAGCTGGTTTTGTGTTAAGTGGTTTTGGAAGGCTCTAAGGACAAGTGTCCTTAGAGTTTATGAGAAGTTGACTCCAAATGTGGTGTTGGTTACTTGTCTTGGCCGCCCATAGTGGGGGTGATACAAGTGTATACTTGTTTCATCCCTACTAATTTACGGGTACTCCTCGATTCTAGTTTCCTCGATTTACGTGCCCTCAGGTCGTTTTACGAAAAACTTTTTTATAAATTATGAATCTACGACACAAAACGATTCTAATAAAAATTGTCTCATAAAAAACGGAGTTAAAAAACGTAAATACGTAAACCTAGGGTTCCCGGTTTAGTCGTAAAGGACATTAAATTATGCACGCAAGCCCTAATATCAACCCGTAAATTGTGAGTTCATAAACCAACACAAAAATAAGTTTCAAAATAATATACCAGAAATAATTTACTACCTGAAAATGTCATATTGTCACAGTCAGGCTGTGACCGGGAAGACAACGAAGGGTAGGAAGCAGTTAAAAAAATTTCAGACTGGGTGGAAGGTCAAGACGGGTAATGTTCTTGATTCTTGTAATCATAAGTCTACAAAACAATGTACGAAGAGTGGGGTCGCCAAATATTTGGATGTTGCACGGTTACAACAGCATAATGGGTTGGTTGAGAAGACGAACATGAAACTCTTGGATAATGTACATTGTTTTCTGATTCAGTCTGGTCTATCCAAGGTTTTTTGGACAGAGTATACAACCATGTCTACATATCTAGATAATAGGTCACCATCAGCAGTGATTGGGTTCAAGAAGACTCTAGATATGTTGAGGTTTTTTGGTTGGCTTGCTAGTATTGAGTAAGGGATGCTTGAACCGGTTAAGGTCAAGTGCATATTCCCGGGATACCGTAAAGGTATGAATGTTGATCAACATTGGATGTTAGATGACGTTACTTCAAAGGGAGTGCTTTACAGGAATATAGGTTTCAATGAAAGTGAGCAACACAAGAAAACTTTCATTGGTTCTGGTGTATGTACAAGTTCATTACACGTGTTGCAAGGAGTTGAGTTTAAGGTGGAATATCTGGAGAATCATGCATTTGAGGTGGAACCTCAGGGGAATGTTGATCATGTAGATGTTTCAAAGAAAGTACAAACTCAAGATTTATTCTATCATCTAGCACGTGATAGGGAGCAACACTTAGCACGGGAACTATTCAAGTATAGAAAAGACAGTAATGAGTCTGCTTTTGCAGTTGCTGTAGTGGAGAAGATTTATGCACATGAGTCATTGACTTTCAGTAATACAGTTGCTTGTGAGGTTCTTTCCAAGTGGATGGCTGGATTGAAAGAAGAAATGGATACTCGGTTAGATGTGTATGTGCTCAGCAACGGTTGTAGGAAAAGCAGTGACGACAGATACGGTTATTACTGGGAGTATACACCAGGTATGTTCATACATCTATGTCTCTATATAGATTGTATGGTATTTTGTTGTAGATGCAAGGTTGAGATCTCGGTTACCAAGGGTTTGCTGGTTAAAGCAAAGGGAAATATACTTGGTATTAAAATCATCAGGAATCAGAGTGGTAATACTCTGAGGGTGTCATAGTCCAGGTTTTACAACGGAAAGTTGGTACAGACTTTGTTGAAGGGAAATTCCATACTGTCATTGGAGGATAGTCTATCAAGGGATTGTGATGTGGAAAAGAATAGTAAGTGGTCATATATATATATACAGTTAGAAGCCAGGAGTATCAAGTGGTCTGCACGAGACCTGACATAGCAGCTGGAGATGTGGGCATGTTGGATGGGTTTGATCATGGATTACAGACATACATACAGGTTTTTGTGGAATTTAACTACGTCATGATAAGATTGATCACTGTCATCGATAGATCAATCACAGGGTACGGGTTGTTGATACATGGATGTGCGAGGAGCTGGGAAGCTAAGTTGCAGCACATGGAGGCTTTGTGGACAACTAAAACGGAGTATGTGACACTTACAGAGGTTGTGAAAAGAGCTATTTGTCTAAGGGGACTCTTGAAAGAGTTGTACGTGAAACTCGACACTATGGCAGTTAATTGTGATAATCAGGGCGCGATTCATTTATCGCGGAATCATGTTTTTCATGATAGGAATATGCACATCAATGTGCGTTATCACTTTATCAGAAGAGTCTTGGATGCAAAGACGGTTGAAGTCCTTAAGGTGGGTGCTGAACACAATGTTGTGGATGCCTTGACGAAGGTGATACCTAGACGCAAGATACAACACTGCTTGGAGCTGCTGAGTGTTGGGATAGGCTAATATAAGCCTAAGGTGGAACTCTTCTTCCTCAATGTAGTCTTTATTAGAGTTATTAATAAAGAGGTAGTTGAGGGTATACCGTATGCATATGTTTGTCGGTTCTTTGTAGTCTCTCGTGTTCGCTACTTGTGCTCGATAAAGAAGTGAGTAACAATAAAGCAAGATCTTTATCTTCGAATTTTACCTTAATATTTGCTAAATCAAGAACGATTTTGTTGAACTCATCTATATGCTCGGAAATCTTTCGTACAATCGGCATGTAGAATGTATACAACTTCTTTTTCAGGTAAACCTTGTTGGCCAATGACTTTGTCATGTACAAAGACTCGAGCTTTAACCAAACCTCCGCTGCAGTCGTCTTCCCGGTAACCTCTCTCAGGACCTTGTTACCTAAACACAAAATCATGGCACTGTGAGCTTTCTTATTAAGCTTAGATTTCTCTTCAGCTTCCATATTCGCGGGTAAAACCTCCAAAGCTGCTTCACATCCGTTCTGGATTAATAAAGCACGCATCTTGATTCTCTATAACCCGAAATCACCAGTTCTATCGAATTTCTCGATGACAAACTTGGCTCCCGTCATTCTTTATCTCTTTGTTGATTTGCTAAACCTTGTGATAAACCCTCACAATCACAAACCAATAAAGCCCTTTCCGATAATTCGCTAAACCTTGTGATAAACCCTCACAATCACGAATTACGAAAACCCCTTGTGTATAAATACCCGAAGTAACAATACTATCTTTTTGTTTTTTTTAAAAAAATATTAATCCAAATTTTTTTTTATTAAAAAAACTTGGCCCAGTATAGTATTCTTGGACCAATATAAACTTTGGCCCAAAAACAAACAGTGTCTCCCCTTCGTGTATTATTAGTTTACTTTTAATACCAAAAAAAAACCCAACTACTTCGTCTTCTTCTTCTTTTCCATGTGTATCAATGGCGGGCAAGAACACCACAACACTAAACCTTCGATCTTCAACAATCGAACTCAGAAGAAGAACCCCTTTTCAGTCTATCTCCACTGCACTTCGATGATGTCCACGATCCCTGAACACCACCACCTTCCCGATCGTTCCTAGTAACCAGCCACTCGAAGAACCGAGCTCTGATACTACTTGTAGGGTTTAATCTCTACAATCCTGGTTATCTAGATGCGGAATATCGATCAAGAACACACACAACAGTGAATCGAAAGAAAAGTAAATCGACGCTCACAAGGTAAACCCTAACCGATTCTCGATTAGTTATTGAAAGAATGACGAAAGGAGTATACTTTATAGCATAGTTATAATAACATACTCGTAATTAGATAGACAGATTATCTCAAACTCTCATTTTCTCCTTCTTTAAAAATTGGTGATCGAATTCTAACTGTCTTTTATCAGTGGATTCTTTTCTAATTATCCTGCCTCTAACTCGTTCTTATTCTTATACTGTGTTTCATGTAGGGTTGAGCAAACCCAACCAAAAATCGAACCGAACCGAATCGGACCGACCAAAATCGAACCGATCATTTTCGGTTCGATTCGGTTTCAGGTTAAAAACACCAAAAATACGCCTAACTATATATTTGTTTCGGTTTTGGTTTTGCGCGATTTAGTTCGGTTCGATTTTCAATTCGTTTTTTAATCGATTTTTGATTCAGTTCGATTTTTTTAATTCGGTTCGGTTTAAAACCTGCTCAGCTCTAGTTTCATTTATAATAATAATTCTTAGTAGGTTATAGTGTAACTAGTTTATGTGTAAGAATTTATTTGTACTAATTATTTAAATAAAGTTATAATAAAAATTACACTAAAATTGCATCTCTCCATCTATGTAAATAGAGGCAAAAAAAATACGTGACGGTACTTTTATTTATTTATTTGTTAATTAATACAAGAGGGTATATTAGCTAAAATATTAATTGTAGTCACTTGGCTATAATTTGTGTAAAAACCGTAAGTCTTTGAGTTCTTTGAATCATTTCTTTTGTATTTTCTGTGAATAGATTGTAACTTGTTGGCTACAATAATTATTGTCAAGATAACATTTGAGACATGTGTAGATGTGTTTGAGGTCACAAATGTTCGTCAAATGTGCACAACAGTGACAAATTTGATATTTGTAAAATTCGAATCGTAGTCAAAGAGACACAGATATAAAAATGACACCAGATGGATCTTACATTGTATGTTCGCAGAGAGAGATACATGTGTCGAATTGGTTCAGTTGATGCAGAATTTATCCAAGGCATATTTGATCAGTGGTTCAGAAACGACTCTGGTTTTTTAATGGCTTTTTTATATCAAAGAAACACTAGCAAAGAGCTAGACTTACAATAAAATAAAATAAAGGTTTTTAAGCTACTCGTCCCAACTAAACGAGGCTTTACATCTAAACCTACACCAATAAAAGAAGTTGACACAACATTATAAAGAAATCGCCTTCAAGTGGATTTTGTCATCAAAAAGGAAATTGTTTCGATATGTCCAAATATTCCACCACAAAGCATAAAATATCCTTTGAACATCAAATTAGACTTATCTGGAAGACGCAACGACACCATCCACGACACCATCTATGAGACCCTTTCATCATACGAGTTACTATCCACATAGTTAAAATTCCACCATGCAAAAAGCTTACGAGCAATCTGTCTTGATAACTCACATCGAAAATATATGTGCTCCGAAGACTCTAACCCACACTCACAAATAGGACACAAGAGAGAAAGGATATTGATACCTCGCTGAGAAATATTAAGCCGCGTTGGAAGAGCGTCTATCTTGATTTTCCATGCAAGAACATTAACTTTTATGGGCACATACTTCATTCACCAACTCCCAGAACAAGCAATCGAAAGCCGCTTCTCGTCAATAACCTTTCGAATAGAAGCAACTGAGAACTTCCCCGAGCTCTCCAAAGACCAAACCCACCTATCCTCCATCAGGAGAAGATTAACCATGCTAACCAAGTCCAAAAGGGCGTCATATTGAACTTGTTCAACACCACCCCTAGTACTGCAACAAAAATAATAGTCCATACTAGATTCACTCATCTTCTTACGCACACTCACCTCCTTATAGCTCACTAGGGAATACAAACGCGGAAACAAATCTTTACATGCTCCTCCACCACTCCAATTATCATTCCAGAAAGACGTCATGTTCCTATTACCCAACGTTAGCCGCATAAAATCCATCACATTCGCACTTTGGTTGTCCAAAACCCAAAGCTCATTAATTATGGTTGTCCAGCAAGTCCGAACCCCCGACATATTCACCGTACCCACACCTTCGTTCGTCCTCCTCATTAATAGCCTTAATCACTTTCACCTACAAAGACGATTTCTGATTATAAAACTTCCAAACCCATTTAATCATTGAACCTCTACTCAAAGCAAAGAGACTAGAAACACCAAGGCCTTCATGCTCTTTAGCCATCGAAACATTTTTCCACTTAACCCACGTTGCTTTCTGACTGCCCACCTTGTGACCATTAAAGAACTAACTACGAATAGATTCCAACGTTTGAAGAACACTTTACGGAACACGAAAAATGGACATATGAAATATAAGGATTAAACCTAACACCGACTTCAACAACGTTAACACCAATAGATAAAGATTTCATTTTCCACTTCGACAATCGAGATTTTACCTTGTCGACGACCTCTTTCCAAGCATGAACCCGAGTCATCGATTCCCCCACTTTAGTGCCTAAATAAGAAAACAAGCAATGGATAATAAGGCAACCAAGCTTTGAAGCTACATGCTTCACTTTCTTACCCCCCACATTAACCCCTAAAATCTTACTTTTACTCATATTAATATGAAGACCAGAGGCTCGGTAGAAACAATCCAATACATGAATTAAAGTATTAATATTATTGTCACTCCATTGCCCAACAAAAACTGCATCGTACGCATAAAACATGTGTGGAAGGTTCACCGAATGGCTTAGCTTAATACCCATGAACAAACCCGCATCTACCACCCGCTGAAAAGAAAAATGCAAACTCCCAATAATTAGGACTACCATTGATAAGAATAGAACCTTTTGAAGACTTATAACATGTTTGAATCCAATTACACCATTTCTTCCCAAAATCAAATTTTTTTGCACGTCATCCAAAAAATCCCATTGAACAAAATCGAAAGCCTTCTCAAAGTCAACTTTGAACATAAGTGATTGTTTTTTTGCACCACTATAAAACCTCATTCAATATAAATGGACCATCTAAATTTTTCCTATCCGCAATAAACGTCGATTGTACCTCACTAAATATATCCCCCAAAACCCCAACAAAATGGTTCGTCAAAATTTTAGAACAAGCACTCGAAAGCCGCTTCTCGTCAATAACCTTCCGAATATAAGCAACCGGGAATTCCCCCGAGCTCTCCAAAGACCAAACCCACCTGTCCTCCATCGGGAGAAGATTAACCGTGCTAACCAAGTCCAAAATAGCGTCATATTGAACTTGTTCAGCACCACCCCTAGTACTGCGACAAAAAGAATAGTCCATACTAGATTCACACATCTTCTCACGCACGCTCACCTCCTTATAGCTCACTAGGGCATACAAACGCGAAAACAAATCTTTAAATGCTCCTCCACCACTCCAATTATCATTACAGATAGACGACATGTTCCCATTACCCAATGTTAGTCGCATAAAATCAATCACATTCCCACCTTGGTTGTCCAAAACCCTAAGCTCATCAATTATGGTTATCAAGCAAGTCTGAACCCCCCCTCAACATATTCACCGTACCCACACCTCCATCCTCCTCATGAATATCCTTAATCACTTTCATCCATAAAGACGATTTTTGGTTATAAAACTTCCAAACCCACTTAATCGTTAAGCCTCTATTCAAAGCAAATAGACTAGAAACACTAAGGCCTTCATGCTCTTTAGCCATCAAAGTTTTTTTCCACTTAACCCACGTTGCTTTCTTGCTACCCACCTCGTGACCATTAAAGAACAGACTACGAATAGGTTCCAACGTTTGACGAACACTTGATGGAACACGAAAAATGGACATATGAAATATAGGGATTAAACCTAACACCGACTTCAACAACGTTAACACCAATAGATAAATATTTCATTTTCCACTTCGACAATCGAGATTTTACCTTGTCGACGACCTCCTTCCAAGCATGAACCCGAGTCATCGATCCCCCCACTTTAATGCCTAAATAGGAAAACAAACAATGGAGAATAAGGCAACCGGGCTTTGAAGCTGCATGATTCACTTTCTTACCCTCCACATTAACCCCTAAAATCTTACTTTTACTCATATTAATATAAAGACCAAATGCTTGGTAGAAACAATCTAACACATGAATTAAAGTATTAATATTATTGTCACTCTATTGCCCAACAAAAACTGCATCGTCCGCATAAAACATGTGTGAAAGGTTCACCGAATGGATTAGCTTAATACCCATGAACAAACCCGTATCTACCACTCGCTGAAAAGATAAATGCAAACTCTCCATAACTAGAATAAACAAAAAAGGAGATAACGGATCACCTTGCTTCAAACCTTTAAAAAATAAGAACTCTTCGGTAGGACTACCATTGATAAGAATAGACCCTTTCGAAGACTTAAGATATGTTTGAATCCAATTACACCATTTGTTCCCAAAATCAAACTTTTTTAGCACGTCATCCAAAAAATCCCATCGAATAGAATCGTAAGCCTTCTCAAAGCCAACTTTGAACATAAGCGATTGTTTCTTTTTTTGCACCACTATAAAACCTCATTCAATATAAACGGACCATCTAAAATTTGCTTATCCGTAATAAACGCCGATTGTACCTCACCAAAAATATCCCCCAAACCCCAACAAAATGGTTCGTCAATATTTTCGCAATAATCTTATAAATATTACCAATAAGACTTATTGGTCGAAAGTCTTTAACCATATTAGCATCGGGGACTTTCGGAATCAAAGCAATGAAGGATTTACACCTTTTTAGGATGTCCGCATTAGTAAAAAGGTACTTAACAGCCTCAAACACATCATCTTCGATTGTCAACCAGAAATGACGATAAAAATCGAACGTAAAACCATCCGGGGCCGAGGACTTATCCGTACCACAGTCCCATACCGCCCTTTCAGCTCCTCTTTAGACACTGCGCGTTCTAAATCCTCCTGCTGCTCGACCTCTAAATATCTCGGGTAACAAATTTCAAAAATTGCTCGAACATCTGTTGGTTTATCAAATCGATTACTAAAATGTTGGAAGAATTCCCGTTTGACGTCATACTAATTTTCCTTCCAAACATCATCAACCATGACACCCCGAATATTCTGTCGATGTCTTTTTTATTCAACGTACCATGGAAAAACCGAGAATTCTCATCCCCTTCAACAACCCATTTGATCTTAGCCTTTTGCGCCATATCCATAGCATGAAGTTTGTCAATACTTTGCAAAGCATTGGTCACCTCCATCCTTTTATTAACCACTGCTTCTGACCTATTACCGTTATCAATCTCCTCTTCCAACGTACGAAGCTCCTGTTTACTACACTTACACCGACCCTTACGATCTTGCCTTTGAATCCACCCCCGAATCTTCAATTTAATAAATTTCAACTTGCACATCATACTTCACATTCCATTTCTCTCGTCACCAGGAGCAATTTTCCACATATCCGTAACAAAATTATTAAACCCTTCCAATTCAATCCAATGATGAAAGAATCGAAATGGAATTGGCCCATAATCCATGGATGCCTCACGAAGAAGAATCGAACGATGGTCAGATAGGTACCGGTCCATGATTGTAGCGGCAATATGAGGATAAGTGATAAACAAATTTTCTGAGATAAGAAACCGATCAAGATTACTCATCTTCGTAGCTGATTTATGACACCAAGTAAACACGCTTCCCCCTAGAGGAACCTCCTCAAGACCCGCATTAGCAAGAAATGAGTTAACTTCATCCGCACCTTGGACACTAAAAATCGATCTGAACTTGTCAGATTTATGACGAACCTCATTGAAATCACCCATAACAACTACCTACCCATCCCATTGATTGATCATACGAATCAATTAATCCCATAAAATACGTTTATCTCTTGGATCATGAGGCGCATACACTGCAACAATGAGAAGATCAACACCACTCTTGAGCCACACACACCCTGAATCATAACGAAAAAATCTGATATAGTATAAGTATTTTTCCTCCACGAAATAGGATCCCACACACATAAAATCCCTCCCGAATTACCAACAGAATTGCTATGAATGTGATCAAATGCGTAGTTGCCCCAACAACTCCTCACACAACGTATGTCCATGTTCTTCATATTCTGTTCTTGAATCGCCAATAAGTTAACTTTATTAAAATTACGCAACTCCCTAACCCAATCGTTTTTGGCCTTTTGGGTAAGGCCTTGAATATTAAGTGATAAAATTTTTATTGATGGACCATCGACGCTCCATGTGATTCAATGATCTCGGAAAATTTATTAACACAACCCTCCATATTATAACCCATAACTTGACTTACTTTCACAACTTCCTCCATTAGATCAAAAAACGACCCCCTCCATGCGCGGAGCCTCAGATTTTGAAAATCGTCCAGTGCATCCATATACATAAGCATCTTCCTTAGAACCCCTAATATCTCAATCTCCATCTCGCCCACAATAAACCTCATCCGTATTACTTTTATGTGTATTATCACCCTTAACACTCTCATCGGTCTCCTCAGCATTAGGTGTAAAACCTGGGGGGTGTGATTTAAACTTTGATCCTCTTCACTATTAACGACATTATTATCCTTACCCTCCTTTTTAAGTAGTGAATGATTACCAAATGGGTCATTCGATATATTCACCTTCGACCCAATTGACTCGTCGACACACATTTCTGAGACCTCGGTCACGTAATTAGTCTCTCCTGTACTCCCCTCATCCTGAGATTTTGTAACCCCTTCCATAAACCCATCTTCAGATTGGTCCTCATAATCAGACTCCTCCATTAACTCGGGAACCCATATTGGAACTTCCTTAGCCCTAACTGAAAACACCTTACCACGAAATACCACCCAAAGTACTCAAAGATATTCAATTGGAGCTTCGTATACAGGCACAACCTTTTCGAATGGAAACATCTTTCTTCCTGATCATCGACATTCAATAATTTCCTCCATGTAGCAACCACCCTTTTAAAAGTATTTCCCGACAAAAATTTCAACAAAACTCCTTCAATCTCGACCCAAACAATTCTATCATCGGGATTGAAATCAACTGATGCTTGTCTCAGCTTAGAAAACCATGAGCTCACACCAACATTTTCGCCAAAATGAATCTTTGGACTTAAAAGAAATAACTCTGGTCTTGGTATGTCTTTAAAACACTAGTTACATTGATGATTGATCCATGTTTCGTGAATTTTGATATTAATTATATCATACAAGTATCAACTCATACATTGCATGACAACCTCATTGTGGCAAATTGTCAAATTATGATTCAAAACGATATGGATATTTTTTTGGGGCTCGGGTCATACACCAACCTTTTCTTAAAGCTTACAGAATGGCGGTGTCATGGATGGCGTCATGTAAGTCTGAGTATCAGTTAAAATGAAATCGAACCGAAAAGTCGAACTGGACACAAAAGCGAATTTGTGAAAAACACGAATCGAAATAAATCGAGCAAAAATCAAAATCGAGCCGAGCCGAACTGGAATATATAGTTTAGACCAATTTTTCTTATTTTTAACCTGAAACAGAGCCGATGCGAGCTGAACCAAGAAAAACCAATATAAATATTAAAAACCGAAGATGTCCGATTCGGTTTCGGTCGGTTCGAATCGATTTGTCAGTTCGGATGGTTTTGTTTAGCTCTAACGCCATGGCTTACGAGCCCAAGAAAACTCGCGTTGTGATTTTTTTATTTAATAAAGTAGAATATGTTGATCAATGACATTATTTTTTGTCTGCTTATCACTTCTTACAAAATGTGATGACATAAAATTTTTGTTAACATAATTTTACGTGACATCATTTTTTTTCCATAACACTATTTTTAATACCAACCACTTCTAATACTCTCTACACAAATGTAAAATATGTATTCTCCACCGATGATTTCTCTTCAAGAAATATCCATTTTGGAGAATGAGTATGAATACTAAGCAATGGGATATACAATTTTTTTTATTTTTTTTTTATCTTGTGCCTTAGGGGCATAAGAAAGTTTAAAGTACATCAAAAGCACACAGAGTCCTATAGAAAAATACACAAAAACCGTAAAATATGGATTTTTGTGACTTTTATGTAAGACCCTGTGTACTTTATAACTTTTTATTATGTGCCCATTTTTCTTTTGTTTTCATTGTTCCCATGTTATACAGTTTTATTGACATAAATGCTAGTTATGAATCTTAAATGTCTGTCAAGTCGTCCTCGTAATATAGATTTAGGTGATTATGAATCATGCACTAATGTACCAATGCATGTTAAAGATCGGGAATTTCTAACATGTGCCATGAGTGCACATATTTCTGTTTTTATAAATGTAAAGTTCGAGTTTATTAAACATAAATTGTTATTTATTTATGGTGAGTTTTGAGTGTATTTAATGTGAATTAAATGTATTTTTAACAAAAAAAAGAAAATTTGTGCTCAATAAATATGCCTTAATATGTGCTTGAGGGCACATGTTAGAAAAACCCTTAAAGATTTTATGTGTTTAACTATGCATTTAAATTTTTAAGTGCAATTAATTTTAATTGTTAAGTAAGTTATAATGTGCCATCATACGTAATGCACATATTTGGTTTACCTTCTTATTAAAGAAACTACTATCAAACTTTTAATAAAAGACAGTCATGCACTTACTTTATATAATACCTAACATTCAAAAGATGTTTAATTTCTCATACTTGATATTTATAGTTGTTACAATCCCCATTAAAATGTCATAAAATTTTATACTACATGTTTTGTTAAACAATGCCTGTTATTTAGAGTTTAACGTATATTTAATACACAAAAACTTTCTTAATTTATCAAAAATTACATTAAATCTATATTAAATAAATCTGTAATAATGTTCAAATATGATAAGTATTTTACAAGTTTATTTAATATATATTTAAATACATTTTTTTATTAATTAAGAAACTTTATAATACTACCTTTAGACAACAACGTTTTACTCGAATGGAAACACATCATATATTCATTTGATAAAGTTCGATTTTATGTTTTTGCTTCAGTGTCACATATTTCGGATACGAGTTAAAAAAAATGTGATGTGCACATTTGTTAAACTAGTATTTGTTTACCATGAAAAAAATGTGTGGTCAAAAGGTAACCCTACCTCGTAAGATTTGAGACAACGCCTCAAATGTTAAAACAATCATAAATCATAACTAAAAGATTTATATCGATCTTACATTTGATAAAGTCAGATTATGTTTTTGCCTATGTATAAAAAAACAACTTAAAATATGTTTCATTGAGTCTCACCAATATTCATTTTTTCATTTTACTCGTCTTTGAAAATATATAAAAATATTATATGTAAAGTTTACTTATTTCAATCTAACTTGTTTAATTCTTTGTAACACTAAACTATGTGCAAATAAAAAGTAGAATGTGTAAATTAGGTCCAAACTATGAGGATCGATTTCCTACTCTATATAATGTCATCATTTCAAAATTATTTTCACGAAACAAAAATTATAAATAGCAGGACTATTACATTTTTCAATCAATAAAACTCCCCTTTTAAGTTTTTTCAATTTGTTAAAATAAAAGATGCTACATATACAATTATTTTAAAATACCTAAAAAAGAATATGAATTACACATTTCGTCTTAAACTTATTGCTTGCGAAAAAAAATTACATAGTTTAAGAAAAACATAATTATTACACTTATTTTTCTTACTTTTTTCAGATTAAACAATTTTATCATTTATCAATTAATTTCAAACATTTTACATTTTGTAATAATAAATTCAAATAATGTTAATTTGATAAATACGAACTACATTCTTTATCTATTTTTAAAAAATAAATAACTAATTAAAACATATTAACAAAAAAATATAAGAAAAAAAATATTATATACATCTAATAAGTATAATTCATCTCTCTTTTTGTAATTGTTTTAAATTAATTGTTTAATTCTAAAAATAAATAAAAAAATTTAATTCGAGCACATTTTAGGTTAATATCACCAACTTTATAAATGGTGTGTTTGTTGAAATGAGCAGTAGTTGTGAGTAGAAGCTGTAAGCAGGAGCAGTGAGTAGTAGCTGTGAGCAGAAGCTATGAGCAGTAGCTGTTATAACTCACCGCTCATTTGCCACCGCTCCTTAAAGGAAGCATTGAAAAACTAGCATTCCTAAAAAATAGCGCTGCTCACCACTCCTTTGTCAAACGAATAAAAAAAATTATAACGCTCACCGCTGCTTTTGCCAAACAAGCATTAAAAATCAAAATGTTTTTTTTACCGCTCACCGTTCCAAAAAGTTTCACTACCGCTTCTTGCCAAACACAGCCAAAGTTGTAAATGAATTCTTTAAATGTAACACTATTATTATGAAAAAAGAAAGAAAGAAGCTATATTTATTACTTTTTTGTCTCATATTAATAGCTCAGTGTTGATTTTTCGGTGTTAATTTTACAATTTTGACATTAAATATATTTATTTGTATTATATAATACTTGATGCAAAATATATAAATGGACTATGTTTCAAATGTATTTTCATTAATATAATTTTTATCAAATGTTATATAACACAAACAAAAATATTTGAGATCAAAGTTATAAAATTAAAAACAGAAAATTAACAATAAGCTATTAATATGAGACGAATGGAGTACTAATTTTTTAAACTATTTTTTTAGTATGAAACAAAACTAAACAATACTCCCTCCGTCCCATATTAACAGTCCAGTATATTATTTTTAGACGTCACATATTAATAGTCCAGTCTAGGGGTGTAATTGAGTCGAGTCGAACTCAAGCTTAATAGGGCTGGAGCTTGGCTTGATACTAAAATTGTAGGCTTGAGCTTGGCTTGATAGCTTGTCAAGCTTTATCAATCTAGGCTTGAGCTTGGCTTGATAAGGCTTAATAAAAGCTTGAACTTGGCTTGAAAAGCTTGAATATGTATAATTTTTTTTTATGATAACACTTATCAATAAACATACGTATAAAACAAGAAAAAAACAAAAATCATCACTTAAAACGAATTTGATTTATTTAACATTAATAAAACCAATAATAAAATCATCGTACAATATTGGTTTCAAAATGTGTTTTGCGCTCCAATACGATTAAGGTCCCAAAAGGCATTGCAAGATGTGAATGTGAGCGAAATGTAGACACGTTGCGTTTAGTATTAAGAAGAGTACAAAAAATATTTATACACATATTGTATTCCACCAAGTACCGAGTAAATACAATAATTAAATTTACAAAAATAAACAATCATTTAAAATACAAATAACTAAAATATAAATATAATCAGAGTTAAAAAACCTTCTAAAATATATTATTTATTTATGAAATTAGCCCTTAAAATTAGGTTAATACTCAAATTAACTATTAGTTTCTTATATAAATTCATCATAAAAATATGTTTTTGATAGAGCTTGAAAAAGCTTGATAAGAACTCGAGCCAAACTATTAAAAGCTTGAGCTTGAGCTTCATATAATTTCGAGCTATTTTTTAGGCTTGAGCTTGGGCTTGAGCTTGATAAAAGCTTGGCTTGATCAAGCCAAGCTCGACCTCGAGCTCAAGTTGCTTAATAAAATCTTGGCTTGATTACAACCCTAGTCCAGTCCAAAAATAGATAAGAAATGTATATTAAGTTTACTATATCATCCTCAGTTGAGGGTATTATTACAAATAATAAAAAAGTTGTAAATTAGTTGGTTAAGGGTAAAATTGTCTTTGTGTAAAAAATAAGTGAGAGAAAATTGAAAAAATGATATTTTTATAAATTGTGTGTTTTTATGGGCGGACTATAATTATAGAAGAGAGGGACTAACTTTTAGACAATAACATTATATAATGGTCCTAAAATCCATTTATTCTCTTCTCTCATCATAACTTTACAACAAAAGTAAACAAAAATTCACACTTATTTCAAGACCAACCAACCGTTATACACTCTTTACTCACTCCAATTTTTGTCTTCACATTTTTCACTTAACCCCATGTTTTCTTTTCCTTGTTTTCTCCTAATCTCCACATTATCACTATTCACAGCAATCCCTTTAAACAAATCCCAACCATTTTCACCCAGGCTTCTTGACTCCTTACTCCAAGAACATGCATTCCAGCCACTTTCCGGCCACCGGACTAAAACTGGTGTGATCTACTCCGGCAATGTACCTTCCAACTTAACAGGTACTAGCATTTCTGCACTAAGGCTACGAAGTGGTAGTTTGAGAAAAAGAGGGTATTATAAGTATAATGAGTTTAGTATACCTAATGGTGTTGTGGTAAGTCCTTGGGTTAAGAGGGTTATATTGGTGTATCATAACTTAGGTAATTGGTCTAGTGTTTATTACCCTTTGAAAGGCTATGTTTATTTGTCAAATGTTGTTGGTTTGCTGGTTTATAATGCTACTGATGATGTTGTTCATGAAGAGCTTGATGTTCGGGTTTCGAAAAGTCCTATGTTGGTTAAGTTTGGAGATTTTAAGGTTGATTTGCCACATGGGGTGTTGCCAAAATGTGTTTTCTTTGATTTGTTTGGTGGTGTTGAGTTTGAGAGGCTGGTGAATGGGAGTGTTTGTGTTAGTTTGAACCAGGGTCATTTTGGGGTGGTTGTGGAAGATGATGGGTCGGTGGTGGCGTCGGCGCCCGCGGTGGCGCCGCCGCCGGAGAAGGGGAAGGAGGAGCCTCTTGCTAGTGGTGGAGGTGGTGGTGGTGGGGGAGGGGTGAGGAAGAGGTGGTGGGTGGGTGGGGCTGTGGGTGGTGGTGTGGTGGCGGCGGTGTTGGTGGTGGTGGTGGTGTTGTGGGTGCGTTGGTTGTCGGGGCGAAAAAGAGTTGGCAAGATGAGAAATGCCGCGGAGAGTGGTGTGCCGTTGGCGGTTGCCGCAGTGGGGCGCGCAAAGGTCCCGGTGGCTATGGGGACTAGGACTAAACCAATTTTGGAAAATGAGTATGTAAGTTAGGTTATTAATGTTGATATTAATTGGTTTTAATTAATTTGCACTAATATGTGAATGATCTATTGATTGATACATATATTTTAGACTAATTTTATTCATTAATATATCATTAAATGATGATTCATTTGATTTATCACTTTATGTATTGAGTTATACTAGTACTCTTTCCGTCCCAAAACGTCCCAAAATTATAGTCTTGTATATTATTTTGGGACGTCTCAAAATTATAGTCCCCTTCCAAAAATAGATGTAAGTGGAGTAATAAGTTTATCGTATTGTACCTAGTGGTACTAGAAATTACAAGATATATATTGAGTTTTAATTAATTGCATAAAGGTAAGAATGTCATTTTACCCAAAAGTAAGAGAGAGAATACAGTGATAATGATATTTTTTAAAAGAATATGTTTTTTTGTCGGGGGAATATTAATTTGGGACGAAGGGAGTAGTTTTTATCTGATTCTTGGGTAAGCTTTGGTGTAGGTGTAATGTCTATAATGTAATTATGCTTTTATTGCTTCATTAGTTATCTACTTATCATAATTCATTAATGATCCTTTATGTTTTTGCATTTGACTTGTAATGTGTTTGTTTGTGAGTTATTGCTAACAAGCTTTTGCATATCCAAGGCCAACAAAAAGTTCTGAAAACCTATTGGCCTGATTGGGTTTTCACTTACAAGTGTGTGTACAATTGTACAAATCTGTGATGGTATTTATGTGTATACATTTAAAAGGCACTTGTTGAGTGTTGACACATCCATACCTTTCAAATTATGATGATTCTAATTTGCATTTTGCCTACTGCCCTTTTCTTGGAGCTGTATGATCGTATGACTCAGGATGGAATTAGGCTGGGTTTTGGAGGTCTCGAAACACATATAAGTTTTTGTTACATATTGTTAAATTTGTTTTTTTTGTATGATTTGTGTTAAATGCATATGATCCCTAAAATTTATGTTTATAATATTGTTTAATTTATTGTAAATGCATCCGGTCGTTTTGTGTCCTGCTTCCGTCCATGTGATATCAGCTATCGATCTACCGATTTGAGCTGATTACAAGATCTCTCGGGTCTCGGTATACATATTGTGTGGGTTGATCTCTGGAGATGAACTAGAGTAGTAAGATCCATGAACACAAGGCCTTAAATCCTGCTAGATGAGCATCGTAACCAGAAACAAAGGGAGAGTTAGAGTAACATCATTTTCGACACATTTAAGTGAAAAACGAAGTCAACATTGTTTGTAATGTGTAGATTTTGACATCGCTCGTTCAGTCTTTTGAGCAAGCAGAGTCATTCGTTTGAAACTATGAATTTTAACATTTGTTCTATTTTCTTGCCATCCAACCTAAATTGATCACAATACGTTTACGTGATATATGACTTTTTTAATATGTTTTAGTTCAGTTCATTTTCAATGACTTCAAAGATATTGCACTCATTGTAACACAATAGCCGGATACCCGCGCAATGCGATGGTGGGTACCTGTGACTATATTTTGAGGCAAACGAATGAATTATATAATAAAAAAAATCACTGCACATTTAACAGGCTAAACTATATAAACATGTGTCACACACAATTGCAGCGCAACACCGCCAAAATAACCAACAAAAACAATTTAAACATAAGCAGACTATATATGTTGTGACGAAGATGTAGATGTAGTAATTTCATAATGCAGCAAAGGGTTGAGTTGTATGTTCGAGGGGTTTGAAACCAAAAACAACAGCCAAAACCGTCTTATGAATGCTTTAAAAAGGTTGTGCAATAGGCTTTTATAAGTTTGGTTGATATGGGCTGTTACAATAAGGGAGGACGGTTACAACCATAGTTTTAAAGAAATTTAATTTTTAAGGGTTGTTATTGACCCAACATTAGAAAAAACGTATACATTTACTACATAATAAACACTTTTATTATGATATATGATATTTAATTTCTTTAAATGTGTATGCATAACTCTCATGATTTTGAATGAATTTTAAACATTGTATGCATAAACATTCCAAAAGAAGAAATGTTTTAGTATTAAAATTTTAAGACTACTAAATTTAGAAAATGGTCTAAATGTTTTATAAGGTTATTAAGATTATAGAACAATTAAGTTTCAACCGAAACGTCTGCTATGTTACACAAAAAATTGTTTACGCAGTAGAAGTCAAATGAGCAACAAGCTGCGTCATTAGATGATATAACGTTATTTTTCATAACCCGTTATATTTTTGTATGTAGCTCTATCACGTCATATGCAAAGAAATCAAATGTATTAAACGCGAAAATACATGTTTTCTCATCTTTTATCACTTTGCATAAGGCTATTTTCAAAACAGCTTGTCTAACTGTAAAACCCCGAATGTGAAGCACCACGAGAAAAAAATCACAACCTAATCAACGCATACATATTTTCCACTAACCCATCTAAAAACCGAGTCTATAATTACACCAACCATAACTTTTATATGTGAGTAAATGTTGGGGGTAACATAACAACATGCCATTTTATCCTGTCACTGTATGAGCCAACTAATATAAATCGTATTCTTTTGAATGGTTTAAAAGAGCTCGGTCATATTCTTATCTTACTCAATAATGTGTGAAATCATTTCAATCTTTCATCCTAGTGACCCAGTCTAGAAGTGAAATTGGATTTTCTGTTGTTGGTACTTGCAATTGCTAGAGGGTTCTATGCCCTAACTAATAAGAAAAAAACACATAAAACCAAATGGTCCCCTTGTCAAAGAGTTACACCAAGTGCTCAAGTTCTTATGGTTCTAAATGTAAATTGTTTCTTTGAAAAAATAGTCTTCATAATTATGTATTCTGTCTTTGAAAATTAACGAGTTTTAATCTCTACTACATTATAAAAAATGAATGTGATGATTGGAAGTGGGTTAAAAAAAATTATTGACATTCTTAAAAAATGTTAATTGTCAGTTATATAAGGAAATGTTTATAAGATTAAATACGCACTTTTGAAAATTAGTTAAACTAAATTGACTCAAATTACTCTAAGGGGCCGTTTGATTCAAGATATTAAAATTGTGGAATTCTAAATTCTAGTATATTAAAATTCCTCAGAATTTAAAATTATAGAATTTAAAATGCCTAAGCCTGTTTGGTTGGCAGAATTTATAATTTTTTGAAATCTTGATTTTAGGTTGAACCAATTAACGAATAAATATTTTTTTTATATATATTTTCTATTTAAAAGATTAAAATTCGAATGTTCATATTTTATATAAATTTTTAAAAAATTATATAAATTTTATAAAAAATATATAATAATTTTATTTAAAATTTATAAAAATATATATATAAATATTATAAGAATCTATATAAATTTTATAAAAAAAGCATTATATAATTTTTTTAAATTCTTATACAAAATTTATAAAAAAATTTTATAAATTTTATAAATATATATATATAAACCTTATAAAAAGTTTATATATTATAAAAAAATCATAAATTTTATAAAAAAATTTATATAAATATTATAAAAGAATTCATTAAGTTTTATAAAAATTTAATAAAATTTTTAAAAAAATTTATATAAATTTTATAAAAATCTTATAAAAAAATTATATAAATTTTATATAAGTTTTATAAAAAAATTCATTAAAATTTTTTAAAAAATCATTTAATTTTATAAATAAAATTATATATATTTTATAAAAAATTCATTAATTTTATAAAAAAAGTATTTAAATTTTTTAAGAAATTTCAATAAATTTTATAAAAATTATATATATATTTCATAAAAAAATTCTATATGAATATTTACTTAAATTTATATAAATTTTATAAATTTTATATAAATTTTTAAAATTTTATAATTTTTTATTTAAACATAAAAACCGAAATAATAACGACAAGAAAAAAAGTTTATGAAAAATAATTTTCAAGTAAATTAAAATTCCTCAATTTTTGAAGGAATTCTAATATCCCTCATTTTGGGAATTCAAGGAATTTTAAATTCCTTCTTTGGTTATACCAAACACAATATTTGGGGATATTAAAATGTAAAAATTTTGAATATCCCCCAATATCCTTGAATATCCCCGAACC
This sequence comes from Glebionis coronaria, assembly GCA_025667525.1. Lineage (NCBI taxonomy): Eukaryota > Viridiplantae > Streptophyta > Magnoliopsida > Asterales > Asteraceae > Glebionis > Glebionis coronaria. The sequence continues at coordinate 511,922,144 of CM046879.1, read as the reverse complement.
AAACGGCACCTAAATATGACGTTTTAATCAGGTTTTCAGATGACTCAGACGAGTATTCGGTCACCGGTTACCGGTTCAATTGATTCGACCACCGAACCAACCCGGTATTTCACACAACATTATGTTTACGGGTTACTGGTTCGACAACCTGGTTGACCCATAACACTTTAAACCCGGTGAATTTAATCGGGTTTTGAAAATATAATGCCTAATTTGACTTGTTCTTTGACCATTTACAATTATAATTTAATCTTACGGTAATATATCATATGGTTAATTATGTGTCGTTAAGTAATTTCGTCGTTATACGTGAATACTAGACTAGTTAAATATAAAGGCAAAATATCTTGAAACTTTAACTCGGCCAGTTTCAACTTGTCTTGGATATTTTACCCAACTTGTGTAACTTGCCTCTTTTACCACCAACAAAAATTTTTACTGCAACGTTAGTGGACATTGTAAGTAGGGGTGGCAATTTCTGACCCGACACGAAATTCGATCTAAAATGATACGAAAATTAACAGGTTCGGGTTGAGTATACTATATCTTGGGTTAAGTTTGGGTCAGCCTTTCTGAGCCGTTTATTAAACAGGTTAGGTTTTGGTTGGAAATAAATTAAGCGGGTCGAAATGAAAACCCGTCTAAGAACTTCTTTTCCTTATACTAAAAATGATTAATATTTTATTATACGTGTTAACTAGGTTAAACGGGTCTAAACTCATTTAACTTGTTAACACATGTAATGTGCCTACTTTTGTATATAAACTTGTTAACTTGGTCAACCCAAAATCCGTTTAACCTATTCAACACATGTTGCCTATTTAACGCCAACCTAAATATATAAATGGGTTAAATGGGCAGGGGCGGAGCTAGGAGTTCCCGGGGATGCACGGGAACCCGATAGAATTTTGTCGCGTAGTGTATATACTCCTTGATTTCGTCAAAATGAACCCGGTCAAAAATTATGTGTTATATAAATACTTGTATTAAAAATTTTGTGCACCTGATGGTATTATATTTTGGCTCCGCCCCTGTAAATGGGTCAGGTTCGAGTTATGTGTAAACATGTTAGAGTTGACATAGTTGGTCTGATTGCCTTCCTTGTTGGATGGGAGGCTCGACACCAAAAAAATACACGGAATTAAGATGTTCCGTCAAATACCATTTTTTATTATTTAAATGAGTCAGGTTTGAGTTATGATTTTTGACTCACCAACCTAACAAACCGAAACCACTAACCTGAACCCGACCCATAAGTACCACCCCTAATTGTAAGATTATTACTACTCACAAAGGCTAATATTGATAGTTTTTGCCCAATTATTCGACCAGTTAGTTAGTCACTAGCCAACTTATAATTTAGTATTCCTGAAATACAGCCCAATTATATGCAATTACGTTTTTTACAACTTATACTGAGTTTGTATTTTTATTACTTTTTTAACGGTAATTTTTATATCTTATAAGCATATATTTCACACATTATTTTTTTAACGGTAATTTTTATATCTTATAAGTATATATCTTATAAGTATATATTTTTTTAACGGTAATTTTTATATCTTATAAGTATATATCTTATAAGTATATATTTCACACATTGTTCAATGTTTATGTGGGTGTCGATGTTCTAGTTTATAACATGTATTTTGTTTTGTACCGGCTTGTCAAGGTTAAATTCTTCGACCAGAACCCGTCCACATATGTTCTCCGTGCTTGCGTTTTATCTTCTTAAGCAAGCATCTAAATACATGTACACTTAATTTTAGTCCGGATGTAAAAAGAAGACTTCAAGGTAGCATTCACGATCGTCGTCTGTAGAAAAACAATATCCAATGGATTTAAACAAGTTTATATAACAAGAATCAAAACATTTTCATTAAATCAAGATCGAATAATAAAACATAAAATAAAAATCACCACAGCTATACTGATGTGATCCTATTATCTAAATTGATAATAGTTTTACAAAAGATGATCTAGGTTATATGTTTTATTAAACAAGAGTAAGAGAGTAATATGAAACACACAGATGAAAACCCAGATAAAGGGTGTCTGTGTGTGTGGCTAGGGTAATAAACAAGAACAAGAGACAGTCGTTGCAAATGGGCTTAGAGAGACCGGGCTTGTTAGTGGGCTTATGACTTTAGCTAACTTGACACCTTTAGTCCTCAGCTTCCATAAACGATCAAATGGCAAGTCCTTAAGGTAGAAACTATAACATCAAAATAAACACAATAAGTCCCTAAAAACTTAATATGGATAGCTAATTAGGTCCTCAAAATTCACATCCTCTCTTAATCAGATACTCCATATAAGTTAAACATCCCAAGTTTTTTAACAAGGGTATTATGTTGTATTGTGTTCAATCCTTTAGTAAGGATATCTGCAATTTGGTTTGCAGAATCCACTTTCACAGTTTTAACTACCCCATTCATAAAATTTTCTCTCACAAAATGTAAGTCTATTTCAAGGTGTTTAGTTCTTTCATGTAAAACATGATTGGCTGCTATTTTAATAGCATAATTACTGTCACAGTAAAGGTCAACTGGTAAAAGACTATCACAATGCAAATCGTTTAAGATTTTTAAAATCCATATGACCTCACTGGTCATAGAAGCAAGAGCTCTATACTCTGCTTCAGTGGAAGATTTACAAAGAGTGTTTTGTTTCTTACTCTTCCAAGAAATTAGATTATCATTCAGAAAAACACAATACCGAATCACTAATTTTCTGTAACAATACATTTAGCCCAGTCAGCATCTGAATAAGCTTTAAGAAACATACCATAGGTCCCCTTAAAGTGAATGCCCAAACCTAGAGAGCTTTTAAGATATCTTGATATCTTGAAAGCAATTTTGAGATGAGAGTTTAAAGGAGAATGCATAAACTGGCTTAAACAATGCACAACATAAGATATATCAGGTCTGGTGTTCGTCAGGTATATAAGCTTACCCATAAGCTTTTGATAATCAATAATATTAACAAGTAATGGGTCATTATCAGTAGGCTCATTGGATATAACCGACTTAGACACCAACGGAGTCTTAGCAGGTTTACAAGCAAGCATACAATACTCAGATAACAAGTCTAACACATATTTTCTCTAATTTAAACAAATACCAGATTCAATGTCAACAACTTCAATACCCAAAAAATACTTCAACTTTCCCAAGTCCTTAATCATGAACTAGGTTCTCAAAGAAGCTTTGAATTTCTCAATTTCAACAATATTATTACCAGTGATGATAATATCATCAACATAAACAAGTAAATCAAGAAACATATCACCATTAGACTTGGTATAAAGAGAGTAATCAGATTTACTTTGTCAAAAACCATTTTCATTAAGAACATAGGTGAGTTTAGCATTCTATTGCCTAGGTGCCCGTTTAAGAAAAAAAGACTTTTTAAATCTGCAAACCATGTTTTCACCTCCAGGAAGATATCCTTGAGATGGTTTCATATACACAGTCTCATCAAAGTCACCATATAAGAAAGCATTGTTAATGTCAAGTTGAAACACAGGCCAAGACTACATAATAACTAAGTTAAGAAGACATCTAACTATAACCATCTTAATAACAGGAGCAAAAGTTTCCTCATAATCTATTCCCTCTTTCTGGCCAAAACCCTGAGGAACAACCTTAGCCTTATATCTTTTTTTTCTTTTTTTCTAACTTTAATTTCCAAATCCATTTGCAACCCAAGGCTTTTCTACCTTTAGGAAGCTCAACAATTTCCCAAGTGTCATTTTCAAGAAGAGCAACAAGCTCAATATTCATAGCATCAACCCAAAGGGGGTTCTGAGATGCTTCAAAGAAACTTTTTGGTTCACTGTTTTTATTAAGTTGGGTGACAAAACATAAATTTTCTTGATTAAGTTTGGAATATCCAACAAACTTTTCAAGACCATACTTAACCTTGGAGTTAACAACAAAATCATTATAATTTTTTGCAAAAACAGAAGTTCTAAAAGACATTCTTAAGTTTTGAGTTCCGCTGAAGTGTTTGGATTTTTATCCAAATTTCCTTTAGGCGCATTGTTGTCATCAAGTGTAGTAGCCTCGTGTTCCAACCCAGCCTCGATGTCTTCATTGTTATGAGCATCATCTGCTCGGGTAATCAACAGTGTTCATATTGTTCCCATGGTTGGAAAAGTGACCATCTTCACAATGTGACTCATTTTTGAGAAATATCGCGGAGAGTAGGTTTTCGTTGGCGGTTGCCGCGGTCAGGCCCGGATTTAGTATTGGGCCAGGTGGGCAACGGCCCAAGGCAGCATAAATATAAGGGGCATTATTTTACTAGTGAGTGTTATATTAGACTAGGTTCAGTTAAGCCCATATATTTTTATACCCAGGTCTACGGTCAACTATTTATTTTAAAACGGATATTACGTGATTAGGACTTATGGTGATTATGGGAAGTTAAAAATTTGACAAAGTCAAATTCAATTTAAAATAAAGATGTGATTGACTGATTTGTGAGAAATTTTAGTAACCCACTGAACTACAAAGTCAATAAGTCATTGGTTTATTTTTATTTTGACAAAAATCATAACTCATTTAAAAGAAAAAAAAATCAACATTTGTAACTGTTTAATATCATTCGAGCCATTGTTATACTTTTATATTTGTAACTATATGTGGTGACTCAAGCCTACGATCAAAAAGGGAATACTAATATTACAGAATTATTCTATACTTTCTAGTCCTGAGTTCTTTCGTTTCCATCACTCTATGTGATTCAGTGAGGTGATATCATTCCATATTCTTTTTATGCGTATTTAATTTATTGTTTGATTCCTATTATTTTTCTATTATATTAGATAATTTAAGCTAGAAATTATCATGTTAAGTCGTTCACAACCGTCGCGTCCCCAAAAAAGAAAACGAAAGCAAAAAGAACAATAATCTAATAAAGCTCAATTCGGAGCTTTGGAACCGTTTATTGTTAGACAAAGAAAGAATAGTAATAATGTTGATGAAAATATCGAAAATCCTATAAACAATGATAATTCAAAAGGAGATGTTGCCTAATGGATCATATGATGGAGAAAGACCTTGGTCATCTATAGAAATCATGGAGTTTACAAAGAAGATGGATATGTTTCCAAATGTTTTACTTGCATACAAGATTCTATTAACCATACCCGTCACGGTCGCATCCGCAAAAAGAAGTTTTTCAAAGTTAAAGATATTGAAGTCTTATTTAAGGAGTACCATGAGTCAAGAGAGACTTAATGGGTTCGCGATATTGAGTATAGAAAGTAGTTTTTTTAGCAACTATCGATTATGTCAAGATAATTGATGAATTTGCTTCAAGAAGCGCAAGACGACATCGCTTTAGGTGATATAGGTGGAATGTGTAATTTAAATTTATTTCTTTGTATCGTAACTTTTTATTTAATAATTAAATTCGGCGTGGGGCTGAGGCGCCTACAGGGCCGGTTCTGAGGTTTTTGATGCCCGGGGCGAGCCAACTAAAATATGCCTCTTATAACCAAAAAAACCAAATAATTTTTTAAGGGTTTGGAACCTACTCAAGCTAGGCGCCTCAGCCCCACGCCGAATTTAATTATTAAATAAAAAGTTACGATACAAAGAAATAAATTTAAATTACACATTCCACCTATATCACCTAAAGCGATGTCGTCTTGCGCTTCTTGAAGCAAATTCATCAATTATCTTGACATAATCGATAGTTGCTAAAAAACTACTTTCTATACTCAATATCGCGAACCCATTAAGTCTCTCTTGACTCATGGTACTCCTTAAATAAGACTTCAATATCTTTAACTTTGAAAAACTTCTTTTTGCGGATGCGACCGTGACGGGTATGGTTAATAGAATCTTGTATGCAAGTAAAACATTTGGAAACATATCCATCTTCTTTGTAAACTCCATGATTTCTATAGATGACCAAGGTCTTTCTCCATCATATGATCCATTAGGCAACATCTCCTTTTGAATTATCATTGTTTATAGGATTTTCGATATTTTCATCAACATTATTACTATTCTTTCTTTGTCTAACAATAAACGGTTCCAAAGCTCCGAATTGAGCTTTATTAGATTCTTGTTCTTTTTGCTTTCGTTTTCTTTTTTGGGGACGCGACGGTTGTGAACGACTTAACATGATAATTTCTAGCTTAAATTATCTAATATAATAGAAAAATAATAGGAATCAAACAATAAATTAAATACGCATAAAAAGAATATGGAATGATATCACCTCACTGAATCACATAGAGTGATGGAAACGAAAGAACTCAGGACTAGAAAGTATAGAATAATTCTGTAATATTAGTATTCCCTTTTTGATCGTAGGCTTGAGTCACCACATATAGTTACAAATATAAAAGTATAACAATGGCTCGAATGATATTAAACAGTTACAAATGTTGATTTTTTTTTCTTTTAAATGAGTTATGATTTTTGTCAAAATAAAAATAAACCAATGACTTATTGACTTTGTAGTTCAGTGGGTTACTAAAATTTCTCACAAATCAGTCAATCACATCTTTATTTTAAATTGAATTTGACTTTGTCAAATTTTTAACTTCCCATAATCACCATAAGTCCTAATCACGTACATGATATCCGTTTTAAAATAAATAGTTGACCGTAGACCTGGGTATAAAAATATATGGGCTTAACTGAACCTAGTCTAATATAACACTCACTAGTAAAATAATGCCCCTTATATTTATGCTGCCTTGGGCCGTTGCCCATCTGGCCCAATACTAAATCCGTGCCTGGGCGCCTAGCTTGAGTAGGTTCCAAACCCTTAAAAAATTATTTAGTTTTTTTGGTTATAAGAGGCATATTTTAGTTGGCTCGCCCCGGGCATCAAAAACCTCAGAACCGGCCCTGGCCGCGGTGGGGCGCACAAAGATCCCGGTGGCTATGGGGACTAGGACTAAACCAATTTTGGAAAATGAGTATGTAAGTTACATTATTAATGTTGGTATAATTTGGTTTTAATTTATCTGAATGATCTATTGGTACATATATTTAGGCTTAATTTTATTCATTAATATATCATTAAATGATTATTCATTTGATTTATCAGTTTATTATCTGATTCTTCGGTAAGCTTTGGTGTAATGTGTATAATGTAATTATGTAGTCATGTAGACATGTAGTAATATTTGCTTTTATTGCTTCATTAGTTGTCTACTTATCATAATTCATTCATTGTTTTTTTTTATGTTTTTGCATTTGACTTGTAATGTGTTTGTTTGTGAGTTATTGCTAACAAGCATTCGCATATCCAAGACCAACAAGAAGTTCTGAAAACCTATTGTTGGCCTGATTGGTTTTTCACTTACAAGTGTGTGTACAATTGTACACATGTGTGATGGTATTATGTGTATACATTAAAAAGGCACTTGTTCACGCATCCATACTTTTTAAATTACGATGATTCTAATTAGCTTGTTGTCCCTTTCTTGGAGCTGTATGATCGTATCAGCTGTCGATTTGAGCTGATTACAAGATCTCTCGACATACATGGTGTGGGTCAATCTGTGTAGAGGAAGTAGAGTGAGATCCATGAACACGAGCTTCGTCGTAACCAGAAACAAAAGGAGAGTTAGAGTAACATCATTTTCGACACATTCAAGTGAGTAACGAAGTCAACATTGTTTGTAATGTGTAGATTTTGACATGGGTCATTCAGTCTTGTGTGGGATAATGAGGAGGTCAAAGTCAACGGGAAAATTACAAGAGTCGAAATGGGTCAATAGAAGAAATCACGGTGGGATTGTGTCGCAAATGATTAGGAATCCTAATATAGAGAATCAGCGAAATTGATGATTTCGACTATTCTAGAAAATGTTTTGGATTTGTTGAGACAAGACAAGTTAATAGGATATTGTTTCGAGGCCTTTTTTCAGTTTTTGTTGCCTGATCCTTGGTGAGATCTATAGCTAGTAGCTTATGATTGATCTTTAACGAGCGTTTGTAAACATTTGCCCAGGACGTAATTTATACTTGTATTAATGGTAATACTATTTTCGTTGATCTGGCGAACAGTTGTGCTGCATAAGTTAAGATGGCTTTGTGTGTGGCTTCTGTTGCAGGATAGGAAAATGCAACTCGGATAGTGGCCAACGAAATCATGATTAATTAATTACTAATCCGTATATGGGAACAATTGTGATAAAGTAACTCATTAATCTTGATCTTAGCTAGGTGAATGTAAAACGTGTTGTAAGAAGGAGTGTTTGGGTCTGTTGCTGCTGAGTTTGGGTGAGTTAATTGTATTAAATTATGGAAAAAACGAACGAATCCTTTGACAATAACAAGTAACAATTTAAAGTTAACACTGTTAGTGGCCAGAGAGTGTGAGCGCGATAGAAGTTTCAATCTGAGAGTGAGAAGGTCACCTGCACTTTTGTAAAATTGGGGAGCAAGTCTGCAATTTTTGCAAACATATTTGCATTTTTCTCTACAAAAATGGCAACACTATGGCCACCAACTCATCGCCAAATAAACTTTTCATTCAACCACTAGCATCACCAAACAGTATACAGTATTACCTTTTATGAGATGACTTCCAAGTTGCTAAATTAAAGAAGACAATGGAGTTGTTACACAAGAATCAGTGATTTTTACAACTCGACGGCAGCAACAAGGACTCCAACATATTCGGCTACGCATGCAATCCTAAAACAGTGATTTTTAAACCTTACGAGCCCTAGTTCTCTGTTTAGTAGCATGCTCAACGACTTTTTCCTCAACAGAACCATTACGTCTTCTGACACCATCAATTAGCTTTCGTGCTGTATTCTGTAGAACACTTGAACCATCACCAAACTCTTCTTTCTCCTCTTCTGTTTTCGGAACAAAAAACGGGTCTTCCGGAAGTACTTCCCAGTGACTAAGAACAAGCAGAGCACTACAAGCCCCGGAAGTCGAATTTCTCAAGTCATCAGCAAAACCAAAGCTTTCAGCAACAGGGACATAAGCATGTACCAAGAATAATGGCGACCCTTCCTGCATTTCTTCCTTCAAGATTTTAGCACGTCTACGACCAAGAACTTTATACACATTTGCTAGATGTTCTGTTGGAGTATTCAATTCACAGAAATACATTCCTTCTACGATTCTAGGGTTCCTTTGAATTACAGCTGCTTTACATGCCTCTTTAACAGCAGTCATAACTTGCCCTGAAAACACCCCGTATTGGTCGGTTTGTGATTGTTGGTGAATGGCTTCTGACTCGCTAACAAAAGGTGAAACAGAAGCTTCAACTAAAAACGCTAAACCCCACATGGGTTCATCACATAACGGGCCAGATGCAGTTGCTACCTGGAACCCGGATAATACACTGTTCCTTAGGCTTTGGGCTTCTTCTTGCAGTGATCTTAGTTCAGCGCTTCTTGATGTCTCGGTTTCAAATTCATAACTACTTGACACAAAACCTAATCTTTCGGACACATATGGCAAACTTTTGATCAGAACAGAGGAATCTGCGTCTTTTGTACTTGAATCAGGGAGAAGAAGCATGTTTGGCCCAACTTGTTTCGGGCCTAAAGCCCAGATCCGTTTTAGAAGATCTTCCCATAAAAGTTTATACTTCTCTATATCTTTATCCGCATTCCCGTCTGCAACTTCACTTTCTATAGCATCCCAAATCCGTTTCCTTAGAGACTCAACTGGATGCTCGTCATCTTGAGCTCGTATAACTTTACCAGCTATAACATCTTCTAAAAGATCAGAACTTTCATCTAGCAATTTAGTAAGAGCTTCTGGAAGTTTCATAATGTATACGCGAACAGTACACCTTCCATTTGGCGTAACTCTTTCAATAAAATTTGAACTCCCGGTTAAAGTTTTGAACCTATCAAACGGATTTACCGTCTCCCCTTCAATGGTTTCCCGAAACGACACAAGAGGTGATGATACTACCAAATCTACCTTTGCAAACCTGTCTTTTAAGTCCTTAATACATCTTTCTAAATGAACTTCACCTGCAGCAGCAAGCACGTGGTCACCTCTAGCAGAAACACTAAACTCAGCAAACGGGTCTGCACGGTTCAGAAGACGTAACCCTTTCATAAGTGCATCCATATCAGCAGGATTAGACGGCTCGATAGCCACTTTTAGAGTGGGTGATACCTGAAATGTCATACTTGAAAACGGCCAACAGTTTTTAGTTGATACAAGAGTCGCAGTTTTCAATATATTTTGACCTAAACCTCTGATAGCAACAATGTTACCAGCACGAGCAGTAGCTACTGGGTTTAAACCTTGACCCATCATCAAATACAACGAGTGCACTTCAGCTTCTTGAATATGCTTTTGAGCCGATTCGCCTGTTTTAAGAGGATCATACGATGCTGATAACACAAACACCTTCTGACCCGCATGAAGAACACCACTAAAAACTCGCGCAAACGCTAAGAAACACTCATCAGAATCACCACTTCCACTTTCTTCATAATAGTTGTTCAAAATATCACCCTTTACATCTCGTTGAGGTAACATTTTAATAGGAACTGCAACCATTTTAGATACAAAAACAACGCATGGAGCTTCCGGTCTAGAATCACAAGCCTCGACAGATTTCCTCACAAGCTCAGCCTCCACAATCACATCAGACTTAACAACATCACTATCTAAAATTTCTCGTTTGGGTAAAAGTCGTGAAATACGAAACGACTGCGCAGTAACAGGGTCGGGAATATATTTAACCACCATGGACAAAATAGCATCCGATAACGGAAGCCACCTACTCATAATCGACTGAAGAACAGATTTCGGATCTGTATGCGCCAGCTCACGAGAAGGAACAGACAAATTAAACGTTTTAACCAGCTTCTCCAAAATCACTTTATCGCCATTTGTATCCAACGCCGCTTCATACACCTGCCATAATGGCTCAAGCACAAACTGCACAAAGAGAGGCCTCGCCTTACTCCCAGGCGGCAACCCTTTCTTACCCACAATCATCTTAGTCTTGGGGATAAAGTACCTGGGACCCCACAAAGCCTTCTGCAAAGTGGCCACACTAGCTCCAAGCTTAGTTGCATAAAACTCGGCAAACTCACATATCCCAAATCCCCAGCCATCCAATGCACAAGTAAACACCACATTCCCTTTTTGTGGCTGAAACGTGTCCTCCTCATCATCTTCAATAAACTCAAACCCCTCGCCCCCATCCATCTCCTCCCCCGTCCCGGATTGAATAAGTGAATCAACATCCGACAAATACTTCTCACTCTTATACGCGCTAACAATCCCATTAACCTCACGAACAATCCTCAACAACTTAGTATATGCTTCTAACGGGGTCAGCTTAAGATCCAATATCAACCTATCAATCTTATTCAAAACCAAACACGGCGTAACCTTCTCAATCCAAGCCTGCCTCAAAACGGCATGCGTCTGAATATGAACACCCTCAACAGCATCAACTAAAACTAAGGCGCCATCACTTAACCTGCTAGCGGAACTAACTTCACTACAAAAGTCCATATGACCAGGGGAATCAATCAAGTTAATAAAATGGTGTTTAAACTTAAGGGCAATAGAGGAGCTTTTCATCGTGATGGCGCGACGTTGCTCCTCGTCTAAAAAGTCCATGAACCTAACATGACCAGCTTGTTTAGAATGTAAAACATTACCACCATATGCATAGGATGCGATTAAATGGTCTGCTAAAGTTGTCTTTCCATGGTCCACGTGGGCTAATATGCATATGTTTCGCATATTACGGCACTCGTATGAATTTGAATCCATTGAATCAATTAAAAATCAAATACAATAAACTAAAGATTAATGCGTTTTGGGTTTTAATACCTGGGATTTAACGCCGATGATGATGATGAATTGGGGGTTTAGGGTTAGGGTTTGGAATGTCAAGAACGGTGAATAGGGGGTTATGGGAGGAGGAGGGTGTTTGCGATTTTTGTTTTATTTTATAGGGAATTTTCGGAAATTGCCTTTTTCAAACCTGGCGTTTCCTATTTTATTTTAAATTTTCCTTACTCGAGGCTATTTAGGCATGCGAGGTAATCGAGGTAACTTAGCGTTCGGACTCATGTGCCTTCCAGAACCAGAGGCACTATAGTTTTGACATGTGTCCCGAAGTAATCAAAACAATCGAGTTAAACTGAAATAACATGTATTTATGTTAGACACGTGTCAACATATGATACAAAGTTGTCTCGATTTCCTCAATTACATTGTATATTTACAGAAAAATTTAAACTCCAGAGTTATTTAACATAAACTTTCTTGTGGAAGGAGCATTTGTGAAAATATCCCTTATTTAATATATATTTCAAGTTTTTCATATAGACTAATAAAAAGTTGGTATTGCTTAAGCTTAAGGGTAAAAGTTAGACTATAACAACTTAATTTAAAAATGTGCCGAGTTTAAACATTTATTTTATTATTTTTTTATATCTCGTAATATTAACAACGAATTTTTAAATTTATTTCGACTACATCAATATTATCTTAAAATTACTGTATTTCCTTTGTCATATTGACATAATTTACATAACTTGCCACATTTACCACAACTTTACAATTTCCTACTTCTCACTCCTCTATTGGGTTCGGTTCTTTGTGTGACTTCGTTTCTCGTGTTCGTTTTTTCTTGAATCGTGTGATCTTTTGGTAATTTCACGATATCTGAACATACAATCACACAATAAACAAATACTAAGGTTTTTGCAAGGTTTTTTTAATCATATTTTTATGTATTTTAAACCCGATTTTGACGAGAAGACTATGTATAATTAGAGTCTCGTCACTTAACCATTCTATACATGTACCCGTTCAATAGTTTATCAGCCAACCTTGAGTGAACCTCAACACACATTTAATTAACCCCTTATATGTCTATCGGAAATTTTTCCAAAAAAAAACAAAGTCTTATGCACAAAACTAAATTGTAAATTCTTAAATAGATTATCACTTTTGAAATACCTTATTATTTAAATTGTAAAACCATATTTACCGGAAAAGCCACAAAAATCATTCAACATTAGACTAGTGGAGTGGGGTGAAACCCACTCACCTCCACCTCAGGGTCACGTCAGCTTTTTACCAAACTCACCAAAACTCACCCAAACTCACTACAGGAGGTAATGGCACTCACCAAACTCACCCAAACTCACTCCACATCACCCCATCTTTTTATTAAATATTTTTTATTCATACATTTTATTAAAACACGGGTACATATAAAATTAAAACATAGTACGAAATTAAAAGACGATACATAGGAAATTTAAAAACAACATTTAAAAAAAACATAAATATAAAAAAAACTTAATACGATTAGTCAGTTCCCGGATCTGAATCCGAAAGCTGACCAGGGAACTCCCAACGCATTGTTTCTTCTTCATCTTCTTCCGCCATAATTTGCGCCTCCAGCTCCCTTCTTTCCCTTTCTTCTTCTTCCTGAGTTTGTCTCAACACTTTTTGATCTAGGTATTCTTGATACACCTCATTGTCAGTCATTCTGCCATCTGAGTCGTTTGGAATTGGAAAGGGTAGATCGGGCGACTCATTTCTTCTTTGGTGTTGTTGCGACGAAGAACCGATATGAGTTGTTTGAGATTGGGACGAAAAACCCAAGTTATTCAACCATTTAGTATTTTCTTCAATTCTAGCCTGCAATTTTATCGACTTTCTAAACATAGATCTCCGGGAGGTGAAATCGATATCAGATTGATCTCTAAAATACGTGTCGGGTAACTGACGCTTTTGTGGGGAGAGATCACGGCAGATCCCACATTTCGTGCGCAATTTCGTATTTTCTTCGGACGCAGCATCGAAATCATCACCTAACTTCGTAAGCTCATCGTAACGACGTTGTCGTTGAATTATTTGTATCTGAATCATAGCCTTAATCTCGACTTCGGTATGTGGGAATAAGCATGCCATTTTTGATTGCGATAAAGATGAAGATGAGATGTTTGATTTTTTGTGTGTGAAAAATGAAGAAGATGTTGGGGTATTTATTAGTAAATTTTAGGTAAAAAGTTTTTTTTTTGTTTTTATTTAAAATAAAACGGTTATATTAGTGGTGGGGCCCGATAATATGTAACTCACCTGGATGAGTTTGCTAAGGTTTTTTGATGGTTGGGGAGAAAGTCGCGCGCGACTTATAGTGCAGGGGGTGGGGCTGCGCGTGAGTGGAAGAAACCCACGAGTGGGGTGAAGCCCACTCCCACCAGCCTTACACATCCACATCAAAATTGCATTGCTACGACCAGATAGGCAAAAACACTGATTCATGATCTGATCCGATAAAAAAAACCAAAACCGCTTTTAAAAAACGGTTTTTCAAAACCGTTTTCTCTCAAATCGATCCGGTGGTTTGTAACCGTTTAATAAAATGGTCAAGATCAGTTAAAAGCCACAGTGAAAACCGGTTAAAACCGATCCGAGCCGGTTAAAAACGGGTTAAACTTTTGAATGTCTTTTGACTTGAGCTTTTACCCAGATCAGAGGCTTTACCTCGTCCAAAACCGTTCTTATCAATAAAAATGAAAGGTAAGGGCAAAGAGAATTCTGAAATCAACCTGAGTACTAAGTCGATATGTCATGAGGTCAAAGGCTCCATCAGGAGGTACAAACGGGCCAAGCGCATACATCTGCACCAAGTTATACATTGACTGAAAATGGTCATTTAATTGCAAACAATTTCGGCACCTTTTAGACCGTTTGACATGTATCAGTCAACTTGTTGTTGACATATGTAACTGGAATGGTGAGTCTGTGGGTAACATGTCAAAATGGTTACATAGAAGACATGACCCAGATTTACCCATTTTAGGCACATAAACATTGATGGTCATTCTGTTATATAAGTAATACAGTTCCACTCTTTGTATATTATTTGACTAATTCACTTTTCTAGCAACATGTTTTGTATTTTGTGGAGAATTTTGTTAGAAAACACTTGTTTAAATGCGATTTTTCTTTAAGATCTGTTAAAAAAATTAAGTTATTTGTTATTATGGCACATACTGAGATATGATATCTTCATAATATTTGACATGGTACTTCCTTGACTTCGTTTTTCATGTTTACCAAAAAGAAAAAGATAATATAAAATAAATCAAATTCAATGAAGCTAAATATGAGCCTATATTTACAGCTATGAGGTGAGATCCTTATAAAATATGCATCAAAAAAAGAAGGAAGGAAACAATCTCAACCATCCATTCAAGTTCCATCTAATGGTCTATATTAATCTTTTTAATTAATTTAAAAACTCATTTTCATCTTATTTTTTAAAAATTAAATATCTCTTAAACCGTTAATCGTTACGAAAAATTAATTATACCACGCGAGGGAATTAAGTTATCTTTCTATAGATAGGCACTTCTATACACTTTCGGCAAACTTTTTTTTTAAAATTTACGCATAAAAAATTACATGTGATTCTCGAAAAATTACATGTAATTTTCGAAAATTACGTGTAATTTTTTTGGCGAGAATTTTTAACACTGTAAATCGTTAACTTTTGTGTGAATTACATGTAATTATGTGTGAATTACATGTAATTTTTGTAATAAAATAGTTTATTAGTGTTAAATGCAAATCACATGTAATTATGTGTGAATTACATGTGATTTTTGTGATAAAGTGGTTAGTTAGTGTTGAATGAAAATTACATGTAATTTTGTGTGAATTACATGTAATTTTGCTCAAATCACATGTGATTTTATAAATAATTACATGTAATTTTGCTTAAATTACATGTGATTTTATACAAAATTACATTTAATTTTGCTTTAAATCACATGTGATTTTATAAATAATTACATGTAATTTTGCTTTAAATCACATGTGATTCATGTAGACTCACATAACTTTACATCTAACTTACGTCCCATTTGACGCGTTAGTCTTTTTTTTAAGTTAAATGTTTTCATAGATTTTTATTTTCAACTTTAATACCAATAATCTAGAAACCAAGTAAATCACATGCGATTCGTGATAAATCACATGTAATTCGTGGTAAATCACATGTGATTCGTGGTAAATAACATTTTCTCTCCATTCCTCACATCATCCATCCTTCCGAAGTGGTCTTGTGATCCATGTATGCTATCTAAAGTGGTCTTGTGATCCATGTATGCTATCTTGTGATCCATGTATGATAATTACATGTGAATTTGCTTGCATTACATGTAATTCGTGGTAAATTACATGTGATTCTTCTAAAGTGGGTTTGTTAGAAGAAGTTAAAGTTTTAAAATGTTTAAATCACATGTAATGCAATCAAATTCACATGTAATTATCATCGAATTACATGTGATCCAATGCAAGCAAAATCACATGTAATTATCATCGAATTACATGTAATTCAAGCAGACAATTTAATATATTAACAAGATTACATGTGATTAAAAAAATCACATGTGATTCATCTAAAGTGGGTTTGTTAGAAAAAGTTAAGGTTTCAGAATGCTTTAATCACATGTAATGCAAGAAAAATCATATGTAATTATCACCGAATCACATGCAATTCAAGCAGAATTACATGTGATTCAAACAAAATCACATGTAGTTTAGAAGCCAATTTGTTTTATATATTTTACATAAATGAAAACATAATACGTGATTAAAAAAATCACATGTGATTCATCTAATGTGGGTTTGTTAGAAAAAGTTACGGTTTCGGTATGCTTGAATCATATGTAATGCAAGCAAAATCACATGTAATTATCACCGAATCACATGTAATTCAGAAGCCAATTTGTTTTACATATATTTTTTTGGGTAAAGGGGACTCCACCCCGGTAAAATGAACATATTTTATATTAATGGCAACAAACATTTTAATATATTAACAAAATTACATGTGATTCAAACATTTTAATATAATTCACATAAATCACGTGTGGTTTTAAAATAATAACGAAAATATTTTTGTCATTTAATAGACGGTTATTTTCATATACTTTTAACGATTTTACAATGTTGAAATTCTCGTCAAAAAAAATACACGTGATTTCACAAATCGCATGTGACGTTACAAATTCAAATGTGATTTTTAAAATAATTAATCAAACATGAGTTTTCGAGAATTACATGTAATTTTTCGAGAATTACATGTGATTTTTTTACGAAATTTTTTAAAAAAAGTTCGCCGAAAGTATATAGAAGTGCATATCTATGGAAAGATAATTTAATTCCCGTCGTGACGGTATAATTGTTTTTTCATAACGATTAACGGTTTGAGAGATATTTAATTTTTAAGAAATAGGATGAAAATGTGTTTTTTTAATTAAATTTAAAAAGATTAATATTGGATGGTGGAGATTGCTTCCTTTGTTCTTTTTTGGATGCATGTTCCTTATAGAACTTTTCTCTTACAGCTATAGAGACTTGAAATCAATTCAAATCTAACTTGAGCAACAAGATTCATTCGTGACATTTTTTTGAAGAGCTTTAGACGATAAGATCAGCTACTTGCAGCCTACGGATGAAATGCATCACATGTGTCCTGTTCCTGTAGATACACTATACACACTCATAATATGCAATATCTCTTGGTGCCGAACATTTGTTCTTATGAACATTTATTCAGCAAATTTTGGGTGTCACGAACACAAATATGCAATGACTTCCAACCAAACGAAACCATTATGCACCGTCTGTGGCGATCTAGACCAATTCACATAGCAAAGGGTGATTTCAGTTGCGTTGCATAAATTTTCATGGAAAATAAGTCGAAAAAATATATATATATATATATATAACAGAGGAACAATGCAAATGGGCCAAATGTCCCTCAAAAGGTAGTAGATGAACCTAAATTGCACTAATGAGTAATGACTACTCATTTTAAACTAGAACTTCCATTAGAAAATTGTCACACCCCGCCAAGACGGAAATCGCGAGGCGTGAACAAATAGGCATCATCACGACACAATAGAAACAAAGTCTAAAGACGACATTAATAAAACAAACATAACACAAACGTTCCCAAATCCACATATCTTCCCAAATCCACGGTTAAACTGACCCATTTAAACACATATTTTCAACAGAAAGTGAAAGTCATAAAGTAACTAGAGGCATAAACATTTGGCAAAACCATACAAATGTAGAAGAAAACTCAAACCTCAAAATGAGTATTCATCCAAATCTTTCTTTGAGTCACACGATTCCACATTGGCTGAGCATTCTTCTGCAGAAAGAGGAGGCAATTCTTTTGTTTTTCTCTTCAAGTTCTGCTTATGCCAATCACTCTTAAAGTGCTCTCTATACTGTTTAGCATCCCCAACGACTGCATCACATGTACTGCATATTTTTTGCTTTACCTGGCCTTCATTGTTGTCTTCTTTGGGAGCCAATGTCTGTTTTTGCATCTTTTCACTCAATTCAACAATGGACGCTTCTGCTGGTTTCTTGGATTTACTTGATGATACATCCTCGTGACCATCATAGTCATCAGCTTTGATATCACCTTCACCATGCACACAAAAGTCTAGAATTTCATACCTCCCACGAAGATCTCTGACGAATGGATCACAATCTCGAAAAAATCCTGGTTCCATTTCACACACCTGTCACCAATCATTTAGAAACAATAAACAAGTGCTTGACAAAAACAGTTGGGCATGTAAAGTCGAAATAAACAGATAAAAATGCCAATTTGATCACCATGATATGATCTGAAAATTTTAATACACATCTTACATCTTGAGTCATTTATAAGTACCATATATTTTACCCAGTTGTCCACTAGTAAATTATAGAAAATGACCCCTTTTGATCTGATTCATTTTTTGCCCATCTATTTGCCACCTCCAATGAATACAATAAACATGCCTAACAAGTCGAAGCTTAAGAGGAGCTCCCTATGACGCGAAGAAATACAGTGTGTTTGTAGTTGAGGCATCGAAAGGGTGGTATACAAGGAATCATTAGAGGTGAAACTATAGATAGAACCTTGTATTTTAAACTATAGATGGCATGGTATATATAGCAATGTTACACTACCTCAGTCCATTTATTACAGCTCATTTACATGCACTTTTTAGTAAAATGTTCGACAACCAGGTCAGTAAATTACACAACACCCTTGAACAATAACAAGATATTGTGGTGGGAGAGATTTTCCTGAACTTGTTTCAGAAAAGGGAATTTATTAATAATTTGATAATAGCAAGTTTGCAACTGTTATAATTTTCATGGAACCAAAAGATTTATACGATCGTTAAATAGGGGATAAGTGATACTATATCATGCTTATGGAATTTCATATACCTAGTTACCATGCAATATTCAAAAACTTAAAATAAAACAATTTCAATGCACCACAAAAATATATTACCAACACAAACATTCTATTGAGCTAAACATGGTAACTGGGAAAGAAAACTGCCATGTTGAATGGAATGTAAACTTACAATAGAGACGTTACTTTCAGATTCATCTTTAGAAAAAATGACGGCGTTCCACTCACTAAGTTTCCCCTCAAGAGCATCAATGTTTGGTTTTGGTAGAGTTAGCCTTAGTCTCATGAGGGACCTCTTAATGGGGTAATGTTTTTGAAGTTCCCTGATGACCTCCAGTGCCTGTGACATATAAAAAATTAGACAAAAACTAATGATCCCTTTTTCACTGATTCTTAGTAAAAGTTACAGATACTAATACGTCATAAGTTACTTCACCACAACTACGTCTGAACTTTAATTTTTTTATCAACGAATGTGGTAAATATGATTCCAGTATTACAAAATACTATGTATTTAAAATCCACTCATTCCACCACTTTTACGTAGTAGAAAGAATTACCTGTTTCTTTGAATTGCTATGAGGATCCACAGAGAAGTGAATTTGATGCATTAAAGACTCGATCATTCTTATAGTATATGGGCGCTGAGTTGCAGGATTGATAGTCTTATCCATAACAATAGTTGCAATCCGCCTAAACTGATTCGATAGTTGTGCTTCTCTTTCCTTCCCTGCAACTTGCAGTTCTCCCTTCTCCAAAATCTGCCAACATAATAATAATAAGTCTTCATATATGTAACGAGACAAAACACTGTTTGTTTCTAAAACCAGAAGTAGAAACTAAAAAACTGAATGCAACTAAAAGGTAATCTGGAATAACCTCCAAACAGATTTTGGCCTGATCATCAGATCCAAAAGCTGCTTTTAGATCTAATGACTTTGCAAGAACTCCTTTGGCGACATTTGAGTAGACGATTTGTGATTGCAACACTTCATCTAGATCTTTCTCACTGATGCAGAATTGCAGTATACATTAGCACCGATAACTCGAAAACCAGATTATCATATTTAGCAGATAGGGCTACAGAAATAAGAAAGAAAACTAATTGCAACATAGACATCGTAAACAGAAAGAATACAATAAAAAATTTTGCAACACAATTATTATGCAAATCGCACAGTTATTGTCTTACTGTTGATCCCTCAATAAAATACACGTAGTAAACCGATATATCTCTTGATATATGGGCAAAACATTTACATATATAACACAAAATAGAAATCAAAAATGGTACTTAAGTTTGTACCCCTTTAACTAAAAGTCGGCTCAATACTATTTTGAAAGCAAATAGTGATAGGTTAGCTCCAAAAATGAATAAGGATAGATTTTAAGAGTACGTAT
Source organism: Glebionis coronaria (assembly GCA_025667525.1). Classification (NCBI taxonomy): domain Eukaryota; kingdom Viridiplantae; phylum Streptophyta; class Magnoliopsida; order Asterales; family Asteraceae; genus Glebionis; species Glebionis coronaria. The sequence goes on along the minus strand of CM046879.1, from coordinate 511,901,513 downwards.
CCCATAAGGTATAAAAAACGGGGTAACAGCGACTAAAATTCGACCTTTAGTCACATTTGTGTTGTACCTAAAGAGGGCAGTCAGGTGCACCAAGGCCCCTTAGCATTGTTATGACAATTGAATTGGCATTGTTATAATTCGTTCACTTGATTTATACTAAACAATTTAAGATATACAAAACTTGGTTTAAGAAAATGCAACTTTTTGTTATGATAATAGTGAACATGTCAGAGAATCCCCAGAGCATTATATTGGTGGTGATACTATCTGCAGCGAACCGATGAAAAGTGAAAACATGACCAATCCCGAAACATTTATTTTGTTCTGTTTCAGAAATCCAAAAAATTGTTACTACTAGTGCTAATAAAGGTGATAAGTATTCTAATAAACAGGATTATTTTAAAAGGCTAAAACAAATATACCATGTCCATATTACTTCCAACCAAAACATACCAATTTATTCCAACATAGAAATAGTTGGCTCCATTTAGAAGAACATATTTATTATGTATATAGTTTTAAAACCCCACCATGATACGACATAAAACGTGTGTGTTTTACCAGTAATACAAGGTGGACTAGTGATGTCCTCACATTGGTAACAGGGGTGGATGCATTTGTTGAGTATGGGGTGGCAATGCCCCCCCATGGCTAGCCCGACATGATCAGATTTTAGTGTAACTTTTTTTTCGATTTTGACCTTTTTTTTAAAAAGTGCCCCCCACTTAAAATTCAAATTGCCCCCACTCATCTACTAAAACTTAACATTCAACACACTCTAAGGCCTTAAAAAATTTCAACTCTAAGTAACAATACTCGGGTTTTTTTAACTTTTTTCCCATTTTTGATGCGCCACTGATTGGTAAGGGTATCTTTTGAAGCAACAAGCATTTAAAAGTTGTACACAATGGTGAACAAGCAAATCGCGTTTAGAGTTAGTAATTATAGCAATAGAGTTATGTAAGCAAATGGTGTTTGATTTGGCTTATATAACATAAGCTCATTTCGGCTTATATAACATAAGCTCCAATTTTGTGGCTTATTTAGAAACTTATAGGCTTATATAAGTTTATTATATCATAATAGACTTATATAAGCCCCTATGTCTCCAAATAAGCCACAAAATTAGGGCTTAAGTTATATAAGCCGAAGATAAGCCATAATTCGGCTTATATTTCATAAACCCCAAACTGTTAATCTTATTTGGAAACTTATGAGCTTATTATATCATAATAAATTTGTACAAGCCAATAAGTCTCTAAATAAGCCACAAAAGTGAGGCTTATGTTATATAAGCCAAAATAAGCTTAGGTTATATAAGCTAAAACAAACAGCCCTAAGTAGACATAAGGGGTTGTTTGAAATATAACCCGAAATATGGCTTACTTCGGCTTATATAACATAAGCCCCCAATTTTTGTGTCTTATTTTGAGACTTAGGGGCATATTTTCGTCTTATATAACATAAGCACATAAGTCTTCAAATAAGACACAAAATTAGGGCTTATGTTATATAAGCCGGAATGGGCTTAGGTTATATAAGCCAAACCAAACAACTTAGATTAGGAGGCTGTTTGTTTTAGCTTATACTAACGTAGGCCTATTTCGGCTTTATATAGCCTAAGCCTCAATTTTGTGGCTTATTTCGAGACTTATGGGCTTATCTAAGTTTGTTATTATATAATAAACTTATATAAACCCATAACTCACCAATAAGCTTAATAAATTAGGGTTTATGAAATATAAGCCAAAATATGGCTTATTTTCAGCTTATATAACTTAAGCCCCATTTTTGTGGCTTATTTTGAGACTTAGAGGCTTATATAAGTTTATCATGATATAATAAAGTTATATAAGCCCATAAGTCTTGAAATAAGACACAAAATTGGGGCTTACGTTATATAAGCCGGGTCAAACCAAACAAGTTAGATTAGGGTAATTTAAGCCAATAATAATAAGGGCAACAAGATATAAAAAGCATAGCCAAACAGGGCCTAAAGTATATGAATCAAAAACCCTAAAATTAAAAAGAAAAGGGAAAAACAACATACAGGCCAGAACGCCAAGAGAGGACTTTGTTTTTGTAGCAAGCGATTTCGAAACGATTGCCGTGTTTTTTGAGACGAACGACGGCAACGTTTGTTAGTCTTTTCTGTCCAACCGGCTGCACCAGCGACCTTGACATCCTTTCTTTCTTTCTTTTCTTTTTTTGTTGCTATTGATTAATTTTTTACTATCAACTTTCCTTCCTTTTTATAACCATCCACACGCGGTGGTGGATTAACCATGTGGGCCTGAGAGTTTTAAGCTTTTAGATTAGCTTAGTTATTTTGTTTTTTTATTACCCGCACAATGCGACGACGATATGATCAAAGTCACACTCTAGTCTCACGACTCTATACATCTCCCATCTTATCCTCTCTCTCACCATTATCGTCGGTCCATCACACATCGATCTATCACCAACAAACATTATTTCATTCACTCAAAACCACTTACTTATTATGACTTATGGTACCACATTTTAGGAGATGACGCCATCCTACACCTGATTCAATCCAGAGAAATCATATTTGTCCGACTTCGACGTGTTCGAGTTCAGATCGTGGTTTAACTGGCGAAGGTGGTGGTTCCGACAAAGGTGGTGGTTCTGGCGACAATGGTGGTTCCAGCGACGGTGATGGTTCCGACTACGATGATGGTTCCATGGACGGTGGTGGTTTCGGCGACAATGGTGGTTTCGTCGATGGTCACAGTCGTTGACCCGTCGGATCCAAGTGGTTTTATGATGGTTTGTGGTGGTTTTGAATTAAATTTTTATTTTCAATAAATGTGGTTGTTTTGAATTTTCATATTGTCGAAAAATAATTTGCCCTATATGCTTTATAATATAGTAACATATTACTTGTAGATAATAGGAGTGTTATATTGCTTGTCTTCTTTTTCATAGATACAAGGGGACACATCTCAATCTTTCGTTCTCACAAAATCGAAGGCTGAGATTAAACCTTCTTTATTAATAAAAAAAAATGAAAGGGTGTTTCCATCTTTTTACCCACCACCTACCACCCACCAGATGTAAAATAGCACACCCCGTCCTTTTTCATCAGATCTATCCCTCTCAAAAAACACACACAATTCATCCCCTTGACCTCCGCATCTTGGTCATGGCGATATCAAGCTAACTTTGACGAGTGTGCACTCTGCACCTCCTAACCCGTCTTTAGCTACACTTGTCTAAGACCATTGGTCTCTTAGTAAAACACAATTACATAAAATATACGTTAATAACACTAAAAATACCAACATTTCTCCCCCATTTTAGTTTAGCCCTTGATTTACTAAAATACACAAAAAGAACCAACCTCATACATAATGAAAATATCACGAGGATTGAATTTTCACTTAATATATTACACATTTCATAAATTCAAAAATCAGGGTGTCACTAAGGATTGAATCCTTTAATTCATATGAGTACCCGAAGATAATAGACGCATAATTTACTGTAACACTCTAAAGTTTATAAAGTTGACACTATTATAAGCCATGTGTCCATGTCCTTTAATGAGTATATAGAAGCTCACTCCAAAGCTTCTTGAAGCGACAAAACTCTATGCTCACGAAGGTAACCATTTTATTATTGCACCAGCACTTGCAATTTTTCAAAAGAACTATTAAGAAGTTAAACTTCAACCGAACCTAATATGCATAACCGAGGACATACCTTGGGATGATTATATTAAATGTGCTCCAATTACTAAAAATAAGATTTCACATTGAATTCAGCTCCTAACGTTAGCGATAACAGAATTAGGTTTTCATCGTTAGAGATTTTAATAGACAATATTTAACATTCCGCCTACTCAGACCACAATATTGTCCGCTTTGCCCGTAGGCTCACGACTTTGCTTTGTGGCCCTCATGTGAGTACTTTCCGACAGGTCACCCAAGCCAGTACTACTCTTACATGAGCACGCTTAACTGTCAGTTCCTAAGAACCCCACTTGCAGTAGACCACAAAACGCGTTGTGTCAATGGTAAAACGAATGTTAACTTATGACCCAAGGATCTCTCCTGGCCACAACTAATGTGGGATTTGCGTAGGGTGTTACAGTCAACCCCCTCCCCCCTTAGGGACTCATCATCCTCGATGAGGTCTGCCCCACCATCCCGAATGGCTCAAGGGTGGCTCTGATACCACAATATTGTTCGCTTTACCTGCATGCTCACGACTTTGCTTTGTGGCCCTCGTGTGAGTACTTCCCAGTAGGTCACCCAAGCCAATACTGCTCTCACATGAACACGCTTAACTGCCAGTTCCTAAGAACCCTACTTGCAGTAGACCACAAAACGTGTTGTGTCATGGTAGGGCGAATGTTAACTTATGAACCAATGATCTCTCTTGGTCAAAGCCAATGTGGGATTTGCCTAGGGTGTTACATTTGTATTTACTAAACAAGTGTTTAATCATGAATCCATCATACTCTTTGTTTTAATAATGAATTCAGCAAACCCATTGTTTAACCTATCAAACTTTTTTTAGTATCATATATGATAATGATATGATAATGTAGTGTCATATATGGCAGAATTTAAGAGTTACATAGAGTATCATATATAATATTTCAATGTCATATATGATACTAATAAAAAGGTAAAAACTATGCTTTAAATGATAAAAACATCAACAAAATAGGGCATATTATCGAAAAGTTACAACAACACATGTTTCGTCATTTTCATATTCAACAAAAAAACTCAATGATTTAGTAGCATTACCAAGTTAAAACATTACAACATCATACACAAATTACTAAAATATAAACAAGTTAAATAACCAAAACAATGGATCTTGATTCCATGCATCAACACTTTGGTTGCAAACTTGACACGCTTCTTTTGTCATCTCATGCACATACCGTTGTTTGTTCTTTCATCCAGGAATTCAATCTTCCACTTCTTGACATTTTCTTTTTGTAACTCACTTTTGGTTTGATGATTGTTGCTTTTTATGTTCACTTCTTTAACCTTGAGATGATTTGATTTCTTCAAAGTGAATTGAAAACAACATTCACTTCACAAATAAAAAGATTTGGTTTTAGTTTCAACCAGATTATTAAATATGTTACATTAAAGAAGCTAAATTTCAACCAGATTAGCAAATATGATAATATACACAAATTAACTTTTAAATACCAACCAGGAGATCACATACTTGCTTGTATTTGTTTTCACGCACATTATCATATATGATACCTCCATATATGATATATGATACCTCCATATATCATATATGATACCTCCATATATCTTATATGATATATTTATCATATATGATGTATTGAGGTATCATATTTGATACAACTTTTCAATCTAGCCTACAATATCATTACAACTCTCCTAATAACCTTGTTTACATACCTCACCTTATGCTTATCATATAGCTTCAACAAACTCAATTTATAAGCTTATTCACATAACTATATTCTAATTCATATGCTTATTCATATAACTCTTCTAATAAGCTTATTCACATTAAGCTTAATTATAACACAAGTAAGCTTAATTTTAACACATCAAATAAGCTAACACATCCATAATCACATCAAAGTAAGCTGAAAAAGAATAAATTGATAAGCTAAAAAAAGCTATATTCTTATTCTATCAAATCTAAACTCGTATATAAATTCACATCAATTAAGCTTGAAAAAATAAGGTTATTTACATCAAATAAGCTAAAAAAGATATAAATTATGGTGATATTACCTGATGTTAATCAATGGTAGAAGGAGATCATTGAATACGAAGGATATGATTATATAATAGATCGAGGATGAATTCGATCGATAATGGATCGACGGTATGAATTTGTGTGTGTTTTTTGTGTGCATTTTTTGTATGTAATGATCTAGGAAGAAGATAAGACGAGAGTGTTTATTTTGGGAGGTGAGGGCAGGTGGGATGTGAAAAGACCGAAATGCCCCTCTGGTTTTTTATTTAATAAAATTCGGATTAATCTAGACCCTTCATCTATATTGGTGTTAGTGCAAATATTATAATTTATAATCTATACATCCTTGTTTGTTTTGTTGATGACAAACATGTAACTTGTAATACATAAAGTAAAATGTACAAGTTACTTGTAATCATATTTTGTCTCAACATCACTACAAGTTTTTTTAAATGTATTTTTGTATAATGTTACAAACACAAATATGGTACAAAAATCTGATTAAGAAAGTCAACTACAAGGTAGTAATGACTTTGAGTGTAAACTTGGACAAGAGATTTAATATTTATGACAAAACCAAAGTCAGCTCCCACGGACCCCTTCGTAAAGGGGCGGACCCCTGGGTAAAAGGGTCCGTCGAGGTCTTTGAGCTACTGAGCTTGGTGCCTATAAATACCAAACATTCTCCAAGCTTACACCTCACCTCTTTCCATCATATTCTCTCTATCTAATCTTCTATCACTTACCTCTTCTCTCTAACATATAGATCTTAGATCTATACTTGTTCATCTCTTTGTCTAGTGTCTTTCTTTGTAGATATGGAGATCACTTAGGTTGTATGCTATACATCCAAGGTCAAGATTCATCTCAACACCATGTCTACGATCTCTCTTCTCAAATCTCTCACTCTCAAGAAACCTCTCCAAGCTTTGATCATTCATTGCTTAAATGTGTGGATGTATTAAATGTAGGGGTGTGATTGGGGTTGACCCGGTCGGGTTCGGGTCAACTCGGGTCGGGTCAAGTCGGGTCAAGGGTAAAAAATATATAACCCGAACCTGAGCCTAATTAGAACTCGGGTCACTCGGGTTCGGGTCAATTCGGGTCGGATCAACTCGGGTCGGGTCAACTCGGGTTCGGGTCAACCCGAGTTCAATGAAAATGTGTAAAAAGTGGCTCAATTAAGTACTCATACAATGTAAAAAGTGTAACTTTAGTCGGGTCAAGTCGGGTTGGTCGGGTTCGGGTCAAGTCGGGTCGGGTCAAGGGTAAAAAATATATAACCCGAACCCGAGCCTAATTAGAACTCGGGTCAATTCGGGTCAACCCGAATTGACCTGAATACACTTTTGGACCCGAGTGACCCGACCCGAATATGATTATTCGGGTTCGGATTCGGGTCGGGTCAACTTTTTCGACACGCCTAATTAAATGTTACCTATACATCCACCATTATTGTGTTAATACTTTTACTACTTTTGTAATAGTGTGGATAACATTTTAGTCCTCAAAATGCGTAGTGTGAAGGGCTTTGTTGTACCCATGTGAAAGAACACGACATCCTAACTTAGGTGTCAGAAAATATTGTAGGCGGTGTAAAAGGGTGTTGGTTCTGTCCATTGTGCAAGAACCCGATGTTTAGCTTAGTACCAGATAAAGTGTAAGTGATGTAGAAGGGACTTGTCGTACCCATGTGAAAGAACACGACATCATAGCTTATGTGTTGTTATAGATTGTAAGCTAAGTGTAAAGGTTTATCCACCGGTGAGTAGGTGACTCGGGGAGTGGATGTAGGGCAAGGAAGGAGTCCTTGTAGCCGAACCACTATAAATCATTGTTTCGGATTACATTCACTTTTTCTTATTACTTTATCCTTATACTTGCATTGCTTGCGTGTGTTATGATCACTCAATGTGCTACTTGATTTATATAGTCCTTGACTATATAGAACACTTCTCATACTATGTCCTCATTAATGGACATTTGATACAAAAAGTTTTAAAAACGTATTCACCCCCCTCTACGTTTTCTATAGGATGGATGGTGGGGATTTGTCCCCTTGTATCTAAAAGATACAAGGTATCCAAAACATCCTTCCTCGTAAAATGTTGGTTCAACACTCTTGGCGTGTCATTTAATGTATATTTTTTTGTGGATATAAAGAAAAAATACATTGAAACTTTAAATCAAACAATTTTTATTTATACTTGTCGTGGATCTTTTACCCGACTTAACTTGCCTTTTGTCATTGAATTATGCTAGAGCTACAAAAGAATTTATATAAAATATTTCACAAAGCGATGTGTCTTGTGATTAGTGGTATTTTACATTTACTTTTCAATTCTCTCTCACATGTATAACCAATAGCTTACAAGACACATCATTATTTGAATTTTTTTTTAAATATTTTGTGGTTTTAGTATTTCTTTGTCACCAGCAAAAATTGTTATTGTGAAACATTATTGTAATATTATTAGTCATTTAATATGTTCATTTCAAAATTATTGTATTTTTATGTATTTTTCTTTCAATTTTAACCTTAATATTTTTATTTATGTTATAGAATATGTGATGAAAATTATAACCTATAAAGAGTTTTAGAACTTTTCTTGAAAGTTGAAAACCCCATTAATTAAGAAAATGTTGAAAACATTTATAAATATGGAAATGTTGAAATTCTTATATGATAGTTGGAACACGGTTTCATAGCAAATTAATATTTCAAAAAATTAAGTACATGATTGAATATATCTCAGGCAAGTGTTAAAACCTTTAAAGAGCATATATTTGTAGATACATGAGTTAAAACTCTATGTCTGAAACTGAACAAAGAAGTAACTAAAAATTAGCAACATACCGGTTGTAACCTACCTTTGCAAAAACTCACCAACATGAACATATCTTATACTACTCTAGCGGTTCATTCCAAAAACCTCGAACTTGTAAAAAAGGAAACTAGTACAATATAAAAATGGTGAAATTCTAAATCTCTATATTATAAAGAAATCATGTTAAAAAGGAAAGGTTGAATCAACTAACGAATCACATTTCAAATTAAATTAACTAGAAAATCACTTTTGAAATTCGCTCAAAAGATAACCACTAGAAGTTTTTAACTTTCATGTATTTTATTTAAAGAAATGTTGAATTTTGTAAACATGGAAACCTAATTACAAATTGATTCTGTAAAAGCCACAAAAACACACCCATTTTCCCCATATTCTTTCTTTTTCTCTCTAAAACAAAAACACATGTCATCATCCCCATCGCCGGTTAAGACCCATGATACTGCCACAATCATTTGTCACCGTCACAAACATTATCACCACAATCAATTGGATCTGCCACCAACACCAGCAGTATATAACTGGTGGTGTTTAATTTTCGGTGGTCTCGTTGATGTTTCGATGGTCTCGAGGGTGTTTTGTGGTTTCAGTGATGGATTCTTTATTTGGTGGGTTTGACAGTATCATGCTAGATCTAAATGTTTTATTTGTCTGTGGTGGTTTGTAGGTCATCGATGTGTTTGTTGGTGTTTATATAGCTTGATTTTGTTTGAGGTTTTCTTAGATATGATAAAGTATTTTTGTTTTTTACATCTATATCTAAGGCACGTGAACTAAACTGAAAAGTGGTTTTACATGACATGGTCTTGGTTTGGTCCTGTCAAAGATGGATCATGGATAGCTTGCGATTTTTTTCTCGATATGCTTATAGTGATCCAACCTGTAACACCCCCATTTTTACCATAAAGCAGCGGAAGCTAATCTGGGGTATTACTTTCAAGGTATCATAGTCACAATAATAGAAATTGGCTCAAACTGGCTCAAAGAAATATTTTGTTAAAACTTCATGTTATCATTCATTTATTCATCATATTTTAAACAAAACTGTTAATGCAAGTGATGCCTAAAAACATTATTAATGTTAACAAATCTTTCTTAATTTTGATCACGACAAATTAAAAAGACATTTATCGTCAAAGACAATCGTAAGACGAATTATTTAACAAACACTATCATCAAGGTAATAATCATTTAGGTATTGCAAAAACATATCTTAATCATGATTAGTGATCATAAAAAGTGATTAGCTTTAAAACTAACATTTTGTCAAATGCGACAAAATATTTTAATGAACTTTATTTTTAAGAAAATGTTTTATTAAAATGGAAAATATAATTTGGATATGGCATATTCCAAATGCCGTAGAAATATCCTTTGAAGGTAAAACTTACCTCAGATATTACTTCCCCACTAAAGGACAAAAAGGGGCGGAGTCTACTACCCACAGTTCCTTAAATAGCTATGCGGTTCCTTAGTGATAAAGAACCGTAGGAGAATTAAGGAACCGCAGGCAGAGAGCCGTTGGCTTTTTTCTCCTATAAATAGTGGATCAAATCTGTATTTTCTATTAACCTTTTTGGACATTCTTTCTGCCTTCTTTCTCTTTTCTAAATCCTAATCATTAGTAAATGATCACTTAATGTGTTAAGTATGTTTACTTATGATTATCCTCTTGGTCCCCTTCTTTACTTGTCTAAAGAGAAGGTCACTCACACACTTGTGATGTGATTAAAGATGAAGCCTTGATGAAGATCAACCTACCTTAGATCTAGTCATGTTCATTTTTATTTGAGTCTTGTGTAGATCCAATGTATTTGTGTATACTTAGATTAGTTGTGTTAATCTAATGTATTTGTGAATACTTGGATTAGTCTTGTGTAAATCCATTGTATATGTGTATACTTGGATTTGTCTTGTGTGAATCTAAGTTACATGTGTATACTTGGATATGTTTTATTGAGTTATAAGTGTTGTGTGTTAGTTCTCACTAAACTATAAAGTGATTTGTGTATGTGTCTTGTAAGTTATCACTTAGCTTCAAAATGAAGAGTTGTGAAGATTGGTTCTAGCTTTGGATTAGAACTCGACATCTAGCCTTGTGTCGAAAAAGAAGATGGACAGTGAAGATTGGTTCTAGCTTCGTTCTAGCTTTCTATTAGAACTCGACATCTAGCCTTGTGTCGGAAAATGGTGAAGTAGGCGACGTGTGTAGATTGCTCCTAGCTAAGATTAGGTCTCGACATTTAGCTTAGTGTCGGAAAATAATGTAAGCAACGTTGTAAGGTTTTCTCCTCCAAGAAGGGAGCTTGTGGATATAGTGGAAATATCGAGTAAGGTGTACTCGAGGAGTGGATTAGGAACGAAGATAGAGCTTTGTTGTCGAACCACTATAAATCTTGGTGTCTCCCTATTAGGTTGCTTCTTTCATTACTCTTTACTTACTTACATTATTACATTGCATACAACTACCACTTGTCATTGTTAATGTATTAGAATTGAACCTAATCATTATGAAACTAGCTTTCAAGTAAAAAGTAGTTTTGGGACAAACCTAATTGAAAGGAATTTTAATTAGGAACCAAAGAAAAACTATTCAACCTCCCCCCGCTTCTAGTTTCTACAATTGGAATCAGAGATATGGTCACTCAAAATATTTGAAGCATATTGTGATTTAAAGGTTGGATCGATTCATAGTCTCCTCAAATTATAATGATTTGTTATACTAAAGTTTCTCTTTGGTCAAAACTATTTTTCATTGAAAATAGGCCTTTTAATTGGTAATATAGCATATCATCTAGATTAGTAGTATTTATACATTTTAGATTTACTCTTGAAATGTTTCTACTAGTTTGTATCTTGCTATGTGTAGGTACTCATGAAGACTAATCATTTAATTGATTATGGATTGAGTTGCTTACACTTGTAGAAGACTCATCTCCTTTTATTTCCAACATATTTGGATGATGATGTCAAGATGGATGAGAGTGATACTAGTCCTTGAAGACTTAGTAGTCACTTTAGTCAAGTTTGGGCATTACATTGGTTCTTAGAAGACTTGGAATACATTTTGCGGCTAAGGTACGCTTTCGTCCTTCCACACGCCCTATTGATCATTTTTATGATCATTACTTGACTATGTGCTTGTTCTTGGCATCCTTGCCTTGACATTTGTTTGAGGTATGTGATTCTATTCTTATACCCTTTCAAACCTTCATTGCTTGGATACTTGACTCACTTAGGAGATGTAGAGTGAGTTAGTAGTAGCTTAAAGTATCAAACATAATTTCCATGGTTTGCACTCATATGGTTAGTAGGCCTATATCATGTGTAATATGTACAATTGAGCTCATCCCTATGATGATTAATTAATCCCTTGAGATACTAAACTACTCCATAAGTTGTAGTTAGGATATTACACATTTGGGATTGAAATATTCCAAGGATATTGTTATTGCAACCCCTAGCAATAATATTTGTCCGATCATGTGGGAGAACAAAACGAATATATACTCTTGCTCATATGTTGAAATAGTTTAAGACAAATACTTGAAAGTGATCTTATACTATTTTTCAAAATTGCTTGGTATGGTTCATTACCAAAGTCGTTTAGACTTTCGCCGGAAAGGCATGTCTTAAACCACTATAGATGACACAAGCTCTTCGTTTCTACAACTTAAAGATTGTAACTAGTCTCTTGAGCATTGAACTTAGCCTTCATTCCCCTTGGTTTCTCTTATCTTTTTTTCTTTCTTACGACTAGTCGTTTTTCCGTATCAGTCTTTTTCGGTTTCAATTTTAACACATAATCCTTCATTAAGGCATTATAACCTAGTATTGAAGTGGTCCAATGATTTCCAAAAGGCTTGAGATATATTTTAAGTATTTTAGAAAAAGTTGGTTTTGAAAATTTCATTGATTTTCATGGTTTTAACTGCCCATTGTAGGCGGTTCCTTAATTGTCATGGCTCAACGCGCGGTTCCATATCAACAAGGAACCGCGGCCAACTAAGTGACTAAAATAATCTTGTTTTTATTAAAAATCATTTTTCAAACAAAACCCACTCCTTTTTCTCCATAGGCGACATGCTCTTCATAAAAACCACCATTGTTGTTTCAAAAAGCTTCAATCATTCAAGATTAATTGATTCATAGACTTGGGGGTTTCACTCATCCCTTTTCCAACATCAATTAATTGTAAGTATCTTCATTCAATTTCAATCAATTTGTTCTAGGGTTCTTAATTTCATAATTGGGGATTTGTAAAATTAAGATTGAATTGGAACCTAACTAGGAATGTGGGTTGACATAGTTATAATGCTATGATTCTTTTGGTTTGAATTCATTACGATCTCATTAAAACCCACTTGTAGAACAATCCGAATTTTGACTAAATTATTTTGGTTAAATGATGGAATTGATATGAACCTATGAACATGCTGATAATTGCATTGTTAATTCTTACCTAAATTTTGAAAAAACCAATGTTCAAAGTTCATGCTTGATTTTTCATAATTCATATGTACTAATCAAGGATGAATTTGGCACATTGTAAACATAAGAATGATAAGGATTAATCCTTTTGTTTGTCAAGCAATTGAGTAAACACATTCTCGTGATTTTAGTTCTTGTTCATTATATAACATATGAGTGATTGGAACATTATTTTTGTGTTGTATATAGGTACTTAATCATGCCTTTAGAAACTCGAAAAGATCATGAGAAAACTAAGAGATACATGCCTAACCTTGCCGGATTTTGTCCTTCGGTAACTCTTGCTGATACCTTTCGATCTCTTCAAAATCGTTGTTTCCATGAGGGTGGACTTGTTCATGAGGATATTGAGGATTATGACAACATCAAATTTATGTTTAGTCAAATTGATTTTCATTGTTTATTAGAAATTGATGAAGTCATTTATCCTTACTTCTTCTTGGAGTTCTTTAGCACATATTCCCTTTTCTTCAATGACAATGGAATATTTGTTAAGTTCATCATCAATGGCAAGCTCATCCAATACTCTGTCGAGGGATTTGGCGAGGCACTTGGTGTGCCATATGTTGGTCAATTTCGATTCACGGATTCGTGGAGAATTGATGCTTTAAATGAGCGTGTCGACAACCATCCATATGACACCGATGTGTCGGACCTTGACCTCATCCTTGAAGTCATCACCAAAGGACGTGGAAGATCTGTTGTACGAAGTATCCATTATGCCAAGCGAACTTTAAATTGCTATGAGATACTCGTTAGTGACCTTAATGAGTGTATGGTTCGTTAGGCCAACATTCTTAGGGAAAATGTGTTTTGCCTTGGTGGAAACCAGGATCATATCCCGGTGTATATGGCACATATGATATATTACATATTTACCGACACCAAGTACAATTTTGCATATTATATCGCTCGACGGATCAACTATGCTCTTTCTAGGCCAACCACAAACCATCCCTATGCCATGCTCCTCACTCGCTTTTTTAAAAGGGTTGGTCGAGACTTCCCCAAACTCGATCTCACTCGCTTTCAACCGGTCAACCGTGTGATGCTCCCTATTCAAAAGGTGCAACCACGTAGGCCTAGGAGTGATCGAGGGAAGAGAAGAAATGACCCTCAAGAGTCCGACAATGAGGACGTTCCAATGTCGCCAATTGATGGTGATGATGTAGGTACTAGTGCTCCCATTGGCTCTTCGAGTGACGCCACCCCATCCATGAACACTTTCATGGACGGGTTAGACCAAATTGTTCCTCCTCCTCACAATGCTACTAGTGATCTCCAAGAAAATTTCGAACTTGAGCACGTCTATCATTTAAATCTTCAAACTCGTGGTGAGTTGTATGATCATAAAGTGGAGTTAAGGTGTGCTTTCAAGAGCGTAGGGAAAATAATCAAGAACTTTGGCAAGAAAAAGAAGTGATGATCAAGTGAGCTTATGGTTTTGATTCAAGGTTGTTGTAAGATATTGTAAATCTTGCCTATATTCTAGAGAGAGAAAGAGATAGAAAGATGGTGAGAACACGCACACTTAGAGAGAGAAAGTATGAATAAAACACACTTTAACTATGTGAAAAACAATGTGAGCCACACCCTCTCCAACTAAGGACAGGGTTTATATACCCAAGCTCATGAGATGGGCTTGGGCTTACAATGGGTCGTCGGCCTACACAAGTTGTTGGCTTGGCTTGGCCTTGTTTGTTTAATATTATGATAACTAAACTACGAGCTACTACTTAGACTATTGTTGGAGTGACCGATCCTTTCTAATACGTAAAACATATTTCCAACAATCTCCCTCAAAGGGTGGTTACTTCAAACAATGGCGTTACCCGACTTACAATAATAAAATAAACCTAACATACTATGTTTGTCTTGAGCTCGTAGTCTCCGTCTTTCTTTTCTTTTTCTTTTCTGGTGAACATGTTGATGGGATCTTTGATATAAATCTTGAACATTAATCTCTTGCCTTGATCTTGTGCATCCATCACTTGTGATATTGGCCTCCTCGTGACATCATGTCCCACATACTTATACCTTCCTAATTCTTGAATGCTTCAGAGTTCGATACAACGGAAGACTTGACTTTTAGGCTTTCTTGAATTAGATGAAGTATTAAGTGCATAAAGTATAAGCATGCGGGGACGACTTCTTCTTGGATTCCGCAACGCCACCGTCTTCAAATGTATTAACATAAGTAGACACGAACGAGATGGCTTTGAACATTTCCTTCTAATTCGGTAGCATTTTACCTCCGGTCGGTGAAGACCGTTGGATGATATTAAATATCGTACTTGTGGCAGGTATATTTAATTAAAATTCTCATTGACAAGATTTCGCGGGTAAACCTGTTCTCTTTACTCGACCGTCCAAAGCTGACTGCGAACGTAAAGAGTGAATCATTTGGATAAAATTATCCGCATGATTGAAGCCGTCAATTCCGATTCTTGAAACAAGTTTAATTCATTAAAGAATCGCACCATCGTTGATTTCCAGTTTTCACGAGCTTGATTCAAATTGAATCTTGCAAGTTACCTACCAAGTGTTGTTTAAGTTAACACTTGAAGGATTTCCACTCATCACTGTGAACACTAAGGTGTCACCCTGAGTGTTCTGGTAAGATCACTAAGATATTGCGTAGAGGCCTAGAACGTGTTTAAATTCAATTAAGAATTAAACAACTGTTGCTTTCCAGTTATCACAAGTTTGATTCATAAAGAATCGCACAAGTCCCCTACCATGAGCTTTTTAATGTTCGCTCAAGAAGGATTTCCATCTTCATTGTAAATACTTGCGTATTACTCGGATGTTCAGGCAAGATCAAGAAGATTTTGCGTAGGACTCTAAATATCTTTCTTACTTTTCAGAGTGTGTGAAGAAGCAAGTAAATATGGAAATGTGTCCTAATGAGACTATTGATGATCTCAAATGGCTCTAGACTCGATATTGCATTTTGGATTTTAGTGATCGGAGACTGGAGAGGAGTGCCACCATTTCAATACCAATTTATTCGGAGTGAATAAATCAATAGATAATGCGTTGTCTCCGTGTGATTAAAACAAATACCTTTTGAGAGATATCTGAGTTAGCTGGGATGGGTTGTGCATTGCATCACTGGGTCCATGATGTCTATCTTCAATATCAAGCATCATTAAAAATGATCTCAATAGCATATGTGTTGACCCGGTTTCTGCCTAAGTTGTAAGGAGGGCTTCTTTCTTTAGACCCTTTATCTTTACAATTCTTTTTCATTCTTCAACCCCTTCAATGCTTACCAACACGTCATAACTAGCACCTTGTTGTGATTGTTCCATTGCTAACTTAAGTACTTTGTCGACATTCATCTACGTTCATAATCTTTCTCCATCTTTCCTAAGGACTACTATTTCTAGCTATGGAATGTCCTTGGGAAGATTCCTTCGGTTCTATAAGAATCATTGGACTTTAACCTATCCTACCATCCTTATGTCACCTCAATCTTCACCGTCGTGAATAGAGATGTTTTGGGTAAGTGTATGTCACCATGAAATCCATTTTGATATCCAAATCCATTTTGATATGCAAATCCATTTTTCTCCCCCTTAACATATGCCACGATATTCGAAAACATTTCGCACATGTCGGGATGAGACAACACATTAAGTAAAACCATTTGTGATTAATCATTTCCCATATTAAATCACATTTTCTCCCCCATATTAAAAATATTAACCCAACCGATACTTTTGATATCAATTGATTTAATGAAGTTCTAACAAAGTTTTTGGGAAGAAAAATGCAAGTCCGTTTTATCTTCATGATACCAATTTGTGAGATATGATATCGATTTGAAAAATGATCACATATTCATCATATTAGAATAAATTAACAAGGTTGGACCTAATTGATGAGAACATCATATGATAAGATCAAATGGTTCTTGTCGATAAATGTTGGTCTCCTTGTCACGTCTGAAGTCATCTCTTGACACCACATGTACGATTGGTATTGTTGTCTCGACACCAGTTTGTGAACTTGGCAATTTCGGCATCGAAGATTCTAAATGATGGACAATTTCTCCCCCTCAATTGTTGACCCGTGTTCTATTGAAAGAGATTTAGTCATCGTTTGAGTAGTCACAACGTCGAGTATGTAGATACTAATTGTAGATTGCTATGATAGTAGAGATGATAACTTCATAAAAACAATATTTCTCTTGTTTTAACAAATAAATGCACTGATGCGTACATATATCCGTGTTAGATTGTGTTATAACGTAAACACAATCCCTTACATGTTTATAAAGTAAACCATGCCCGAGAAAATTAATTCTCGTTGTGAGCCAAAGCTTTCATAAGAAATACTTGACTATATATGAAAAACGGGTTTTAGTCTGAAATAACTACAAGCCACATAGGCATGTTTTATGAAATATTTACAACTTTTGTACGAACTCTATTTATGGCGCCGTGTCCATATTAATCAACATTTCTAAGGCCGTAATATTATCGTCCCAAAAGAAATGCCTTTGAAAAATAAAGTAAAATATTATTGGATTTTTCTAAATTTTTCAATTTTTATGGTTTTTATATGGTTTTATATTTTTGTATTTTGCTTTTGTGGATAAAAATATAAACAATATATACAAATGATCACCAAGGATACGGAGCATAGTTTACCACCACTATTCTTTCACTTCATCTGCCAATTCCTTTAGAGTTTCAGGCAAGAAATTTCTCAAACCTAGCTTGTCGGCCAAAAATTCCATTTGAGCGCGATCTAAAGCCTTCGTGAAAATATCCACCAATTGATAATCAGATCGGAGAAAGTAAAGCTCAATCACTCCATTTTCCACTTGCTCCTTGATAAAGTGGTAGCGAATGTCAATATGCTTCGACCGGGAGAATTGAACATTGTTGCAGCATAAGGCAATTGCACTTTTGTTGTCACAGTACATCAGAATTTTGTTGAAACCTAGACCATAGTCGGTTAATTGCGATCTCATCCAAAGAATTTGAGCACAGCAACCGGACATAGCTATGTATTCTGCCTCCGTACTTGAAATTGCAGCGCTTTTCTGCCTTTTCGATGCCCAACTGATTAGTCGATCTCCTAGTAGTTGCAAAGTTCCACTTGTGCTACGCCTGGTATCTTGACATCCCGTGTGGTCTGAATCTGCATATGCCATTAGTGCAATCGAAGAGTCCTTCGAATACCAAAGTCCCCGATTAATGGTTCCTTTAATATATCGAAAGATCCGTTTAACAGTAGCTAAGTGTAACTCAGTAGGCATAGTTTGATACCGAGCACACATACATATGGCAAATTGAAGATCAGGTCGAGTAGCTGTGATATACAGAAGGGTACCGATCCTTCCACGATAAAGTGTCGGATCAACGACAATCCCATGTAGATCTACATCTAGCTTAGTTTGTTCCACCATTGGAGTAACCACGGGGTCACAAGATTCCATATTATATTTCTTAAGTGATTCAAGGGCATACTTGGATTGATTGATAAAGATGCCTCTAGGACTCTAAGATATCTGAAGTCCTAAGAAAAATGATACCTTGCCCATCATTGACATCTTAAACTTGGAAGACATGAGTGTCCCAAACTCATCCGATAAGGTTTAGGTCGAGGCAGCAAATATAATATCATCAACATATATTTGTACCATAATCATATCTTTACCTTGTTTCTGAATGAACAGCGTGGGATCCACCTTGCCTTTAGCGAAGCCTTGCATAATGAGAAATTGTGACAATAGATCATACCACGCGCGTCGAGCTTGCTTCAACCCATAAAGAGCCTTCTTAAGCTTGTACACGTGATTAGGATATTTATAGTTCACAAAACCATCCGGCTGTTGAACATAGACCTCTTCCTTGATTTCACCATTGAGAAATGTCGTCTTCATATCCATCTGATAGACGATCATATTCATGTGGGCTGCATAAGCGAGGAATAGTCTAATAGCTTCTAAACGGGCAACCGGTGCAAAGGATTCCATAAAGTCGATGCCCAATAAATGCTTGTATCCACGAGCTACTAGTCGAGCCTTGTTCTTCAATATTCTGCCTAACTCATCGAGTTTCACCTTGTAAACCCATTTCAAAGTGAGTAAATAATACAAGAGATTTTGTATGTAAAAATTTATCGTCTCGTCTCGATTCGAATTGACAATGGTTAATCGTGCGACTCAGTCGTTCTTGGTAAAAGGAAAGAAAAATGATTATCTATTTTAAAATAAAAGTGAAAATGTCATTGAGTAACTAAGTAAAAATAAAAGCTTGAAAAATTAAAACTAAAAATAAAGACTTTAAAATAAATTAAGTAAAGGATTAAACTTGATAAAAAGTAAATTCGAAAAATTAAAACTTTTATAAAAATGTAAACTTAATTTAAACTAAGATAAAACAATTCAAAATTAAACTAAGACAAAGTGTTTAAAAATAAGTCTAAGAAAAATGGCGGGAAAAGTAAAATTCAAAAACAATACTGGAAACTGAATCAAGTTCTAATCCGGAATATGAAA
Source organism: Glebionis coronaria (assembly GCA_025667525.1). Classification (NCBI taxonomy): domain Eukaryota; kingdom Viridiplantae; phylum Streptophyta; class Magnoliopsida; order Asterales; family Asteraceae; genus Glebionis; species Glebionis coronaria. The sequence continues at coordinate 511,881,926 of CM046879.1, read as the reverse complement.
ATAAGTCCTAATCCGGAATCCGTAATATTGTCACTATCAGGAATCCAAATTTTCTTAACTATCCGGAATGTGTGTGCTTTACACTATCCGGAATCTATGTTGTAGTTGCTATTCGGAATAATAAGAAACCCAACTATCCGGAATCCATGATCTTGCTGTTATCCAGAATTAGTGTTGTGCCTCTTATCCGGAATCCAACTCCTAGCACTTATCCGGAATCCAACTCCTAGCACTTATCCGAAATATGGTTCTTAGAGGTCTTATCCGGAATGTAGGCTAATGGTTCTTATCCGGAATCCCAAGATACCACTTATCCGGAATGTCAAAAAGTCACCAATCCGGAATATTACTTACCTTGATTATCCGGAATGTGGGAAATTACTAGCTATTCGGGATAATGAATTACTACTACTATTCGGAATGTTAGGGTTTTGGAATAACCCGGATAAGAAATATTTTTAAGCAAAATGAAAATAAGCTAGAAAACTAATAAGAACTTACTTAAAACTTTAACCAAATCAATCTTAAGAAAAACTAAATAAGCCAAAATTTAAAAACTTTTAAAAACACTAAATATTAAAACTATTTAAAAATAACTTTTTTATAAAAATAAACTAATAAGCACTTAAATAAAAATAAGAAAATAACAAAATAAGCACTAAACAATATAAGCTATAAAATTCAAACACAAAAAGATCAATAAGCACAATCAAACACAAACATCAATCAATCAAAGAACATGATTAACAAACTACATAATTATCAAAATTAAAAAAGATTAAAAAGATTAAGAAAGGTAGAATGAGAATGATTAATTAAAAAAGCTTGAAATTAAGATGATTAAAGATTCAAATTACAAGATTAATGAAAAAAACTTGAAAAAAATTAAGAAAAGTTAGAGAGAGAAAGTATATTAAGCTACTCCTAAAAACTACTAATTAATTCCTTATTAACTAACACCCTTTAATGAAGTGTTTCAAGACTATATATAGGAGGAGGAAAATATGTTGGTGCTTTCTTCTTTCTTTCTTCTTGTCTCGACTCGATTTAAATTCTTTGTCTTTCTCGACGTCGTCTTGGGATTTGTCGATATAAATTTAACTCGTCTTATAATTTTCTTCATTTATTAGACTTGAGTTCTTCGACTTCATTAAACTTCCGTCTTTAAACTTTTTCTTTGATAAATCTTCAGAATATGCCTTGGACTTCCGTTCTTTTTGCACTCTCGATCTTTTGACTTCGTCTTTTCTAGTTTTCTTCAAAAAAAGCCCGTGAAAGCCCGTGTTTTCTTCCCTTTTCACATTTTGGTCCTAAATCACAACAAAAACATAAACCACACAAAATTCCGACATTTACGACATAAAATACACGTTTTGGCTTGGTTATTATTATAGTTTAGTGGTAAAAGGATGGGTGTTTTCACACCTATCAAATCCCCTACACTTGACCATTGCAATGCCCTCATGCAATGCATTAATTACAAAGCAAGTTTTACATTTTCCATCATAATCAATCTACCTTGGCCTTTATTAAACACAAGACATTAAGTAAACTTAAGGAAATAGAAAATTGCAAAATATTTAAAGGAAGAAAACAAGGAAAGAGATCAAAGACTTACATTGGGGTTTTGGTAGTAATGAATGTTTATCACCCTCAAGTTTCATGTTCCCCATACCAAGCTTAAAAACGAGATCATTGTTATTATAAGTTAGAAAACTAACACAAATTCATGTGGCCCAATTATTCACTTAGACTCCCTTATTTCTAGGTGTATCTCTTATATTTTATTGTTGTCTTGAATGATCACGAGGATGCATTGTTGACTTATTTCAATAGTTTATTTAGGCCGAAAATAAAGTAGGACGATTTAATCAATATTTAGTTAAAGGACAAAATTTATAAAACTGCTTCTCGGGACCTCATAAAATTCATATCTTGGCATAACTTGCTTCACGATTTGAGACCTTTCTCGGATCGATATTGACTTCATACTTCAAATCTTGAGAGACGTTCATGAAATAATGGTCTTCTCTTCATAATAGGAATTTCTTCACTTGAACTTTTTGAGAGATTCTTCATATTTGGACCACGACTTTTATTTTTCTCCAATCTTTATTTGGGATTTTGATATACAACGATCCGCCTCCTTTTAGGACTTGGATCTATTCATCCTCATACCTTGTTAGGGCCTTTTGGATAGATTTCTCCATGATCTTTACGGGAGTATTTGCTTTTCGTCGTGTGTCTCGATCCTTCATATTGATTTTTGATAAATGATTCTTCACATCACTTTTGGATCTTTAGCAACAAATTGTAGCCCTCATGCCTTGTTAGGGCCTTTTCGGACTCGCCAATCTTCGCATCCCGCTTTAATAAGTTATGCATTGGCTATGAACTCTAATTAATACCGGGAAACTTTTAAACGGTCTTATGTTAGAAGCTAAGTAACTTTTCAAATCGTACAACCTTACTTATTGCAATTAAATTTATTAACAAGCGATGGGAGAAAAAGCTCATAATTAACTCACATAAATTCATGAAAGAATACCAAACTTATAATTGACTCTATCATCTCTCGTTCTCCACAATTTAAAATTTCAAGGAATGAGACTCGTGGATGCTTAGCCAATTAAATCAAAGTTTTGGGTTTTCAAGTCATCTATAGGATCTTGCATGTTCTTAGACTTTCTCAAGTTTAGAATTTGCATTTTAAAGTTCCCTTGATAAACGACTTTCTAGGATCAATTATAGGAACTTGCGAAAAGTTCTTGTTCTTAGCCCGTAAGAGTTAAGACTTTCGCGTTTTAAAGTTCCCTATATAAAAGCCTAGCAAAACTTGACTTAAACACGTTAAGGATACTAGCTAGAGTAAACTTAGATAAGTGAACTCGGGTTGAGTCAAAAGATTCACAACATTTTAAAAATTAAAACCACTTTATTAAAAATTTATTCTAGCAAAGAAAGTAAATAACGATAACAAAGGAAATACTACTGTACTACTAGGCCAAAATAGATCAAAAATTTTGAAAAATATCAAAAAAATCAAGTTTTCGGTTAAAATAAGGACAAATACAAGGAAAAGCCCACTTAACTTCGATAGAAGTCCCCCTACAATTAATATAAACATTGTCCTCAATGTTTAAGCATGTGGAAGTAACCTCCCCTACACTTAGGACATTGTGCACGTTGTTTAAATCTTGCTAAGTAAGAGACAACTAAAGTGATTCCTATTTCAATCATAAGTGATAAAATAATGAATCAAAAGAGTTTAGGATAGAATCGGGAAGACGGGAATACGAAATCACGGGTCGTCAAAAGTCATCAAGAATGGATCTTTGAAAGCTCGAATTCGTACATATGATTAGAAAGAAGACAACAAACACATACTAGGGTCTCCCCCACACTTATTATAAAAACAGAATAAAAAGATAGATACTGCGGGTTGCCTCCCGAGAAGCGTTTGTTTTTGTTCACCGAGTCGTGAGCCTGACTCGACCTTGATTAGCATGGTAATAACCTTGAAGAACATCTACCGGGATCAAATACATGGTTTTCATCCATCAAGTAGCACAAGCTGAAGGCGAACAAGGCAAGCCAAAGATGAGTAGGCAAGGTTCCCTTAAGCAGTTTTTGAGCACGGTGGGAGAAAGTATGATGAAGTGCAAGCATATCTCCATAAGTTCGAAAAATCTTTCCTTTTATTTCATCAGATGGATACTGATATGGCTTAAAAATTTCAATACCGGGATCAAACACCTTTTCCTTTAGGGGAAAATAACACTCAGGCTCAGTAGACCTTGAATAAGATCCGCTCATAAATCGCACAATCTCATCCTCAGAAGGTGGATAAAGAGGTGTCAAGACATAGGTACTACGGATATCAGTGTCGTCCGACTTCTTCTCCTTAGAAACGGGTTTCTTAATATCCGAAGGAGGATAAAGACCATAATCAAAGTCCAAAAGTGGATAATCATTCTCATTGGGGAAGTAAGTATTGAGAAAAGCAGCAAAATCTTCCTCAAATGAGTAATTATCCAAAGTATCAAGAGTGTTTGGTGGAGGATATCCATCAAAAGTAGGAGTAAGGTCATCATGTGAAGAATCACTCAAAAGAGTATCAACATCATCATAAGTTGGCATGTCTTTATACTCTGAAACAAAATCATCAGAATCATCCATATCAGAACTAGAATCATCATCATAGTCATCATAGATTGGTGGAGACTCATAAATTGGTGAGGGATCTAAATTAGAGAGAGAATCATCAGAATCATCCACATTGTCTTGGAAAAGTGGATTATCATAGCAAGACTCGAAAAGAGGATTATCATATACAACAAAATCATCAAGATTTATACTCTCCAAAGTAGTAGTAAGCTCTTCTTGAAGCACATTAATCATTTTCACTGATTCTTTTCCATTTGGTTTACTTGTAATTTTCCCCATCTTAAAGACTTGTGCATCATTCCCGACCCTTAGAATCAGTTCACCTTTGGCAACATCGATTAAAGTTTTTCCAGTTCGTAAGAATGGTCGTCCAAGTATTAATGGAATACGAGGGTCAATTTCATAATCAACAACAACAAAATCGACCGGAAAAGTGAAGGTACCAACTTTAATAAAGACATCTTCGGCAATACCAACGGGGTAAGCGAGAGTTCGATTTGCTAGCTCAAGAGTCATCTTTGTTGGAGTAAGGTTGGGTAATGATAGGTTTTTCTAAACACTTAAAGGCATCAGATTAATACTTGCCTCGAGATCGGCTAAGGCAGTAAATTCTTCAACTTTGTTAAAAATGCAAGGCAACACGAAACGACTGGGATCTCCAAGTTTTTCCAGAAGTTCTTTAAGAATGACTGCAGAACAGTTTTCATTTAAGCGTGTGTTGACAAACTCAACCATCTTTTCCTTCTTGTTAAGCAATTCCTTGAATGCTTTGACGAATTTTGGCATTTGGACAAGTGCTTCAACAAGGCTAATGTTGAAATTCATTTGAGAGATCATCTTCAAATAGGAAGTAATTTGAGAATCCTCTTTAGTAAGCAATTTGCACTTGTCTAACCGAGAAGGATAAGGGATGTTAGGTTTAGGTGGTGTAGGTGTGGAAGGTGAAGGTTGTAAAACCTCTGATTTTACCTTATTGACTTTGTCAACTGTTGTACTCTTTATTTTTGAAATCTATATAATTTCACTTTTATATGACTTATTATTAATCATATACCCTTGTCATACTATCTTTCATATTTATTTTTACATTTATATGGACCTTTAGTCATTATTGACTACTCTGGTAACTGACTGGCCACTTAAATGAATAGAGGACTCATCACCTCAGTACACATTTTGAGATAAACTGTAACTTTACTTAATTAAATTATTAAGTACTTGAACTTATTTTTATATGTATATATTTACATATATTTCATACTATGAATAAACACCTAACACTTTAAAACAATGTAAATTATTTTAAATTGTCATTTATTTACTTTATTTAAGTAAAATATTTATAATGATGTATTCATTATATACTTTCACTAAATTACCTAATGTTTAACTAAAATACCTATAAACTTAACAAATGCATACAATATCATACAAGGACCATTATTTTCATTCAACACTTGATACAAAATTAACACATCCACTAATACACTATACCTTACACTTTTTCTTACACACTTCACTTTCCTTACACATACCATACTATGCTATACTTACAACATAATTTTCACCCAAATGTATATATATATATAGCCGAATATATGTGTGCATGCACTTCCATGATTACTTACAAGCTTACAAGTGAACCATCAAGTCAATTGACTTACTAGTCTACCATACTCATCTTACCTATCACCATACACAAACACTATTGAATGACAACCTTGTCCCCCTTGACTTTGTAGCACACAGTTGGAACAAAAAATGGGAAGGAAAGGAGTCTCTATTTTGAGCATGTGGGGGAAAATAACTAACATATCTAGCAACCAAATCCAACATATCTAACCAAGATACCTTTAAGATTAATAGTACTACATAGATATCTTTGGATCCTCTCTCTTTCCTCTTATAGCCGAGACATACACCAACACAAACCATTTGAAAACCAATCACATCTCACTCTCTCTCTAAGAATACACGGCTACAAACTTTCCTCTATAACCAAGATCTTCAAGCTCATTAACTAAGTCTCTTCCATCTTGAATGCTAATCATTGTCAACCTCTACAAGTATTTTGATCTTCAAAACAAGAAAAGGAGCCCTAGCTACCCTAGTGAAGCCCACGGCTACATATTTGGTTACAAGGATCTCCATTGTTGAAAACAAGCTCTCATCCCTACTCATCCTCCTATTCATTCCTAGATCTATCTAAACAAGTAAGTAACCTAAAACCTATCTTCAATATATTTATTTTTCATACACATAAACATACACTTGATTATCACTAGTAAAAACTTGATCTTAGAACAAAAACATAAAACCCTAAACCTAAATGGGTCATGGCTAAAAATGGTTTATGTGGTAAAATGATGTAAAATCTTGATAACCATCATGAACATAACCTTATGAACTTGTTAAACTAGAAAAACTATGAAAAACATAACCATGCATATACTGGACGTGGGGATTTAACCCTATGGTTCAATATTGGTTAATCTTGTAATGTTTAAACAAGCCTAGAAACATTAGATCTATATTACTAGTTGCCTTAGAATTATAAGCTCACTATTTTTGCCTTATAGGATTTAGCTTTTAAGCCCACTATAATAAGCTTGCCTAAATAAACTTCATTATTACTAAATAATGTTTTTATAAAACTTTTGGTGTCAAAATTATAACTTTATAAAGTTTCGGGTTAAAAACATAGATCTATAAATACTTTGGACTAAAATGATAGAACTATGAAGTTTTGGGTTAAAATGGTAAATGCATAATGTTTCGGATTAAAAATAGTGAAAATAATACTTTCGGGTTAAATTTGTAATTTTATTAAGTTTAGGGATCTAAATGAACAAGTATAGAAACTCATATTTTCAAAATATAAGCATAAGGGTTGATTTGGTAAAATGCTAAGAGTTGAGGGTAGTGTTTTGACACTATCTGAAACTCCAAATTTAACACAAGGACTTAATTAGAATTGTTAACATGTTAGGGTAATTTGTTTAACTTAGTAAGAACCTAGGGACCCCATTTTACCTTTGCTGAAACTAAATAGAAGCCCTAGGGACCTATTTTGCCAACCTAGTAAACTTTTATAAACCATAGATAAACCCTAGGGGTTGTTTTGGCATAAGCCGAAAGTTAATGGAGCCCTAGGGGGCATTTTTGTAACTTGTTTTAAACCTAAAATAAGCCGGATATTAGGAGGACTAAAATTGACATTTTATGAAACTGTTACAAACCCTAGTTACACGTAGGGACCAATGTTGTAATTACTAGAAATATTTAGAAACCCTAGGGGTATGAAGGTAAATAAAACACGGGTAATTATACAAGTAGAAGGACTAAAATGTAATTTATACAAAGTATAACAAACCCTAAATTTACTATATATTTATACCCGATATTTAAAACATAAAACTTAAATAAACATAACATTCGTTACTTTTCCAAACTTATAATTTAATAGTTATAAACACTAAGAGAACGTGGAAATTAATTAAAATGTTATACATTTTATAAACCCTATTTATATATATGATATAAATTAAATATGATTAACTTATAAAAATAAATAAATTAATTATATTTATTTCCTTTCACTTTAAATATATATAAAACTTCCTTTTATAAATATTTAAATTATTTTATAAACAACACAAGTACAAGAAGACTAATTAAACAGATTAATTTATTTAATAATATTATTTATTTTATACTTAAAATAAATACTATTATAACTTGTACAACGATGAACTAAAATAGAGATATCGTAATAAAATGCTTAAAACCAGTATAAGCATGCAATGACTTGTTCTGAAACTATTATGCATTATGTTATGCATTTACTAAGACCTTATAATTATTTAGGTCGTTGACTGTATCGTGAGCAACATACCAGATTTACTTGTGACTATTTGTTGTACTATTGAGGTGAGTTCATGGCCCCACTTTATATATTGACAAACTTTTAAACCTTTTTAATAGGGAAGAAAGCATGCAACATATTTTATTTTATGCACATAAATTGAACTGTGAAACCTTTGATTATATTTGCCTATTGTAGATGAACCCGCATGAACCGTGCATCTGAAACTGTTAGAATTATTGAATTACCTGAATGTTATAAATAGATCTATTTGGGATTGACCATCCCCATCTGGGTGAGTCATGCTCACTGTACCTAGGCCAGGACAACAGATGTTTCACATGTCAGCACTTATTATTTTTGGATGCCTTTTTATAAGGCGAAGGGTCCTTATTTATTAAGGAGTTAACTGTCAAGTCTCAGTTTCAGGCAATATTGGAATGTAATTACCTTTTAGTATTGGTGTTTTGTGCATTACTACGACAATGTATGTTTATTGTCCAAACTTATTTTATTAAACCTGTGAATTCACCAACTTTATGTTGACTTTCTAAGCATGATTTCTCAGGAAACTGAAACAGGTATTGGTGTGCATGGAGTCAAGCAGCATGATAGGCTGCATTTATAGAGCTCATCTGGAGTTTTATAAACTGGGAAATAATTCAAACTGTTGAACAATGTTTAAGACAATTTTAATAATATTTGCACTTTTATCCATGTAATAAATATAATGATAATCTTTTATCTGCTGCTCTATACGCTATCTGCTGTTGATCCACCTACGTGACACCCAAATATTATTTCCGCTACATTTGACTCAATTTGGGGGTGTCACAGAATGGTATCAGAGAGATAGTTATAGAGAACCAGAACAAAATTTAAATAAATATAAAAACAAAACTTTTATATAAACTGGACTATAACTGCTTTAAAAATCTTTTGGGATTTTCGAGACTAGAATAGTTAAGTATATAGAGTGTAGAGCATACATTCTTACGTGGCTATCTATGCATTGATTATTAACATCCGGTTAATTAATCTCATAAGTATTAACGTAACCTTTAACATCGTCATGTTAAATGGCACTATTATATAATTTAATCATTATTTCCCCAAAACTTTTAACTTGAGTAAGTTTATACTTATGTCAATTAAAACGATATTATTTTCAGATTACTATGGCATCACCTACTGATACTCCTGCTGCCGTATCACCGACATCCGTCTTGCATGGATGGATATCCGCCAACTACACAGACGACAATCACGCTTCTGGTGACACCACTCTCGTTGCTGCCCTCATTGCTACTCCACCTGTTTCACCTATTTACCCCGCTGGGGAAGAGGTTCAGCCGACTGCTGCCTTAGTAACCTTACCACCAGTTTCTTCTACGGGACTACGCACCCGAGTATCTGCCGCCTCATAAGAGGAGGTATGAGGTACCTGTCGACTCTACTTTTGAGGTCGGCGAGGGTTCGGGTACGAGGCTCGTGGATCCTGTCCAGGCCCAGATCACTGCATTGGCTGCACGCCAGGCACAGGACGTTGCAGAGATTCATACTCTGCTGGCCGATGGACAGATTAGACGCACTGCTCTGCTGTCGCGTCAGGACCTTCTATGCTGGACTGTTAGTGCTGAGGCACACGCTGCCCGTGGAGCATGGTCCACGACTTACCATTCTCTCCAGTGGTTGCTGGAGGAGAATGAGTTCCTCCGTGAGCAGATCTACCTACTGTAGAGTCAGCAGACTGAGACTCATACCGCTCTCATGACCATGGAGCAGACGCTTGCCATCTTCTTCAATCTCCAGGACGTCCGTCATCAGGGATTGACATCGGAGACCACTCATCTTTGGGGAGTTCAGCAGACCCTCAGAGACCAGTTCTTGGAGGCACTCCGACTCCTCAAGGAGACCCGAGAGGCCATGACTTCGATGCAGGATGCCATTCAGGCACCAGTCGTCTCATCATCACAGTCGTACCGGTCGTTTCTAAGGAGTCTGTTAGGCATGAGTAGACTAGGTGTACTAGATCTTTTGTACATCATGATAAGCTATTAGGGTTGCATCCCGGCTATCATGATATAGGACCTCATGTATTTGTACTTTCCTTTATCAGTTGTATCATTGTACTGTACTATTTAGATTAGGGATTCATACATGATGTACTTTGTATTATGTGTACCACCATCCCAGACAGGCGGTCTGTGCTCTGTCTTGGATTGGTTATGCAATTTGTACTGTATTCCTATTCTAGACATATGACATGTACTCATTAGCTTTTGTTATATCCTGTACTGTGTTATATTATGAACTTTAAACAGGTTATCCAATTTGTTGTAAAGGCTATGCATGAATTTCTTTTCGTGTATTTATATAAAACTGTGCTAACACCTTAAACTAATGATTTCATTTTTGTGTATAATTATAGAAAATGGTAATCACTAGAACGAAACCCAACAATGCCGACATTGCTGCCCAACTAAGGGAAATGATTGATCAAGGCATCGCAACTGCGATGGCCGCCAGCAGAAATGTGGACGATAGTCAAAACTCCAACAACCGCCGGAATAATCAGACCACCAGGGGTTGCTCTTACCCCGACTTCTTGAAATGTAAGCCATCCTGCTACAAGGGCAAAGAAGGAGTGGTGGAACTGATGCAGTGGTTTGAAAGGATAGAGATGGTGTTCCACATCAGCGACTGTGCAGAAGAGAACAAAGTAAAGTTTTCCACCTGCACCTTACTTGAGAGTGCTCTTACTTGGTGACACTCGGTAGTTGCTACTCTTGGACACGACGCTGCCTATGCTCTCAACTGGACTGAACTGAAGGAGAGAATGACAGAGAAATACTGTCCAAGGGGAGAAATGAAGAAACTTGAAATCGAATTATGGGATATCAGATGCAGGAACAATGACATCACTACATACAACCAATGATTCCAAGAGTCGACTCTAATTTGTACCAGAATGTTCGTGGAGGAGGAAGATAAGATTGAAAAGTATGTTGGTGGACTCCCAGACGCCATTCATGACAACGTACTCGCATATCGACCTACTACTATCGAGAATGCCATCGAGTTCGCTACTGAATTGATCAACAAAAGAGTATGTACCATATCCGAGAGGCAAACTGACAACAAGCGAAAGGCAGATGAATATTTCCGTAGTCAGCACCAGCAGCATCCTAAAAAGCAAAATGCTGGGCAAGTTTACAGTGCTACCACTGCAGGGACTAAGTAGTATGTGGGTGCAAAACCTTTGTGCTCCAAGTGAAACTATCATCATACTGTTGATAGCCCATGCCAGACCTGCTACAGATGTGGACAAGTGGGTCATTTTGCTAAAACTTGTCGAGTTAATGCTGTCACTCAGGCCCGACCCAATCAAAATACTGGGAACTACAACAACAGGGGCGGATACAATGCCCGTGGGAACGGGAACGGACAGCAGGGAAACCACAATGCTGCTGGAGGAAATAACAATGGACCCAAGAAGGGAGTTGTGTGCTATGAGTGTGGAGCACCAGGACACGTGAGACCAGGTTGTCCTAAGCAGGCCAACCAGAACAAGAACAGTGGAGGAGCTTCGTCAAGAGTGTACGTGGTCGGCAATACAAAATCCAACCCCGATTCAAATGTCGTTACTGGTACGTTCCTACTAAACAATCGTTATGCATCTGTTTTGTTTGATACTGGAGCAGACCGAAGTTTTATATGTACTGAATTTAGCCAAGTACTAGAAGTTGTTCCTACAACTTTAGATCACCATTACTCCGTAGAATTAGCTGACGGTAAGACTGTAGATGCTGACACTATCATTAGAGGCTGTACTCTAAATCTTTCCAAACATCCGTTCAGAATTGATCTTATTCCCGTAAAACTTGGTAGTTTTGATGTTATTATTGGTATGAACTGGTTAGCGAGATATCGCGCAGTCATTGTTTGTGATGAAAAACTATTCCGTATTCCATGGGGAAACGAAACTCTAATCATTCGAGGAGACGGTAACACCGACCTCAATGACACTAGACTTAGTGTTATCTCTTGTACTAAAGCTCAGAAATATTTGTTGAGAGGATGTCCTATCTTCTTGGCCCATATTTCTCAAACAGATGAAGAGGACAAGCCCGAGAAGAAACAAATCAAGGACATACCCATCATTCGAGATTTTCCAGAAGTCTTTCCTAATGAGTTGCCAGGCTTACCACCGACCCGACAAGTGGAATTTCAAATCGATTTGATTCCCGGAGCTGCACCTGTAGCTAAAGCTCCATACCGGTTGACACCATCAGAAATGAAAGAGCTAGCTGAACAACTCCAGGAACTATATGACAAAGGATTTATTCGACCCAGTTCCTCACCATGGGGATTTGTCAAAAAGAAAGACGGTTCCTTTCGAATGTGCATCGATTACAGAGAACTGAATAAGCTAACTGTGAAGAATCGTTATCCGCTTCCTCGCATTGATGACCTATTTGACCAACTGCAAGGGTCAAGTGTGTATTCCTAGATTGACTTGAGATCTGGATACCATCAACTAAGGGTCAGGGAGGAAGATATTCCAAAAACAGCTTTTAGAACCCGTTACGGTAATTACGAATTCTAGGTTATGCCATTTGGGTTGACCAATGCACCAGCCATTTTCATGGACCTTATGAACCGTGTGTGCAGACCCTACCTGGATAAATTCGTGATAGTATTCATTGACGATATACTCATTTACTATAAGAACAAACAAGAACACGGGGAACACCTTGCACAAGTACTAAAGGTACTCAAGGGGAACAACTCTATGCTAAATTCTCCAAATGTGAATTCTGGATTCCCAGAGTGTAATTCCTCGGTCATGTCATCGACTGTGACGGTATTCACGTAGATCCATCAAAGGTCGAATCTGTCAAGGATTGGGTATCTCCTAAATCACCGACAGAGATCCGCCAATTTCTAGGCCTTGCCGGGTACTATCGTAGATTTATTGAAGACTTTTCCAAAATAGCCAAGCCAATGACCAAACTCACACAGAAAGGAATAAAGTTCGATTGGGGAGAGAAAGAAGAATCAAATTTTCAGCTGATTAAGCAGAAGTTGTGTAGTGCACCTATATTAGCCTTGCCTGAAGGCAACAATGATTTCGTTGTATACTGTGATGCTTCACATAAAGGTCTAGGTGCGGTACTGATGCAGAGGATGAAAGTAATTGCCTATGCTTCAAGACAACTGAAGAAGCATGAGAAGAACTACACCACTTACGATCTAGAACTTGGATCCGTAGTTTTTGCTCTCAAAATCTGGAGACATTACCTATACGGAACGAAGTGCACAGTGCATACTGACCACAAAAGTTTGCAACACATATTGGACCTGAAGGAGCTGAACATGAGATAACGTTGTTGGATTGAGCTGTTAAGTGACTATGACTGCGAGATCAAATACCACCCCGGTAAAGCAAATGTGGTTGTTGATGCTTTAAGTCGTAAGGAAACGGACCCTCCTATGAGAGTTCGGGCATTAGTTATGACAATCAGTTTGGACCTACCCAAACAGATTTTGGAAGCTCAGACTCAAGCCCAATTACCTGAAAACCTCGTGAAGGAAGATGTCGGAGGAATTCTCAGAACTGACCTTACTAAGGAGAAGCTAGAACCTAGAGCAGATGGAACCCTATGCCTTCACGGACGAAGTTGGTTACCTTGCTATGGAGATTTGAGGAACGTGATCATGCACGAATCTCATAAGTCTAAATATTCTATACATCCCAGATCCGAAAAGATGTATCAGGATATGAAGAAATTATACTGTGGCCGAATATGAAAGCTGACATCGCAACCTACGTACAGAAGTGTTTGACATGTTCACGTGTCAAAACTGAACACCAGAGACCATCGAGTTTACTCGTACAACCCGAAATACCGAAATGGAAGTGGGACAACATCACCATGGACTTTGTCACCAAAATCCCAAAGTCATCTCACGGTTACGATACTATCTGGGTAATCGTCGACCGACTTACAAAGTCCGCTCGTTTCCTGCCAATTAGGGAGAACGATTCCCTTGCAAGACTAGAAAAAACGTACCTGAAGGAGATTGTGACCAAACATGGAATACCAGTGTCGATAATTTGTGATCGAGACGGTAGGTTCACATCCAACTTTTGGAAGGCTTTCCAACGAGCCTTAGGTACCAATTTGGACATGAGCACTGCTTATCGTCCACAGACTGACGGTCAAAGTGAACGAACCATCCAGACTCTAGAAGACATGCTACGGGCATGTGTGATTGATTTTGGAAATGGATGGGTTGACCACATTCCTTTAGTGGAATTCTCCTACAAAAACAGTTATCATGCCAGTATTAAGGCTGCCCCTTTTGAAGCACTGTACGGTCAGAAATGCCGTTCACCTGTTTGCTGGGCAGAAGTAGGTGAATTTCAGCTCATTGGACCAAAACTAATCCAGGAGACTACAGACAAGATCGTCCTCATCAAGCAAAGAATTCAAGCTGCTCGTGACCGACAAAAGAGCTACGCGGACCTGAAACGCAAACCTATGCAATTTAAAGTAGGTGACCGTGTTATGCTCAAGGTATCTGAATCCACGTTATGTTGGCCCTTTCAAAGTAATAGCCAGGATCGAGGAAGTAGCTTATCGTTTAGAGTTGCCCCAACAACTAAGTCGGGTACACTCTACCTTTCATGTGTCTAACCTGAAGAAGTGCTATGCTGAAGAACCATTGGCTATGCCGTTGGAGGGAGTTCAGTTTGACGACAACCTCCAGTTCATAGAAGGACCAGTAGAAATCATGGAGAGGACATTCAAGAAATTGAAACGCAGTCACATCCCGTTGGTCAAAGTATGTTGGAACTCGAGGAGAGGTCCTGAGTTCACTTGGGAACGAGAAGACTCGTTCAAAACCAAGTACCCACACTTGTTCACCTGACCGGTGACTTCATCTTAAGCTTTGAGGACAATGCTAAAATAACGGGATGGTGCTGTAAAACCTCTGATTTTACCTTATTGACTTTGTCAACTGTTGTACTCTTTATTTTTGGAATCTATATAATTTCACTTTTATATGACTTATTATTAATCATATACCCTTGTCATACTATCTTTCATATTTATTTTTACATTTATATGGACCTTTAGTCATTATTGACTACTCTAGCAACTGATTGACCACTTGAATGAATAGAGGACTTATCACCTCAGTACACATTTTGAGATAAACTATAACTTTACTTAATTAAATTATTAAGTACTTAAACTTATTTTATATGCATATATTTACATATATTTCATACTATGAATAAACACCTAACACTTTAAAACAATGTACATTATTTTACATTGTCATTTATTTACTTTATTTAAGTAAAATATTTATAATGATGTATTAATTATATACTTTCACTAAATTACCTAAAGGTTTAACTAAAATACCTATAAACTTAACAAATGCATACAATATCATACCAGGACCATTATTTTCATTCAACACTTGATACAAAATTAACACATTTCTCTAAAAACACCTAAGTGTGCCATTTATACATGTATATACTTACATATCCATAATCATTTCACTAACTTGCAAGCATAAACATGTGCATCCACTAATACACTATACCTTACACTTTTTCTTACACACTTCACTTTTCTTACACATACCATACTATGCTATACTTACAACACAATTTTCACCCATATATATATATATATATATATATATATATATATATATATATATATATATATATATATATATATATATATATATATAGTCGAATATATGTGTGCATGCACTTCCATGATTACTTACAAGCTTACAAGTGAACCATCAAGTCAATTGACTTACTATTCTACCATACTCATCTTACCTATCACCATACACAAACACTATTGAATGACAACCTTGTCCCCCTTGACTTTGTAGCACACGGTTGGAACCAAAAATAGGAAGGAAAAGAGTCTCTATTTTAAGTAGGTGGGGGAAAATAACTAACATACCTAGCAACCAAATCCAACATATCTAACCAATATCCCTTTAAGATTCATAGTACTACATAGATATCTTTTGATCTTCTCTCTTTCCTCTTATAGCCGAGACACACACCAACACAAACCATTTGAAAACCAATCTCACCTCACTCTCTCTCCAAGAACACAAAGCTACAAACTTTCCTCCATAACCAAGATCTTCAAGCTTATTAACTATGTCTCTTCCATCTTGAATGCTAATCATTGTTAACCTCTACAAGTATCTTGATCTTCAAAACAAGAAAAAGAGCCCTAACTACCCTAGTGAAGCCCACGACTACATATTTGGTTACAAGGATCTCCATTGTTGAAAACAAGCTCTCATCCATACTCATCCTCCTATTCATTCCTAGATCTATCTAAACAAGTAAGTAACCTAAAACCTATCTTCAATATATTTATTTTTCATACACATAACATACACTTGATTATCACTAGTAAAAACTTGATCTTAGAACAAAAACATAAAACCCTAAACCTAAATGGGTCACGGCTAAAAATGGTTTATGTGGTAAAATGATGTAAAATCTTGATAACCATGATGAACATAACCTTATGAACTTGTTAAACTAGAAAAACTATGAAAAAAATAACCATGCATATATTGGACGTAGGGTTTTAACCCTATGGTTCAATATTGGTTAATCTTGAAATGTTTAAACAAGCCTAGAAACATTAGATCTATATTACTAGTTGCCTTAGAATTATAAGCTCACTATTTTTGCCTTATAAGATTTAGCTTTTAGGCCCACTATAATAAGCTTGCCTAAATAAACTTCATTATTACTAAATAATGTTTTTATAAAACTTTTGGTGTCAGAATTATAACTTTATAAAGTTTCGGGTTAAAAACATAGATCTATAAATATTTTGGACTAAAATGATAGAACTATGAAGTTTTGGGTTAAAATGGTAAATCCATAATGTTTTGGATTAAAAATAGTGTAAATAATACTTTCGGGTTAAATTTGTAATTTTATTAAGTTTAGGGATCTAAATGAACAAGTATAGAAGCTCATATTATCAAAATATAAACATAAGGGTTGATTTGGTAGAATGCCAAGAGTTGAGGGTAGTGTTTTGACACTATCCGAAACTCCAAATTTAACACAAGGACTTAATTAGAATTGTTAACATGTTAGGGTAATTTGTGTAACTTAGTAAGAATTTAGGGACCCCTTTTTACCTTTGTTGAAACTAAATAGAAGCCCTAGGGACCTATTTTTCCAACCTAGTAAACTTTTATAAACCCTAGGGGTTGTTTTGGCATAAGCCGGAAGTTAATGGAGCCCTAGGGGGCATTTTTGTAACTTGTTTTAAACCTAAAATAAGCCGGATATTAGGAGGACTAAAATTGACATTTTATGAAACTGTTACAAACCCTAGTTACACGTAGGGACCAATGTTGTAATTACTAGAAATATTTAGAAACCCTAGGGGTATGAAGGTAAATAAAACGCGGGTAATTATACAAGTAGAGGGACTAAAATGTAATTTATAAAAAGTATAACAAACCCTAAATTTACTATATATTTATACCCGATATTTAAAACGTAAAACTTAAATAAACATAACATACGTTACTTTTCCAAACTTATAATTTAATAGTTATAAACACTACGAGGACGTGGAAATTAATTAAAATGTTATACATTTTATAAACCCTATTTATATATAAGATATAAATTAAATATGATTAACTTTAAAAAGTAAATATATTAATTATATTTATTTCCTTTCACTTTAAATATATATAAAACTTCCTTTTATAAATACTTAAATTATTTTTTAAACAACACAAGTACAAGAATATTAATTAAACAGATTAATTTATTTAATAATATTATTTATTTTATACTTAAAATAAATACTACTATAACTTGTACAACGATGAACTAAAATAGAGATATCGTAATAAAATGCTTAAAACCAGTATAAGCATGCACAGACTTGTTCTGAAACTCTTATGCATTATGTTATGCATTTACTGAGACCTTATAATTATTTAGGTCGTTGACTGTATCGTGAGCATCATAGCAGATTTACTTGTGACTATTTGTTGTACTATTGAGGTGAGTTCATGGCCCCACTTTATATATTGACAAACTTTTAAACCTTTTTAATGGGGAAGAAAGCATGCAACATATTTTATTTTATGGACATAAATTGAAATGTGAAACCTTTGATTACATTTGCCTATTGTAGATGAACCCGCATGACCCGTGCATTTGAAACTGTTAGAATTTTTGAATTACCTGAATGTTATAAATAGATCTATTTGGGATTGACCATCCCCATCTGGGTGAGTCATGCTCACTGTGCCTAGGCCAGGACAACAGATGTTTCACATGTCGGCACTTTTTTTTGGTGCCTTTTTATAAGGCGAAGGGTCCTTATTTGTTAAGGACTTAACTGTCAAGTCTTAGTTTCAGGCAATATGGGAATGTAATTACCTTTTAGTATTGGTGCTTTGTGCATTACTACAACAGTGAATGGTTATTGTCCAAACTTATTTTATTAAACATGTGAATTCACCAACTTTATGTTGACTCTCTAAGCATGTTTTCTCAGGAAACTGAAACGGGTATCGGTGTACATGGAGTCAAGCATCATGATAGGCTGCATTTATAGAGCTCATCTGGAGTTTTTTAAACTGGGGAATAATTCAAACTGTTGAACAATGTTTAAGACAATTTTAATAATATTTGCACTTTTATCCATGTAATAAATGTAATGAATCTTTTATCTGCTGCTCTATACGCTATCTGCTGTTGATCCACCTACGTGACACCCAGATATTATTTCTGCTACATTTGACTCAATTTGGGGGTGCCACAAAGGTGTAGCAGGTACAGGTTGAGATGTTGAGGGTTGAGAAGTAGAAGGTTTATATGTGGAAGGTGGGGTTGGTGGAGGGTGTTGCTTGGGTACTTCTTCATTAAGAGGTGGAGACGTTAATGGAGAACTAGTACTAGGCGTGGTAGTAGGAGGGATAAATGGAGGTGGAGGAGGTGTGGATGGAGGAGGGGTAGATGGTCCTACTAGAGGTGCTCCACTGTGGGTAGTAATAGCACTCACATTCGCTCTAGGGTTTGTTTCGGTCGTGGAAGGAAGAGCACCTCGGGGGCGAAGGGCTTGTAACATTTAAACGAATTTCCTATCCGTGGACTCTTGCAGTTGTCTATTAGATTCTTGCATTGCTTGAATTATTTTCTCATGTTCATTCAATTTTTGCAAAACCAAGTCCATTGGTGGATGAGGTAAATTGAACCCTTGTTTTTGAAAACCTTGGTTTGGGTATTGGTTATAAGGTGGAAAACCTTGAGGATTGAAACCTTGGTGTTGAAAGCCATGATTTTGCATGTGATAATTTCCCGGATTTGCATTTGAGCCCCTCACATTGGCAGTTCCTTTAAAATTAGCTCTTGGCGGCCCTTGGTTGTTTTGGTTGGGTAGGGGTGGTCTTTGTTGAAAGCCGGGTGGAGCCAAGTAATTCGTCGAGTTGTAAGACAAGTGATTAACATCGACATTAGGCTTGAAATGAACTCTCTCGGTGTTGTTGTAAGCATACACTTCCCCGTGAGATTGATCATAAGCTTTATCACAATTAGCATAAGAGTGTGGCCCACCACAAGTTTCACAAGTTATATTAAGAGCATGGGCATGTTGAGTGGGAGGGTTATCTCTTAGAACAAGGTGTTTTACTATAGAAGTAAGCTCCTTAATTTGAGTAGTGACTTCACTCTCACTGGCAGTAGCCATAGTAGCCCTAACACTCTTGGTTTGGACTTTTGCTTTGTTTTCAATGATGCCCCAAGCTTCATTCATAGTTTTAACCAAAATATTACCCCCCGAGGCACTATTTAGTGAATCTTGGTCATTCAAACTTAATCCACTATAAAAAGTATTAATTTGATGTACCTTTGTAAAACCGTGTTGTGGTCACTTTCTTAAAAGTTCCTTAAAACGATCCCAAGATTCACTAAATGTTTCACCGTACTTTTGTTCAAAATTGATAATGTCATTCCGCAAAGCGGTAGTACGTGAGGGTGGGAAAAAGTAATTGATAAATTTGGTATCAAGGTCCGTCCATGTGACAATACTCTGGGGTGGTTCCTTATCAAGCCAAGTACGGGCTTGTCCCTCGAGGGAGAAAGGAAAGAGGAACAAACGAATTGCCTCTTGTGAGACCCCATTGTATTTAACAGTATTGGATAAGTGTACGAACCTTTTAATGTGATCATGTGGATCATCATTAGTGCGACCTACGAATGGTGTAGTAGAAACCATTTGTATGAAACCGGTCTTGAGCTCGAAGCTATTTGCATCAATAGCCGGAACCACAATCGCATCATCATTGCCTTCAATATGTGACTACAAGAGCTCGATCATAGGACGGTTATCCATTGTGTTAACAACAAGAGGAGGCTCGATGACAGCAGCTTGAATGGACTTCCTTTTGCGTGAGCGAGTACGCATACACCTACAAAATAAAAGAAAGTCACAAAAATAGAAAAATAAAGGTTAACGTGAAAAAGAAATATTTTTGGTGCAAAATCTTTGAAAAGAATTGCTTTTTAATATTTTTAAATGTTTTTGAAATTCTAAAATTTTTGATTTTTATGGTTTTTTGAAAATTTTTGAAAATTTGACAAGAAAAATAACGTTCAAAAGTGAATGGATCCCAAATCCAACGCGTCTCTCACAGAAAAGCGTTAATCTTCACAAAAAGAGCCGGCAGCGGCGCCATTTAATACAAGAGATTTTGTATGTAAAAAGTTATCGTCTCGTCTCGATTCGAATTGACAATGGTTAATCGTGCGACTTAGTCGTTCTTGGTAAAAGGAAAGAAAAATGATTATCTATTTTAAAATAAAAGTGAAAATATCGTGAGTAACTAAGTAAAAATAAAAGCTTGAAAATTTAAAACTAAAAAATAAAGACTTTAAAAGAAATTAAGTAAAGGATTAAACTTGATAAAAAGTAAATTCGAAAACTTAAAACTTTTATAAAAATGTAAACTTAAAATTGAACTAAGATAAAACAATTGAAAATTAAACTAAGACAAAGTGTTTAAAAATAAGTCTAAGAAAAATGGTGGGAAAAGTAAAATTCAAAAACAATACTGGAAACTGAATCTAGTTCTAATCCGGAATATGAAAATAAGTCCTAATCCGGAATCCGTAATACCGTCACTATCAGGAATCCAAATTTTCTTAACTATCCAGAATGTGTGTGCTTTACACTATCCGGAATCTATGTTGTAGTTGCTATTCAGAATAATAAGAAACCCAACTATCCGGAATCCATGATCTTGCTGTTATCCGGAATTAGTGTTGTGCCTCTTATCCGGAATCCAACTCCTAGCACTTATCCGGAATATGGTTCTTAGAGGTCTTATCCGGAATGTAGGCTAATGGTTCTTATCCGGAATCCCAAGATACCACTTGTCGTGAATGTCAAAAAGTCACCAATCCGGAATATTACATACCTTGCTTATCCGGAATGTGGGAAATTACTAGCTATTCGGGATAATGAATTACTACTACTATTCGGAATGTTAGGGTTTTGGAATAACCCGGATAAGAAATATTTTTTAAGCAAAATGAAAATAAGCTAGAAAACTAATAAGCACATACTTATAACTTTAAACAAGTCCTGTGTCCCTTCGGGTTCTCCGTACTCTCTCTTCTCTTCTGGAGTTTCCACTTTCCTGTTTTCGGAACTGCGAGTCAATTTGCTGTGTTCGTACAGGTTACGCGGTGGATCTTCCCCGGTTCCTAGGGTTAGGGTATTCCCTATTATGTTATGAGCCTACTCAGATCAGAACTAGTTTATTCTCTTTCGCCAGTTACCCCAGGTTGACGAGTATCTTTCCATCTCTTGGAATGAATTGTCAAAAGGCCCCGGTACCTGCTTGAGTTAGCGTAAGCGGCTCGTAAGACCAAGGAAGGAGTTAGCCACCTTCCGGGTGAGAGGAAAACTAGCAATCAATCTTAAGAAAAACTAAATAAGCCAAAATTTAAAAACTTTTAAAAAACACTAAATAATAAAAATATTTAAAGAGACTTTTTTATAAAAATAAACTAGAAAGCACTTAATTAAAAATAAGAAAATCACAAAATAAGCACTAAACAATATAAGTTATAAAATTCAAGCACAAAAAGATCAATAAGCACAATCAAACACAAACATCAATCAATCAAAGAACGTGATTAACAAACTACATGATTATCAAAATTAAACAAGATTAAAAAGATTAAGAAAGGTAAAATAAGAATGATTAATTGAAAAAGATTGAAATTAAGATGATTAAAGATTCAAATTACAAGATTAATAAAAAAAACTTGAAAAACATTAAGAAAAGCTAGAGAGAGAAAGTATATTAAGCTACTCCTAAAAACTAATAATTAATTCCTAATTAACTAACACCCTTTAATGAAGTGTTTCAAGACTATAAAAGGAGGAGGAAATGTGTTGGTGCTTTCTTCTTTCTTTCTTCTTGTCTCGACTTGATTTAAATTCTTTGTATTTCTCGACGTCGTCTTGGGATTTGTCGATATAAATTTAACTCGTCTTATAATGTTCTTCATTTATTAGACTTGAGTTCTTCGACTTCATTAAACTTCCGTCTTTAGAATTTTTCTTCGATAAATCTTCAGAATAGGCCTTGGACTTTCGTTCTTTTTGCACTCTTGATCTTTTGACTTCGTCTTTTCTCGTTTTCTTCGATAAAAGCCTGTGAAAGCCCGTGTTTTCTTCCCTTTTCATATTTTGTCCTAAATCATAACAAAAACACAAACCACGCATAATTCCGACATTTACGACATAAAATACACGTTTTGGCTTGGTTATTATTATAGTTAAGTGGTAGTAGGATGGGTGTTTTCACACCTATCAGTAACTTCACTTGATCCGGGCACGGGACAAGTTCCCATACATCAAGACGTATAAATTCATTAAGTTCATCTTGCATATCTTCTATCCAACAAGATTGGGTAAATGCTTGTTGCCACGTCTTAGGTTCAACTTCACTGAGAAAAGCATCAAAATGACAAAACATTGCACTTTCTTGTAACTGAATTTGTGTAGATACTGGACGATTAGGGTCACCAATAATAGAATCTATAGGATGATCCTTTGTCCAATTGTTGTCATGTTCACGAATCCGTGGATTGGAGTAGACCGTAGTAGGAGCTTCCTTTGAGGTAGACGACCCAGCTTGGTTAGGTTCGGGAATTGGTACACCAAAGAATGGAAGTTCACGCATTTGAGCGAATTCTAAATCGTGATAATCATCATCCTCTTCATCATCAACAGGCATAACATGGGTAGTTGATTCGGGTGTTGGTTGAGAATTACTCGTTGAAGGTATATCTTGACCAATTGTAGGTGTAGACGTATCTGTTTGTGCTTCGGTTGCTAGAGCTACAACTTTGGTAACCGGAGCTATTACCTCAGGTTCTGGAGCAACAATACTTGGAGGAGTAAAGAATTCATCAAATAACGGTTGAAACAACGTATCCTATTCATTCCTAGAAGGTGGTGTAAATGATGATGAAGTAGGGTTGTTTGGGACAAGACCAGAGCTAATGTTACTGGGTCCCATTTCATGAAGTGCGGGTTCAGAGATGCTTTGCTCAGAAGCCATTGCTGTCAGCTCATCAAAATCAACATTCATAGTTTCGAGGATCTTACGAGAATTACGATTGTAGATTTGGTATGCCTTTTTTGTGGGTGCATAACCAATGAAAATACCAATATCAGCCTTTGGTTGAAGTTTTCCCAAATTGTCCCCATCATTATTTGGATAGCAAAGAGAGCCACATACATGAAGGTATGATAAATCTGGTACTTTTCCATATACAAGCTCATAAGGTGTTTTGCCATGGCGTTTTCGAATTAGTGACTGGTTTTGGGTGTAAACTGCTGTAGATACTGCTTCTGCCGATAAAAACAATGGAGCCTTTGCATAAATTAACATCGTTCGAGCAACTTCCACAAGTGTGTAATTTTGCTTTTCAACGACACCGTTTTGTTGTGGAGTGCGAGCAACGAATGTTTCGTGAGATATGCCAACTTCTTCATAATAATTATGCAAGAATTGATTCACAAATTCGGTTCCATTATCTGTACGAATGCGTCAGACAGTAGTGTTGAAACGCACTTGAATCATCTTGAGAAATCCGATGATGAATTTAGGTGCCTCATTTTATGTTGTAAGAAATTTCACCCATGTAAACCGAGAGTAATCATCGAAAATGACGAGGATGTACTTTTTACCATTAAGACTTTCAACACGCATTGGCCCACAAAGATCCATATGCAACAAATAATGTTTCTCTTGGTTGGTGTCTTCAGTCTTGGTTTTGTATGATTTCTTAGTGCTCTTCCTTATTGTACACGTGAAACACAAATGGTCCTTGTGAAATTTAAGTTTAGGAAGACCACGAACAAGTTCGTTTTTGGCCAAATGATTAATAGCGTCAAAGTTAAGATGAGATAACCGTCGATGCCATAACCATGACTTAGTCTTTGATGCTTTGGAGAGAAGACATACGGGAGAAGCGGCCATCATATCTTGTAGAGACAAAGTGTACAAATTATTCCCTCGAGTACCTTTCATAAATCAACCCCATCCAAATTACGAATGAAGCAGGTATGCTCTCGAAAAGCAACTTCTAGGTTTGCATCACAAAATTGTCCTACAGAAAATAAATTGTGAACGAGACTTCCCACATAATACACTCTTGAAATTATAACATTCCCAATATGATATTCACCGTAACCCATTATCTTTGCAATATGATCATTTCCAATCGAACCGTACCAAGAAACTTGCTGACGAAATTTCTGAGCTGAGAGCGATCTCCGGTCATATGCTTGGAGCAACCAGAGTCCAAATACCAGAGAAAAATTTGGACCACCTGTTTTCAGCAACAACAGTAGACAATGCATTGGAAACTATTGGTTCTGGAGTGTTAGCAGATACAAATATAATATTATCAGAATTGCTAACATTTGTCTTATCCTTAGAGTTCCGGCATTTTCTAATGTGAGTTTTACCAATAACAAGTTTTATTGTTCCAACTTTCTGAGGTTTTGGAGTATTAGCGGGCTCTAGAGTGGGAGTAGACCTATTTAAAGGGCACTTGGTTCCTACAGTAGTGTTGGTGTTCCTAGTTAAAGGACACGCTTGTGTTTTGGTAGCCTTGGTACTCATAGTTAAAGGGCACGCTGTCTTCGCTTTAGTGGGAGTGATCCTAGTTAAAGGGCACGCATTTCCTACTATAGTGAAAGTTATACCAGTGGGACGCCACATCCAGCCAACTGGTTTAACACTTTCCCAGTCGATTTCCATTCTAAACCATTTTTACGGGCATTCATCTCATTCACATGGTCAATAAGGAAAGAATCATGACGACTAGAAAACATACATTCATTGCAATTCTAACATTTCAAATTAGAATTCACAGTAGGCTTAGAACGCTGCCCAACCGTAGAGCCTTTAGGTTTAGTTACATGATTCTTTTTATTCAAGACAGAAATAACATTCATAGGGTGGGCTTATACTTTCTTATTCACTTGACTACTAGATGGGGGAAAGATCCTATCATTTTTCGAGTTTCTTTTAACCTTAGATCTTTGAGCCTTAGTAGTGGTGTTTACTCCTATAGAAGGCAACAAGGTAATATTAGAAGTTGGATTTGATTTTGCCTTATCTTTAGTGACCAATGTTTAAGATGGTTTTGTCCTAGAGCCCTTGTTAAGTGGTGTGACGACGATGAGGTTCCTTTTGATTGCAACAGAGGACGATGCTGAGATAGTGGCTGCGTTATCCACAACATTCTTACTTTTAGGGTACGAAATGTTTCCTTTAACTCAGACAAAGCCAGATTTTTATCACAAATTCGTTCCCTCAAATCAGATATTTCCACCGACTTTCGATTCAATCGTTCAATCAATGATTGATTATGTGCAGTGGTATTAGCACATGTGGGCTTTACTGAATCGAAAAGTTATGTATTTTTCTGTTTTAAGTTATCAACTTTGGACAAAATCTTGGAAACTCGATTATCTAGATCTAGTTTAAAATTCTCAGCGGCCTCAAGTACGTTCACACAGTTAATCTCCTTAGATTTCTCTATGTCTATCTGAAAAGATTTAGCAACCTTTTCACTTGGCTGATGCTGTTTTGATTGTAAATTCAATCGAAAATTCTTTTGAAAATTTACATCATCTATATTAACACCTTAGGATGATGTTTCAAAAAGCTCTTGAATAAATTGTTGTTTACATTCAAGCGAAATACAATGTTTTTGAATCTCATCAAAACATTTTGAAAGCGAAGAATAAGAATCTTGAAGCTTTAAAAATCCAGCGTCAGATTTGTGACAAGTACTATCTACCACATTATCCACATATTCAACATTATGCAATAGAATCATTATCAACACTATTATTCACACAGACATAATCAATATCATGCGACATCACTTGCTTCAGAAGCTGATCATTTTGGCGTGAAATTCGTTCTATTTCATGTAAACTGTTTTCATAAGCATCATCCATTTCATTGAAAACACGTCTAACTTCTTCTATTTCCAAAAGCAAATCTTGATCAATATTGCTAAGACAAGCTTTAATATTGTTTACAAACGGAATAATTTCATCTCGAAACGCAGCTCTAGTGTGCTCAAAATTCCATTCACCTTCCGTTATGGCCGAAGCCGTCATACGTTCCTTAATGACCTTGTCAAAATCGGCAAAGTGTTGGTGCACCGCATTTAAGCTATCTGACACCTTACTTACCGGTGGAATTAACTTAGTTAAATCCTTTTTGACAAGTATAGGAGACGTACTAGGAAGGTTTTCATTTGACAAACTTGGGGGCACAAAAGATGATAATTGAGCTAATTCCTTTTGTAATCGAATACGGGTCTTTTTATTAAATTGATCTTTATTATGCTTATCATAATCAAGCTTATGGAATGTTTAAAGCAGTTTAGATCGAGTTTCTTCCGTAAGTGACATTGTCTCCTCAATATCACGAACATAAGGTGCTTCTTTCAATTTTCCAATTAGGGTCACAACATAAAGACAAGGAATATATTCCTGGGCTTGTTTTGCATAACCGGGATTAGGTGGTAAATCTTGAAGACGCTTAAGTTCTAGTTCTTTAAACGATTTAGTTAAAAGATGAATCTTTTTTGTTGAAGCGTATTGTTTTAAAAGCTGTTGTTACTTGGATTTAAGAAGTTTGGTAGCATTAATTTCCGATTCAAACCTTTTAGACTCGAGAGTTTTGAAATCCTTTTTAAGTTTTTGAAAATGATTTACAACCGACTCTTTTTCTTTTGATTTATTGGAAAGATTAGCTCTTGATGATTCTATTTCCTTTAAGTGTTCTATCTTTTCAAAACGAAATCGGTCAAATTCAGAACAAGCTATTTTCTCTGCTTGAGGGACCATTTCAAAAGTTTTGACCTTTTCCTTATACAGCGCAAGCTCGGCGGTTAGATTGGCATTCAAATATATGGTTTATAGGACGGCCACATTCATGTTATCAATAATATGTTTAGTTACCATTACCAAATCATGTTGATCATAAGATTCCATACCCGTCATAGCATTTGGTTGAGGTTCACTCAAATGTGTTGGATTAGATACCACATCATTTGAGTTACTAGTTCCCAAATGTTGTTCGAGGTTGTCATTTTCATGCTCAACTTGATTTGGATTATCATGAACAATATTAGATGTGGTTGGTACCTCACTGACGACATCAGAACCGTAGTGAGAGATTAGAAACAAGAGTAGCTTGGGCTGAGTGAATGTCATCACATTCCAAATCATATGCATCAAGATCATCTGCTTGATATGCTGCATTAGAAGTAGAGACGACTGCAATGCCTTCATTATTTGTTGGCCCTGGGTCTGCAAGAAATGCTAATTCCTCTGAATCTAAAATCTTTCCCTTAGATTGAGCATCGACCAAATACATCTTCTCACGAAACCACGTTGCATCCCTTCTCCTTTTCGGCTGAGTGTATTCCCTAGCCATATGACCTTGTCCTCGACAATTGTAGCAAGTCACAACCTTTTGAGGACCAATAGGGCTTCCATTTCCACAAGCTTGAGAAGTCACAGCTTGAGCGTTCACGGTCCTTGTAGTAGGTCCATATGAATTTTGCTTTCCCTGAATGGATTGCACCGTCACTTGACCATCTTGAATAGTGGCTTGTTGTCAAGGATTTGAAGAAGTGCGGAGTTGAATGTTCGTTGGTGGAAAACCTCTAGTTGCAACAAGTTTTAACAAGTAGGCAGTGAGATGGTTTAAGACATCAGTAGGTGTATCATTTGGAGTAAAGACCGGTGCTTGAATTGGTGGAAGTTCATTGGAGTATAAGGCTTGTGCTTGTGGTGCTTCAATTGGAAAATATCTTTGCTGAGGAGTATAACCCATTGAAACAGTGATAGCTTGTGATGGTGATGCCTGATGTGTTGGTTGCTGTGGATAAGGCTGTTGAAGAACACTTTGTTAAAATGCTTGACGTGGCATCATTAGTGGTTGATACGATGGTTGCTGTGGTTGTTGATAGGTGTGTTGTGGTAGCTGCTGCAAGTATGATGGTTGTTGATAAGTGTAAGCCATGTTTTGTTGGGGAGTAATTTGTTGAGAAGCATACATGGCAAGTGGATCATGAACTTGAGGTGTTGACAACCGAGCCTCGATCACGTGGCATTCGTGTTGTTGAAGAAAAGCTTGAAGTTGATCCACGTTGGTTTGATGCAAATCCTTAGCCAATTTAACAGCCGTCACGTACTTGCTCCATTCAGAAGGGAGAGGGTTCAAATACTTGGTGTTTAATTGAAACGTAGGAATTGCTAGGCCATAGATGTTGAGCTCATTCATCAACAGAGTGAATCTCAAATAGTAATCATTGAGAGTCTCCCCAGGGACATATGCAAACTTATCAAACGTATCATATAGCTTACACTCTCGTTCTTGTTTAGTTAACGAGGTGCCTTGTATTAAAGCACGAATTCTATCCCATAAATCTTTGGAAACTATATGTTTACTAACGAGTTTGTAGACATCTGGAGGAAGGGATTGGAGAATGATGTTTGTAGCTTGTTTATCACACTTGTCTTGAATCTTAGCATCTCTAGTTAATTCACCAGTTGTGCGAGGACGAGTAACAGTACCTTCCGGCACAGTATCATATACCAATGGTCAATTTAGCACCGGTGCCCAAATGAGATGTCCGTTCTCTTTGTTCAACATATGAAGTTCCATTCGAGAAGCCCAATCCTCGTACATAGTCTTCACCAACATTGGTGGACGATTATCCGTACCCGAGAGGATGGACTTATCCGCAAGAGATGTGTACTCCATTTCGATAAGAAAAGGTTTACAACTTTGGCTCGACCAATGAGAGAAAGTAAATGTGTTTGTTGTCGTGTGTAGAAGTCAAGAAAAATGTTGAAATCTCCTAAAATATGTTCTCGATAAACCCAAAAAATTCCAAGACAAACAAAAACTCACAATTTTTTAAGGAATAATTTTGGTATCTTTGGAATATCACAAAAACAGTATCTATCGCAATGTCACTTGTCGCAATAACAAATCTATCGCAATAACACCTGTCGCAATATCACTAAACCTGTCGCAATATCACAAAACTATCGCAATAACACCTGTCGCAATATCACTAAGCCTGTCGCAATATCACAAGACTATCGCAATAACACCTGTCGCAATATCACAAGACTTATCACAATAACACCTGTCGCAATGTCACGAAACCCGTCGCAATACCCATCGCAATACACATCGCAATACCTATCGCAATACCTATCGCAATAAACTGTCATAATAATGGTCACAATAAGCTGTCGCAATACTGGTCGCAATAACTGTCGCAATGTGAAAACCCTAGCCTTTGCGATGGAATAACAGACAATTGTGTCGCAATAGTACAAAAGGGATCCCAACTTCCACTTTTCTTGGATAAAACCCAACCAATTCGAGATTTTAGGCCAAAAAATGATCCAAACACCCAAATTTTTTGTGTTTTTAGCCAAAGTAAATATACCAAATCTCTATCACAACTATGTAGAAGATTTGTATCAAGAAAAAACCATAAAAACACAAAAAAATAATTTGGATCGAATAATTTGAATCAAAAAGGACACAAAAATCAAGAACACAAACATATAAACAATACAATCATCCCATGTCTCTTGATACTATTTGTAAGATATTGTAAATCTTGCTTATATTCTATAGAGAGAAAGAGATAGAAAGATGGTGAGAACACACACACTTAGAGAGAGAAAGTATGAAGAAAACACACGTTAGCTATGTGAAAAACAATGTGAACCACACCCTCTCCAACTAAGGAGAGGGTTTATATACCTAAGCCCATGAGATGGGCTTGGGCTTACAATGGTCTGCCGGCCTACACAAGTTGTAGGCTTGGCTTGGCCTTGTTTGTTTAATATTATGATAACTAAACTACGAGCTACTACTTAGACTATTGTTGGAGTGACCGATCCTTTCTAATACGTAAAATGTATTTCCAACAGTTGTTGACATGTTTAATAACATGTGTATGTATTGTTGGATTATTTCCTTTTCATTAGACTTGTTTATGTTTCTTGCATTTAGACTTTGGGTTTGTTTAACAAATACTTTGTGTTTGGATTACTTTATATTTTAATCCTAATGTGTTCATGTTATCGAACTTTCGATTTGCATGACTTTGTCCAATTATGTGTTAGTTAGATGTCTAGATTTTGGTTAGTAATATACTTTGGCTTGTCAAACCTTTGTCTAAAATCTGGGCTGTTGAAAATTGCTAGAAAACCATTTTATGGAGCCCTCTGCCCACGTTTCTCCAAATATGGGGCGGTTCTTTATCAATAAAGAACTGCGACCCTATTTAAGGAACCGCAGGTACTGACTTTGAAGGCATCTTTGCTTTACACTGTGTTCTCTAAATCTTTGTAAACATTGATGAAATTTTTGCTAAAAACTAGCTTTTTCCCAATTTAGCATACCTAATTTCATTGTTCATCAAAATGAATTTTAACCCATTACTACTTTGGATCATCCCTTCTCCTTCTTAAACCTCTCTTAGTTATTCTTCTTCTTCATACTCTAAGCCTTCTTCTAAACCTAGACACATAACCATGGTGTCCACAAGATCCTCAAACTCATCCAAACACTCTTCTTCCAAAAGAGACCTTAAGATTAAGATCAAGTTGCCTTAACTTGGTTCTTCATCTTTTCTTACACCCAATAATGTGATATATCCTATTTCTACATTTCTGCATCACCCTCACCACCTCTTGCTCCATGCAAGACTAGCTCAACTCATGATAGTAACCATTCACATGGTTCTACCTCCTCTTCATTCCAATCTCGGATGAATGAGTTGTCCTCACCCTTTACTCCAAGGCCTCTCTTGGATGTGAACCCTCAACTTCTCCAAAGCATTCCATTTGAGAATGACTTTGTTGAGCCTTTGGTTACCTCACATTTCACTCCACCAAACTCACCCATTTCACCATTGGACACCGTGCCTCCTCCTCCTTCTAACACTCCACTTTTGGGTGTTCCTCTTGCTAACCTCTTGGGTGATCCACACTTATTTGACTTCTTCATGCACAATGGAACTAATTGTCCTTGTTGCTCAAACAATTTCTACCTTATTGATATCCTTAGGTTGGAGATGATTAAAACTCACATTAAGTTAAAAAGCTTTTTGTTGAATTTATTTGCTAGTCCTCCTCATCATAGGAAATGAATGATAATTTTCTAAAAATGTTTTTAAAGAAAATCAAGCCAATGAAGTCTACCAAATCAAGAACTAGATTAGCTAACTTTGTAATAGTTAGTTGTTATTTCATTTCTTGTATTTCCTTTTCCTTCATGAGTTTTTCATGAGGATGCTTAATAGCTTAAGCCTTTGTGTGTTTCAACCTATGTGATCACATTAATCAACTTCAATTTAATTAAAATTGAACCCTAATCTACTATAACCTCTAAAACTTGACAAAAATTGGATCAAAATATTTTCTAAATATTTTTTCACCCTTTGTCAAGACACTCTTTGTGAGTGTGTTACCTTTTGTGCAACCATAGCATTATCTAGTGCTAATAGATGTAAAAATCCAAGATTTGCAAAATTTTGAAAGAGTCTTATTTTTTCTCAAAACTTTACAAAATTGATTTTTCATGTCCACTGTGGACGGCTCACTAAATACCGCACGATTCTTTATATTTAAAGAACCGCTGGTTCATTTAAAGAGCCACATACAACAACCTACTTTTTGGTTTGTTTTTGGTATTTCTTCTTTGACCTCAGTACTTTTCAAGATTATTTGTTTGCTAATTTTGGCTAAACATTCCTTGAAACCTTTTGTTTTCATTTCAAATATTTGTCTTATCTACTTTCTTTAAATCCTCTTGTTTTGGGAGTTCTTCTTCTCATCCCTCACAATGTCTGATTCTTCTAATCTTAACCTTGACATCTCTTTGTCACAATCTTCTAAACCTAAAGCTTCTTCTTCTAAGCTTTCTAAGAAACCAAAAATCTCGGTTCGACCCGTTTGGATCAAGAAGACTAAGGATCATCATGAATCCTCTTCTCCCAAACCTTAACCACAACCTTATCACACCATATCTACTTAAGATATGAAGTCACTTCATCAACTAAGACACCATCATCATGGATAGAGCAATACGACTACTGAGGGAACAGATGTGACAGACATTGAGACGTAACGACTACACTAGAAGATACGTCTCTTTAGAGCAAATGCTATGGATGGTTTTAGAGGACTTCAATAATCTTTTGAGCATCTTTCAAAAGTCCTGCTAAACTTAGGTGAATCCAATGGCACATTCAGAAGAACATTCACCCAAGCCATAGATAAACTTGAAGCATAACTTTTCAAAGAAAAACTCCTTGCTAGTGAATGCAAGACCACTTTCATCGAACTCAAGACGACACTTGAACATACCTTTGATTCTGAATTCATCAAGTCTTCGCGTACAAAGGAATGCTTCAAAGAGAAATAATGGAATGGATGCTTTATCATACAAAGATCTAATCACCCACAACATAGACTTTATTGTAACCTATGTGAACCACACAATTCTGATCCAACAAAAGATTGATGAAAGGATCAATGCAAGTTGTGGGATAGCATCAGATATTGAGAACACAAGCTGCATATATGGGACTCCAATGCATAGTTCAGGGAATGAAGACAACAGCTCTGGGAAAGAAAGCAGCAACTCTGGAAAACAAGGCACCGACTCTGAGAATGTCATCAGTGATACACCTTCCTACGATAATGGCCCCGTCTTTGACTCTGATCCATTGGAAGAGGTACACCATGATGAATTTAATGTGTTTGACAATGCCAATACGCGTGAGCATAGTGATCAAACTAAAACCATTATTGGCACATGTATGACGGAAAAGGTTGATAGTAATACCATACCCGCTTCATCAGACATGTCCAATAATGAGTCTGAGGATGATCAACAAGCAAATAAGTATGATGATGAGGAGCGTGTCGGGCTTGCTAATTTAATTGCTTGTTTACAAAAAGATGTCAATGAAACTAGAAAGAGTCAAAAGCAATTAAAGAAGGCAAACATAATGCTCACTCAAAAGTTTGAAGAAAGAAAAGCTGCTATAATAAAATCAAGTGAGACTATAGAAAGTTATAGAGCTCAACTTCTTCAAAGAGAGAGAGAGCTTGAGGGGTAAAAAGGTTGTTTAATTAATGTTAAAAAGGCCGATCTTGAAAATAAATACAATGAGACTCTTGCTTTGTTAGCAAACGAGAAACGTAAATAAAATGCTTCCTTAATCGATGAACGTCAGAAAACGTACCTTGCAACAACCAAAGTTAACGAACTTGAACAACGAATTTCAAAGAATAACACTAATTCTTCTAAAATTCTTGATGTTAATAAACAAGAGGTTGAAAAGTTACAACAATATTTCAAAAGTAGACATGAAAAAGATACTGAAAA
This sequence comes from Glebionis coronaria, assembly GCA_025667525.1. NCBI lineage: Eukaryota > Viridiplantae > Streptophyta > Magnoliopsida > Asterales > Asteraceae > Glebionis > Glebionis coronaria. The sequence continues at coordinate 511,847,794 of CM046879.1, read as the reverse complement.
AGTAACTGAACTTGAAGAATAAATCGACTTTTTGAAGAAAATTGTTTATAAAACGAGTCAATCTATTTAAACCATGAGAATGATAGCACCACGATCGTTTTTAAGGGCAAAGCTATTTTTGCAAGTCCCAAGTACCTCGACCAAGCTCAAGCTGAAAACCCCCGCCTTTATCTGGATGAGTCCGAATGGACCGATCCTGATTGTCCTCTTGTTAGGCCTGATAATGAAGAGACATCACTTTGGGAAGAGGAGAGTAGATCATCGGTTAATAAAGACTTTGTGAAACCATATAATTATGCGTATGAAAACAGTCTTTATGGTCTTTTCACTCCACAAAAACGGAAGTCTCGTGAGCAATTGTTTTTTGAAAGCAAACAACAAAGAATTCAATGGAAGAAATTTTTTGCCAAAAAGAAATCTAACGTTTTAAAATACATTAACTATCTGCCACTTGATGCTTCTAAAAGCAAAAGTAGGCAACACTTGGCATTCTTAAACATCACATTGATAATGTTTAATCAATCGTTGAAAGAGACTGGAAAAAACGTGAAAATGATCAGTGGAAAAAAGAGATTCCTCAAGAAATAACTTTACTTGTGAAAGAACTTTTGATACCGAATGCGGCGACAATAAAAGCAATAGTTCTTGAATTTGAAACCTTAATTCGGTCAGAAATGTTTGATGATTTGAAATACGTTGAGTCTCTTGAAAAAGAAATTGATGAACTTCAAATCGAAAAATCCGAGTTCTCAAACGAATATGATCTCCTCTTAGAAGATTTTCTCTCCAAAGATATTTTGTGCGTTACTCTTAAATCTTGAGTTGATATATATGAATATTCTGACGTTGCATGCAAATATCTTGATAAGACCAAAGAGTGTGAACGTCTTGAAATTGAGCTTTCAAAACACAAAGAAAATGTTGATAAAAAGGCTTTTGCGTTAATTCAACACCAATGTGATTTCTTTCAAAAACATTGTCATTCTCTTGAACTTGCTTTGCAAGACAAAGTCGGAAAAGGTACAAATGATAATAACTTTCAAGTAAAACTTTCCGCCTCGTGTCGAGAAATGAACAAAATGAGTATGGAAATTACATACTTGAAATCTCAGTTGCAAGAAAAGGACATAGCGATAGAAGAGTTGAAGAAACTCGTGGCCAAAATGGGTGGGAAATTATGGAACCTAAAGTTGTGAAACCTGTTGTTCGACAACCCAATGCCTACAAGGATCCAGAGCCATCTATCTTAGGAAAATCGACTCCTTTCTCCAATTCTTCTCATTTAAAATCTAGGTTACCCCCTAAGACTGATGTGCAAACAAGTGTTCCAAAACCATCCATATCACCCTATGTTCCTCCATTTAGAAAGAACAATTTTGCTAAACCCAACCATGTGAATGCACCTAGAACTTCTAGGAATACCCCAAGCGTGTGACATTTGCGTCCACAAATGAATCTGTAGGTTCAAATGACTTAGTTCATACCAACAACCTAGAGGATGCTACGCAAAAAGGGAAGATTCAGAAAGAAAAAACCGTGTATTCAAAACCTAGTACACCAACAACTGCTAGAGTTCAACGCACTCCTAATGGTAGTTAAGCAAAACCTAGGATCCCTTCCCAGCAACCTAGGAATTTGCAACCATCAAAGAGTCGTTGTTTACCGAACACTGCGACTGAAAGATCAGCAAAACCTAGGTACACACGGACTTTCGTGAATTCCAAATACCATGTATGCCCTACTTTCAAAAAGGGCATTCACAATGGAAATCATGACCATTGCGTTCTGCAATGCCTTTTTGAGATCAAATTACGTGCCTTTGCACAAAGAAAGAATGCAGAATCCCATAAGACAACAAGGAGATACAAACCCGTCGCAAAGAAAAGTAATAACAACAAATCTGAAACGTGGATTAAAAATGGACATAGTTTCTCTCCAAAATAAGTCTTCCGCTGTGCAAGAGAAAACTACTCCTAAATCTAGTCTTCAGTAGAAACCAACGGGGAGGATCTTCAAGGAAGTTGGTCTTAAGTGGATTCTAATAGAAAAGATTGATGAAACCTGCGCCGACACTAATGCGAATGTTCTGCATGTAGAAAAGGAATTTATTACTCCAAACACTAGTATTTGTGCGAACTCTACTTCTGTGATTGCAGGTAGAACAACGGATTCCGGACCCACTTCTTCCTCAAAGGGTTCTAATTCTGTACATTCGATATCACCTTCTTCTGTTGTACAAAATTCTATTTTAGATTATTTTCTAAAATTTGAGAAAATACAAAAATTAAATAAAATGAAAATATCAATAGAAAAACAAAATAAAAATGATTTTTTTTTCAAAAACCCAAAAATATTCTTCTCGACATATCTTTTAGTATCGATAATATGGACGTACTTAAAAATGTCGCTCAATAACGACACGCGTGTGTACATTGTTGCGAATAAAATATAGCCAGTATACTTGGACGCTGACAAGAGCAATTGGGACGTTGATAAGAAGAAAACAAGCGTTGACAGAGCAAGCGTTGACAGAAAGATGTCAAGCGTTGATAGGATGAAGTCAAGTACTGATAGAAGACTTAGTCTACACGTATTATGTTTCTAGTTTGTTTCTAGTAAAGATATGATCAACAATGTATTTTCTATGTTTATCTTTACCTAGAATAGCTGATACGTAGACTCTTGTACAAGGCTTCTTATGTCTATAAAAGGAGACCTTTAGGTTTATGTTTGATATACGTTTTACACTTTCATTGTACGCAAGTTTGTTTTTATCAATCAAGTGAAAGTTTGGTTTACATTGTTTGTGTGTTCTTGTTTAAGTATTAATTCTGCATAATACTTAAATTGTTTTATACACAACAAAGTTTCTCTACGTGTTTAACTTGATTTAATCTCGTTTACACAAGCTAAATTGATCTAAGTTTGGGATCAACAAGTGGTATCAGAGCTTGTTGAGAAACTTTGATCTAAAGAACACAAGAACCCTAAATCGCCAAAAACCCTAATTTTCACGAAACCCTAAAAATATCATGTCTACCCCAGAAGCAAACTCCTCCTCCTCCTCAACCCCCAACATCAAGATTCCCATGCTAGACCCAGACAATTTTGAGCTGTGGAAGTTTAACTTTGAACAGTATCTACAAATCCATGACTACACCCTATGGGAAATTATTGAATATGGAAACGCGTTCAATAAAGCTCAAAAGATTGCAGCTGCCATCTTACAAAGAACAAATGTTCGAGGCTCTACAGAAGAGGATCAAAAAGAAAAACCAGAAGATGGTAGAGCTGTCTCAACTGAGGACATAGAAAAGAGAAGGAGTGACATGAAAACCCTAAGCATTCTGAAACTCTCTTTGGGACAAGAAAATCAGCACAAATATAGAAGCTATGAGTCTGCAAAAGATCTTTGGGTAGCCCTTGAAGTTGCTTATGGTGGTAATGCTGATACTGTACAAGAGAAAAAGAAGCAACTCTTGCATGAGTATGCTGTTTTCAAGGCTCAACTCGGTGAGAAGCTAAGTGGAGTGAGAAGCAGACTTCTTGACATTACAAGCAAGCTGTCCTTCACGGGAACAGTGCTTGGTGATGTTGATATCATCACCACTTTTCTTAAAAGTCTTGGTGATGCATGGAAGATTGAAGCAAGGTCTATAATTGCTAATAATACTCACAAAAGTTCTACTTTTGATGATGTTTACAACAAACTGAGGCTGGTAGAGAATGAAATTATTTTGGATCAAGGAAGCAAGTCTACCAATGAAAATATGGCATTCTTCTCACATAGTGAAGGTCAATTTGATCAAAAGGAGTCATACATGCACCCCGTTACTGGATCACCTTGTGTCAACGCTGGATCAAGCTTTGTCAACGCCTCACATTCAGACGCTAACACATATAATGTTGACTCTCTAAGAGTTAAGCCTGCTGTTATTGATCTAGATACTGTGTGTGCATACATTGCTTCATTGCCCAATGGTTCAGTGATTACATATGAGGACCTTGAGCAAATTAGTGATGAGCATTTGGAGGAGATGGAAATAAAGTGGAATATGGCCCTTGCAAGCATAAGGGCAAATAGATGGAATAGAAGATTCAAGAAGAAGATGACTTTTAATGCTAAGGACACTACTGGATTTGATAAATCCAAGGTTGAGTGTTATAATTGTCATCGAATGGGACACTTTATGAGAGAATGCAGATCTCCAAGAAGATCTGATGCTGGAAAACCCTCAAGCCAAATCATCAAGGCTCAGGATTCCAAAGCTTTGGTTGCCATGCAAGACATTGATGGTGCTGGCGGGGATTGGAGCTACTTGGCCAAGGATGAGGAAGAGAACATAGCTTTGGTTGCAGAAAAGGAAGAAGAACAGCATGTTCACTATGCTCTCATGGCACACTCCTCATCTTCATCAGACAATGAGGTATATGATGATGCATTTTGTAGTAAGGGTTGTCGTCTAAACACTGAAAAACTTAACAAAGAAGTTTTAAAATTGACAACATATGAAAGATGCAGGTTATCTAACTATCAACTTGCCCTTACTCAAACTGAAAAAACTGTAGCTGGGTATAAGAAAATGGAGCTTGACCTAAAAGATCAAATCAATATTTTAAATCATGATTTAAATGCTAGTATTGAGATTAGAAACATCATGGAGAGAGTCAATGCTGATTTACAGGTTAATTTAGATGAGGCTATCAAAAATAAGGATAATGTAGATCTTAAAATTCAGAGATTTGATAAAGTCTCACAAACCCAAGAAAAATGTGTTAGTGAACAAAGGGATTCTAGGGATATGACTGGGATTGGGATGAAAGAGTATGCTGGTGTTCCACCACCTGCTGGGAATTTCTATGGTGTCATTAGAAAGGACTTGTCTTGGACTGGTTTACCAGAACTCCAAGAAGAGGAATTTATTCCTCCACCAAGAGTTCTCACCCCAGTAGAGGAATACAGGCAGAAGTTGACTGATTTGGACCAATGGAAGAAAGCCAACCCTACCTTGTTTGTTAAGGGTGGCATGCTTAGTGACAGCCCAAATGAGTCTACACCCATAAAGGTGACAAACCCAACCACTGGCAAGACTGTTGACCTTGGCTTAAACATTGATAGAAAACCTAGTATTAAATATGCAGAAATGTATAGAAAACGTAGGTCACCAAAAAGCCAAATTAGTGATAATGGAACAGGTTTCTTTTCTTCTAGACCTAGAGTTATGTCTAGAAAAGACTGTTATACTTGCGGAAGTTTTTCACATTTAGCCTATAAGTGTGTCAATGCTTCAAAGGTCAGCGCTGACAAAAAGTCAAACATTGTCAAACCCAAATCTTCTGTCCAGCAAAGTCCACAAGTTGTTAGACCAGCCCCATTCTTTACTAAAGGGTGTAATACTTATGGAGAAAGACCTTTTAAGAAGACCAATACATGGTCTAATAGACAATGGATTCCTGTAGCAAACCCTAGGTTCAACGCTGATAAGGGTAATTTCAGCATTGACAAGACCAAATTAAACGCTGACAGAAACGTTGCCAGACCAAATAATGGTAAATATTTGCAACCAAAGGGAAAGGGGTCTAAAGCTTCTTCTAGCTTGACATAGAGACCTAAGCAAGATCAAAACCTTAATTCAGATGGGATTTCTATGACCTGTAACAGATTTCATTATATTTCAAAGGTTATAACAAAACCAATTGGGGTTAACTGGGTGTTTAATCCAAAAAGGGATGAAAAAAGGGTTGTCATAAGGACTAAGTCTGTTCTTGTTGAACAACCAAATGAATCCAAGTCTGCTCAGGCTTGGGTTCCCAAAGAAAACTAATTTGTTTTCTTTATGTGCAGGGCATTCAAAAGCAGGTTAATGATTATGGCTATTGGGATAGTAGATGCTCTAGGCACATGACTGTGAAGGAAGATTATCTCACAAACTTCACTCCCATTAAGGATGGTGACAAAGTTTACTTTGGAGGCGGATATGGAACTATCACAGGCAAATGAACTCTTCTCACCAACAATTTGCGTTTTGAAAACGTGTTTCTGGTAAAAGAACTTGACTATAATCTGTTTAGTGTATCATAAGTTTGTGATAACAAAAATAAGGTTCTTTTTACTGATACTGAATGCTTGGTGTTGAGCAAAGATTTTAAAATACCAGATGAGAAATTCATTGATTATAGAACACCTAGGCATAAGGACATTTATAATGTGCATCTTAATGGAAGTAGGATGAATAATATTTTGTCATGTCTATATGCTAAGGCTTTAGTTGATGAGAGTAATCTTTGGCATAGGAGATTAGGGCACATTAATTTTAAAAATATAAACAGACTTGTGAGACATGGTTTGGTTGATGGTTTGCCTGAAAAGGCTTTCCATAATGACCACTCTTGTGTTGCATGCCTTAAAGGCAAACAGCACAAGGTCTCATTTAAGTCTAAACAGGTGCACTCTAGTTCTAAACCACTTCACCTGCTGCATATGGACTTGTTAGGTCCAACTAATATAGAAAGCTTAAATGGTAAATCTTACTGTTTTGTCATCAATGATGATTTTTCTAGATTTACTTGGGACTTTCTTTTTAGCTTTGAAAAGTGACACTACTGATACTTTGATTAACTTTATTACCCAGATAGAAAAGAAGTCTGGTAATGAGGTTAAGATACTTAGAAGTGACAATAGAGGTGAGTTTAGAAATAAGTTGTTAGATGATTTTTGTGCCAAGAAAGGGATTACTAGACAGTTTAGTGTAGCTAGAACCCTACAGCAAAATAGGGTAGCTGAGAGAAAGAATAGAACCCTCATAGAAGCAGCCAGGACTATGTTGGCTGATGCTCACTTTCCCATTGCTTTTTGGGCTGAGGCTGTGAATACAGCTTGTTATGTTCAGAATAGGGCATTAGTCAACAAGATTCACAACAAAACACCTTATGAGTTACTTTGGGGAAGAAAACCTAATATTGGTTTTCTTAAACCTTTTGGATGTCATGTAGTTGTGCTAGACACTAGTGATGCCTTAGGTAAGTTTAGTGCTAATGGTGATGAAGGTTACTTCATGGGTTATTCTGTGTAGAGTAGAGGATATAGAGTTTACCTTAAGAAAGAAAAATGTATACTTGAAAAAGTACATGTTAGGTTTTTAGAAAGTAAACCTAGTGATCCTGAAAGTGGTCCAAATTGGTTATTTGACTTGGAACCTCTATCTAGGACTTTGAATTATATGCCTGTTACTAATCTAAACATTGTGAAGGTAACTTCAAATGTTGTGGAAAAACCAGTTGTTGATGTTTCATGTAAACAGGTTGATGCAGAGGTTGGATCACAAGCAGACAAATCAGCACTCGTACTTGAGTATGTTACTATTCCTATATGGACAGATGCATTTGCTACTGCTGTTGCTGGAAAGGAAAAAGGTGGTCCCCAAGTATCACCAGTTGACAACATGCATGATCTTTTAGGCGCTGACAAAGGAAATTCTAGCGCTGACAAGACAAATTCAGGCGTTGATGGCTCAAACGTTGACAGCCTTGGTCCAGGCGTTGACAGATCTTTTGACCATATTTTCTCTTCCAATACTTTTGAACAAGGTGAACCTTCAAACAGAAATGGTGAGGTTCATTCAGATAATGATGGAAGAGAGCCTGAAGAGGATATTGGTAACATGGAAGATGAGATTGAGGACAACTGATAGGTGTGAAAACACCCATCTTTTCTTCCACTTAATTACATTAAAACGGGACCTAAACGTATATTTTATGTCGTAAATGGCGGAATTATGCGTGGTTTGTATTTTTATTGTGTTTCAGGGTCGAGAAGGGGAAAAGTGGAGAAAACACGGCTTTCACGGCTTTTATTGAAGAAAAAGACAAAAGACGAAGTCGAAAGATCAAAAGTGGGAAAAGAACGGAAGTCCAAGACCAATTCTGAAGATTTATCAAAGAAAAAGTCCAAAGACGAAAGTTTAATAAAGTCAAAGAACTCAGGTCTAATTTATGAAGAAAATTACAAGACGAGTTCATAGAAATCCCAAGACGAAGTCTTAAAAGTCGAAGAATTTAAGAAGACTGAAAGACCGAGGACCAAGAAAGAAAGAAAGAGGAAGCCACCAACCACTCCCCTCTCCTATAAATACCACCCTCACAACATGTGAGAGGGTTGGTTAGTTTTGAGGATTAGATTAGGAGTAGGTAGTTTCTCTCTCTAGATTGATGCTTTCTCTCTCTAGATTAATTTATGTTTAAGTTTTTGTTATTGAATCCTTACTTTTTAATTAAGCTTTTAATTCATCATCTTCTTCCTTTCTAGTTCGATTTGTTCTTATTCATCATTGTTCATGTTCTTGAGTTTTTATGATTTTGATCAAGTGGGTTTTGATTGATTTGGTTATGTTTGTTAGTTTTGATGATTTGTTTTGATTGATTATTGTTTATTGATGCTTATTGGTTGTTTTGGTTTAATCTTTCGTTTTATTTTAATTGATTTAAGGATAAATCGTTGTTACTGTTTATACCCTGTTCTCCGGGTTTGTGGTTTCTGTATCTTATCATTCCCAGGTAGCTTCATCCGGAAGTATAAAGTTCCGAGTGAGCAACCTTCATCCGGAAGTTTGAAGTTCCGAATGAAGCAAGCTTCATCCGGAAGTCCTAGAGTTCCGAATGAAGCAAGCTTCATTCGGAAGTATTAAAGTTCCGAGTGAGCAACCTTCATCCGGAAGTCCTAGAGTTCCGAATGAAGGAACCTTCATTCGGAAGTCGAAAGTTCCGAATGAAGGAAGCTTCATCCGGAAGTTTTAAACTTCCGAATGAAGGTTTCTGTCTAATTTTCTTTGTGGTTTTTCTGTTTAAGTATTTTTGTCTTTAATATTCGAGCTTTATTTTTCCCGCCTTTTTCTTTATTTGAATTTTTATTTTTGCTTTTCTTTTAGTTTAAGTTTTTATTTGCATCATTTACTTTATGTTTAGTTTTAATTTTACGTCCTTTCATTTTTCGTCATTTACTTTTAAAGTTTTAAATATCGCACCGTTTACATTTTAACTTGTGTTAATTTCTCGTCAATTATCATTTAATCTTGCTTGTTTATTTTCTCAAAACCAAAAATATTTGTTTCACCAAGAACAACTAATCTCACACAATTAACCGGAAATCAATTCGAAGAGACACCGAGAACGAACTTTCAACTAGTAAAAATATTGTTATTAAAATGGCGCCGCTGTCGGCTCTTTTCGTGAAGATCGACGGTTTATTATGAAAGACGCGTTGGCTTTTGGGATCCGTTCACTTGTGAACGTTATTTTTCGTGTCCAAAAGTTTTCAAAAATCCAAAAACATTTGAAAAATCATAAAAAGCATTTCTTTTTCAAAGTTTTGCACCAAAAATATTCTTCTTGCTTATCTATCTTTCTTTATGGATTTTTATGTCCATTGCGTCCGGTGTGGGAAACAATTATCTGGGAACAACTCTTGTCAATGGTGTACATGTGAGCGGTGCGGAAACGATATCGACTACACACAATTCGGATTTTGTCCCTTGTGCAACTCGACTAATTCACTCTTTTTGAACCCACCTCCTGTTCCCCGTGCATCTATTGTGGGAGCGATTCTCATTGGCATGTTTCGTGCCTAGTTCAATACCCGTCTAGACACGGGCAAGAACCGGGGTACAATTATGACAATGATAATAGCTATCCACAAGATGCACTTGATTTTTCTCCATACCCGGTTTTCAACAACTGTGGGGGTCCTCACGATACCTATTATTGTCAACCAATGAATTGTTATGAGCCAAATCCGTGTCCTCAGTTTTCTTCACCTATGGATTATTATGAACCAACCCTGGTTTCTAATTATTCTCCACCGATGAACAACTATGAGCCACAACCGTGCTATAATTCCGGTTTTCAAAATCTTGAGCCCCCACCGCACTCACTCGATCATCAGCCTCGTCAGGGGATGAGTTACCAAGAACCAATTGTCGATCTTGCTACAGCTTTTCAAGCGCAACCAAAAGAGCTTTTACACACGCTGCGAACTTGTATGGAGTCATTTTTACAGCAGCAAGATCAGACGAGTACTCATATCCCTGAGCATATTATTGGCCCTATAGATAATGAGAAGAGTGATGACGATATTGAGGTTATTTTCGACGAGGAGGAATTTCTAAAGCAAAATACTTCACTCCTTAGTGATGATGGTTTTCACATTCCTGACATCGATGAGTTTCTTGATATTGATACACCCATGGAATACATATCCGGGTATTCTGATGTGGAAGGAGATATACTTTTTCTAGAGGATTTATTACACGATGACACTACACCTTCTATCCCAGAGGTGAAAAGATGTGAATCTTCTGAAAAGGGGACGCAGGTGGAAGGTAATTGTTCTCATACTTCTCATATTATATTGCCACCTCATCCTCCCACGTGCACACCCAAGCGGGTGATGTATCACTTTTACTCTACTCGTTTTATACCGGGAAATGAGGATGAGTGCTTTGACCTGGGAGGTGACATTGATTATGCTATGATTGATACCATCACGGCTTTGCCGCTTGCTCAACTTCCATTGTCTTTGGGGGAGGACAATGTGCTCACTATACCCAACCCACCTCCCGTGGATCTTGAATTCACATACTATACGAATGTTGAAAGGACTTTTCTCCATTTCAAGACTTATCCCCCCGCCTCTCCTTTGTTGATGTCAACCGGGAACGAGGACAAGGTCTTTGATCCCGGTATCACATTCGAGGCTTCCCCATGGACCATTTAATTTGGGGACGAGTCAAGCTCGTGACTCGGTCAACAAAAACAAGCGCTTTTTGGGAGGCAACCCAATTATCTATCTTATTTCACCATAAGTGTAGGGGGAGCCCCGTTGGTGTTTCTTGTTCTCTTTCTTATCATATGCAGGGATTAGAGCTTCAAAGACACACTCTTGATGACTTTTGACGAACCGTGATTCCGTGTTCCCTTCTTCCCGGTTCTATCTTAAACTCTTTTCGATTCACCATTTTATATTTCTCAATATTAAAATAGGAATCTCTTTAGTTGTCTTTTCCTTAACGCGATTTAAACAAAGTACACAATGTCCTAAGTGTAGGGGAGTTTACTCCCACATGCTTAAACATTGAGGACAATGTTTATATTAAGTGTAGGGGGGACTTTTATCGAAGTTAAGTGGCCTTTTCCTTGTATTTGTCCTCATTTTAACCGGAAAATCAATTTTTCGACATTTTTCAAAATTTTTAATCTATTTTGGCCTAGTTGTAGTCTCCTTTATTTTTGTTACTTTCTAGCATTTTAATAAAATGGTTTTATCAAGTTTAGATATCTTAGATGTATTAGGCCCGTTGTGAATATTTTGACTCAACCCGAGTTTACTTATCCAAGTTCACTCTAGCTAGTATCCTTAACCATGTAGACCTTAATTGGTTTATTAGGCTAAGCATCCACGAGTCTCATTCCTTGAGATTTTAAATTGTGGAGAACGAGAAATGATAGAGTTGGTTACAAGTTTGGTATTCTCTCATTAACTTATGTGAGTTAATTATGATCTTTTTCTCCCATCACTTGCTAATAAATTATCTGCAATAAGTAAGGTCGTACGATTTGAAAAGTTACTTAGCTTCTAGCCCAAGATCGTTTAAAAGTTGCTCGGTAATGATAAGAGTTCATAGCCAAGGCATAACTTATGAAGCGGGGCGCGAAGATTGGCGAGTCCGAAAAGGCCCTAACAAGGCATGAGGATTCCATTTTATTGCTAAAGATCCAAAGTGATGTGAAAAGCATTATTCCCAAAGTCAATATGAAGGATCAAGACTCACGGCGAAAAGCAATCAACTCACATAAAGATCATGGAGAAGTCTATCCGAAAAGACCCTAACAAGGTATGAGGATAAATAGATCCAAGTCCGAAAAGGAGGCGGATCGTTGTATCTCAAAATCCCAAATAGAGATTGAAGAAATAATCATGAAGTCGTGGTCAACAAAGTTGGAGTACCCCTCAAAAGTCTCCAAGTGAAGAAACTCTATGAACGATGAGAAGACCATTATCTCAAGCACGTCTCTCAAGATATGAAGTATGAAGTACATGCCAAATATCGGCCCGAGAAAGGTCTCAAATCGTGAACCGAGTTATGCCAAGATATGAACTTTTTGACATCCCGAGAAGCAGTTTTAAGAGATTTTGTCCTTTAGCTAACTATTGATCAAATCGTCCTACTTTGCTTTCAGCTTAAATAAACTATCGAAATAAGTCCAACAATGCATCTTCATGATCATTCTAAGACAAAAATAAAATATAAGAGATACCCATAGGAATAAGGGAGTTTGAGTGATTAATTGAACCGCATGAGTAAATGTTTGTTATGCTAACTTGTACTAACAATGATCTTATTTTTAAGCTTGGCATGGGGAACGTGAAACTTGAGGGTGATAAACATTCATGACACACAAGCCCTAATGTAAGTCTTATATTTCTTTACATGTTTCTTCCTTGATTGCATCTTGTTATTTTCTATCTTTTTGATTTTCCTTAGTTGTTTAATAAAGGCCAAGGTAGGTTGATTATGATGGAAAGTGTAAACCTTGCTTTATCACTAAGCATTGCATGAGGGCATTGCAATGGTTAAGTGTAGGGGATTTGATAGGTGTGAAAACACCCATCTTTTCTTCCACTTAATTACATTAAAACGGGACCTAAACGTATATTTTATGTCGTAAATGGCGGAATTATGCGTGGTTTGTGTTTTTATTGTGTTTCAGGGTCGAGAAGGGGAAAAGTGGAGAAAACACGGCTTTCACGGGCTTTTATTGAAGAAAAAGACAAAAGACGAAGTCGAAAGATCAAAAGTGGGAAAAGAACGGAAGTCCAAGACCAATTCTGAAGATTTATCGAAGAAAAAGTCCAAAGACGAAAGTTTAATAAAGTCAAAGAACTCAGGTCTAATTTATGAAGAAAATTACAAGACGAGTTCATAGAAATCCCAAGACGAAGTCTTAAAAGTCGAAGAATTTAAGAAGACTGAAAGACCGAGGACCAAGAAAGAAAGAAAGAGGAAGCCACCAACCACTCCCCTCTCCTATAAATACCACCCTCACAACATGTGAGAGGGTTGGTTAGTTTTGAGGACTAGATTAGGAGTAGGTAGTTTCTCTCTCTAGATTGATGCTTTCTCTCTCTAGATTAATTTATGTTTAAGTTTTTGTTATTGAATCCTTACTTTTTAATTAAGCTTTTAATTCATCATCTTCTTCCTTTCTAGTTCGATTTGTTCTTATTCATCATTGTTCATGTTCTTGAGTTTTTATGATTTTGCTCAAGTGGGTTTTGATTGATTTGGTTATGTTTGCTAGTTTTGATGATTTGTTTTGATTGATTATTGTTTATTGATGCTTATTGGTTGTTTTGGTTTAATCTTTCGTTTGATTTTAATTGATTTAAGGATAAATCGTTGTTACTGTTTATACCCTGTTCTTCGGGTTTGTGGTTTCTGTATCTTATCATTCCCAGGTAGCTTCATCCGGAAGTCTGAAGTTCCGAGTGAGCAACCTTCATCCGGAAGTTTGAAGTTCCGAATGAAGCAAGCTTCATCCGGAAGTCATAGAGTTCCAAATGAAGCAAGCTTCATCCGGAAGTATTAAAGTTCCGAGTGAGCAACCTTCATCCGGAAGTCCTAGAGTTCCGAATGAAGGAACCTTCATTCGGAAGTCGAAAGTTCCGAATGAAGGAAGCTTCATCCGGAAGTTTTAAACTTCCGAATGAAGGTTTCTATCTAATTTTCTTTGTGGTTTTTCTGTTTAAGTATTTTTGTCTTTAATATTCGAGCTTTATTTTTCCCGCCTTTTTCTTTATTTGAATTTTTATTTTTGCTTTTCTTTTAGTTTAAGTTTTTATTTGCATCATTTACTTTATGTTTAGTTTTAATTTTACGTCCTTTCATTTTTCGTCATTTACTTTTGAAGTTTTAAATATCGCACCATTTACATTTTAACTTGTGTTAATTTCTCGTCAATTATTATTTAATCTTGCTTGTTTATTTTCTCAAAACCAAAAATATTTGTTTCACCAAGAACAACTAATCTCACACAATTAACCGGAAATCAATTCGAAGAGACACCGAGAACGAACTTTCAACTAGTAAAAATATTGTTATTAACAACACACTTATTGAGGGAGGAGTGCTTACTTCTACTATCAAAAATCACCCTCCTTCTCTAATTATTGGTGATGTGATGACTCCTATTCAAACTAGAAGATCTCATCAGAATCTTGGTGGATTTATTGCCAATATTCACAAGAAGGTTGATACCCCTCTTGTTCAAGCATGTTTGTTTGCCTGTTTTCTGTCACAACAGGAACCCAAGAAGATTTTTGATGCTCTCAAAGAACAAAGTTGGGTGGAAGAAATGCAAGATGAGCTTCACCAATTTGCTATCCATGATGTTTGGGAGTTGGTTGATTGTCCCTGACATGTCAGACCTATTGGGACAAGATGGGTTCTTAGGAATAAAAAGGATGAAAGAGGCATTGTGGTCAGAAACAAGGCACGTTTAGTGGCTGGATATACACAAGAGTAAGGGATATACTGTGAGGAGGTCTTTGCACCAGTTGCAAGGATTGAGGCTATAAGGATTTTTATAGCCTATGCTTCCTGCATGGGCTTTACAGTCTATCAAATGGATGTGAAAAGTGCTTTTCTTTATGGTACAATTGCAGAGGAGGTTTATGTAATGCAACCTCCTGGTTTTGAAGATTCAGAACATCCAGACAAGGTGTATAGAGTGAAGAAAGTTATGTATGGACTTCATCAAGCCCTAAGAGCATGGTATGGCACATTGTCCACCTATCTGGTGAAAAATGGATTCGAAAGGGGCACCATAGACCAGACCTTATTTACAAAGAAGACTGGTAAGTATTTCTTACTTGTTCAGGTCTATGTGGATGATATCATTTTTGGTTCTTCTAGTCCAAAGATGAGTGAAGACTTTTCCAAGCTTATGGCAGACAAGTTCAAGATGAGTGCAATGGGGGAGATGAACTTCTTTCTAGGGTTACAAGTTCAGCAGAAAGAAAATGGTATCTTCATCTCTCAAGATAAATATGTAGCAGAAATCTTGAAGAAGTTTGGCTTTTCTCCACATGAGAAAAGGGCTAGCACTCCTATGGATAGAGAACACCCTTGGGGAAAAGTTGGAGATGTAAAACAAGTGGATGTCAGGCATTATAGATCAATGATTGGTTCATTGATGTATCTCAAAACTTCAAGACCTGCCATTATGTTTGCTGTGTGTGCATGTGCACGCCATCAAGTGACTCCTAAAGAGTGTCATCTTCATGCTGTCAAGAGGATCTTTAGATACTGTTGGATTGTAACACACGACTTATAATGATATAGAAATGTAGATGAAGATTAAACCAAAAAAGAAAGATTAGATTAGATGAAAGAAAAGAGAAAAACAAAAGATGTGAATTCCTAGTGAGAGAAACACAAACGTTTCTCTCTCTACAAAACAAATGAAATGGAAGACCCACACACAAATGAGGCTTAGGAGGCCTTTTATACTAAGTAGTAAGTGTTTAGGAGGCCTTCCTCATTTGTGTGTTTGGGACTAATTCCCGTTACATAAACATTAATAACTAAGAACTCTCGACACCGTTGAATAGTATTTTTCACGAGCTTCGCAATGGTATATTATATGACCATCACTTTAAATACGGCTAACAATCTCCCCCTAAGGGGTGGTCATGTAATATGTGACTTCACTTCGTTGGTGTTGCAGACTTTGAAGCTCGTTGTCTTGAGAGTTCTTTCATAGTTCCTTTCATGACTTGTGATCTTGGATCTTTGATCTTTGCCTTGACTTGATCTTGTAACTTTTCCAGCTTGTGTTCTTGTGTCTTTACCCACATACTCATGTTTTGAGTTGACATGAAAGCTTGTTAACAATCTCCCTTGATCATCAGAGTAGCGGAAGTCTTTGTCTTTAGATGTTCTTGAGCTTTCTTCAATAATCCTGAATATGTGGCCTTGAATTGCGACTCTTGAGATAACGCCACCGTTTGCATTCCACCGGTTTCCCGTTATACAGTACAAATACTGTACCTGTGATCAGGTAAGTTCAAAGAACTTCCTTGACAGGATTTCCAGCTGTGGTAGCCGTTCTCAATACTTGAATATATCGAAAGATAATTCAAATTAAGGAGTGAATCATGCAGTTCCATTCTGCTGATTAAGTCGTCAATTCACTTTCCTGGAACAAGTCTGAATCAATTAAGAATCAAACCATCGTTGCTTTCCAGTTGACACAAGTTTGATTCATATAGAATCGCACAAGTTACCTACCGCAGTGCTGTTTGATGATGACACTGGAAGGATTTCCATTCGTCACTATAAATACTGAATAGTATTACTCTGAATGTTCTGGCAAGATCATAAAGATATTGCGTCGAGACCTGGAACGAGTTTGAATCAATTAAGAATCAAACCACTGTTGCTTTCCAGTTAACATATGTTTGATTCAAGTGAATCTTACATATGACCTACCGCAGTGCTGTTTGATGTTAACACTGGAAGGATTTCCATTCATCATTGTGAATACTAAAGAGTATCACTCTGAATGTTCTAGCAATACCACAAGGATAGAGCGTAGGACTCTGTAAATCATCGCTTGTGTTCTAATGATGAACAACAATTGATATATGGAATAAGTGTCCTAATGAGATTTTTGATGAATCTCGTTGGCTCTAGACTCTATAAGTGCACGTTTATTTGGTGATCGGAGGCTGGAGCAGACTGCCACCTATTCAATATCTACTATCTCGGAGTGAGAAAGTTGATAGAAATGAGTTGAACTCCGTGACAATAAAACAAACTTCTTTTGAGAGAAGCTTGAGTAGGTTGGGAAGGGTTGTGCATTGCATCACTGGGTCCATGATGCTTTGTCTTCAGTATCAGAAATCATCAAAGTGATTCTGATAATAGATGTATTAACCCGGTTTATGCCTAAGTTGTATGGAGGGCTTCTTTCTTTACACCCTTTATCCTTACATTTCTTTTTCATTCTTCAACCCCTTCAATGCTTACCAAGACGTCATAACTAGCACCTTGTTGTGATTGTTCCAGTGCTAGCTTAAGTCATTAGTCGGCATTATTCCCGTACACTCAACTACTCCATCTTTCCTAAGGACTTCTAAGTCTAATGGATTGTCCCTGGGAAGATCCCTCCGGTTATGGTTGGATCATAGGACGAATACCTAACCACCTTTTGACACCAATACCATCGTGAATTTATGTGTTGAAGGGCATAGATATCATAACCAGAAAAATCATTTGAAAATGCAGTCAAGGTGTTGATGAAATCAATGTATACACCTTGAAAGTTTTCTATATCACCAAAAACGCTCCCCCTACATATGTGCATCATAAAAGGAGAGATTTTTGCACATATTAGGAAGAGAAAGCACTTATATCAAAGATCTTATTCAAGATAACACATTTTAATCACTATTCTCCCCCTCAAAAATTGCATGAAATTGAAATTTTTGTGAAACTAGTGATGAAACTTGGAGAGAATAATGTGTCATGAAAGTTTGGAACAAATGTTTATGAAAACATTATACTCCCCCTTGAAAAGAGATTGTATTTAAATAGGGGAGTATATGAGCACATTGTTTTGAAATACTTTGAAAAATTATGCTCAAAAGTCCGAGAAAAATTGTGTTCATGAGCTTAAAACTTTGAATGTTTCGATATAAGCTCATGACCGAGAAAAATGAATTTCTCGTTGTTGAGGATAAGTCAAAGACTTTCCTTTATTTAGCGACCGGGTTATAGTCTGACATGTGACTATAAGCCATTATGAGAAGAAAAAATAGAAAAGACATGTTTTGAAAACATTTAAACTCTCATTCGAACTTTATGTACGTACCCGTGTCGTTATTGAACAACATTTCTAAGCACGTTCATATTATCGATGCTGAGAGACATGTCGGAGAAGAATATTTTTGGTATTTTTTGAAAGGTTTTCTCATTTTTTATTTTGTTTTTATAGGTTTTATATTTTTGTATTTTGATTTTCTGATAAATATATACAAGATTACTGCGAATGTGCAAGACGTTCACGTTCATCAGGTGTGAAACTACGCATACCAAGTCGACGAACCAAGAATTCAAATCTGTCTTGAGAAAGAGCTTTGGTGAAGATGTCGTCTAGTTGGTAGTCCGTCTTGACAAAGAACAGTTCGATCGTTCCTTTTTCCACATGCTCCTTTATGAAATGGAATCGGACAGCTATGTGCTTGGTCTTGGAGTGTTGGACCGGGTTGCAGGATATGGCTATGGCTGATTGTGAATCACAATAAATAGGGACTTTGTTAAAGAAAAAGCCATAATCCGTGAGTTGTGTTCTCATCCAAAGGACTTGAGCACTACACACGGATAGAGACACATATTCTGCTTCCGCGGTTGACAACGCCGTACAGTCTTGTTTCCTTGATGACCAGCTCACTAGCTTCTCGCCTAATAATTGTGCTCCACCGGAAGTGCTCTTGAATGTATCCTGACACCCTGCATGATCGGCATCTGAAAAACCAGTGAGATTAAAACCAGAATCCTTCGTATAACAGAGACCCATGTTAATGGTTCCCCGGAGATAACGAAAGATCCTTTTAACCTCCTTGAGGTGCTTCTCGGTTGGCTGAGCCTGGTACCGAGCACATAAACAAGTAGCATGCACAATGTCCGGTCTGCTTAAGGTTAAGTACATAAGGGACCCGATCATACTTCGGTATTTTGTAGCATCTACAAATGTCCCTTTCTTATCCAAATCAAGCTTGTGTTTAGTGTCCATTGGAGTACCAATAGGATCACAGTTATCCATACCAAATTTCGTTAGAATCTCAAGCACATACTTGGACTGATTTATGAAAATACCACGGGGGGATTGGTGAACTTGGAGACCAAGAAAGAACGTCATTTCCCCCATCATGGACATTTCGAATCGACTTTTCATTAGGTCGGCAAATAATATGGAATATTTTGGATTAGTAGAACCAAATATAATATCATCTACATAAACCTGAGCCACCAAGATGTCGTTGCCGTAGTGCTTGATAAACAACGTTGGATCAATGGTTCCTTTGCTGAAGTGATTTTGTAGAAGAAATGATGATAATTCGTCGTACCATGCCCTCGGTGCTTGTTTCAAACCATAAATTGCCTTTTTCAACTTGTAGACATGGCTTGGATGTTCAGTATTGATGAAACCTTCAGGTTGACATACATACACATCTTCTTTTAACGGCCCATGCAAGAAAGCCGTCTTCACGTCCATTTGATACACTGTGAATGATTTGTGTGCAGCGTATGCCAAGAAAATCCTAATAGCTTCCATCCGAGCAACCGGGGCAAAGGATTCTGCGAAGTCAATTCCCTCCTTTTGTTTATAACCTCTCACAACTAACCGAGTTTTGTTCCTAATGACCGTTTGCTCCTCATCCATCTTGTTTTTGAATAACCATTTCAGAGTGAGGGGATCGATATTGTCTGGTCGAGGTACTAACTCCCATACATCAAGCCGGATGAACTGATTGAGTTCTTCTTGCATAGACTCAATCCATGATGCATCGGTCATTGCTTCTTTCACACTTGCTGGTTCCATTGTGCTGACTGATAGTGCATAGATACACATATCACCATCGGTACGCAGCTGATTTCGTGTTGAGACCGGTCGTGAGAGATTGCCAATCACTTGAACCAAAGGATGATTCATAGTCCATTTGTGTTCATGTGGAAGTGTATGAGAAACTTGATGCGAGCTCGACGGATTCACATAGGGTGTTGAAGGCTGAGTAGTACTTGTGGAAGCCGCAAATGGATTAACAAACTCGTGTTCGTTGAGCATCGCATTGTTTGCATTTTCAGCAACTATTTCATTCTGAAGATGAACATGAGTAGGAATTTGCTGAGAATGTTGTTGAGTTGCGTCAGCAATCGGAGAAGTGGTTGGAATGTTTTGAGTCACTATGGTTGAGGTAGACGTAGATGGTGCAGAAGTAGATGCCGATGGTGTAGATGCAGTCGGAGGTTCTTGAACTACCGTAGCAGGTGCAGCTGGGGCATTTTGAGGAACACCAAATGACGAAGGACCCTCCATATATTCATCATATATTGGCCCAAATAAAACTTCCAAGTCACGTTCCGATGGTTGTAACGATGAGATTGCTGATGGTGCAAATTGAAGCGCGAGTCCTGAACTTACATGTCCAGAAGTCTGACCTTGAAGCTCGGGATGTGAACTTCTATGCTGAGAGGCCATACCCGAGAGTTCATCAAAGGTAACGTTCATAGTCTCCATTACCTTTCTTGTCCTTCGATTATAAACCCTGTAAGCACAAGCAGTTGAAGAATAACCAATGAAAAAGCCAATATCACCTTTAGGTTCAAGTTTACCGATATCTTCACGATCATTCTTCGGATAACATAATGCACCGAAGACATGTAAAAATGAAATATCCGGTTTTCTTCCATTAATGATCTCATAAGGTGTTTTGTTGAAACGGGTGTGAATAATGGAGCGGTTTTGAGTATAACATGCAGTTGCTATAGCGTCGGCCCAAAGGAATAACGGTGCACTAGAGGAGAGAAGCATCGTTCGAGCAGCTTCAACTAACGTACGATTCCTCCGTTCCACAACTCCATTCTGCTCTGGAGTTCTTACAACCGAAGTTTGATGAGAAATCCCAACTTCGTCAAAATAAGCTTTCAATTTCTGATTTGTGAATTCTGTACCGTTATCCGTTCTCACAATAATGACAGGGGCTTGCAGTAGAACTGATGTTTTCTTCAAGAAGTTAATAATTACATCAGGGGTTTCATCTTTTGAAGCAAGAAAATGAACCCATGTGTAGCGAGAATAGTCATCCACAATGACAAGGACATACCGCTTTCCATTAATACTTTTGATTCTCATTGGGCCACACAAATCCATATGTAGGAGATGTAACCTATTCGTTGAGTTGGGAACAGGTTTGGGTTTGTGAGGCTTCTTCTTACTTTTACCTTGCTCACATGAAGGACAAAGATGGTCTTTTGTATATTTGAACTTTGGAAGACCGGTAACGAGATCATCTTTCGCGAGATGGGTGATGGCATCGAAATTGAGATGAGATAACCTTTGATGCCATAACCACGACTTTGTTGATGTGGCTCGGGCCATGAGACAAATTGGAGAAGCAGCAGACATTTGAAAAAGATCAATGGTGTAAAGGTTGGTGGTATGATTTCCTTTCAACAGATCAATTCCTTCAAGATCTCTTACAAAACATGTATGACTTCTGAAAGCGACCTCCAAGTCTGAGTCACAAAATTGCCCAACCGAGAACAAGTTATGTCCCAAGCCATCAACAAAATAGACTCTGGTGATGATTATATTTCCCCAATGAAGATCACCATAGCCTAGAATTGCTGCAACATGATCATTTCCAAATCGAACAGTTCCCATGAAACGCCATACAAATTTCTTGAGAAGGCTTCGATTCCCAGTCATATGTTTGGAACAGCCCGAGTCCACGCACCAGAGACAAATTTCAACAGCCTGCCAATGATAAGAGAAAC
This sequence comes from Glebionis coronaria, assembly GCA_025667525.1. Classification (NCBI taxonomy): domain Eukaryota; kingdom Viridiplantae; phylum Streptophyta; class Magnoliopsida; order Asterales; family Asteraceae; genus Glebionis; species Glebionis coronaria. Next base: position 511,826,180 of record CM046879.1, on the reverse strand, counting down.
AAATATTTTGGCAACCGATGAAATAGGTTCCTGTAGGGTTAGAAGATAATTAAGCCGTATCACATACCGACGTTTCACTGTCAGTATGAGATCTACTAGTGTCGATAATTTTGCCACTACAGTCAAAATTTCTACCAGTAGGCAACCATTTAGAGGTGAGTCTAGGGCTACTAGGCTTAGCAAGACTTTCTGTGGACCCTACATGCGTACTTTTTGGAACATACACCTTAGCCTTAGGAGTGCGTTGTTGTTCACTGACTGACAGCTTGTCAATTCGAGTGTAACCACCATAATTCAAACCATTCATAGTCAAACCACAAGCATCATGACTAAAAGTAAAGAAACATTTATTACATTTAGCACAAATAACTTCAGATTTTTCATTCCGAATAGCAAGCTTAAAGTCATTACATTCAGATGAATTAGGTTTCTGATTATGATTAAAAAGCGGTAAATTCCTAAGGTGTTCTTCTACTTCCACATTATTGATCTTGGGGCGACTACTTCTAGAGGCAAAAGGGACCCTATCATTCCTTGTATTGCTCGTAGGCTGTGGCCTTCTGCTCTTAGTGTAGTTGTTTATTCCTGTAGAAGAAGACACGCGTCTATTAGAATTAGCACTTTTTAGATCAATAACTTGTGGTTGAGTTATAGTGATCGGTTTTGTCCTAACGCTTGCTTTACGTTGTTTGCTAGGCACAAAGGGAGAACTAACACGAAACATTCCTGGGGCAATCACAACAGTTTTCGTTCCAGCAACCTTGGGAAAAGGTGTCACAGCAATACGAGTGGGTCCCGAGGTTGCTGGTTTCTGGATCATCGTATCTATAATCGAGCTATGTTCAGAAGTCTTATCTTTTAACAAGGCCTTTAACTTACAGTTCTCACAGATTTTATCAATAAGTTTCTGATAGACAGACTTACTTTGTTCAACAGCCCGCTTATATGAAACAACAACAGATTCTAGATCTGCAATCTTAGCCTTAAGCTTCTGAACATTACCACCACTAGCACTCTCTAACCCTGACGAGGCCAAATTCGTTTCCGAAACCCCTCCTAACTGAGCCTGCAACCGTGCGATAGTTTGTTGCATTTCATTGTGAGCTTTTTCATACGAAATCTTGTCATATTTGCATTCATCACATTTTTTGACAAATTTGTTCCAAAGATCGGTGAATTCTTTATCCTTTTTAATGACATAAGATTCCATCTTCTCTTTCATAAGATCAAGCTCAGTTTGGAGGTTTTCATTATGCGACATAGAGGTACCTAACTCAACAGGGCTACTATCAATACAATCACGAGCTTTAGAGAGGCGTCCAAGATCGTTTTCCAAAACTTTAATTTTATCAAGAGATTCATCAGCTTCCTTCGTCAATGATTTAAAGTCTTCAACAAAGTTGGCTAATTCTTTTAGAAAAGCGTTTTCCAAATTTCCTAACCGAGCATCAACTTGATTAATAATTGGATTAATATCGTTTTGAAGAATTTTTTGAACCTCAATCTGAACAGGTGATGTAAAATTACCTCCAGTTATTTTTGAATTAACAACACGTTTAAGGATGACAAAGTTATCTTTAAGCTCGTTTAGAAATCGGCGAGTGATACTTGGTTTAGGAGGGTTATCAGACAATTCCTCACTTGGTAGCAAAAGCATTTCAGTATTCGTTTTAGACCGAACAAAAACAGTTGGCGGGTTAACTTTCGGATAATAAACGGGTATCACTTCTTTATCAAGCTTTTGCATTCTTAAACGAGACTCTACAGCAAGTTCAGTAGTTTCCTCGGAATCATGCACACTAGGAGGATCATGCTCATCAGACAATAGCACACTACCATTATATAAAGTTTCATTAGTGGCCTGAACTTTCTTAAGGTATCCTGGATTAGGGGGAAGAGGACAACCTAAAGCCATTTTGTATCGAGTGTAATTTATCTCATTCACTTTTGGTGCGAGCATATTTATCGTCTGCATAGTTTGGCCACGTTTTACTAAAAGGTTGTCTAATTCTCTAATCCTATCCTGCGCTTTGCAAAAATCCTCAAGAAGCCCATCTTCTCGAATTTTGAAATCATGTTTTAGCTGTTTTCTTTCTTCTTTTAAATCAGAAACAATAGATTTTTCAGTTGAAAGCTGTTTATTAAGAGAAGTGATTTCATCATTCAATTCGCTTATCTTTTTAGCACTACTTAAGTGTAAGGCATTTAACTTCTTAGTGGTGCATTTTTCTTGATAAACCGATGTAGCATGAGCTTGTTCAAGTTCCTTGATTTTTTCATGATGAATCTCAAAACTTTTCTCTCGTTCCTTATATCCCGCAAGCTCAGTGGTCAATTTGGCATTAGTTTCTCTAAACTTATTATTAACCACCGTAGCATGATCTACATCCTTAGCAAGCTTATCAAATAGAGATTTATAATACGCATGTGTCTCATCAGGAAGGGTTGTAGGCTGGGCAACTTGATCTACACTAAGGTCCACACTAGGCTCATTTGAAATAATATTACTAGTATTCGTTTGATACTCGTGTGTCTCAATGTAGGGCTCAAGCATCTCAGTATACTCTTCCTCCTGATTAGACATATTATATATATCATTATCATCAAAACTTGGGTGTACCTCAGAGGGACCGTCTGCATCATAAACAGGAGCTCTGTCATCATGCATTCCTGAGGTTGATGCTTGCTGTAAGTTTGCCATCAAGATGTAGTTGGCATTCACCTCTTCTTCCTCATCATACTCTGTAGCAGAAGCCATAAGATCAAATTCCTCAGCTTGAAGTGGGATTCCTGCCTTTTCTTTTTGTGCTATGAGAAGCTGAGTCTGAAGATAAGCAGCATCCCTCTTCTTTTTGGCTGTGCAATCTCGAGCATAATGACCAAATCCCCTGCAGTTGTAGCACTGAACCTGACGATTGTTGTTTCCATTTCCCGTACCAGTATTCTCAGCCCTTGCAGCCACAATGTTTCCCATCTGGTTACCAACCGCTGGCACAACTATTAACCCATTCTGATTACCCGCATTCGGAACACCCGGATTTGGACCACGGTTTTGCCCATACTGATTTCCTGCATTGCCAACGGTCTGCCCAGCATTCTGACCATATTGTTGAAACTGAGTCCCCGGGTTTCCAGCAACTACCAATTGGCGATCTTGATTCGCATTCATGAAAGGTTGAGCAATCTGCCTATTTCTAGTATTCGAGGAGATTCTCTGATTGTTGTTGGTGGGGTTAATGGTGAATTTGAATGCCTTTGCAAGAAGGGCAAGACCAGTATTAATAGCATGAGTAGGATCAGTAATGTCATTAAAACAGGCAATGGGTTGTTGTAAGTAATTCATAGCAGCAGGGTGTTGATATCCATAAGCGGTGAGTTGTTGTTGTTGTTGTAGTGGCAGGAAGTTACTTGATGAGGGTTGATGGTAGGGTACCATGGGATATGACATAGATGATGGAGAGTTTGCCATAAAAGCCAATGGATCTTGTGTCTTGGCACGTCTTTCTGCCCTAACTTCGTTAGCTTCATCTTGATTCATCTTCAAATAGTCATAAACTTGAGTGTAGTCCACGACATGAAGATCCTTGGTTTGATTGACAAGAGTGACATATCGTGACCATTCAGAAGGAAGATTATCAAGAAATTTGATGTTGGCAGCAATTTGTGCAGGTTCATGTTTGTTTCTTCTAAGATGGTTCATGAGGGTTGAAAACCGATGATAATAAGGTTCAATTTGTTCCCCTTCAGTAGACGTAAATTTCTCCCATTCACGAAGCAACTTAGTTTCCTTTTCTTGTAAACCGATTTCACTGCCCTTCATCATTTTCTGAATCCTAAGCCACATCTCGTGTGCGGTTTCACAACTATCGACAGCAGCATACACATCTTCAGGAAGTCCCATAAGAATGACTTGAATTGCTTGATCATCAGCGTCGAGTTGTTTGGATTCAGCTTCAGTTAATTCTTCATCTGTTTGCTCATGACTTGAATCAGCTACTGGGTTAGCATTCGTAGGGTCCCCAGGCACAATAATTGTTCTTCTAACGTACGGACCCTTTTGAATCGAGTTGACAATCAACTTTCCCAGAGGTTTACATTTTGCATAACGAAGGAGACGACTAGCCCATGTAGTGTAATTCTCCTTGGTAAGCATGGGTGGACGATTCTCAGTACCCGCAACATAAATATCTTGTTGAGACGTCATCGTAGAAGTCGTGTGAACAACAGGATCTCAATTCGTAGAAAGCGTGAGGTGATGTTGAAATTCCGAAACTTCCGATTTTTTTTTTTTTTTTTTTCTCAGTCCGACAATAAATTCCTCAGTCCGACAAAACGGTAAGCTGAAAAAATTGTGTATCGCCAAATTTTGAAATTGAGTTCGAGATAGCCAAAAACTAGTAGGGAAAAAATTTGATTCTACTTGACCTAAAAATTTTAACTTTTTTTTTTTTTTTTTTTTTTTGATCTTCGTGTAAACTATGTTCTGAGACTAGTCTAGATGGTGGCTAAGACTAAAAATTACTCAAACAAAATTTCCATCGGAATGCCCATCGGAAAATTCTATCGGAATGTTCTATCGGAATGTCCTTCTATCGGAATGTCCTACGATCGGAAAGTCCTTCTATCGGAATCTTAGATCGCAATGATGATCTGTCGGAATGCTAGATCGCAATGATGATCTGTCGGAATATGTTCAGATCGGAAAAACTTCAGATCGGAATCTTCAGATCGGAATAACTTCAGATCGGAATGTGGCTAAAATCAATTTGGCAGAGTAACGACTCAAAGTTCCTTAAGAGCCGTCGGAATCCCAGATCGCAAAGAACGATCGGAATGTCCAGATCGGAATAAGGTATCGAAATGTTTAGATCGCAAAGTAGAACCTAAGGTTATTGCGATCTGGCCTCACGTGCTTTGTACTTTCCGATGGAGAAACTTGCAAGAATTTCGGAAAGATGAACAAACAAGAAATTTATCAACTTTTGATCCAAAAACTTGAGTTTTAGCCAAAACCAAGATGCCTAAATCACTACTACACGATTTAAAGAACGAATACGACTTAGACACACAAACAAACACGAAAATGTTTTTGATGTTTTGGCAAAAAACAATCAAAATCACACGAAATGCTTCAATACGAATCCCTTGGCGAATGATACCACTTGTTGGATTGTAACACACGACTTATAATGATATAGAAATGTAGATGAAGATTAAACCAAAAAAGAAAGATTAGATTAGATGAAAGAAAAGAGAAAAACAAAAGATGTGAATTCCTAGTGAGAGAAACACAAACGTTTCTCTCTCTACAAAACAAATGAAATGGAAGACCCACACACAAATGAGGCTTAGGAGGCCTTTTATACTAAGTAGTAAGTGTTTAGGAGGCCTTCCTCATTTGTGTGTTCGAGACTAATTCCCGTTACATAAACATTAATAACTAAGAACTCTCGACACCGTTGAATAGTATTTTTCACGAGCTTCGCAACGGTATATTATATGACCATCACTTTAAATACGGCTAACAAAAGATTCACCATTGGAGCTTATTGCGTATTCAGACAGTGATTATGGTGGTGACAAATTTGATAGAAAATCCACAACTGGTGGATGTCAGTTTCTTGGGAGTAGATTGATATCTTGGCAATGCAAGAAACAAACAGTGGTGGCCAATTCTATAACTGAAGCAGAGTATGTTGCAGCAGCTGCTTGTTGTGGACAAGTCTTATGGATTCAGAACCAGCTGTTGGATTATGGGTATAATTTCATGCATACCAAGATTTTTGTGGACAATAACAGTACTTTATGCATTATTAAAAATCCTGTACATCACTCTAAAACAAAACACATAGAAATTAGGCATCATTTTATAAGAGATTGTTTTGAAAAAGGTTTAATACAACCAGATAGGGTTGACACAAAAGAGATGTGTCTGATTTATTGACTAAACCTTTTGATACTGGAAGATTTCAATACTTGGTAACAAGTATTGGAATGATCAATCTTACTTAAATTGTGTTTTGGGAACTTATTTGTAAAAGTATGTACAGGATATGCATTGTTATTGGTCTTTATGTGAGATTAGATTTTCCACTTTATTTGTCTAACGCTGACAAAGGTTATCTTAACGCTGATAAGTGTTATCGTGATGTTGTCAGCAACATGTTAGTTTTGTGGTTTTTGATCTAATTGTGCAGGCGTTGTTAGCATTGTACCATTGGATATAGAGTTGCTTATGGATTCTTGGAGCATTATTGGAGCATGTTTCCATTTATGGATGATGGTTGGAATATTTATATTCCTATCTTGACATAAATTTTTATTTACATGCATATTATTTGGCAAGTGTTGTATCATAGTTTAAGGGGAGGTTTAGGAACCTTTTAGGACTTTTTGGGTATTCTTATAATACTCTTATCACAATTCTAGATTATATCCACTGGTGAGTATGAGTTAGTTTACTATCTCATGAGGGACTGTAGCATGCAAAGTTGATACACTATGCATGCTGCCAAGACCTTTTTGGCCTAGACATGGATGTGGTCTGTTGGGAGACTTGGGTATGATTTATATTGGGCTTACCTGGGAAGTTACAAGGGATTTTATGAGATAACTTAACTGTTAAGAACCTTGGTTAGTAAGGGACACTAAAGGACTGTTATGTCTATCTTGCATAAGCAAGTGTGCATGATTGGACAGTGCTTGCCACGCTATGGTAATTTTCAGTTTATAGGTTATCTTCACTAGGATAAATTACTTTGTTAAGGTCCTTTTTCATTTTTATTATTTTTATTTTTGGACGTTGACAGATATATTTCCAAGCGTTGTTGTGACCAATTTAGACGTTGACATGGCTTTTACCAACGTTGACAAGAATATAGCCGTTGGGCGTTGATGGGTTATTTTTTACCGTTGACACTCATTGGGTCCTACCCAGTTGTTATTTTTGACGAAAATTGGGGCCGTAATTTTGGGAGTTGATAAATTTTAATTAATGCACAAGAAAACTTATTTTCTTTTCAATATTTTCATCATTATATTTTGAAAATACTTGCCTCATTTTTGACCAATCACATGTGCCTATCCCTCCTATAAATTTGGCTCCTTCTTTTTTAAACAGGCTACTCTCATATTCTTGTCTAACAACTTTTCTCCTATAATTCATCTTTTATAATCTTTCACAAACAGCTTTCTACATCAATGGCGCCTAAGTTTAAACCAAGTGACTTGGTATTGGGATTTAGAAGTCAACATAATATGATTGCTTATTTGGAGGCTGATGATGCTCTGTTTCCTTAATACACCCAGATGGTGGCGTATTTGAATGCATCTCCACTTAGGTATGCACTTTCTCATGCTCCTCTCATCCCTATCACTCATATTAAACAGTATGGAACACTATAAGTTCCTCAACGCTTAATAATGTGACTACATTTACAGCTATTGTCCATGGGCGTTCTTGGGTGGTTACTAAAGCCTTGGTTCGCCAAGCTTTGCATCTTAATGATGCAGATGGTATAACCACTCTTCCCATTGGTGAAATAGAACAAGGACTCCAAGCCTTGGGTTATCCTTTCCCTGAAGAGGGAACTTTAAACAAATATAATAAACAGGAATTTCCCCCAGCTTGGAAGTACTTAATACATGTCATCCTTCAATGTTTGAGTCCCAAATGTACTGCACATAATGAAATTAACAGATCTATTGCTAGTGCAATTGTGTGTATTACAAATGGGCAAAATTATAATTTTTCTAAACTAATTTTTGATGGCATGTGTAAAAACAAGGGTAATAAGATGACTTTGGCTTACCCACGATTTTTACAAATGATTTTTGATGAGCAAAGGTATTGCACCAGGGATCATGATGATTTTTATGCGATCCCTGTGCAAAAGAAAGCTATTTTTAGTAAGATGAATTCACCCCCTCACAGAGACTTACCTCTTACCCAACCCATGCTTGCTGTTATTGCAGCAGCACAACCTCAACCTGACCCACAACCACAACTTGACCCATTGCCTGCACCATCACCTTCACCTCAACATATGGAACTTGACCAAGATCCCTTCGACGCTGACACCTTAAATGTTGGCGTTGACACTTCAAATCTAAACGTTGATACCTTTCTACAACAGACCCAAACACCCCTTAACCTTCAAACTGCCACCCAATCCACATCATCTTCTACACCCCCTGCATTTAGGTTGGTAAAACACCCAAGGACTACTGGAGTGTTCTCCTCTAGTGGTCCTATCCATGTTGCAGAGAGAACCACCACCACAAGTGTGGCTGGTGCTATGGATGAGGCTGAGACTATTGGTACTAGCTTAGATGCAGGCCAAGCCAGTCCTAACATCTTTAAGACCTCATCCATGCCCTATGACTCTACTTTGGGAGGTCAAATCCCCACTCTAGAGGAGGGCAGATTGGAACCATACACATTGTTAGAATTGACGGCTGTCTGCATTAGCTTGCAAAAGAAAAATGCAGACTTGGTACATACTGTCTCAACCCAAGGCCTTGAACTCTAGCAATTGAGGGAGAGGATTGTTGTTTTGGAAACTGCTGAATCTAGGAGGAGGCAGACAAGAGTCCTTTCATCAGGGGAGGATTCTTACAAAGGGGAGGAAGCTGCTACAGAGCCTGTTAATTTGAGTGATAAAGGCTCACATGAAGCTGCTACAGAGCCAATTGATTTAAGTGGCAAAGGCTCATATGATGGAGAATCTTTGGGTGTGTCTGAAGCTCTTATAGAATTGAAGAAGCAACCAAGTTTTGATGTCACATAAAGCTCGAATGAAAGATGTAAATATTTTTCAAAACATGTCATTCAATGATTTGCAGTTACTTTAGATTGTGACTCGTTCCTCAAAGAAAGGAAAGTCTATCACGGATAATAACTTATCCTTAACAATGGGAAAATAAAATTATCTCGATCATGAGCTTCGAAAACATTCCATGTTTTTAGGCTCATGTAAACGACTTACAACTAAATGTCAGACTGTAACTCGAACTTCAAAGATAACTTATCCTAACAACAGGTAGATCAATCTATCACAGGTTGAGTTTGTCACAAAACATTCAACGTTTTGAGCTCAACACGATGGCTTGTAATCACTTTCAGATTGCAACCTGGATCTATATTCACGGGGGAGTGTACGATTTAGTGCCCTTACCCTGAGCAAAAGAAGAGAAATCTTCTTACACTTGAGTGGATTCGTCAAGACATTCAAAGTCTATGAACTTAAGTTTATGCTTTAGAAAAACCATGTCGCAAAAAAAAGAAATGGATTTTTCAAAAAGTGTTGAACAAAATTTTTTCAAGAATTTTTCAATGATTATTCAAAATATTTCAAAAATTGTGTGTTTAACAACTCATATCCTCAAAAAGCGAAATGTGGATCAAATCCTCTTAATGACAATTCAATTGGATCAATTTTTGAGGGGGAGCGTTCCAAATAATTCATGCTAAGTTAGACACATTTTTCTCCCAAAAGTTGTTCAAGACTATTTTTCGTGATTTATTTTAATTAAATTTGGTATCACTAATATCAAACGATTTTATATAATAGAGATAGGGAGAAAATGTGATTAAAATGTGATCTAAATATATGAAATGAACATATAAGACTCAAGCACTTTAACTCTTACCCACATGTGCGAAACACTTTCGATTATCGACGCACATGTGAAGGGGGAGCTTTTCTGAAATGTCAAAACTATCAAGGTGTTAAAAGTTTTCAAACACTTTGGTAAGTTTTCAAGTGGTTTTATGGTTACGATCTTATATACCCAAAACCTCTTTAATTTACAACTTTATTGTTGTCAAAAGATGGTTAGGTATAAGTCCTTTGATCCAACCAGAACTGGAGGGATCTTCGTAAGGACAATCCAATAGATTATTAGAAGTCCTTTGGAAAGATGGAGTAGAATGTGAACGTAGCTGAATACCGACTAAGTACTTAAGCTAGCACTGGAATAATCACAACTAGGTGCTAGTGACGACGTCTTAGTAAGCATTGAAGGGGTTAAAGAAGGAAAAAGAAATGTAAGGATAAAGGGTGATAAGGAATAGCCCTCTATACAACTTAGGCAGAAACCGGGTCAACAGATCATGAAAACAATCATCATGGACCTAGTGATGCAATGCACAACCCATCCCCAGCTGACTCAGTCTTCTCTCAAAAGAAGTTTGCTTTATTGTCACGGAGATCAACGCGACTTCTATTAATCTTTCTCACTCCGAGATAGTTGATATTGAATAGGTGGCATCTGCTTCAGCCTCCGACCACTAAAAGCGCACAAATCGAGTCTAGAGCCTAGAGATCAATCATATCTCATTAGGACACACGGAATGATGAAGAAGATAGTCCTACGCTATATCCTTGCGATATTGCTAGAACACTCAGAGTGATACTACCTAGTATTCACAATGATGAGTGTAAATCCTTCCAGTGTTAACATCAAATAGCATTGCGATAGCTCATGTGTAAGATTCTTTTTTAATTGAACATGTGTAAATTGAAAAGCAAGAGTGGTTTGATTCTTAATCGATTCAAACTCGTTTTAGGTTTCTACGCAATATCTCTATGGTCTTGCCGGAACATTTAGAGTGATACTCATTAGTATTCACAGTGACGAATGGAAATCCTTCTAGCGTTAATCTTAAACAGCGTTACGGTAGGTAACTTGCGAAATTAAGATTCTCTATGAATCAAACTTGTTCTAGGAATTTGAATTGACGACTTTAATCAAGCGGATATTTATCCAATTGATTCACTCTTTATGTTCGGAGTCTTGCTTTGAGACGATCGAGTAAAGAGAACGGCTAGTACAACCGCGAAACCCTGTCAAGGAGGTTCTTAATTGAATCTACCTAATCATAGGTACGGTATTTAATATCGTCTAATGGTCTTCACCGACCGGAGGGAAAACGCTACCGATTTAGGACGAATGTCAAAGCCATTCAGTCCGTGTCTATGTTTTGTCTCGAGAAGGTAGCGTTATAGTGTACTCAGCAAAGTCGAAGAATCAAAATAACATACTCATGCCCAAAGACATATTCAACAATCAAGAAAGCAAAAGTCTTCTGCAACTCTGATGTTCAGAATCTTCCTTAACAATTAATGTAGAGGAATGACCTCCCTTCAAAGGACATTATCAACAAGCTTTCAAGATGGTGCATAGTGTGAGCATGTGGATGATGACACAAGATCGCAAGATGGAAAAGACAAGTCAAGGATGGTTACCAGCAAGAATGAAGCAGTCATTTTAAAGATCGCAGTACTAAAGATTAATTATCTCCATAAATACTCGCATGTCGTAGAGGAATGACCTCTCAGTGAGTGAGATGTTAGTGTCAAAATATTGTATCATCAAGAATGACACGGTCATAGATTTGAGGATCTCAAGATTAAAGACAAAGTCGAAAGACAACGACAAAGGCTCAAAGATCACAACATGAAGGGAAAAGACTACTATTACACGTTCCCGTCTCATTTATGGCGAGATTAGTAATCTCTATATATCTCCAAATGTCGTAGAGGAATGATCTCTCATTGGGGGAGATTGTTAGCCTCAAAATATTGAGTCAAACAAGAATGCTCGGTCATAGGTTTATTAAGTATCATTTCTTAGAACGTTGTAATAGATAATAGAATAGTCGGGAATCACGAGCTTGATAAAATAGCTAATAGTCTACATTTAAGTTCTTTAGTTCATGGATCAAGCCCGACCCATCAATATATAGTCCATGTAAGCCCGCGTGTAGGAGGACTATATATACCCACCTCCTAGCATGTTAGAAGGTGGTTGGTCACATTGTAATTCTCTCTCTCAATATCTAATATCACCCAAGTTTTAACCACTTTCTCTCTGTAATTTCTCTCTCTACTTTCTCTCTCTATATTTCATCTATTTTTTTACTTAGTTCATAGTTCTATAATGGTGAAGTGATAAAATCATAGGAACAACATATACCACTGAACATACCTTCAACAGAAGCACGAGACACGGACAGTTGTAATGATTCCATAACCAATATAAATAGAAACGGAGACAATGGGTCACTTTGCTTCAATCCTCTAAAAAAAGCGAACTCTTTTATAGGACTTCCATTAACCAAAACTGAGGCCATAACGGAACTCAGAGTACCAAAAATCCATTTACACAAATTTAGACCAAATCTAAACGCCTTCATAACGTCTAAAAGGTAATCCCAATGAACAGTGTCAAATGCCTTAGCAAAATCCACCTTAAAAAACACCGCCTGTTTACTATACTTATTGCACCAACTAAGCACCTCATTTAAAATAAAAGGCCCATCCAATATATTCCTTTTAGACAAAAAAGCAGACTGCGTATCTGATATAATATCCGGAATAATATTAGCCAGCCGGATTGCGAAAATCTTCGTAACCACTCTATATAAACATCCGATTAGGCTAATCGGACGATAATCTGAAACATACTTGGGATCCGTAAGCTTAGGAATCAAGGCGATAAATGACGAATTACATCCCCTCGAAAAACAACCATGATCAAAAAATGTTCCACCACACTACAAAAATCGAGACCAATAAAACTCCAATATTTACAAAAAACTCAAATGAGAAACCATCTGGCCCCGGAGTTTTATTCTTACCGCAATTCCACACAGCCTTTTTAATTTCCTCCCGAGATATCTTGCCCATCAAGTCTATAATCTGATCCGAAGACAGACGTTTGTTAAACATAGAATCAATTTTAAAATGCGCTTGGAAAGGTTGGTCAAACCTCTCTTGAAATGCGTTTTAAAAATATCCTTCACCTCCTTAGGCTCAGTACACCAAATAACGTTCTCATACACATCCCGAATAGCTAACTGGAACCTCCTTTTGTTGATAGAGCCATGAAAAAACTTAGAGTTTTCATCACCTTCTATGGCCCATTGAATTTTAGCTTTCTGAATGGCCTCAGTAGCAACCATATTGTTAAGCTCTTGGAGTTGACGCCTCAAATCCACTCTCTTTAAAAGAATAGCCTCAGAAGACTCCCCTTCTTTAAGCAATCGATCGATATCGCCTAATTCCCGCACAATGCCATTCTTAGCCTCAACTTGATTAGCTTTACTATCTTTAACCCATCTTCTTGTAACTTACTTTAAGGTTTGAATCATTTTTTAAACCTAATCATTGCATTAGAATCTGAATATGAAAAGGAACGACAAGTATTTTCAACCATAACATCAAAACCTGCCAAAGAAAACCATGAACGATAAAACCTAAAAGGGATCAGTCCATAATCTGTGTAGACCTCGTGCAATAGAATGGGCAGGTGATTCGATAAATGCCTATCAAGATACTTAGCCGTCAAGGAAGGGAATTTCACGAGCATACCTTCCGTGACTAAGAACCGATCCAACTTACTCATCTTATTTGCTGAAGAAAGATACCAAGTGAACGAATAACCTTCTAGTTTAAGATCTACAAGACCCGAGGAATTGATGAACTGATTAAACCTTCTAGCACCAAGAACATCAAATAAAGAACCACGTCTCTCCTCTTTACACCGCACCTGATTAAAATCTCCCATAACTAACACCTCATTGTTCCACCGACCTAAAAGAGAAGAAACATACTCCCATAATAATCTTTTCGCATAAGATTGTTGAGGAGCATACACAATAATAAATGTTTTTTAGAGTTGCTGGGAATCCATGTCCCATAAATAGCAATGAAGTTGTCAGATATAGTGACATGATCTTTCCTAAAAATACAGCTCTCCCAAACACACAATATACCTCCCGAAATGCCAATCGACTTACTAAACACATAGTTAAAATTTGAATTCCCCCACAAAGCTTTAACCAACATTTGAGTAACATTTTCCAACTTCGTTTCTTGTAAAGCAAGAAAATTTACCCGATTTTTAATGTTTAACTCCTTGACCCACTCCTTTTTGGACTTATGACCAAGCCCCTGAATATTAAGAGACATAATATTCATGTAAAACCGTCCATACCTCCTTGAGCACCTATAATACACTCAATATCCTTCTTACAACCCTCCAAACAGTACCCCACTGATTTACCTACACGAATTGTATCCTCTAGGACATCTAGAATCGACCCACCGTTACGTACAGACCCAGAATAGCTATTATTCATAGCATTATTCTATGTTTCTGGAATTTCCTAGGAATTACTCATAACCTTTGCAGGAGCAGAATGCGCACCCCCTCCTCAACTTCTTTAACCAGACCTTCCTCCTCTGAAATCGCCTTTCTGTGATCCTCCGAACCACTAGTGTAAAACCAGGAGGATGCGACATAGAAGAACGATCGACGCTCTTGACCCCTTCCTTTTTTTATTTAGCAAATTGTACAACTCAAAAGGATCCTCAGAGTGTTGCTCATGCACATCATCCATTGGCGCCATAACAAGAGGTGATGTCTCACTAAAAATAATTTCAGGGACCCCATCAACCTCACTACCCTCACTTGATTCATTATCAGAAACCCGAAGCTCAGTCGACCCAAAGTTGTTACCATGATTAGATTCAGTATCCGACACCTCCTTCTCATCAGCAAGATCTAAAAATTTAGGGTCCATGTAAAAAGTTCTTTTGCACGAACCATCAACACCTTCCCTTTGTATATAACTTTAACTTTCTCTTGTATAGAATCCGGATGTTTAGTAATTATGCACATCCGCTTTCTAGCAAACAAATTCCCACATTGTCTTCTAAATCCAAAACCTGCCCCATTTATTCCCTATTCTAACGAACGTTTCCTTAGACCAAACATTCAGAGGAACCCCCTCGATATCAACCCAAACCACACGTTCTTCACTTACGAAATCATGGGAGGCTGCATGCATAACCTCGAACCAAGAATTGACACCCACATGTTCCAAAAAGCTACTCTTCGATGCTTCATTAACCAACTCATTCATCACCCAAAGACCTCCGAGATATGACAATTTCACCTTGGGAAATCCTTCATCAAAAAGAATAGAACGGATATTCACAATAGACTCTATAACCTTCACCTTAACCATCACATGACACGACAGATCACGATCAATGTTGCAAGCATCGTTTAACACCAAAATTGGAACCGAATTAAGAGACGCCCTTGGCACAGCAAAATGCCCAGAACCCTTAGCAGCCACAACATAAGACATGCCATGCTCATCTGATTTATGAGCCACATTTGTCTTAATGCTACTACGTTCAAACCTAGCAACATTTTACTGTAGATGATAACGCCCCATACAAATAGTACACAAATTCCCAACCAACCGATCAATGTTATCCACCCTAATAAATCTAACGAACACAAACCTTTTGCTTGGTTTTGTTCTCTTATTAGCGATGAAAACATCCACCACCTTCCCATAGACCTCACACACCTTCCACAACTCACGGTAATCACAAGTATCAGGAAAGTTAGAAACAAAAATTGATTTCGAAATTTTGCTCACATGATCCTCCAATCAACGATGAATTACCATAATGACACCACAAACAGGAATACGAACCGACGCCCAGAACCCAGAAAAATCCTAAAAAAACAAAACCCTAAAAAAACGAAACCCTAAAATTCAATCAAAAATAAACCTTGAAACTCAACAATAAACCTCGATAACAGGTAATTAGAGCAGAAACAATACTAAAACCACCTTACCCGTGTGTAATTAATGAATACTTGGCTAAGTCAGGATGAGATCAAAGATCAAACCCTAATCTCCATAGATACGTCGAACCAATTAAACATGGAATAAAACCATAAAAACACGACCCACATTAATAATTAAGAGTTATGAAGGAATGAAGAATTCCAGAGCCTAAATAGATTTCCTAATAAGATTTCATAAACAAGCGAAAAAAAATCTAACTAAATCATACCCAATCCCTATAGCCTCGGATTAGAAACGTATAAAGCAGCTCGTTCCCAGATCGATCTCAAGGATCATTCACAGGACGACGGGTCATTTTTACGTACTAATTAACGAGGGGTAGTAGATCGGTACATGATAAGAAATATCGAAAGAAATCCGCCAATGTTAGGGTTTTTCGCCAATATTAAACAATTGATGTAACTTTGAAACAAAAAATGAACAATGATTGTGACATATCAAACCTAAATCTAATCCCACATCGGACAAAAAAGAAATTAAATGTATAAACATAATGATGTGAATGCACCCTCTATGGCTTAGTTACTTTTTTTATATAATTGAAATAATATTAATAACATATTTTGTATATAAAAATTGTTCTATGTCAAAAACAAGGTTATGTTTATTTGAAAATCACTTTTAAGCAAATAAAATTTTAATTAACATATTTATCGTTAATTATTTGTCAGTCGAAATCTCCGATACTATGCACGGAGTTCGTCTATATGATTATCTCTACATATACATGTATATCGCATTCGTACACGAAAAACTTACCACATCGTATCATTAATAATCTTGCTCTATCATCACTCACAGTAGTAATGTAAGCAGCAAAGCGCTGAAACCATGCTCGAGGTGCCTGCTTAAGACCATATAGAGACCATTGTAATAAACACACATATCTGATGCTCAGGGTCCCTAAATCCAGGAGGCTGATACATATAAACAGTCTCGGCTAAATCACCATGTAAAAAGGCATTCTTAACATCAAGCTGATGAACATACCAGTGTCGAGAAATGGCTAAACAGAGTACGACCCGAATGGTACCCGACTTAACAACAGGAGAAGTCTCATCAACATCAACACCCTCAACCTGCGTGCTACCATTGGCAACAAGACGTGCCTAAAATAGTAAGGTACACATGAGATTATTAATGGTGCGAATCATACCTTCAGATTTACCATTTTGTTGAGAGGTGCGAGGGCATGAAAATCTAAATTGGATACCATTATCGTTAAATAATTTATGAAAAACATGATTGTCAAATTCACCACCATGATCACACTGAAACAACTTAATGTCACACTTAAACTAAGTGCGAACATAATTACGAAACAACTGAAATTTAGACAAAACATCAGATTTATTTATTAAGGAATAAACCCAAACATACTGAGAATAATGATCCAGAAACAAAACATAATACTGGAAACCAAAAAGACTCGGAATCAGGGAGGTCCAAAAATCCGAGTGAACAATGTCAAAACATGAAGTAACAATACTAGATGAGCTAACAAATGGAAGCTTCACGTGTTTACCAAGCCGACAAGCATAGCAAAGAGCGGGAAACTTCTCTTTATGACACGAAATAGAATCAATAGACACAAGACGACGTAGCACTTCACTACCTGGATCTCCAAGTCACTGATGCCACGTATACTGACTGGTAAGAAAGGCTTGAGGAATGGTGAAGGGCTGCTTAACAGGATAGAGATCACCCATGCTATCACATCGGGGGAGCACCCGTCGAGTTATGAAGTCCTTCACAGAAAAACCAAAAGAGTCAAACTCAACTGTACATGAATTATCACAAACAAACTGACGAACAGAGATTAAATTTTTGACAATATTAGGAGTGATTAAGACGTTGTTTAAACGAAGAGGGCTAAAAGGAGTAGACAAAATACTATGACCAGAGTTAGTAACGGGAATAAAGCGCCCGTCACCAACCGCAACAAATGGATAAATGTACATATTAAGAATATCACTAAGACAATGTACAAAATCATTAAGATGAGAGCTCGTACCGGCCTGTATCCTTATTTCAATTGCCAGCAGTAGGATCTTGAGTAGTAGCAGCATTAAATGCTTGTGGCAGCACAGTCTCTTCACCTGGTAACCCGGGTCCATTAAGCGAAGCAGAATGTACCCCCATGTGAACAAATATTTCCTTGTTGAACTCCTGGTACACCGAACCGTATCAATTGACTAGGGTGAAAGCATTGAACAGTGGGCTATTGATGAACTACTTGTGTACTAACCCCCTGTAGCGAGTGACCCCCTTGCAAATAAGCCCCCATGGTGTGTTGTTGAACCCCCTGTGGTGGATGATGAACTCCTTGTGCCAACAGGGGCTGTTGAACCTACGTATGAAGAACCCCCGGCTGTGAACCCCCTGAAACAAACGATCCCCCATGTTGATATGGCATGGAAAAGTTTGGTTGGGTGAAAAAGCTAGGTGGACTGGACATCGTAGCTATGGGCTGTTGAGAAAAGTAGGCCATTGTGTGTAAAGCCACACGAGAGGACACATGAGCAGAAGTAGCATGTTTAGAGTTATTAAGCCCCAATTTTGCCAACAAAGTTTGTAGCATATCCAAATAAGTGTGAGTCAAACTTGTCAATTCTGAATGTGTAACAGGGGGTTGATATAAAATAAGAAGCTTGCCATGGATACGAAGATACTTGCATGCCTCACCAAAGCGACACGCGCCCTTATTGAACAAAAAACAAGGTTTATTAACCTTGTCCAGAGGATTGTAGGGACGACGAGTGTTATTATTCGAATTTGCGACTAAAACCATAGGAGAGGCGGAGGTGGCAGCAACAAAAGGGTCTTGAACTTGAGAGTTCATGCACATCTCTTGTGTGGTCAACATGGAATGAACAGTGTGAAGATCGGGAAAGGGTTCCCGACTAACAATAACGGTAGAAATCACATCATAAGTGGAGGGTAAGCCTTCGAGAGCAAAGGTAACAACATCATCATTGCTAAGTGAACAACCAAGACTATTGAGAACGGCTACAATATGTTCAATCTTTTGAAAATAGGCATCAATAGTTAAAGGACCGAGTTTCAAGTTACGTAACTCCGCCTTTAAAGCCATGACTCGCAGACGTTTGTTGTCTTGGAAGATACCAGCAAGGTGATCCCACGCTGCCTTGGCGGTTGTGGGGTTCAAGCTAACCAACCTTTTTTGTAAAGTCAGAGTCATAGTCTCAAATATCCATGACTTAATAATAAAATCAACCTTAAGCCATTCCGCATCTTTAGGCGGAGGTGGAGTGGGCGGGGTTGCTGAAGACGCGGGTGCCTCAACAATATGTTCCAAAAGACCATATCCATGACAAAGGTGCGAAAAGTAGTACATCCATGAAGAATAATTCAAGGAATCAACATCGAGTTTTTCAGGAACAAAGGTTGTTAGGTTGTTCATGGTCCTCAATTTATCCGACAAGGTAAGGGCAGGTGTAGGTGGTGGGTTATTGTTTGTCATGGTGACAGATGTTTAATGTGAACAGTAGGTTGTAGGGATGGGAAAAGAAGAAGGCAGTAAGTAGGTTTTAGGGTCTGAGTTTATATGAAAACAAAACAGACGAAAAAATAAAAAATAACAGGATGTAAAAGAAGGCAGCAAGGAGCACCAGTCGATAACACAACGATCGACAAACAGAAAATCAACCCGTCGACAACACATAAAGGTCGACAAACAATAAACAACCCGTCGACAATACACAATGGTCGACAAACGAAACCCTAAACGGAAAAAGAAAAAAGAAAGCAGCGTAAGCTATGGAAAATATTGGATCGGTTTTTGGTGTGATACCATGTAAGTCGATGTATATCTGATTAATTGAATGAATCGTACATAGGTTACAATAGGGAATACAAAGCTAGACAGGCCTATGGGCCTAGACCCAAGCTAATATACTACGTTAACAGAAACTTCGGTCATCAAAGATTCTCGCCGTTATATGCGGATACTCGTTTAAGTAACAATAAAAATATATTTGAAAATCAATCAATTTATATATCTTACATAAATTGTTATACTTATACTGTATAAAACTCAAAAGATAAATATAGAACGATAATTTTAAAACTGAGCCAGTGAGAGCGAGGTAATTAGACAATATACTCAGCGCATCACATTAGACGACAAAACGTCGGTGGTCCATTGTTGGGCTCCAAATTGTTTCGTTTGGCCCAAATGTGTTTATTTTCTTTTATTCTGTTTGTATACACAACTTCTTTGTTCATGGAACTTCTCATCATAGTAAAGTAAACCACCGGCATCCTTAAACGAAAAAGATACCACTGATAGAAGATCTCATTTTATCTCATTTTCCCTGATATGAAATAGGTGAACACCTTGATTCAATGTAGTAACAAAGGTGCACAGGTTTCATAAAATAGGTCACTTCCTAAAATGCATTTGATACATATTCAACAAATGACAAACGCAAAAACTATGCCAAAAGGTAGCCCGCCGCAACGCGCGGTACATACCCACTCGTTAGTCCTGCATTACATAGGCCAACGCCAACATGATAGTTTGCCTAATTATTTGGCCATTTAGCAAGTTAGTCATCTAAGCCCAACTTGAGGTCCAACTTATATTTTTGTATAAGTAACAACAAAAAGGGAAAAAAAAATCTTCATTAGATTTTTTTTGGAAGATTTTTTTTTAAAAGACGGTCTCATTTGATATCGTATGCTTCCTATATGTTGTTGGATTGACTTGGAAATTTGTGTACTGGTGTATGAAGTTTCGTGGATGTTTTATTGCGGGGCGTTTTTGTTAGTCGTAGTTAGAGTTGTATGTGTTTATATTATGTTATTAACATTTTTATTTTGTTGTTATCAAACTTATTTTAAGGTTAAGGTCATATTTCAGTCACGTTTTATTTATACTTTAACTTTTTTTAGTAATATATTTTATCAAGATAAGTTTTTACTACATTTTTATGTTACTAAAAATTTGAAAACCAAAAATCACAATTTTTTCCAACTAAAATGAAGCACTGTTAGTCAACTTTGTCATCTATTAATAATTATTTGTAATGTAGAATTCGATTGATAACTTTGGCCATCTTGTCTACATTGTTCAATGTTTATATGGGTGTCGATGTCTTGGTTTGTAACATGTATTTTGTTTTGTATCAGCTTGTCAAAGTTAAATTCTTCGACCGGAACTCATCCACATCTGTTCCCATTGCTCGTTTTTATCTTCTTAATTTTCTTTCTTCGACTTGGGGCCTCTAATCACCACCAAATTACAAAACACTTGAACCTATATATATCTCACCAGAAAAGACACACACACATTACAAGACTCGATCGTCCACAAGATCGGATTTTGCGTTTGTTTCATTTAAGACGCGTGATTTATGCGCTTCTTAATAAGAACGACGCATGCTCCATATGTCAAGACCGAGTCTTACTACCTTTAATTACGCACAATCTTAAAGACTGAAGAAAAATGCTAGAACTACTAACAAATTTTCACAAACTTTTTGACAAAGTGATGTGTCATGTATTTATTGATATTTTATATGTTATTTTCGAATTTTCTCTCTTTCATGTATTCAATAATTTTGTAAAAAAGTTTGTGAAATTTTATTAGTAATTTTAGCATTTCTCTAAATCAAAGGTTATTATGAGAAGAAAAAACGCACATGTACATTGAATTTTTTGGACATAATGTTAGCAATACTATATTTAGACATCTTAATATCATGTAACTAAAACCAACTTTGGTTAATTTAGTTATTTTACTCCATATGTGTACAAATTCTTTTATATTATTTGAGCAGCTTTTCCCCATTAGTTTTTTGTTGTGATTCACGAACTGTTTTGTCACTGGCCCAACGTGCACTGCCACAACCAAACTACATAACAGCCTTCAACTCTCAAGAATCCTATGTTTCCATCAATTAAATATTTCTTTCATTCATTACCTTTCTTCATATATTTTGTCCTATAAAAATTTCGTATTCCATATTAACCATTCATAAGTACCAACTTTGTATAAGCTTAATAGATTATACTCAAATGTTTAGTTATCATCTAGGATTAGATTTAACAAGAATAAAAAGACACACCATGACACCATGTATGTGAAAATTAAGAAAGGATCCTATCTCTGTTTGACACCATGTATGTGAAAATTCAAAAAGGATCATATCTCTGGAGTACAAGATACGATGGTATGGTACTTTAATAAAAAATAATGTTATAGTCAAAAAGTGTTGTCATATAGGTTATGTCACCATAAACTATAACAACATATTTGATGAAGTTGCAGTAAGGTTGGTGGGAGTGGGAGATATCCCACGAGCGACATAGCATAAGCCACGCGCAGCCCCTATTCCCCCCACCCAAAGTCGCACGCGAGTTTGTCCCTAAAAAAAATAGGGTCAGACTCACCATGGGTGAGTTTATTTTTGTGGGCCCGGGTGGTTTTATTTTTTTTGTTAGGTTTATTATTAAGTGTTTTTTTGTGAGTGGTGTGTGTTTAAATAATAAAAAAATAGGTACGAAAGGTGAGTGTGGGTGAGTGTCCCTCCTGTGGAGAGTTTTTGTGAGTTTGTTAAAAACTGATGTGGCGCTGACGTGGTGGTGAGTGAGTTTCTTACCACTCCCACCAGCCTAAGCTATGGAAAAAATGATGTAATAAGACTAAAAAGTGGTATAATGGTCCACATATACCCCACTTTAATAATTAAAAAAAATCACAACACCAAATTCTTTAGCTGAAAAATACGACGCCAAAATCTTGACACCACCTTTTGATGTGGTACGCATAAACTATTCGCAGTTGAAATGCTTGACGCATAAATCACGTGAGCGTGTCAAGTGCTCTTAAAGCAAAGAGAGTCGTGGCACCGTTGGTATGCGTCAAGCTACCAACGACAAAAAAACCACTAGCGCACCACACTGAACATGATGCTACTTTTTGGCGTCAAATTCATCAGCCAAACCAAAGAATTTTATGATATATATATATATATATATATATATATATATATATATATATATATATATATATATATATATATATATATATATATATATATATATATATATATATATATATATATATATATATATATATATATATATATATATATATATATATATATATATATATATATATATATATATATATATATATATATATATATATATATATATATATATAGAGTTAGGATCAAATGAGAAGAAACCTTAAAATAAGAATGATAAGAAGAAACTATAACCGCATATTCGAGATGCATGCACTTAAATTAAATGCATCTTTATAGTCTTAGATGCATTATAATGCATGATAACATGTTTTATAGCTTTTAATTAGATGCATATACGTATATTGGATGCATTTCATGATTTATCTATATTTTTGTTCCTTTGCACGTGCCTAAATCATGAAAATCAATTTGTACCATCTACACATCAAATTAACTTTCGAAACTCAAGATTGTGCATCTACATGAATAGAAATGAATATAATGCAAGTCGTTGCATCTCAAATGTGTGGTTTTAGTCCCTTCTCACCACTTTTTATTTTAACTTTCTTTTCATTGAATCCTTACTCTATATATATATATATAATTAACAAAATAAAATACATGTGAATCTATGATTTTTATCTTCTGGCACCATATTTTGAGCCCAACTACTAAGAGTGAAAATGTGATGCTAACAAGCTTCTATGCCACGAGTCTTTAAAACCCTACGGCTCCCAATACTCTTACAACGACATGAAAATTCAAAAAGAATATGAGATAACATTATATTCCTTGTCATCATGTCACTAAACTGTTACTTAGTGATACCAGGTGTTCGTGTAAGTGATACTACGTTAGTCATCAGTGTTGATTATTCCTAGTGAAACCACATGTATGATGGTTGAGAACATTATTACCATTAAAATGTTTTCATACTTAAGTAGCATAGTACCTGCATAATGCGATAGCGTCATATCCAATAACAATTTTAAAAATAAACAAATGTTACTCTGTTACCCATTAAATCTGTATTCATATAAATGTTAAAGTTGTGAAAAATTGAATTAAAATAAATCTACTAAAAATGAAATTAAAAAAAATTAATAAAAATATATCAAAGTAGATATTAAATTAAAGAGAACAAAATTTTAAAAAATATAATGAAATTAGATTATAAAAATAATAAATAAAAAGATTTTTTTAATTTAAAACTAAATATATTATTTTAATAGATTTTTACAAAAAATTGTTACAAAAGGTCATCGTATATAATTGTGAGGAAAAAATCAAAAACTTCACTTTATTTAGTAACTAAAAAAGTCTGAATTTTCAACCTTACTGATTTTTAAAAAATGTCTCAAATGCTTTATAATGTATTCATAGATAAACACAAGAGTTAATGATCTCAAACTTAGGGGTGTTTGTTTTTTATCAAAAAAAATTAACGACTTCTTAATAAATTAAAGCTCTTTTTTTGTTAGAGTTTTTAAGCATTAACGTAGCGTTTGATACATCTTAATAAAAATAGGAATGAAAAACATCGTTACGACAAAATGGAGAAATTGTGTTTGTTTGTAACTACGTAATGTAATGGTTTGTTACATAGTAGAAGAAAACAAACGAGTAATAAGTTGCGCCACTAAGCGAGGAAAAATTACCTTTGTATAATATTGGTGATTTTATTAGGTAATGGATTATAAAACTCGAATATGTACTTTTAAAGTTTTAATTTTTTTTGCCTAATAGATCGATCATCTCAATATAAGAGTCGAAACCAGGATTTTCAGTTAAAAAAAGCCGATCGCCGTTAAGCAAAAACACACAGTGATAAGAGGGTCGAATGTAAAGTACTAGTAGAAAAAAAACTTACAATTTAAGTAATTTATGAATGAAATAGATTGATTAGGGTGGCTTAACACCTACTAGTCACTCTAGTAGCTCTGCTACTCGTTGTAAGAATAGTAGAAATGAAAATATCATTATGACGGAATAAGAAAAAATTATATTTGTTTACAATTATATATTTTTTTCAGTTAAACACCTTTCATTTAAGTAATTATAATTTATATAGGAGAAGACAAACGGGCAACAAGTTATGCCGCTAGTCTTTTTTGTATAACAAAACTAAGTCTATTAAATACAACAATTGTGGATTTATGTGTCAAAGTATTACTGTTCATAACGCGGTGTATTCTGGTAAGTAGCTCGACCGTCTCAGGTGCAAGGAAACCAAATGTATTAAACGCAAAAGGAATAAGCATGTGTTGATTTTCAACACATGATTTCTCGTGTTTAGTCACTTTGCACGAGGCGGATTTTATAGCAGTTTGACCCACCATAAAATCTTGACTGTCTAACTGCAGGAAAGGAGAAACCCTTGTCAAATCAACGCACGTGTGTCTACCGCTAACCCATCCAAAAATCAAAACGTAAACGGTTCTTAGTGTGGATCTTCTGTTTGACAAGTCGATCAAGAAATTCACAAATGCTTCTTTCTTAGCGGAGATCCCAACATGCTTACATATGTCGTAAAAACCATCATTCTCATGCATTAAGGGTCATTTGTTATTTTTCATTATGTCTTAGAATATAGTTATCTTTTATATAATAAAAAAATTAGATTTTTTTTAAATTTTTTTTAGAAAATAAAGGTTGGAGGGAAAAAAATTAGACCAACTAAAAAACTTGATTTTGACATGTAAACAAAAATCATGCAATTTGATTGGCTAACAAAAAGTCAAAATTAAACCTAATTTGATCAAAATTGAAATAACTCGTGTAAAATGAAAAGATCATCACAAAAATATGTGTAAGAATGTGATGAAGAAAACTTTAAAAGAGATTGAAGTAATTAGTTAAACTTTGATGTTTAGATTTTAAATAACTTATATTGAGTTAAGTGTAATTTATAAATTTTATATATTTAAATAACCTTAAAAATAAAAAAATATTTCCTTAAACTTTATACTTCCTATATTTTATATTTTAAAATTACAATATATATATTGTTCTAACAATAAAACGTATATGTTATTTTAAAAAATACAACATATAATCATATGTATATGCACATGATTATAAATATCAGATTTAAAAATTATAAAAAATAAAATTAAAGACAATTGTACATAATACAACGACAACTATTTTTTCAATGTCGTTATGTGCTACCAAACACAAATAATGCCTAGAGTGAAATAACAAAAATACCAGGTAAAGAAAGACAAATCTTTCATATAAAACTTTTTTTGACAAAATATTAATTGATATTATTAAAAAGTTGATTTTATTTTATAAGAAATATAAAAATTTACAAAATCAAAGAATTGTCACAATATTTAACTTCAAATTGCGTGAGTGCACATATTAATGTAATGATCAAAATTTAACTATTACGAATAAAAATATTGAGTGTAAAAAGAGTTTGAAACTCGAACTGTTATTACTGAATTGTGTACTTTACAAGGAGCAAAGTAAAAATAATCAAATATATACAAAAAGTCAAAATATATACAAAAAGTAAAAATATACATACTTAAAATCAGAATAAAGAAATTATTACTTATACAATCATTTATATCTAAAATCTGTGCGTACAAATATTAAAACTAGTAATTAGATAAAAGATTTTTATTAGTTGCCCACTAAATTAAATAAATATATTTTGTCAAATTCTATTTTAGTTTTTTTCTATTATTAATTATATTTTTTTCTATCACGATTTTCGGTTTCATTCCTTCATACCAAAAGACCTATATTATTTATCTAATAAAAAATAAGATATACTTATTTTGTTTTTATTTCGGATTGATCTAAATTTTAATATTTGTTTGTAGGGATTGTCTTGTTTTTATATATAAAAAACATTGATTTTTAAGTTAAATTCCCATATTAGTTGAGTGCCTTACTGGCATGCTCAAATACAAAAGGACTATAAGACAACAAAAATCCGATGTCCATATTATTTTAATAATTATGAGAAAAATATAACGATGATAAAAGAAAAAGAAAACATTCTCCGACATCTTTCATGATGGTACGTAGTAATATTTACTAAATAATCTAGTGTATTGCCTTTAAATTCATTGAGGTGTAGACTAATTATAATCATAGCCTAAAGTATTAAACCTAAGAGTGCTAGGTATCGTAATATCTTTATATCTAAAAAGTACTATCATTTCAGCGTCACATCATTATAACATCAAACCAACACCTACTTTTTAATCATAACATCAAATAAAATCACACACTTTTTAATTTTCATAAAACTCATAAACAAATATTTTACTCCATTAACAACAATTTATTTATTCATATTTAAAATCTAAATTACAATACTTAAAAATACAAATTACATTTTTTAATTATCTTAGCATTGATTAGTTCAATTTATAAACTATGAAAATGTTATGTAAGCTAATATCCAAAAAAATTATATGTGTATTGGGTCCAACAAAATTATTAAGCACAAAAAACCCTTAAAAACCCTATTCCACCCTCCACTTCAACTCTTTCTTCTTCCCTCCATCGCCTACACTGCAGCCACCACATTTCCTCCACCACAACTCCTCCATTGAAACCTCCATTAAACCGGAAACCAAACACCAAATACTAAAAACAAACCATAAAGAGGAAAAAAAAAGAAATTTGTTTAAAAAAAACACCCCTAACGCACATTGGTAGGACAACGCCAGCCCAACAGCGTTGGATAAATAACACGCACCAACGCCAGGCTACGTAGGCACCAATGCAGGTTTGGCGTTACCATATCGTGCCCTCTAAAAGTATGAAGATTGCTTTTATGCAGTATACCAAGTGAATATGCAAAGGTGAATGTGCTCATTATACATGCGGGTGTGTACTTGTGAACAAGTGAAGAAACAAAAAAAAACATGTAAGCATACAAGACTAAGAGTAATCTCACTAAATAATGTGACTAAATGAGACGTACACGTCAGCTCAACTTAACTTTTTTCTCTTAAGTCATACAGTGACCAAACACTTATAATGCAACCAGAGAGGCGACCTAACACTAATAACCAATAGCAACCCCATAAAAGTAAATTAAAAAACTACCCCATACACACAAACACTTTTATTTTGTTCGATCAAAGTATCTACCAAATAGTTTATTTCAAAGCTTGACCAACCAAGCTGTTTAGTTTTTCTAATAGGGTGTTTGGTCGAGTCATGTGAAGACCGACCAAATAGTTTAGTTGAAGTACCATCAACCTAACACATAGCAAACATATGACGCAAAAAAATAAATCATCAAAAAGGCTCGAAGACACAAATGCACATGAGCATACAACGCATGCAGGGGCGGACCTATGTATTGGGTTCCAGGGGGGCTTATGGGTATATCAAAAATGCGAGATTGAAGTGTATTTTTTATTCAATTTTGACAGTTTTTCTAAAATGCCTCCCCTCGAAACGCAACCCCCCTCCCCCCCCTCACACATTGAGTTCCAACATTTAACATTCTAAAACCTAGAAATCTCCTATTTTTAAGTTAAAATACTCGTTTTTTTATTCGAATTATAGTTTTTTTCCTTGCTATTGTAAAAAAAATATCCCCCCCACATTTCAATATTCTGGTTCTGCCACGTAACGCATGAAAGCAAAACATAAAATATATGAAACACAAATAAGAGGAAAAGAAACACACAGAAACGTTTATAGGGAGAAAGTTGCAATGAGAAAAATTAATAAGTAAATAAAATAAAATAAAAATCTAGAATTAAAGAGGATAGCGAAGATTAAAAGTTACCGAAAATTATAAACCTATGAGATAAAGGAGATATACCCACAATGGTATTAATAACGCCAAAACCAGTATAACGCAACTTAAATAGAACTTTACTTCATTTGAATCTGTGTGATGGTAAGTTCAAACTCGATAAATTAATCGATTAAAGTGTCAAAAATCATGGTTATAGAAAAGTTACTATAAGCATATCTAAAATAGGAGAGCACAAATGCACCAAGGCCCACCAAAGCTTCCATTCTCCTAATTCGTATCGTGTGTGATCTACCTTTGACATGTCCGAACTATCTCAACCAACGTTTATTCGATTTAGTGATTATGTTCGCATTACAACCTCCATTTAGAATCATGTCTTAAATGGATTTACAACAAGTCCACTCTAACATTTAGAATTTCAGTGAAGCTTTCTTAATTAGTTAACACTCCGACTCATACTACACAACTAGTCAAACTGCATCTTTATGTGACTTTCCCTTCAATTGTAAGAGGATGTTTTTATCACATAGTGCTCATGAAATTGTGCTCCACTTCACCTAGTTGGCTCTAATTTGATATGTTACATCATCGTTAACTCTCTCATATTTGTCTATCACATAACTAAGATGTCTAATAGATTGTAGATATGGTCTCCGATGCATGAACCTAATTCTTTGTATGAGTGATCTCGTTCTGTTGGGAATAAAATATAGCCAAGGCACTTGGACGCTGACAAGAGCATTTTGGACGTTGATAGGAAGAAATCAAGCGTTGACAGGAAGAAGTCAAGCGTTGATAAGAAGAAGTCAAGCACTGATAGAAGACTTAGTCTACACGTTTTATGTTTCTAGTATGTTTCTAGTAAAGATATGTTCGACAATGTATTCTTTATGTTTATCTTTACCTAAAATAGCTGATACGTAGAATCTTGTACAAGGCTCCTTAATCTATAAAAGGAGGCCTTTAGGTTTTTAGTTCAATGTATGTTTTACACTTTCATTGTACGCAAGTTCGAGTTATCAATCAAAGTGAAAGTTTGGTTTATCTTGTTTGTGTGTTCTTGTTTAAGTATTAATTCCGCATAATACTTGAATTGTTACATATACAACAAAGTTTCTCTACATGTTTAACTTGATTTAATCTCGTTTACACAAGCTAAATCGATCTAAGTTTGGGATCAACAAGTGGTATCAGAGCTTGTTAAGAAACTTTGATCTAAAGAACACAAAAACCCTAAATCGCCAAAAACCCTAATTTTTAAGAAACCCTAAAATTCAAACAACATGTCTACTCCAGAGTTAACCTCCTCCTCCTCAAGCTTTAACATCAAGATTCCCATGCTAGACCCAGACAACTTTGAGCTGTGGAAGTTTAACTTTGAGCAGTATCTTCAAATCCATGACCACACCCTATGGGAAATTATTGAATATGGAAACACATTCAATAAGGTTAGTAAGATTGCAGCTGCTATTACTGCAAGATTAACTCCAGACTCAAGTGAAGCTGATCGAAAAGAACAACCTGAAGATGGGAGAGCTGTCTCAGCTGAGGACATAGCAAAGAGAAGGAACGACATGAAAACCCTAAGCATCCTCAAACTCTCTTTGGGACAAGCCAATCAGCACAAGTATAGAGGCTATGATTCTGCAAAATATCTTTGGGCAGCCCTTCAAGTTGCTTATGGTGGTAATGATGATACTGCCTTAGAGAAAAAGAAGCAACTCTTGCATGAGTATGCTGTATTTAAGGCCCTTCCCAATGAAAAGCTAAGTGGAGTGAGAAGCAGACTTCTTGACATTACAAGCAAGTTGTCATTTATGGGAACAATGCATGATGATGCTGATATCATCACCACTTTCCTTAAAAGTCTTGGTGATGCATGGAAGATTAAAAGAAGGTCTATGATTGCTAATAATACTCACAAAAGTTCCACCTTTGATGATGTTTATTATAAATTGAGGCTTGTAGAAAGTGAAATCCTTTTGTATCAAGGAAGTAAGTCTACCAATGGTAATATGGCCTTCTTCTAACATAGTGAAGGTCAATTTAATCAAAGGGTGTCATACATGCACCCCGTTACTGGATCACCTTGTGTCAACGTTGGATCAAGCTTTGTCAGCGCCTCATATTCAGACGCTGACACATACAATGTTGACTCACCAAGAGTTAAGCCTGCTGGTATTGATCTAGATACAGTGTGTGCATACATTGCTTCATTGCCCAATGGTTCAGTGATTACATATGAGGACCTTGAGAAAATTAGTGATGAGCACTTGGAAGAGATGGACATAAAGTGGAATATGGCACTTGCTAGCTAAAGACACTGCAGGGTTTGATAAATCCAAGGTTGAGTGTTACAATTGCCATAGAATGGGTCACTTTATGAGAGAGTGTAGATCTCCAAGAAGATCTGATGCTGGAAAGCCTTCAAGCCAAATTGTCAAAGTTGAAGATACAAAAGCTATGGTTGCCATGCAAGAGATTGATGGTATTGGCTGGGACTGGAGCTTTTTGGCCAAGGATGTGGAAGAAAAACAAGGCCTTGGTTGCAGAAAATAAGGAAGAGGAGCATGTTCACTATGCTCTCACGGCACATTCTTTATCTTCATCAGACAATGAGGTATATGATGATGCATTTTGTAGTAAGGGTTGTCGTCTAAACACTGAAAAGCTTAACAAAGAAGTTTTAAAATTAACAGCAGATGTTGTTAATGAAAGATGCAAGTTATCTAATTATCAACTTGCTCTTACTCAAACTGAAAAGCCTGTGGCTGAATAGAAGAAAATGGAGTTTGACCTAAAAGATCAAATCAATATTTTAACTCATGATTTAAATGCTAGTGTTGAGGTTAGAAACATTTTGGAGAGATCCAATGGTGTTTTACAAGCCAAGTTAGATGAGGCTATCAAAAACAAAGATAATGTAGATCTTAAAATTCAAAAATTTGATAAAGCTTCTCAAACCCTAGAAAATGTGTTAGTGAACAAAGGGATTCTAGGGATAGGAGTGGGATTGGGATGAAAGAGTATGCTGGTGTTCCACCACCTGCTGGGAACTTTTATGGTGTCCTTAGAAAGGATTTGTCTTGGACTGGTATTCTAGAACTCCAAGAAGAGGAATTTATTCCTCCACCTAGAGTTCTTACCCCAGTAGAGGAATACAAGCAGAAATCAACAGATTTAGACCAATGGAAGAAAGCCAACCCTACTTTATTTGTTAAGGGTGACATGCTTAGTGACAACCCAAATGAGTCTACACCCATAAAAGTGACCAATCCTACCACTGGAAAGACCGTTGACCTTGGCTCAAATGTTGATAGAAAACCTAGTATTAGATATGCAGAAATGTATAGAAAACCTAGGTCACCAAAAAGTCAAGTTAGTGATAATGGGACAGGTTTCTTTTCATCTAGACCTAGAGTTATGTCTAGAAAAGCCTGTTATACTTGTGAAAGTTTTTCACATTTAGCTTATAAGTGTGTCAACGCTTCAAAGGTCAACGCTGATAGAAAGTCAACCAGGGTCAAACCCAAACCTTTTGTCCAACAAAGTCCACAAGTCATTAGACCAACCCCATTCTTCACTAAAGGGTCTAATACTTATGGACAAAGGCCTTTTCAGAAGACCAATACGTGGTCTAACAGACAATGGGTTCCTGTAGCAAACCCTAGGTTCAACGCTGATAAGGGTAATTTCAGCGTTAACAAGAACAAATTAAATGCTGACAGGAATGTTTCCAACGCTGCTAGACCAAGTAATGCCAAATACTTGCAACCAAAGGGAAAGGGGTCTAAAGTTTCTTCTAGCTTATTTTGGAGACCTAAACAAGTTCAAAACCCTAATTTAGATGGGATTTCTATAACCTGTAACAGATTTCAATATATTTCAAAGGTCATAACTAAACCAATTGGGGTTAACTGGGTGTTTAATTCAAAAAGGGATGAACAAGGGGTTGTCATAAGGACTAAGTCTGTTCTTGTTGAACAACCAAATGAATCCAAGTCTGCTCAGGATTGGGTTCCTAAAGAAAACTAATTTGTTTTCTTTATGTGCAGGGCATTCAAAAGCAGGTTAATGATTATGGCTATTGGGATAGTGGATGCTCTAGGCACATGACGGGGAAGGAAGATTACTTGACAAACTTTACCCCCATTAAAGATGGTGACAAAGTGTACTTTGGAGGCGGATATGGAACTATCATTGGCAAAGGCACTCTTATCACCAACAATTTGCGTTCTGAGAACGTGTTTTTGGTAAAAGAACTTGACTATAATCTGTTTAGTGTATCACAGGTGTGTGATAACAAAAATAAGGTTCTTTTTACTGATACTGAATGCTTGGTGTTGAGAAAAGATTTTAAAATACCAGATGAGAAATTCATTGATTATAGA
Organism: Glebionis coronaria; assembly: GCA_025667525.1. Lineage (NCBI taxonomy): Eukaryota > Viridiplantae > Streptophyta > Magnoliopsida > Asterales > Asteraceae > Glebionis > Glebionis coronaria. Next base: position 511,793,369 of record CM046879.1, on the reverse strand, counting down.
ACACCTAGGCATAAGGACATTTATAATGTGAATCTTAATGGAATTAGGATGAATAATAATTTGTCATGTCTATATGCTAAGGCTTCAGTTGATGAGAGTAATCTTTGGCACAGAAGGTTAGGGCACATTAATTTTAATAACATAAATAGACTTGTGAGACATGGTTTAGTTAGTGGCTTGCCTGAAAAGGCTTTCTATAATGACCACTCTTGTGTTGCATGTCTTAAAGGCAAACAACACAAAATCTCCTTTAAGTCTAAACCTGTGCATTCTAGTTCTAAACCACTTCACTTGCTGCATATGGACTTGTTTGGTCCAACTAATATAGAAAGCTTAAATGGTAAATCCTACTGTTTTGTCATCACTGATGATTTTTGTAGATTTACTTAAACTTTCTTTTTAGCTTTGAAAAGTGAAACTGCTGATATTTTGATTAACTTTATTACTCAGTTGGAGAAGAAGACCGGGAATGAGGTTAAAATAATTAGAAGTGATAATGGTGGTGAGTTTAGAAATAAGCGTTTAGATGACTTTTGTGCCAAGAAAGGGATTACTAGACAGTTTAGTGTAGCTAGAACCCCACAACAAAATGGGGTAGCTGAGAGAAAGAATAGAACACTCATAGAAGCAGCTAGGACGATGTTGGCTGATGCTCACTTTCCCATTGCTTTTTGGGCTGAGGCTGTGAATATAGCTTGCTATGTTCAAAATAGGGCATTAATCAACAAGATCCATAATAAGACACCTTATGAGCTATTTTGGGGTAGGAAACCTAATATTGGTTTTCTTAAACCCTTTGGTTGTCATGTAGTTGTTTTAGACACTAGTGATGCCTTGGGAAAGTTTAGTGCTAAAGGTGATGAAGGCTACTTTATGGGTTATTCTGTGCAGAGTAGAGGATATAGAGTTTACATTAAGAAAGAAAATCGTATACTTGAAAAGGTACATGTTAGGTTTTTAGAGAGTAAACCTAGTGATCCTGAGAGTGGTCCAAATTGGTTATTTGACTTGGAACCTCTATCTAGAACATTGAATTATATGCCTGTTACTAATCCAGACATTGTGAAGGTGACTTCAAATGTTGTGGAAGAACCAGTTGTTGAAATTTCAGGTAAACAGGTTGATAAGGAGGATGGGCCACAAGCAGACAAATCAGCACCCAAACTTGAGTATGTTACCATTCCTATATGGACAGATGCATTTGCTGCTGCTGCTGCTGGAAAGGAAAAAGGCGGTCCACAAGTATCACCAGTTGAAAACATGCATGATTCTTCAGGCGCTGACAAAGTAAAATCTGGCGCTGACAAGACAAATTCAGGTGTTGATGGATCAAATGTTGACAACCCTAATTCAGGCGTTGACAACTCTTTTGACCATTTATTCTCTTCCAGTGTTTTTGAACAAGGTGAACCTTCAAACAGAAATGGAGAGGTTCATTCAGATGATGATAGAAGAGCATTTGAAGAAGATATTGGCAACTTGGAGACTGAGATTGATGATAATATAAAAATTGAAGGAGGAGTACTTACATCTATTATGAAGAATCATCCTTCTTCTTTAATCATAGGTGATGTGATGACTCCTGTGCAAACTAGAAGGTCTCATCAGAATCATGGAGGATTTATTGCCAATATTCACAAGAAGGTTGATACCCCTCTTGTTCAAGCATGTTTGTTTGCCTGTTTTCTATCACAACAAGAACCCAAGAAGATTTTTGATGCTCTCAAAGAACCAAGTTGGGTGGAAGCAATGCAAGATTAGCTTCACCAATTTGCTATTCAGGATGTTTGGGAGTTAGTTGATTGTCCCAAACATGTCAGACCTATTGGGACAAGGTGGGTTCTTAGAAACAAAAAGGATGAGAGAGGAATTGTGGTCAGAAACAAGGCACGTTTAGTTGCTCAAGGATATACACAAGAGGAAGGGATAGACTATGAGGAGGCCTTTGCACCTGTTGCAAGGATTGAGGCAATAAGGGTTTTTCTAGCCTATGCTTCCTGCATGGGATTTAGAGTCTATCAAATAGATGTGAAGAGTGCTTTTTTTTATGGCACAATTGCAGAGGAGGTCTATGTAATGCAGCCTCCTGGTTTTGAAGATTTAGAACATCCAGACAAGGTGTATAGAGTAAAGAAAGCTATGTATGGACTTCATCAAGCCCCAAGAGCATGGTATGGCACATTGTCCACCTATCTGGTGGAAAATGGATTCAAAAGGGGCACCATAGATCAGACTTTGTTTACAAACAAGACTGGTAGGGATTTCTTACTTGTACAGGTCTATGTGGACGATATCATCTTTGGCTCTTCTATTCCAAAGATGAGTGAAGACTTTTCCAAACTCATGACAGACAAGTTTAAGATGAGTGCAATGGGGGAGATGAACTTCTTTCTAGGGTTACAAGTTCAGTAGAATGAAGATGGTATCTTCATCTCTCAAGACAAATATGTAGCAGAAATCTTGAAGAAGTTTGGCTTTTCTCCACATGAGAAACGGGCTAGCACACCCATGGATAGGGAACACCCTTGGGGAAAGGTTGGAGATGGATAAGAGGTGGATGTCAGGCATTATAGGTCAATGATTGGTTCATTGATGTATCTCACAGCTTCAAGACCTGACATTATGTTTGCTGTGTGTGCATGTGAACGCCATCAAGTGACTCCCAAAGAGTGTCATCTTCATGCTGTCAAGAGGATGTTTAGGTATCTTAGGTGCTATCCCACATTGGGATTATGGTATCCAAAAGATTCTCCATTGGAGCTTATTGCATATTCAGACAATGATTATGGGGGTGACAAGTTTGATAGAAAATCCACAACTAGTGGATGCCAATTTCTTGGGAGTAGATTGATATCTTGGCAATGCAAGAAACAAACAGTGGTGGCAAATTCTACAACTGAAGCAGAGTATGTAGCTGCAACTGCTTGTTGTGGACAAGTCTTATGGATTTAGAACCAACTATTGGATTATGGGTATAATTTTATGCATACCAAGATTTTTGTAGACAATAACAGTACTTTATGCATTATTAAAAATCCTGTACATCACTCTAAAACAAAACACATAGAAATTAGACATCATTTTATAAGAGATTGTTTTGAAAAAGGTTTAATACAACGAGATAGGGTTAACACAGAGGAAAATGTGGTTGATTTATTAACTAAACCTTTTGATACTGTGAGATTTCAATACTTGGTAACAAGTATTGGAATGATCAATCTCACTTAATATGTGTTTTGGGGGATTATTGTAAAAGTATGTACATGATATGCATTTTTATTGGTCTTTGTACAAAATTTGATTTCCACTTTATTTGTCTAACGCCGACAAAGGTTATTTTAACGCTGACAAGTGTTAAATTGACGTTGTTAGCAACATGTTAGTTTTGTGGTTTTTGATCTAATTATGCAGGCGTTGTTAGCATTGTACAAATGGATACAGAGTTGCTTATGGATTCTTGGAGCATTATTGGAGCATGTTTCAGTTTATGGATGATGGTTGGAATATTTGTATTCCTATCTTGACATAAATTTTTATTACATGCATTTTATTTGGCAACTTATGTATCATAGTTTAAGGGGAGGTTTAGGAAACCTTTAGGACTTTTAGGGTATTCATTTAATACTCTTATCACAATTCTAGATTGTGTCCACTGGTGAGTATGAATTAGTTTACTAACTCATGAGGCACTGTAGCATGCAAAGTTGATATACTATGCACGCTGCCAAGACTTTTTGGCCTAGGATTGGATGTGGTCTGTTGGGAGACTTGGATATGATTTTTATTGGGCTTACCGGGGAAGTTACAAAGGGTTTTATGAGATAACTTTATTGTTAAGAACTTTGGTTAGCAAGGGACACTTGAGGACAATTATGTCTATCTTGCTTAAGCAAGTGTGCATGATTGGACAGTGCTTGCCACCCTATGGTAATTTTCAGTCTATAAGTTATATTCACTAGGATAAATCACTTTGTTAAGGTCCTTTTTCATTTTTATTATTTTTATTTTTGGACGTTGACAGATTTATTTCTAAACGTTGTTAGGACCAATTTTAACGTTGACATGGCGTTTTCCAACGTTGACAAGAATATAGCCGTTGGGCGTTGATAGGTTATTTTTGACCGTTGACAACCATTGGGTCCTACCCAGTTGTTATTTTTGACGAAAATTTGGGCCGTAATTTTAGGAGTTGGTAACTTTTTATTAATGCACAAGATAAGTTATAACTTTTCAAGATTTTCATCATTATATTTTGAAATATAACTGCCTCATTTTTTACCAATCACATGTGCCTACCTCTCCTATATATTTGGCTCATTATTTTGAAACAGGGTAACTGCTTATTCTTGTCCAACTCAATTTTCACACATATTCATCTTTCATAACATATATATCACAACTTTCTACATCAATAGCGCCTAAGTTTAAACCGAGTGATTTGGTATGGGTTTCAGAAGTCAGTATAATATGGTTGCCTATTTAGAGGCTGGCAACACTCTGTTTCCTCAATATACTCAGATGGTGGAGTATTTAAATGCATCCTCACTAAGGTATGCACTTTCTCATGCTCCTCTTATCCCTGTCACTCATATTAAGCAGTTCTAGAATATTGTCACTTCCTCAACAATTAATAATGTGACTACATTGACTGCTACAGTCCATGGGCGTTCATGGGTGGTTACTGAAGCCTTGGTTCGCCAGGCTTTGCATCTTAATGATGCAGATGGTATAACCACCCTACCCATTGGTGAGCTAGAACAAGGACTTCAAGCTTTGGGTTATCCTTTCCCTGAAGAGGGATCTTTAAATAAATATTCAAAACAGGAATTTCCCCCAACTTGGAAGTACTTAATACATGTCATACTTCAATGTTTGTGTCCCAAATGTACTGCACACAATGAAATTAACAGGTCTATTGGAAGTGCCATTGTGTGTATTGCTACTGGGAAAAAGTATAATTTTTCTAAAATGATTTTTGATGGCATGTGTAAAAACAAGGGTAGCAAGATGACTCTTGCTTACCCAAGATTTTTGCAAATGGTTTTTGATGAACAAAGGTATTGCACCAGGGATCATGATGATTTTTATTCGATCCCCTTGCAAAAGAAAGCTATTTTTGGAAAGATAAATTCACCCCCACACAGAGACTTACCCCTTACCCAAGCCATGCTTGCTGTTTTTGCAGCAGCACAACCTCAACCTGACCCACAACCACAACCAGACCCATTACCTGAACCATCACCATCACCACAGCATATGGAACTTGACCAAGATACCTTCAACGCTGACACGTTAAATGTTGGCGTTGACACTCAAAATCCAAACGCTGACACCCTTTTACAACAAACCCAAACACCCCTTAACCTCCAAACTGAAACCCAATCCACATCATCTTCTTCACCTCCCAGACTTTAGGATGGAAAAACACCAAAGGACTATTGGAGTGTTCTCCTCTAGTGGTCCTAGCCATGTTGCATAGAGAACCACCACCACAAGTGTGGTTGGTGACATGGGTAGGGCTAGGACTATTGGTGCTAGCTTAGATGCAGGCCAAGCCAGTCCTAACATCATTAAGACCCAATCCATGCCCCACGACTCTACTTTGGGAGGTCAAATTCCCATTCTAGAGGAGGGCATATTGGAACCCTATACATTGTTGGAATTGACGGCTGTCTGCATTAGCTTGCAAAAGCAAAATGCAGACCTTGTACATACTGTCTCTACACAAGGCCTTGAACTCAAGCAATTGAGGGAGAGGATTGTTATTTTGGAAGGTGCTAACCTTAGACGTGGAGTGGAGGATTCTTCCAAAGAGGAGGATGAGAAGATACATGTGAGTGACAAAGGCTCACATGAAGGAGAATCTTTGGGTATAGCTGAAGCTCTAACAGATTTGAAGAGGCAACCAGGTTTTGATGTTTCATTGGTTACCCCTACAAATTTGAATTTATCTTTTACTGAGATGATGGAGCAGTTCACAAGAAGCGCTGACAAGAGTAAGGTGAGCGTTGACAAGCAGATTTTTGACGCTGACAAGCCAAGCGCTGATAGGAGTAAGTTAGGCGTTGACACACAGGTTATGGACGTTGATAGACCCGTAGGTATGGTTGATGTATCCCAGTCATCAGCTATCATCAAAGATGTGTCTACACAGGTACCATCATCATCTTTACCCATCATTGATATATTAGATAAGGGTAAAGGAATTATGGTAGAAACAGTGGTTCCCAAGGATGTAGCCCAAGTAAAGTTTGATTCCATGTTGGTTGCAAAACTTGAGAAAGAAGATAGGATGAAGGAGACTGCTATTGAGAGTTAGAAAAGCAGTGGTGATGAGAGCACAGATTCAAGTGTCATGATTATTGAAGAACCAGAAAGGCTTGAATATGGTGATGATTTGGCAAGGGAAAAGCTTGCACAGTTGAAGAATCAGGTAGATTATGAGATGCCTGAAGTTGCTTAGATGTACTTTGCATGAGAGAACAAAGTAATGGAAAATCCAGACATGACTTTATCATATCAAATTTGGGGTTTGGAGATTCTACTTAGAGTTCAAAGAGATTGCAAGGTGATTCTGAAGTATAAAGCTAGCAAGGTTCTTGAACAGACCAAGACAGAAAGAAGGGAGCTCTATTACATGTTGCTCAGATGTCATCAAACAGGTTGGACTTTTAGAAATTTGCAGGGATTGTGTTTTGATGAATTGGAATATAAGGCTTATCTTATATGGGCAAAGGTGCAAGAGCAGAATACCATTAGGCTTCTTTCAGATGAAAGAAAGGAAGAACTTGCAGAAGAGATGGAGATCCAAAGGGCTTTGATTACACCAAGACCATTGAAGAAGGGAGTTCCACTTGAGTTTCCACCAAATTTGGATAAAGTGAATCCCAGTGAAGCTGTTATTAGAAAGAGTATCAAGCTCTCACCATTGGAAGCTTCACATATGGTAGAAGTATTACCTCATGATTCCAGAAACCCTATAGTTAGCTATGAAGAAGATGCAAGTGGGTTTTTGATGGTTGGAAGATATGGGAAAGAGGTACATACATTTACTACTTTGATGTCTTTGTTTGCAAGCCTGTATAGGGAAGACTTGGCAGACCTTTGGAGGTTGATGCAGGCCAAGTATGAGACTGAAGCACCTACTTCAGTCAATGGAATAATGATTTGGTCAACATTCAAGAGAATGTGTGCACCAGATGAAGAAGATCCAATTTGGAAGGATCTTGAGGATGATATCAGTGGACTTCAATGGCGTTTATATTCAGCAGCTGGTGTGTATATTTTGAGTTCTACAAAATTTTCTGAGTATCTTCTTGTGGATGCTGGGTATCCTATGTCCAAAGAAGTTTTGAAGAAAATGATGACAACACAGCTGGAGATGGAATACTCAAGTGATGTGGCCAAAGATTTGATTAGGTTTATTTATTTCCAATTTGATAAGATTTGTAAGAATCCTCCTAGTACTTAGTTTTTATTCAGAAACTTGATTACTAGAGTAGATATCAAGTTTAGGGGAGGATTGTTGGGAATAAAATATAGCCAAGGCACTTGGACGCTGACAAAAGCATTTTAGACGCTGACAGGAAGAAATCAAGCGTTGACAGGACAAGCGTTGACAGGAAGAAGTCAAGCGTTGATAAGAAGAAGTCAAGCACTGATAGAAGACTTAGTCTACACGTTTTATGTTTCTAGTATGTTTCTAGTAAAGATATGTTCGACAATGTATTCTTTATGTTTATCTTTACCTAAAATAGCTGATACGTAGAATCTTGTACAAGGCTCCTTAATCTATAAAAGGAGACCTTTAGGTTTTAGTTCAATGTATGTTTTACACTTTCATTGTACGCAAGTTCGAGTTATCAATCAAAGTGAAAGTTTGGTTTATCTTGTTTGTGTGTTTTTGTTTAAGTATTAATTCCGCATAATACTTGAATTGTTACATATACAACAAAGTTTCTCTACGTGTTTAACTTGATTTAATCTCGTTTACACAAGCTAAATCGATCTAAGTTTGGGATCAACACGTTCCTCCTGTAATCACATGTTAGGTATTGTGTCTCTATCTATTTACACGTAAACCATTGTCTTCTAGTGCCTCCCTCTGGTGCTCAAGTCTATTGTTTAGCCCTACGTCCAGTTTTGAGACTAACACGATATCGTCTTTGAAGACATGCACTAAAGGGTGCTCTCTTGTATCTCTCACAACAACTTATTGTTGGAATATAACAACCTATGTATCTAACATACATGCATCATGATTAAAATACAACGGATAGGATCAAACATCTATGCACACAATGTAATTAACATAAGGATAAAGAATGCATACCTTTTCTTGCAAGAACGATGATCAAAACCCTTAAATCACCAACCAAGAAAACCCTTAACCAATACCATATTTGAATCACCTTATAAACCCAAAAGATCAAAGTAGATCTTCTCTAAGATTGTTGGTGAAGTATTTTTGTACACTTTTGTTTTAGGAAAAACAAAGCGACAAATGCGGGTAAGTATTAAGTATCACGTTTTGAAAAACGTGAATGCTCGTCGTTAAGTCCGATCTCGAGGAGGTATATATGTTTTAACCAAAAATTAATTACGTATTTAGAATGAGTATTGCGCTTTTGTAAAGAAGGAAAGAAAAGAAAACGGAAATGGACTATGCTAAAAACGGTAAAAAACGTGTCAACGTACGAACGTTAAAACGCGACCAAATAAAAATTTTTACCTAAAAAATTATTAAAAATTACTAAAAAACTCTAACAATTATAATTAAGAAAAATATGAAAACCAAATTATTTGAAAGTGATTAAATTAATTGTTATTAAATATTAAATATAATTAAAAACCTAAAAATAAATAAAACTAAGAAAAAGATAAAATTCAAAGTTTTTATATTGTAAACCTAAAACACTTTTAATTAAACCTAAAAATCATTTTTTGAAAGTTTTTAATTACTATTTTCTATTTTTAAATGACTTTTTAAAATCTAGAATTAAAATATTCCTAATAAATAAATAAATAAAGGGAAAAATCTAATTTTTGTTTAGAAAAATCCTAAAACTATATCTAAATGTAAGAAAAATGAAAAGATAGACAAAACGTGACTCAATAAGCCAAAAAACGGCTTATTAGTCTCGGCTGATTATTATTAAGCAGACACAAAACCCCCTTAAATAATAAACATTAAAGAGCTTTACCAATAAAGTCCCCCGGACAATTGGTTATGGTGTGTGGGTGTTAGGCGTTGAGAAGGTAGAGGTCGAGGGTTCCAGGTTGGGTAATCCACAAAAAAATTTAATACTTTTTTTGTTTTTCTTTTGATTCCTTGGATGCACAGTGCACAAAACAACACCAAAACTAAAACACAACCTAAATATAACAGATTAATGCCATAATTATGAGTTGTTTTATGCATATTAGTGAACAAAAAAACACACAAGCCTTTTTTTTACTTGTTTTACTTGCTGGTGGTATCTTTCTATGGATACTTGTTTCTTTGTTTTGGTGTATGCACAGGAACACATGACAAACGCAAAACATAAACACACAACCACAATTCACCCAATCACGCCTATGTTTTCACAGACTTGAAATTGCCCCCTTTTTTATTTTGGTTTCTTTGTAGTAATGGTGTTTGTTGTTTGGTTGGAACACAAGGCACCCTCACTTGCGTTTTGCAAGTGAGGAGTCAATTTAAGCACAACACACACAATCAAAACACAAACAACAACCACGAATCAAACAATTCAGCAAGGTGAAATCCCAAAAAGCTGTTTACAACAAACAGTCACAAGCGCCCCCTTAATCTTTTTTCTTTCTTGGACTTTTAGGTGTTTATGGTTAGCTGTTGGCATACACCTGCACACAACAAAACACAAAACACAAATATAAATAAAAAGCAAGCAAAAATTAAATATGCTCAGGAAAATACAAAAAGAAAGCAACATTCACTTCTTAATGGTCTTATATACACAGTGGGTAGAAACAACTATTTTTGATTGCACTTTTAACAAAAACAGTGACTTTATTTGCCTTTTGTGAGTTTTTATTTGGAAATAAGCCCACAATAAGTTTTCCAACTTCACACTAACAATTTGCAAACCTAAAAAAACTCCAAAACTTGCAGTGTTCCAAATGCTAACTTCGTAAAATCAAATTCTAACACCTAAATTACCAACTGGTGGATTAGCTGTGAATTTTTTCTTTTAAAGCATGTAACACATACCCATTACTCAATCCACCACTTTAAACTTACAGAACATGTAAAGTTCACCGAAGACTACTCCTATATCAACTGTCAAGTCCACAGTTGGACTGTAACAACATTAAACAAAAAGATAAAGCCTATTGTTTGTTTAGCAAAGAACGCAACTTTTTGGATGACCCTCAAATTCAAATTCTTCAACCAAAACCTCAAATTTTTTGCACAAATCTACTTCCCTACACCTATTTAGGCTTGTACAGAGCTAAGCTTAGTCCTAGTGGTCATCATTCCCCCTAAACCTATGATTTCCCAAACACCACTTAATAGATGGAAAAACTAATTTTTCAAGGCTGCTTTGTTTAAAACACACTAGAATGCCAAGATTGTTGGGCCAATGAAAGTTTTAACTATGGCCCAGTCTAGATTTGTTTAATTTAGACTAAGTGTTACGAGTCGCTGTGAAGACCAGCGACAAAGACCAGACCAGCTGAAGGCAAAGCCTCAGCTGGCACACCAAGAACATACAAGTCAAAGACAACATCAGATAAATCGAAGACTATCTGAAATCATACTCACCAGTAGTTATGGACACGCTGGGATGTAGAAGGAATGTACTGGTGTTTAAGGATCTCTGAGATGACAATACCCAGAGATCACTTACAACCCTATGAAGACTAAGCAAGCAGAGACTTGCCTTACCTCTTATAGTTTAGGCGGAAGAATCTCCAAAGTGTTTTGAGCGGGACAAAATAAGAGATTCAAGATAAAGCCTAGTACGACCTATTGGGACAAAGGTGAACAGTTGGTAGAACTGTTCACCTAAAGTTATTTAAAGGTATGTCTTGATATAGACATGCATTTAATACGTGGTACTACTTCCACACAGAAGTTGACACGTATCAACTACTCCCGCTAAGGAATTGTAACACCCCATTTTGATAAATGGAATGTCACGCGTAATTATGGCGTGTCATCAAAGCATACAAGGATAAATGTATAAAACATTACATGACCATAAAAAGGAAATACCGGAATCAAACATCGGTAGTCCAAAAGTAAAGCTCATCACACACAAACATAAGTACTGTAAATGAAAGGACTAAACAATGTCCATGGAAAGAGTATCAAGTATAGATAATGCATAAAGTAAAGAAAGGCTAGAAAGCTTCCAGTCCATATGCGCGTACGCTTAAAGTCTACGAGCGTCCCTGAGTACCTGCCGTTTTGGGAACATGAAAAGGAAAACGGCTGAGCAATACGCTCAGTGCACGGATGTACAAATAAAGCATGAATAATATAAGCATAAAAGCATATAACAGCGAAAGAAACTAAGTCCTGGATAACCCGGTTAAGTCTTAGTAAAACTGGTTTTATAGTTGAAAAGCCTTATGTTTATCTTGTAAAAACTGTTAATTATATTTTACCATTAGCCAATATAGGTCATGAAAATCCACCGTGCATGAATACTTGGAGGGGTGACCTCATCATGCAAATTAGAGGGTCTGCCTCTAATTTATTATACTGGTTTTTGGGTAGGAGGGATCAGCTCCTTGTGAAGGATGCAAGGCACACACCACATTCACACTGAGTAATCTGCTGAAAACATGTAACTAGGATGCACCCATACGCCCCACATGATAAATATAATAATATGGCCAAAAGCTGAAGGGACGCCACGAGCAATCACTCCGCCGTGGGGAAGTCATAACACCAGTGCCTCTAGTGTTATGGTTATGGTACCTCTATAACTAGGTGAAACTGGTCATGCATGTATATGGCTTTGGGTATTCTAATTAAACATAAGCAATCAAACATACAAACTTATACTATGGGAAAACAATTGGCTGCATACGGGGAATCCTAATAAGGAAAGAATGTCCATACTGAAAGGACGGGAATCCGTACCTTATGTCTAGTGAACGAAGATGACGAACGGAAGAGAGTCCTACTTCGGTATCACTAATGCTACATAAATACATACGTGTATGAGTATCTGATCACTAAATACGTAACTGGTTTCATATCATGTGTTAGCTTGTTTTATACGTTCATGTCATGTTTTACTGTTTAAAGCTTTATACTGTGTTTATCTTATATTCTGTCTATTCTGATTAAGTATTTTTGTATTTCATGTATTATTATACTCGTTGTGTAATAAATAAGTAACTTTCTATAAATAGCAGGTTTCCTAAAATAGAAAGTTTCCAAAAATAGAAAGTTACCAAAAATAGAAAGTTTCCAAAAATAGAAAGTTTCCAAAAATAGAAAGTTTCCAAAAATAGAAAGTTTCTAAAAATAGAATTACTGCTTAAAATAGATAAGTTTCTAAAAATAGAAAGTTTCCATAAATAGATTAGCTACCTTAATTAAATAAGTTTCTAAAAATAGAAAGTTTCCATAAATAGATATAAGCTGGTTAAATAAGCTAATTATATAAGCTTAAGTGTTTTCTGATTATTATTCTAAGTCATGTAGTTATAAAGTATAGTTTGTTAATAATTACATGTAAATTAAATAAACTATAGGTTAAAAGTATTTAATTAAATATATCATTATTTTAATTAAATAAAGGTAAAATACTTAGGTTAAAACATGTATTATTAACCATTAATAATATAACCTAAGTCATGTTAATTAATTAATTATAGCCATGGTTTTAAAATAATTAATTAATTATAAATTCTAATTATATATAAATACTTAGGTTAAAATTCATGATCTAATAATTAAATTTGTAACGTAAGTCATGTATATTAAATTAATCATGTCATGTTTTGTTAATTTAATTTAAGTCTAAAAACATAAAAATCATAAACTTTTAATAAAAATAATTTATGAACCGGACCCGTGACTAAAAACCATGAACCGGACCCGTAACCAACATCATACCCCGACCAAGGTCGGGGTTCCCCTTGTTTTGAGCTGCTGCCGTGGGACCACCACCACCATACCGAGACCATATGGTCTCGGCGGTGGGTAATAAGCCATGCCGAGACCCCTATGGGGCTCGGTTAGGCGTCGACTAGAACCAAAACACCCCTAAAGCATTGATTTGATTTACACCATGATCATTAACATGTTTTAATAATTGTTTTTAATTAGTTTTTTAAAAACACCATGATTTTATGTGATTCATTAAATCAAAACATAAAAGAAAAGGTTAAAAAGGTTATACCGATTACGTGAAACAAATGAGGATGAACACACACGAATCCTTGCAAAATTCCAAGATCAAAAATTAACCCGAACACCCCTTTTTGGTGATCAAACCCGGCGGCCAAAAGAGGAGCAAGAAAAGGATTAGGGTTTTTGTTATTTCTTGATTTTGTGATAAATGACACAAGATTTTCCTAATTCCCTTGTTTAGTAGAATTATTATGGGCTTGGCCCATTTCTTTGGTGTAGCCGCGGGTAGGGGGCCCCACATGGGGTAACCCGTACTTTTCTCGAGTCTAAATATTATAGTGTGTTCTCGTGTTTTATCTGTTCGTGTTTTACGTGTTCTACTTAATTATTGATCGTGACTTAATATATTTATTCGTGTTCGTGATAAATATATATACGTAACTAATATTAGCTCGTGATTTAATTACGTTCATGATTTCATGATCACATGTTCGTGATTATAATTATTATTGGAATAATTATCGTGTGTTCATACGTAATAAATACTTATCGTTTTCTAACACGTACGTAATACTTAAAATTCTTATAAGTGAAACGTAACGTGCTATAAAAAGAAAGTTCTAATCCTGTACGTACGATCTAAAGGGTACTATTCATGGTAAAAGCATGCAGGTTTTACAACTCTTCCCCCTAAAAAGAATAATTCGTCCCAGAATTATAGATAAAGTAAACTGGAAAAGAAGAACATACCCGAATTCAAAATATGAAATGAGGGTAAGAAGCCCGGATAGACTCCTCTGTTTCCCAAGTGGCTTCCCGCTCGGTATGATCCCTCCAAAAGATTTTGATGAATGGAATCGTCTTCCTTCTCATGACTCGTTCTTGTCTGTCAGGAACTCGTCCGGGTTCTTCTATGAAAGTGAGATCTTTACGTATCTGTTCCAGTGGATACTGAATCATGTGAAGGGGATGATACTGGTACCCTCTGAGTAAGGACACATGAAACACATTGTGTACATGCGAAAGCTGCGGAGGTAACGCTAAACGGTAAGATACTTCATCGACTCGTTCAATGATATCAAACGGTCCGATGAAACGAGGACTGAGCTTCCCTTTAACTCCGAAGCGTCTAACACCACGTGCCGGCGAAACCTTAAGAAATACGCGATCTCCTACGTTAAAATGTATGTCCCTACGATGTTTATCGGTGTAACTCTTCTGACGTGACCGTGCTTCTTGAAGTTTCTGCTTAGCTACTGCGACCCTCTCATTAGTCATCTCTATTGATCTCTGGTCCTTCAAGTGTTCACTCGCCAACCTGATCCCAACAGATTGGGGCGCGACACTTTCTGTCATACAACATCTCGAAAGGAGCACACTTGATACTTGCGTGCCAACTGTTGTTGTATGCAAACTCCACCAAACAGATATAATCGTCCCAATCACCCGTCTATTCCAACGCACATGACCTCAACATGTCCTCCAATGTCTGAATTGTTCGCTCCGACTGCCCGTCTGTTTGAGGATGAAAAGCCATGCTAAGCTTAAGTTGTGTACCCCAAGCTTTCTGTAGACTCTTCCAAAATCGCGAAGTGAAACGAGGATCTCTGTCTGAGACGATGCTGGATGGAGCACCGTGGAGTCTCATGATCTCTCTTCTATACGTATCGGCGAGTATACTGACCGAATCTTCCTTGCGGATCGGTAAGAAATGAGCTGATTTGGTAAGTCGATCTACGATAACCCAAATTGCATCGTGATTTCTCTTGGTTGGCGGAAGACCAGTAACAAAATCTATGGTGATTTTGTCCCACTTCCACTCTGGAATATCTAACGGTTGAAGGAGACCGCCAGATCGCTGATGCTCGATCTTAACCTGCTGGCAGGTAAGACATTTGGAGACGTAAGTGGCAACATCCTGTTTCATACCACTCCACCAAAAGTACTGCTTGATGTCATGGTTCATCTTAGTCGAACCAGGATGTATAGAGAATGGGGAGCTATGAGCTTCAGCTAACAAAGCTTCCCGGAGTTCTTGATCATCAGGAACACAAAGTCTCGTGCCCTGCCATACAATACCATCTACATCTACTCTGAATTGCGTCTGCTTCTCCAAATTCTGAACTATTGCCCAGATTTCTCCATCATCTTTCTGAGCTTCCTTGATCTTAGAGAGTAACTCGGGTTCTACTCTAAGATTAGCCCAGTAACCGTGCTGTCCACGTACCATGATCTCTATGTATAGTCGCTCCAAGTCCCTTATGATTTCCTCTTCAATCTTAATACCGTTGATCATTCCGGACTTCCTGCTAAGTGCATCTACTACTACATTCGCCTTTCCGGGATGATACTACAGATTAATGTCATAATCCTTCAACAGCTCTAACCATCTCCTCTGCCTCATGTTCAATTCACGCTGAGTGAAGATATACTTCAAGCTCTTGTGGTCCGTGAAAATGTCACATGATTCTCCATATAAGTAGTGCCTCCATATCTTCAATGCAAACACGACTGCAGCAATTTCCAAGTCATGCGTAGGCTAATTTTCTTCATAAGGCTTAAGCTGTCGTGAAGCGTATGCGATCACTTTCCCATGTTGCATGAGAACACAGCCAAGTCCCTTCCCCGATGCATCACTATAGATTTTAAATCCACCCGTACCAGATGGGAGAGTAAGAATAGGTGCAAATACTAGCTTCTGCTTCAGGTCTTCAAAGCTCTTCTCTCGTTCCTCAGTCCAGACGAATTTCTCCCCTTTCCGCATCAGTTTGGTCAATGGTAGTGCTAAGCGGGAAAAGTTCTCCATGAACCTACGGTAATAGCCAGCTAAGCCTAAGAAACTGCAGACTTCAGTCGCTGATGTCGACCTTGGCCACTTAGTAATAGCCTCAACCTTCGTTGGATCCATAGTGTTTCCTTCTGCTTATACAATGTGGCCTAAGAATGCCACCTTGTCTAACCAGAACTCACACTTTTGAGAATTTAGCATACAGTTGCTTCTGGCGAAGAATCTGTAGTACTGTACGAAGATGGTCTTCGTGTTCCTCCTTGGACTTTGAGAAAATCAGGATGTCATCGATGAAGACAATGACGAACTTGTCCAGAAATTCATGGAAGATTCTGTTCATCAAATCCATGAACACTGCTGGAGCATTGGTCAGGCCGAATGGCATGACTACAAATTCGTAGTGGCCATAGCGGGTATGAAAAGCAGTCTTGGCGATGTCCTGCTCCTTAACCCGTAGTTGATGGTAGCCTGACCTAAGATCCATCTTGGAGAAGTATTTGGCCTCTTGGAGTTGGTCAAACAGATCGTCTATGCACGGCAGTAGATACCTATTCCTGATAGTAATCTTGTTGAGCTCGCGATAGTCTATGCAAAGATGCATACTGCCGTCCTTCTTCTTAACAAATAAGACCGGTGCGCACCATGGAGATGCGTTCGGTCGAATGGAACCTCGTTCTAGAAGTTCTTGCAGTTGATCCTTCAGCTCCTTTAACTCTATCGGAGCCATGCGATAAGGAGCCTTAGAAATCGGCTCAGCTCCAGGGATGAGCTCGATATTGATTTTCACTTCCCGTGCAGATGGTATGCCCAGAAGTTCTTCTGTAAATACCTCTTGGAATTCCGACACTATAGGCTGATCCTGAATTGATGGAGATTCAGCATCCATGTCGTGAACCGTGGCTAGATAACCCTCGCAGCCATGTGACAGTAGTGCACGTGCTTGCAGGGTAGATATGATTTGTACAGACCTTCCGGGTACGAACGCGTTGTGAATGTACTCTGGTGCATTAACATCACCGAAGATAACTCGATATGAATGACATTCTATGGTAGCATGATGCTTGGATAGCCAATCCATGCCCAAAATCATGTCAAAATCGCGTCAACAGGACGAACCTTATCATCAAACTCTAGGGAAAGACTCTTGTATACATGGGTGATTAATACAGAGTCCCTCAAGGGCGTGGAAATACCGAGTCTTTTATCTAATGGCATGGGGAGCATCCTAATGTTCTTGGCATAAGCAGTAGAAATGACCGAGTGAGTAGCACCCGTATCAAATAGAACACATGCAGCTTAACCATACATATACAAGATTCCAGTGATGGTACCTGTAGACTTGTTGGCCTGATCTCGAGATGTCGTGTAGACACGTCCAGTGGTAGGAGGCGGCTTGGTATCAGCATGTCCCGATGTGCCCTCCATCTCGCCCTTACGGCAGTCCTTCATGCGATGGCCAGGAAGACCACACTTGAAGCATGCGTCGGTGTCACGACGACATGGCCCTGGGTGCCTACGGTGGCAAGTAGAGCAAAGAGGATGAGTATATCCTCCAGCAGGTGCTCTGGCTGGCTGAGGACCTGATAAAACATTTTACATGAGACATGATAATAGGGTACAAAGGGCAATGCAAATAATCGTAAGATTGAATACCAGTGATAGCTGGACGGCTAGGCTGTGAACCTCTCTAGTTCTGGTCCCTACCGTTTCCATGGTTCCTGGTAGAAGATTTGCTAAAGTGTCAGAATTATGAGTTATAACATGAAATCATAAAGAAATGCGTAAGTATTAGGAGCTGCTGCCGTTGGAGTGGCCAGCGTTGTTACCGTAATTATCATTACCGCCACGCCTATCCGTAGCAGAACGGTCGTTAGTCTGGCCGTTTCCCTTGGGCTGATTAGGTTGCTGCTGAGTAGCCGGCTGAGACCGGTCCCCAGTTTTCTGCCTGGAAGATACAATTTAAAGAGATGAATAATTGACATATATAGAAAGAATACGGATTGGTCACCGCTTGAATACGAATGTTTACCTCTTGTCGGGTTTCTCAGCTTCCCCGAACTCATCTCTCTCATGCAACATCTCCAGCTTACGTTCCGCATCGGTCACTTGTGCTACTGTGTTGAACGTAGCACACACCAAGTTGTTTGCGACCGATGTGCGAAGAGCCCACCTAAAGTGGTGTGCCTGCTCTTCAGGAGTACCTGCCGCTGCACCAAGGAAACCAGCTAAGTGAAGAAAGCGCTGCATGAACTTGTTGCTATTCTCCCCAGCTCTCTATCGGATCCCATGGTACTCCCTCTTAAGCTTGTCTTGCTCGGCCTTGGGAAAGAACTGCTCCATCACCCTATCTCTGAACTGAGCCCATGTCAAACCAGCCACCCAATTATCTCCTCCCTCAGACTGCTTCAAGGCTAACCACCAATTTAACACATCGCATTCGAACCGGTAACATGCCAACCTCGCCTTGAACACGGGGTCACAACCCATAGCATCAAAGATCTTCTCGATGTGAGCCAACCAGCTTTCAGCTTCACTGGGGCTATCTGTTCTCTAGAAAGCTCGAGGACGGAGCTTGTTGAATCTCTCCAGCCATATTGCCAATGTCACTGGAAGAGGAGGAGGAGGTGGTGCTTGGTTATGCTGCTGATTGTTGGCAGCCTGAACCTCAGCCCTGATGTCATTCCTCAGTTGATGAAGCAAAGCTTGCATTGCAGCTTGGATTGCTGCATTGAGTTGTTCCTGCTCGCGTGTGAGAACCATCTGACAGTATAACATAAAACACATGATTAAACTGATCAAAACATAAAATATATACATGAAAAAAAAATTATACCAATAAATCAAGAGAAAAAATTTATGCAAGAAAATTTGTACAAGAATGCATGATGCAGTTTTATGAAAAATTTTGTATGCTTGAGAGTGAACGCCTATGGTCAGTTCACCCAATATAAAAGACATGGCGAGGGGACGCCTATGGGTCGGTCCCAAATTTAAAAGTTTCGATAAAACACATGCGACTAAATAGGGCCAGTCCTGTACCAATCATTACTTAGTCATAAACCTGCGACAATGACATATATATGTATGCATGAAAATGATGAATGCATGAAAACCGACTGTCAGTTCTAGGAAGACCATAGTGACTACCCACTAATCACAGGTCATGTTTTGAGAGCCTACAGGTCGAAGCCCAAATGGAATGTCATGCGTAATTATGGCGTGTCATCAAAGCATACAAGGATAAATGTCTAAAACATTACATGACCATAAAAAGGAAATACCGGAATCAAACATCGGTAGTCCAAAAGTAAAGCTCATCACACACAAACATAAGTACTGTAAATGAAAGGACTAAACAATGTCCATGGAAAGAGTATCAAAGTATAGATAATGCATAAAGTAAAGAAGGTTAGAAAGCTTCCAGTCCATATGCACGTACGCTTAAAGTCTACGAGCGTCCCTGAGTACCTTCCGTTTTGGGAACATGAAAAGGAAAACCGCTGAGAAATACGCTTAGTGCACGGATGTACAAATAAAGCATGAATAATATAAGCATAAAAGCATATAACAGCGGAAGAAACTAAGTCCTGGATAACCCGGTTAAGTCTTAATAAAACTGGTTTTATAGTTGAAAATCCTTATGTTTATCTTGTAAAAACTGTTAATCATATTTTACCATTAGCCAATATAGGTCATGAAAATCCATCGTGCATGAATACTTGGAGGGGCGACCTCATCATGCAAATTAGAGGGGCTGCCTCTAATTTAATATGCTGGTTTTTGGGTAGGAGGGATCAGCTCCTTGTGAAGGATGCAAGGCACACACCACATTCACACTGAGTAATCTGCTGAAAACATGTAACTAGGATGCACCCATACGCCCCACATGATACATATAATAATATGGCCAAAAGCTGAAGGGACGCCACGAGCAATCACTTCGCCATGGGGAAGTCATAACACCAGTGCCTCTAGTGTTATGGTTATGGTACCTCCATAACTAGGTGAAACTGGCCATGCATGTATATGGCTTTGGGTATTCTAATTAAACATAAGCAATCAAACATACAAACTTATACTATGGGAAAAGAGTTGGCGGCATACGGGGAATCCTAATAAGGAAAGAATGTCCATACTGAAAGGACGGGAATCCGTACCTTATGTCCAGTGAACGAAGAAGACGAACGGAAGAGAGTCCTACTTCGGTATCAGTAATGCTACATAAATACATACGTGTATGAGTATCTGATCACTAAATACGTAACTGGTTTCATATCATGTCTTAGCTTGTTTTATACGTTCATGTCATGTTTTACTGTTTAAAGCTTTATACTGTGTTTATCTTATATTCTGTCTATTCTGATTAGGTATTTTTGTATTTCATGTATTATTATACTCGTTGTGTAATAAATAAGTAACTTTCTAAAAATAGCAGGTTTCCTAAAATAGAAAGTTTCCAAAAATAGAAAGTTACCAAAAATAGAAAGTTTCCAAAAATAGAAAATTTCCAAAAATAGAAAGTTTCCAAAATAGAAAGTTTCCAAAAATAGAAAGTTTCCAAAAATAGAATTACTGCTTAAAATAGATAAGTTTCTAAAAATAGAATGTTTGCATAAATAGATTAGCTGCCTTAATTAAATAAGTTTCTAAAAATAGAAAGTTTCCATAAATAGATATAAGCTGGTTAAATAAGCTAATTATATAAGCTTAAGTGTTTTCTGATTATTATTCTAAGTCATGTAGTTATAAAGTATAGTTTGTTAATAATTACATGTAAATTAAATAAACTATACGTTAAAAGTATTTAATTAAATATATCATGATTTTAATTAAATAAAGGTAAAATACTTAGGTTAAAACATGTATTATTAACCATTAATAATATAACCTAAGTCATGTTAATTAATTAATAATAGCCATGGTTTTAAAATAATTAATTAATTATAAAGTCTAATTATATATAAATACTTAGGTTAAAAATCATGATCTAATAATTAATTTTGTAACGTAAGTCATGTATATTAAATTAATCATGTCATATTTTATTAATTTAATTTAAGTCTAAAAACATAAAAATCATAAACTTTTAAATAAAATAATTTATGAACCGGACCCGTGACTAAAAACCATGAACCGGACCCGTAACCAACATCATACCCCGACCAAGGTCGGGGTTCCCCTTGTTTTGGGTTGCTACCGTGGGACCACCACCACCATACCGAGACCGTATGGTCTCGGTGGTGGGTAATAAGCCAAGCCGAGACCCCTATGGGACTCGGTTAGGCGTCGGCTAGAACCAAAACACCCCTAAACCTTTGATTTGATTTACACCATGATCATTAACATGTTCTAATAATTGTTTTTAATTAGTTTTTAAAAACACCATGATTTTATGTGATTCATTAAATCAAAACATAAAAGAAAAGGTTAAAAAGGTTATACCGATTACGTGAAACAAATGAGGATGAACACACACGAATCCTTGCAAAATTCCAAGATCAAAAATCTTCCCGAACACCCCTTTTGGTGATCAAACCCGGCGGCCAAAAGAGGAGCAAGAAAAGAATTAGGGTTTTTTTTTATTTCTTGATTTTGTGATAAATGACACAAGATTTTCCTAATTCCCTTGTTTAGTAAAATTATTATAGGCTTGGCCCATTTCTTTGGTGTAGCCGCGGGTAGGGGGCCCCACATGGGGTAACCCGTACTTTTCTCGAGTCTAAATATTATATTGTGTTCTCGTGTTTTATCGTGTTCGTGTTTTACGTGTTCTACTTAATTATTGATCGTGACTTAATATATTTATTCGTGTTCGTGATAAATATATATACGTATCTTTTATTAGCTCGTGATTTAGTTACGTTCATGATTTCATGATCGCATGTTCGTGATTATAATTATTATTGGAATAATTATCATGTGTTCATACATAATAAATACTTATCGTGTTCTAACACGTACGTAATACTTATAATTCTTATACGTGACACGTAACGTGCTATAAAAGGAAAGTTCTAATCATGTACGTACGATCTAAAGGGTACTATTTATGGTAAAAGAATGCGAGTTTTAGAGGAAGCAACCTCGTACCACTATAAATAGGAGGGAGAAAGAAGTTAAATTCAACCCTTGTGCTTGGATAATTTATCTAAGTTTCTTTCTCCCATTAGAACCTCTGAGTCCTCAGCTGTCTACCAGCGACTCTAAGGTTCTCTCGTAAACTTGAGTCTCGAATCAAGTTTACTTGTTCTATGGTTCATTTCTTATTGTCATTCAATGGGTGTATTCATAGCACTTTGTAATACTTTGTTTATAAAAGATTAATAAAGCATTACATGTTTAAAAAGTATTTTGTATTGTATTATCTTGTATACGAGACATTGTATCAACAATTGTTATATTTTGGGACTTTCAATTGGTACCATAGCAGTTTGATTTATAAAACTTTTATAAACCATTCTTGTTTTTAAAATCAAGATCCTAATATGACTGATACTTTACCTTATATGCTACAATCCTTTGGTCAAACTAATCAAGCTAATGTTTTGACCAACGCCTCGGCCACCACGTCTACTACTACCATACCTACACCTGTTGTAAGCCCTGGTAATAATGATGACGACCTTCCTCAACTTCTTGATGTTCGAGGGGGGTCACATGTGTCCAATGTCCCAGCTTTCAATGAAGAAGATATTTCTTGCTGGAAAAGTAAATGTCTAATATATTTAGATGGTTTAGAACCCTTCTTGATAGAAATATTGGAAAATGGCCCTTATATTACCTTGGCTGTTTCTCCTACCCCTGAGAGACCCATTAAGAAACCTGTTAAGCAATGGTCTCCAGCGGATAGACGTCTGGCTAACCAAGACAAGAGACTTAAAAGTATCATAGTCTCTTGCCTACCCAATAATATAATGAACTCCATCATCAAATACAACTCTGGAAAAGAGATGTGGACCGAATTGGTTCTAGGGTATGAAGGTCCGGAAGAAACTAAAAAAACCAAAATCCTAGCCCTAAGACTCAAGTAAAATGCTTTTAAAGCCTTGGAAAATGAAACTGTTGCTCAAACATATACTAGGCTTATGATTTTGCTGAATGATTTAGGAAATAATGGTGTTATTCTACCAAAAGCTGAGGTAAATGCTACATTTGTTAACAGTTTACCTAGAAAATGGCTTAGCCTAAACCAGACCCTAAGAGCAAATAATGCTATCAAGCATGATACTATGTCTCAGCTATTTAGTAGATACAATTATGAAGATGGTTTGATTGACTCCATCTATAAGTCTGAAAATGACAGATTTACCACTCTGATCACTAGATCGAAAGCTCTTGTTGTTAACCATTCTTTTCAGGACAGCGACTCTAACATAGAAGAAGATACTAGAAGCAGTCAAAAATTTCTTGATGAGCTACATGTTGAATTCCATGATAGATCTCTTCTTGCTGATCAAAAGAGATTCTACAAGAGATTCGGTAGAGTTGGATCTGCTAAAGTTGACAAGTCCAAAGTGATTTGCTACACATGTGGTAAAGCTGGTGATTTCCAAAAGGACTATTGGTCAAACAAGACCTCCTCTCCAAGTTTTCCCTCATTCAGCAGTGATCACGAAAGCAATATGAAGTTTGACCCATCTCCTTTCAAGCAAACTTCTCACTTTGACTCTAAGAGAAAGAAGGATTACAAGGTCAAGTATAAAGCACTAAAAGTTGAGCTGGTGAAACTCAATCAAAAAGCTGATGAAGCAGCAAAGAAAAAGGAAAACAAAAAGACTGAAAAGGGTCTTATCGCTGCCTCCTTTGATTGGGATGATGAATCTCTTACATCAGATGATGAAGCTACCACTACTGTCAGAGATGTTATGGCAGTCTCTGATGAGGAACCAGCTATTGGGAAAAACGAAGCAAGATCTGGACAATAGGTATATATCACCATGAAAAAGGTACAGAGATTGCTTACTAGGCCTGAAGGTCCTGATAGAGACCATGTCAGTGACTACACCTTGGTTGACCTCCATTTTGTGGAAGAACAAAGAAAGAATTTGTTAAACAAATTTCATAATCTGAAAAATAAGTTAAATCTTTGTCAATCTGAGTTAACAAATATCAAACCCTTTGTAAGTCTTGCCAGTCAACTTCAAAATGAAGTAAGCAAATTTTCCATAGAAAATGAATCTTTGTCTGATGAAAATGTTGAACTTAGAAGGACATTGAAAAATGGAACGAAGGTCAATACAGTATAAAAGAGTTGGTTGCTAAAGCTATTATGGGGAATGTGGTTCAAGCAATTGGGATTAAGGGTAGGTTTAAGAACCATATACCAGTGGCCAAAGTTAAATTTCTCCCCTCAGAGGATCCCTATCCTATATCCACCTCTGTGTATGAGAATGACTCTGAAGAGGAGTCAGAGGATTCCAACCCCCTTCCAGCATTACCCAAACTCGCTAGTACTGATCCATCTCATTCCTTACTTGGCCCAAAACCTGCCATCAAAACCTCTGGTACTCCTAACCTTATTAAATCTTCTACCAGAGTTGCTGAGAAAGCACATAAAAAGGTTTTTGTGGCTAAAGAACCTGCCAAACCCATTCCTCCCACTGAAGAGCTTTCACCCTCCAAGAAACTTCTCCTTACACTTATGGAAGAAGTAAAAGGTTTGAAAGAACACATCAAACCTAGGGCTGACAGTCCATCTGTCAGTTCTCTTGGTGAAGGGTTCAGCAGCTCAAAGGGGAGAGTTATGTTCAGGCCTTGCAAACATTGTGGGTTCAAAAATCTCTTTTCTGAAAATTGTTCAAAGAAACCCAAATGTATCACATGTGATTCCACTGAATACACCTCCAGAAAACATGAGGAGACCATAGGTGTCCAAAAGACCAGACTTCAATTAAGATCCAAAACTCCTCACAAGTCCTATAGGAGACCAGAACATAAACCCAGAGACTCTCCTCGGAGTTTCATTCCATTTCCTTCTTGCAAATACTATGGTTTCTATGATCATCACTCTGATGAGTGTGAACACTATCCCGGATATGACATCTGTGGAAGTATGCGTCATGAAACCAGAGATTGCAACCAAATAGGGGGAGAAAGGAACCAAAGAAGACCTAATGTCACTAGTCAGCGACAGCATGGACCCGCTGGAAAGTGGGTTCATCATTGAAACTAATTTGGTTTTATTATATCTATGAAGGAATACTTGAAGAAATCTGTTTGGTATCTAGATAGTGGGTGCTCCAGACACATGACATTGGTTAAACAATATATGCATAATATAAGAAGGAGTCTGGTCCTAAAGTAGTCTTTGGAGATGACTCCTCATAGGCTACTAAGGGATATGGCTCAGTGGATAGCAATGGAATCACCTACACAAGGGTCGCTTATGTCAATGGATTGAAGTACAACTTAATCAACATTAGTCAACTCTGCGATGTTGGTTTCAAAGTTCTTTTCACCAAGACCCAAGGAACAATCTTCAATCAAAATGATGATGTTGTTCTTATTGCACCTATAAGAAGGGATGTGTATGTTATTGACATGACATCATGTCTAGAAGGAAAAAATACCTGTCTCTTTGCCAAAGCCTCTGTTAATGCAAGTGATGCCTAGAAACATTATTAGTGTTAACTAATCTTTCTTAGTTTTGGTCACAACAAACCATACAACACATTTAGTGTAAAAACACAAAACGAATTATTTAACTAACACTATCATCAAGGTAATAATCATATCACTAACTTTTCTTAATCATATTTAGTGATCATCAAAGTGATTATCCTTAAAACTCACTTTTGTTAATATGACAAAAGATTTTTTAATAAACTTTCTTTTTAAGAAAATGTTTTACTAAAATGGAAAATGTAAATTTGAAAATGGCATATTCCATATGCCATAAGAATATCCTTTGAAGGTTTAATAAACCTCAGATATTCCTACCCAACTAAAAGACAAAAAAGGAGCGTAGTCTACTTGGCGGTACCTTAAATAGCTAGGCGGTTCTCTAGCGATATGGAACCGCCGGGCTAGTTAAAGAACCGTGCCCAGCTAGCCTTGCACTTTGTCTTCTATAAATAGTGGATCAAATCTTATTTTCCAATAACCCTCTTGGACGTTTTTCTCAGCCCCCTTTCTCTTTTCTATAGCATAATCATTAGTAAATGATCACTTAATGTGTTAAGTATGTTTACATATGATTATCCTCTTGATCCCCTCCTTTACCTTGTCCAAAGAGAAGATCACTCACTCACTAGTGTTGTGATAAAGATGAATCCATGAATTAGTCATGTTCATCATGTTAGCCTTTTTTTTATGTTGATCCATTTGTATTTATGAATACTTGGACTAGTTGTGTTCATCCAAGCTATTTGTGAATACTTGGATTTGTTGTGTACATCCATTGCATATGTGTTTGCTTGGATTTATGTTGTGTAGATCCAAGCTACATGTGTGTACTTGGATATGTCTAGTTGATTTGTAATAGATTGTGTAGAAGTTCTCACTAAACTATAAAGTGATGTGGTTGTGTCTTGTGAGTTCTCACTAAACTTGAAAGTGATTAGTAGTTGTGTTGTGTGAAGTTCTCACTTAGCTTCAAAGTGAAGAGTCGTGAAGATTGGTTCTAGCTTTAGATTAGAACTCGACATCTAGCCTTGTGTCGTTAAATTGTGAAGTAGGCAACGTTGTGTAGATTGGTCCTAGCTAAAGATTAGGTCTCGATATTTAGCTTAGTATCGGAAAATAATGTAAGCGACGATGTAAGGCTTTCTCTGCCAAGAAGGGAGCTTGTGGATATAGTGGAAATCTCGAGTAGGTGTACTTGAGGAGTGGAGTAGAAACGAGGATAGAGCCTCGTTGTCGAACCACTATAAATCTTGGTGTCTTGTCATTAGGTGACTAATCGAAGAGAAACTATTCAACCCCCCCACTCTTCTAGTTTCTACAATTGGTATCAGAGCGATGGTCACTCAAGATCTTTGAAGTATATTGTACTTTAAAACTTGGATCGATCCATTGTCTCCTCAAACTAGAAGGTCAAATTGTACTAAAGTTTCTCTTTGGTCAAAACTATTTTTTTGGTCTTTTAATTGGTACTCATGAAGAACAATCATTTAATTGGTTGTGGATTGAGTTACTTGCACTTGTAGAAGACTCATCTTCATTGATCTTCAACATCTTTGAATGATGATATCATGATGATTGGGAATTATACTAGTCTTTGAAAACTTAATACTCATCATAGTCATTGTTGGGCTTTGCATTGATTTCTTGATGGATTGGAATGCTATTTGTGGCCAAGGTACACTTTCGTTCTTCCACACGCCCTTTGATCATTCTTTTGATCATTACTTGACTATGTGCTTGTTCTTGGCATCCTTGCCTTGACATTTGTTTGTGGTTTGTGATTCTTTTCTTTTATCCTCTCAAACCTTCATTGCTTGGATACTTGACTCACTATGGTGATGTAGAGTGAGTTAGTAGTAGCTTAAAGTATTAAGCATGATATCCATGGTTTGCACCCATACGGTTAGTAGGCCCTTTGTGGGAGAGAAAGTGAATTAATACCTTTCTCATATTTTGGTTGAGACTAAGACTATTATTGAAAATGATCTTAGTCTATGCATCAATATTTTCTTTGTGTTTATTCATTACCAAAGCCGTTTAACACTTCGCCAGAAAGGCACGTCTTAAACCACTATATATGACACAAGATCTTCGTCTCCACGATTTGAAGATTGTTATTAATCACTTGAGCATTGATCTTAGTCTTGATTCACTTCCTTTGACTTCTCTCCACTTTCCTTTTTTGCTACGAGTAGTCGTTTGTCTGTTTCGGTTCTTTTCGATCTCGATTTAACTCATAATCCTTCATTAAGGCATATTGCTTAGTGTTATGATGTTCTAATGATATTCTAAAAGGTTTAAGATATGTTTTTAAGTGTTTTAGAAAACTTGGTTTTTAAAAATTTGGCGTATTTCATTGATAAAAACCTGCCTCTGTAGGCGGTTCTTTATCTCTGGCGGTTCAAACCCGCGGTTCTCTATCGATATGGAACCGCGGGCAGTAAAACCTGCCATGGCGCCAGTTTTATTAAATTAATATTTTTTAAACTAAACCCTCTCTCTCCCAAAAACACACAGCCGACGGGTTCCACTTTTTCCACCATTGTTGAAGCTTCAAAAACCTTCAATCACTCAAATTAATTGATTCCAAGTTGTGGGTTTCACTCATCCTTCATCAAACATCAATTAATTCTAAGTATTTTCTTTCAATTTCATCTATTTTGTTCTAGGGTTCATCCTTTCATAATTGGGGATTTTTAAAATTGAAACTGAATTAGAACCTTAATAGGAATATGGGTTGACATGGTTATTTTACTATGATTCCTTAGGTTCATATTCATTAAGATTTCACTAAAACCCACTTGTAGAACAAATCCGAATTTTGGCTAAATGATTTTGGTTAAAAGATGGAATTGAGATGAACCCATGAACAAATAGGTAATTGCATTGTTAATGCTTACCTAAAAACCTTGTTTTAAAAAACCAATGTTCTAGTCCATTGTTGATCCAACATAGTTCATATGTTCTTGGTTAATAATGGAATAGATACATTGTGAACATGAGAATGATATGGATTCAATCCTTTGTTTGTCAAGATATTGATATAACACATTCTCATATTTTGATTTTTGATTTTATTTTTCATATGAGTGATTGGAAAAATATTCTCTTGTGTTTATTTAGGTACTAATCATGCTTTCACAATACCAAAAGGATCATCAACTCACTAAAAAATATATGCCAAACATTTCCCAAACCTTTGCATCCACTCAACTTCAAAACACCTTTTCATCTCTTTCAACTCGAAATTTCCATGAGGGTAGAGTTGTTGATGAGGGAATAACGGGTTATGTCTATATCAAATCCATGTTTGAGCATACGGGATTTGATTGCTTGCTCTACATAGAAGAAGATATATACCCCTTGTTTCTTCTAGAATTCTTTAGCACTTACTCAATGTTTGAATACAATGGCGAAATCTTCATTCGATTCTTGTTGAACGATCAAATCATTCAATACTCTCTCGAAGATTTTGGTGAAATTCGTGGTGTGCCATATGAAGGCACTTGTCGTTTCACGGACAAATAGAGACTTGATGCTCTCTTGGAATCCAACGACAAACCTCCAAATGACCACGCCGAAATTGATCCGGAATCTATCCTTGAGATCATTTCAAAAGAGCGTGATGGAAACGTTGTGAGAAGCCTTCATTCTAATGTGCGAAATGTGAATCGCTATGAAGTGCTCTCAAGCGATCTTAAGGACTTTATGGTCCAATGGGAAAATCTCCTTAGGGAGAATGTATTTTGTCTTGGTGGAAACCGATATCAAATCCCGGCTTGTATGGTGCATATGTTATATTGCATCTTTACATCAACCAAGTACAATTTGGCATACTATATCGCTAGACGAATAAATTATGCTATTTCAAAGCCCAAAACAAACCTTCCCTATGCTATGCTTCTTACTCGCCTTTTCAAAAGGGTTGTTCATGACTTTCCCCACCTCGACCTTTCTCGCTTTCACCCGGTTCATCGGGTTATGTTGCCTATTCAAGAGGTATATGAAAGAAAGCCTAGAAGTGATCGAGGTTCGCGAAAATCCGATCATCAAGAGCCGGATGATGAGGACACCTATATGCCAACAAGTGATGGTGATGGCATAGGTTCTAGTTCTCATTTCAACTCTTCGAGTAATTCCCACCCATCCTCAAACTCATTCGTGGATGGATTTGAAGACTTAGCTCCTCCACCTCATTATTCCTCTAGTGAAGTACCGGAAGATCTCAATATGGAGCATCTCTACCGTGAAAATCTTAGGACTCGAGGTGAGTTACATGAACATCGGGTTGAGTCAAGGAAGGGATTCAAGTACTTGGGGAATATGATCAAGGGATTGGGCAAGAAAAGAAGATGAAGACTTTGAATTGTTTCAAAGTATACATGTTGGTAAACATGTAATGTGATGTTGAACATTTGCTTCTTTTTACCTTATTTTGGTTGTGTATTAACTAATACTACTTGTTTGGATTACTTGTTATTTTTATCCTAATGATTGTCTATGCCATCGAGTTTACGATTTGCATAGCTTTGTGCATCCTATGTGTTAGTTAGCTTCCTAGATTTTGGTCAGTAGTTAACTTTGGCTTGATAATCCTTTGGTAAAAATATGGGCTAGCCAAAGTTTGAGGAAGTACCATTTTTGAACACCTCTGGTCACAGTTCCATATCGACCAGTGGTACCTTATTGATAAGGAACCACCCACCCTAGATAGGGAACCACCGGCTACTGTGTCCGACAGAATCTTTGCTTTACACTATTTTCCTTAATCTATGTAAACCCTGCTTGATTCTTTGCAAAAACCTACACATTTCCTAAACTAGGTTATCTAAATTCATTATTCACATAAAATGTTTTTAGCCCATTACTAGTTTGGATCATCCCCTCACCCTTTTAAACCCACCTTGTTAGCCATGTTCTTCACACATCAAACCATTCATCCTTAACCCTTAAACCACTCATTACAACCATGGTTTCTACAAGAACCTCAAACTCATCCAAAACCTCCACTTCAAAGAAAAATCTTAAGATTAAGATTAAGTTGCCCAAACCTAACTCTTCACCCTTTCACACACCCAAGAATGAGATTGTCCCAATTCTCATCTCTTCATCAACCTCACCACCTCTTGCTCCATGCAAGACTACCTCAACCCATGGTACCAACCATTCTCATGGTTCTACCTCCTCTTCATTCTAGTCTAGAATGAATGAGCTATCCTCACCCTTCACTCCAAGTACTCTCTTGGATATGACTACCCAACCTCAACCCATCCAAAGCATTCCTATTGTGAATGACTTTGTTGATACCTTGGTGACTTCACCTTTTACCCCTCCAAACTCACCCATTTCACCTTTAGAGAACATACCTCCATACTCACCCACATCACGCTTGGAGAATATACCTCCTCCACCTCTACCTCCCTCAAACACTCACATTTTGGGTGTCCCACTTCCCCTCTTTATGGGTGATCCTTACTTCTTTGGGTTCCTAGAAGCTCATGGTTCTCATTGTCCATGTTGCCTCTACAACAACTACATCATTCACAACTTTAGGATGGAAATGTTTGGACTTCATAGGAGGTTGCAAGATTTCTTGCTCACCTTGTTTACCATGCATCCTCCTAGGAGATGAATGATGATTTTTCTTTAAAAATGTTTTTCCAGAAAAACCAAGCCAAGAAAGACTACTCATCAAGAACTAGTTTTAAGCTAACTTTATTTTAGTTAGTTGTTTTTCATTTCCTTAATGTATTTCCTTCCCTCCATGAGTTTTTCATGAGGATGAATTATGGATTTAGCTTTATGTGTTTCTATCTTTATGTTTACATTAATCAATTTTAATTTTAAATTAAAATTGAACCTAAATCTATCACAACCTCTAAAACTTGACTAAAATTGGTTCAAAATGTTATCTAAATATTTTGTCACCCTTTGTCAAAGACATTCTTTGTGAATGTGTTGCTTTTATGTAACCCTAGCATAATTTAGTGCTAATAGAGGTAAAATTCCAATATTTGCAAATTTTTTGAAAAAGTCTTAGTTTTTCTCAAAACCCTAGAAAATCATGGTTTCAAGTCCACTGCACGCGGCTCATTAAAGTCGTGTGGTTCCTTAAGTGCTAAGGAACCGTCGGTCCCTATAAGGAACCGTGGACAGATAGCCAAGTTTTGACTCGTTTTTTGTCTTTCTTCATCACCCTATCCCCTGTTAAGATTCCATGTTTACTCAATTTTGCTAAACATTCCTTGACACTTTACATTTGATTTTCAAACCTTTGCCTTGTCTACTTTCTTCTTATACCCCCACCTTGAGATTTCATTCTCACACCTCAACAATGCCTAACTCCTCCTTTCATAACCTTGACATTTCATTGTCACAAACCTCCTCACCCAAAGCTTCCTCATCCAAGCTTTCCAAG
Organism: Glebionis coronaria; assembly: GCA_025667525.1. Lineage (NCBI taxonomy): Eukaryota > Viridiplantae > Streptophyta > Magnoliopsida > Asterales > Asteraceae > Glebionis > Glebionis coronaria. The sequence continues at coordinate 511,761,203 of CM046879.1, read as the reverse complement.
AAACCGAAGATCTCGGTTCGACCTATTTGGATCAAGAAAAATGAACCCTCTTCATCCAAACCACCCAAGAACCCCACCTTCTCTCCAATCAAGTATTGGAATGAGACCTACTCCATTAACCCCATCACCGGAGAAAAGGAAAATCTTCCTCCACCACCAAAACCTTTCGACACCCCTCAACTCAATGACCTTTCAACCTTCCCAAACCTCACAATGCATTGTGAAAACATTTCCTACCCACTCTCCTCACCACCACCAAACCCTAGGTGTGATGGCCTTCCTCCATCAACCGAATTTGTTTTGCATCATGGATCCTCGTGTGCTTGTTGTCGATTTCAACAAATTGAACTTGCTCATGTGTATGAGAGGTTAAATTTTCTTGAATTCCTCCTCACTCGACCTCCTCTCAAAGTTTTCGTTCCCATGGACAAAACTTCGAATGATGGCTCGTCGTCTTATTTTTCCAACTAAAGGACTAAGCACTCTTGGAGTCATTAATACTTTAGTTGTTTTGGAGTCAATAACATTTTAAGCAATCTTGGAAAATTATCACTATTAGAATAGCTTACGCTTTGTGGTTTATTTTCTATATCTTTTGCTTTAGATACTCATATTGTGTGTATGACTATCTACCTTGTTTGTTTCTTTCATATTTATGTAATATGAAACCTTTGTGTTGTGTTTGTTTTCTTTATTTGATCATTCTCTCTTTCTTTTGAGTTGATCATGGTTAATATTTACAATTGATTATGGGTGATTCCATCAATTCTAAATTTTAACCCCTTGACAAATTTATCATCTTCGTTAGTTGGATGTTTCTTTTCTACCTCCATTCCACCAATTCAACTTTGATTTTATCATTTACCTCTTTGGACATACTTAGCAAATACTTGCTTCTAATTTGAGATTTCTTCTCCTTCTCCCTCTCAAGTTACTTAGTAGGTAGTGATCATATATACATTGGTGTTTCTTTTCTTTCTACTAAACTTTGTGTAGCATGTCACCATAACTCATACACTTGGTGCCCCAAGCAAGGGGGAGCAACCACCAAGGGGGAGCTACTAGCAAAGTCCAGTTCTCTTCAAAGACTTGTGCTTACCTTTTTGCTACGACAAAAGGGGAGAAATGATAGTGATAAACTCGTTAATAATTTGATATTTTGTGTTTCTACGTAAATGAGTTTATAGTTTGTCGTAATCAAAAGGGGGAGATTGTTAATGCAAGTGATGCCTAAAAACATTATTAGTGTTAACTAATCTTTCTTAGTTTTGATCACAACAAACTATACAACACAGTTAGTGTAAAAACACAAAACGAATTATTTAACTAACACTATCATCAAGATAATAATCATATCACTAACTTTTCTTAATCATATTTAGTGCTTATCAAAGTGATTATCCTTAAAACTCACTTTTGTTAATATGACAAAAGATTTTTTAATAAACTTTCTTTTTAAGAAAATGTTTTATTAAAATGGAAAATGTAAATTTGAAAATGGCATATTCTATATGCCATAAGAATATCCTTTGAAGGTTTAATAAACCTCAGGTATTCCTACCCCACTAAAAGACAAAAAAGGAGCGTAGTCTACTAGGTGGTACCTTAAATAGTTAGGCGGTTCTCTAGCAATATGGAACCACCAGGCTAGTTAAAGAACCGCGCCCAGCTAGCCGTTGCACTTTGTCTTCTATAAATAGTAGATCAAATCTCATTTTCCAATAACCCTCTTGGACGGTTTTCTCAGCCCCCTTTCTCTTTTCTATAGCATAATCATTAGTAAATGATCACTTAATGTGTTAAGTATGTTTACATATGATTATCCTCATGATCACCTCCTTTACCTTGTCCAAAGAGAAGATCACTCACTCAGTAGTGTTGTGATAAAGATGAATCCATGAATTAGTCATGTTCATCATGTTAGCCTTTTTGTTTTATGTTGATCCATTTGTATTTATGAATACTTAGACTAGTTGTGTTCATCCAAGATATTTGTGAATACTTGGATTTGTTGTGTACATCCATTGCATATGTGTTTGCTTGGATTTATGTTGTGTAGATCCAAGCTACATGTGTGTACTTGGATATGTCTAGTTGAGTTGTAATAGATTGTGTAGAAGTTATCACTAAACTATAAAGTGATGTGGTTGTGTCTTGTGAGTTCTCACTAAACTTGAAGTGATTAGTAGTTGTGTTGTGTGAAGTTCTCACTTAGCTTCAAAGTGAAGAGTCGTGAAGATTGGTTCTAGCTTTAGATTAGAACTCGGCATCTAGCCTTGTGTCGTTAAATTGTGAAGTAGGCAACGTTGTGTAGATTGGTCCTAGCTAAAGATTAGGTCTCGACATTTAGCTTAGTGTCGGAAAATAATGTAAGCGACGATGTAAGGCTTTCTCCGCCAATAAGGGAGCTTGTGGATATAGTGGAAATCTCGAGTAGGTGTACTCGAGGAGTGGAGTAGAAACGAGGATAGATCCTCGTTGTCGAACCACTATAAATCTTGGTGTCTTGTCATTAGGTGACTAATCAAAGAGAAATTATTCAACCCCCCCCCCCCCCCTTCTAGTTTCTACAGCCTCAAATAGTGAAAACTGGCTCTGGCACAAGAGACTTTCTCACCTCAACTTCAAAAACATCAACAAACTAGCCAAGAATGATTTAGTCGATGGGCTTCCCTCTCTGACCTTCAGCAAAGACAGACCATGATCAGCCTGCGAAAAAGGGAAGCGCCACAGAGCATCGTTCAAAACCAAACAATTATTCTCCATAAATAAGTGCCTCCATCTTCTTCATATGGACTTATTTGGACCAGTAAAACCTTAATCTCTTAATCACAACAAGTACACACTGGTCATTGTTAATGAATTCTTTAGGTTCACTTGGGTATTTTTTCCTAACAGAAAGAGTGATACAACTGAAAGGATAATGTCCTTCATCAAAGAAATAGAGAACTTCAATGACTGTAGAGTTATGGCTATCAGAAGTGATAATGGCACTGAATTCAAGAACCATGCCATGGAAGCCTTTTGTGATGAAAAGGGAATCTCACAGAACTTCTCAAACCCAGGCACCCCAGAACAAAATGGTGTCGCTGAAATAAAAAACAGAACCCTTATTGAGGCTGCCAGAACTATGCTCAGTGAATCAAGACTCGTAAAGAAATTTTAGGGTGAAGCTATATACACAGCATGTTACACACAAAACAGATCCATTATTGTGAAGAGACATGGCAAGACCGCTTATGAAGTGTATAAGAAGAGAGCCCCTTATGTAAGCTACTTCCATGTATTTGGTTGCCCAGTTTTCATTCACAACTACAAGGATCATCTGGGAAAATTTGATGAAAAGTCAGATGATGGGTTCTTTCTTGGATACTCTCCCACTTCCAAAGCATTCAGAGTATTCAATATCCGCAGGCAAGAACTTGAAGAATCCATTCATGCCACCTTTAATGAAGCAGATGTTGTCATCACTCACACCAACTCAGATGCTTGTGACATTGAATTCAACGAAGTTAAATCATATACAGAGGATGATTTCTCAATCCCTAAGGAATCTTCTTAAATATGTCACAAGGATTTCCCTTTTGTTCATGTATATGATCCTCATTCAATCTCTATTATCACTCCAGAGGTTGTTGTAGCTGAATCACACACTCCACCACCTATAGAAGAAAATGATGATCACAACTCTCCAATCTCTCAAATGGATGAAGAGATCATGGATGAAGAAATTATTTGTGACGAAGCACCAGCATACATTAAACCTGCTGTGACTCCTGAACCCACAGGGACTCCTGCTCCTCAATCCAAATGGAGTAGAAACCAAGATATTCTTCTTGTGAATATTCTTGGTAAACTCTAAGAGAGAGTTACCACCAGAGGAAAGCTAAGATCTCTGGAAACAACCTCAGTGAATGAATGCTTATTCGCTGATTTTCTCTCTGAAGATGAACCAAAGAACGTTGTTGCAGCCTTGCTGGATGAAGGATGGGTTATGGCCATGCAAGAAGAACTGAATCAGATTAAGAGAAACAAGGTGTGGACTCTAGTAAAATCTACAGCTGGAAAGCAAGTGGTTGGAACCAAATGGGTCTAGAGAAACAAATGGGATGAAGCTGGAATGATTGTTAAAAACAAGGCTAGGCTTGTGGTGCTGGGTTATAACCAATTAGAGGGTATTGATTATGATGAAACCTTTGCACCAGTGACCAGATTATAAGCTATCAGAATCCTCCTAGCCTATGCAGCTTATATGGGTTTCATGGTTTACCAGATGGATGTAAAGAGTGCCTTTCTCAATGGGAAACTTGCAGAGGAAGTATATGTCAAACAACCCACAGGGTTTGAGAATAGTGACTATCCTGACCATGTCTACAGACTTCACAATGCACTCTATGGGCTGAAACAAGCACCTAGAGCCTGGTATGAAACTCTGTCTAAATTTCTACTTGAAAATAAGTTTGTCAAAGGTACTATTGACCAAACCTTGTTCACTTATAGGTCCAAGGGTGACGTCATTATAGTACAGATTTATGTGGATGATATAATTTTTGGTTCAACCAACATTACCTTGAGCAAACAATTTGCCAAACCTATGACCAAAAAGTATGAAATGAGCATGATGGGGGAACTAACCTTTTTCTTGGTTTTTCAAATCAAACAAAATTCAAATGGAATTTCTATTTGTCAAGGAAAATACGTTAGAGACTTGCTCAAGAAGTATGATCTGTCTGATTGTGCATCAGTGAAATGCCCCATGCTTCCTCCCAAAAACTTGGGAGCTGATGAATCAGGGGTCTTTGTTAATGAGACCTTATATAGAGGCATGATAGGGTCACTGATGTATGTCACAACAAGCAGACCAGATATCTAATTGTCCACATGTCCCTGTGCTAGGTACCAAGCTAACCCCAAGGAATCCCACCTTGTAGCTGTCAAAAGAATTTTTAGGTACCTAATAGGATCTCCCTCTCTAGGTCACTGGTATCTAAATGGATCAGGCTTCGACCTAAAAGCCTACTCAGACTCAAACTATGTTGGTTGTTGCCTTGATAGGAAGAGCACCTTTGGGAGTTGTCAAATCCTTGGAGGAAAGTTGGTATGTTGGAGTGTAAAGAAACAAAACTCTGTGGCCATGTCATCAGTTGAAGCTGAATATGTTGCTACTGTTGGTTGCTGTGCACAAGTTCTCTGGATGAAAAGTCAATTGGCGGATTATGGAATCAACTATGAACAGGTTTTTATATTCTGTGACAACACAAGTGCAATTGCCATCTCAAATAATCTGGTACTTCATTCCAGAAGCAAACATATTGACATCAGGTATCACTTTATCAGAGACCATATTTTAAAAGGTGATATTGAGCTTCACTTTATACCCACCGAATACCAGCTCGCTGATATTTTCACCAAGCCTTTGGCTGAGCCAAGTTTCAATAGGTTAGTCGTTGAGTTGGTTATGCTCAATATTGGGAAATAAGTCTGATAGGTGATCCTTGTCTTTGGGTATTTAAGGGAATTGAATGTAATGAGTTCGTTACATTCCGATGGGATTTAATATATTCTTGTATTTAATTTAAATGATTTCTTTTCAATGCCAACAACTTTCCCGCTTTCCAAAGGGACAAAGATCACATGAAGGGTCAAGGGGTCCCACGTTTTTCTCAAAAGGTAACTTTGACATTAAATGCATTAAATGGAAAACGGAAAAACTTCTAGTACCCCTTGACGCACTTAATCTTTCCTTTTATCACTCGCATTATCACACACACCTTACTATTCATCTCTCTCAAATTCTACAAACCTTCATTCGTTCATCAATGGTGTCTTCATCAGCAAACCAATCGTTCACCGTCTTAGCTGCATCCAACGTTGATTTTGTCTTTAATGAAGGAAAGATTTCTCTCAACAACTGTGTTGCTCTTCTCGAACATAACAATCCTCTCTACACACCATTGTTGACCTTCTTGAAGAACTCCTCCATAGCTGAAGCTATAACAAGAGCACCTTCCACTTGTTACACACAATACTTGAGGGAGTTTTGGTTTTTGAATTAAGTAGACCAAACCTCTTCAAGTATCACCTTTTACCTTTCCACCCATCCATAACCTCTCACTTTTGATTTCAATGACTTCGCCAGAGTCATTAGACTGGCTGTTAACGATAACATGACCTCTGTACCAAACAACATCATTGTGAAGAAAGCTCTGGCTACCCTTAGACCTCATGATGATGACAACAAACCCTTCACATCCCTTGCTTTCCAAACCAAATCCCTGATCAAGATCAACTATTTCTCACCCACCCGGAGGACCCTTATGTTATATATTGTTATATGTTTGGGAGGGAACCATGGATCCCATGATCAACTGAATGGTTCACAGCTAGCGATTGCATACAACCTTATCTGGGGGCTAGACATAGTGATTGCACACATTCTCTATTCTGATCTCATTGCTAAACTGGAGAACAAGGGTAAGAAACACCGTCTATCAACCATCTGCTACACCAGATATCTCTCTTTCATCATTGAAGATATCCTAGGAGAGCACTATGAAAATGAAGAACTCTACTTCTTTTCTCTGTTTCACATCACTGCTGTCTCATTGAAAACCCCTTCAGAGGATGAGGTACCACTTACCAGGCGTATGTTGAAGGTTGTTGGTCTACTGACATCAGAGGAAGAGGAGCCCTTGATCCCTCATCTTGAGGTGAATGCTGAAGGAACTACTGACAAGTCTTTGTCCAAGACCTCTATGCAGTCTTCTTCTCAGCCCAAGGTGCTTAAGGAAAAGAAGAAGAAGAGGAAAGAGATCCCACTTTCCTCTGAAGCCCCTCCTGTTAATCCTCCCAAGAAGATCAAGATCAAGAAGGTCCCATCCCTTACTCTGGTGGATGAGGAAAGAGAGCCTGCTGCTGACAAACAACTAGTGTCTAGCGTCTCCAAGTTAGCCGAGACAACTAAGAACTTACTCAACGCTGAAATCACTCAGGTATTGGTTTGCCCTGATTTTTTCCTTCTGGGAGGTTCACAAGCAATCACCTTCAAAAGTCTGTAGGAGAGGGTGATGAAGTTTAGGGTTTGCCTCAACCCTTAAGAGTGTCTATGTCAGCACCTAGATCCTATAGGATATCTGTACACTCTGTCTCTGCACTAGGAAATGACTCATTTGTGCTCATAACGCACCCCGATGATCCTTTACCCTCTAGACTTTGCTCTAGCAAATAACAACTTGAGTACATTATAAGTCCCGACCCTGAGTCTCTGAACATAACTCAGTCTCTGGGTCCCCTCATAATTAAAAAAAAGTCCCAAAGAATTTATTCTTTTAGGGTGGCTGAATAATCACCCTCAGTCTTCCTAGGGGTAGCGATAAAAGGCGACCTTTACCCTCATATAATTCACACTTAAAAGAGTCCCAAGGAGCAACCTTTCTGGGGGAGCTGGATAATCACACCCAACTATCCTAGGGGCAACGAACGGCGATCATTCACCATATAATGTTTCACAATCAAAAGAGTCCCAAGGAGTAATCATTAAGGGGGAGCTAGATAATCACACCCAGCTATCCTAGGGGCAACGAATGGCTACCCTTCACCATATCTTATTCATAAATAAAAGAGTCCCAAGGAGAAATCCTTAGGGGGGGTTGGATATTCACACCCAGCTTTCCTAGGGGTAGCGAATGGTGATCCTTCACTTTATTATAAATTCACCAACTGTGTACTAATGACTTTCATAACAGGGCTTTAATGTTCACGAGGAACAGATAAATAATGATCCATTTGCCTATGTTGTTGATGACAACACTGAAGCCTCTACCATTGATCACTCTGCCATCTCGGATATCGAATCTTTGCATGATGATGAAGTTTATATAATTGAAGATGATCTCAGCCTCTCTAGCTTTGCTGACATGGAAGATGATGAAGATCTTCATTCATCTGCTGAACTGAAGCCCATTCCATTCCCCCCACCATGATCAGTGTGCAGGAACTCGCTGCTAAGCAAGTATGGGAACTAAGGCCAATTCCCCCAACCCTAGTTCCATTCCCTAAAATGCCAAATGTCATGGAGCTAGGGGCAAGGAGACATTAGGAACACCGGCAACAACTAAAATCCATCCCTGTTCCAAGGATGAAAAATATACAAGAACTTGGCGTTGAGGAACTATGGGTTAAAAGAGGAGACATCAACATCACAAAGCCTATTATCACCAGTGATGTCCTCCTCTCTGAGATTAAAAGTCTCACAAATGCTGGTGAGGAGCTGACCACAAACTTAGAAACTTCCATGACTTCATCCATGGAATCCTCTCTCAAATCCTTGCTTCCAAAATTATTGGGTACGGCTCTACCAACTCATCTACCAGCAGTAGTAAATCAGAGTCTTGTTCAATACATGCCCTCTGCCCTCACAGCAGCTATCCATGCCAATGTTGCTGCTATTGCCAAGGCATCTGAACCATCATGACGCCTCCTTCAAGAGCTCCTTCAAGAAGAGCTCAAGGAAATCTTCATCTTTGTTCATAAGGAATTTGTTAAGTTTAACAGAGCAGGATCAGGCACAGTTGGCGCTGTGCCTGAGGGGGAGAATTCTACTACTTCCTTTACTGAAGACGAACAAGATGCTGGAACTAAGGGGGAGCAACCACCAAAACAATCAAAACCTACCACTCAACCAAAGACAGCTGACATCCCTACACCAAATCCTATCATATCCTTCAAACCTACAACAGAAGTCACAAGGGATAAGAGTAAATGCATAGCCATTGATGACCCAGTCATAACATTGCATTTCCTACAAGAAGAAGGAGGATCTACTAACAAGGTCTCTGACCTCAACAAGTTTAGAACTGTTGACGAGCCGCAAATGACTCTAGAGCAAGCTAGAGCCCAAATGATTGAACAAAAAAGGCTCGCTAACATTAAGGATGATGAGCTCAAAAGCAAGGAAGCTCTGAAGAAAATCCTTTCACCCTCTGTTAAGAAATCTCAACTAAACAAGCTCAAAGAACTTGAAACTAAGAGAAATAATCTTCAAACAGAATATGAGAAGATTGTGAACCCGAGAGCTGAACCAGGGCTCATCACCAAATATAGCTATTTCACTAACAAGGATAAAAGAGTGGTGATGACCATGTATAGAAACAATGAGATAGCCAACTACAAGGTTAGCAGTGATTTCAAGCTCAAACATCTGGGTCTCTCAGAGTGGTTAGAACTGTTGTCTCTTGCACAAAAGAAATCGGGGCCTGGTGTAGCCTAGATGATGAAGAACATACAAGCTAAACTCAATTGGGTAAGAGACACAACAAAGAAGTTGAAACTTCCTCCGCCTCCTCAGCTATCACCACAACAACCACAAGGAGAAAGAAAGAGAAAGAACCCAATAGGACCCCTCATTGAAAGGTTGGTTACTGAAGATGTGATAGTTGATGGGATGCTGATAGGTGTGTAAACACCCATCCTTTTACCACTTAATTCTGGCTAAAACAAGACCAAAACACGTATTTAATATCATTTGTTTGGAATTATGCGTGGTTTTTGTGTTTATTGTGTTTTCAGAGCCAACCGGATGAATATTGAAGAAAACATGGGATTGCACGGGTTTTACTGAAGAAAAAGGACTCAAGATAAAGTCTATTGTCCAAGAGATGCAAAAGATTTGAAGTCACTGGGACTATTCGAAGATTTATCGAAGAAAAGGACCAAGGATGGAAGATTTACATAAGTCGAAGAAACTCAAGTCTATTAAACGAAGAAATTAAAAGACGAGTTAAATTTAATCGATGACAAATCCCGAATCAGAATCGAAAACAGAAACTTTTCTGAAAAGACGAAAAGACAAGAAGAACGGGAGAAAGCCCACTCACCAACCAAAAGACAAGCCTATAAAAGGAGTCCCCTCACACACATAGTGCCAGTTAGTTTTTTTTAGTTTTCTTCTCCCCCACTTTTCTCTCCTTTTAGTTCGTATCATCACCATCACCACTAGGGTGATTGGTGATTTTGATCTTTGTTTTTCCAATCTTGTTATTTTAATCCTTGTTTTATCTTGTTAAACATTAATCATTAATACAAGTTCTTGTTTAATCTTTCCATTTCATCTTGTTCATCATCACTTTTCTTTCCTAGTTCTTAGTTCTTATTTTCTTGATTTGATCTTCAAAAGTTGTTGGGTTTTGTGTTTTTGTTGATGGGATTTGTAGTTATTGGTTAGTAAATCATTTGTGTTAAGTTGTATTTAAGCTTTTGGTGAAAAACTTGGTGATTTTTGGATTAAAACTAGTTTCCTTGTTCTTCGGGGTTTGTTACTGTACCTGTGTTTCCAGACTTCCGGATGAACACCAATCTTTCGGATGAACACCAATCTTCCGGATGAGCACAAAAGTTCCGAGTGAACTGCTTAGGTTAAAAGTTCCGAATGAATAAAAAAGTTCCGAATGAGTTAGTCTTTAAGAAGTTCTGAATGAACTAATAACTTCCGGATGAACATAAGTTCCGTATGAGTTAAAAGTTCCGAATGAACATAAGTTCCGTATGAGTTAAAAGTTCCGAATGAGTTTTTGTTTAAAAAGTTCCGAATGAGTTTTCGTTTAAAAAGTTCCGGATGAATTAAAAAGTTCCGGATGAACACTTAAGTTCCGAATCAACTTCTTTGTCAAAAGTTCCGAATGAGTTTCTAAGTTCCGAATAAACCTCAAGTTCCGAATGAAGCAAAAACTTCCGGATGAACCAAAGATCCGAATGAAAACTTCCGAATGAGCAAAGTTCCGAATCAAGGGTAAAACTTCCGAATCAATTTTCTGATAGTGTACTGTTACTGTTTTACTGTTTTACTGTTTCTTTACTTTTATTTCACAATTTATATTTTAACTATTATTTTAACTTTAATTTCAGTTTGAAGTTTAATTTTAATTTTAATTCAAGTTTAAGTTTTTATTAATTGTCATTAAATTAATTATCTTTGATTTAAGTTTACATTTTAGATCATTTAACATTCAGTAGATTAGAAAACCCAACCCTTTTATTTAGTAACCAAGAACAATCATTCCACTTAAGACTGAGATCAATTCGAGAGGACTGAGAGACATAATTAGAACCCATAGAAAAACATAATATCAAATGGCGCCGCTGCCGGCTCTTCTCGTTAAGATCAAAAGTTTTTTTTGTGAGAACTTGGATTTTGGGATCCGTTCCCCGTGAACGTTAATTTTTCATAAAAATTTTCAAAAATCCTAAAAAATATAAAATTTTCAAAAATACAAAAAAATTAAAAAACATAAAAACAAAAAAAATTTTGCCTTGTTTTTCTTTGTTCGTTCTTTTGCAGGTGTATGCGCACTCGATCCACGTCTTATCAAGAGCCCGAGCCTCTCGATAACTTAGACATGGCTGGTGTACAAAACAACAATAACATACCACCTCCGAACAACAATAATAACAACAACAACCCGCCTTTCAACAACATGAACAATAACAACAACAATGAGCCCCTTCCGGATAATCTCCCGATGATTGAATTGCTGCAAGCTCATGTCGATGGCAACACGGATCCAATTGTCATACCTCCAATTGCCGCCAACAACTTTGAGCTAAAATCAGGCTTTATCCAGATGGTCTCCGCTCAAACATTCTTGGGACGTACCATTGATGACCCACATGACCATATTAAGAGATTCTTGCAACTCACCAACACGGTCAAGTTCAATGGTGTTCCACAAGAGGTTATAAGGTTACAACTTTTTCCCTTTTCTTTAGAGGGACAAGCCCGGCATTGGCTTGCTAAGGAACCGCCACAGAGTATTCTCTCGTGGACGGATTTGGAAACAAATTTTATCAATTACTTTTTCCCACCCTCTCGTACTACCGCTTTGCGGAATGAGATCATAAATTTTGAACAAAAGTACGATGAGTCGTTCAGTGAATCTTGGGATCGTTTTAAAGATCTTTTAAGAAAATGCCCACAACATGGTTTTACCAAAGTACATCAAATCAATACTTTTTACAATGGTTTAAGCATGAGTGACCAAGATTCATTGAACAGTGCTTCGGGGGGTAATCTTTTGGCTAAGACTTCCAATGCTGCTTGGGACATCATTGAGAATAAATCTCGTGTGCAAACCAAGAGTGTTCGGACCAATGTCGCTAGTGCTAGCACTAGTGACAGCGACAAGCGTCTGGACAAAATCACTACGCTTCTTGAATCGCTTGTCACCCACACCGTCAGCAACAACAACAGCAACAATGCTAAAAACGCTCAAGTTAGTGCTGTCAGCCAACCTTGTGAGATATGCGGTGGTCCTCACTCCTACACTACTTGTACTGCCACCCAAGACTACCCTGCTGAGAATGTGAATGCGGCATATGGCACCTATCCTCAACCTGCTTATCAAGCTAGACCTCAAGGTGACCGTAATTTGCTTAGCTACCGCTCCAACAACTACCTCTCACCACCCGGTTTTCCCCCAAACAACCCAAACCAACAACCAAACCTCAATCGCCCTCCTCAACAACAACAACAACCTCGACAACCATACATACCTCCTCACAAGCAGCAACAACCACCTCAACGTAACAACCAAGTTTACCAACAACCTGCTTATCAACCACCCGCATACAATGCTCCTCCCAACCAATCCACCGCTCTACACCAAGAAGTGCAGACCTACATGAGGACAAACGATGTGATCGTGGAAAATCTTCAGCGTGAAGTGATCAATTTGAAAGCAGACCTGGTCAAGCAAGGAAACGATTTGAGAACCGACATGAGAAACACGTTGGATAGCCAAACTAATGACTTGAGGAACATGATGGCTAGTTTCTTCCAAGGTAATCAACCCTCTTCTTCGGGTACTCTTCCGAGTAACACCATTGCAAATCCAAGAGGGGAGATGAAAGCAATCACTACTCGAAGTGGCAAAGGTACCAAGGAACCCGAGCTTCCTATACCTCCACCGGTGATTGTGACTAAGGAGAACGAGTCACCTGCTCCTATTCCCCATCCTTCTCCTTCCCCAATTTCTCCACCTCTTCCTTCTACCCCTCCTCCACCCAAGGATGTGAGTGATCCTATTCTTCCAAAGCCTTCCTCTTCTTCCAATATACCTTATCCATCTAGGTTGAGGAAAGAGAAGCTCAAAAGCAAGGACGATATTCAGGTTTCGAACTTCCTTAAAATGTTCAAACAGTTGAATTTCAATATCTCCTTCGCTGAGGCTCTCGCTCACATGCCTAAATATGCGAAAATGTTTAAAGATCTGCTGAGCGACAAGGAAAAGCTCCTCGATATTGCCAACACCCAACTTAATGAGAATTGCTCTGCAGTGCTCTTAAGGAAATTGCCAACCAAGCTTGGTGATCCGGGTCGTTTTCTTATCCCTTGCAATTTCCCGGGAGTAGAGAATTGCATGGCCCTAGCCGATCTAGGTGCCAGTATTAATCTCATGCCTCTAAGTGTTTGGAAGCAATTATCTCTCCCAGAGCTAGTCCCCACCAAAATGACTTTGGAATTGGCCAACCGTACGGTTGCTTATCCAGTGGGGATAGTCGAAGACGTCATTGTAGGAGTCGACAAATTCACCTTTCCTGCTGATTTTGTTGTCGTCGACTACGAGATGGACCCTCGTGTGCCACTAATTGTTGGTCGTCCATTCTTGAGGACCGGTCGCACTCTCATTGATGTTGAAGCCGTTGAGCTTATCATGAGAGTGGGTGACGATAAAGTAGTCTTCAACATGGGAAAGTTGTCTAAACAGCCTTATTCATATGAGAGTGTTAATTGTATTGACGTTCTTGATGAGGCTTGTGAAGAACACTTTAATGATGCTTGCAAAAGTATTCCTACCTCTCTTCCCAATGTTGAGACCGTGTCCTCTATTGATTCATCATTGTCTCTATTTGGAGATAGTGATTTATTTTGGAACAATCTTGAAGATACCATGGGAGATGCGAACTTATCTACTGATGATTCTCCCACCGATGGGGATGAAGACATGAATTTCTTTGACAATCTTCTCACCAAAGACAATCCTTCGCCTCCATCTCCTACGGCCATCGTTATCGATACTCCGATTTTGAAAACGCCTCCCATCGAAAATCCTCCGGATTTAGAACTAAAGGAGTTGCCGCCCCATCTCGAGTATGTATTCCTTGAAGAAGAGAAGAAGTCGCCAGTCATCATTGCTAAGGACCTAAAGGAAGAAGAAAAAGCCCGACTTATCACCGTGTTGAAAGATCACAAGAAGGCTATTGCTTGGAAGATTTCTGACATTCGTGGAATTGATCCTCACTTCTGCACACACAAAATTCTCATGGAGGATGACTTTAAGCCCACAATTCAAAGCCAACGAAGGGTGAATCCAAAAATCCATGAAGTCATCAAAACAGAGGTTATCAAACTTCTTGATGCGGGTATGATTTACCCTATTTCGGATTCACCATGGGTTAGTCCAATCCATTGTGTGCCCAAGAAGGGCAGAATAACCGTTGTTCCCAATGAACACAACGAGTTGATTTCCACTCGTCTCGTTACTGGGTGGAGAGTTTGTATAGACTACCGCAAACTCAATGATGCCACGAGAAAGGATCATTTCCCTCTACCTTTTATGGACCAGATGCTTGAACGTTTAGCGGGTAATGAATATTACTGCTTTCTTGATGGTTTCTCGGGTTATTTCCAAATACCCATCGATCCCCAAGATCAAGAGAAGACGACATTCACTTGTCCCTATGGCACATTTGCTTACAAAAGAATGCCTTTTGGCTTATGTAATGCGCCCGGGACTTTTTAAAGGTGCATGTTAGCTATCTTCCATGACATGGTTGAACAAACCATGGAAGTCTTCATGGATGATTTCTCGGTCTTCGGGGATTCCTTCTCTTCTTGCCTTGCCAATTTGGAACGTATGCTTAAGCGGTGCGAAGACACTCGCCTTGTTCTAAATTGGGAAAAATTCCATTTTATGGTAAAAGAAGGCATCGTGCTGGGACACAAGATTTCCAAAGCCGGTCTTGAAGTAGACCGTGCTAAAGTCGATGTTATCGCAAAGTTGCCTCCACCTTCCACCGTGAAGGGTGTGAGAAGTTTCCTGGGTCATGCGGGCTTCTATCGTCGATTTATCAAAGATTTTTCTCAAATCGCTCGCCCGATGACCCACCTCTTGGAAAAAGATACTCCTTTTATCTTTTCCAAAGAGTGTCTTGAAGCCTTCAACTCGCTTAAGGATAAGCTTACTAAGGCACCCGTCTTAGTTACCCCTAATTGGGAGCTGCCTTTTGAGTTGATGTGCGATGCTAGTGATTTTGCTATTGGTGCGGTTCTGGGACAAAGAGTGAACAAACACTTCCAACCAATCCATTACGCTAGCAAGACAATGACAGGGGCTCAATTGCATTACACGACAACCGAAAAAGAGCTTTTAGCTGTTGTCTATGCTTTTGAAAAGTTTCGCCCCTATCTTGTCCTTTCTACAACTATTGTGTATACCGATCATTCCGCGTTGAAGTACTTGTTGACAAAGCAAGATTCCAAACCAAGACTTCTTCGCTGGGTTTTGCTGCTCCAGGAATTTAAAATCGAAATTCGCGATAAAAAAGGAGCAGAAAACCTAGCCGCGGATCATCTCAGCAGACTTGAGGATCCTTACCAGGGGGATCATCCGAACAAAGAAATCAATGATTCTTTTCCCTTGGAGACCTTAATGTCTATAAATTCAAATTCTGATGAAACCCCGTGGTTTGCAGACTTTGCAAACTACTTGGCGGGTGGAATTCTCAAGAAAGGGTTGACGTCTCAACAAAAGAAAAAGTTCTTCACCGACATTAAGACTTACTTTTGGGACGACCCTTACCTATTCAAACAATGTGCCGACCTAATTATCCGCTGTTGTGTTGACGGACCGGCAGCTTCAGAAATCCTTGATGCTTGCCACAAAGGACCCACCGGTGGTCACTTTGGTCCCAACTACACGGCCAAAAAAGTGTTTGACTCGGGATTTTATTGGCCCTCCATATATCGTGACGCTCACGATATGGTTAAACGATGTGATGCTTGCCAAAAACAAGGCACGATCACACATAAAGACGAGATGCCTCAGAATTTCATTCAAGAGTGTGAAATCTTTGATGTTTGGGGTATCGACTTTATGGGGCCATTCCCTTCTTCTAAAGGAAACAAATACATCCTTGTAGCCGTTGACTACGTCTCCAAATGGGTTGAAGCCAAAGCTTTACCCACTAATGACGCAAGGGTGGTTTGTAAATTTTTGAAAGCTCTTTTTGCTAGATTCGGTGTGCCTCGTGCCATTATTAGTGATCGTGGGACTCATTTCTGCAATGACCAATTTTCTAGAGTCATGGCTAAGTACGGTGTAAACCATCGTCTTTCCACAGCCTACCACCCACAAACTAATGGCCAGGCTGAAATATCCAACCGAGGACTTAAGCGAATTCTGGAAAGAACTGTGGGAGAGCATCGTGCCTCATGGGCTGATAAACTTGATGATGCTTTGTGGGCTTTCCGTACTGCTTACAAGACCCTGATCGGTTGTACGCCTTATCGTCTTGTGTACGGGAAAGCGTGCCACCTCCCCATTGAGTTGGAGCACAAGGCTTACTGGGCCTTGAAGTGGGCTAATTTTGATATCAACAAAGCCGGTGACCTACGCAAGATCCAACTCAATGAGTTGAATGAACTTCGGAATGAGGCTTATGAAAATTCTTTGATCTATAAGGAAAGAACTAAGCTCATTCACGACTCCAAGATCAAAAACCGAGAGTTCCATGTTGGAGACAAAGTCTTACTTTTTAACTCTCGGTTGAAAATCTTTTCGGGCAAGCTCAAATCTCGTTGGTCCGGCCCATTCACCATTGCTCAAATTTTTCCATATGGTACTCTCGAGCTCGCTCAACCTGATGGACCGAATTTTAAGGTGAATGGCCAACGAGTGAAGTTGTACTTTGGTGAGGACACCTCTCAGGAGGTGATTCCATCCCTCACCACGTTCCCCATGAACTAATTTTGGGTCGAGTCAGGCTCGTGACTCGGTTATAAAAAACAAGCGCTCCTCGGGAGGCAGTCCGAGTATCTATCCTATTATGTTTTAATCCCCTAAGTGTAGGGGGACCTCTATAGGTTGCTTTCTTTGTGTGGTGATGTGATTACAGGGATAAGTGCACTCTTGGAATCTTTGAAGAACCGTGCTCCCGTGTTATCCGAAATCCGGTTCTATCTCTCAACTATCGTGATTCAATTTTCTTCATACTCATATTTGAAATTGATCACTTTAGTCGTCTCTTCCTTAACTTGAGTTAACCAACGTGCACAATGTCATAAGTGTAGGGGAGACTTTTCCCACATGCTTAAACATTAAGGACAATGTTTATCTTAAGTGTAGGGGGACTTCTATCGAAGTTTTAAGTGGACTTTTCCATGAAAATGCCTTCATTTAACCAAAAAATCCTATTTTTCAACATTTTTCAAATTTTTTATTAACTTTGGCCATTTAGTTGTAATTTTTAAAATTTTTATCGTTGCTTTCATATGTATATATCCCGCAAATAAGTCACAAATATTAATAAAGTGGTGTAGCTAGTTTAGAAGTCTTTGACATATTAGGCCTGTTGCGTTTATTTTGACTCAACCCGAATAGACTTATCCAAGTTTATTCTAGCTAGTATCCTTAACCATGTAGACCTTAATTGGTTTATTAGGCTAAGTATCCACGAGTCTCATTACTTGATATTTTAAATTGTGGAGGACGAGAAATAATTATAAGTCGGTATTCTTGCACAAGCTCACTTGGTGTAATTATTTGCCTATTCTCCCATCACTTGCTAATATTTATCTGCAATAAGTAAGGTCGTACGATTTGAAAAGTCACTTAGCTTCTAGCCCAAGATCGTTTAAAAGTTGCTCGGTAATGATAAGAGTTCATAGCCAAGGCATAACTTATGAAGCGGGGCGCGAAGATTGGCGAGTCCGAAAAGGCCCTAACAAGGCATGAGGATTCCATTTTATTGCTAAAGATCCAAGGTGATGTGAAAAGCATTATTCCCAAAGTCAATATGAAGGATCAAGACTCACGACGAAAAGCAATCAACTCCCATAAAGATGATGGAGAAGTCTATCCGAAAAGACCCTAACAAGGTATGAGGATAAATAGATCCAAGTCCAAAAAGGAGGCGGATCGTTGTATCTCGAAATCACAATTAGAGATTGAAGAAATAATCATGAAGTCGTGGTCAACAAAGTTGGAGTACCTCTCAAAAGTCTCCAAGTGAAGAAACTCTATGAACGATGAGAAGACCATTATCTCAAGCACGTCTCTCAAGATATGAAGTATGAAGTACATGCCAAATATCGGCCCGAGAAAGGTCTCAAATCGTGAACCAAGTTATGCCAAGATATGAACTTTTTGATATCCCGAGAAGCAGTTTTAAGAGATTTTGTCCTTTAGCTAACTATTGATCAAATCGTCCTACTTTGCTTTCAGCCTAAATAAACTATCGAAATAAGTCCAAAAATGCATCTTCATGATCATTCTAAGACAAAAATAAAATATAAGAGATACACCTAGGAATAAGGGAGTTTAAGCATATAATTAAGCCATGTGTGTAAGTGTTTGATTTGCTAACTTATAATAACAATGATCTCGTTTTTAAGCTTAGTTTGGGGAACGTGAAACTTGAGGGTGATAAATCTTCGCAGCACCAAAGCCCTAATGTAAGTCCTTGATCTCTTTGCAAGTTATTTCCATGTAGCTATTTTCGAGTGAAAATGGTTTTCTATCTTTTTGTTTCCTTTAAAGTTTAATTTCTTTTAGTACTTTAATTTTTGTTTGGTAGTATTTTAATAAGGCCAGGGTTGATTAATTATGAGAAAAGTGTAAATTTTGCTTTATCACTAAGCATTGCATGAGGGCATGGCAATGGTTAAGTGTAGGGGATTTGATAGGTGTGTAAACACCCATCCTTTTACCACTTAATTCTGGCTAAAACGAGACCAAAACACGTATTTAATATCATTTGTTTGGAATTATGCGTGGTTTTTGTGTTTATTGTGTTTTCAGAGCCAACCGGATGAATATTGAAGAAAACATGGGATTGCACGGGTTTTACTGAAGAAAAAGGACTCAAGATAAAGTCTATTGTCCAAGAGATGCAAAAGATTTGAAGTCACTGGGACTATTCGAAGATTTATCGAAGAAAAGGACCAAGGATGGAAGATTTACATAAGTCGAAGAAACTCAAGTCTATTAAACGAAGAAATTAAAAGACGAGTTAAATTTAATCGACGACAAATCCCGAATCAGAATCGAAAACGGAAACTTTTCTGAAAAGACGAAAAGACAAGAAGAACGGGAGAAAGCCCACTCACCAACCAAAAGACAAGCCTATAAAAGGAGTCCCCTCACACACATAGTGCCAGTTAGTTTTTTTTAGTTTTCTTCTCCCCCACTTTTCTCTCCTTTTAGTTCGTATCATCACCATCACCACTAGGGTGATTGGTGATTTTGATCTTTGTTTTTCCAATCTTGTTATTTTAATCCTTGTTTTATCTTGTTAAACATTAATCATTAATACAAGTTCTTGTTTAATCTTTCCATTTCATCTTGTTCATCATCACTTTTCTTTCCTAGTTCTTAGTTCTTATTTTCTTGATTTGATCTTCAAAAGTTGTTGGGTTTTGTGTTTTTGTTGATGGGATTTGTAGTTATTGGTTAGTAAATCATTTGTGTTAAGTTGTATTTAAGCTTTTGGTGAAAAACTTGGTGATTTTTGGATTAAAACTAGTTTCCTTGTTCTTCGGGGTTTGTTACTGTACCTGTGTTTCCAGACTTCCGGATGAAGACTAATCTTCCGGATGAGCACAAAAGTTCCGAGTGAACTGCTTAGGTTAAAAGTTCCGAATGAATAAAAAAGTTCCGAATGAGTTTGTCTTTAAGAAGTTCCGAATGAACTAATAACTTCCGGATGAACATAAGTTCCGTATGAGTTAAAAGTTCCGAATGAGTTTTTGTTTAAAAAGTTCCGAATGAGTTTTCGTTTAAAAAGTTCTGGATGAATTAAAGAGTTCCGGATGAACACTTAAGTTCCGAATCAACTTCTTTGTCAAAAGTTCCGAATGAGTTTCTAAGTTCCGAATAAACCTCAAGTTCCGAATGAAGCAAAAACTTCCAGATGAACCAAAGATCCGAATGAAAACTTTCGAATGAGCAAAGTTCCGAATCAAGGGTAAAACTTCCGAATCAATTTTCTGATAGTGTACTGTTACTGTTTTACTGTTTTACTGTTTCTTTACTTTTATTTCACAATTTATATTTTAACTATTATTTTAACTTTAATTTCAGTTTGAAGTTTAATTTTAATTTTAATTCAAGTTCAAGTTTTTATTAATTGTCATTAAATTAATTATCTTTGATTTAAGTTTACATTTTAGATCATTTAACATTCAGTAGATTAGAAAACCCAACCCTTTTATTTAGTAACCAAGAACAATCATTCCACTTAAGACTGAGATCAATTCGAGAGGACTGAGAGACATAATTAGAACCCATAGAAAAACATAATATCAGATGCACATAAATCTAGTGCTTCCTAAAGAAATCTCAAAGCTTGTCAATGGTCAATCATACACTGAACCAAAGAAAGGCATAGCCTTCATGAATAGAAATTATGACTATGGCTTCTAGAGGGAAAATGAACTGAACCTTGCTTCAACAGTCTAGCTGATCAGACTCAAACAATGCCTATTGAGGAATCGCAAGTATGCCAGTAACTTTGAGTATGAGATTGAGTTGATCATCAACTCAAGAGCAGACAGGGTTGAAGCACAGAGAATCTGTGACCAGAACCTGGACCAATGAAAAACTTGTAATTTTTATTTTCTTTTCACCTCTAGGTGTCTATGTAATAGGTTTAGGTTCTTTATGTTTAATAAAACTCTGAGGTATGTTTGTTAAATTATGTGTAAGAAGAAGCTGTGTACTCACTTACAGTAATTTCAAACTTAGTATAATTTATTAAGAAATAAGGGGAGATTGTTGGGCCAATGAAAGTTTTAACTATGGCCTAGTCTAGATTTGTTTAAATTAGACTAAGTGTTACGAGTCGCTGTGAAGACCGGCGACAGAGACCAGACCAGTTGAAGGCAAGTCTCAACTGGCCCACTAAGAACATTCAAGTCAAAGATAACGTCAGAGAAATCAAAGACTATCCGAAGTCACACTCACCAACAGTTATGGACACGCTGGGATGTAGAAGGAATGTACTGGTATTCAAGGATCTCCGAGGTGACAATACTCAGAGATCACTTACAACCCTATGAAGACTAAGCAAGTAGAGACTTTCCTTAACTCTTATAGTTTAGGCGGGAGAATCTCCAAAGTGTTTTGAGCCGGACAAAATAGGAGATTCAAGATAAAGCCTAGTACGACCTAGTGGGACAAAGGTGAACAGTTGGCACAACTATTCACCTAAAGTTGTTTAAATGTATGTCTTGATATAGACATGCATTTAATACGTTGTACTACTTCCACACAGAAGTTGACACGTATCAACTACTCCCACTAAGGAAGCAACCTCGTACCACTATAAATAGGAGGGAGAAAGAAGATAAATTCAACCCTTGTGCTTGGATAATTTATCTAAGTTTCTTTCTCCCATTAGAACCTCTGAGTCCTTAGCTGCCTACCAGCGACTGTAAGGTTCTCTCGTAAACTTGAGTCTCGAATCAAGTTTACTTGTTCTAGGATTCATTTCTTATAGTCATTCAACGGGTGTATTCATAGCACTTTGTAATACTTCGTTTATAAAAGATTAATAAAGCATTACACGTTTGAAAAGTATTTTGTATTGTGTTATCATGTATACGAGACATTGTATCAACAATTGTTATATTTTGGGACTTTCAAAGATTATTATAGGTTTGTATCAACTAACACTCAAACAATATATTCCAACACTTCCTTCATAAATTTAAAGCACAATCACAAGAGCTCAAATCTTCTAGACAGAAAACAAAGAAAATGGGAAAGAACAAACCCTCAAGGACACACATCCATGCCCCTTGGTGTTTGAGCTTATGTGGTAAACAAACAACCACAAGCTTCTAATTCCTGCTAAGAATCAACAAGCATTAATAGTTACAACTATATTAATATAAAAATATGATTTCTTCTCTACTTTCTCAAAACTTTTCTTTCAAAATCTTTTTTATTTCTTTGAAACTTATCTTAAAAACCTTTTTCACAAAACTTTCACAATCTTTTAAAACTTGAAACTCTTGGAAAAAACAAACCACACGACATAAATGAAAAGTGGACCACATATTCTCAAAAGCTTTTACCAAATTTCCTACCATAAAAAGGAATTACAAATCCTTGAAGAAAATACCAATTTTTATGTAGGAAAAGGAATTATAAAGCTTACAGAGTAATCTGGGACTCAAATTATGATAAGTAATGAAACTCAAAATCTAGCTTTAACAAACACCAACTTTTCACATAAAAAGGGATTACAGTGCAAAACTAAATTTTGGAACAATAAAAAAGAAAGGCCCAAGTGTCCTTATATACTGGACTACAAGGATTCTAGAATAAAAAAGAACTTCTAACCCTACTGCAATGAACTTCCAATACTGCCCTTGGCATACTCGGATCAAATTGGGCATCTTTGAATTTGACTTGGGTAAAATGTGAATGCTCAGCTGGAAAGAATGATCATAACCATCCAAGGTTGCTGTAGAAAGTAAGCAAGCATTTTGGGGCGTTGATCTACTGTTCATTCTTGTCTTCATGTAGCAGGGCATGTGATGGGAGGGACCATAAGATGACGTGGAGGTTTTTAGTGAGTGGGGAAATGTTTAGATGAAGGTGAATTGTGAATATGGACCATTTTGAGGTCCAATTCGTAGGATTAAGAAGATTAGGGAATTAGGGTTCTTAGTGTATGATTAGGGAAGAAGGTGGAATAGTAATTGTTTCCCGGGGATAAAAGGATTAATATAATCAGTTTGAAACTAATTATATTATATTAATCGTGGGTTTGACTTGGGGTTTATGGGCTGGGGGTACTGGATCCGGGTTATGATAAGGTGTGTTTGGGCTTTGGATGGGTTTAGGGTAAATGGGTAGGATTGTTAGGTTTTAGGGTTAAATATGTTTGGATTTTTGGCAGATTTAGCCCCTCCCTTAACAATACTTCTTCATCAGCTTTGTACTATTGATCCTTGGCCATTTCACTATTAATCCTTTTGTAATTTCATCATCAGTCCTTTTGGTTAACAAACACATGAAAATGACTTAATGTGTTCTTTTCTTCATAATAGGAGGACTATTCTTGATAAGTATTGAAACTTTAGGGACAT
Organism: Glebionis coronaria; assembly: GCA_025667525.1. Lineage (NCBI taxonomy): Eukaryota > Viridiplantae > Streptophyta > Magnoliopsida > Asterales > Asteraceae > Glebionis > Glebionis coronaria. Next base: position 511,737,832 of record CM046879.1, on the reverse strand, counting down.
TATTCAATTGTTGAGGGACCAAACTTGTATTTTCTTTAAACTTCAAAGGCTCTTCTTAAAAATTCATCATTCGGGTCCAGTTCATTGTGCGGATAAATTTCCCGTGTTCGTTTTTCTTTGTTTCTTGTGATATTTTTGTCTTTTTCTCAATATCCATACCTAAAACATACAACAAACGAATACAAGTATATTTTCTGGTATTTTATGATATATTTAAGCGTTTTAAGCCCAATTTGTACAATGAGACCATGTATAATTGCGGTCTCATCAATAGTCCCCATGACACTTCAATCAATCACCTCTGATTGCTAGTCTTGAACAAGTAAATACTTAACAAAAACCAAGAGACAATAACCCTATGGTGAGGGTATCGTGTTCTTCGACCATCAAGAAGAAAAGAGAAGATGATTTGATTTTCAAGTTATGACAAAATTATCAATATCACTTTATTAATATAATAGAAGGCTTAGGCTAATTAAGGAAGTGACAAATTTTATACGGTATATTAACTTTTCACTGTTAAGTTTGTTTAAGAAAATACGAAATACCTATGAGAAAACTTTCCACTATAATAATTTATAAAAGAGAATATACATACATACTCCGTACTAGATACTTATTGGGTAAATGTTCATATCGTGTTTGTTTAGGAAAATATATTAAACCATCAAGGCAAAAATGAAAGAGAACAAAATTGTCAAACTTGAATTTTAAATATAGGATTTTTATTTTATTTCATATATGTAAAGTATGTTTTTGAATTAATAAATAAATTTAAATAATTAAACCATAAATTATGATATTTGAAAATAAATGAATAATAACATAAGAAAAAGAAAAAAACTTTCTGTATTTAGAAATATGGTTTTTAGGTGTTTAATACACCAAAATATTTTATTTTTGTAACAAAAATATATTTAGAAAAGAGTGTAAACAATGGAGAAACAAAGAAAAGATTTGATTTTATCTACAATGTGTTATATTAAGTAAATTATAACATGTTTCTTATAATATTGGAAACATGCAAGATTTAATACAGATCCCTCTAAGAGAATCATAGAATTGTGTTATTCATTCTCTCATTCTTCCTCTATTGTTGATTTTCAAGTTTTCTCTCCTTATTCTCTATTAAAAAAACCTTGGTGATTCTAGATGGAACCTTAAATTTTTTGTTGTTGTTCTTTCTCTTTTCTTGGTGTGGTGGTGATACATTAGTGGTGATTATCATCCAATCACCCATCTCATTAGTAAGTTGTTCTTGATCTCTTCATATTTTGTTCTTTCATGTGTCACCATGGATTTAATTTTATAATTATGATAAGAGTGGGTTTGTGAACTCAAATCTATACTATGGTGGTTAGGGTTTTTATAAATCAACATACTGAGTTATTATGATAATATGATCCTAAGGGTCTTTAATAAGGTTTATCATACATATATAACAAGAATTAGAAGCCTTAATATGGATAGGATGGGTAAAACTCTTGGAAAATTATGAGTGTTTGGGCAGTTTGAAAAATAAGGCAGATTAAAACGTCTATAAAGTGAGTTTTATAAAAGGTTTTTGGGTGTTTTAAAAGCCTAACATTATGTACTCTGAGTCTACTTTCTAGAACATATATCCTTTTATTTTTAAGAGGCTTGTAGGTATGGTTTTCAACCGTTTAAGGTAAAGTGTCAAAACTGGTTTTTTAGACTAAAAAGTTCAATTGTAATGTAGAATTTTTATCTCAACATCTATAAGGTTTCTTTTAAATCTCTTTGAATATGATGTTGTCCATATGTTAGGGAATCTCAAGTATTTTCTTCATGATTTTTGGAGATGTCTAAGTAGGGTGAATGAGTCAAAACTTTATATATGTTCTGTCAGGACTGTTTTTGGACTAGTTTTGGTTACATGGGCCAAGGGTTGGGTTAATAGATGTTTGGGCTTAAACCAAATTGCAGAGGCCTATTAAACCCTGTTAATGAAACTGATGTCTAGAAACATTATTTGTAATAACTAATCTTTCTTAGTTTTGATCACGACAAAATGTAAAGACATTTATCGTCAAAGATAACCGTAAGACGAATATTTAACGAACACTATTATTAAGGTAATAATATTTAAGTCATACACAAAAATATCTCACACATGTTTAGTGATTAACCTTAAAACTCATATTTATACAAATGTGACAAAATACTTTAATAAACTTGGTTTTTAAAGAAAATGTTGTATTAAAATAGAAATATAAATTTGAATTTAGCATATTCCAAATGGCCAAAGAATATCTTTCTTGGATATGATTTTCACCAGATGGCATTTCTCCATTAGAAGATAAAAATCCATAGACTCTAGAGCCCACAGATCATTATTGATAATGAGCCACATGCCTAATTAATGAGCCGTGCTCAGATAGCTGTTGGAGCTTGTCTCCTATAAATAGTGGATCATTTCTCCATTTTCTAAGGAACCTTTTTGGACAGATTTCTTCTTCTAATCTCTTTTCTATATTCTAATCATTAGTAAATGATCACTTAATGTGTTAAGTATGTTTACTTATGATTATCTCCTTGATCCTCTTCTTTATATGTCCAAAGAGAAGATCACACACACATTTGTGATATGATAAAAGATGAAGCCTTGATGAAGATTATTCTTTCTTAGATCTAGTCATCTCATCATATTGTTCATTTGAGTCTTCTGTAGATCCAAGGTATTTTTATATACTTAGATTAGTCTTGTGTAGATCCAAGGTATATGTGTATACTTGGACTAGTTTTATGTAGATCCAAGGTGTAAGTGTATATTTGGATGTGTCTTGTGTGTTAGTTCTCACTAGACTCTAAAGTCATGTAGTTGTTAGTGTCTTGTGTGATAGTTCTCACTAAACTACAAAGTGATGTAATTGTGAGTATTAGTGTTTGAGTTCCCACTTAACTAGAAAGTGATGTGAGTATGAGAGTTGTGTGAAGATTGGTTCTAGCTACGATTAGAACTCGACATCTAGCCTTGTATTGGAAAAGAAGATGGCCGACGAAGATTAGTTCTAGCTATAATTAGAACTCGACATCTAGTCTTGTCTCCGAAAAAAAGATGAGCAACGAAGATTGGTTCTAGCTACGATTAGAACTCGACATCTAGCATTGTATCATAAAAGAAGATGGGCGACGAAGATTGGTTCTAGCTAGGACTAGAACTCGACATTTAGCTTAGTGTCAAAAAACAATGCAACAGCGTTATAAGGTTTTCTTTTCCAAGAGGGAGATTATAGATATAGTGGAAATCTTGAGTAAGGTGTACTCGAGGAGTGGAGTAGGAACGAAGAGAGAGCTTTGTTGCCGAACCACTATAAATCTTTGATGTATTTCCTAAGGTTGCTTCTTTCCTTAGTCTTTACTTACTTGTTTTTACATTTAGCATTCCATCATAATAATAACTTGATATAGCAAATGTTTAAAACATTGGAAATTGACCTAATTATTATGAAACAAGTTTTCAAGTAATAGTCATTTATAACTATGAACATAATTTTAAATAAGGAAACTATTCAACCCTCATTCTAATTTCTACAATTGGTATCAGAGAGTAGGTTACTCATGATCTATGAAGTATATTGTGATTTATAGCTTGGATCGATCTATGGTCTCTACTACGTAGAAGCGTTAGTTGCACTAAATTCTCCTTTTTGGTCAAAACAATTTTTCTTTAAAAAATGGACCTTAAAATTAAACTAATCTCAAATTATCTTGATTATGACCAGTAGCTTTTATACATTTTAGATTTACTCTTTAAATGTATCTACTAGTTTGTATCCTTCTTTTGTGTAGGCAGTCATGAAATCTAATCATTAATTTTGATTATCATGTTACTTACACTTGGTGAAGACTCATATCCTTTGATCTCTAACATCATGGGATTATGATATCAAGAGTGGTGGGTGTGCTATTAGTCCTTAGAAAACTTAGTATGCATACTATGGTCAAGTTTGGTATTTGTGTTAGTCCATTGAAGACTAGGGATGCACCTTGTGGCTAATGCATGTTTTTGTCCTTCCACACACCCTTTGATCATTCTTTTGATTATTACTTGACTATGTGTTTGATCTTAGCATCTTTGCCTTGACATTTGCTTGTGTTATGCGATTCTATTCTCTTACCCTCTCAAACCTTCATGGTCTCGGATACTTGACTCGTAGGGGTGGTGTAATATGAGTTAGTCGTAGCTTAAAGTATCGAGCATGATTTATATGGTTTGCAACTTTACGGTAAGTATGCCATATATCATGTGTAGTGTGTGCAATTGATATCGTCTCTAAGTTAATTGATTCATCCTTTGAGATACCAAACTACATCATATGTTGTAGTTAGGACATTACACATTTGAAATTGAAATATTCCAAGGATATTGTCATTGTAGTCCTTGACAATGGTCTAAATCCGATAACGAGGGAGAGAAACTAAATCTATATCTTTGCTCATACTTTTTAAGAGCTTAAGATACTTATTTTAAGTGATCTTAATCTATATAACAAAAAGACCTTGGTATCATTCATTACCAAATTCGTTTCGTCTTACGCGGGAAAGGCACGTCATGAACCACTATATATGACACAAGCTCTTTGTTTCAAAAACTTGAAGATTGTCATTCATATCTTGAGCATCGATACTTGGCTTTGATTCACTCCTTTTTGCGTATCTTTTTCCTCTCTTCGTTCACGAGTATTCGTTTCTTCGATTCAGTCTTTTTCGATCTCGATTCCACTCGTAATCCTTCATTAAGGCATTATAACTTAGTGTTAAAGTGTTCCAATGAATTTCAAAAGGCTTAAAATATGTTTTAAGTATTTTAGAAAAAATGGTTTTAAACATTTCTTTCACTTTCAGGAACTTTACACGGGCTCTGCCCGCGGTTCCATAAAATTGCGGTGCTTTTTGCGGTTCATTATCAATATTGAGCCACGGGTCCACCAGATTTAAAATAATACATATTCTATTATTTTACAATTTTTCAAAAAAATCTTCAATCTTTCTTCTTTGTTGGTGCGATGAAAAGAACCACCAAACCACCATTAACAACTTTTAAAACCTCCAAAATTACTCAAATTAATTGGTTTCAAGACAAGGGTTTCTTATATCTTTCATCCTTCATCAATCAATTGTAAATATTTCCATTCAGTTTCATCTATTTTGTTCTAGGGTTCTTAAATTCATAATTTAGGATTTTTGAAATTAAATTGAATTAGAACCAAATTAGGAATGTCGGTATCCATAGTTTTAGTGCTATGATTCCTTTAGGTTCATATTCCTTGAGATTTCATAAAACCCACTTATAAACCAAATTCAAAATTTAATTAAAGAAATTTGGTCTAATTTTGAAATTGATATGAACCCTTGAACGAATTGGTAATTGCATTGTTAATGCCTACCTAAAAACGAGTTTAAAAACTAATCTTCAAATTCATGGTTGATGTGCATAATTCATATACATTTGTCAATAATGAAAGTGTTACATTATGAACATGGGAATGATGAGGACTCATCCTTTGGTTAGTCAAGTAATTGATTAAACACATTCCTATGGTTTTAATTATTTCTAGTTCATATGTAACATGGAGTGATTTTTGGAAATGTTTTTGTCTAATATAGGTACCAAAATACCTCCGGATTATCAAAATGACCACCAAAAGACTAAACGTTATATGCCTAACCTTTCCCAAAACTGTGAATCACATCACCTCTCAAATACTCTTCGTTCCCTTGAGACTCGTTGCTTTCATGAGGGTTGGGTTGTGTACACGGACATTGAAGGGTATGATTACATTAAAATGATGCTTCACAATAATGGCTTTGATTGCCTACTCAATATCAATGAGTTGATCTATCCTCAATTCCTTCTAGAGTTCTTTAGCACATATTCCATCCTCACTAATGAAAGTGGAATGTTTGTTATCTTCTCATTCGAGGTGAACACATTCGTTACTCTCTTGTCGAGTTTGGTCAAATCTCCGAATGCCCTATGTTGGGCAATGTCGGTTTACCGAAGTATGGAGGCTTGACTCTTTGCTTACATGCACCGATGACGCTCCATATGATACACTGGTTGAAGATATTGATTTCATCCTTGCCAGTTGCCACCATCTCCGAACCCCGTAATGAACCCGTTGTACGTAGTATCCATATGGAGGTACGTTAGTTGTCTCATTATGAAGTACTCGTAAGCGACCTTAATCCTTGTATGGTCTTGTGAGCAAACATAATTAGGGATAATGCATTTTGTCACGGTGGAAACCGATATCATGTTCCCCCATGTATAACACATATGATGTGTACTATCTCTTATTCCATCACGTACAATCTTGCATACTTTATCTCTCGACGGTTTCATTATGTCATCTATAAGCGGGGAACTATCCTTCCTTATGTCATGCTCCTCACTCGCCTTTTCAAAAGGCTTGACAGTGACTTCCCCTTCCATGGTCTCTCAACCTATGTGCATGTCAATCGTGTGATGTATCCTATTCAAAATATCCTACCATGAAAGATTAGGCGTGACTTTGGTAGGCGTAGAAGCATTCATCATGAATCATCCTACGATGTGGGCAAGAATCCTCTCCATCTAATGATGATGATGAAGGTGGAACTAGTGCCAACGTAGGCTCCCCATCCGAATATCAAATATCAATTTGGTTAAAAATGTACAGATAAACTTACTTCAAAAAATCCAGTTACACCAAATATCAAAAACTAACTAGTCTATATCAGACTACCTTCAAGAATCATAGCACAAATACACAAACATGCAATATTGAGATTTTAACCTACCAAAATCAAAACAACAGCTAATCTAAGCTCAAACTAGCATAACTCACATGTGCAGGTGATAAGTGTAAAAAGAATCACCTTTAATTACCCAAAAATACCTAAAATACGGTGAAACTAATCAGATTATACTTTAAATTGTCAGAATTACGCTTATATTTGATGTTTGTGTATGTTCAGGCAAAACATGTACATTTGGATCAAACACGTGCTTTTACGAGTTTTATTTGAAGAAAAGACGAGGAGAGGACAAAAGAATGCCAATAAGGACCAAACTTTCCAAGTACATGAAGATACAAGGACTAATTTGGTTTTTCTTCAAAGATATTTACAAAGAAAATCACAATATGCCAAAATGAAGTAACTACAAGGGTTGTTTGGGGCTAAAGATGAAAGAAGGTGATGAAGTGGACTAATAGAAAGGCCAAGAAATTGTTCACATGGATCACCAATATTCTACCAATCAAATAACTGCCTAAAGATAATGATCCGTGGGTTTACAGCTCCACTAATAATACTTTTCCACGACAACACTATCTTTAGCAAATCATTGTGATCGATTGAGAAGGATTCAAGGATTGAAACAAGAAGAAAAATTGATCTAATACACTTTCCCAACATGCCTATAACACTTAATTGTTCTCATTCACATTGAAGAAACTATCCTCAATTCTGGGATTGCCCGAAGAACCCTAGATCAGAATACGTTGCAATATTTAATTTGACAAGACACATCATTCCACCCACTCACCTCATGTTAATTCTTCTATAAATACTTGTGAATCTTTCATTTGTAATAGCTAGCTTTTAGGTGTAAAAACACACGGTTAGTTAATTTAACCAAAATCCATTTTAGCTTAAACTTCCTTTTCTTTCATTAGTGTGTGTAAATTCATACACTTAGTTCAATAGTTTGTTACAATTTATTTGTAACAAATTTTGTAAACACTCTCCTTTCATATAAATACAATTTGATTCCTTCTTCTTTCAATTACTATCCATTTACACCTCCCTTTTAATTCAGTTTCTACATTACTGTTTATGGATTTTAAAAAGTAGTGGTTGTTCTGTGAAGATATACGTAGTTGAATGAAGTCATGAAGTTTTTGTTTGGACACCAGTGATAGTTTCAAAATCTGCAATTCATGTTCGTAACTAAGTTTGAATCTATTTTTTATGACTGTTTATGGCATTTGTTAAAAGCTTTTGATGTTTTTGATTCGAACCAAGATTCTGCCAGTGTGTAATTAGTGAAGCAGTTGGGACCAGTTGTGGCTGCTGTTATAGTAGCTGATATTGATCTTGGTATAAGTTGATAGTTTTTGGATATGATGCTGATATCCTAGAGTTTTAAGCCTGTTTTTCTTTGGTTTAGAATATAGTCAGTTCAGTATTTAGCTGCCATCAACAACGGACATGGCCTGGATGCGTAGGTCACACGCGTTTAATTTTATGCGATATTTCTTAGTGTAAACATGATTGTTTGCTAGTTGTTGGATGCGTGATGGATGTTATTGATAGTGGAATTTGTTTTCATTTGAATTTGTTTCTTAATTCTTGCTTAGTTCCTATATGAGAGTGTTTGGTGTTGCATTTGTGTAAGTCATGAATATTATTGTCACTTGTAGGTTGTTATGTGTTAGCATTAGTTGGCTTTAGATTACTCAAACGCAACACTTGATACTTTTAAGGTCAATGTTTAAAAGTAAATTCTTTATGAACTGTTTAAAAACGAGATACAAGTTGTCTAATTCTAATCATTGTTGTATAAGATTTGTGATTTTCCATGTCTAGCCCCTGATTTCGTATCCTTTCATTACATTCACAGTCCATTACAGTTAAATCAGTTACAATATTAGTCCTTTTCTTGTCAGGTCGTTAGGAGATTTTGGTACTCGTACTGGGCCTGTTTATATTTGCTATTAGGCCTTTACATTTCACTTTATATTAAAACTGTTTAGCTTAATATTCGTTATCAGTTACAAAATTTAGTCGCATTTTAGATTCTACAAAATTTAGACATATTTTAGATTCTACAAAACTAATAGACGCATTAAAATTTGTTATTAGTTCCAAAATCTTTTGATTTTTACATTTATAAAAATAGAACTTTTCTAAAAAATGTTAGAATTTGATAAAAAAATTTGTTAGTTGTTATTTTGTTAAAAGTTTGTTACTTTTCAAGATTGTTAGTTGTTATTTTGTTAAGAGTTTGCCAATTAGAAATAGATACCAATCAACCTTTTATTAACCAAAAATAATTAAGTCGAAATGTTAAAACCTGATTTCAATTCGAATCGAGTCGAGAGAATCGATATACTAAAAAACGAATACAAAAATGGGGTTGATGCCGGTTCGTATTCGTGAAGATTGACTGTTTTTTGTAAGACTTATCGGATTTTGGGATCCGTTCACTTTTGAACGTTATTTTTGTTGCAATCAAAAATATAAAAAAAACAAGAAAATCAAAAATATAAAAATATAAAAAATAAAAAACCACAAAAGCAATTTCTTTCCTAAGAATTGCACCAAAAAAATTAAAAAAATCCAAAAGTAACTCTTTTTCTAAAGAGTTACACCAAAAATATTACGTAGTATATTACTATACATATTACTTCATTTTCCAACTTCTTGTGAATATTATTCTCTTAAAAATAAATAAAATAAATACAAAAATATTTTTCTTTTACGTAGTATAGGTATATACGTCTACGTAGATAAAAACAACCAATCTACCTACCTCCATAAGTATTGCCTAGCAATACACCGTGAGTAACGGTGTTCCGGTGCTATTCACGTGTATCGATCAAAATTAATTAAAGCACAATAGATAGATACTACAAACTACTTGAGCTAGAGAAAGAAGTCACTGTGGGGGGGGGGGGGGGTATAAGGAGAGTGTATTTAACATTCGAAGGGAGAATGCTCTTAAGTGCTTCGCGTCGCCTCGTTCCTTCGCTCCTTTGTGATTCTTTCGAAGGTAAGAGTAGTGAGTGGTGTGCCACCCAATTAGTATATTATATTGTGGATATTACTTATTGCACCTCGATTGGGTAACCATCCCCTATCAAAGTCGCCAAGGGCATTCCCCTTACTCGTCGGTTTTTACTTACATGCGCGCGTGTAAATATACCGCTTGGTGTATTACTTCCTTCCACGAGGAAGAGTGACGTACTTTGCCTAAACAAGCCGATCACGAGCATCGAGTTGTTGAAGCAGAGTTAGCCATGGATAATTGGCCTATGATCGAGATTTTACAATCCCATGTGGATGGCAATGCAGACGAGATTGTGGTTCCTAATATTGGCGCGAACAATTTTGAACTTAAGACTGGGATGATCCAGATGGTTTCTACCATACCATTTTTGGGGCATATTATGGATGACCCACACGATCACATTAAGAGATTTTTGTCATTAACTAATATATTCAAATGCCATGGTGTGCCACAAGATACGATTAAGTTAATGGTCTTCCCTTTCTCTTTAGAGGGGCAAGCTCGGATTTGGCTTGACAAAGAGCCATCTAATAGTATTCTTACATGGTATGATTTGAAAAAGAAATTTTTGAACCATTTCTTTCCACCCTTTCATACTTAGTCAACACGTTTATTATTTGAAGTAAAGATATGCTCAACATTTTATTTTCTATATTTATCTTTGCCTAGAACAGTTGATAGGTTATCCTTTGTACATGACTCCTTATGTTATAAAAGGAGATCGTAGGGTTTGTAGTTTAGATATACATTATTCACTTTTCACAACTTTCATTGTAAGCAAGTTCGATTATTAATCTAAAGTGAAAGTTTGGTTTAACTGTTTTCTTGTTCTTTATTCTAAGTGTTAATTCCGCATAACACTTAGATTGTTCATAACAACAAAGTTTATCTACGTGTTAAAATTGATTCAATCTCGTTAACACGAAGCTAATCGATCTAAGTTTGGGATCAACAAGTGGTATCAGCGCTTGTTGAGGAACTCTGATCTAGAAAGAACAATAAACCCTAGAAACACCAGAAACCCTAACACCATACCAGATGTCTGCTACAGAATCCTCTTCCTCATCAAATCACAATCTAAAAATCCCTATGCTTGACCCTGACAACTTTGAACAATGGAAGTTCAATTTTGAACAATATCCTCAAATTAATGATCATACTCTATGGGAAATTAATGAATTTGGGAATTAATTTAATAAAGTTGCTAGGATTGCTGCTTCCATTGCAGCAAGAACCAATGCTGGTTCCTTTGCTGAAGAGAGAAGAGAAAGACCTGAAGATGGAAGAGCTATCTCAACTGCATATATAGCTGCAAGAAGTAATGACATGAAAACTTTGAGCATTCTTAAACTCTCCTTGGGTCCAAAAAATTAACACAAGTATAGGAGTTTTGAGTATGCCAAAGAACTTTGGGCAGATCTTCAAGTCACCTATGTTGGTAATGAAGATACTGCCAAAGAAAGGAAGAAGCAACTTTTGCATGAATATGCTTTATTTAAAGCTCTTCCTAATGAGAAGCTAAGTGAGGTGAGAAGCAGGCTTCTAGACATCACAAGCAAGTAGTCCTTCATGGGAACAGAACATGATGATGTTGATATCATTACTACTTTTCTTAGAAGTCTTGGTGATGAGTGGAAAATTGAGGCTAGGTCAATCATTACTACCAATGCCCATAAGAGTTTTACCTTTGATGACGTCTACAATAAGTTAAAAATTGTGGAAAGTGAAATCTTACTGGATCATGGAAGCAAGTCAACGTCTGGAAACATGGCTTTCATCTCACATAGTGATGCTAAAAAAAGTCAAAGAGAATCATATGTACATCCTATTACTGGATCACCTTGTGTCAGCGGTGAATCAACCTTTGTCAGCGCCTCACATTTTGACGCTGACACATACAATGTTGACTCAGTAAAGCTTAAACCTGCTGGCAGTGATTTGGATACAGTATGTGCATACATTGCTGCATTGCTAAATGGTTCCTTGATTACTTATGAGGATATTGAGCAAATCAGTTATTAGAATTTGGAAGAGATGGATATAAAATGGAATATGGCACTTGCAAGCATAAGGGCCAACATATAGAATAGGAGATTTGGAAGGAAAATGACCTTCAATGCTAAAGACACAGCTGGATTTGATAAATCCAAGGTTGAGTGTTACAACTGCCATAGGATGGGTCACTTTATGAGGGAATGCAGATCTCCAAGAAGGTTTGATGCTAGAAAGACTTCAAGCCAAATCATCAAGGTTGAAGATGCTAAGCCAAAGGCTATGGTTTCCATGCAAGACATTGATGGTGTTGGACGGGACTGGAGCTTTATGGTAAAGGAGGTGGAAGAGAATCAGGCTTTGATTGCTGAGAAGGAACAAGAAGAGCATGTTCACTTTGCTCTTATGGCCAACTCCTCGTCTTCATCAGATAATGAGGTATATGATGATGCTTACTGTAGTAAAGGGTGTCGATTAAACACTAAAAACTTAACAAAGAAAATTTAAAGTTAAAATCAGATGTGTTTGATGTAGAATGCAAGCTATCAAATTATAAAATGGCACTTACACAAACTGAAAAGACTGTTGAGGAATATAAGAAAATGGAATTTAACCTAAAAGATCAAATTAATGTTTTGTCTCATGATCTTAAAGTTAGTGTTGAACTTAGGGACACTCTGATGAGATCCAGGGGAGAGGTTCAACTTAAGTTCGATGAAGCCATTAAATATAAAGCAAATGTAAGGCTAAAGATTGAAAATTTTGATAAAGCTAGTCAAATCCTAGAAAAGTGTGTTAGTGAACAAAGAGACCCAAGGGACATGTCTGGGATTGGGATGAATGAATATGTTGATGTTCCTCCACCTGCTGGGAACTTCTATGGTGTCCATAGAAAGGATCTCTCTTGGACTGGTATTCTAGAACTTCAAGAAGAGGAATTTATTCCTCCACCTAGAGTTCTTTCCCCAGTTGAGGAATATCAACAGAATGTGACTGACCTTGAACAATGGAAGAAGGTCAACCCTATGTTGTTTGTTAAGGTGGGATGCTTAGTGAGAGTCCATTTGTGCCTACACCCATTACTATGACCAACCCCACTACTGGAAAATCTGTTGACCTTGGCTCACCAGTTAAGAGAAAACCTAGTATTAAATATGCTGAAATGTATAGAAAACCTAGGTCACCACAAAGCCAAGCTAGTGCTAATGCGACAGGGTTCTTTCAATCTAGACCTAAGGTTATGTCTAGAAAAGTTTGTTACACAAGTGGGAGTTTTTCGCACTTGGCCTATAAGTGTGTCAGTGCCTCAAAATTCAATGCTGACAATAGGTCAACCATGGTCAAACCCAAACCTTTTGTCTAAACAAGCCCTCAAGTCACTAGACCAGCTCCCTTCTTCACTAGAGGGACAAATACTCATGGACAAAGGCCCTTTCAAAAGACCAACACTTGGTCTAACAGACAATGGGTTCCTATAGCAAACCCTAATTTAGGCGCTAACAAGAACAATTTCAGCGCTGTCACTCACAAATTCAACGCTGACAGGAACAATTCCAATGCTGACAGCTCTAGGTTTGGTATAAAAATGCCACAACAAGCTGTTGTTGGACCTTGTGTTAGACCTAGTAACAATAGGTATTTACACCTAAGGGAAAGGGGTCTAAAGCCTCATCTAGTTTGACATGGAGACCTAAACAAGACCAAAACCCTAATTCTGATGGGATTTCTATGACCTGTAACAAATTTCACTATCTTTCAAAGGTTATTACTAAACCAATTGGGATAAACTGGGTGTTTAGGCCACAAAGGGATGAAAAAGGGATTGTTATAAGGATTAAGTATGTTCTTGTTGAACAACCACATGAATCCAAGTTTGCTCAGGCTTGGGTTCCCAAAGAAAACTAACTTGTTTCCTCTATGTGCAGGGCATTCAAATGCAGGCCAATGATCATGGATACTGGAACAGTGAATGCTCTAGGCACATGACGGGGAAGGAAGATTATTTGACAGATTTTACCCCCATTAAAGATGGTGACAAAGTGTACTTTGGAGGAGGATATGCAACAATATCTAGAAAAGGCACTCTTATCACCATCAACTTACGTTTTGAAAACGTTTTTCTGGTAAAAGAACTTGATTATAATTTGTTTAGTGTGTCACAAGTGTGTGATAACAAAAATAAAGTTCTTTTTACTGATATTAAATGCTTGGTGTTGAGTAAAGATTTTCAGATACCTGATGAGAAGTTTACTGAATTTAGAACACCTAGGCATAAGGACATTTATAATGTTAATCTCAATGGGATTAAAATGAACAAAAACCTGTCATGTCTTTATGCTAAAGCTTCAGTAGATGAGAGTAATTTATGGCACAGAAGGTTAGGGCACATAAATTTTAAGAATATTAATAGACTTGTGAGACATGATCTAGTTGATGGTTTGCCTTTAAAGGCTTTCCACAATGATCACTCCTGTGTTGCATGCCTTAAAGGCAAACATCATAATGTCTCCTTTAAGTCTGAAATTATGCATTCCAGTTCTAAATCACTTCACTTGCTACATATGTACTTATTTGGCCCAACTAATATAGAAAGTTTAAATGGTAAATCGTATTGCTTTGTTATAACTGATGATTTTTCTAGATTTACTTGGACCTTCTTTTTGGCCTTAAAAAGTGATACTGCCATAGTTTTGATTAACTTTATTACCCAAATTGAAAAGAAAACGGGTAAGGAGGTTAAAATACTTAGAAGTGATGATGGTGGTGAGTTTAGAAATAAATTGTTACTAGGGAGTTTAGCATAGCTAGAACTCCACAGCAGAATGGAGTGGTTGAAAGAAAGAATAGAACACTCATAGAAGCAGCTAGAACAATGTTGACTGATGCTAATTTTCCCATTGCTTTTTGGGCTGAGGCTATGAACACGACTTGCTATGTTCAAAATAGAGCCTTGGTCAACAAGATCCACAATAAGACACCTTATGAACTATTTTGAAATAGGAAACCTAATATATGTTTTCTTAAACCTTTTGGATGTCATGTAGTGATCCTGGATACTAGTGATGCTCTAGGTAAGTTTAATGCAAAAGGTGATGAAGGATACTTTGTGGGTTATTCTATGTAGAGCAAAGGGTATAGGGTTTACAACAAGAAAGAAAAACGCATTCTTGAAAAAGTGCGTGTTAAGTTTTTAGAAAGTAAACCTAGTGATCCTGAGAGTGGACCAGACTGGTTCTTTGATTTGGAACCATTATTTAGGACCTTGAATTATATGCATGTCACTAATCCAAACATTGTGAAGCAGGATTCAAATGTTGTGGAAGAACCTATTGTTGAAATTTCAGGTAAACATGTTGCAAATGAAGAAGGATCACATGTAGTTAAGACAGACCCCATGCTTGCGTATGTTACCATTCCTATATGGACTGATGGGTTTGTTCAAGCCTCTGTTGCTGCTGAAAAAGGGAAAGAAGGGCCACAAGAAAAACCAGTTGATAAAAACATGCATGCATCTTCAAGCGCTGACAAAGCCAATTCAGACGCTGACAGGTCAAATTCAGACACTGACAGCTCAGACGCTGACAACCTGTTTGGACAATTATTCTCTTCCCATACTTTTAAACATGGTGAACCTTCCATACTCAATCAAGAGGTTCATTCAAGTGAGGATGGGAGTGGCAATGAAGATGATATTGGTAATATGGAATCTGATATAGAAGACAATACGCTATTTGGGGGAGGAATACTTACAACGGTGGCTAAAAATCATCCTCCTTCCCAAATAATTGGTGACATTCAGACTCCTGTTCAAACAAGCTGGTCTCATCAGACTCAAGGTAGTTTCATTGCCAATATACACAAGAAGGTTGGTGCCCCTCTTGTACAGGCATTTTTTTTTCTTGTTTTCTGTCCCAACAGGAACCTAAGAAGATTTTTTATGCTCTTAAAGAACCAAGCTAGGTGGAAGCAATGCAGGATGAGCTTCACTAGTTTGCCATTCAAGATGTGTCAGAGCTAGTGGACTGTCCGAGGTATGTTAGACTTATTGGGACACACTGGGTTCTTAGAAACAAGAAGGATGAAAGAGAGATTTTGGTCAGAAACAAGGCACGTTTAGTTGCTCAAGGCTATACACAAGAAGAAGGAACAAACTATGAAGAGGTTTTTGCACCCATTGCAAGGATTGAAGCAATAAGGATTTTCCTAGCCTATGCTTCTTGCATGGGTTTCACAGTTTATCAGATGGATGTGAAGAGTGCTTTCTTATATGGCACAATTGAGGAGGAGGTGTATGTGATGCAACCTCCTGGTTTTGAAGATTCAGAGCATCCAAACAAAGTGTATATAGTCAAGAAAGAAATGTATGGACTTCATCAAGCCCCAAGAGCATGGTATGGTACATTGTCCACCTATTTGGTGGAAAATGGGTTTAAGAGGGGCACCATAGACCACACATTATTTACCAAGAAGGTTGGTAAAGATTTTCTTCTTGTTCAGGTCTATGTGGATGATATTATCTTTGGTTCATCAAATCCAAAGATGAGTGAAGACTTTTCCGAGTTCAGGACAGAAAAATTCTAGATGAGTACAATGGGAGAGATGAACTTCTTTCTAGGTTTACAAGTCCAATCGAAAGAAGATGGTATCTTTATCTTTCAAGACAAGTATGTAGCAGAGATCTTGAAGAAGTTTGGTTTTTCTCCACATAAAAAACGGGCTAGCACACCCATGGATAGGGAACACCCTTGGGGAAAGACTGGAGATGGAAAAGAAGTGGATGTCAGGCATTATAGATCAATGATTGGGTCATTGATGTATCTTACACCTTCTAGACCTGACATCATGTTTGTTGTGTGTGCATGTGCACGCCATCAAGTGACTCCCAAAGAGTGTCATCTTCATGCTGTCAAAAGGAATTTTAGATACCTTAGGTGCTATCCTACCTTGGGATTATGGTATCCTAAAGATTCTCCATTTGAGCTTATTGGTTATTCAGACAGTGACTATGGAGGTGATAAGTTTGATAGAAAATCCACAACTGGTGGATGCCAATTTCTTGGGAGCAGATTGATATCTTGGCAATGCAAGAAACAAAAAGTAGTGGCCAACTCTACAACTGAAGCAGAATATGTTGCTACAGCTGCTTGTTGTGGACAAGTTCTATGGATACAAAACCAGCTGTTGGATTATGGGTATAATTTTATGCATACCAAGATATTTGTAGATAATAACAGTACATTATGCATTATTAAGAATCTTGTACATCATTCTAAAACAAAACACATAAAAATTAGACATCATTTTATAAGAGATTGTTTTGAAAAAGGTTTAATACATCCAGATAGGGTAGACATAGAAGAGAATGTGGCTGATCTTTTAACTAAACCTTTTGATGTTGGGAGGTTTCAGTACTTGGTAACAAGTATTGGAATGATCAATCTCATGTAAATGTGTTTTTGAAATCATTATATAGTTTGTACATGATGTGTACTGTTATTTTAGTCTCTGTACAAGATTAGGTTTTCCACTTTAATTTTCTAACGATGACAAAGGTTATTTGAACGCTGACAAGTGTTAAAATGGCCGCTGACAGCAATATGTTAGTTTTGTGGTTTTTGATCTAATCATGCAAGCATTATGAGCATTGTACAAATGGATACAGAGTTGCTTATGGATCTTTAGAGCTTACAAGGAATGTGTTAAAGATTATGGATGATGGTTGGGATGTTTGCATTCCTATCTTGACATAAATTTTTGTCACATACTTTTTATTTTGCAACTTTGTATATCATAGTTAAAGGGGAGGTTTAGGAAACCTTTAGGATGTTGGGTATTCTTATAATACTCTGATCACAATTCTAGATTGTGTCCACTGGTGAGTATGATTTAGTTTTCTAATTCGTGAGGCACTGTAGCATGCAAAGTTGATATATTGTGCACGCTGCCAAGACTTTTTGGCCTAGAATTGGATTTGGTCGGTTAGGAGACTTGGTGACGTTTTCATTGGGCTTACCTGGGAAGTTACAAAGGGTTTATATGAGGTAACTTCACTGTTAAGAACTTTGGTTAGCAAGGGACACTTGAGGACACTTATGTCTATCTTGCTTAAGCAAGTGTTCATGATTGGACAGTGCTTGCCACCCTATAGTCATTTTCAGTCTAAGAATTATCTTCATTAGAGTAAACTTCTTTGTTAAGGTCCTTTTTATTTTTAATTATTTTTATTTTTGGACGCTGACATATTTTCTTTCCAAACGTTGATAAGATCAATTTAAACGCTGACATGGAAAATTTTCAACGCTGACAAGAATATAGCCGTTAGACGCTGACATTTACTTTTTAACCGTTGAAAACATTGGGTCCTACCCATTTGTTATTTTTGACGGAAATATGAGCCGTAATTTTAGAGAGTTGGTAACTTTAATTAATGTATGAGATAAGTTATATATTTTTCAAGATTGTGATGATTACTTTTTGAATATAACTGCCTCATTTTTTAACCAATAGTATATCTTTACCTCTCCTATAAATACGCCCATTTTCTTTCAAACAGGGTAAATGTTATTTCTTGTCTAACTAAAATCTCTCAAACCTTCATATCTCCATTATTGTTTTTTACATCACTGTTTTCTATCATCAATCTTCACGGCACCAAAGTTTAAACCTGCTCAAGTGGAATTGGGATTTAGAAGCCAACACAACATGATGGCTTACTTGGAGGATGATAATACTCTGCATCCCCAATACACTCAGATGATTGGGTATTTGAATGTGTCCCCTTTAAGGTATGCACTTTCACATACTCCTCTTGTCCCTATCATACACATTAAATAGTTTTGGAACACTATAAGTTCCAGAACAGTTAATGGAGTGATTACATTGACTGCTACTGTTCATGGGGCTCCATGGGTGGTTACTGAAGCTTTGGTTTGCCAAGCCTTGCATCTTGATGATGATGATGGTATAACCACCTTTCCCTTAGCAGAGCTAGAGTTAGGACTTCAACCTTTGTGTTATGCTTTGCCCCCTATGGGCCATTCAAATAAATATAACAAACAACAATTTCCGCCAACTTGGAAATTCCTTATACATGTCATCCTACAATGTTTGAGTCCCAAACGCTCCTTATTCAATGAAATCAACCGTTCAATCGGGAGTGCCATTGTGTGTATCGCAACTGGGCAAAGGTACAATTTTTCAAAATTGATTTTTGATGACATGTGTCATAATAAGGGTAACAAGATGACTCTTGCTTACCCTAGGTTTTTACAAATGGTTTTTGATAAGCAAGGATACTGTCATAGCGACTATGACCACTATGAGGTCCCTGTGCAAAAGAAAACGGTTTTTGGGAATATGAATTCACCACCATATAGAGATCTACCACTCACCCCAGCCATGCTTGTTGTCATTAAGGCAGCAACACACCCTCAACCTCAACCACCACCACAACCAGAACAAACCCCAGCACCCCAACATATGGACATCGACCCACAACCATCAGGCGCTGACACTCAAAATATGGCCACCGACACATCCAACCCAAATGTTGACACGAGTATTCCACACACCCAAACACCCCTTCACACCCAAACAGACCTTCAATCCACCTCCTCATCTGAACAACCCGATTTTAGGTTTGAAAAACGCCAAAGGACTGTTGGAGTGTTCTCCTCTAGTGGTCCTAGCCATGTAATAGAGGGAAACACCACCACAAGTGTGGCTGCTGCTATGGGTGGGGCTGGGACTATTGACTCTGGCTTAGTAGCAGGTCAAGACAGTCCCAACATCCTTAAGACCCCATCCATGCCCGATGATTCTCTTTTGGGAGGTCAAATTCCTATCATAGAGGAGGGCAAATTGGAACGTTATACACTTTTGGAGTTGACGGTGGTTTGCATTAGCTTGCAAAAGCAAAATGCAGACCTTGTACAAGTTGTCATAGGTCAAGGCCTTGAACTCAATACATTGAGGGAGAGAATAGTTGTTTTGGAGGCTGCAGATGCTAGAAGAAGGCAAGCTAGAGTCCTTTCATCAGGGGAGGATGCACCAACAGAGCCATTCAATTTAAGTGACAAGGGCTCACAAGAAGAAGGTGGTTCTTTTGGAAGTAAGTAGGTGGAGATTGCTAAAGCTTTGACTATTTTGAAGGAAAAGCCTGTTCTTAATGTTTCATTGATCACTTCAAAGAAGTTTTAGTCTTTAGAGATGATGGAACAAGCTACAAAGTCAGCCGCTGAAGTTCAGAGTTTGAGCGCTTACAAGAGCAAAACAAGCGCTGACAGACATATATGTATGACTGGTGTATTCCAACCACCAGTTATCATTATGGATGTTGTTACACAGTGTGACAACCGTGGTTTTGAGGTTCGTCACTTAATTTTATTTTGTGCTAGTTACGTGTCTTTACGTGTTTATGTGCTTATTGGTGTGTATAGATTGTGGTTTGGATATCGTTTCCGGTACGGGGTACCTTGTGAGTGAAACGATGTGTGATGATTTCATGTTCATGAGCTCACATGGTAGTGACTATGAAGTGAAATGGTGTTATTTAGTGGTTTTACGTATACGTATATGTATTATAGAAAATCGTATTTTTACGATTTACGGTTTAGCATTTTGATGTCTTGGAAGAGGTATTTAGTCACGGGAATATTTTTCGGGATGGTTTTAAGTCATTTAGGACTTAGTTATAAAGTTTATTTCAAAATTTGAGATTTTTTAAAAGTGTATATTTTACGACTTTTACGGTAAAACGCGTAAAAATTGACTAGTTTTACGGTTTTGAGGTTTTGGACGTTTTAGGAGCTGAAATAAATTAAGGTAAATTAAGGTATTGTTAATAACATAATATTAAACAATAAAAAGAAAAAAAAAACGAAATTTAATGGATATGGAAAGGGTATAGACGGTTGGAAAAGAAAAAAAAAGGAAAAAAAGGAGAAAAAGGAAACATTGTATTGGGCTAGGATTAGTATGGTAATTATATAAAGACTTTTATTAACTAAAAATACATCATAATCCCCTGGAGATCAAGCTTAGGTCGAATTTAATGGATAATATTAGGGTTCTTCATAAAATTTTGGGGTTTTCATAAATCAAAGGTAAATATTCAAATCCCCTTTTAATTTAATTGTTTTTATGTTTTGTTTAATCATCTTATGATGGAATTAGGTTAGGGTTTAATTTAAAAACAGTAAATCAATGTTATAATAATGAGGTTATAATGATTACATAAGTTAGGGTTTGTAATTAGTGGGGTTAGGGTTAATTAATTAGTTTAATTTGATTAAACCCGTTTTTAAAAACTGGGCAGAATTTTGAGTCAATTGTTTTGATCATATTGGGAGTTCTACAAACTCTTATTTTGCGATCCAAGTATCCCTGAAAAGGTCATTCAAGTGGCTTTCCAATGCAAGAAACGAGAACTAAATTGGAGGTCGGGAAGTGGGTCAAAAACAGGTTACAACAGTCGGAGGTCAAAACAGTTTTGAAGTCAGCCTGTTTTCTTTTTAAGTTTTGGGTTGTTTGGGGTACTTAGGGTTGCATTGGGATCTTCTAACGAACATGAGAGATGGTTTATATATTATAGTAAGTATCTGCACTTGGGCTAAGGTTGTGGTTTAGGGTAAGACCCCCTAATCCTAACAAACCTTTTGTAAGTTTAAAATCAGTAAATCTGGAGTGACAAAAGTATATATATATACATCGGGGCCTTAACAGTAGCTTTAAGGTTAGGGCAAGTGGGAGATGTTAGCTAACGTACGTAAGGGCATAAATATTCCCTTTACAGAGATCATGGGTGTGTTTAGGTGGGTGTTTGGCTTATAGTTTCGAGACCTAAAACTGGGACTGTTTTTGATAAAATGTTAACGGGATGTGTTATGAAGTAAAACGAGTTAAGGGCTTTATAGAGGGGTGTAATGAGATTCTTAGAGAATATATATGAGGTATATATATGGGAGAAGTTTAGATGTCCATCATAGGTTGATGAGCCATTTTAGTGTTTGGTTCATGTTTTGATTATGTGTTTTTGGTTGTTAGCTTTTTGCTAGTGCGCGGATGTTTGGGGAAGCTCAATCAGGTGAGTTTCATAGTCCCATGTTTAATATTGATTTTGACTTCCAGATGGAATGGAAGAGACACTGTGTTGAGTTATTTTCTAAATTGATGCTGTGAATGTTTTTTAAGGTTTGTGATGGACTTGTGTGTACATTATGTGATTAACTGTTATGTGATTTTTGATTGTGTATGATTTGGATCGGGGGACACGTGTCGTCTCAGTTATTATCGTTTGACAAGGTAGTGGCCTTGTGGTTTGACAAGGTAGTGGCCTTGTGGTTTGCCAAGGTAGTGGCCTTGGGATAGGTACATAGTGTGATCATCTATGGTACCATGATGTTGTTTGGCAAGGTAGGAGCCTTGGATTGGTTTGGTATGATTAATCTTGATTGATAGTTGTTAATGCATATTTGTAACACATTGTCCATATGTTCTTTTGTTGATGATTGTTATTCACAGCTTTTAACTGATTTTAGCATTGGAGTCTAAACCTATGACTCTCACCAACTTTATGTTGACGTGTTTTAGTGTCTCTTTCAGGTGAGAATGTGGTTAAGCTTGAGGATAGAAGTGGCTAGACTTGGATGCCTTAGGATTGCATATAGAAGGAGATCCCCGTTCCTTCTTAGCTTTGTTTGTTCATTTATCTAGTGATATTGTTGGCACCTATATGTTTGTTTGTTTGTGTTATTTGTTTGTCTTGGGTAAGAGGTAGGACTGTTACCTATTTACCTAGACTCCTGCATTGTTGAGATATTGTCATGACATTTGTGTCACCATTTTATGACATTTCTTATATCATTTAGTTATCTCTATAGACACGCTATTGTTGTGATGATATCCATACGTCGCGCCCCATATTCCGCCATGGTGGGGTGTGACAGAATGGTATCAGAGACAATGGTTATAGAGAATTAGGTTGCCTAGTCGCGTAGCCTAGTCTATAGCTTAAGGGTCCCTGCATATAGGCGTCATAGGAGTATGTGTGCCTTTTACATAAATTGATGTGTTGGGATGTTATTTATTGCGATCTTTTGACTAGTATGAATTGAACCATAGTAAGTTCATACTTAGCCACATGTTATTTTCTGTTCGGGTTGTGACTAGTGCGGGTTGAACCATAATCGTCCACGCTAGTCATTGTCGTATTTTGCTTAAATTGTACATTATTGTACATAATTTGGCACATGGTAGTTTCTATCTTTTGTCGAGATTTTACATACCTGAGGTATGTTATTTTTCTTTTGATGTTTAAGTCATGTTCCCTAAGAATCGTGTGGTGGTTCGAGTTACTAGGAGTACATGGGTAGGAAGGATTTTAAGTTGTTTCCACTCTTATGGGCGACATGACTTATATCTGATTATGTTTTCGTTTTGGATTTAGTCTATGTTGTTTAGATAGACTATGGATTTCGGTATTCCAAGAGTTTTACTATGTTATTCTAATAGATGGGGTTTTGGACCTATTTGGTTATGTGGTTATGTGCTTATGTGAGTAGATGGATTTATTTGTTATATGTTGTATTGATTCCTTTAAGTGTCATCATAGGAGGGAGTGCATTGGGGAAAGGGTAATTGTATAAGTATGGTGGCCAACATAGTTATACAAGTACCACAACTTCAATGGGTTCTCAAGTATGATTGCATGAAAGAGGGTTAGTACATGCTTGTATATGATGAGATGTGGATTTTGGGTATATTTATAATATATGGGTATATGTAATGGCTGCCTACGATATGGCTATTTTTTTAGTGTGTTATATGTTTTGAGTTATAGTCGTGTTTTGTGATTATGAGGTCACACGATATGGGTTGGTTTTGGTAATGGGTTTTGTGCCTTTTTGTGGCATGGTGAGATGGTGAGATGGGGATTACTCGTATGGAAAAACGAGTGTATGACGCGATTGGTTGATCTGATATGTATAGTAACGAGTATGTTTTGGGTGATTTAATAGGTATATATATGCGGATGTATATATACTACTATGTGTTAAGTTATGGTATATGGTCGTTCACTAGTTATTATAACTTAAACGTACCTTGTGTTTGCTCGTGTTTTATGGTGCTGGAGTTTAATGGAGTTCCAACGACGTTTTGAATCTTTTGAAGTGTGTCTGGTAGCGTATTCTTTGAGTTTTGTATTTCACGTGTACGTTTTAAAATGGTGTTCTTGGTTTTAAGTCTATTGAAATAACTTGGGATTCCTTTTGAGATAATGAAATCTTTTGTGTTGGGTCTAACATTTCTTTTGGTCGGTATATGTTGAGAAAAAGGGGGACTTGGAAATATATTATAGGGTTAGATAGTTGGTTGTATTCGGTAAAATAAGCGTAAGGTGTTGAAGTCATGTTTCAAACAAGATGTAACATAAAATTTCATTTTAATCAACACTTATATATTTCAAATTCTAAAAGACTTTCTTTGAAATAAAGCGAAATAAAAATTTCTTTCTACCTACATAGTTTATATAATTGAGTTCGACCGATTTATGTCATTTATAATTATTTATACAAGGTTAAATTGAGTTTATGAAGATTTCACGTACAATTATATCTGTCATTTAAAAGGATTACATTAATCACTAAGTTTATTCTTTAGTTTTTTTTAAAACAACTAGTATAAAACTGTTTTGGTCATAACTTGTTCGTTTTTAGAGCTTTTTGAGTGATTCAAAAGCCAAAAATTATATACTCGGAACGTACTTTTCAAATATTCAGAAAGTATAGTCATGGGAGGTCAGTGGACTGGTCGGAATTGTTGTACAAGTGTCGGGTTCAAGGTTGAGTTTTGAATAGTAGTTTATTTTTATTTGGGGTGCACAGGATATCTAGTCTTTGGGTTGAGTTTTGAGATCGCCTAGAAGGTTGTTGGTATATTGTTTAAGTCACATAGATGTGGGAGGTAATAATAATAAAAAAAAGATATATATTCTTTTGGAAAAGTCGATCTTTTGCACGGTTTAAATAATATGTCGCGGGGCGTAATATGTTTGGTTGCCATTGGGTGTTTCTTGGATTATTTTTCGTTGTCATGGGTCATTTTGAATTGATACACGTTTTGGGTTTGAGTTTTCTTTCGAGTCTCATGGTTTTGACTTGTTTTAACTGGTGCACGTGAAATGTCGTTAGTTATCCGTTGGTTTGATTTGTTGATCGTATATGATGGATTCAGGATGTAGTTTTGGTTTCGTATTGTTCGGGAGCGTTGAGGTAGTCATATGAAAGACTTAGTCGCGCCTACACGCTTAAGTAGGTGACCATGAAAGAACGGTCGGAATACCCTTAGTGGGGAGGAAAGAAGTTCGTAGACAAACTAATGTGGTCATGAGGTCTCTTAGGAGTACCAAGGAGATGAATAGAGATTTGTGGGATACTAGCACAAGTAACGCGCCATAGAGAGTGTTGGAAGGGGATACAATACCTCAAAGGTATTTATGATTGTTCGTAGGGCATGTAAGTTTTCCGAAAATTTCCTGAAATTTAGTAGGTTTGCCTATTACCGTGAGGTAGAACCATAAATAGAGCAAGTATGAGAAGTGAGAGGAGTTGTAGTTAATGCCTTTCCAAGGCAAATCGTTGATGGAGTGATTTAAAAACAAGAGCTGTTAGAAATTGCAAGGAATGCCGGATAGAAGTTGAGTTGCTTAGTAGTAGATTGGATGAGGAAAGAGGTTGAGTGGTCCGATGAGAGGAAGTACCGATCTTAAAAATGCGTGTAGAATTTTGAAAGTAGAACGAGGTAGGAATTTATTCGTATTGCCGCTAAGAGAGGGTGCAAGGAGGACATAGTTGAAACTGCTAAGGATGTTGTATGAATGCTTTGGGTTTACGGTTATGCATTTGGTTTCGCCAAAGCACTAGCGGTTTTCATGGAGTCAATGAACCGATTGTGCATGAACGTGTATAAACGAGTTGTCATCGGGAGCATCGACGACATCTTGATCTACTCAAAGTCTAAGAAGGAGAGTGAGGCGAAGTATGTGTTGGTTTTGGAGTGGAATTATACGTGAGATTTTCAAGTGTGAGTTTTAGTATTAAGTCTACCATGATGAGTAGTTAGAGATGATGGCATATCATGGAACCAGCAAGGGGCGAAGTGAAGAAGGATGAGGAAGCATTTTGGAGGCTGAAGAGGTGGATTGGATAGTGAGCCGATCTTGGCATTATCGGAAGGACTGGATGAATTCGCGAAGCATGACAATACGTGGAGCAAGGACTTGGACGCGTACGAGGACGACAAAGAAAGGCGCTCGCTTATACGTTGCAGGAACTGAAGATTTGGAAGAACTGGATAGACTTAGTTAGTTGAGTTGGACTGTTATATCTGCCTAGAATGCTAGAGGCAATTGGTGTACGAGACGTGGAGAATGATCTATACGGATCATGAACGTCTCCAACACATATTCAATCATCTTGATTGAACATTTGGCAAAGGTGGGGGGTGGAGTTAAGTGATGAAAGAAAAATATGCAAGGCCAAGTACCATCTGGGAAATGCAAGCATGGTTGATGAGACTGGAATAAGAAGAATGAAGTAAAGCTGAGACGAACTTGAACTATATGGATGACGTATTAGGGTGGTTTGGATGAAGGATGTAGGTTGCACGAGTTGAGTTGTCTAAAGCAGAGAACGCGTCAGCATGTATGTTGCGTGGCTTGGACAACCATATGGACTAAAGGGAGTTGATGAATATGATTGGATATGAGTATATCCAGCTAACTGGAAAAGGATAGGCAAGTGAGATATTTATACAACCTTAGGTGTTACACTGAGGGCATGGGTGATTGATTTAGAGGTAGTTCAGAAACTCGTTAGCGATGGCTGAGTTTTCATATAATGATAGTTATCGTACTAGAAGTCGATAAATGTTATTTGAGGCACTATATGAAAGGATAGGGTGAATGGTCTCTAATGTGGACTAGAATTGGTAAAAGAGGCTATTAATGTGGTAATGGTGTTTGTGGACAGAATGAGAGCAACAAGGGATGCTATGTAGAAAAGGAGGAAACCACTAGATTTAGTGACAAAGTTATGTAGGGAGTTTCACCCATAGTAACGGGTGGTATGTTTTGGTAAAATGGAAGAGTTGATGTAGAGTTTTGTAGGTCCATTTATGATCTTTGGAAAGATCGGACCATTAGCTTATGAGTATAGAATTACCTGGGGAAAGTGAGTTGTATACATGATACATTTCATGTATTGAGATTGGTAAAGGTTGTTTGAGAATGCATTTTGCATGTACGGTTATTCGGGACTTGTATTAATAAGTCTTTGTTTTATCAAAGAGTCATCTGTGAGATTTATTGACTGTGAGGTCAAGATTTTGGCAATGAGTTTAATTATTTTTGGTTTGTATATGTGGTATTTTGAAACTCGAACTAAAGTTCACGTGGAAATAAGGGGAGTTCGTTTAGAACAAGTATCCTCACGTGATTTGTTGTTTGTGTGTTTGATCCTAAGGAGTAAATCTCGGGACGAGATTTCTATTAGGAGTGAGTGATGTGACAACCGTGGTTTTGAGGTTCGTCACTTAATTTTATTTTGTGCTAGTTACGTGTCTTTACGTGTTTATGTGCTTATTGGTGTGTATAGATTGTGGTTTGGATATCGTTTCCGGTACGGGGTACCTTGTGAGTGAAACGATGTGTGATGATTTCATGTTCATGAGCTCACATGGTAGTTACTATGAAGTGAAATGGTGTTATTTAGTGGTTTTACGTATACGTATATGTATTATAGAAAATCGTATTTTTACGATTTACGGTTTAGCATTTTGAGGTCTTGGAAGAGGTATTTAGTCACGGGAATATTTTTCGGGATGGTTTTAAGTCATTTAGGACTTAGTTATAAAGTTTATTTTAAAATTTGAGATTTTTTTTAAAAGTGTATATTTTACGACTTTTACGGTAAAACGCGTAAAAATTGACTAGTTTTACGGTTTTGAGGTTTTGGACGTTTTAGGAGCTGAAATAAATTAAGGTAAATTAAGGTATTGTTAATAACATAATATTAAACAATAAAAAGAAAAAAAAACGAAATTTAATGGATATGGAAAGGGTATAGACGGTTGGAAAAGAAAAAAAAAAGGAAAAAAGGAAAAAAGGAGAAAAAGGAAACATTGTCTTGGGCTAGGATTAGTATGGTAATTATATAAAGACTTTTATTAACTAGAAAAACATCATAATCCCCTGAAGATCAAGCTTAGGTCGAATTTAATGGATAATATTAGGGTTCTTCATAAAATTTTGGGGTTTTCATAAATCAAAGGTAAATATTCAAATCCCCTTTTAATTTAATTGTTTTTATGTTTTGTTTAATCATCTTATGATGGAATTAGGTTAGGTTTAATTTAAAAACAGTAAATCAATGTTATAATAATGAGGTTATAATGATTACATAAGTTAGGGTTTGTAATTAGTGGGGTTAGGGTTAATTAAATAGTTTAATTTGATTAAACCCGTTTTTAAAAACTGGGCAGAATTTTGAGTCAATTGTTTTGATCATATTGGGAGTTCTACAAACTCTTATTTTGCGATCCAAGTATCCCTGAAAAGGTAATTGAAGTGGATTTCTAATGCAAGAAACTAGAACTAAATTGGAGGTCGGGAAGTGGGTCAAAAACAGGTTACAACAGTCGGAGGTCAAAACAGTTTTGAAGTCAGTCTGTTTTCTTTTTAAGTTTTGGGTTGTTTGGGGTACTTAGGGTTGCATTGGGATCTTCTAACGAACATGAGAGATGGTTTATATATTATAGTAAGTATCTGCACTTGGGCTAAGGTTGTGGTTTAGGGTAAGACCCCCTAATCCTAACAAACTTTTTGTAAGTTTAAAATCAGTAAATCTGGAGTGACAAAAGTAGCTTTAAGATTAGGGCAAGTGGGAGATGTTAGCTAACGTATGTAAGGGCATAAATATTCCCTTTACAGAGATCATGGGTGTGTTTAGGTGGGTGTTTGGCTTATAGTTTGGCGACCTAAAACTGGGACTGTTTTTGATAAAATGTTAACGGGATGTGTTATGAAGTAAAACGAGTTAAGGGCTTTATAGAGGGGTGTAATGAGATTCTTAGAGAATATATATGAGGTATATATATGGGAGAAGGTTAGATGTCCATCATAGGTTGATGAGCCATTTTAGTGTTTGGTTCATGTTTTGATTATGTGTTTTTGGTTGTTAGCTTTTTGCTAGTGCGCGGATGTTTGGGGAAGCTCAATCAGGTGAGTTTCATAGTCCCATGTTTAATATTGATTTTGACTTCCAGATGGGATGGAAGAGACACTGTGTTGAGTTATTTTCTAAATTGATGCTGTGAATGTTTTTTAAGGTTTGTGATGGACTTGTGTGTACATTATGTGATTAACTGTTATGTGATTTTTGATTGTGTATGATTTGGATCGGGGGACACGTGCCGTCTCAGTTATTGTGGTTTGACAAGGTAGTGGCCTTGTGGTTTGAAAATGTAGTGGCCTTGTGGTTTGCCAAGGTAGTGGCCTTGGGATAGGTACATAGTGTGATCATCTATGGTACCATGATGTTGTTTGGCAAGGTAGGAGCCTTGGATTGGTTTGGTATGATTAATCTTGATTGATAGTTGTTAATGCATATTTGTAACACATTGTCCATATGTTCTTTTGTTGATGATTGTTATTCACAGCTTGTAACTGATTTTAGCATTGGAGTCTAAACCTATGACTCTCACCAACTTTATGTTGACGTGTTTTAGTGTCTCTTTCAGGTGAGAATGTGGTTAAGCTTGAGGATAGAAGTGGCTAGACTTGGATGCCTTAGGATTGCATATAAAAGGAGATCCTCGTTCCTTCTTAGCTTTGCTTGTTCATTTATCTAGTGATACTGTTGGCACCTATATGTTTGTTTGTTTGTGTTATTTGTTTGTCTTGGGTAAGAGGTAGGACTGTTACCTATTTACCTAGACTCCTGCATTGTTGAGATATTGTCATGACATTTGTGTCACCATTTTATGACATTTCTTATATCATTTAGTTATCTCTATAGACACGCTATTGTTGTGATGATATCCATACGTCCCGCCCCATATTCCGCCATGGTGGGGTGTGACACACAGGTTCCAACTACTACTTTACCAGCCATTAGAGCAAAAGACAAGGGTAAAGGAATCTTGGAAGAAGTTGAGGTACCACAGATTACAGCCTAGGTACATTTTGATTCCGTTTTGGCTGTACAATTGCAAGAACAGGATTGGACTACCACAGAGAAGGCTAAAGATTGTAGTGATGGTGATGAGAGCTCTGACTCTAGTGTGATGATTATAGAGGAGCCAGAGAAGTTAGAGTATGGGGAGGATGAAATAGCCAAGGAAAGGTTAAGAGAGTTGAAGATGAAAGTAGACTTTGACATGCCTAAAGTGACAAAAATGTATTTTGCATGGGAGTCTAAGATTTAAGAAAATCCAGATATGTCTATAACTGGACAGATTTGGGGATTGGAGATTTTGTTGAGAGTTCAGGAAGACTGCAAAGTGATTTTTAAGCACAGGCTAGCAAGGTGCTTTCTGAGCTCAAGAGGGATAGAAGAGAGCTATACTACATGCTACTTAGGTGTCATTAAGGTGGATGGACCTATGACAGATTGAGAAGGCTCTCCAAAAAAGAATTGGAGTTTCATGCTTATCCAATTTGGGTAAGAATTTAGGAGGAGAATACTATGAGGCTTCTCTCTACAGAAAGGAGAGAAGAGAATGAGGAGAATATGCAGATCAAGAGGGCTTCTATCATGCCAAGACCAGTGAAGAAAGGAATTCCCATTGAATTTCCAGTCCTTGAGAAGTTGAATCCTAGTGAAGCAGTGATTAGAAAGAGCATAAAGCTTTCACCATTGGAGGCTTCAGATATTGCAGAAGTGGTACCCTTGGATATCAAAAACCCAATAGTTAGTTATGAAGAACATGCAAGTGGGTTCTGGATGATCACCAGATATGGCAAGAAGGTACATACTATCACTACCTTGATCTTATTGTTTGCAAGCATGGACAGAGAAGACTTGGTGGATCTTTGGAATATGATGAAGACCAAGTATGAGGCTGAAGCACCTACTTCAGTCAATGGAATAAAGATCTGGACTACATTCACAAGCAGATCCAATATGGATGGATCTGGAAGATATCAGTAGGTTATAATGGCATCTACATTCAACTGCTGGTGTTTACCATCTAAGCACTACAAAGTTTTCATAGTATCTTCTTGTTGATGCTCAATATCCTATGTCCAAGGATGTTTTGGAGAAGATGGTGTCTACACAGCTAGAAGTGGATTATACTAGTGATGTTAGCAAGGATTTGATTAGATTTGTTTACTATCTAATTAACAAGTAGTTTGTATTTGTAAGAATCCTCCTTGTACTTAGTTTTTATTCAGAAACTTGATTACTATAGTAGATATCAAGTTTAGGGGAGGATTGTTAGGAATAAAATGAGCTAAGTCACTCAGACGCTGACAAGAGGAAATTGGACGCTGACAAGTGAAAATGAAGCGCTGATAGATCAAGCACTGATAAGAAATATTCAAGCATTGACAAGAAGAAGTCCAACCACTGATAGGAATACTTAGTCAACACGATTATTATTTGAAGTAAAGATATGCTCAACATTGTATTTTCTATATTTATCTTTACCTAGAATAGTTGATAGGTTATCCTTTGTACACGACTCCTTATGTTATAAAAGGAGGTCGTAGGGTTTGTAGGTTAGATATACATTATTCAGTTTTCACAACTTTCATTGTAAGCAAGTTCGATTATTAATCTAAAGTGAAAGTTTGGTTTAACTGTTTGCTTGTTCTTTATTTTAAGTGTTAATTCCGCATAACACTTGGATTGTTCATAACAACAAAGTTTATCTACGTGTTAAACTTGATTCAATCTCGTTAACACAAAGCTAATCAATCTAAGTTTGGGATCAACCAGGGATACATTCATATTCTCAGTGTGATAAGACTTTTTCCCCGCCTCATGGAGAGGTGTATGCTTATAATAACCAATCGACCCCACTCCCTCAAAGACCCCCTCCCAAACAAAGTTTTCAAAACCAAGTATCATCAAGGTATTCAAAATCAAAGGTTTCAAGGTCAAGGGAGAAATCAAGAGGTTTAAAATAAAGGAAATTTCAATGGTCCTAATCAATATCAAGGGAATCAAAATCATGGAAATCATTTTCAAAGAAATAACTTTCAAGGGAAAAACCAAGGTTTTTATAATCAAGGCTTTAATCCAGATTTCCAAATCAATATAAATATCAATTTCAAAACCACGGTTCCCATAATCAAGGGTCTAACTAAGGGAATATGCAAAGTGACTCTCAAACTCTCGAATTAATTTCTAAGATGCATCAAGATAATGAAAGGAGGTTTCAAGAGAGTGAAAGAAAACTTAAACAAATGGAAGATATCACTGCTAATGTTTATAAAAAAATGCAAGAGACTTCACAATCTATTTCTAACCTTGTGCAAACCCTAAGACCTCAAGGTGCCTTACCAAGTAATACTGAGACCAACCCAAGGGCTAATGTGAATGCTATCACAACTAGGAGTGGTTGAAGTTTATTGATTGTGGTAGATGGAATAAGAGGATAACAAAGACACCAGAAGACACGAAGATGGGTGTAAGTGGGAACACGTTTGTATAATATTTGTGTTGGTGAGTGGTGATCTAGAATTTTGCTAGGGAGAATATTGAGGATGTAGGTGGCCATTTCAAGCGCATGATGCCATAATTTTGGCGGCATAGAAGAGTGCGCCAGGAGGGTGCGGATAATATTGTTGATGGCTCGTATTTTTCGTTCGGCCTTGCCATTTTTAGAGGAGGTGTGGGGACAAGAAAAATAAAACATCATGCCATTTTGTTTGCAAAATTGGTGAAAATGGAAGTTGTTATATTCAGTGCCATTGTCACACCGGAAGGTTTTGACATTTATGTTAAATTGGGTACGAATTAAGTTGTATAAATATATAAAGGTAGTATACACTTGTGATTTTTGGGAAAATGGAAATGTCCATAGAAAATTAGAATGATCGTCCAAAAATAATATGTAATATTATTATGACCACCTGAGCTTAAGACGGGCGAAGTCCATAAATCACTACGCAAAATATCAAATGGCATCAAAGTAAAAGAAGATGAATCATAAAATGGTAGTTTAATATGTTTGCCAAAGACACAAGATTGACAAAAAGAGCTCCTAGATGAATTTCATTGAATGTAATTTTTATTCTTAAGCGAGCGTAATACATTAGCGCTCGAATGACCTAAACAGTGATGCCATAGATCTTGAGAAAGGACATCAAAGGTAGAAGGCGAGGTAAGTTGCTTGAGTGTGGAATTGGTGATTGGATATAGATCCCCAATGCTATTACACCGCATCATTGGTGTCCTCGTCTAAAAATTGTAAACAGAAAAACCATATGGATCAAAAGCAATAGTGAGATTGTTATCAATGGAGAGACGACGAACATATATTAGGTTTTTTATAAGGTGAGGAGTATGTAAGACATTTTAAATGTAAAGGAGGGTAAGGTGGGGGAAGATTCATATGTCCATAGCCACGAATTGGAATGGTATTACCATTACCAACGAGTATGTGTTTTGGAATGCTCAAATTAAAATAAGATGAGAAAGTACCTTGGGATGTGGTCATGTGTGAAGTAGCACCCGTATCCATGTACCATTAATCATCAGGAGGATTTAGAGACATAGTATTGAAAGCTTGATCAAGTTCAATATGTACTGTAGATGCAGCATATGTCTGAGCAGGCCTTGGGCTGAGTAAACCTTGGCGTCCAGAAGGTGGAAGAGTGTAGCGATACCATGGAGCAGTTGGGAAAGAGGGTGGTGGTAGGGCCCACTAATAAGGAGACCAAGTCCAGGGGCCATATGGAGTCCATTGTTGATATTGTGACTGCTGATTAGAACGACCACGTCCACGACCTCCGCCACCATTACGACCACCACCACGAAATCCATTGTTCCTGCCACGTCCACAATTAAAGCTTTCATTGCGCTGTTGTGACGGGTTGGGAGGGTTAGAAGTGGTGTTGTTCTGGTGTTTGTGGTTTGGCGTGGTAGAGGGAGCAGCAGCAACAAGGGCTGTTCTAGAAGCAATGGAAGCATTTGCTGCTTGTTTGTTTTTTAGAGTCTCTTCAAGAACCAACCTGGAACGAGCTTCATAGAATAGCGGCAGTGGATCGCTTTGTTGAATGAATCTTGCAACATTATCATAGCTTTTGTTAAGACCTGCTATGAGTTGGAAGACAAGACAATTATTACAGACAGGAGCTCCAACATTAGTGAGTTGATCCGAGAGCATCTTAAGTTCTTGACAATAAGATGAAACAGAAGAAAAGTTTTCAAGACGTGTATTGGTGAATTTGTGTTCCAAATAAATAGCCCTTGAGTTCTTATTATCTTGAATAATATATTTCAAGCGTGACCATGCTTTCTCAGCGGTGGTGTCGGGTTCAAGATTGGTATGCATTAGGTCATTAGAGATGGTGTTTGTTAACATCATTAGATTCAAGCTAACAAGAGGTGATCCAGAGGTCGGGGAGGATAAAAGTGATGGTTAGACATTTTAGAGAGAGATAGAGAGAGACTATAAAGGGTATGTGTTTTACTGAGAGAGAAAGTAGAACAAGAAAATGGGAATCCTCACCCCTCTATCGAAGTATGGAGGGGTATATATAGGCTCGACAAGGAGTGACTTTGACAACTTATCAATAGTAGTCCCTCCATGTTTTACCTATCTGAATCTAATGTAATTCCGTAAATGGCACTCACATTTTAGGGCTAACAATCTTCCCCCAATGTGGAGACATACGGAATTACTTACAATGTTCCTAACAAGTAAATATACAACAAAATAAAGTCTTCCAAGGCGCTTCCAATGCTGAGGATGTCTTTTAATTATTCTTGTCTTCATAACTTTTACCTCAGCTTGAATCCTCTTTGTCTTTGCTTGTTGTGGAACAATTGTAATATGCATGATTTGGATCAACTTCCCCCCAATTCATGCAGCATGTATTAAAAAACTTTCTTCATAAACTTCTTTTTGACGAAGTTTCTGAATCAGCTTCCCCCCAAACCAATATCTGTATCTTAAGCAGATTCTGACACTTTGATGTAGTTTGAACAATCTTCTAGCTCATTGGTTTAAGTGCACAGCGGAAATTTATAGAAGAACCACACCAAATAATACTGCTTCTATATTGTTTCATGTCGTTTAGGTTTTGTTGATAATCCGTTTGGGGTAACATGCAGTAAATCATCAACAATTCTTCTAACGCCTGCAAAATAATTCATAAAAATCATACAAAGTGAAGTAGATATCATTCCATGTACACTACTTCACCCTGGAAGTTGATCCGATTACTTCAAAGTACACGATCTTCCCCCATGATGATTTCGAACTCTCGGAAGCATCTTTATCGTGGACGTCCATATACTCGAGAAGTTCTTAGTCTTAAGCAAATATCTTGAAAAGTTTTGAAAGTCATTGAGAAACTTTGAAAATTTTCCTTAAACTATGAAGTACCATTGTTGTTGTGTAGTTCAAAAATATCCCGTGAGAATTGATTGCTGATTACATCTCTCTGTCTAACTTACCAACCTCGAATTCATTCGGCTGTTTGTCGTGACCACATGTGAAGTAAACACGATATTCCAAACTTGAAACTAAAGTACTATCCCCCAAATTTGTTACTTAAGCTTGCACTTTTGATGATTGACGAACGGTGTAGAAACAAGTCTCTAAATACCTCTTGAAGTTATCCACATGAGCAACTGCGTGTGACACTGAAAACTGCAACAAAGCTCCCAAAAATGATAGTTATCCATGTCGTCGACCATCCATACCTTGACAGTGGAAACTAGATAATTCAAGTCTCAATCATAAATTTTATCACCCAATCAAGTCATCAGTCGATAGACTGGGTTTGAAGAAAAGGGGTAGAAAAAATAGAAGGAAGGCTCGATGATGAAATAAGTAGACGCCTTCATGAAATCCCGCTTCAACTTCAAATAAGGAATACCAAATCCACTTCGTGACACTTGTCTTTGTAGAATCAAAACTAGCCGTTTATCATTTGATTGAATCTTATATCAGATCGTTTTAGCGTTAAGTGTTTTGTTTGCTTTGGTGTTGTGTGTTGTGAATGTCGTTAACTAGAGCAAATTATGAAGGAATTGTCATTAAGGACAAAATTTGTCTAGAGAACTTGTCATTTAAGCTCAACGTCGAAAATTTTTCGAAAATATTAGGTATCAAACCTAAAATTTTCTTTGTCGTTTAAGCACTTTCGATCGAAACATACCGAATACCTGGTAAAATGTACACCTTTCGATTGATAGGTACCATGTACTCATCATTAGTCCAGTCCATAATCAATAAAACACTCCAACTTTGATAAATCCAACCCACCAACTGCATCATATAATTTTCGGCCTAACCAAATCAAATTCAGGAAATCAGCTCAATACCAAAATATATGATCGATTATTTTGTGGCTGGCCCGAAATCAAGCCCATTCCAAAGAGTTTTAACAATATTCTGCTCATTATAATTTCCACTGACAGAATTAGGTAGAGATAGTATTATATTAAGCAGTTTACCCAAAAAAACTCTCACAACCCTAATCTCATAGTTGTTCGCCTCTATCTTTCTTTGGACCAACATCACCCACCAACTATCACTCATCTATCTAAACGTCAATCACATCCCAAACAAAATCTCATCATCCACTTAATTAGACTAAACATTACTCTGTTAATCATCTCACACATCTCATCTATCTTTCTCATATCACCATCGAAGAAAAAAAATCGCCAAACCCACGAGTACTCTTGACTTCAAGAACGACATAAAGACCATTAATTTGGTCTCGGGTAGGTATCTTATTCTTATTCAAATCGAATTAACAATAAATCTGAACACTCTTGTTCATGATTGATATGTTAAGTTCGAAAATTAAATGAAAGGTAATCCTTTCGCACGAATCTATGATGATTTTTATATTGTTGAACGAATCGAAACCAAGAGGGACTATAACAGATGGTTAGATTTGTTAATAGTTTCTTTTTTATTTGCAAATATAAATGGGTAAGCCCAACATAGATCCGTGATGATGATATCGTGAAGGATCTATATAGATCATGGCATGCATGTCTATTCACGAAGTAAATCTGAGATCTAGATATGTTTTAGATATTCGAGTCTAGATGATGTATGAGGAATATAGGAGACAAAGGGATAAGTTAGATCGAGTCAGGGTTTGTTGGTTTTGAGTGTTGTTGGGGTTTGCTTCTTGAAGGAACTTTGAAGCCTTGATCACAATACAAAGAGTGTGCGGAAACTAATCTTTATATATAAGAAGAACAATAGAAATAACCAAACATCCAAGCCTCAATATATTAATGTGACAACCGTGGTTTTGAGGTTCGTCACTTGGTCTTACTTTTAGGTTATTTTATGTGTGACTACTTGGTTTTTGTGCTTACGTGTTTATTTTGTGTGAACGAGGTTGGTGTGATTATCGTTTATGAGTATAGAGTACTCATAAGTAAATCGAGGAACGGTTAATTCATGTTCATGAGATCACAATTAGTGACTATGAAATGAAATGGTGATATTTTGGTGGTTACGTATACGTATAAGTATTATAGTAATAGTGTATTTTTTTTAGGATTTACGGTTTAGCATTTAGAGGTCTCGGATAAGGTAATTAGTCAAATGAATATTTTTCGGGATGGTTTTAGGTCATTTAGGACTTAATTATAAAGTTTATTTCAAAATTTGAGATTTTTTTATAAAAGTGTATATTTTACGTCTTTTACGGTAAAACGCGTAAATTTGACTAGTTTTACGGTTTTAAGGTTTTGGGAGTTTTAGGAGCTGAAATAAATTAAGGTAAATTAAGGTAATATTAATAAGATATTAATTAACAATAAAAAGAAAAAAAATAAAGAAAAAAACGAAATTAGGGGTGTTTGGGTCGGTTTAGAAGAGAAAAAAAAGGAAAAAAAGGAAAAAAAGGAAAGTGGGCTTTGGGTTGGATTAGGATTCACCCATACCCTATATAATGTATATACTAAACCAAATTCATTATTTTTCTCCTGGAGATGAAGGAAATTCGTGAGTCTTATAAAAAATTAGGGTTCTTCATAAAATTTGGGGGTTTTCATAAATCCAAGGTAAATCTTCAAATCCCTTTTTAATTAAATTGTTTTTATGTTTTCTTTAATAATCTTATGATGGATTTAGGTTAGGGTTTAATATAAAAACAGTAAATTAATGTTGTATTAATCATAATATGATGATTACATAAATTAGGGCTTGTAATTAGAGGGATTAGGGTTAATTAATGAGGTTGATTTTGTTAAACCCGTTTTTAAAAACTGGGCAGATTTTGTGTCAATTGTTTTGATCATATCGGGAGTTCTATAAACTCTTATTTTACGATCCAAGTACCCATGGAAAGATATTTGAAGTGGCTTTCCAATTCAAGAAACGAGAACTAAATTGGAGGTCGGGAAGTGGGTCAAAAACAGGTTACAACAGTCGGAGGTCAAAACAGTTTTGAATTCAGCCTGTTTTCTTTTTAAGTTTTGGGTTGTTTGGGGTACTTAGGGTTGCATTGGGATCTTCTCACGAACGTGAGAGATGGTTTATATATTATAGTAAGTATATGCACTTGGGATAAGGTGGTGGTTTAGGGTAAGACCCCTTAATAGTAACAAACTTTTAGTACGTTTAAAATCAGGAAATCTGGAATGACGAAAGTAGATATATATGTATATCGGGGCCTTAACAGTAGCTTTAAGGTTAGGGCAAGTGGGAGGTGTTAGCCAACATATGTAAGGGTGTGAATATTCCTTTTACAGAAACCATGGGTAGGTATAAGTGGGCGTTTGACCTAAAGTTTTGAGACCTAAAAACTGGGACTGTTTTGGGTAAAATACGAACGGGTTAGTTGTTAAACTTAACCAAGTTAAGGACTTGTTAAGGAAGGGTAATGGGGTGATTAGAGCTTATCAATGAGGTAAATATGTGAGAATGGGTTAGATGTCCATCATAGGTTAATGAGCCATCTTAGTGATTGGTTCGTTTATTGATTTCGTGTTTTTGGTTTGTTAGCTTGTTGCTAGTGCAAGGACGTGTGAATGAGCTATCAGGTGAGTGTTCATAGTCCCATATTTATTTTTGTTTTTGACTTCCAGATGGGATGGAAGAGACACTGTGTTGAGTTGTTTCTAAATTGTTGTTGTGAATGTTTTATGGTTGTGATGGACTTGTGTGTACACTTATGTGATTAACTGCTATGCGATTTTTGATATGTTATTGTGGTTTGACAAGGTAGTGGCCTTGTGGTTTGACAAGGTAGTGGCCTTGTGGTTTGACAAGGTAGTGGCCTTGTGGTTTGCCAAGGTAGTGGCCTTGGGATAGGTACATAGTGTGATCATCTATGGTACCATGATGTTGTTTGGCAAGGTAGGAGCCGTGGATTGGTTTGGTATGATTGGTCTTGATTGATAGTTGTTAATACATAATTGTAACACATTGTCCATATGTTCTTTTGTTGATGATTGTTATTCACAGCTTGTAACTGATTTAGCGTTGGAGTCTAAACCTATGACTCTCACCAACTTTATGTTGA
The DNA here is from genome assembly GCA_025667525.1 of Glebionis coronaria. Taxonomy (NCBI): domain Eukaryota; kingdom Viridiplantae; phylum Streptophyta; class Magnoliopsida; order Asterales; family Asteraceae; genus Glebionis; species Glebionis coronaria. Next base: position 511,698,302 of record CM046879.1, on the reverse strand, counting down.
CGTGTTTTAGTGTCTCTTTCAGGTGAGAATGTGGTTAAGCTTGAGGATAGAAGTGGCTAGACTTGGATGCCTTAGGATTACCTATAGAAGGAGATCCTCGTTCCTTCTTAGTTTACCTATATGTTTGTTTGGTTTATGTTTATTGTTTGTCTTGGGTAAGTGGTAGGACTGTTACCTACTTACCTAGACTCCTTCATTGTTGAGATATTGTCATGACATTTGTGTCGCCATTTATGACATTATATTTGCATTTTAGTCTTCTCTATAGAGACACCATTTGTTGTGATGATATCCATACGTCGCGCCCCATATTCCGCCATTGGTGGGGTGTGACAGAATGGTATCAGAGACAATGGTTATAGAGAATTAGGTTGCCTAGTCGCGTAGCCTAGTCTATAGCTTAAGGATCCCTGCATATAGGCGTCATAGGAGTATGTGTGCATTTTATATTAATTGATGTGTTTGGATGTTATTCATTGCGATGTTTTGACTAGTATGAATTAAACCGTAGTATGTTCATACTTAGTCACCTGTTATTTTCTTTTCGGGTGTGTGACTAGTGCGGGTTGAACCATAATCGTCCACGCTAGTCACTGTTGTATTTTGCTTAAATGGTACATTATAGTACATAATTTAGTACAAGGTAGTTTTTATCTTTTATCGAGTTATTCTACATACCTGAGGTATGTTATTTTTCTTTTGATGTTTAAGTCATGTTCCCTAAGAACCGTGTGGTGATTCGAGTTACTAGGAGTAGGTGGATAGGAAGGGTTTTAAGCTGTTTCCTCTCTTACGGGCGACATGACTTATAACTGATTATGTTTTTGTTTTGGATTTAGTCTAGGCTGTTTTAGCTAGACTATGGGTTTCTGTATTCCGAGAGTTTGACTATGTTATTTTAATAGTTGGAGTTTTGAACCTTTGTTATGTGGTTATGAGCTTATGTGAGTAGATGGATTTATGTGTTATGTGTTGTATTGATTCTTATAAGTGTCATCATAGGAGGGAGTGAATTGGGGAAAGGGTAATTGTATAAGTATGGTGGCCAACATAGTTATACAAGTACCACAACTTCAATGGGTTCTCAAGTATGATTGCATGAAAGAGGATTAGTACATGCTTGTATATGGTGAGATGTAGATATTGGGTATACGTATAATATATGGGTTTATGTAACGGTTGCCTACGATATGGCTATTTTTATTAGTGTGTTATATGTTTTGGGTTATAGTTGTGTTCTGTGATTTTGGGGTCACACGATATGGTTTGGTTTTGGAGGTGGGTTTTATGCTTTGTTGTGGCACGGTGAGATGGTGATTACTCGTGTGGAAAAACGAGTGTATGACGTGATTGGTTGATCCGACATGTATGGTAACGAGTATGTTTTGGGTGATTTAATAGGTATATATATGCGGATGTATATATACTACTATGTGTTAAGTTATGGTATATGGTCGTTCACTAGTTATTATAACTTGAACGTACCTTGTGTTTGTTCGTGTTTTATGGTGCTGGAGTTGATGGAGTTTCAACAACGTTTCGAATTTTTTTTGAACTGTGTCTTGTAGCGTATTCTTTGAGTTCATATTTCATGTGTACGTTTTAAAATATTGTTCTGGGTTTTAAATCCGTTGAAATAAATGGAGATTTCTTTTGGGATAATGAAATCTTTTGGGTTGAGTCTTACATTTCTTTTGGTTGGTATATGGAAAAAGGGGGGACTTGGAAATCTACTATAGAGTTAGATAGTTGGTTGTATTCGGTAAAATAAGGGTAAGGTGTTGGAGTCATGTTTGAAACAAGATGTAACATAAGATTTCTTTTTAAACAACACTTATTTATTTCAAATTCTAAAAGACTTTCTTTAAAATAGAGCGAAGTAAAATTTCTTTCTACTTACATAGTTTATATAATTGGGTTTAACCGATTCACGTCATTTATAATTATTAATACGAGGTTAAATTGAGTTTATGAAGGTTACACATACGATTATATCTGTCATTTAAAAGAGGTATATTAATCACTAAGTCTATTCTTTAGTTTTTTTAAACAACTAGTATAAAACTGATTTGGTCATAACTTGTTCGTTTTTAGAGCTTTTTTAGTGATTCAAAAGCCAAAAATTATGTCCTCGGAATGTACTTTTCAAATATTCAGAATGTATAGTCATGGGAGGTCAGTATCTTGGCCGAAATTCTTGTACAAGTGTCGGGTTAAAGGTTTAGTTTGAATGGTAGCTTATTTTTATGATTTGGGATGCACGGGATACCTAGTTTTCGAGTTGAGTTTTGAGTTCGTCAAGAGGGTTGTTTGTAGATTGTTTGAGTCACATAGATGTGGGAGGTAATAATAATAAAAACAAGGAGATATATATTCTTTTGGAAAAATGTCGATCTTTTGCACGGTTTAAATAATATGTCACGGGGCGTAATATGTTTTGGTTGCCATTAGGTGTTTCTTGGATTATTTTTCGTTGTCATGGGTCATTTTGAAATGATACACGTTTTGGGTTTGAGTTTCTTTTGAGTCTCGTGGTTTTTGACTTGTTTTAATTGGTGCACGTGAAATGTCGTTAGTTATCCGTTGGTTTGATTCATTGATCGTATCTGATGGATTCAGGATGTAGTTTTGGTTTCGTATTGTTCGGGAGCGTTGAGGTAGTCGTATGAAAGACTTGGTCGCGCCTACACGCTTAAGTAGGTGACTATGAGAGAACGGTCGGAATACCCTTAGTGGGGAGGAAAGAAGTTCGTAGACGAACTTGTGTGGTCATGAGGTCTCTTAGGAGTACCAAGGAGATGAATAGAGATTTGTGGGATATTAGCACAAGTAACGCGCCATAGAGAGTGTTGGAAAGGGAAGTAATACCTCAAAGGTATTTATGATTGTTCGTAGGGCATGTAAGTTTTCCGAAAATTTCCTGAAATTTAGTAGGTTTGCCTATTACTGTGAGGTAGAACCATAAGTAGAGCAAGTAGGAGAAGTGAGAGGAGTTGGAGTTAGTGCCTTTCCAAGGAAATTGTAGATGGAATGATTCCAAGAACAAGAGTTGATGGAAATTGCAACGGATGCAAGGTAAAAATTGAGTTGCTTAGTAGTAGATTGGATGTGGAAAGCGGTTGAGTGGTCTGATGAGAGGAAGCATTGGTCTTTTAAAATGCGTGTAGAATTTTGCAAGTAGAACGAGGTAGGAATTTATTTGTATTGCCGCTAAGAGAGGGTGCAAGGAGGACATAGTTGAAACTACCAAGGAGGTGGTATGAACGCTTTGGGTTTATGGTTATGCATTTGGCTTCGCCAAAGCACTAGCGGTTTTCATGGAGTCAATGAACCGAGTGTGCATTAACGTATATAAACGAGTTGTCATCAGGAGCATCGACGACATCTTGATCTACTCAAATCATAGAAGGAGGATGAGGCGAATTATGTGTTGGTTTTGGAGTTGTTAGTAAAGGGAATGAAACGTGAGATTTTCAAGTGTGAGTTTTAGGATTTGGTTGGCCAGGACTAGTAGTCAGAGATGATGGCATATCGTGGAACCAGCAAGGGGCGAAGTGAAGAAGGACGAGGAAGCATTTTGGAGGCTGAAGAGGTGGATTGGATGATGAGCAGATCTTGGCATTATCGGAAGGACTGGATGAATTCGCGAAGCATGACGATACGTGGAGCAGGGATTTGGACGCGTACGAGGACGACAAAGAAAGGCGATCGCTTATACGTTGCAGGAACTGAAGATTTGGATGAACTGGATAGACTTAGTTAGTGGAGTTGGACTGTTATATCTGCCTAGAATGCTAGAGGCATTTGGTGTACGAGACGTGGAGAATGATCTATACGGATCATGAACGTATCCAACACATATTCAATCATCTTGATTGAACATTTGGCAAAGGTGATGGGTGGAGTTAATTGATGAAAGAAAATTGCAAGGCCAAGTACCATCTGGGAAAGGCAAGCATGGTCGATGAGACATGGAATAAGAAGGATGAGGTGAAGCTGAGACGAACTTGAACTATAGGGATGATGTATTAGAGTGGTTTGGATGAAGGATGTGGGTTGCACGAGTTGAGTTGTCTAAAGCAGTGAACGCGTCAACATTTATGTTGCGTGGCTTGGACAATCGTAAGGAGGAAAGGGACGTAGACTATACTTCCTACATGGATAGGAGTAGTTTAGAAAGGGCGATGTAAGGACGAAGTTGGTGGAAGGGATACATAATGCGGTGGGGGATTAAGTACGATGAGAGTTGGGTGATAGTCGATAGACTGACTAATTCATCACCTATTTCAAGAGGAATGAGAAGTCACGTAGTTGGGAAGTTGGAAGAATTAATGGATATGTGAACGACCGTCATAGGTCACTTTGTAAGGAAATTGGAATTTAAATTAGTTTGGGATACGGACTGAAGGGAGTTGATGAACGTAATTGGACATGGGTGATTGATTTAGAGGTAGTTCGGAAACTCGTTAGCGATGGCTGAGTTTTCATATAATGATAGTTATCGTACTAGAAGTCGATAAATGCCATTTGAGGCACGATATGAAAGGATAGGGTGAGTTGTCCTCATTGTGGACTAGAATTGGTAAAAGAGGCTACTAATGTGGTAATGGTGTTTGTGGACAGAATGAGAGCAACAAGGGATGCTATGTAGAAAAGGAGAAAACCACTAGATTTAGTGACAAAGTTATGTATTGAGTTTCACCCATAGTAACGGGTGGTATGTTTTGGTAAAATAGAAGAGTTGATGTAGAGTTTTGTAGGTCCATTTATGATCTTTGGGAAGATCAGACCATTAGCTTATGAGCATAGAATTACCTGGGGGAAATGAGTTGTATACATGATACATTTCATGTATTGGGATTGGTAAATGTTGTTTGAGGATGCATATTTGCATGTCCGGTTATTTGGGTTTTGTGCTAATAAGAGTCTTTGTTTTATCGAAGAGTCATTTGCGAGATTTATTGACTGTGAGGTCAAGAGTTTGGCAATGGGTTTAATTTTGGTTTGTACATGTGGTATCTTGAAACTTGAACTGAAGTTCACGTGGAAATGAGAGGAGTTCATTTAGAACAAGTATCCTCGTGTGATTTGTTGTCTGTGTGTTGATCCTAAGGAGTAAATCTCGGGACGAGATTTCTATTAGGAGGGAGTGATGTGACAACCGTGGTTTTGAGGTTTGTCACTTGGTCTTACTTTTAGGTTATTTTATGTGTGACTACTTGGTTTTTGTGCTTACGTGTTTATTTTGTGTGAACGAGGTTGGTGTGATTATCGTTTATGAGTATAGAGTACTCATAAGTAAATCGAGGAACGGTTAATTCATGTTCATGAGATCACAATTAGTGACTATGAAATGAAATGGTGATATTTTGGTGGTTACGTATACGTATAAGTATTATAGTAATAGTGTATTTTTTTAGGATTTACGGTTTAGCATTTAGAGGTCTCGGATAAGGTAATTAGTCAAATGAATATTTTTCGGGGTGGTTTTAGGTCATCTAGGACTTAATTATAAAGTTTATTTCAAAATTTGAGATTTTTTTTATAAAAGTGTATATTTTACGTCTTTTACGGTAAAACGCGTAAATTTGACTAGTTTTACGGTTTTAAGGTTTTGGGAGTTTTAGGAGCTGAAATAAATTAATGTAAATTAAGGTAATATTAATAAGATATTAATTAACAATAAAAAGAAAAAAAGATAAAGAAAAAAACGAAATTAGGGGTGTTTGGGTCGGTTTAGAAGAGAAAAAAAAGGAAAAAAAGGAAAGTGGGCTTTAGGTTGGACTAGGATTCACCCATACCCTATATAATGTATATACTAAACCAAATTCATTATTTTTCTCCTGGAGATGAAGTAAATTCGCGAGTCTTATAAAAAATTAGGGTTCTTCATAAAATTTGGGGGTTTTCATAAATCCAAGGTAAATCTTCAAATCCCTTTTTAATTAAATTGTTTTTATGTTTTCTTTAATAATCTTATGATGGATTTAGGTTAGAGTTTAATATAAAAACAGTAAACTAATGTTGTATTAATCATAATATGATGATTACATAAATTAGGGCTTGTAATTAGAGGGATTAGGGTTAATTAATGAGGTTGATTTTGTTAAACCCGTTTTTAAAAACTGGGCAGATTTTGTGTCAATTGTTTTGATCATATCGGGAGTTCTATAAACTATTATTTTACGATCCAAGTACCCCTGGAAAGATATTTGAAGTGGCTTTCCAATTCAAGAAACGAGAACTAAATTAGAGGTCGGGAAGTGGGTCAAAAACAGGTTACAACAGTCGGAGGTCAAAACAGTTTTGAATTCAGCCTGTTTTCTTTTTAAGTTTTGGGTTGTTTGGGGTACTTAGGGTTGCATTGGGATCTTCTCACGAATGTGAGAGATGGTTTATATATTATAGTAAGTATCTGCACTTGGGCTAAGGTGGTGGTTTAGGGTAAGACCCCTAATGGTAACAAACTTTTAGTACGTTTAAAATCAGGAAATCTGGAATGACGAAAGTAGATATATATATATCGGGGCCTTAACAGTAGCTTTAAGGTTAGGGCAAGTGGGAGGTGTTAGCCAACATATGTAAGGGTGTGAATATTCCTTTTACAGAAACCATGGGTAGGTTTAAGTGGGCGTTTGACCTAAAGTTTTGAGACCTAAAAACTGGGACTGTTTTGGGTAAAATACGAACGGGTTAGTTGTTAAACTTAACCAAGTTAAGGACTTGTTAAGGAAGGGTAATGGGGTGTTAGAGCTTATCAATTAGGTAAATATGTGAGAATGGGTTAGATGTCCATCATAGGTTAATGAGCCATCTTAGTGATTGGTTCGTTTATTGATTTCGTGTTTTTGGTTTGTTAGCTTGTTGCTAGTGCAAGGACGTGTGAAGGAGCTATCAGGTGAGTGTTCATAGTCCCATATTTATTTTTGTTTTTGACTTCCAGATGGGATTGAAGAGACACTGTGTTGAGTTGTTTCTAAATTGTTGCTGTGAATGTTTTATGGTTGTGATGGACTTGTGTGTACACTTATGTGATTAAATGCTATGCGATTTTTGATATGTTATTGTGGTTTGACAAGGTAGTGGCCTTGTGGTTTGACAAGGTAGTGGCCTTGTGGTTTGACAAGGTAGTGGCCTTGTGGTTTGACAAGGTAGTGGCCTTGGGATAGGTACATAGTGTGATCATCTATGGTACCATGATGTTGTTTGGCAAGGTAGGAGCCTTGGATTGGTTTGGTATGATTGGTCTTGATTGATAGTTGTTAATACATAATTGTAACACATTGTCCATATGTTCTTTTGTTGATGATTATTATTCACAGATCACAAGGGTGCCCTTGTTTCCATTTGAGTCCAACTGGATCTCTCTAAAAAGCTTGGTCAAATAGTCAAAGCAGTGGGAACTCCTTTCCCCTGCTGCTAGCCACTGCTAGTGTATTTTGGTGTTCAGCTTATCAATAAGCTATAATAGCTTATTTTAACCAGCAACAACTTGGATTTTGTTATAGGTGCTCATTATTTGACCCATGTGTTCATACTAGAGCATTTGGTGGGTTAACTTTAGGGTTTGACTACAAAACCAACTTAATTGACTTTTTCATAAGTGCTTATTGGCTTATTCTGGCTTATTGGTGTTGCTTATTGGAATTTTGTTGATTGTTTTGGCTTATTGAAGTCATTTGTGACCTTTTGCAAGTTGAATCAAGTCCTGAGGTGCCCTAAATCTCAAACCCGACTATTTTGTCTTTTAGTGGATTTGTACTTTGCTTATTTCTGGCTTATTGAGTGTGCTTTTTCAAAATTTCTTTTTACAGATCTCTTTAGTATCCCAAAAGAAGGTTGTGTGTCAAATTAGAGCTTATGGCATTAGCTTATTGCTTAATGGGTGGCCCAATAAGGATAAGCTGTTTGCTTAATAAGCTGTGATAAGCTCACTTTCAGCTTTTGGGCCTTCAGAGTTTTGTATTTAGAATTAAATTTTGAGTCAGATAGGGCTTTTCCAAGTCAATTGGACCAAGTTTGACTTTTTGGGCTAAAAAGCCCATTAGTGTTGACTGATTTTGGTTTTGGCCCATTTGAGGGCCCAATAGGGGTATTCTGGTCCTTTCACTTTCATTTTCTGATTATTTAGGTCAAAATAAACTAGTTTGCAAGTTTTTATAATTTTTTATAATTTTTTATAATTTTTGGATTTTTAATATTATTTTATTATTATTTTTCAAATTTCACATTTTTGCACTTTTTATATTTTTATTAGCTTAAACACATTAAAATAGGATTTTTGCAACTTTTAGATTAATTTTATCATCTTTAGATTAATTTTTATAATTATTTTAAGTTTTAATAGCTTTTAAATCTTTTTAAATAGTTCTTATTAGTTTAAAAATTTCTAAAAATAGTTTTTATCTTTTCAGGTCATTTAGAGGTTTACCAATTGAAAAATCTTTATTTGGGCTTTTTGATAATTTATTTGATTTTAGGGCTTTAATTAGCATTTAATAATTAAATATTTAATTAATTAAAAGGTTTGAAAAAGTTTTGATCATTGATAAACTCTTAGTTTATTTATTTTGATTTTTGGTGAACTTTTGGTAATTTTTAGAATAAATTTTTATTTTTGAGCTTTTACGGTTTTACGTTTTGTCGTCGTAATAATAAATTTCACGTCTTCGTCATTCTCTTTTCCCATCCCCTTCTAACCAATATTAATCTCAAACCAATTACGAATTATTCACACACATATACCTCCTTGGGAAACGAACTTTCACATCATAAGGGTCATTAACACTTGATTTTTCCTAAAATCATTTGTTTAATATTTACCGCTCTTTTACGCTCTTTTGTTTTCCTAAACAAGATGTGTAATTTACCACAATCATTTGGGCGCCGCTGCCGGGGAGGTGTGTCGTGATTAATTTGTCTTGTTGTTTTTAATATTAACCATAAATAGTATTTGTATTAGTAGAAATCTACTAATACGTATTATCATTTTTTTTTGTTTTTCTTGTGAAATTATTATTACTATATTGTATTAAGTATCACAATCAAATCAAAATATCTCCAAAAGTGTGAAAACACAACCTTAATTGGGATTTGATTTCCTAATTATTGTATTCGAATCTCAAACAAAAAGAAAAAGGCAAAAATAGATAAATACTTTCGTGAAGCTCGATTTTGAAAAATACAAACTATAAGGTGGGTATAAGGCGGGTATTATAAAATATACCCTAAGGAAAAAGGCTCTTAAGTGCTTCGCGCCGCCTCTTTTCCCCGCTTGCTTGTGAGTATTTTGAGATTGAAGGCTAATTGAGGGTTTTGCCGCCCAAAGTATTATTACGTATAATATATTTGCTTGGTTTCTTGTGATTAAACCCTCTTGAACAATTTGGTTTTCACCAAAGTTCTAAAGTCAATCGAAGGCGTTCACTCCACGTGATCGTTTTCATTCCTTTGAGGCTTCTTTAATCAAGAGTTTGATTCGAGGAGAGATTTGGTAGATTGTTGTCTACGAAGATACACCAAAATCCAAAAAAAAAAACAATCAAAAACACAAAAAATTGAAAATTCACAAAACACCCAAAAAGAATCTTCTCTGCTCACCTCCCATTCTTCGTGAAGTTTATGATCACTCGTAATCAAGCAAAACGAGCTCGTAAACGTCTTCAAAAGCAAGCAAATCAAGAGACGTTGATTGAAGAACAAACTCCAACTGTTGAACCTATTGTAGAACAAGAAGTCGTCATGGCTAATCGTACTATGATGGAGTTTCTACAAGCACCCACCGAGGGTTTTGGAGAGGCTATTGTGATTCCCGCTATCCTTGCAGAGAATTTCAAGATTAAGACGGGTTTAATGTCTATGTTGCAAGCTAATAAGTTTAGAGGTCATGAGAAAGACAACCCGCATTATCACATAAGGAATTTTAATCGTCTCACCGCTACTAGCAAGTTTAAGGATGTTCCACATGACGCCATTAAGATGATGTTGTTTCCATATTCGTTAGATGGACCCGCTAAAATTTGGCTTGAGAAAGAACCGCCAAATTCAATTTTGACATGGGGTGATCTCGTTTCTAAGTTTGTGAACAAATTTTTTCCACCATCTAAAACAACACATTTGAAAAATGAGATTTCAGGATTTGTACAACGAAATAATGAAAGTTTTTCAATGGCATGGGAACGCTTTAAAGAAATGTTACATGAATGTCCACACCATGATTTTTCGGAATTACATCAAGTTGATACTTTTTATAATGGGCTTAATGATCATGAACGAGATTAGTTGAATGCCGCCGCGGGTGGTAATTTTTTGTGCAAAACGACCGATGAAGCTTTAAAGATCATCGAGAATAGATCTAAGGTTTATAGCCCTCGTAACACACCAAGTGTTGCCAATATGGGTTCGTCATCGTCGTCATCGTCTCGTAACATTAATGCCTTACATGATGAAGCTAATGAGGAAAATCGGTTTTTCGATAGATTTGCTAAGCTTATGACTCATTGGAAAGTTCAAGAGGCTTTGAGTTCCGCTTCGGTTAAAGCGGTTGCTAAGAGTTGTTTGTCTTGTGGTGGAGCTCATGATCTTTCCGAGTGCATTACCGCGGATGGTAACACTTCGAGTGCTTACGTAGCAACGGGAACTTATAACCAAAACGGCCAAGGTTCCCGCCCAAATCAAGCTCCACCAAAACAAAATGCTAATAACTATCGAAACAACAACCAAGGTGGTAATTACCAAGGCAATTCACGTAACTACAACAAAGGGAATTATCAAAGTGGGAATGGACAAGTCACTAATCAAAACCAAAACCGTGATTTTCAAAACACTACACAAGGTTTTCAAAATGCTCACACTAAAAATCTTCAAGGAGAATTTTTGGATTATGCTAAAGCAAATGATGCTAAGTTTGATAACATGCAACGTGAGATTATTAGCTTAAGATCCGAGTTGAAAAACGAGCTTAAAAACGAACTTGCTAATGAACTTAAGACTCATGCTAATAAAACGGAAGGAAATGTCCAACGTCTTCAACAAAATCAACAAAAGATGGAACAAGGACAACATGAGATTAAGCAAGAATTGTTAAAAGCGGATTTAAGGCAATCAAAATTTGAGGACCGAATGGCAAAAATGTTTGAAGCAATCATGTGTAAACCCTCTTCCTCGGGTGGTCTTCCTAGTGATACCATTGCAAACCCGAAGGGAGAAATGAAGGTTATTACTACACGAAGTGGTAAAACTTTCAAGGAACCAATCTCTCGTCCAAGTACTTCTACGGAGAAGGAAATCAAGAAAGACCCCGAGGTGATGGTCGAAAAGGAGCACATTACAATCCCACGAAGTACCGCTCATACCACACCTACGGTTGAACCAATACCAATTGTGGAACCCGAGATTCCAAGGTCGTTGCCTAATGTCCAACCCACACCACCCTTACCTTACCCTTCGAGACGAAACAAAGAGAAATTGCAAGAACGTAACAAACAACAAATCGAGCTTTTTATAAAAATGTTTCAACAAGTGCATTTTGATGTGAGTTTAGCCGACGCGTTGTTATATATGCCTCGTTTCGCTTCCACTTTTAAAAGTATGATGAGCGATAAGGAAAAGCTTTCAAAGCTTGCTAATTGTTCTTCGGTTTATCTTAACCGCATACCGGAAAAGGTTGGTGACCCCGGAAAGTTTCTCATTCCTTGTGACATACAAGATATGAAAGAATGCCTCGCCTTGGCCGATCTTGGTGCGAGCATTAATTTGATGCCATTTTCCATTTGGAAATCGCTTTCGCTTCCGGCTCTTACTCCTTCGAACATGTCTATCGAGATGGCCGATCATTCTACGATTTTAGCATGTGGAGTAGCCGAAGATGTTTTCGTGAAAGTGGGGAAGTTCTACTATCCCGTTGATTTTATAGTAGTTGACATCCCCGCGGATCCTCAAGTTCCTCTAATTTTAGGTCGTACATTTTTAGACACCTCGAGATCGCTTATCGGTGTTCATGAAAGAACTATCACTTTAAGATTCAACGAAGAGGAACTTGTTATAAACGCTACTCAAAACTCGAAACCTTCTCATGTTTATGCATTCGCTACCATCAATCACATTGACTTAGTTGATGTGGTTTGCGATGAGTTTTCACAAGAAGTGTTAGGTTTTTCCGATAGCTCGTCAAGTGGCAATCCCACTATTTTGGATCCGATTCTTGCTAATTCTACACCAAATCTCACTCCATTCCAATGAGGCGGTTTTACTTCAAATGAAATCGACAATGAAGATGAGGTGTTGATTAGTAATGATACCTCTATTCCACCATTCCTTCCGCCGATGGAAGTTATGAGTGTGGAACCAAAATCTTCAATCGAGGAACCACCTATCCTTGAATTGAAAGATCTTCCTTCTCACCTTGAATACGCATTCTTGGAAGGTGATGACAAGTTTCCGGTTATTATTGCAAGAGGTCTTGCTAATGATGAAAAAACCGAGCTCTTGAAAGTTCTTAAAGCTCATAAAGGGGAAATTGCGTGGAAAATTTCCGACATTAAGGGTATTGACCCAAAATTTTGTACTCAAAAGATTTTAATGGAGGAGGACTACAAACCCGCAATTCAAAGTCAAAGAAGGGTAAACCCCAAAATTCACGATGTCATTAAAAAGGAAGTGTTAAAACTCCTTGACGCATGAATGATTTATCCTATCTCCAATAGCCCATGGGTGAGCCTAATCCATTGTGTCCCTAAAAAGGGAGGAATGACCGTTGTGCCTAATGAAAACAACGAGTTAATTCCCACTCGTGCTGTGACCGGTTGGAGGGTGTGTATTGACTACCGAAAGTTAAATGACGCCACTCGTAAAGACCACTTTCCTTTCCCATTCATGGATCAAATGTTGGAGCGACTCGTGGGAAATGAATTCTATTGCTTTTTAGATGGTTTTTCCGGTTACTTTCAAATCCCTATCGACCCTCGTGATCAAGAGAAGACTACGTTTACGTGTCCTTATGGAACGTTTGTTTATCATAGGATGCCTTTCGGACTTTGTAATGCACCGGGTACGTTTCAACGGTGTATGATGGCCATTTTTCACGATATGATCGAGAAGTCGATGGAAGTGTTTATGGATGACTTTTCGGTGTTTGGCAATTCGTTCACGTCGTGTTTATCTAATCTCGAGCAAATGTTAAAACGTTGTGAAGAAACCAATCTTGTGCTTAATTGGGAAAATGTCATTTCATGTGTAAACAAGGAATCGTCTTAGGACATAAGGTCTCTAAAGCGGGGATTGAGGTCGATAAAGCTAAGGTATACGTCATCGCCAAGTTACCTCATCCCAAAACCGTTACGGGAGTTAGGAGTTTCCTAGGCCAGGCGGGCTTTTATCGTCGTTTCATCAAATACTTTTCGAAAATCTCTCGACCTATGACACACCTTCTTGAGAAGGATGCTCCTTTTAATTTCAATGAGGATTGTGTTAGAGCTTTCGAAACTCTTAAAAGGAAACTTACCGAAGCTCCCATTCTTGTTGCTCCTAATTGGGAATTACCCTTTGAAATCATGTGCGATGCAAGTGATTATGCTACAGGGGCCGTCTTAGGGCAACGTTATGAAAAACATTTCCGTCCTATCCATTATGCTAGTAAGACGATGATCGAGGCTCAATTAAAGTACACCACAACAGAAAAGGAATTCCTTGTCGTGGTCTATGCTTTTGAGAAATTCTGACCTTATCTCGTCTTAACTAAAAGCATCGTGTATACCGACCATTCGGCTATCAAGTATCTCTTGGCTAAGCAAGATGCTAAGCCGAGATTGCTTCGTTGGATGCTCCTCCTCCAAGAATTTGATGTCACCGTGCTTGACAAAAAAGGAGCCGATAATCTAGCGGTCGATCATCTCTCTCGTCTAGAAGATCCTCACAAAGATGTTTTCGAGAACAAGGAAATCACCGAAACATTTCCTCTCGAGACTCTCGGTGTAGTGAATTCTAAAGACACCACCCCATGGTTTGCTGACATTGCAAATTACCATACGGGGAATTTCATAATCAAGGGTATGACGACACAACAAAAGCGAAAATTCTTTCGTGACGTCAAGTTCTATTTTTGGGACGACCCTTATCTCTTTCGGGTTTGTGCGAATCAACTCGTTCGACGTTGTGTTTTTGGTGCCGAAGCTTCTAATATCCTTAGAGCTTGTCACGAGGGACCCACGGGTGGTCACCACGGTGCTAATCTCACGGCTAAGAAAGTGTTCGATGTCGGCTTTTTTTGGCCTTCTATCTATCGTGATGCACACGCACTTGTGAAGTCGTGTGATTTGTGCCAACGTCAAGGAAAATCGTCTCAACGTGATGAAATGCCGCAAAACATAATTCAAGTGTGTGAGATTTTCGACATTTGGGGCATAGACTTTATGGGGCCGTTCCCATCGTCTCATGGTAACAAGTATATCCTCGTCGCGGTGGACTACCTTTCTAAGTGGGTGGAAGCTAAGGCTTTACCTACTAATGATGCTCGTGTGGTAGTGAAGTTTTTGAAGCAACTATTCTCTCGGTTCGGAACCCCTCGTGCTATTATAAGCGATCGTGGAACCCAATTTTGTAATGACCAATTCGAGAAGGTCTTAAAGAAATATGGAGTTACTCATCGTCTTTCTACGGCTTATCACCCGCAAACGAGTGGGCAAGTCGAGATTTCAAACCGAGCTTTGAAGAGGATTTTAGAGAGGTCGATTGGAGAAAACCATGCTTCATGGTCCGACAAACTCGATGACGCTTTATGAGCCTTTAGGACTGCTTATAAGACACCTATCGATTGTACTCCTTATAAGTTGGTCTATGGGAAGAATTGTCATTTGCCCATTGAATTGGAGCACAAGGCATATTGAGCCCTTAAGCATGCAAACTTTGATTTAAAGAGCGCGGGAGATCACCGGAAAATACAATTGAATGAATTGGATGAACTAAGAGACAATGCTTATGAAAATTCATTGATTTTCAAAGAAAAGACTAAAAAGTTTCATGATGCAAAAATTAAAAACCGGGTTTTTAACGTTGGTGATCAAGTGTTGCTTTTTAACTTTAGACTTAAGATATTTTTCGGGAAATTGAAATCTCGTTGGTCAGGTCCTTTCACCGTTACACAAGTGTTTCCTTATGGGACCATCGAGCTAGCTCAAGATGATGGTCCTAACTTCAAGGTGAATGGACATAGGCTTAAGCACTACTTTGGTGGGGAAATTCCTTCAATGGTTGACCTCGACCAAGTCACCTTCCCCAATGATAATTAGCATTGAGGGGATCGAGTCGAGCTCATGACTCGGTAATCAAAAACGAGGTGCCTCGTGGGGGAGATCCCATGCTTATCCTTTTATGCTTACTAATAACTAATGAGGGGATTTATGCCCTTCCAACTCGTTGTCTCGTGGTTGTTTGTGATTGTGTTATCTAGATCATCATCATCATCATCTACGATTGAAGACTCTCGTGTTCGTTTACATAAGCCTCCATCGTTTGCTTGAAGAAGTTTTTCACGAATCCATTGACATATCCTTTATTGTTCTAACGATTATCTTTTAGCATACTTAATAAACGGCTTTAGATATTTTGTTGATCACCCTTTCCATGCTAGATCCTAAGCATTTGATTCTTCGTCTCTAGTATGGGGGTGCTCCACCTTTAGACTCGAAACATTGAGGACAATGTTTACTTTTAGTATGGGGGGTGAATAGATATTTGCTTTGCTACGCCCTCACGTTTTCCAACGTTCAACGTTTTTGTTGCTAATAAGGCTAAAAATGGCCAAATTTTAAAAAATTTCTTAGTTTTCATAAGTGTTTTTAAGACACGAATGTATATTTTCCAATGGGTAGAATAAGAGCTAATTTTTGACTTGATGGGCATTTGGAGCCCTTTACATTCCTTAACCCGCTCAATTCAAGTTTTGCTAGACTTTTATATAGGGAATTTTAAAACGCGAAAGTCTTAGCTCATACGGGTTAAGAACAAGAACTTTTCGCAAGTTCCTATAATTGATCCTAGAAAGTCACTTATCAAGGGAACTATAAAATGCATTCTCTAAACTTGAAAAAGTCCAAGAAAGTGCAAGATCCTATAGGTGGCTTGAAAACCCAAAACTTTGATTTGATATAGTCTTAATGAAAGCTAATCCAAATTTGGCTTAATTTTGACTTGCATGGCTAAGTATTCACGAGTCTCTTTAATTAGAGGTCTTTATATAGTGAAGAACGAGAAGTGATAGAGTTAGACAAGTGATCATGCTAAACGTAGAACATGAAAATGTTCTTTTAAAAACTCATATGTTTTTAATTGTGGCTTTTTCTTCCCATATGATCAATGCATTAGGAAAAAATAATAATTGCAATAAGTAAGGTCGTACGATTTGAAAGGTTACTTAGCTTATAGCCCAAGATCGTTTAAAAGTTGCTCGGGGTTGAATAGAGTTCATAGCCAAGGCATAACTTATTGAAGCGGGATGCGAAGATTGGTGAAGATCCAAAAAGGCCCTAACAAGGCATGAGGAGCTATATTTAGTTGCTAAAGATCCAAGATGATGTGAAGTATCATTATTCCAAAATCAATATGAAGGATCGAGACACACGACGAAAAGCAATTACTCCCCTAAATATTATGGAGAAAGTCTATCCAAAAAGACCCTAACAAGGTATGAGGATAAATATATACAAGTCCGAAAAGGAGGCGGATTGTTGTATATCAAAGTCCAAAATAAAGATTGAAGAAAAATGATGAAGTCGTGGTCCTAATATGAAGAATTTCTCAAAAACGTCAAGTGAAGAAATTCCAAATATATGAAGAGAAGACCATAATTTCAAGAACGTCTTCCCAAGATTTGAAGTATGAAGTACATGTCAAATATCGGTCCGAGAAAGGTCTCAAATCGTGAGTTATGCCAAGATATGAACTTAAGGAGATACACGAGAAGCCGTTTTAAAAGATTTTGTCCTTCGGCTAACTATCGATTAAATCGTGCTACTTTGCTTTCGGACTAATAACTACTCAAATAAGTCAATATGAATCACTTGTGATCCATGACAAATAGTTAAAAAATGCTAGTAACCCATTTCCTTTTATAATAACTAGGATTGCGGGGAGAAAAAGTATTACACAATTTGGACGTATGAGTAGTGTTAGCATTGTGACTTGTACCAACAATGATCTCGTTTTTGCACTTAGCATGGAATGTATGACAATCAAGGATGACGAAATTTACTCTAAGGGACATTTACTTGTTTCTATTCTTTGACCCTAAAAGTCACATTCGTGATGAAAATCATACATTATGTCTTTACACATCTTTGTAGTATTGTTGCAAGTCTTTTACTTTTCAATAATGGTTAATAAAATTGAAATTTGGTAATGCTTAGATACTTTATTCTAGCATCGCGTGAGGGCACGGCAATGGCTTAGTATGGGGGAGTGATGAGATGGCATTTATACATGATCTCATCGTTCTTTTCGGGCTTTAAATGCATAAAAATGTCATAAAATACCATATATATGCTTGTGTTTGTTTACTTGTGTATTTTAGGTATGGATATCGTGAAAAAGACAAAAGATCACAAGAAACAAGGAAAAAACGGACACGAGAAACGAAGCCGTACAAAGAACCGGGCCCTAGTTCATGAATTACCCAACATTTACCCTTGAAGACTTGAAGATATGCAAGATTGATCCTTAAACAATGAAGAAATGACACTTAAAACCCTTGTGAAATTATAATTACAAGTTTGGTCCCTTAAGTTTGTCAAAATTGCAAAAAGGTCCTTCAACTTTGAAGAAATGGCAAGATTAGTCCCTCAGCTATTCAACATTGTCAATTATGGTCCCTCATAAAGTCAAAGATACAATGAAGACCTTTGAAGATCAAGAATGTCCAAGATCAGTCCTTCAAATATGAAAACATGGCAAAAACAACCCTTGATATCTTTTTGGTTTGGTGCCAAAAGTGTAAAGATGGAAACTTAAACAACAAAGGGATGCGTTTATTTGAGCTAAAAGACTTGTTATACAACTTTTCTCAAAAACAAAGGACCAAAATTGCCAAGCAGAAAGTTCAAACTCCTAAAAACGCGGGCAACACTTACTGTAGCAATTTTACCATGAAGAACACCCATTTTTACCCAGGATTAAAAAGATTAAAACAAAGGGGAAAGTAAAATTGATTGTTCCCATGTGTAATTCACATCATGTCAATCACATCCCACACCAAAAACCTCAATCCCCACTACCAAAAAGATACCCCCACTCCCACTCTCATAACGACACTTGGCATTTGATCATGACATGGCAAGATCAACGAACCAAAGCTTTTCCTTTCTCAACAAGTACCAAATAAACGTCCCTGATTCACCTAAGAAAGCTGGCAACAAGCCTAGAAGATTCTCAAGGATAATTTAGGAATTTCAGTTCTAGGGTTTATGAATAGTGAATTGTATGCATTTGCCTATAAAAGGAGACCTCAACTTGTGAGAGTCCCTTTGTTCCAGATTTTGGCTATCAATCTTTGTAATTCCTTTTTAAGTTAAATAAAATGTGAATTTCATAAAAAATTTGAAATCTCTTTTGTGTGTATTAAAAGTTGGTGTTAGAATAGCCTAAATCTGAGTTCCATTTGATCTCTAAGACCTTCCTTAATCTTGTGGTTAAGGCACGTCTTTGTTTGAAGGTTTTCAAAGGTTCAAAAACCTTAAAACCCTTGGTTCTGTTTTGGTTATTATACTGTACTAACCCTTAGCCAACAGCCTTAAGCTTCTTCAAGCTTGTTGACACCAAGCCTGAGAAGAGTTATAAGCCTTTGGTTGAGTTGTTTGCTTATTTGTGTTGAAGAAATATCATAATCAAATCCTTGTTCTACTTTGAACATCAGCAGGATTTGATCTTCCTTCTTGAAGAACCTTGGTCTTGTTCCAGTTGTTGAACAAGGTCCAAGGAGCATAGCTGGCCCTCCTAGGATGTTGTGGAGGGCAGGTATAATCCCTTGATTAAGTTTCCTCTAAAAATTTCATGTTATTGCCTGTTTTTGATTTTGGTTTGTGATTCTGTGTTTAAGGTTGTGATTTTTGTGTTTGGATCTGTTAGTTGTCACCTAGGAAGTGTTTTTGATTCCTAAAATCAGTAGGTTATTAGTAAAAATCACAAGTTGCTTTGTTAAGTTGTGGATTAAGAGATGTTTGGGTTAACTGCATAGGCAGGTTTTGTGGCTTGTTGATTGGTTGTATTGTGTTTGTGATTGTTGGTATCTGTCTACCTGGTATACTTGGTCATTTGTCTGCAAGTTTTGTCGTTTGAAACACCTAAATCCAACATATAGCTATAAAATCAGATTTACTTGGTAAAATTGGCTAGAATTTTGAGGACACCTAGATCTAAGCATAGACTAGGGTTAACAAGTGCTAGATTTTAGTTAACATAACCAGGGAAGTAGTATTTGAGGCTTGAAATTGGGTTTGTGGTCAAATAGATCAGCAAAAGGGTTAGTGTTCATCATATGCATGTTAGTGTTCATCAGTAACCTGCATATGCTTATATCTGCTTATAATCTTTGATTCAGTGATTGAAATAAGTTTTTTTGTGCTTAATCATAGTTTATATAGCTTGTGTATGCATCTGGTTGAATTTGGCTGGCTTATTTATGCTATATCTTCTTATTTGTTCATAACAGCTTATATTCCAGGTCTGTGCAATATCTGAGCATTGTTTGATTTTTCTGTGCTTATTGAGTGAACCAAATTGTGATTTCTTTGTTGATATAGACTCCTTGTGATTCACTGATCACAAGGGTGCCCTTGTTTCCATTTGAATCCAACTGGATCTCTCTAAAAAGCTTGGTCAAATAGTCAAAGCAGTGGGAACTCTTTTCCCCTGCTGCTAGCCACAACTAGTGTATTTTGGTGTTCAGCTTATCAATAAGCTATAATGTGACATCCGTCAAATTTTTCATCTTTATTTCTTCATATAGTGATGTAACGTGAGCTTTGAACTTGTTGGATTTAACGAATTGGGAAGTTATATCATATATATGAAGTACCCCAATTAGTTATCAATGTGGTGTCGATGTAAGCGTATTGCTTGTTTTGCTTTGCGGACAAAGCCCTCTTTAGGGAGAGCGAATGTAACAACTCGAGTTTTCGCGTCTATTCTTTTATGAATGAAACGTGCGAGTTATTAAACGTTTTATGCATTAACCGTGTGCCGATTAGGATTGTTTGCTGAACCCCTCGAGAATACGCGTATCCATCTTTGATTTAGTCGTGTGTCGAATGTTATCATGTTATTCATGTTATGTTTTCGCGATTAAGAACTTAGACATTTGACAAACCCTGGACCGAATGATACAATGATACAATTTATACAAGAATTAAATTAGTGAACTTTTATTTATCTTTTCAAAACTTGGTCAACAATAGTCAACATTCAGACCTGGAACTAAATACATTGTTTATACAACCCACTAATCACTAAAATCCAGCACACATGCCTAGTTTACCCAAAATGGGTACATCACAAGCATACCATTTCTAGTTTTAGACTAACCCTAAACCAATATTACAAGGCTAAATACTGTCCAATTTGTTCAATGTCCAAACACAACACAAAACATTATCCACAGTCCAAATATTACAAATTGGTTCCTGCTGAGCAGTTTCAAATACAAATTCTGGGTAAAAGTAGAGAGTAGTGTCAAGCCGACCCATCTCCTTCTCGTCCACACCTGCAAACCGAAACGAAACCCCCGTTGTGAGTCTTTTTAACCACCTTCTTTATTTTTCTGTACACGTCTTAGTTGTGCTCGTCATTTTTAAACAAACCTGCGAAAATAAAACGAATAGATTAGTCTTTTGTTACGGTTCAGTTTAAACAATAATATAGGGATAAATGATAGCAATATTAACTTGGACTTTGACCAAACCAAGACCCCCATTGTTCCTGCCTTAACCAAACCGAGACCCCCTTTACAGTTTTTCTTACATTATTTCTGCCATGACTAAACCGTGACCAAACCGAGAACAAACCGAGACCCCATTATTCTGCCGAGGCTTTAACATAAGATTTACACAATTCCCTTTTTACAGAAACATCTTTTTAACCACCATTAACCCGCGGGTATAAAAACCCCTTATTAATTCGAAACCCTAAATTTGTAAATCCTTTTTATTTATGAAATTAACGCAAATTATTTCCCAAAAAAATTACTTAATTACAAATAAACAGTCGTGTATAAAAACCCCCAAATTTATATAAACCCTAATTTTATTTTATTGATTTAAACTCTAATTAGACCCAATCCAAACACGAATTGATTAGTTATTTAAATTAAAACCGAGATATGAATAAACCCCCAATTTAACCGAAACCCTAATTTTTACAAATCGGACTATACGATGAAATTGATATGTTTTTATGATAGAAAACATTGATTAATTGTTATTAAACATTAGATTTGCCAAAACCCCCAATTTTCGAAAACTTATTTTATTCAATAATTAACATTAATATACGTATGAAAACATTGTTTAATTGAAATGAAACCCTAGATTTGGAAAACCCCCAATTACTTCGAAAACCCTAATTTGGTTCTCATTAAATTCGAGAGCCCCTTTGTTCACAGCTTATTAATACAAACGATTTGAACCCATAAATCCTTTTATGAAACAAAATCAGTAAATCATTTAATTAAAAGGAAAAAGGATTTAAAACTTATCTTTTGATGATGAATCTATCATCAAATCTCCTGGAAAACATCTCGAATCGAATTGGTTTTGATGTGGGGATGAAAACCCACATCCCACGCATGATTATTCATCCTAAACCTTCATAATAATTGATATTAATAATCAGAGAAACCATTTTTGCCATGGGAAATGTATTAGATCCGTTTGGTTTTTAGATAGAGAGAAAAGGGAACGGTTGGAGTATTTTCGAGAGAGAGAGAGAGAGAGTTGACTGGGTGTTTTGGGATAATGTGATAGATTAAACACGTATTTAACTCCCTCTCCTTGTTTGTGTCGCCTTTGGGCCAGGCCGGGTCAAAAGGCCTATGGGCCGACCATTGGGTGGGTAAATTGGTTAAATAGTTGGGCCGTTTGGTTGTGTTGGGTTATTTAAGGCCCAAACCGATTTTATTAACTTAAGGGTATTATTTAGCCCATAAATCTCATTTGTTAAATGACTGATTTTTAAGTGTCGTGTTTTCCGTAAACGAAAAGTACCGTCAAGTACAACTAGGATGTCATGCCTATTTATTAGTGTAATTTTTAAATGTCGTAACACGATCTTTATAATCAAATAGGTCGCGACTAGCGTAACCGTATTCTCGAGCTACCTTTACATTTTGTCACTTTGCTGATTTACGAGGTGAGTTTATAGCCCTACGTTTAACTGATTTTACTGCTTTTTGGGGTGAGAAATTGCTTGATTTAACGTCTGAACACAAGTGCATTTACTGATTTATATATTAGTCTAAGTCCCACTAAAAACCCAGTTGCTTTGGCCCGTGAATCGTGAACCGTTAATTACTTTGTGTAAGCGCGAATGTTATGGATAGATCTATTGGGGTTGACTCCCCTGTCTGTCTTGTCCAACAAGGGACAAGCGGGCACAGTTTCATTTGAGTCTGAGATAGGATGTCGTGGGTTTAGGCATCCATTTGGGCTACATTTATATGATTATACTACCGGTGTTGTTAACGCTTCGGTGTCACGAGCTTAGACTGTAATAAATACTTTTATGATGACTTTATATTTGTTATATTGTCATCACTTTTGGGAAAATCTTGTGGTTCATTAAACATTTCAAATTAACTAAATCTATGAACTCACCAACTTTATGTTGACGCTTTAGCAATGTTTTTCTCAGGTATTAAGAAGGAAGATGCTAAGTGAGGTCTCATGCATTTCCATCATTTCTATTGAAACAAAGATCATTTGTACTATTTGGAAACTATGTTTTGTAACTGTGACTAGTTTTATGCTTCCGCACTATGTTAAAACTATTTATTTTATCAATTACAAGTGATCTATTTTCCGAACTTCTCATTTAGAGGTCGTTCTTTATAACTGTGTGTGTATGATAATCATGACGTCACCTCTCCCTTGTTGCCATTATACTCTGATATTTTGGGAGTGTGACAGATTGGTATCAGAGACATGGTTATAGAGAACTAGGTTGCATTTAGTAACTCTAGACTATAACTGCTATGTGTTTAATCGATTATCATACGAATTGTAAGTATTAAGTATATATATATACATGGATATATATATATAAGTAATAAATGGGATACATGTGATTTAACAATTACGAGGTATATTTACATGGGTTACATGTGCAACAACAAAATCTGAATTATGTTATATGGGATACATGTGGATTGAACAATGATTGTTATATGTTATGTCAATGTCCTTTTTACGGACTAATTATATGAGATATTTACACACATTTATTCTGTTTATGTTACAGCGATGTCTTCTTCTGGTGATTCCACGTCTACAGGAGCATACTACAACCGCAGTTCACAGTCGACTATCAGTTCATCAGTAGCACTACCTAGAGGATCACCATTAGGATATCCGTGGTACCGGATGATTTCAGATGATGAGACTGAGAGAGAGACTGAGGAGGTTTACCGTTCACCGATCCGTATCCCTGATGCATCAGCTGATGACGTACTTAGCCTAGAAGGCGGAGGAGAGGATGACCTAGCCGCTGATGTGGTGCAGTCACCAGAACATGCATCAGTCACTAGGGATGAGTCGATAGAGGAGACAGAGGATGATGATATGGAGTTCATCGATGGGGAAGGTGAACCCATGGAGGTCACTGACACTGAGGACCCCCCTGCTACATATGCTGCTACTCCTGAGGTTTCCATCGCACACATCTCCTCGTCTTCGTCTGAAGACGAAGGGGAAAGGACAGACATCCCTACTCCAGCACCTAGTACTCTGCCTTTCTACTATGTTAGGCGACGTCTTCGGGGGAGAGCTGCCCGACCACCACCTTCACCTTACCGACCCCTCATACCCTTCTCTACCACTGACAGGCATGCATCCCGCACACCTGCCAGTCCTGCCCCACAGGCGTCACTACTACTACCACCACCAGAGACTGTACCTGCTGTGTATCAGGAGATGCTTGCTGATGTTGGCATCTCTACTGGGCCAAGAGCTACGACTCCTCTTCCTAGGAGAGCTACATCGACAGTTGTGATGCTTGGAGCAGCAGATGGATGTGTGACGACCTGTTTAAACAGGTTGGAGGATGCTGTAGAGGCTTTGGGTGAAGAGTATAATGAGGTGCAGGATAAGCTGGAGGCACTGACAAAGAAGAGTCTAGTTAGGGATGAGACAGTATTGACGGTTTGTGTGACCCGTCTACGAGGACAGCTCCATGATGTTCTCGACCAGATGGATACCATGCCGAATGCTCGTCTTGAGGAGATCGAGAGCCTGATGACCCGTTGGGGAGTAGAGCCATTGGTTGAGACAGGTGGACTAGAGGCACCTGTGGAGGACCCCATTGCTGACTTGGATAAGAGTTTTAGGGCCGCTTGTTATGATACCGATGTTAGACTTAGGGATTCCCAGGCTCGTGAGATCGTGGTTGAGAGGAGGTTAGCAGAGTTGGAGAGAGAGCTTCACCAGCGCCGTGAGGGCACTAGTTAGACTTATCATGTACCATTGACTTATTGTTGTACGACCACTAAGCTTTGAGGTTTATCCCAGCTAGTTGGCATTTTCTTTTTCTTTATGACGAATTATGATGTATTACAAAACGTTTCTATGAATGACATTATGTTATTTGGGTTACAAAAAAAAAAAAAATTATGAGATCATTATATATTGTTTATTATACCATGGAGCATTTCATAATTGTATTGTGCGTGCCATGCATGTTATGACTGGCAAAACTCATTGTCCTATTACCTTTTTAGATGATGGCGCCCGTTAGAAGATCTGAGACACAGAATCCGCCAGCTACTACCGGTGGTATTGATCCCGTCATGCTCAGTCAAATGATCGCGGAACAGGTGGCTGAGGCACTCGCAGCAGCCGAAGCGAATCGTACAGCAAGCACGCAAGAGGAGACAAACCAAGGAGCTACTATTGCCATTGCACGGACCTGTACCTACAAGGAATTTCGTGCGGTTACGCAAGTAAGTTTTCGCGGTACTGAAGGAGCAGTAGGTTTGACCAGATGGTTTGAGAAGTTGGAATCCCAATTTGGGATTAGCAATGTTGCTGAAGCTGATAAGGTAAAGTTTGCGTCAAGCACGTTAGTGGATGGTGCTTTGACTTGGTGGAACGTCTATGCTCGTGCAGTGACCATTGACGTTGCCCAAGCGACGCCCTGGAGTGAGTTCAAAGCTATGTTTGTTAGGAAATACTGCCCACGAAATGAAGTCAAGCAGATGGAGGTTGAGCTGTGGAACTTGAAGGTCAAGGGTACCGCTCTTACTGCTTACAATCAGCGCTTTCAAGAGCTGATCTTGTTATGTCCCGAAATGGTGCCCAACGACGACCGATTGTTGGAGCGATACATTGAAGGACTACCTTTGAGCATCAAGGGGAATGTGACTTCATCCAAGCCAACTGATTTGCACGAAGCAATCGATATGGCTCAGAGTCTGATGTACCAAGTGGTACAAGAGTTGGGAGAAAATATTGGAGATAAGAGGAAGTGGTCTGGCAACCACTACAACAACAATACCAACAATAGCAACAACAGCAACAACACTAACAACTACAGTCAGAACAAGCGACAAGAAGTAGCAAGGGTGTTTACTGCTAGACAAGGTAATACTGGAAACTATGCTGGAAGACTTCCTTTCTATGGAAAGTGTGGCCGACACCACGAGGGAGCATGTCCCCCTACATGCTACAACTGTGGAAAGGCTGGACATAAGGCAAAGGAATGTCGAGCACCACCCCGTCCTGCTAAACAAAGAGGACCGGGAACACAGGGTGGCCAAGGAGCAAATGTCACTTGCTTTGGATGTGGAGAGAAAGGTCACTACAAGGATAAGTGTCCAAGCAGTGGGAACCAAGGTCGTGGTAACCAGATTCGAGGCAATCAGAATCACAACCAAGGGAACCAAAAGCACAATCAAGGGAACCAGGGAGGAAATAACCGAGCCACAACTAGTACTCCTGGAGGATTCACGGCACCTAGCAAGGTGTATCATTTATGTGCTGAGGCTGCGGTGCAGGACAACAATGTTGTGACTGGTACGTTTCTAGTCAATAACAACTATGCTTCAGTACTATTTGATTCTGGTGCGGATAGGAGTTTTGTGTCATCTGTATTTAGTGAACGCCTAAATATTACCCCTACTGCGTTAGATGTTAAGTATAATGTAGAACTAGCCGATGGGAAGTCAGTAACCACCGATGCTATTCTGAAAGGATGTAGTATAAGGTTACAAGATCGTTCGTTCAGTATCGACTTACTCCCCATAGAATTGGGAAGTTTTGATGTCATCATTGGAATGGATTGGATGTCGAAGCATCACGCGGAAATTGTATGTCATGAGAAGTGCGTCCGTGTTCCTTATGGAAACGATGTACTAATCATACAAGGCGAAAGAAGTGGAGTGAAGAATGGATCAAGACTGGAAGTCATCTCATGTATTAGAACCCAAAGATACATTGAGAAGGGATGTCCAGTATTCTTGGTTCAAATAACGCGGAAAGAGGAAGAAGAAGATCATGAGAAGAAAGTGGAAGATGTACCGATCGTTAGAGATTTTCCAAACGTATTCCCAGAAGACTTACCGGGATTACCACCAGCACGACAAGTGGAGTTTCACATCGAGCTTACACCAGGAGCCGCGCCTGTTGCTAGAGCCCCATACCGCTTAGCACCAGCCGAGATGACAGAGTTAGCCGAACAACTAAAGGAGCTTTCTGGCAAAGGTTTCATTAGGCCGAGTTCCTCACCTTGGGGAGCACCGGTCCTATTTGTCAAAAAGAAAGATGGATCCTTTAGGATGTGTATTGATTACCGAGAGTTGAATAAGCTGACGATAAAGAATCGTTACCCATTGCCAAGAATTGACGATCTTTTCTATCAGTTGCAAGGATCTAGCATATACTCGAAGATTGATTTAAGTTCAGGGTATCATCAGCTAAGGGTTAGAGAGGAAGACGTTCATAAGACGGCTTTTAAAACCCGGTACGGACACTACGAGTTCCAAGTTATGCCTTTTGGTTTGACAAACGCACCCGCGGTATTCATGGATCTCATGAACCGAGTTTTCAAACCATACTTGGACAAGTTTGTGATTGTATTTATCGATGATATTTTCATCTACTCTCGTAATGAAGAAGAACACAAGTAGCATTTGAAGACCATACTAGAGCTGCTGAGGAAGGAGAAGTTATATGCAAAGTTTTCCAAATGTGAGTTTTGGATAAACACGGTGCAATTCCTCGGGCATGTAATCGATAGCAGTGGTATTCACGTTGATCCTGCTAAGATCGAGGCCATGAAAGATTGGGTGACTCCAACAACACCCACGGAGATCCGCCAATTTTTAGGTCTTGCTGGTTACTATAGGAGATTCATTGAAGGTTTCTCCAAGATAGTTAAACCAATGACGGAGATAACTCAAAAAGACAAGAAGTTTGAGTGGAAGGAGGATCAAGATTTGGCATTCCAGACATTGAAGCAGATGTTGTGTGAAGCACCTATACTAGCCCTACCCGAGGGTAATGAAGACTTTGTGGTGTATTGTGATGCATCCATAAAAGGGTTAGGTGCAGTATTGATGCAAAGGACTAAGGTCATTGCTTATGCATCAAGACAACTAAAAGTGCACGAGAAGAACTACACAACTCATGACCTAGAGTTAGGAGCAGTGGTGTTTGCCCTGAAGATTTGGAGACACTACCTTTATGGCACAAAATGTGTTGTCTTCACTGATCACAAGAGTCTACAACATATTTTGAATCAAAAAGAACTCAACATGAGACAAAGACGTTGGCTAGAGTTGCTCAGTGATTACGATTGCGAAATTCGTTATCACCCGGGCAAGGCAAATGTCGTGGCCGACGCTTTGAGTCGAAAGGA
Organism: Glebionis coronaria; assembly: GCA_025667525.1. Lineage (NCBI taxonomy): Eukaryota > Viridiplantae > Streptophyta > Magnoliopsida > Asterales > Asteraceae > Glebionis > Glebionis coronaria. Next base: position 511,670,195 of record CM046879.1, on the reverse strand, counting down.
GAGAGTCCTTAGGGTGAAGGCCTTGGTGATGACCATTGACTTAGACCTCCCATCCTTAATTCTCAAGGCTCAGAAGGAGGCAGTCGAGGAAGAAATTCTCAAGACTGAAGATGTTGAAGGCATGATAAAGAAGTTAGAAGCTCGCTCGGATGGGACGTTATGCCTGGATAATAGGAGCTGGTTACCGTGCCATGGTGAGCTACGACCTTTGATTATGCATGAGTCGCATAAGTCAAAATACTCCATACATCCAGGATCTGACAAAATGTATCACGATCTTAAGATGTTGTATTGGTGGCCGAACATGAAGGCGGACATTGCTACATACGTTAGCAAGTGCTTGACTTGTGCCAATGTCAAGGCCGAACATATGAAACCATCAGGATTGTTGGTCCAACCCGAACTGCCAGAATGGAAGTGGGAAAGGATCACTATGGATTTCATTACAAAGCTACCTAAAACCTCAGCTGGATTTGACACTATTTGGGTAATCGTCGATCGACTCACCAAATCGGCTCATTTCATACCAATCAAAGAGACAGATGGAATGGATAAGTTAGCAAGAACCTACTTGGAGGAAGTAGTCACGAGGCATGGTGTGCCTGTGTCTATAATCTCTGACCGGGATAGCCGATTTACTTCACAGTTTTGGAAGTCGCTCCAGAAGGCGTTGGGAACGCAGTTGGATATGAGCACTGCGTATCATCCCCAAACTGACGGTCTAAGTGAAAGGACCATTCAAACCCTAGAAGATATGCTGAGAGCTTGTGTGATCGACTTTGGAAATAGATGGGATAGGCACCTACCTCTGGTAGAGTTCTCATACAACAATAGTTATCACACTAGCATTAAGGCAGCACCGTTCGAAGCATTGTATGGAAGAAAGTGTCGTTCACCCGTGTGTTGGGCAGAGGTTGGTGAGGCACAACTCACTGGACCCGAAATCATACACGAGACTACTGAGAAGATCTTTAAGATCAAGAGCCGTATGCAAGCCGCAAGAGATCGACAAAAGAGTTATGTTGACATGAGACGCAAACCCCTTGAGTTTGAGGTTGGCGATAGAGTTATGTTGAAGGTCTCACCTTGGAAGGGTGTGATTCGCTTTGGAAAGCGTGGAAAGTTGAATCCTCGTTACATTGGACCATTCAAGATCATAGAGAGGATTGGCCCCGTAGCCTATCGTTTGGAGTTACCTCAAGAACTTAGCCGAGTGCATAACGTGTTCCACATTTGCAATCTAAAGAAATGTTTAGCCGACGAGGCACTCGTTATTCCTTTAGAAGAGATTCAACTCGACGACAAACTCAACTTCGTAGAAGAACCGGTAGAGGTCATGGACCGTCAGGTCAAACAGCTCAAGCAAAGTCGTATACCTATTGTAAAGATCCGTTGGAATGCACGTAGAGGTCCAGAATACACGTGGGAACGTGAAGATCAATTCAAGAGCAAGTATCCTCATCTTTTTGCTAATCACCCTACTACGACAACGTCTTGATTTCGTGAAGAAATCTCTAAAACATGGGAATACTGTGACATCCGTCAAATTTTTCATCTTTATTTCTTCATATAGTGATGTAACGTGAGCTTTGAACTTGTTGGATTTAACGAATTGGGAAGTTATATCATATATATGAAGTACCCCAATTAGTTATCAATGTGGTGTCGATGTAAGCGTATTGCTTGTTTTGCTTTACGGACAAAGCCCTCTTTAGGGAGAGCGAATGTAACAACTCGAGTTTTCGCGTCTCTTATTTTATGAATGAAACGTGCGAGTTATTAAACGTTTTATGCATTAACCGTGTGCCGATTAGGATTGTTTGCTGAACCCCTCGAGAATACGCGTATCCATCTTTGATTTAGTCGTGTGTCGAATGTTATCATGTTATTCATGTTATGTTTTCGCGTTTAAGAACTTAGACATTTGACAAACCCTGGACCGAATGATACAATGATACAATTTATACAAGAATTAAATTAGTGAACTTTTATTTATCTTATCAAAACTTGGTCAACAATAGTCAACATTCAGACCTGGAACTAAATACATTGTTTATACAACCCACTAATCACTAAAATCCAGCACACATGCCTAGTTTACCCAAAATGGGTACATCACAAGCATACCATTTCCAGTTTTAGACTAACCCTAAACCAATATTACAAGGCTAAATACTGTCCAATTTGTTCAATGTCCAAACACAACACAAAACATTATCCACAGTCCAAATATTACAAATTGGTTCCTGCTGAGCAGTTTCAAATACAAATTCTGGGTAAAAGTAGAGAGTAGTGTCAAGCCGACCCATCTCCTTCTCGTCCACACCTGCAAACCGAAACGAAACCCCCGTTGTGAGTCTTTTTAACCACCTTCTTTATTTTTCTGTACACGTCTTAGTTGTGCTCGTCATTTTTAAACAAACCTGCGAAAATAAAACTAATGGATTAGTCTTTTGTTACGGTTCAGTTTAAACAATAATATAGGGATAAATGATAGCAATATTAACTTGGACTTTGACCAAACCAAGACCCCCATTGTTCCTGCCTTAACCAAACCGAGACCCCCTTTACAGTTTTTCTTACATTATTTCTGCCATGACCAAACCGTGACCAAACCGAGACCAAACCGAGACCCCATTATTCTGCCGAGGCTTTAACATAAGATTTACACAATTCCCTTTTTACAGAAACATCTTTTTAACCACCATTAACCCGCGGGTATAAAAACCCCTTATTAATTCGAAACCCTAAATTTGTAAATCCTTTTTATTTATGAAATTAACGCAAATTATTTCCCAAAAAAATTATTTAATTACAAATAAACAGCCGTGTATAAAAACCCCCAAATTTATATAAACCCTAATTTTATTTTATTGATTTAAACTCTAATTAGACCCAATCCAAACACGAATTGATTAGTTAATTAAATTAAAACCGAGATATGAATAAACCCCCAATTTGACCGAAACCCTAATTTTTACAAATCGGACTATACGATGAAATTGATATGTTTTTATGATAGAAAACATTGATTAATTGTTATTAAACATTAGATTTGCCAAAACCCCCAATTATTCAAAACCCTAATTTTCGAAAACTTATATTATTCAATAATTAACATTAATATACGTATGAAAACATTGTTTAATTGAAATGAAACCCTAGATTTGGAAAACCCCCAATTACTTCGAAAACCCTAATTTGGTTCTCATTAAATTCGAGAGCCCCTTTGTTCACAGCTTATTAATACAAACGATTTGAACCCATAAATCCTTTTATGAAACGAAAATCAGTAAATCATTTAATTAAAAGGAAAAAGGATTTAAAACTTATCTTTTGATGATGAATCTATCATCGAATCTCCTGGAAAACATCTCGAATCGAATTGGTTTTGATGTGGGGATGAAACCCCACATCCTACGCATGATTATTCATCCTAAACCTTCATAATAATTGATATTAATAATCAGAGAAACCATTTTTGCCATGGGAAATGTATTAGATCCGTTTGGTTTTTAGATAGAGAGAAAAGGGAACGGTTGGAGTATTTTCGAGAGAGAGAGAGAGAGAGTTGACTGGGTGTTTTGGGATAATGTGATAGATTAAACATGTATTTAACTCCCTCTCCTTGTTTGTGTCGCCTTTGGGCCAGGCCGGGTCAAAAGGCCTATGGGCCGACCATTGGGTGGGTAAATTGGTTAAATAGTTGGGCTGTTTGGTTGTGTTGGGTTATTTAAGGCCCAAACCGATTTTATTAACTTAAGGGTATTATTTAGCCCATAAATCTCATTTGTTAAATGACTGATTTTTAAGTGTCGTGTTTTCCGTAAACGAAAAGTACCGTCAAGCACAACTAGGATGTCATGCCTATTTATTAGTGTAATTTTTAAATGTCGTAACATGATCTTTATAATCAAATAGGTCGCGGCTAGCGTAACCGTATTCTCGAGCTACCTTTACATTTTGTCACTTTGCTGATTTACGAGGTGAGTTTATAGCCCCACGTTTAACTGATTTTACTGCTTTTTGGGGTGAGACATTGCTTGATTTAACGTATGAACACAAGTGCATTTACTGATTTATATATTAGTCTAAGTCCCACTAAAAACCCAGTTGCTTTGGCCCGTGAATCGTGAACCGTTAATTACTTTGTGTAAGCGCGAATGTTATGGATAGATCTATCGGGGTTGACGCCCCTGTCTGTCTTGTCCAACAAGGGACAAGCGGGCACAGTTTCATTTGAGTCTGAGATAGGATGTCATGGGTTTAGGCATCCATTTGGGCTACATTTATATGATTATACTACCGGTGTTGTTAACGCTTCGGTGTCACGAGCTTAGACTGTAATAAATACTTTTATGATGACTTTGTATTTGTTATATTGTCATCACTTTTGGGAAAATCTTGTGGTTCATTAAACATTTCAAATTAACTAAACCTATGAACTCACCAATTTTATGTTGACGCTTTAGCAATGTTTTTCTCAGGTATTAAGAAGGAAGATGCTAAGTGAGGTCTCATGCATTGCCATCATTTCTATTGAAACAAAGATCATTTGTACTATTTGGAAACTATGTTTTGTAACTGTGACTAGTTTTATGCTTCCGCACTATGTTAAAACTATTTATTTTATCAATTACAAGTGATCTATTTTCCGAACGTCTCATTTAGAGGTCGTTCTTTGTAACTGTGTGTGTATGATAATCATGACGTCACCTCTCCCTTGTTGCCATTATACTCTGATATTTTGGGAGTGTGACATATAATAGCTTATTTTAACCAGCAACAACTTGGATTTTGTTATAGGTGCTCATTATTTGACCCATTTGTTCATACTGGAGCATTTGGTGGGTTGACTTTAGGGTTTGACTAGAAAACCAACTTAATTAACTTTTTCATAAGTGCTTATTGGCTTATTCTGGCTTATTGGTGTTGCTTATTGGAAATTTGTTGATTGTTTTGGCTTATTTAAGTCATTTGTGACCTTTTGCAAGTTGAATCAAGTCCTGAGGTGCCCTAAATCTCAAACCCAGCTATTTTGTCTTTTAGTGGATTTGTACTTTGCTTATTTCTGGCTTATTGAGTGTGCTTTTTCAAAATTTCTTTTTATAGATATCTTTAGTATCCCAAAAGAAGGTTGTGTGTCAAATTAGAGCTTATGGCATTAGCTTATTGCTTAATGGGCTTAATGGCCCAATAAGGATAAGTTGTTAGCTTAATAAGCTGTGATAAGCTCACTTTCAGCTTTTGGGCCTTCAGAGTTTTGTGTTTAGAATTAAATTTTGAGTCAGATAGGGCTATTCCAAGTCAATTGGGCCAAATTTGACTTTTTGGGCTAAAAAACCCATTAGTGTTGACTGATTTTGGTTTTGGCCCATTTGAGGGCCCAATAGGGGTATTCTGGTCATTTCACTTTCATTTTCTGATTTTTTAGGTCAAAATAAACTAGTTTGCAAGTTTTTATAATTTTTTATAAATTTTAGATTTTTAATATTATTTTAATATTATTTTATTATTATTTTATTATTATTTTTCAAATTTCACATTTTTGCACTTTTTATATTTTTATTAGCTTAAACACATTAAAATAGGATTTTTGCAACTTTTAGATTAATTTTATCATCTTTAGATTAATTTTTATAATTATTATAAGTTTTAATAGTTTTTAAATCATTTTAAATAGTTTTTATTAGTTTAAAAATTTCTAAAAATAGTTTTTAATCTTTTTAGGTCATTTTAGAGGTTTACCAATTGAAAAATCTTTATTTGGGCTTTTTGATAATTTATTTGATTTTTAGGGCTTTAATTAGCATTTAAAAATTAAATATTTAATTAATTAAAAGGTTTGAAAAAGTTTTGATCATTGGTAAACCTTAGTTTATTTATTTTGATTTTTGGTGAACTTTTGGTAATTTTTAGAATAAATTTTTATTTTTGAGCTTTTACTGTTTTACGTTTTGTCGTCGTAATAATAAATTTCGCGTCTTCGTCATTCTCTTTTCTCATCCCCTTCTAACCAATATTAATCTCAAACCAATTACGAATTATTCACACACATATACCTCCTTGGGAAACGAACTTTCACATCATAAGGGTCATTAACACTTGATTTTTCCTAAAATCATTTGTTTAATATTTACCGCTCTTTTGTTTTCCTAAACAAGAGGTGTAATTTACCATAATCACTAGTACCCAGTCCAACTCTTGGAACGTGAATCATTGGTGAGTTGGAGTACCCTGATGATTTTTGGCAAACCATCACAGCCAAACAGATTTGATAAAAGTCTTTACCAAGAGCCGTACCCTCTTGGACTAGCCAACTCTCAGCAATAAAGCATGGGTGAGTAGAAAACCCAATAGCTTTGAGCAAGCTATTACAACTATCAACGGATTTGGGAAAGTCTTTACCACAAACCGTTTGCCTGTGGACTAGCCACTCTTCAGTCTAGGACCAAGGTGAGTGAAAACCATCCAATTTTGGGTAAATTGGCAACCATTAACGGATTTGATAGTCGCACCAGAGTCGTACCCTCATGGTGAATCAACTCTTTCTTGTCGGTTAGACATGGTGAGTTGAGAACCATTTATTGTGTGGAGGCTAACCAACACCATAGTACCAAACAAAATAGCCCAAAAAGTGAAATATATACAATTCTTTTTTTTTATTTTATTTTTTTTTTTTTTTTAAATTTTTTTTTTAAAAAACAAGTCAAAGACTATGAGTCAACCAGCAGGAACGTAGGATGCACCAAGAAGAACAATGGTCCACCAGAAGCAGGAATAGAGCAACTAGGAGGAACCATGTGCGACTAGGAGCAACTTAATTCTATTAGGAGAAACCATATCCACCAGCAACAATGTCGTCCTGCATATATGGTTAGACGAAAAATACAAAAATGCACACAAGCCTCCCCTTAGGCAAAAAACCTCCCCTCAAACAGAGCTAAGTATCCACCAGCGAGGAAATCCTTTTTTTTAACACTCTTCTTTTCCTGCAAAATGTTAGTTCACACAAATATAGAAAATGCAAATCATAGTAGTTCACAATCACACTCGCTGAAAAATAAATACAAACCAAGTAAAGATTAGTGCTTATGGAAGTCCCAAGCCAAAATAGACTTGAATCTTCCAAAGACATCAACATAGTCATATCTTGTTAAGGTCTTTGATGCACTATTTGATTTGGAGACATGTTTTAAACCATCTTGTTTAGGTTTCCAAACCCACCTAGCTAAAGCCTTAACAATATTAACCTTTGTTTTTTACCGTGCAGACTCAACCCGTGTACCCTTAACATTGTTAAAACATCTTGGTTGTGGAATAATGTTATTTTTAGGATTGGGGTGAAAAACTTTACCAAAGTTCTTGTGATTCACCCGTCTTGAGTTATTCCATACCGATTTAACTTGTTGTTGATCATTAATCTTTCTCTTGTGTTTACAAGTATATTGCAAGTGATCAAAATTATCACACACATAGCAAGCCTTATTTTTAAACTCAAAGTTATCACCTAATTTCTGAGTCATCATGCCATTCCAACCTCTTTGATTACCTCTAGGACTCTTATTATTTTTCATAGAGTTATCTACATTTCTATTACTTTCATTCTTAGCACAAACAGAATGAGGATAGAACTTAGGTGATTCAACACTTAAGGTAGAATTACATGAGGCATATTTGCTAGTCATGGGTTCAACTATAACAGGTTCAGGCACAGACTCAAGTGTTTCAACACTAGAGTCGGACTCACAAGAGTCAAGGTCACTAGTCTTAGGTTCTAAAGACTTGTCACTAGAGTTACAAGAGACAAAGTCATTAGACACAGAATTAGTTTCAATTGAGCCAGTGGACCTTGTACCATATGTCCTTTGTGATTCATCAAAGTCAAAGTGGTCTAAGGTAGGCATGAATGTCCCTGTGAGAGGTGGAGGAACAGCATGCATCTCTGCAGCTGGTTTATACCTATTGAAAACAGGCCTACCTTCCACATCTTCAGGGGTAGTGTCAAACACACTAGACAAAGAGGAGTCAAAAACATCATTTGGCCCAATATAGTTTTTAAACCCCAAACCAATTTTAGTCCTACCAGACATGGAGCTATCTACTAGTTTGATTAGGTTTTTAGAAGAACTTGTCCATTTATCAAACCTAGCCAAAGCATTATCTAGTTTAGTCTGTAGCTCCTACTTCTCTTTATTTACCTTAGAATTAAGTTTTTCAGAATATTTCAGTAGATTATACGTGTTCTTTAAGTCTATACTTAACACTCTAACCTTTTCTTCATACTCTAATTGGGTTTTTTGAAACCACTTTTTCTGTTGTTCCAAGGTTTTAAGAGAACTTTTATATGCTTGAACTTCTAGATAATATTTGTCATTTTCAGCATTCAGATCAGCATATTGTTTTTGAAGTTCTAAATATTTATGTTCATATGTTTCACAATAACTAATTACTAAGTCATAGTTTTTATAAGCATGCATATTATTCTTTAATTTAGCATTATATTCTCTAACTTCAGATTCAGTCATAAGAATTACCTCATTGTCTGGGATTAAAGTTTTGCACGCCATGTCTTCTTCGGCAACACGGATGTATGAATCTTGTTCTTCTCAATCAAAGCTTCTCAACGAGTCTCTGATACCACTTGTTGGGGTTTGCTTCTTGAAGGATCTTTGAAGCCTTGATCACAATACAAAGAGTGTGCGGAAACCAATCTTTATATATAAGAAGAACAATAGAAATAACCAAACATCCAAGACTCAATATATTAATACGATCACTCTTAATAGTGATAGGGTTTTACAACCTTGAATCTATAACAAACAATGAGATAAATGTGTAGAGAATGTGTGTGTGTAGAAGTGTGTTCATCTCTACACCCTAGGACCTCCTTTTATAGTGCAAGGGGTCCTAGGTGGTTACAACATAATTAATACTTGCCTAAGTATTATACATTAATACCATTTAATTATTTCCTAAATAGTCTTGTAACCTCCTCATCATAATCAATATATTTAATACTTTCCATATGAATAGGAAGACTAAATATTTGATCTTATCTTCTACAATCTTCCTTGGTCATATCTTATATAATCATCTTTCAACTTTATAATATGACCAGGAGGAACGAAGTACTCTAGTAGGAACTGCTATATGACCAGGAGTAACTTCTAAATACATTATTCCTTACAAGTGTTGTTGTGGTTTCGGGGTCTCAGAATGTTTTATGCAAGAGATGGTTTTGGAATTTTTTTTTCAAGATTGCCAGAATGTTTTTCTCATCATCTGTCGCAATGTTTTCATAGAGAAAGAAATGCACCATCGCAATGTCAATAAAAAAACATATATAGCAATGTTTAGGATCTCCATGTCGTAATGTTTTTCAGAAGCACATTGTCGCAATAACCATCGCAAAAAGTGTCGCAATATCAAAACCCTAATGACATTGCGATGGATTTTGTGTCGCAATAGTACAAATTTTTTTGTCTTTTTCCCGAAAAAGGTGGATCTGTTTTTTCTTTTCAGATCTGATATTTTTGTTCAAACAAAAAAACCCAGAAACAAAAATAACAAAAAGGTTAAGGATACCAGAACTTTGGGAAGCGAATCTGTATGGACTTTTTGGACTTAAATGACACCAAACATTATTGATGACATATCTGGGACTGGTAAACACCAAACAAATGTATCGTGACCAAACAACTTAAAAAATAAGTTGTTATAAGCCACGAACACAAAAGATAAGCAAACACAAACACAAAACCCCCCCGGTTAGCTCTAATACCAATTTTTAACATCATAAGATTCAAGCTAACAAGAGGTGATCCGGAGGTCGGGGAGGATAAAAGTGATGGTTAGACATTTTAGAGAGAGAAAGAGAGACACTATAAAGGGTGTGTGTTTTATTGAGAGAGAAAGTAGAACAAGAAAATGGAAATCCTCACCCCTCCATGGAAGTATGGAGGGGTATACATAGGCTCGACAAGGAGTGAGTTTGACAACTTAGAAATAGTAGTCCCTCCATATTTTGCCTATCTGAATCTAATGTAATTCCGTAAATGGCGCTCACATTTTAGGGCTAACAGTGTTATAGATCCACTAAAGGATGATAGCATCCAAGGTCGACCATGTTTCAGGATCAACAACTTTGGGTTGAGGGGCATATTTTGGTGTTGGTGTGGAAGAAGTAGCGGGTGGGCGGGTGGGGGGATGTGGTCAATAACCTTGTATGCACGACAATGGATCTTGAAAAGTTCTGACCAAGATAGGTACTGGCCATGCTCGAATCTGAGTTCAACAGTAAAGATGTTTTTAATGCTGGAGATAGTGAGGGCTGGATGGATCTTTTGTTTTTCCATTGGAGAGGCTAGAAACTGAAGATTAGATGATTAGAAAATGATGGAGGCGATTTTTAGGTTTAGGTATTAGGGAGGCCTAATACCATGTAAGAGAACAATCCTGTCCCATTCATTATCCCCAAGGGGGTTTATATACAATAGTTGATACATATCCATCCTAACTAACTATGAGATAATTGTGGATGTAATATACATTCCATATATACAAGAGATATATTCTAATAAAATCACTATGGGACCTTCCATCTCCCCGCCAGTAAAGAAGAGACAAGGCCCGAAGATCATAATGAGTTTTACTCCACCTTCGGTGACTTCTCCCATAGCCACTCCTAGTAATATACCACCTTTGACTGACCTTGTGATTTTTGAGACCGCACCTAAGGTTGTGCCTGAGTAGAGTCCTCCAAAAACCTCTCGTCAACCTTCTACCCAAAAACCTAATATCCCTTACCCTTCAAGGTTGAGGAACGAGAAATTGAAAAACAAAGATGATATTCAAGTTTCAAACTTTTGAGAATGTTTAAAAAACTAAATCTTAATATCACTTTTGTTGAGGCTCTTGCTCATCTGTCTAAATTTGCTAAGATTTAAAAAGACCTCTTGTCTAATAAGGAGAAACTAATTGACGTACCTAACACATCTTTGATTGAAAATTGTTATGCGGTCTTGTTAAAGACATTGCATATTAAGCTTGGTGACCCTGGCAGATTTTTTATTCCCTACAATTTCCCTATGGTGGAAAATTGTATGGCTTTGGCAGACTTAGGAATGAGTATTAATTTGATGCCCTTATCAGTGTGGAGGAAACTATCACTCCCTGATTTAACCTCCACAAAGATGACTTTGGAATTAGCCAATCGTATAGTTGCTTATCATGTGGGGATAGCTGAGGATGTATTTGTGGGAGTTAATAAGATTACATTCCCTACAGATTTTGTTGTGGTAGACTATGATATGGATCCTCGTGTTCCTTTGATTGTGGGTAGACCTTTCTTGATAACCCGTTGTACTCTTATTGATGTTGTTGAGGGTGAGCTCGTCATGAGAGTAGGGGATTAAAAAGTTGTTTTTAACATGGGAAAGGTTCTAAAAAATCCCACGAGCTTGAAATTGTGAATATAATTGATGTTCTTGATGAAGTTTGTAACGAACATTTTCACAAAGCTTGTAAAAGTGGAAATTGTAATATTTCGAGTGTTGAGACTGTAGCTGTAATTACACCCTCATTCAAAACTTTTGAAACTCAAGAGTCTAAATTTGATGATTTTGTGATATACTCAAATCCTCTCTTTGAAACCTCAAATGATAATCCACTTTTTAAAGACTATTAGGGAGATAAAAAAGAATTTAGTGATGACTCTTCTTTATGTGATCTTTCTACTTTGGATTTTGAGGATATACCTTTTGTGCCTAAGGCTCATATAATCTCTACAAGTGATCCTCCCATTATTGAGCCTCATATTGACTCTTATTATCATACCTTTCCACCTGTGAATTTAGTAATTCTTGAGGAGGATCCTCTACATTTAGAGATTGATACTACATTAGAGGATATTACTAATGAGGAGGATTTATATAATTTTCTAAACACTTATTTTCCACACGACGATGAGTTTTATTATGACTCCGATGATTCTTATGACTTTTCATCGAGTATGGACGAGGAAGACTCTCCTAATTTGGACTTAGATGATGACTTTTGTGAGGAGAATGATTCTCCTAATTTGGCCCTTAATGAAATTTTTTCTAATAAAACAAAAAAGGAAGATCCGAAGGTTCATACTTCTCGTGTTTTAACACCTCTTCTTTAATCTTAGGTGTCTAGTGATGTGAATTTTTATAAGGATGAGTCTTCTAAGGGAAAAAATTCTTTGACTTGTCATTTTCCCTTAAAGGAAAGATTTTTTTATCCTGGTATAAACATTTTTGAGCTATCTCAGTATATCCATCTGATAAAATAAAAGGAAAATATTTTGGAAAATTAGGATCGTTACCTTGCTATCATGCCCTTCATTGTGACCATATTTTGCCTAAGGGAACCTCGTCTACTTTACCTTTGTTTTTTATTACCACTTTCGGTTTGTTCTCATGTTGGGATGAAAATAATGTATTTGAACCTGGTGGTCTTTCTTCAAGGTTTTCCTCTATGGCAGGTGATGAGACTGCTTTTATACATAGTCTCATCGTCCAAAACGGGCTTTAAATGCATAAAATATCATGAAAAATGCCAATATATGCTTGTGTTTGTTACTTGTGTATTTTAGGTACGAATATTGAGAAAATGACAAAAGATCACAAGAAACATGCAAAAACGAACACGGGAAACGAAGCCGCACAATGAACCAAGCCCTAGTGTTGATTTTCCAAGAAAAAACCTTGAAGAATTGAAGATTATGCAAGAAGGGTCCTCCAATATTGAATAATTGACACTTTAAACCCTTGTTTATTCATAATTACAAGTTTGGTCCTTAAAGTTTGTCAAATTTACAAAAAGGGCCCTCCACTTTGAAGAATTGGCAAGAATGGTCCCTCAACAATAAAGACTTGTCAATATTAGTCCTCCAAAAAGTCAATCATACAAGTCAAGACCATAATCTTTGAAGAATATGCCAAAACAACCCTTCAAGAATCATCAAATGGCAAGAAATACCCTTGAAAATAGTTTAGAAAAGTATTTGGGGTAAAAGTGTGAAAAAAGAAACTTCTATAACAAAGGGAATACGTTTTTGGCTGTTTAATTTGCAAGTGAAAGGAGTATAAAATATTGAGGGCTAAACTTGGCAGACAATGAAAGAAACCTAGACCAACTACCATCCTACACATGTCCCACTAACCCCCCTCATCCAATCAGAATCCACTACCTGCCACCTCACACCCCACTCAAAACTAATTTAACTAATCTCTGATTAGTTAAATAAAACGCGCCTAACACCTTTTTCAAACACAAAAATGGATTAAACCGTCTACTATTCATGTTCTTATCAAAATTAGGTTTTCCTAATTGGCTTGAAATTAAACCACCAAAGTATCTAGAAACATGATTAAGGTCATCTTAATCACATCCTAACTTTAAAAAACCTTGCCACATCACCCTATTGTCACATGATAAACCCTTTGTCCTACGCCTTTGAAGAAGATGCCAAAAACCCTGCCAGCATCCAACGTCCAAGATCCTAGCTTCATATCTAAGCTTAATATGGACCCTTGATGTAATTGCAACAGCTCACACCTAAATAAACTGACAAAACAAGTTCACATGTTCAAGAATTTTCAAAATCCTCTAGGGAAAAATAGGACTTCTACAGCTTTAGGGTTTACGTTTTTTATGTTCCTAGATAGTCATTTGTAGCATATATAATGCATAGAACCTGCTTCTTAGCAGTTTGCTCTTGGATTTTCCATTGTTCACTTTTTTGTAAATCCTACTTTCAATTTATGAAATAGAGTTTGAATTTGTGAAGAAAAACCAAGTGCCAATCTATTATTCTGCTTGTTATTGTCATATGTTTGCTAGTCTTGAATCCTAAAACGTGTTTTCAAACCTTGTGCAAGAAACTGTACAAGAGTTCAAAATCTGATATTTTCCTAAGACTTGGTTTAAACCTTGGAATTCTTGGGCTATAAGTGGATCATAGCACCCTGATAAAGAGTTATCAAGGTGTTGTGAGGCTTATAACTTGGGGATAATCAAGTGTGGGAACAAGGTTGCATTAATCAGATTTTATTTTCCATTTTGTCACCTTTCTGTTTTTCATTTTATTGTGTTAACCTTGTTGAATCTTAGCAGCTTGTTTGTGGAAGCTTATGCCTTGTTTTGCTAGGCACGTCAGCTCAAAAATTCGTGAGTGTGGATGTACATTCATGAGGTTTGAGTTCTTGAACCCAAAAATCTGAAAAATACTTGATTTTTATGATTTTGTGTTCTGCTTGTGTTCTTGTTGTTTTTGTGGCTTAATCTTGCTTGATACTACATAATATATTTGTTATTGTGTTTGATTGGGCTTGGGTGACATTGAATCACACTTATACTTGTTTAAATCTTGATTTTTAAAAAGATAAGGGGTGTTTGGGTTAACCTGTTTAAGTGCATAACTTGTTATTGTGTTATTGAAAGGTGTTGTTTGTACCTGCTAAACACTTGGTTGTATGCTAATATCTGTAAGTTTTCAGACTTAAAACATCAAATTAAAGATTGTGCCATATCTCACTTGATTTTGCTGTTTTTGACCTAAGATTTTGGAAACGCCTAGAGTGTATGCATGTTTAGGGCTAAAAAGTGTTAAATCAAAGTTTGTGTAACCTGTTAACAAGATTTGAGTGTTTGAATCTGGCCTTGTGGTCAAGTATATCAGCAAGTGTTAAAATCTGCTTGTTCTTGTTCATCAGTAACTTTTTTATGCTTGAATCTTGATCTAGACTTTGAATCAATGCATGAAACCTGTTTAAATTTGTTCATTTGAATTAATTATAGCTTGTGTATGCATTTGGTGAAGTTTGGTTGGCTGAATCTTGCTAAAAGTGCTTATTGAGTGAAAACTGCTTATTGTTCATGTCTGATGCATATTTGGTGATGTTTTGAATTAACTGCACTGATTGGCTGATTGGATTTGTGTTTTTGTTGTTGATAATGACTCCTTATGATTAACTGATCATTTGGGTGCCTTTGCTTAACTTGAATCCACAAAAAATTCACATACGACAAAAAGTCAATTTGGTCAAGCAGTGGAAACTTTTCCCACTACTCAACCTCCAAAACTAGCCCCTGCTAGTGTAAAACATCAAACAGCTTATTCATAAGCCATTTTGGCTTATCCTGACTTGCAACAACTTATTTTTTGTGATAGATCTTCCTTATTTGACCCATTGATTTGATCTAGAGCTTATTAGGGTTTGACTTTGACTTTTTAGTAGAAAACTCATTAAGTTGACTTTTACATAAGTGCTTATCTGGTTATTCTGGCTTATTGCTTGTGCTTATTTGAAAAATTTTTGATTATTTTGCTTAATTAAGTCATTTAAAACCTTTTGAAAGTTGAATCAGCACTTGAGGTGGTCTTGAACTCAAAAACGACTATTTTGTCGTTTTGTGAAGAGAGTCTTGGCTTATTTCAGGCTTATTTCTTGTGCTTTTTCAAATTTTCTTTTTGTAGATCTCTTAAGTAACTCAAAAGAAGCTTGTGTGTCAAATTTTAGCCTATGGCATCAGCTTATAG
The DNA here is from genome assembly GCA_025667525.1 of Glebionis coronaria. Lineage (NCBI taxonomy): Eukaryota > Viridiplantae > Streptophyta > Magnoliopsida > Asterales > Asteraceae > Glebionis > Glebionis coronaria. Next base: position 511,654,624 of record CM046879.1, on the reverse strand, counting down.
CTTAATGGGCCAAAAAGCCCATTAAGAATAAGCTGCTTTGAAATAAGCTAGCTTAAACACATTTTCAGCTTTTGGGCCTTTAGAGTTTTGTTCTTAAAATTAAATTTTAAGTCAGATAGGAGATTTTGGGCTTATTTGGATAATATTTTTCTTATTGGGCCATAAAAAGCCCATTAAGGAGGGGTCTGTTTGGACTTTTGGCCCATTTCAAGGCCCATTAAGGGTATTTTGTAATTTCAAGTTCATTTCTGTTTTATTCAGGTTAAAATAAACTAGTTTTCAACTTTTTAGTATTTTAATAAATTTTGGATTTTTATTAATATTTTATTATTATCTTATTATTAAAAATTAAAATTTAGATTTTTCAAAGTTTTTCATTTTTCTTAGATCAAATACATTAAGTTAGGAATTTTACAATTTTTAGAATAATTTTATTGTCATTAGATTAATTTTTAGAATTATTTTAAGTTTTAATAGTTTTTAATTATTTTTAAATAGTTTTAATTAATTTTAAAATTTTCAAAAATAGTTTTAAATTTAGTAAAGTCATTTTAGAGGTTTACAAGTTAAAAAATCTCATTTTGGGCTTTTTGTTAATTAAATTGATTTTTTGGGCTTTAATTAGCATTAAAAATTTATTATTTAATTAAATAAAAGGTTTGAGTGATTTTTGATTTTTTTGTAAACTCTAATTATACTTTTTAGGATTTATTGAAATTTTCTAGGAATTTTTAGGGTAATTTTTAATGTTGGTCACTTTTTACGGTTTTACGTGCACGACTATTCGTCTTAGTTTAATTCATAATCGTAACCGTCATTCTCTTCTAATCTCCTTTCTATTTTTCTTTTCTCATAAATTATAATCACATCATTAATCATTTCTTAACATAATACACAAGCCTCCTTGAGAACGATCCCCACTTTGGGTCATTTACTTGTGGTTTTCCTAAATCACTTGTTAATACTTGCCCTAATTACGCTCTTTTTCCTAAAAGACGTATTACTACCACTATCATTTTGGCGCTGCTGCCGGGGAGGCGTGTTGTGTTTTGATTTGAACAATTGTTGTTTTTATATAGCCATAATAGCTAATTGTATTAGTAGCACTCTACTAATACGTATTATCGGTTTTTGTTTTTTTGTGAATACTATTACTATATTGTATACGTAGAACAATAAATTCACAAGTACTCAAAAAGTGTGAAAACACAACCTTGAGTGGGAGGTCATTACTCAATCATTGTATTCAAATCTCAAACAAGAAAGAAAGGCAAAATAGATAAATACTTTCGTGAAGCTTAATTTTGAAAAACACAAACTATAAGGTGGGTATAAGGTGGGTATAAGGCGGGTATTATAAAATATACCCTAAGGAAAAAGGCTCTTAAGTGCTTCGCACCGCCTTGTTTCCCCGCTTGCTTGAGAATGTTTAGATAAAAAGGGCTAATCGAGGGTTTGCCAACCAAAGTATTATCTAAGTATCATATATATTTTCTTGGTTTCATTTGATTAAACCCTCTTGAACGTTTTGGTGTTCCACCAACGTTCTAAAGTCATCGAAGGCGTTCACTTCACGTGATCGTTTTCATTTCTTAAGGCTTCTTTAATCAAGAGATTTGATTAAGGAGGAGATTTGTAGATTTTTGTCTACTTAATACATTCACCAAAATCCAAAAAAAGTAAAAACAATCAAAAACCACAAAAAAATTGGAAAAATTAAAAACACCAAAAAGAATCTTCTTTGCTCATCCCCACGTTGTACGTGACGTTTATGCTTACTCGTAATCAAGCAAGACGTGCACGTAAACGAAAAAACCGAAAGGAGTCTACACCTACTCCTAATCTTTCTAGTGAGGAGTCTCCTATTGACGAACCTATCATAGAAGAAGAACCAACCATGGCGAATCGTACTATGATGGAGTTACTTCAAGCACCCACCGAGGGTTATGGAGAGGCTATTGTGATTCCCGCTATCCTTGCGGAGAATTTTGAAGTCAAAATGTGACAATCCGTCAATTTATGGTTGATATTTTATTCTCAAATATTATTTAAAAATATTATTTTAATATTATATTATGAACTCACTTATTTTTGGGAAGTAATTTGGATTTACGTCTTGAAGTAGCATCGACTACGTCTAAACCGGAGGATTCAACGTTACGTGCTTACGTTTACATAAACCGTTTTGGTGACAGTCCGTCATTTCAGAAAATAAATTTATCCGTGAATATTATTTTGGAATTTTAAATTTGGGAAACTCATAAATTTACGAGAAGAGATTAGGACTTACGATTTTAATTTAACGTCCTTTACGACTAAACCGGAAACCTTAGGATTACGTATTTACGTTTTCGAACTCCGTTTTTGATGAGACAATTTTTATTAGAATCGTTTCGTGCCGTAGATTCATAATTTATAAAAACGTTTTTCGTAAAACGACCCGAGGGCACGAAAATCGAGGAAACTAGAATCGAGGAGTACCCGTAAATAAATGGGGATGAGACAAGTGGGACACTTGTCCCACTCCCACTCAAACCGGCCTAACTAGCTCCACCAACACCTTAGTTGTCAAATATTACTTAACAAGTTTTACACTTGTCCTAAGCTTATGAAATAAGCTAACCATCTAACAAAACCACAAGCCAAAACCACTCTTCTCATTTTCATCCATGCAATCCACTCAAAATTCTCTCCCTTGGCTCCATTTGTGTCGTCCATACTCCACCATCAAACACCACTCTTGATCAAAATCAACCATGAAATCCTATGTTGTTCATACACATGTTGAAGCCCTTTTGAAACCCTATTGATTGGTGGTGATTATAACATCCAAGTAGGAGTTTCCATGGAGTCTTGGGGCTGATTTTCCACAAGGTGTTCATGAAGAATGGTGGTCTTGAAGATGGTCTTGGTTATTCACAAGTTTCTCCATCAAATTCCATGTCCAAATCATAATCTATATCAACTTGGTGGTATAAAGATTGTCCTCCTCATCTTCTTGTTATTTTTGATTATGTAATCTTGTATTTCTTTTACTTATGTATATTTATATGATGATGAATGATGATTAAAAATATTGTGTGGGGATTTGGTGTTGATAAACATGCTTAAAAAGATGAAAGACTATAAGAAACAATGCTAAAATCTTGTTTAAATTTGTTGGCTGTATAAAACAGTAAAGAATCAAATGGTGAAATGATAAAAATGGCATAGATTAATGAATAAACAGTAAGCTATGGGTCTTGTACACATGTGAGAGTTGACCATGCAATGGAATCATTGTAATGAGTGAGATATGATCAAAACAAGTTTAGAGTACCAATCTGAGTTCACTGTTTTGGACGATTTTTAGAAAATACTTAGAAGATGATTCAACAGTAGCTATAGAAGAGTTAAATGGCGAAAATATCATGTAGTTTATGTGATAAAAATTTGAGCTTCTATCTCCATATAGAACTCTAGATATGGCAGTTTTGGTGAAGATGAAAATAAAAATCAGATTTTGAGAATTAATGTTTATTATTATTATATAAGCACTCAAAATTTTATTGTATAAAATGTAAAATAAAAACCCACTAACTTATAGATTTTATTTATATAAATATTTAAAAGGTTAAATAAGTGGATAAATTATAAAAATGGTAGTGGAATAATACTTATAAGTAATAAAAACTATAAACTTGATTTTTACGACTTTTTCGGCTATTACCGTAAAATTAACGTTTTTCGCCAATTAAAACTTAGACGATCAAACCCGTCTAATGTAAAGTTTTTAAAAGTCATAAACTGATATATAAGTATCTAATACAAGTAAAAACCGATAAAACCCGAACTATAGGACATACGGACATTAACGAGCTAAGTAAACGTTATTGGACTAATAATACAACAAAAATGGACTAAAACACTTATAAACTTATTTATTGGGCTTAACCCATTTGGGCCCAACATGTAAAGAGTAAATACTGATAATACAAGTATGAAATGTATTAACACAAGTTAATAAACTTATAATAGGCTTATTGGACCTAAAACACGTAAATAGGTAAAACTAGTAAACTAGTATAAAAGTTATCGACATATAACACTAAAAAGAGTAAAAGAGAATATGTAAACCCACTTGATCATCATATATATATAATCATCATATGTATACATAATTGTTATTTTTATAAAGTCATTGGACAAACGTCTAAGACCGATTATTATTTATATAGGTTTCCATGATTGAAGCACGTACCGTACGTCCGAATTGTCGATAACCCGCCTTCCCACATCAACGTGAGTTCATAGCCTCGCACTCTTTTAAATGTTTTTATGAAATGTTTTATAAACCCGCGAGGGAGATAACATGTTAGTTTTTATAAAATAGGACACCATTTGTCCCGATTGTTTGTTTATTGATTTGGACCCGAATGATTGAATGACCCGATTGTATGACCCAATAAATGATTAAAGGACCCGATAGATGAAATCAAATGGATTATTAAAGTTAGGTTATGTCACTAAAAGTCCCATTAGCATGAATTGTAAACTACCGGGATTTGGTAGACGCTTGTGTATATAATAGTACTATTTGGGGACGATCACCCCAGTTCGCGCCTTGACGGTTGATCCCCGTCGTACCACATTGATTGGTAAGCGAATTTATGTATGAGAAGATTTCCATAGCGTGACCTTTGTGACGACACGCTACTTTAGATGGGCAAATTGAGAATCGGGTTAGCTACTCGTTGTTGGTTTAGTAAGGTAACAATGTCATGCGGCTTATAATAATCCAGTTAACGAAATACTACTAGACGCACCGAATTACGATGTATTGCCTGACTAGCAATACAGGGTCATACTATTGATATTATGTTCGTGTTTTAGTTTTCATAACCATATTCATATAACGGTTTTTATTTAATCTATACAACGTTGTAAAACGTATTGTATGATGTTTTTACGACATTGGCTCGTATAATGATTTTTAAGGCAAATGCCTATATTATGATTTTGATAAATATTTGTATAAAATGATTTTGGCTATTCTATGGCCTATTACAATGATTTGTACGAAATGATTTTTGGTAATAATTTTATACCAAAGTTATATTGATGGAATTTATTAAACTCTATGAATTCACTCGGCGTTATCGCTGACCTTTTCTTTTAACATGTTTTATCTCAGATACTTGAAGGTAATTCTCGGGAAGACGACAAGAATTCATGGCCCACACTTAAACAATATTTTCCATTCAAATACTTTGTAAAACTTTGTATGAAATATAATGACTTGGGACCTATGTAACTTTGATATTTATGAATGGAAATGTTTTTATTATTAAACGACGCGATTTTATGCGTTGTCTATGATGTGAGTAATGTGCTATCCCGTAACACCAACTGGTCTTCCGCTGTATTGAGTTGTATAAATTTGGGGGTGTTACAGTTTGGTACCAGAGCTCTCGTTATAGAGAACGAAAGATTTTTAAAACCAAGGTTTTGGATAAAACTTTTCAAAATCTTTTAACTATAAACAATTTTCTAAAAATGTCTAAAAATCTTTTGACTATAACGGTGCCGAAGAATTCCCGAGTTACCGACAAGGCCAGACTGAGAAGTGTTATTTTAATATATATATATAACTTGGATTATATATATATATATATATATATATATATATATATATATATATATATATATATATATATATATATATATATATATATATATATATATATATATATATATATATATATATATATATATATATATATATATATATATATATATATATATATATATATATATATATATATATATGATGTAATTTTATTACATGATTGTTTGATGATTATTTTGATATTTATACGAGGTATTTATACGACGTAGATTGTTACAAGAAACCCTAACTCCCCTATTAAATTAATCTAAGCTATTCTTGTAGGAACTCTAGCTATCCTAGATCTAAACCAAGTTGTGGATATTTATGATCCCAACAAATGGTTGATATTCGTAGAATTGTAGATATTAGTTGATTGTGATATTGAAAAAGAATTGGCGAGATTCAATCTGATATCGATGTCATGACGATCTTTCCTTATAGAGTGGAGTTTGACAAAACGTTACCACCTAGAAAGATGTCATCTGATTCGTTGTCATCCAATTCTTAAATTTGAAATCGAAAGGGTGAATGTTGCACTTGATGCTGTCATTAGAACCATTACCCAAAAGCCTCATGCCACTAGCACCTTTCCGAGAAGTCTAGTTGAATGATCAAGTCATTTCATACTAGTGACTCATTTAATAATTGTTGTTATAAGAGATATAGGATTGAAAATTAAGTGTTGATTCATATCGAGCTTTTATTGCCCTATTAAGGTCTATAAATAAGGTTGAAAGTATTGGAGAATGAGGTAGGATATCGAATTGAGTATGATTTGGTTGAAACTTGAATAAAATAAAAATTTAACTTGTATGGAATATGAGATTGATAAGAGGAAATTATTAAGTCACGTGATTGAATTATAAGGTTTTAAATGATTGTAGGTTCGTGTTAAAGGTTGTTCCTAGACCATTGTCCACTAACGAGGATGCCCAGTGTCCAAGAAATAAATTGAAGAAATCTTCTTCTGAATTGGGACCGATGGATCTTCCGGGACAGGTAGAACCCCCATAACTCTTGTAGATTAGTATTCATTGTGGTATCTTTTAAAAATCCCTAACTTAACTGAGACATCAGTTGGTAGGATGTTCTGAGAATTGTATGACATAGTGACATGTAATGTGTTACGGTACAATTTTGACTTGTTTGTGATTAATGAAAAAGACTACCTTTGATTGCTAAATTCTACATGTATCGATGATATCTATCTTTTCTTGCTTCTTCCTAATGCTCGCATTAGTGATGCAACCATTGAACAAGTACTCATCTCGAATTGAGTTATGTTGTGGATTATTCTTTTTGAGTGCCATCGAGGTCATGCACCTCATGATTAATTGGCTAAGCTCATTTCCTATTATATTGTGGTTAGTTCTTGGTAAACAACTCTTCATCACTCTTTTGTAGATCACTCATTGTTTTTATAAGATAAAACAATATCCTTTGAGAAAATTGAATTTTCATCACTATATGGATTATTTATAGTGATACTTATAAATAACCATTATTAAAATAAAGTTGATTATGAAATACCTTGGAAAACTTAATTGTTTTCATAACAAAGAAAATCTCTGTAAATTTATTTTTGATTCTTATTTAAGAATTAAGCATGAAAATGTTTTTATTATAAACATGATGATAAAATTTTGACGAACTGAGTATTGCATCGTTAATCTTGAAATTGTATATAGTTGCGCGCCTACATACAATTTGGAATGGACCATGCAAGGCTGATTAGTAGTCACCATAAAACTGATTAATAAACACTAAATTTTCTTTGAAGATTGTGAAAGATTAAATTTTATGAGATCTGCAAGAAGTGAAAAATAGGGACATATTATTAGGAACACCTACATATGTGCCTATAGCATCTATTCTTCTGAGTCGAATTTACTCATCTGTGAAAATTGTCTTATTTGACAATTGACAATTCTTTCTTGTCCAATTCTCCTGTAGTAAGATTCTTAGGAAAAGTATTTGATTACCGAGTGTTGATACCCGACTGGATGTATCGACGTTCCTATCATTTCTTTTGATTTGATTTCATTTGAATGACCTGGGTAACGATCTGAGGAGCTTTCAAATGCGTACTCAAATTATGAAAACATGGGATCTATTCATATTCGTTAAATGTTTTCGTCTGTATCTGATTTGAAATTCTCTCGCGTAGATTATGCGTTGACCTTACTCTTTTAATGGTAGTTATGTCTCCTGATATCCTTGAATTTGTGAAGGATTATGAGTTATTATTAGTCTTTTGGGAAGTTCACATCTTATCGACGACAATAAAACTGAAAAGTTGATAGTTCCAATAGAATGGATTGATTGATTATGACATGACGACATTGTCTTAATTGATGGGAACTCGAATAGAATTCCCCTAAATGATAAGATGTTGATTATCAAAAGTGATCTAAATAATTCTTGATGGATGACTATATCCTACATTTAGACTTGAAATTATACCATGAATGGTTGTGAATTAGTCGTAGATATTATAATCTAGAAAGAAAGAAATATGAATTTATTAAAAGATGGTTCTGTTATCTGATACTTTAGGAGGTATTTGTTGGTAAATTACCTAGACTTTCGCCATTAAGGCAAGTTGAATTTGGTATTGATTATATTCTCGGTGCTGCACCTGTGGCATGTGCACTTTACGTCAGCACCATCTGAATTAGAGGAATTACCGTACAACTGAGAGAGTTGTCAACTAAGTAAATTGACGATTAAAATCTATATCCACTACCCAAGATGATAGATTTTTTCGATCATTTACAAGGTTCTAGCGTATGTTCTAAAGATTTGATCCATGGCATGGTTATCATCAACTTCGCATCTGCGAAAAAGATTATCTATTCCAATCACTACATTCATAACTTGTAATGACCATTATGAGTTTCATGTTATGTCGTTTGGATTGACTAATACACATGTAGCATTCATAAATTTGGTGAATCACGTGTGTAGGCTGTAATTTAATAAATTCATGCTTGTGATCATTAAGAACCATCTGTTTGTTTATAAGAATAAGAATGAGTTAATAATAATTTATAAACTGCCCTGAATTGGCTGAGAAATGAAAACCTGTACCTTGAATATTTAACATGTGATTTAAGACTTAATCCTTTACTTGAATTGACCGTGTGATTAATAAGATAATGGGATCTATATTGATTTTTCAAAGATTAGAGCCATTTAGGCTTAAGGTTATACCAAAAAAAATGCAAATATGTTTTGACAAATGTTTTATCAAAAAGAACTTTTGAGGGATTATTCCCTTATACCCAGAACATTTAACTAAACTCCTGTTTAGGGGTAACTGTTCGTGCATACCTCAATACAACCTAAGAGGGATTGAGGAAACCGTTAAACCATGACTTAAAATTTGAAACGATAATTTTTGCTTTTCAATTAAGAAAATTTTGACCAAATTATAACCAAAGATTTTTCGAACATTTACGAATCTCACTAATTATTTTCAGTAAATCAACAAAAATCGTGTTAATTAAATTCAAATTTATTCTTTTGAACATTTTCTTATAATTCGACGAACCGAGAAATTTAAAACTTTTTACGTTTACGTTTCATAAAATTAAATATTTATTATTTAATTACTAGTAATACTTATCGACGCTTTAAACGTCGGATTGAGCAAAACTGATAAAAATAATAGTTGAGATAGAACTAAGACTTAGAAAATATGAAGGAATAATTTCTGAATAAATACGGTCATGATATTTATTTCATCGAGGAAGGTGAATATAATTACAGACACATTATGTAGAAAAGATAAAGAACCAATTAGGATGTGTTCCTTAATAATGACGGTGCAAAGTAATTTGCCCGAACAATTTAAAATAGTTGATGCTTGTAAAAAAGATAATATAGATAATAAAAGGGGGTTCATCGGCTAATGTGAACCATTAGAATTGAGAAGCCAATGGCGTTAAATGTTTTAAAAGGCCGTTTATGGTTGCCTAAATATGGAGGATTGTGAGATATAGTTATGTTGGAATCTTGTAAGTATAAGTATTCTATTCCTGTCATTTTTGATTAAATGTATCTTTATCTGAAGAAGTTGTACTAATGGCAAATTATGAAGGCAGAAATTGCTTCATACATTAGTAAACGTCTAGCTATTGCAAAGGTCATCATCTGAATTTGATTCGATTTGGGTCATCGTCGACAGACTGACCAAATCTGCTAATATCATTCCTGTTAATGATTGATTCTTGATGAAGAAATTGACTCTTTTGTATTTAAAGGAGTTGTGTAAACATAGTGTGCATGTATCGATCATCTCTATCAAGATCCTCGCTTCGCATCAAATTTCTAGGGATTTGCCCAGAAGTCATTGGGAACGAACCTTGATGAGAGTACTGTTTACCACCCCAAATCGAAGGGACGAGGTAAAGTAAAGATACAAAACACTAGAAGTCTTGTTTTATGTTTGAATGATTGACCCTTGGTAATGAACCGTATAATCGTTTTCCTTTGGAGAGATTATCATTGATAATTATCGTATTAGGATCAAGATCGAATCTTGTGATGATATATTAGAGCATCTGTAAGCAGGAGTTGGGATGAAGACACCCGACATACACCCATTGTGAGTTGGACATGTCTTTTAGGTTTAAGGTTTCCTATGATGGCGAACCTAACCTTACAAAATACTCGACCCGCGAGACCTGAAATGATTGTTGAAATTAGGATCTGATTATTGACTGCCGGTAGTGGGCAGGAGGTTATGTGAATATGAAATGTAGATCTTGAAGTGCCAGATGGGTAGCGAAGTTATGCCAAAAATTTTAACCATGGAAAAATGAAGTAATGATCTGAAAGATCATGGGAAGTAAGTCCCCGTTGTATGGGACCATTCAGATGATGTAAGAATTGGTTTGAAAGGCATATAAGCTGGATCTACCTTAGGACTTCAAGGGCTACGTGAATTATGTTTCGTATATCGAACTTGATAAATGTCTATCAAGTGAGAATCTGATCACTTCTTGATAAAGTTTAGATCGGCGAAAAGTTGCATTCATCAAAAACCCGTGAACATCATGGATAGAGAAAGTAAGTCAACATTAAGCCTGATCTTATTCCCGTAGTTATATTTGATGAAACTCACGTATTGTAATGAATTACACTTGTGAGAAAAGATCGAATGTGGAGGAAATACCCACATGGCTTTAACTCTATAAGAAGCGAGTAGTAAGATAAGATGATCTTTGAGGACAAAGATCCTATTTAGGGGTAAATGCTGTGACAATCCGTCATGGTTGATATTTTATTCTCAAATATTATTTAAAAATATTATTTTAATATTATATTATGAACTCACTTATTTTTGGGAAGTAATTTGGATTTACGTCTTGAAGTAGCATCGACTACGTCTAAACCGGAGGATTCAACATTACGTGCTTACGTTTACATACACCGTTTTGGTGACAGTCCGACATTTCAGAAAATAAATTTATCCGTGAATATTATTTTGGAATTTTAAATTTGTGTTGGTTCATAAACTCATAAATTTACGAGAAGAGATTAGGACTTATGATTTTAATTTAACGTCCTTTACGACTAAACCGGAAACCTTAGGATTACGTATTTACGTTTTCGAACTCCGTTTTTGATGAGACAATTTTTATTAGAATCGTTTCGTGCCGTAGATTCATAATTTATAAAAACGTTTTTCGTAAAACGACCCGAGGGTACGCAAATCGAGGAAACTAGAATCGAGGAGTACCCGTAAATAAATGGGGATGAGACAAGTGGGACACTTGTCCCACTTCCACTCAAACCGGCCTAACTAGCTCCACCAACACCTTAGTTGTCAAATATTACTTAACAAGTTTTACACTTGTCCTAAGCTTATGAAATAAGCTAACCATCTAACAAAACCACAAGCCAAAACCACTCTTCTCATTTTCATCCATGCAATCCACTCAAAATTCTCTCCCTTGGCTCCATTTGTGTCGTCCATACTCCACCATCAAACACCACTCTTGATCAAAATCAACCATGAAATCCTATGTTGTTCATACACATGTTGAAGCCCTTTTGAAACCCTATTGATTGGTGGTGATTATAACATCCAAGAAGGAGTTTCCATGGAGTCTTGGGGCTGATTTTCCACAAGGTGTTCATGAAGAATGGTGGTCTTGAAGATGGTCTTGGTTATTCACAAGTTTCTCCATCAAATTCCATGTCCAAATCATAATCTATATCAACTTGGTGGTATAAAGATTGTCCTCCTCATCTTCTTGTTATATTTGATTATGTAATCTTGTATTTCTTTTACTTATGTATATGTATATGATGATGAATGATGATTAAAAATATTGTGTGGGGATTTGGTGTTGATAAACATGCTTAAAAAGATGAAAGACTATAAGAAACAAGGCTAAAATCTTGTTTAAATTTGTTGGCTGTATAAAACAGTAAAGAATCAAATGGTGAACTGATAAAAATGGCATAGATTAATGAATAAACAGTAAGCTATGGGTCTTGTACACATGTGAGAGTTGACCATGCGATGGAATCATTGTAATGAGTGAGATATGATCAAAACAAGTTTAGAGTACCAATCTGATTTCACTGTTTTGGACGATTTTTAGAAAATACTTAGAAGATGATTCAACAGTAGCTATAGAAAAGTTAAATGGAGCACATATCATGTAGTTTATGTGATAAAAATTTGAGCTTCTATCTCCATATATAACTCTAGATATGGCAGTTTTGGTGAAGATGAAAATAAAAATCAGATTTTGAGAATTAAGCACTCAAAATTTTATTGTATAAAATGTAAAATAAAAACCCACTAACTTATAGATTTTATTTATATAAATATGTAAAAGGTTAAATAAGTGGATAAATTATAAAAATGGTAGTGGAATAATACTTATAAGTAATAAAAACTATAAACTTGATTTTTACGACTTTTTCGGCTATTACCGTAAAATTAACGTTTTTCGCCAATTAAAACTTAAACGATCAAACCCGTCTAATGTAAAGTTTTTAAAAGTCATAAACTGATATATAAGTATCTAATACAAGTAAAAACCGATAAAACCCGAACTATAGGACATACGGACATTAACGAGCTAAGTAAACGTTATTGGACTAATATACAACAAAAATGGACTAAAACACTTATAAACATATTTATTAGGCTTAACCCATTTGGGCCCAACATGTAAAGAGTAAATACTGATAATACAAGTATGAAATATATTAACACAAGTTAATAAACTTATAATAGGCTTATTGGACCTAAAACACGTAAATAGGTAAAACTAGTAAACTAGTATAAAAGTTATCGACATATAACACTAAAAAGAGTAAAAGAGAATATGTAAACCCACTTGATCATCATATATATATAATCATCATATGTATACATAATTGTTATTTTTATAAAGTCATTGGACAAACTTCTAAGACCGATTATTATTTATATAGGTTTCCATGATTGAAGCACGTACCGTACGTCCGAATTGCCGATAACCCGCCTTCCCACATCAACGTGAGTTCATAGCCTCGCACTCTTTTAAATGTTTTTATGAAATTTTTATAAACCCGCGAGGGAGATAACATGTTAGTTTTTATAAAATAGGACACCATTTGTCCCGATTGTTTGTTTATTAATTTGGACCCGAATGATTGAATGACCTGATTGTATGACCCGATAAATGATTAAAGGACCCGATAGATGAAATCAAATCGATTATTAAAATTAGGTTATGTCACTAAAAGTCCCATTAGCATGAATTGTGAACTACCGGGATTTGATAGACGCTTGTGCATATAATAGTACTATTTGGGGACGATCACCCCAGTTCGCGCCTTGACGGTTGATCCCCGTCGTACCATATTGATTGGTAAGCGAATTTATGTATGAGAAGATTTCCATAGCGTGACCTTTGTGACGACACGCTACTTTAGATGGGAAAATTGAGAATCGGGTTAGCTACTCGTTGTTGGTTTAGTAAGGTAACAATGTCATGCGGCTTATAATAATCCAGTTAACGAAATACTACTAGACGCACCGAATTACGATGTATTGCCTGACTAGCAATACAGGGTCATACTATTGATATTATGTTCGTGTTTTGGTTTTCATAACCATATTCATATAACGGTTTTTATTTAATCTATACAACGTTGTAAAACGTATTGTATGATGTTTTTACGACATTGGCTCGTATAATGATTTTTAAGGCAAATGCCTATATTATGATTTTGATAAAGATTTGTATAAAATGATTTTGGCTATTCTATGACCTATTACAATGATTTGTACGAAATGATTTTTGGTAATAATTTTATACCAAAGTTATATTGATGGAATTTATTAAACTCTATGAATTCACTCGGCGTTATCGCTGACCTTTTCTTTTAACATGTTTTATCTCAGGTACTTGAAGGTAATTCTCGGGAAGACGACAAGAATTCATGGCCCGCACTTAAACAATATTTTCCATTCAAATACTTTGTAAAACTTTGTATGAAATATAATGACTTGGGACCTATGTAACTTTGATATTTATGAATGGAAATGCTTTTATTATTAAACGACGCGATTTTATGCGTTGTCTATGATGTGAGTAATGTGCTATCCCGTAACACCAACTGGTCTTCCGCTGTATTGAGTTGTATAAATTTAGGGGTGTTACACAAAACGGGTTTGTTGTCGATGATCCAAAACAACAAATTCTGTGGTGATGAAAAGGACAACCCGCACAACCATATCCGCCAATTCAATCGTCTTACCGCCACTTGCAAATTTAAGGATGTTGCTAATGATTCGATTAAGATGATGCTTTTTCCGTATTCCTTAGCGGGGCCCGCTAAAATTTGGTTAGAGAAAGAGCCACCCAATTCTATATTGACGTGGAGGGATCTCGTTTATAAGTTTGTGAACCAATTTTTCCCGCCCTCTAAGACTACGCATTTGAAAAACGAGATTTCAAAATTTTCACAAGAATTTAACGAAAGTTTTTCAACGGCTTGGAATAGGTTTAAGGAAATGTTACATGAGTGTCCTCATCACGGTTTTTCCGACTTGCATCAAATTGACACGTTTTACAATGGATTAAATGATCATGAAAGGGATTATCTTAACGCCGTCGCGGGTGGTAATTTTTTGTGTAAAACGGTTGAGGAAGCGTTGTTGATAATTGAGAATAGATCTAAGGTGTATAGTCCTCGTAACACATCAAGAGTTCGTAAGGATTCGTCTTCGGCTTCACCTTCTTTGTCCAATACCATCGATGCTTGCCAAATTAAGGCGAACTTCGAAAACAAAATCTTTGATAAGCTTAAAGGACTTTTATTTGAATTCAAAGTTGGATAATAAAGTGCTCCCGCTACGGATAAAGCGGTTGAGGTTTCATGTATGTATTGTGGTGGAGGTCATGATTTCTCCGAGTGCATTACCAACGGTGGTAACACTTCGAGTGCCTACGCGGCCACGGGAACTTACAACCAAGGCGGTCAAGTTACCCGCTCCAATCAATTGACTCCACCGGGTTTTGCTCCCAATCAAAATGCTAACAACAACAATCGAAACAATCAAGTTGGTTTCAAAAACAATTACAAAGGAAACTATGGGAATCAAGGGGCTAATAACAATCAAGTTTCAAACAAAAATCAAAACAATGATTTTCAAAACAACAACAAGGGTTTGCTAACTTTGAAAGATCTTCCAAATGAATTTGTTGAATACGCAAATGGAAACGATGCTGGGTTTGATAATATTCAAAGAGAGATCATTAGCCTAAGATCTGAGTTTAAGAACGACTTGAAAAAGGAGTTGAAAAAAGAGTTAGCAAGTGAGCTTAAAATCCATACAAACAAAATGGAAGGGAACATAACTAGGTTACAACAAAACCAACAAAAAATGGAACAAGGGCAACATGAAATAAAACAAGAGATGATTAAGGCCGAGAAGAGGCAATCTATGTTTGAGGATAAAATTTCATCTATGTTTGAGGCTATAGTGTGCAAACCGTCTTCAAGTAGTCTTCCTAGTAACACTATATCGAACCCTAAGGGAGAGATGAAAGTGATTACCACACGAAGTGGTAAGACACTTAAGGAACCGACTCCTCAACCAATTACTCCTACGGAGGATGCAATTGAGGAAGAACCCGATGTGGTGGTTGAAAAGGAGCATGTCCCAATCCCACGAATTACCGCTCATGCCACACCTACGGTTGACCCATTACCACATTTGGAACCTGAGATTCCAAAGGCTATGCCTATGCCTCAACCCACACCACCTTTGCCCTATCCATCGAGACTTAGAAAGGAGAAACATCAAGAGAGCGATAATTACCAATTTGAGCTTTTTATGAAAATGTTTCGTGATGTTCATTTTAATGTGAGTTTTGCCGACGCTTTGGTCATGATGCCTCGATTTGCCGCTAACTTTAAAAGTATGTTGAAAAACAAGGAGAAATTGTAACAATTGTCTATTTGTTCCTCGGTTTATCTTAACCGCATACTTTAAAAAGTCGGTGATCCCGGTAAATTCTTGATTCCTTGTGCAATCCAAGATATGGAAGAATGCTATGCCTTGGCCGATCTTGGTGCTAGTATTAACTTAATTCCACTTGCAATCTTCAAGTCGCTCAATCTTCCTAATCTTACTCCTTCACTAATGTCTATCGAGTTGGCCGATCATTCCACGATTCCCGCATGTGGATTGGCGGAAGACGTTTTTGTGAAAGTGGGAAAGTTCTATTATCCGGTAGACTTTATCGTTGTCGATATTCCCATGGATCCTCAAGTTCCTCTTATTTTAGGTCGTTCGTTTTTAGATACGTCTATGGCTTTAATTGATGTGCATGCTAGAAAGATCACCATACTTTTCAACGACGAGGAACTTGTTATAAACGCAACTCAAAATTCTTCAATTTCTCATGTTTATTCCGTTGCTACCATAAACCTCGTTGATATAATTGACGTTGTTTGCGAGGAATTTTCACAAGAAGTTCTAGGTTTTGGTGATGATGAAAATAGTGGCAATCCCACTATGCTTAATCCTATTCTTGATAACTCAACACCAACCTTCACTCCATTTGAGGGTGGTGGTTTTACGTTGGAAGAATTTGATGTTCCACGTACTTGTGACAAAGACCTCGACAATGATGAGGACTTCTCGATTATCAAGGATTTTCTTAACGATTTCCTATTTCCTCCACCCGAGGAGGTTATGAGTATCGAGCCCAAATCTTCAATTGAGGAATCACCTATCCTCGAGTTGAAAGGTTTACCTCCTCACCTTGAATATGTATTTTTGGAGGAGGACGACAAGTTGCAGGTTATTATTGCGAAAGATTTTTCGAATGCTGAAAAAACCGCACTAGTCGATGTTCTAAAGGATCACAAAAGGGAAATTGCGTAGAAGTTATCCGACATTAAGGGGATCGATCCCAAATTTTGTACCCACAAAATCTTAATGGAAGAAGATTACAAACCCGCGATCCAATGTCAAAGGAGGGTGAACCCCAAAATTCACGACGTCATCAAAAAGGAAGTCCTAAAACTCCTTGACGCGGGAATTATTTACCCTATTTCCGATAGCCCTTGGGTGAGTCCTATTCATTGTGTCCCTAAAAAGGGAGGAATGACCGTTGTGCCAGACGATGCCAACAAGTTAATTCTAACTAGACTCGTGACCGGATGGAGAGTGTGCATCGACTATCGTAAGTTGAATGACGCTACTCGAAAAGACCATTGTCCCTTGCCCTTCATGGACCAAATGTTGGAGCGTCTTGCGGTAAACGATTTCTATTGCTTTTTAGATGGTTTTTCCGGTTACTTCCAAATCCCCATCGATCCTCGTGATCAATTAAAAACTACGTTTACGTGTCCATATGGAACGTTTGCCTATCGTAGAATGCCATTCGGACTTTGCAATGCACCGGGAACCTTTCAAAGGTGCGTGATGGCTATTTTTCATGATATGATCGAGAAGACGATGGAAGTCTTCATGGATGACTTTTCCGTGTTTGGTAGTTCGTTCACTTCGTATTTGTCGAATCTTAAGATAATGTTGAAGCGTTGTGAGGAAACCAACCTTGTGCTCAATTGGGAAAAATGTCATTTTATGGTTAAAAGTGGAATCGTCTTAGAGCACAAGGTTTCGAAAGCGGGGATTGAGGTAGATCAAGCTAAGGTAGACGTCATCGCCAAATTACCTCATCCCAAAAACGTTAAGGGAGTTAGGAGTTTCCTAGGCCACGCGGGCTTTTATCTTCGATTCATCAAGGATTTTTCAAAGATTTCTCGACCTATTACACATCTCCTCAAAAAAGATGCACCTTTTGTCTTTAACGAAGATTGTGTACGAGCCTTTGAAATTCTTAAGAGGAAACTTACCGAAGCTCCCATTCTTGTTTCTCCCAATTGGAACCTCCCCTTTGAGCTCATGTGTGATGCTAGTGACTACGCTATTGGGGCTGTATTGGGGCAACGTCATGAAAAACACTTCTTGCCTATTCACTATGCTAGCAAGACGATGACCGAGGCTCAACTAAAATACACTACAACGGAGAAGGTATTCCTTGCCGTGGTGTATGCATTTGAGAAATTCCGACCTTATCTCGTCTTGACTAAATGCATAGTGTATACGGATCATTGGGCTATCAAGTATCTTATGGCTAAACAAGATGCAAAGCCGAGATTACGTCGTTGGATTCTACTCCTACAAGAATTTGATCACAAGATCCTTGACAAAAAAGGAGCCGAGAATCTAGCGGCCGATCATCTTTCTCGTTTGGAAGATCCTCACCAAAGTGTTTACGAGCCAAAGGAAATCACCGAAACATTTCCACTCGAGACACTTGGTGTAGTGAATTCTAAGCTTGATTCATCTACCCCATGGTTTGTGGACATCGCAAATTACCATGCAGGGAACTTCATCATCAAGGGTATGACGACTCAAGAAAAACGAAAATTCTTTCGTAACGTCAAGTTCTATTTTTGGAACGACCCTTACTTGTTTCGAACTTGTGCGGATCAAATTATTCGACGTTGTGTCTTTGGTACCGAAGCTTCTAACATCCTTAGAGCTTGTCACGAGGGACCCACGGGTGGTCACCACGGTGCTAATCTCACGGCTAATAAGGTTTTTGATGCCGGTTTCTTTTGGCCTACTATTTACCGAGATGCACATGCACTTGTGAAGTCATGCGACTCATGCCAACGACAAGGAAAAGCCTCACAAAACGATGAAATGCCACAAAATATCATCCAAGTATGTGAGATCTTTGACATTTGGGGCATTGACTTTATGGGGCCGTTCCCATCATCTCGTGGTAATAAGTACATCCTTGTCGCCGTTGACTACCTATCTAAGTGGGTGGAAGCTAAGGCTTTCCCCACCAAATATGCTCGTGTGGTAGTCAAGTTTTTGAAAAGCTTGTTTTCTCGGTTTGGAACCCCTAGTGCGATCATAAGCGATCGTGGAACCCATTTTTGTAACGACCAATTCGAAAGGGTCCTAAGGAAATATGGGGTTACACATCGGCTTTCTACGGCTTATCACCCACAAACGAGTGGTCAATTCGAGGTTTCAAACCGAGCGTTGAAAAGGATCTTGGAGAGATCTATTGGGGATAACCGACAATCTTGGTCGGATAAGTTGGACGATGCTTTATGGGCCTTTAGGACCGCTCATAAGACGCCCATCGGGTGCACTCCTTATAAGCTTGTGTATGGGAAGAATTGTCACTTGCCAATTGAACTTGAACACAAAGCTTATTGGGCCCTTAAGCATTGTAATGATGATATGGAGACCGCGGGAAAACACCAGAAAATGAAATTAAATGAATTGGATGAATTGAGAGACATTGCTTATGAAAGTTCATTGATTTATAAATAAAAGACTAAAAAGTTTCATGATTCAAAAATTAAAAACCGGGGTTTTAACATTGGAGATCAAGTGTTGCTTTTTAACTCTCGTTTGAAAATATTTTTCGGTAAGTTGAAATCCCGTTGGTCCGGTCCATTCACCGTGACTCAAGTTTTTCCTTATGGGACCATTGACCTAGCTCAAAATGATGGCCCCAATTTCAAGGTGAATGGACATAGGTTGAAGCACTACTTTGGCGGGGAAGTTCCATCCTTGAACTACTTCGACCAAATCACCTTCCCCAATGAAAATTAGTATTGAGGGGATCGAGTCGAGCTCATGACTCAGTAATCAAAAACGAGGTGCCTCGTGGGGGACTCCCATGCTTATCCTATGTACATATTATCGCTTTCTAATGTAGTAACGTGACGGGATTTGTGCCCTTCCAACCTTTGTTCCGTTGTTGTTTGTGAATTGTGGATTTTATATGATCATTATCTTCACGATTGGAGCCTCTCATGTCCGTTTTATGGGAGCACTCGATCGTTTGCTTGGAAGAATTTCTCAATATCCATGATATATCCTTTGATGTTCTAACCTTAGGTTTTTAGCACACTTCATAAACGGCTTTAAATTTAACTGTTACACCCTTTCCATGCTAGATTAAGCATTCGATTACGTCTCTAGTATGGGGGTTTTCCAACCCTTAGACTCGAAACATTGAGGACAATGTTTAACTTTAGTATGGGGGGTGAATAGATACTTGCCTTGCCAAACTGTTAGAAGTACGTTTTCAACGTACATTAGAAGTATCGGTCACTCCACAATATTATTAATGTTGTATAGCTCGTAGTTAATGTTTGCTTATTTAGTTAAGTAAGAAACCGGCCAATAGGCTTGTCATGGGTCGGCCCAAGCCCATTAGTGGCTTGGATATAAATACCCCTTTCCACCATGGAAAGGGGTTGGTTGTTGATTGTTTCACATTTTCACTTAATAAGAAAACACATATTCTCTCTCACTTTCTCTCTCTAACTTTCTCTCTCTAGAAACCTTCAACCCACCTTATTGATTCATAAGATTATCTATATTCTTCAATTGGTGTCAAGAGCCATGGGGTGATTTAAGGTAAGGATTAGTGTTGTTTTTTAGTTTTTGAATGTATTAGTGATTTTTAGGAAAATCAACCTTGAATCTTGTAATTTTTGGTGTTTTTGTTGTTGGGATTAGTAGATAAGTCTTGGGTTTAGCTTATTTTGGTAGAAATCACAAAACTTTTTGTGGTTTTTGATCAAAAATCGGGTTTAGCATCGTTCAAAAGTTGGTGTTCTTGGTCTCGAAGTGCTTTTCCAGGTTTATTCTGAATAACAGATTATTCCGGATAGCAAGATATTCCGAATAACAGATTATTCCGTATAGCAAAAGATTCCTGATAGCAAGATTATTTCGAATAGGAGGTTATTCCGAATAGGAGGTTATTTCGAATAGGAGGTTATTCCGAATAGGAGGTTATTCCGAATAGGAGGTTATTCCGAATAGGAGGTTATTCTGAATAGGAGGTTATTCCGAATAGGAGGTTATTCTGAATAGGAGGTTATTCCGAATAGGAGGTTATTCCGAATAGGAGGTTATTCCGAATAGGAGGTTATTCCGAATAGGATGTTATTCCGAATAGGAAGTTATTCCGAATAGGAGGTTATTCCGAATAGGAGGTTATTCCGAATAGGAGGATTATTCCGAATAGGAGGATTATTCCGGATAAGCAAGATTATTCTGGATAAGCAAGTTATTCTGAATCAAGGTAGATATTCCAACCAAGGTCTTTTTCACATTAAGGTATTTATTCCGAATCAACTTAATTATTCCAGATCAAGGGGTATTTTACGAGTTTTTTTGACGATTTTTAGTGGATTTAATCTTGGTTTCTTACACACTCTTTACTTCAACAACACAACACAATTCACAACCTTACTTCACTACTCGATCAACCGATAATCTTTGATTCTTTAAAGTGATCAAAATGAATCCGAATTCATTAATGCCTCAAATGACATCACTTACGGATATTTTCGTCATTACGGGAACGGATAATCGCCCTCCAATGCTTATTAAATAAGTCTTTGAAGCATGGCAAGGCCGTATGATGTCATACATTAAGGGAAAACCTACATATGGGAGGCTTATGGTCAAGTAAATTCTAAATGGTCCACTTGATTATGGTACCATCGTTGTTACCAATGTGACTCGACCACGGGAGTTTGAAGAACTTACACCAGCTCAACAACTTATTGCCGATGCAGACGAAAAGGCTCTTCAAACCATTCTCCAAGCTCTTCCACATGACATCTATCGAATGGTAAGTCAATATACGGTTGCAAAGGATTTATGGGAACATCTAAAGGTTTTTCTACAAGGTACGTCTCTTACTAAACAGGAACGGGAATGTCAGTTGTACGATCTGTTTGATAGATTCACGTACAGTCCAGGGGAAACGCTTCACGACTACTACTTCAGATTCACTACTCTCATGAATGATTTGAATATATACAATCTCGTGATTGCTCCATTCCAGGTTAACACCAAGTTTTTGAATACTTTACCTCAAGCTGAATGGGGTGAGTATATTACTGATGTTAAGTTAACTAGGGATTTGCATAAGTGCAATTTGGATCAACTCTATGCTTTTCTCCAGCAGCATGAGAAGCACGTGATCATGCACCGTTCGCCTCGAGGTATGTACCCTGATTCTTTAGCTTTGATGGCAAATCAACCAAGCTTGTCATACAACAACACTCCTTATATCATGGGACACCAAGCCTATCATCCATCACCGTACATGACTCCAAGCTTCCCCCAATATTCAATTCTACCGGAACCACCCACCTCACATCAGCAACAATATCGGTTTAATGCACCTTCTTCTCAGGGAGAACCACAAGCATCACAATATGCCTCACAACCTCACCCATATTCAACAGCAAGCATTACACCTTATGCTCAGTCATCATACTCTTCTTATCAAGAAAATGCAGCATATCCATCAAGCTATTCTGACCACATGAGTATTCCTTCTAGTGCTTATGCCGCTCAACAAGACCAAGCAATGTATTGTGATAATGATGAAGTTCCCATTCCTGAATTCAAACAAGGAACTGACCCAGTTGAAGTGTTAGCCACTATGTCTGCTTATCTCACAAGGACATTGAGCAAACGAGGATTTAGAGGACCAGCTCCTACTAACAATCAGCTGAGGAATTCATCCAATTCTCGATAACAAGCTACTATTTAGAATGACAGGGTAATGGTTCAACCTATTCAACCTTATCAGGGGAGACCCACTACATCAACCACCAATGCACGCATGGTCAATCCTGCTCCAATGGTCAACACTCCTCCACGGGCTAATTCCACATGCAAGTTGAGAATGATTACATGCTACAACTGTAAGGAAGAAGGTCACATGTCCAGGGATTGCACAAAACCCAAGAGGAGAAGGGATGGTCAATGGTTTACAGAGAAGATTTATTTGGTGAACGCTCAGGCACAAGGACAGGAACTTGATGAAGAGGAGCTTGCATTTCTTGCTGATCCAGGGATTGCGGAACAAGAAGTTGTCACTACACAAAATGCACCATACCAAGCAGATGATCTGGATGCTTACGATTCAGACTGTGATGATTTTCAATCTGCTCAGGCAGCTCTTATGGCAACTATCTCTAGCTTTGGGTCAGATAAAATATCTGAGGTACTTACTAATACCACTGATACTAGTATTCAACCACATCAAGTTGGGCAAGAGGGTGCTGATCCGAATGAGTCTTCGGTGGTGAGTCTTTCAAATGAGGAGACAATCAATGATAGTAATATCATTGTGAGTCCCCAGACTTTGAGTGAATCACAACCGGGAGCCATTTCGCATACGCATATTCCTGCTCAACAAGATTTGGTCATGGTTCCTGCAAAATTACTTAGCCAAATGAATACTGCACTACTAGAAACCCTAGCTAAGAATAAGAATTTATCTGCTGAGCTTGCCTTGTGCAACAAAAAAGTTCAAACTTTAGAATTAGTTCCTTCATCCGTTGTTCTAACAAATCCCGAATATGATCATTTTCGAAACAAACCAATGGGTCATTTGCAAGAAATTGAAACCTTAAGAGCAGATCTTTCCAACGAACTTAAAGAAAAAGAGTTAGTGGTCACTAATTTTCACAAACTTCAAACGGATTTTGAATTACTCGACTCTAAAAAGAATGAAATGGAAATTAATGCGGCTAATAAGATTAGAAGTTTAGATTATTTGCTTTTAAGACAATACGCTGCCTCTCAACTAGTGCACTTATTTGACGCATCGTTTAGAGAATTTAACTTATCGCGTCAAAAAGATCTTCCCCCTAACCCACGGTATGCAAAACAAGCTTTTATCCATAGTCCAAGACTTTATAATGCAACCCAATTAGGATTGGTCTTAGATCCGATTGTTATTTTCGAGGATCGCACAAATAAGGATCTAGTTGATGAGAATCGGTCATACAGCTTTGCAAAATATCCCCAGTGTGATTATTTTAAAATGAATCAGGAGCTTGCAAAAACGGACTTTAGAATTCGCTTCCATATGGATAAAGATCTCATCACAGCACCAACCTACATGTTAAATGAAGAAAACCCTAGTACACTTCCTACACTTGTCAAAATGGAAGGACCTAAGGAAATTCCAAAGGATCTTCCACCTGTTAGCACTGTATGGATAAACTTGCAAGAGATTAATCAATACTTTGCTAGTTTTGACAAGGTCATCCGGGAATGTACGACTTCAAATGGCCTAAACGCCGGAGAATGGGCTTTCGAACACATGAACGAGGTGTTTAAGAATGAGATCAATCCGTTTGTCGAAAGTCTAAAAGGAAGTTTTGCATCTCTTTCGGAAAATCTCGAGTTTGAAATTAAAGAAGTTCAAAAAGTGTTTTATGAAATGGACACCGCTTACGAACTACAATTAATTGAAAAGGAAAAGATTTTATCCGAATATGACCGATTCTTGTCCCAAGTAATTTCGTTTGATGTGCTTACTACTGTGAATGTTAATTATTCGAATGATCTTACATCCGCTATGATTAAATGTGATGCTGTGAATATATGTGATGATGTGTGTGATCTCTCTGTAAATGTTGTTGATACTGTAAATAAGGTAGATAATCATTCTTGTCACGAGTCTAACGTTGAATTTTTAAAGCTTCAAGATTCTTACAATTTACTTACAAAACACTTTAATCAACTTGAACAACATTGTATATCTTTAGAATTAAAACAGCAAACTCAAAATGAGGATCTTTTGATAACAAATGGTTGTGAAAACAGTGTTGAGACGAGTGACAAGATGATTGAGATAGTTAAGGCATTAGAGGAAGAGATTATGAGATTAAAGAGAGATGTGTCATCGAACGAAACACTAATATTGGAACTAGAGGCTGCAGAGTCTAAAAACCAGTGCTTCGAAACTAGACTTTCGTCTATTCTAGGGGAGATGGATCGTGCAAGACAGG
Source organism: Glebionis coronaria (assembly GCA_025667525.1). Classification (NCBI taxonomy): domain Eukaryota; kingdom Viridiplantae; phylum Streptophyta; class Magnoliopsida; order Asterales; family Asteraceae; genus Glebionis; species Glebionis coronaria. The sequence continues at coordinate 511,629,570 of CM046879.1, read as the reverse complement.
GAATGTCCAATCTTTATGGTTCACTAGAAGAACGCTTCGCTTTTAATGCGGCACAGCAACAATCTTATGTTGAACAATTGAACCAAAAATGTGAGAAAATCTCTGACTTAAATATCCAGCTCATTGACAAAAACATGGTTTTGGCCGAGTTAAAGGAGACACTTCTTCTCACCCGACAAGAAGTTGTTAATAACTTAGCTACCAACTCTGCACCGTCCTCTAGTGCTCCATCAACCAATTCAGTAGTGATCTATAAGAACCCGCGCCATAAGCAAAATCCGGATACTTACGATGTTTATATGATGAATGCAATTAAGCACGTGGACCTTGTTAGGGATATTTTAGATTATTTGTATGCGTTAGATCCCTCAAGCAGTTATTATTATTCAGCTCATGCATATATTCAGCGAGTTTAATATTGCTTAGCATATTTGCAATATATAGGTAGACCGGGTTCTATACTACTCACTAATCGACCCATTGCTGTAACTCCATTCAATAAGACCCCAGGAGCAAAACCGTTATTGGCACCATCAACTAAGGCACCTATAAAATCTGTTGCTAATGTTCCCACTTTGCCTTCTACAGGATTTAAAGAGTCTACTAAGGCTAAAGGATCGCCACTCAAGAAAGATAAGATCAAGCCCTCTACTAGTAGTACCATCAAGAAGAAAGTAGAAGCTCACCCTAGGAATGTTATGTCAGATCTAAATAAAAAAAATCATGTTGCTAAGACTAAAAGCTCTGCGCCTGTGCAGAAGCCTAAACCATTTGTGAATTCTAATTTGAAATGTTGGAATTGTAATGAATGCATGTTTTCCCAACATCATGATTTGTGTCTTATTGATCATGTGAATGAAATGAATGCCATTAGGAATGATCTTGAATGGAAGCCAACTGGGAGAACTCGTACCCAAGTTGGATGGCAATGGCGTCCCACTGGTAGGACCTTTACATTAGATGGGAAAATGTGCCCTTTAACTAGGAATGCATCCATTGAGGTTAGGTCTCAGCGTTCTTTAGTTAGGCACACTAGCACTAAAGTATGGAAACCGCGCCCTTTAATTAGGTCAGCCCCCACTATAGTGCCTATCAGTGAAGAAATACCTCAGGATTTAAGCCAACTTGAATCTACACCACCAACTAGGAAGAAGGCTAGGAAATCTAAGAAACCTAAAGTTAGCAAATCTAAGATCATTAAATCTGTACCTGCTAATAACAAGGAACATTCAGATTCCAAAACCTATACATTGTCCTCGTCTGGTGATATTTTCAGGTGGTCCAAATCATCCTCTGGTATTTGGACTCCGGTTGCTCAAAGCATATGACCGGAGATCGCTCGATGCTCCGAAATTTCGTCAGCAAGTTTCTTGGAACGGTTAAATTCGGTCATGATCATATTGCAAAGATAATGGGGTATGGTGAATATCAGATTGGAAATGTTACAATTTCAAGGGTATACTATGTAGAAGGTCTTGGTCATAATTTATTTTTAGTAGGACAGTTTTGTGATTCCAACCTAGATGTTGCTTTTCGACAACATACTTGTTTCATCCGCAACTTGGAAGGAAAAGACTTGTTGAAGGGGTCTCGTGGTGCAAATCTTTATACTTTGTCCCTACAAGACATGATGGCCGCCTCTCAAGTATGTCTTCTCTCCAAAGCATATAAGACCAAGTCATGGTTATGGCATCGCAGATTATCTCATCTCAACTTTGATGTTATTAATCATTTGGCTAAAAACGAATTAGTTCGTGGTCTTACAAAGCTCAAATTTCACAAGGACCATTTATGTTCCGCGTGTTCAAGGGGGAAAAGCACCAAGAAATCATACAAGTCCAAAGCTGAAGACACCAATCAAGAAAAACTTCATCTTTTGCATATGGATCTTTGTGGGCCAATGCTAACCGAAAGTGTGAGCGGTAAGAAATTCATCCTTGTTATTGTGGATGATTTCTCCAGGTTTACATGGGTTAGATTTCTACGTACAAAGGATGAAGCACCGAAGGCTATCATCACTTTTCTAAAATTCATTCAGGTACGTTTAAATACTACTGTCCGCCATATTCGTACAGATAATGGAACAGAGTTCGTCAACCAGACTCTTCGTGATTACTATGAAGAAGTTGGTATCTCACATGAAACATCCGCTGCACGTACTCCACAACAAAACGGTGTCGTTGAAAGACGGAATCGTACGCTTATGGAAGCTGCTAGGACTATGCTGATTTATGCGAACGCTCCATTATTCTTGTGGGCAGAAGCTGTATCTACTGCATGTTTCACCCAAAACCGCTCTATCATTCGGAAACGCCATGTAAAAACACCTTACGAGCTTCTACATGATCGTAAACCCGATGTTTCATTCTTTCATGTGTTTGGTGCTCTTTGTTATCCAAACATTAATAGTGAGAACTTGGGCAAACTTCAACCGAAAGCCGATATAGGTATTTTCATTGGTTACTCACCCTCCAAGAAAGCATACCGAATTTACAACCGTCGTCTTGGTAAGATAGTAGAAACTAGGGACGCAGATTTTGATGAGCTGACAGCGATGGCTTCTGAGCAACGCAGCTCTGAACCCGCGCTTCACGAGATGGGAACCGGTGCTATTAGTTCTGGATTAGTTCCCAATAATCCTACTTCTACATCATTTATACCACCTACTAGGCCCGAGTGGGATAAACTATTTCAACCGTTGTTTGATGAATTCTTTGATCCCCCAAGTGATGAAGTTCCAGCACCTGTAGTGATAGCTCCAATCCCTGAAGTTGTTGCTCAAGCTAATGAAGCTTTATCAAATGCATCTTCAATTAACATTGAATCGGATGCACCCCTACCAAGTAATTCTCAAACTACACCTGAATCGTCACCCTTACTTGTGCCTAATGATGTTGAAGAGGATTCTATTGATCACGATTTGGAATATGCTCACCTACAAGAGCTTCCATTCTTTGGTATACCGATACCTGAAAATCCTTCAGCCGCGTCAACTTCAGAAGAAGTTCCTACAATCGTTCACTCCAGACCACCTTGGATTGAAATTCACAGCACCAAATGGACAAAAGATCACCCAATTAGGAATGTTATTGGAAGTCTCGATCGACCAGTCTCGACACGCCATCAATTACAAGAGAGTGCACTCTATTGCTATTTTGATGCATTTCTCTCCGAAGTTGAACCTAAAAACTGGCAACATGCTATGACTCAATCATCTTGGATTGAAGCCATGCAAGAGGAACTAAACGAATTCCAATGACTTTAAGTATGGGAATTAGTTCCTCTCCCTGACAAGGTTAACATCCTTACTTTGTTATGGGTTTATAAGGTTAAACTCGATGAGATGGGTGGAGTTTTGAAATATAAGGCTAGATTGGTTGCAAGAGGATACAAACAAGCCTTGGGTATCGACTTTGAAGAATCTTTTGCTCCGGTTGCACGATTGGAGGCTATTAGACTATTCCTTGCGTATGCTGCTCATATGAACATGATCGTCTATCAAATAGATGTGAAGACGGCATTTTTGAATGGTGAACTAAGGGAAGAAGTCTATGTTAGTCAGCCGGATGGGTTCGTTAGTACGGAGTTTCCTAATCATGTGTACAAGCTTAAGAAGGCTCTCTATGGGTTGAAACAAGATCCACACGCGTGGTATGATCTCCTTTCAACATACCTCATTTTGGAAGGCTTCTCCAAAGGCAAAGTGGACCCCACTCTATTCACTCTCAAGGAGGACAACAACATGATACTGGTACAAATTTATGTTGATGATATAATATTTGCTGCCTCTAACATAGAATTGTCAAACCGCTTTGAGAAGATAATGTCCACACGCTTTCAGATGTCAATGATGGGAAAATTTTCATTTTTCTTAGGATTACAAATTTCTCAGAATCCCAGAGGCATCTTTATTAATCAATCCAAATATGCTCTAGAATCTTTAAAGAAATATAAATTTGAAAATTGTGACCCCGTGGACACTCCAATGGTGGAGAAATCCAAGTTAGATGAAGATAGGAATGAGATTATTGTCGATCTGAAACTCTACCGTGGAATGATCGGCACCCTTCTCTATCTGACTGCTAGCAGGCTTGATTTGCAATTTGTTGTATGCATGTGTGCCCGGTATCAGGCTCAGCCTACCGAAAAGCACCTACATGCTGTTAAAAGGATCTTTCGGTATCTCAAAGGAACACTTCATCGTGGTCTATGGTATCCGAAAGATTCCTCTATTGCTTTAATATCATACGCAGATGCCGATCATGCTGGGTGTCAAGACACGAGGCGTAGCAGTTCTGGGTCTGTGCAACTCCTTGGAGACAGATTGATTAGTTGGTCTTCAAAAAGGCAGAAAAGCGCTGCAATTTCTAGCACGGAGGCTGAATACATTGCCATGTCCGGTTGTTGTGCTCAAGTCCTTTGGATGAGATCACAACTAACTGACTACGGTTTGGGATTTAACAAAATCCCGATGTATTGTGACAACAAGAGCGCATCGCCCTTTGCTGCAACTACGTTCAACACTCCTGGGCAAAGCACATCGACATTCGCTACCATTTCATTAAAGAGCAAGTGGAAAACGGAGTGATCGAGCTGTATTTTGTCACCACTGAGTATCAGCTGGCAGATATGTTCACCAAAGCCTTAGATCGAGGACGAATCGAGTTTTTGATCGACAAGCTTGGCATGAAATCATTCTCTCCAGCGACTCTCAAAGAATTGGCAGAAGAATCAGCTGAATAGTGGTGGTAAACTATTCATGCATATCCTTTGTTCGTGATCATGTATATTATCGTATAAATATATACCACAAAAAGAAAAATACAAAAATATAAAACCAAGAAAAACCATAAAAAATATAAAACCATAAAAAATATAAAACCAAGAAAAACCATAAAAAATATAAAATCAAGAAAATCCAAAAATATTTTTCGTTTTTTAAATCGGGCATGTCTTTTAGTACGGTAATATTTACGGCCTTAGAAATGTCGATCAATATTGATACGGCGCCATAAATAGAGTCCGTATAAAAGTTGTACATTTTTAAAACATGTCCATTATGGCTTGTAGTTATTTCTGACTGCAACCCGTTTTTCGCATTAAAGTCACGTATTTCTTTGGAAAACGTTGGCTCACAACGGGAATTAATTTTCTCGGGCATGATTTACAAGCCAAATCATGCAAAGGGATCAAGTTTACTTTACAACTTGGTCTAACACGAGTTGGTGTACGTCTCAGTGCATTAATTTGTCAAAATAAGAGAAATCTTATTGCCACCACGAATCAATCTTTTCAAGACATTAATTGGAAAATGTTTTCATCAACATGTGCCTCGTTAAACAATGACTACGGCTCTTTAAATAGAAAACGGGTCATCGTTTAAGGGGGAGAAAATGTTAAATCGTCTTTGTCATCAAAATGGCTTTCAAAAGTGTTTGAGGAAAATTAATTGGCTAAATGGTTAATGATTGGACTTGCTTTAGAATACGACTTGTGCTTGGTCAATGAGATAGGACTTGCTTTAGGTCTCGGTTATTTGCTAATAGGATGAGATGCTTAAGTTGTGTGAGGGTTAGAACAGTTAATACAATGAGATAGGACTAACGAGTGTTAATTAAGTTAACGGTTGTTAACCTAAGAGTATTTAACTTAAAGAGAAAACAAAAAGAAAAGATACGGAACTTTAAGTGTCAAAGAATGAAAACTGCAGGGGTTAAAAGTGAAAAGGGGTAAAACTTGAAAAGTTTGACCTAAGTCAAACCTCCCCCCCCCCCCCTCGTCTTCTCCTTCTTTCTATTCTTTCTTTTCTGTTTTTTCTTCTCTCCGCCATTAACACACAAACACATTCACACAAGCTCTCACAACCGTCGACTAATCCGTCTCATTCATCTCACAAGGTACAAACATCATTTAACTCTTCTAATTCGATGCTTAATCCGCTTAATTAACTCGATTCTATTAAAGTAATCCAATTAGGGTTTTTGCTTAATTTAGGGTTAATTGATTTGGGGTTTAGCTGGGTTTCACGCGGAATAGGACTAGAATGAGTTTGGTGGTCTTTAGAATGCTTAAAACAATCATCTAAGCTTAGATTAACCGATCATAAGGTGCGTCTAGATTATTCCGGATAAACGGATTTTTTCTACGTTTATTCCGAATGAGCATGTGTTTGGGAAAAATATTCCGTATAAACCTTTATTCCGGATAGACTTTATTCCGGATAGACTTTATTCCGTATAGACTTTATTCCGTATAGACTTTATTCCGTATAGACTTTATTCCGGATAGACTTTATTCCGGATAGACTTTATTCCGGATAGACTTTATTCCGGATAGAGGTTTATTCCGGATAGAGGTTTATTCCGGATAGAGGTTTATTCCGGATAGAGGTTTATTCCGGATAGAGGTTTATTCCGGATAGAGGTTTATTCCGGGTAGAGGTTTATTCCGGATAGAGGTTTATTCCGGATAGAGGTTTATTCCGGATAGAGGTTTATTCCGGATAGAGGTTTATTCCGAATTAAATGTTTATTCCGAATGAAGGATGTTTGAGTGTTTTACAAGCTTAAGGGATTATGTCATATGTATAATGCTTAGGTATAAATTCATAATGATATTCATATCTGTATGTATCAACTTTTGTGTTTTATCTTAAGCAGAAACAATGACTAACCCAACCGTGCAACAAATACAAGACTCTAGAGCAGCAGCCATTGCCGAGGCCAAAACCCTCAAGTTCATTCCAAACAACTACCGGTTGAAGGAGGTCTCTCATTCCACTCACAATGGATTCAAGGTAGGTTCAGCCATTCTTGACAATTCTCACTTCAAGAATGCGCTAAGGGATAGTGCTTCGGTGCCCTTCGACTACATGTACGAATTCTGGGCAACCAAAGAGAAAACGTCAAACAAGATCACATTCTTCCTAGACAACAAGCAACAGACTCTCACCGTGTCAGACTTCCGCAAGATCTTTGGTTTTCGGGAGTCACCCAAAGGATTAACATTCTTAGCAAACCCGACCAAGAACGAGCTCATGGAGATGTTCTCTGCCATTGGATGTGCGGACATACGAATAGTGTCCGATTTTACCACAACCAAAGTGGGTCAACCTTGGAGAGAAATTTTTGGTATTCTCAGTTGATGTCTCACACCCAAGACGACTGGGTTCCACCAATCGTCAAGATGTTCTATGGTATGTTCAAAGGTATGGGTATTGATTATGCATCATTGTTGTGGGAAGAGTTTATTTTTCAACTCTTCACAAACACGAAGACTAAGGCTAAAGCTTACCAGTACCCTAGGTTCATAAAGCTAATCATACATTATTTTATGGAAAACGATGTGTCTATTGATAAGCGTGCAGGTAGCCGTCACCACACAATGGATGTTGATGATCTGGTAGACTTAAGGCAAGAAACTCACTCCAATGTTGTTATCCCTGGTCCTATTCCCAGTCATCTCCTGACAGATAAGATTATCGCTTATGCTGATTACAAGAACATGCTACAAGAAATCGAGAATCAACGAGCAAGCATTCAAGCAGGAGAAGACTCGTCTACCACGGTTAAGAGTAAAGGTAAACGCAAGCAAACAGCTTTACCTGAACCCAAAACCAAGAAGAAAAAGACTGTGGCTAAGAAGGGTAAGAGCACGGCTGACGAGCTTGTTCTTCACGATGAAGAAGATATTGATGACGATCCTACTCTCGAGCTAACTCAAAAGACTGAGAAAAAGTTAATGAAGATGGCTATTGAAAAGAGTGGGAGAGACACGGGCGGTAGTGTTTCGGGTGCACAGATGGATGTTGAAGAAGAATACGAGGAGCCAGATGATATTAATGAGTTTGGATCACCCGAACGTTACTCAGCATTGAAGGAGACATCCATTGCTGATACAGCAAGTGTTGAGAAGGATTCCGGTGCTACAACAATCATTGTGACTACACAGCCTCTCGTAACTCAACCTCCACCAATCCAGCCCTTACCAACACGACCGGTGTCAACACCACTACCTTTCCTTCCACCTCCAACAACTTCCATCCTCAGTACTGTAATCACAACCGAGCCTCTTCAACCTTCCCATAGTAGCTCTGGACCATCTTCAATGGCTGCATTCGTAATGGCAGAAATGTTGGATAAACACACGGACAGTCAAAGAAAAGAGATGGATAAACTTCGAGAAGAGCTATTTTGACGAATGCAAAGTGAAGAGGCATCCAAGAAAGCCCAAGAAGAGATGATAGCTAAGTTCACTGCAGAGATGGAATTGACACGTAAAGCTCACGCAGAAGAACTTGCTCAGGTCAAACAGGCTGAAGCTGAAAAGAGTGAAGCACGACTTACGAGACTTCGAGTTATAAAGGATAAATATAAGGAGCAGAAAGAGTTACTTGAAGCTTCTATTTTAGAGAGATGAATGAATCTGTTGAGGCCCTTATGCCAAAGCTGCGTGATGAGATGAGGAAACTTGCGGCTGATAACTTGATGATCAAGTCGTCCAACCCTTCCGAATCCGCCTACAAAATTGCATATGACTTAACGGATTTTGAATTAAAGAATATCCTCAAAGCTCGCATGAAGGAAGTTGGATCTTTTGACAAGTCTAAAGTTCAGCGGACACTCTATAAAGCATTCAATGAAGCTATCTTGGAGGATGATCGGTTGTTTAAGATGTTTGGAAGTGTGGTACCTTACTACATTTTGGCTGAGGAGGAAAAGGAAGATAGTGAACAAGAGGAGGATGATGGTGAAGAAGAAGAAGATGATGATGATGATGGTGATGACAAAGGTGATGATGATGGTGATGATGATGATGATGGTGATGGTGATGGTGATGATCAAAATAAGGAGAGTGATAAGGGTAGCAACAGGGATGATGATGAGGATGATGGTGGTAAACATGATCAGCCTGAAACGGGGGACAAGGTTGCCAGCACAAAGAAACCATCCAAGTCTGGTACCAAGTCTCAAAAAGATGTTGCGCGAAAGGAAAAGTCCACCTCTACGGAGTCAGGATGAACCAAGTGGCGCCATGATGTGAATGCTGCCACTGCGTCATCGATTCCCGGTACATCTGTTTCTGTTTCTATACCTGTTACCACTAATCCTGTTAGTTCTTTTGTTGCTCCTGTGATTGCAGAATCAGTAACTGAACCTGCATCTGCACAACACTCGCCTGTTCATGACACCGCTGAAATGCCTGAATCAAAACCAGCAAGTGTTCATGTTTCTACTCCTCTGCAAATAGAACCACAATCTACTGTTCCCGAGTCAAGCACACGGGACTGGGCGGATACATTGGAGATTGATGAAACTGCACCGCCACAAGCTTGGATCACGGCAGCTGCTAAATATGATCCAATCACAGACGCTGATAGAGATGTCCTATATCTCCGTATCTGTAGTCCGATAGACTTGTGTGCATTTTTGGCTCATGAGTTCAAATCTTCGGTCACTCCGTCTTTGGTAAAGAGAGCGCTAAAGGACAAGAGAATTCGCGCCAAAACTAGGTTAAGCCGCATGGAGTACGAGTATTATGCTGACGAGGTCCAGAAAGCTCTTAATACCGTTCAAAGGCCAGGCCTTCATGAGTCAGAAAGAGCTCCACCTCCACTTGATCCTTCTCAAGATAATCAAATTGCTCTTGACTTCTTTGTCACCTATGATCTTGATTATCTCCTCAAGGGATCATCCAAGTACGCAACCTCCCTGACCTTGTTGAAAGCTGCTAATTGGGGGACAATACCCTGGATCGAGGAAAAGGTAAACTGACTCTGGGTCCCAAAGGTAAATCGTAATTATGATATGTATGCTGTTATAGGTGCATCACATTGGGACGAGCGAGTCCGAAGGGCGTACAGAGGTTGCTGCTTAGCCAATTCAGGAAGCATTGTCAAATCCGATATTCGCATCTCAAGTATTTTGGGACTGAAAACTAAAGCCAAGAATGGCTATCATCATGTGACGGAGATTCGTCTAAAGAGGGAGGATGACAGAGAATACACAATACAGCAGGGAGATTTTTCTATCATTCGCCTTGAAGATATCGAAGACATGTTGCTTATGATGACCCGTGATCAACTTACCCATCTTACTCGTGAAGAAATCATTGCCTTGAATACAGCACTTCGTATGTTCACACGAAGCGGTGGTATCAAGAAACGAGTTGAAGATCTTCAATTGGGAGTTGAAAGCTACCAAAGGAAGCTTAACATGACCCGTCCAATGAATCAAGTTCTACCTCAACATGTCACAAGATGTCCCTATACCGGCATTACCGTTCCGAGTTACGGGATTTTCTACATGAACAGTCGTGGGATCATGAAGTTTATGAGGGTAGGTGAGCTTTATAAATACAGTGATGGGACTCTCATATACGTCAGAGGAAAATTGGAGCATCTTAATTCTGGTGGGTCATTACCATAAATGATTGAGGATTGGCATTCGGGTTATCGGAAAATGGCGACATATATGATCAAGAAGATTGATGAAAAGCTCCGGGAACGTAGATTGATGAGGAGCTTAGAAAGGTTCGTTGGTGGTAGACCATATGGAGTGCACCACAAGTTACTGCAACGATCCATCTAATGGGTCGTACATCTCAGGTCCACTCTATATTGGTTTTTAATTGTGAATATGTAAATTTTGTGAATATTGTGCTTTTATGGCTTGATGTAGTGTTAAGGTATGATAATTTTTCAAGAATTTCTCACGAGATTCTAAATCTTTCAAAATATATCATACTAAAGCACTACAATTAACCCTTATTAATTTAAGGGGGGGCATTAATATGTTCTATGGCCAAACATTGATTTCATTTTTTTACCTAAAGACCGGTTAATCCATTCAATATCCCAAATATTAATGGTTAACATTTTGGATAAGGGGAGAAAATGGGATTAAGGAGACTTAAATGATACTTGGCTAAAAGATGAAAAAGACTTAATGATAATCCAACTTAATATGTGTAAAGCACGTGTTAAGGGGGAGCGTTTTTTATAAACAAAACACTTAAGGTACAAAACTCTTGATTTCAATATCACAAGTACCTTAAGTGATTTTCAAGGATTTTTCATGGTGACTATACTTTCCCAAAACACGCTTTATTCACGACGAATGTGGTGACAAAAGGGTGGTAGGAATAGGTATTAGTCCAATGATTCATCAGAGCCGATGGAATCTTCCCAAGGACAATTCCCTAGATAGAATTAGAAGTCCTAAGAAAGATGGAGAAAGATTGTAAACGTAGCAGAGTACCGACTAATTACTGATGCTAGCACTGGAACAATCACAACAAGGTGCTAGTAATGATGTATTGGTAAGTACTAAAGGGGTTGAAGAATGAAAAAGAAATGTAAAAATAAAGGGTGTAAAGAAAGAAGCCCTCCTTACAACTTTAGGCAGAAACCGGTTCAATACATATGCTATTGAGATCATTTGTTAATGATTCTCGATATTGAAGAAAGACATCATGGACCCAGTGATGCAATACACAACCCTTCCCAGCTAACTCAAATATCTCTCAAAAGGTATTTGTTTTAATCACACGGAGATCAACACGTTATCTATTGGTTTATTCACTCCGAATAGACTAATATTGAAAAGGTGGCACTTCTCTCCAGCCATCGCTCACTAAATCAAAACGCACTATCGAGTCTAGAGCCATGAGATCATCAAAAGTCTCATTAGGGCACTTTCCATTTATTCCTTGCTTTCTCACACACTGTGAAAAGTAAGAGATTTTTATGAGTCGTACGTAGTATTCTTGTAATATTTCCAGAACATCCGAGTAATACTCAAATATTACAATGAAGATGGAAATCCTGCTTGAGCCAACATCAAACAAGCTCATGGTAGGTTACATGTGTGGTTCTTTAAGAACCAATCTTGTGAAAAACTAGAAAGAAACAGTAGTTTAATTCTTAATTGAACTTAAACTCGTTCCAGGCCTCTACGCATTATCATATGATCTTGCCAGAACACTCAGAGTGACACTCTTTAGTGTTCACAGTGACGAGTGGAAATCCTTCTAGTGTTAACATCAAACAGCACTTGGTAGGTGACGTGCAAGATTCTTTATGAATTAAGCTCGTGATAACTGGAAAGCAACGATGGTGAAAATCTTAATTGAAATTCACTTGTTCCAGGTTTCATGAATTGACGGCTTCAATCACAAGGATAATTTATCCAAGTGATTCACTCTTTATGTTCGCAGTCAAGCTTAATGATCGTCGAATAAAGAGAACGGGTTTACCCGCAAAATCCTGTCAAGAAGTTACTTAATTGAAACTATCCGTCACAGGTACGATATCTAATATCGTCCAACGGTCTTCACCGACCGGAGGTAAAACGCTACCGATTTAGAATGAAATGTTCTAAGCCATTTCATTCGTGTCTTATCATGTTGCTGCGAAGACGGTGGCGTTGCGGTGTACCAGCTGAAGTCGTTCCCACATGCTTATGTTTTTCTGCATCAAAGTTCAGCAAAATTCAAGAAAGTACCAAATGAAGTCTTCCGCTGTACCAAACTCTGAAGCTTTCGAGAATTCAACAAAACACATAAGTGTGTGGAACATGGAGTCACGAGGAGGCAAGATTCACAAGAAGGCAAAGATCGCACGTGATTGGTCAAAAGAACAATGCTCTCAAGCCAAAGCCTAAAAGATCAAATCAACATATTCACAACAAAAAGAAAAGAAGAAAAGACTACGAGCTGAAGAACGAAGACTTAGTATAGTATGCTAGGTTTAGAACTGTGTAACGTGGAGTGACCTCCCTTAGGGGGAGATTGTTAGAAATACGTTTTCAACGTACATTAGAAGTATCGGTCACTCCACAATATTATTAATGTTTTATAGCTCGTAGTTAATGTTTGCTTATTTAGTTAAGTAAGAAACCGGCCCATGGGCTTGTCATGGGTCGGCCCAAGCCCATTAGTGGCTTGGATATAAATACCCCTTTTCACCATGGAAAGGGGTTGGTTGTTGATTGTTTCACATTTTCACTTAATAAGAAAACACATATTCTCTCTCACTTTCTCTCTCTAACTTTCTCTCTCTAGAAACCTTCAACCCACCTTATTGATTCATAAGATTATCTATATTCTTCATAAACCTTCACGCTTTCCAAAGTTTATCTTTTTGTTTATCGTTTTGTTGCAAAATAAGGCTAAAAATGGCCAAATTTTAAAAAATTTCTTATGTTTTATAAGTGTTTGAAGACACGAATGTAGATTTTCCGATGGCGAGAATAAGAGTAATTTTTGACTCGACCGTGTGTGTTGAGCACTTAGCTTCGATTCCTTAACTTTATATTAGGCTAAGTCTCTTAAATGAGGACGAGAAATGATAGAGTTAATTATAAGTTACTATGCTAAACGTAGAGTACTCGTATTCTTTAAAAAAACTCATGTGTTCTTGTTGTTTGCCTATTCTCCCTTCGCTTGTATATAAATTTTGCTTAATAAGTATTGACTTAGCGGTTTAGTCTTGATTGTTGGTTTCTAGTCTTTTCTAGTAGCGTCCATGTAATTAAATTGGGAAGACATTAAGGTATTGTCAGCGTCACGGTTTTGAAGTATTGGCAACCCGAATAATCGAAAGCTTCACCCAATAATAAGATTTCAAGTGCTCACCTAAATCAAGCAAACAATTTGAAGCTCACAAGGCCGAAAAATCTATGAAACATTGAAAGTGAATCAAACCTTAATCTTTGAAGCTTTAAAGATCCAAAATTCGCTTTTAGCGTGAGGATATACGTCTTTGGCCATAATAAACACCTCATGGCGAGGTTAAATAAAAGGCAAGGCAAGACCGAAGTCATAATAAAAGCTTCATGGCGAAGTTAAATAAGAGATGGAGGTAAACCTATGATAATAAGGCCCTTCCGTTAGGGGGCGTATAAAAGTCTTGGTAATAAGTCTCATGTTCAAAACCGTTATAAAACCGTGTTTATCGATCCTTCTTGTTGACTTAATTTTTTGACATCGTTGTCTATTATTAGGGGCTATTAATTTGATGGTCTTGGTTACACCGTTAGGACTCTATTTTTAGACCTAAATCCCTATCATCGCATAAGTCAAACAATGTATCCTCGTGAAACATTCTAGACAAAATAAAATATAAGAGATACAACTTAGGAAAATGGGAGGATAAGTACGTGATTAGGGCATATGAGTAGTGTTAGCATTACTAACTTATAATGACAATGATCTCGTTACACGCTTAGCATGTAATTGAAGTGAAAATCGAGAACGACAAAATTATTTCTAACGAAGCATTCACGTGTTCTTATTCTATGAACCTAAACGTCCCATTTTGCGATGAAAATCATACATTATGTCTAAAACGCAAGTAGAAGTAATAGTAGTAATGTAGCTAGTTTATCATTCAATAAAAGTGAATAAAAATGAATTTTGGAGATGCTATAATACTTTATTCTAGCATTGCGTGAGGGCACGGCAATGGTTTAGTATGGGGGAGTGATGAGACTGCTTTTATACATAGTCTCATCGTCTAAAACGTGCTTTAAATGCATAAAATATCATGAAAAATGCCAAATATATGCTTGTGTTTGTTACTTGTGTATTTTAGGTACGGATATTGAGAAAATGACAAAAGATCACAAGAAACATGCAAAAACGAACACGGGAAACGAAGCCGCACAATGAACCAAGCCCTAGTGTTGATTTTCCAAGAAAAACCCTTGAAGAATTGAAGATTATGCAAGTAGGGTCCTCCAATATTGAAGAATTGACACTTTAAACCCTTGTTTATTCATAATTACAAGTTTGGTCCTTAAAGTTTGTCAAATTTACAAAAAAGGCCCTCCACTTTGAAGAATTGGCAAGAATGGTCCCTCAACAATGAAGACTTGTCAATATTAGTCCTCCAAAAAGTCAATCATACAAGTCAAGACCATAATCTTTGAAGAATATGCCAAAAAAAACCCTTCAAGAATCATCAAATGGCAAGAAATACCCTTGAAAATACTTTGGAAAAGTATTTGGGGCAAAAATGTGAAAAAAGAAACTTCTATAACAAAGGGAATACGTTTTTGGTTGTTTAATTTGCAAGTGAAAGGAGTATAAAATATTGAGGGCTAAACTTGGCAGACAATGAAAGAAACCTAGACCAACCACCATCCTACACGTGTCCCACTAACCCCCCTCATCCAATCAGAATCCACCAACCTGCCACCTCACACCCCACTCACAACTAATTTAACTAATCTCTGATTAGTTAAATAGAACGCGCCTAACACCTTTTTCAAACACAAAAATGGATTAAACCATCTACTATTCATGTTCTTATCAAAATTAGGTTTTCCTAATTGGCTTGAAATTAAACCACCAAAGTATCCAGAAACATGATTAAGGTCATCTTAATCACATCCCAACTTTAAAAAACCTTGCCACATCACCCCATTGTCACATGATAAACCCTTTGTCCCACGCCTTTGAAGAAGATGCCAAAAACCCTGTCAGCATCCAACGTCCAAGATCCTAGCTTCATATCTAAGCTTAATATGGACCCTTGATGCAATTGCAACAGCTCACACCTCAACAAACTGCCAAAACAAGTTCACATGTTCAAGAATTTTCAAAATCCTCAATAGGACTTCTACAACTTTAGGGTTTATGTTTTTTATGTTCCTAGATAGTCATTTGTAGCCTATATAAGGCATAGAACCTGCTTCATAGTAGTTTGCTCTTGGTTTTCCATTGTTCACTTTTCTGTAAATCCTACTTTTAATTTATGAAATAGAGTTTGAATTTGTGAAGAAAAACCAAGTGCCAATCTATTATTCTGCTTGTTATTGTCATATGTTTGCTAGTCTTGAATCCTTAAACGTGTTTTCAAACCTTGTGCAAGAAATTGTACAAGAGTTCAAAATATGATATTTTGCTAAGACTTGGTTTAAACCTTGGAATTCTTGGGCTATAAGTGGATCATATCACCCTGATAAAGAGTTATCAAGGTGTTTTAAGGCTTATAACTTGGGTATAATCAAGTGTGGGAACAAGGTTGCATTAATCAGATTTTATTTTCCATTTTGGCACCTTTCTGTTTTTCATTTTATTGTGCTAACCTTGTTGAATCTTAGCAGCTTGTTTGTGGAAGCTTGTGCCTTGTTTTGCTAGGCACATCAGCTCAAAAATTCGTGAGTGTGGATGTACATTCATGAGGTTTGAGTTCTTGAACCCAAAAATCTGAAAAATACTTGATTTTTATGATTTTGTGTTCTGCTTGTGTTCTTGTTGTTTTTGTGGCTTAATCTCGCTTGATACTGCATAATATATCTGTTATTGTGTTTGATTGGGCTTGGGTAACATTGAATCACACTTATACTTGTTTAAATCTTGATTTGAAAAATATAAGGGGTGTTTGGGTTAACCTGTTTAAGTGCATAACTTGTTATTTTGTTATTGAAAGGTTATGTTTGTACCTGCTAAACACTTGGTTGTATGCTAATATCTGCAAGTTTTCAGACTTAAAACATCAAATTAAAGATTGTGCCATATATCACTTGATTTTGTTGTTTTTGACCTAAGATTTTGGAAACACCTAGAGTGTATGCATGTTTAGGGCTAAAAAGTGTTAAATCAAAGTTTGTGTAACCTGTTAACAAGATTTGAGTGTTTGAATCTGGCCTTGTGGTCAAGTATATCAGCAAGTGTTAAAATTTGCTTGTTCTTGTTCATCAGTAACTTTTTTGTGCTTGAATCTTGATCTAGACTTTGAATCAATGCATGAAACCTATTTAAATTTGTTCATTTGAATTAGTTATAGCTTGTGTTGGCATTTGGTGAAGTTTGGTTGGCTGCATCTTGCTAAAAGTGCTTATTGAGTGAAAACTGCTTATTGTTCATGTCTGATGCATATCTGGTGATGTTTTGAATTAACTGCACTGATTGGCTGATTGGATTTGTGTTTTTGTTGTTGATATTGACTCCTTATGATTAACTGATCATTTGGGTGCCTTTACTTAACTTGAATCCACAAAAAAGTCACATAAGACAAAAAGTTAATTTGGTCAAGCAGTGGAAACTTTTCCCACTTCTCAACCTCCAAAACTAGCCCCTGCTAGTGTAAAACATCAAACAGCTTATTCATAAACCATTTTGGCTTACCCTGACTTGCAACAACTTATTTTTTGTGATAGATCTTCCTTATTTGACCCATTGATTTGATTTGGAGCTTATTAGGGTTTGACTTTGACTTTTTAGTAGAAAACTCATTAAGTTGACTTTTACATAAGTGTTTATCTGCTTATTCTGGCTTATTGCGTGTGCTTATTTGAAAACTTTTTGATTATTTTTCTTAATTAAGTCATTTAAAACCTTTTGAAAGTTGAATCAGCACTTGAGGTGGTCTAGAACTCAAAAAGCGACTATTTTGTCGTTTTGTGAAGAGAGTCTTGGCTTATTTCAGGCTTATTTCTTGTGCTTTTTCAAATTTTCTTTTTACAGATCTCTTAAGTAACTCAAAAGAAGCTTGTGTGTCAAATTTTAGCTTATGGCATCAGCTTATAGCTTAATGGGCCAAAAGCCTATTAAGAATAAGATGCTTTGAAATAAGCTAGCTTAAACACATTTCAGCTTTTGGGCCTTCAGAGTTTTGTTCTTAAAATCAAATTTTAAGTCAGATAGGAGATTTTGGGCTTACTTGGACAACATTTTTCTTATTGGGCCATAAAAAGCCCATTAAGGGGTCTGTTTGGACTTTTGGCCTATTTCAAGGCCCAATAGGGGTATTTTTGTAATTTCAACTTCATTTCTGTTTTATTCAGGTTAAAACAAACTAGTTTGCCTAGATCATTGGTTTGCTTTCATGATAAAACGGAAAATTAAAATTTTCATCATTTTTCAAATTTTTGATCTATTTTGGCCACCAAAAATATTTTTTTGCATGCATTTTCATTTACATACACCTTGCATTTTCCATTCTTTTTAGTTCTTCAAAAATATATAAAAAGATAAAAATATATATATATATATATAATAAAGGACATGGTTTTGCTTTGTTTAGACGTCTTTGTCATATTAGGACCATCATGAATATTTTGACTCAACAAGAGTTTACTTATTCAAGCTT
This sequence comes from Glebionis coronaria, assembly GCA_025667525.1. Lineage (NCBI taxonomy): Eukaryota > Viridiplantae > Streptophyta > Magnoliopsida > Asterales > Asteraceae > Glebionis > Glebionis coronaria. Next base: position 511,611,473 of record CM046879.1, on the reverse strand, counting down.
ACTCTAGTTAACCATGTAAATCGTTAATTCGATTTATTAGGCAAAGCACATATTTGAGATTTAAAATTGTGGAGAATGAGAGATGATAGAGTTTGAAGTAAGTGTAAAGGACTAGATTAACTTCATATTAGTTATTTGTGGCTATTTTACCCTCTTTCGTAACCTTTACTTTCTTGCCAACGCCTTATATTTTGTTAATAAATAATCGACTACGGTTGTTTCTGGTTTTTAGTCTCTTATGCATTTTTTACTAATCATTACATGGTTAATATAGGTACATGTTGGAGTGTTAAGTTTGAATCGCTTTATACGTGTTAGGCTTTTATTGTGATTAAATAGGTGGCGTGAGAGTTAAATTATTATAAAAAAGGAAAAAAAAAGAAAAAAAAGATAATAATAATAATAATAATATAATAATAAAGACTCCAAAATGGGATAGTGATGTGTAAGGTTTCTACTATGCTCGAACATTGCCTTGACGGGTTTTGGGAGTGTGGTAGTAACTTTTTCGGTCCAATATTGCCTTGACGGGTTGCGGGATCGAGAATCCGAGGTCTTATAAAGGCGGAGGATATAATTTATTGTGTGAGTTAATTTATTGCTTGAGTAGCCACTTATTTAAGCATGGTATAAGCGTGACACGTATAACGTGATAGCTTAAAATTGTTGGTGTGGACCTATATTAACTGCTGGTGGTTTTTCAAGTAACGAATGAGATGGTTAACTATTGATTAAAACCGTGCTTCCTTATTTTCATAATTTTCTTTTATATTTCAGGCGACCAAAGACAAATTGTTCACAACAAATTTGCTCAAATAAAATTAGATAGAGGAAAAATAAGTGGGGGTATATAGTAACACAAATAGTTTTTATGGATAAGTCGATGCACTTTCACTTATGAATGACGATGATCTCGTTTTTACACTTGGTATAGGGAACGTGAAACTTGAGGATAATAAATATTCATGGTACCAAAGCCCTAATCAAATCCATTTATTTCTTTACAAGTTATTTCCATCAAACAATTTCAAGTGTAAAATAAATAAATGAAGTTGTATTTCTTTTATTGCGCTTTTAATAAAGTTCCAAAAATAATCATATAGTGTAACATAGTATATTAAATCATATAATGGCCAAGATGAATTAATTATGCGAAAAGTGTAATTTAAAGCTTTAAAATATTGCATTGCATGAGTGCATGGCAATGGTCAAGTGGAGGAGAATTTGATGAGTGTGAAATAACTCACCTTTAATTACCCAAAATACCTAAAGCATGGTCAAATTAATCAGATAATTACTTTAAATTTTCATAATTACGCGTATATTTGGTGTTTGTGTGTTTTTAGGTAAAACAGGTACATTTGGATCAAACACGTGCTTTTGCGATTTTTATTTGAAGAATAGACGAGGAAAGGACAAAAGAATGTCAATAAGGACCAAACTTACCAAATACATGAAGATACAAGGACTAATTTGGTTTTTCTTCAAAGATATTTACAAAGAAAATCACAATCTTCCAAAATGAAGTAACTACAAGGGTTGTTTTGGGCTAAAGATGAAAGAAGGCGATGAAGTGGACCAATAGAAAGGCCAAGAAAGGGTTCACATGGATCACCAATATTCTACCAATAAAATAACAGCCTAAAGATAATGATCCGTGTGTTAATAGCTCCACTAATAATACTTTGCCACGTCAGCACTATTTTTAACAAATCATTGTGGTCGATTGAGAAGGATTCAAGGATTGCAATAAGAAGAAAAACTGATCTGATACACTTTCCCAACATGCCTATAACACTTAATTGTTCTCAATCACATTCAAGAAAGTATCCCCAATTCTAGGATTGCTCCAAGAACCCTAGATCAGAACACGTGCCAGTTTTTAATTCGACGAGACACATCATTCCACCCCCTCACCTCATCTTAATTCTTATATAAATACATGTGAATCTCTCATTTGTAATAGCTAGCTTTAGTTGTAAAAACACACAGTTAGTTAGTTTAACCAAAATACGTTTTTAGCTTAAACTTCCTTTTCTTTCATTAATGTGTATAAATTCATACACTTAGTTCAATAATTTGTTACAATTCAGTTGTAACAAATTTTGTAAACAATGTCATTTCATATCAATACAATTCGATTCCTTCTTCTTTCAATTACTATTCATCTACACCTCCCTTTTAATTCATTTTCTACATTACTGTTCATGGATTTTAAAAGGTAGTGGTTGTTCTGTGAAGATAAACATAGTTGAATGGAGTCATGAAGTTTTTTTGGACACCAATGATAGTTTCAGAATCTGCCATTCATGTTCCTAACTAAGTTTGAATCTATTTCGGATAACTATTTATGGCGTTTGCTAAAATCTTTTGATGTTCGAATCAAGCTCAGCCAGTGTGTAATTAGTGAAGTAGTTGGGACCAGTTCTGGCTACGGTTATGGTAGCTGATATTGATCTTGGTATAAACTAATGGTTTTTGGATATGATGATGATTTCCCATAGTTTTAATCCCGTTTTTCTTTGGTTTGGAATATAATCAGTTATGTAGTTAGCTTTCATCAACAACGAACATGGCATGGATGCGCAGGTCACACGCGTTTAATTTTCTACGATATTTCTTAGTGTAGTCCTAGTGCAAACCTGATTGTTCGCTAGTTGTTGGATACGTAATAGCTGTTATTGTTAGTGGAATTTGTTTTCATTTGAATTTGTTTCTCAATTCTTGCTTAGTTCCTATATTATAGTGTTTGGTATTGCATTTGTGTAAGTCACGAATATTACTGTCACTTGTAGATTGTTATGTGTTAGCATTAGTTGGCTTTAGATTACTTAAACGCAACACTTGATACTTTTAAGGTCAATGATAAAGTCAAGTTTTAAATGTGAATTCTTTATGAATTGTTTAAAAACGAGATACAAGGTGTCTAATTATGATCATTGTTGTTTAAGTTTTGTGATTTTCCATGTTTAGCCCTTGATTTCCTATCCTTTCATTATAGTCACAGTCCATTATAGTTAAATCAGTTGCAATATTAGTCATTTTCTTGTCAGGTCGTTAGGAGATTTTGGTATTGGTACTAGGCCTATTTATATTTGCAATTGGGCCTTTACAGTTCACTTTATATTAAAACTGTCTAGCTTAATATTCGTTATTAGTTACAAAATTTAGTCGCATTTTAGATTCTACAAAATTTAGACATATTTTAGATTCTACAAAACTTATAGACGCATTAAAAAAATTTATTAGTTCCAAAATCTTTTGACTTTTACATTTATAAAAATAGAACTTTTCTGAAAATTGTTAGAATTTGATAAAAAAAATTGTTAGTTGTTATTTTGTTAAAAGTTTGTTACTTTTTAATATTGTTATTTTTCTTGTTAAATTTGTTTGGTTTGTTACGTTTGATAATTAGTTTGTTATTAGCTTGTTTTTACTTGTACTTCTTGCTTTAAAGGTTGTATCTGCACTATGTTTTAGAATAGTACGTATTACGTATAGATAATATTTACATTTTTAATGTGCTTTTTGCTAAATAGAAATAGATACCAATCAACCTTTTATTTACCAAAAACAATTAAGTCGAAACGTTAAAACCTGATTTCAATTCGAATCGAGTCGAGAGAAACGATATACTAAAAAACGAATAGTAAGCCAAAAAGATAAAAAGATTGTGTCACCCAAACCCTCAACCTAGTAGAAACAAACACCCCTTTAAAGTCTGATTTACAAATTTTAACCAAGCAAACTTTTGCAATTTAAACTAGAACCTTTTAAACTAGAAAAATCATTCATTAAACACCAAAAGAACACAATTTAAACATCTAAACTACCTAGTAGCAGATCAAGCATGAATTACACCAAAAACACACAAAAGTGAGGGGGGTTCACACTTACAAGAGTCGATGCCACCATCCTATTCTTGGGATTTTCTGAGCTTAAGGAGAGCTTGTGAAGCTGGTGCAAGACCCTTTGTTGGTGGGGCTACTACAGTCCCAAAGGGGCACAAATTGAAAAGTGATGGTATGGGTGTGCCTTTGAAGCATGTACAATCACAACCAAGGTACACTACAAATAATATAAGCCAGTTTTGTTAGAGTGAGCTTATTTAGAGCTTATGCTACAGTTAGATAAACAAGATAAAGCAACCAACTGTTTTCTGAAAATCACTTGGAATAAAACCTTTTGCAAAATGAAGAAGTAACAACAGGGAAATTAACAAGGCTCTTATAACCTTTGTGTAAGATTGGGTGTCAGTCCAACTCACACAGATGATATAACAATCTTGGGTCAAAAATATTTAGCACAAACCAAACTTTGGAAAATATTTTGTAAACAAGAAAATTTGTAACATAAACTTAGAACTTGAAACACGAAATTTAAATAACATAAAATGAAATATGAAACTTAGTCTTGCAGGATTTTAAGGAAATACTTTGAATATTCATTAACTAAAAACATACAAGAACTGGAACAAAAGGCAGCTCACATGTTTAGTGCTCCTTTTATATACTCCTAAGACATTTCTACAATTAAAAAAAGATAAACCCTAGCTATTTTTTCCCTAAAATACCCTTGTAGAATCTTGATATTTGAAAAATTCAAATCTTTGGTCAAAAGCCCATGTGATGAATCTGTCAACTTGTGAGGATCCAACTGTTGCCAATGTATCCTAGACTTCTAAAGGAAAGTAAAGAGGAAGGAATTAACAAGATCCATTGATCTTGTCTAGGTTTAAGAAGTTGTGTGAAAGAGACGGGTGCAGGAGATGGGTCCACGGCCATGTGGGTTGAGGTGAGAAGGGTTTTGTTGGTTTGATTATGTTAAGAAAACGGTTAATCACCCATCTGGAAAGGATAAGAATATATCCCTTTGTTTTGAGAAGTTTAAGAAATTAGGGTTTATGGGGAGGTTTTAGGGTTGGTTTAATCTGAATTGGTTAAATATTTGATGTTTAATGCAATTAGTAATAATAAATAATATTTTGAAAATAATATTTATTAAGTAGACGGTTTGGATAATAGGGTTGGTTGGGTCGGGTTTTGGGGAAATGGTTTGGACTTGATGGGTATATGGACAGGGTATTGGGTAAAATGGGTTTCATTTAAACAGGTTTGGCCCTTCATCTTTATGAAATCTTGCAAACACTTCTCACATCTTTTCTTGGCAAGTTCCTTTGATAACACTTTAAGCTATTGGCAAAAACAAATCCTTGTGTCTTCATAACACATTAAAAAGGACTATTAATGTCATTTCTTGGAAATTCAAGGGCTAGAATGAACAAGTCTTCATACTTTAGGGACCCTTTTTGTACTTTTGTGATATTCAATGGTATAAAGTGTAAAATCTTCAAACTTAGAAGACCAATATTTTCCATTCTTCAAACTTCAAGGGTATTTTTGGAAAATCAATGCTCGGGTCCGGTTCTTTGTGCGACTTCGTTTCCCGTGTTCGTTTTTGCTTGATTCTTTTAATCTTTTGTTAATTTCATGATATCCAAACCTACAAACACATATCGAACAAATACAAGGGTTTTTGTACATTTTTTATGATATTTTTATGTATTTTAAGCCTGATTTAAGGAATGAGACCATGTATAATTGTGGTATCATCATGCACTTACATGGATGGTTTACCTAAATGACTCTTCCTCTTTCCTCCGCTTATAGTGAGCTTCCTCATGGGTTTAACCTTAAGCATGCTTATCGTTCTACCCTTGAAACCCGAGAGGAATTGCATGAGCATCGTGTGGAAACAAGGGGAGCATTCAAATCTATGGGAAAGATGATTAGGAAGTTTGGCAAGAAAAAGAAGTGAATCTTCATGGAAGAATTAGATGGTAGTCTTTGTTCTTATGTTGAACTTGAACACGTTTTAGACATTTTATTTTATGCACTTTATTATGTATTGTACTTAATTGTTTGGATTGCCTAGATTTTAATCCTAACTTAGTGTTGCGTGTGTTTGAACTTTCAGTTCACATGTTTATGTGCAATTATGTGTTTTTTTAGCTATTTAGATCTTAGTTGTTTGTCTAATTGGCTTGAAAACATAGTGTGTAAAATCTAGGTCTTTGAAATTTTTGGGAAATGCCTTTTTCAACACCCACTGTCCGTAGATCATTAAATATCTGGCGGATCACTAGCGATATTGAGTCGCGGGTATATTTAATGAGCCGCGGGTTATATTTTCGAACAGAATCTTTCCTTTACACTATTTCTTCTAAATCTTTGTAAAGATGGATAAAACTTTTGCTAAACATAAGCTTTTTCCCTATTAATCTTGACAAATTTCATTATTTACCGAAAACATTTTTATCCCATTAATACTTTGGATCACTTTCTTCTCTTTTTAAACATTCTTGTTCTTCTTCTTCCTCGCCATCTTTAATCCTCTCTAAACATTAAACATTCAACCATCTTGTCCACAAGATCTTCATCTTCCTCCAAACAGTCTTCCGCAAGAAAAAGCCTTAAGAATAAGATTAAGATACCTAAGCTAGGTTCTACTTTTTTTTCTTACCCCTAGGAATCAGACAACTCCTACACCAATTCTTATTTCCTCATCACCTTCACCACCTCTTGCTCCATGCAAGACTTCTTTAACCCATGGTACTAACCATTCACATGGTTCTACCTCATCTTCATTCCAATCAAGAATGAATGATATTTTATCACCTTTCTCCCCAAGTCCCCTCAAACACTTCAAAGCATTCCCTTTGAGGATGGCTTTGTTATGCCATCACCTATTTCACGTTTGGACATTATGCCTTCTCCTCCCCCCAACACTCCTCTTGAGGGTGTTCCTCTTTACCACCATTTGGGTGATTCATACCTCTTTATTTTTCTTGAGGCACGTGGTACGAATTGTTCATGTTGTCTTTACAACAATCACATCATCCAATCTCTTAGGATGGAGATGTATGGACTTCATGCAAGGTTTTGTAACTTTGTTCGCTACACCTCCCCATCCATCTAGGGGATGAGATGATGATATTAGTCTAAAAATATCTTTTAAGACTCAAGCCATGAAGATCAAGTAATCAAGATTATAATAGCTAGCTTTGTTATTTAGTTAGTTATTTTTATTTCTTATATCTTTATTTTGCTACATGAGTTTTCATGTCGAAGGATGTAAGGATTTAGTTTTATGTGTTATAACATCCTTGTTTTCACATTAATCAACTTTAATTTAAATTTAAAATTGCACCTAAATCTATTGTCACCTCTAAAACTTGATAAATTGGATCAAAATGTTATCTAATATCATGTCACCCTTTGTCAAGGTACTCTTGTGACTATGTTGCTACTTTATGCAACCATAGCCTAACCTAGTGCTATAGGTAAAAATCCAAGATTTGATAAAATTTAAAAAAGTCTCGCCTCCCTCAAACTTTTAGAAAATTATGTTTTGACGTCCACTGTGGGCGGTTCATTAAATTCCCCTACGGATCAATATTGATATTTAACCGCTGACCTAACGAACCGCGGCCAGTGAGCCTTGTTTTTGTTCGTTTTTGGTGTTTCTCCTTTGACCAGTTTTCTTCAAGATTCTTTGTTTGCCTCTTTGAGCTAAACATTCCTTGATATCTTTTAATTTTCTTTTTATTCTTTGCCTTATCTATTTTCTTTATATTCTCTTATATTGGGATCTCTCTTCTCACCAATCACCATGTCTTCTTCTTCTAACCTTAACCTTGACATCTCTTTGTCACAAACCACTAAACCCAAAGCTTCCTCTTCTAAGCTTTTCAAGAAACTGAAAATTTCGGTGAAACCCGTTTGGATTAAAAAGAACAAGGATCTACATGATCCTTCTTCTCCAAAACCTTTCAAGACTTCCAACTTCTCTCCAATTGAGTATTGGAATGAGTCTTACTCAATCAATCTAATTACCAAGGAAAAAGAAGCTCTTTTGCCACCACCTAAACCTTTCAACACACCTCAACTCAATGACCTCTCTTCTTACCCTAACCTCAATAAATATTGTGATGGTAACATTTCATTTTCTTCTCCACATTCTCCTTATCCACCACCACCTTCTTTCTATAATGATGCGCATCCTCCCTCTAATGACTTTATTTTGTATCATGGAACCTCGTGTGCTTGTTGTAAATTTCAACAAATTGAACTTACTCATCTTTTTTAGAAGTTAAATTTTCTTAAATTATCCTCACTCGACCTTATTTTCGAGTATTTGTTTCCATGAGCAAATCTCCGGAAGATGCACCTTCGCCTTATTTTACCGGTTTAAAAATATTTTGTGTTCTAATAGTTTGAGTCTAATATAAAAACCTAAGCAATATTGGAGGACTACTTCTACTAGAATAGTTGTTATGCTTATATTGTTTATTTTCTTATTTCATGTTTTAGTATTCATATTTTTACATATGCATATTTTATTGTATGTGCTTTCATATCTCTTCAATATGATTGTTATGTGTGTTAATTGCTTATTTTGCTTATTCATTTATCACACATATTGTTGAGAGTTGATTTTGTTTAAAACTTAAGTTTTCTTGGGTGATTCCAAAAATTCTAAGCTTTTAACCCCTTTGACATAATATCTTTAAATTGTTGGATGTTTCTTTTCTACCTTTATTCTAACAATTGTGAATTGATCTTGTCAAAATACTTTTCTTGGACATACTTAGCAAATATTCACTTCCTAATTTGATATTTCTTTTCTTTCTTCCTCTCAAATTATGTAGTAAATACGTGTGACTATTTCCTCTACATGAGTGTTTCTTTTCTTTCTACTAACCCTTGTATGTAGCTTATCACCATAGCTCGATCACCCGGTGCCCCAAGCAAAGGGGAGTAAGCACCAAAGGGGAGCTACTAGCAAAGTTGGTTCTTTTCTTCTTCAAAGACTTGTACTACCTTTTTGCTTCGTAAAAAGGGGGAGAAATGCTAGTGAAAACTCGTTAATAATTCGAAAACCTTTGTTGTTACATAAATGAGTTTATGGTTTGTCATAATAGCAAAAGGGGAGATTGTTAATGCAACCGATTTCTAAAAACATTATTTGTAATAACTAATCTTTCTTAGTTTTGATCACGACAAAGTGTAAAAATATTTATCATCAAATATAACCGTAAGACGAATTATTTAATGAACACTATCATTAAGGTAATAATCATTTAAGTCTCACACAAACATATCTTATACATGTTTAGTGATCATTAAAAGTGATTAACTTTAAAAGTCACATTTATACAAATGTTACAAAATATTTTAATAAAATTTCCAAATGGCCAAATAATATCCTTTTAGGGTATGATTTTCACCATACGGCATGTCCCCACTAGAAGACAAAAAGGAGCGGACTCTAGAGCTCGCTGATCATTATAGGTACGTGTGGATCATTATTGATAATGAGCCGTATGCCTATTTAATAAGCCGCACTTAGATAGCCGTTAGACCTTGTCTCAAACTAGTCATTTAGTTTGTTTTATGTTATAGTTTTAACCAACTTTTGACATTAGTAAATGATCACTTAATGTGTTAAGTATGTTTACTTATGATTATCCCTTTGATCCCCTTCTTTATATGTTCAAAAAAAAGATCACTCACACATGTGTGATGTGATGAAAGATGAAGCCTTGATGAATATCATCTTTCTTAGATCTAGTCATGTTCATCATATTGTTTATTTGATTCTTGTGTAGATCCAAGGTATTTGTATATAGTTAGATTAGTCTTGTGTAGATCCAAGGTATTTGTGTATACTTGGATTAGTCTTGTGTAGATCCACGGTATATGTGTATACTTAGATTAGTCTTTTGTATATCTAAGGTATAAGTGTATACTTGGATGTGTCTTGTGTGTTAGTTCTCACTACTCTAAAGTGATGTAGTTTTTAGTGTCTTGTGTGATAGTTCTCACTAAAATACAAAGTGATGTAATTGTGAGTATGAGTGTTTGAGTTCTCACTTAACTAAAAAGTGATGTGAGTATGAGAGTTGTGTAAAGATTGGTTCTAGCTACGATTAGAACTCAACATCTAGCATTGTGTCAGAAAAGAATATGGGCGACGAAGATTGGTTCTAGCTACGATTAGAACTCAACATCTAGCATTGTGTCGAAAAACAATATGGGTGACGAAGATTGGTTCTAGCTACGATTAGATCTCGACATCTAGCCTTGTTTCGGAAAATAAGATGGGGGACGAAGATTGGTTCTAGGTAGGATTAGAACTCGACATTTAGCTTAGTGTCGGAAAAAATGTAAGTAACGTTGTAAGGTTTTCTCTGCCAAGAAGGGATCTTGTGGATATAGTGGAAATATCGAGTAAGGTGTACTCAATGAGTGGAGTAGGAACGAAGAGAGAGCTTCGTTACCGAACTACTATAAATCTTTGGTGTCTTTCCCTAGGTTGCTTATTTCTTTATTCTTTACTTACTTGTCTTTACATTTAGCATTCCATCATCATAATCACTCGATATAGCAAATGTTTTGAAACATTAAAAATTGACCTAACTATTATGAAACAAGTTTTCAAGCAATAGTCATTTCTAACTACGAACATAATTTTAAATAAGGAAACTATTCAATCCCACCCCTTCTAGTTTCTATAGACCCTTAAGGGAGCCTCTGTGATTTTTTATAAAAAATATGAAAACTTTTTGGTTGGGTACTCAAGTTCTATAAGTTACCTTAAAATAATTATAGAATCAGGATTATGGGAACATTTGGTTTAAGCAGTGTCAACCACCTATTTTTGGAAACTTAAGTAGTGACGGTCTATTTATGGTAATTAATGTATGGAAACATGTTTTTGTAGATCCGATTACATGTGTGTCATTCCATTAGCATTTATGTCCGGCTTTTTTTTACGCATTCATTAAGGTCCATACATTCCGTCCTTTTAGTAAGGACATCCCTTTTGACTTTCGTATACTTTTGATTGATCCCATTACTCCTTTGTAATGTTCCCTTGTGATATGTTTCTGAATTAGTTACTTTTGCCATGCCTCTTCATTCGTTGTGCTTCATATGGTCCTATATGTGATTTGTTGGTTTCCTATTAACCTAAATGAAATTTGTCGTTGCTTTAATCCTTTGCCCGAGCTATTTGTAACGGGTCATGAAGGTACCATGACCATGTCCTTGATGCACCAATGGCATGACACTATTTGTGGCAGTATGATTAGTCTGTGGCGTTCCCTTTGTGTGCACATTTGATATGATATGATATGTGTGTGCGCTAGTCATCGAGCTAGTGTACATATATGATTTTGTATTGCAGGGGGCGTATGAATGCATCCTAGGTATATTGTTTCGTTATGATTTAGTGATTGGTGTGTGTGTGTGTGTGTGTGTGTGTGTGTGAAATACACCTTATTTCACTTTTGGTACATTAGGAATAGCTACATGTGTACATTTGGGAGAACAATGCAACTGCATGTGATATATTTGAGAGAACCATGCAAATGCATGTGATATATTTTTTTTGAACCGCGATTTTATTAGAAAAAAACTAGCAAGATGCTAGAAATTACAAAACAATAAGGTACGGATTTTTTAACAAGTCGAACCAACTGAACGACCTTTTACATCTATTCTTACACCATAAAAAGGAAAAGGAAATGATATTATCGAAGAGCGAAGCCTTTGAATGATGGTTATCGCCAAAAAGAACCCTGTTGCGAAAACCCCAGAGAACCCACCACATAGTATAGAACACACCTTGAAGCAATTCTTTGAGATTAGCCGATAAGCGAGTTGACACCATCCAAGCCCACCAGTCATCGAACGAAGTAAAGTGGACGTGAGGGACATTCCACCAACGCAAGACTTTAACATACAAGGCTTGAGCAACATTGCATGAAAAGAAGATATGCGTAGAGGTTTCCACACCTTGATCACATAAGGGACAAACAAGAGAGTTAATAGCAATACCTCAACGAGAAAGATTGAATCTAGACGGCAAGCCATCAAGTTTGATTTTCCATGCGAGAACATTGACTTTAATAGGCATACAATTTACCCAGCTTGTCTTTGAAGAAACCCTAATCGAACGATGTTTATCAATGATTTTCCTAAACGAAGCCACTGAATAATGCTCATCCTTTTCAAGATCCCAAATGTATCTATCTTGTTGTGGAGTAAGAATAATGCGATCCATGGCAGCAGTGAGCTCATTCATTTGAGTTGATTCAACACCACCTCTAACTCTTCACTTCGTATACTTCAGATGACTTATGATTCCAGATTCCGTTATATCTTTTGTTTCTTTACTACCTTTGTATTATATTTGTTCACTGAGCGTTAGCTCAGTCACATTTTCTTTTCATACGCCATGTATTAAGCGGGAAGTTGAGAAATGAGAGTTTAGGTTAGAGAGCTACTTTGTAGTCACCCTTTGTGTTGAGTAAATTTTTGAAAAGACCTTTATTTTTAGGAGTTTTTCCACTTACACCCTCATGTTTTGGAACTTTATACTTTTAAAAAGTTGTTTTTATATTTTAATAATTAAGACTTCCGTTTGCGTTTATTTTATTCTGATATGACACCATAATATGACTCTTTGTATCTCTATCAAAACGGATGTTACAAAAATAGTACTACGATATATGAGGGTGTGCTTTAAGCTGAAACATTAAAAAATCCAAAAAAATACATATAAAAAGATTACATAAGTAAGTCACACTGTCGTGTGCAACCTTCGTCTCTGAATAGCATTCGCCGTGACATGTGAATATACCAACGAATAAACAAAGTGTGTGGAAGATAGATAAATTTGTCCCGACAATTTTTTATTGGTACGATGTTGTATATGATATAACGATGTTTTCATGAATAGATTGATGATTACGCTTTACATGCATAGACTCAAAATTAAATAATATCATATAAAAAATCACAAGCTAAGTCAACAAACTTAGCTCCTTCAACATTTAATGAATAAAATGCATACCTACCATCATCTTAATAAATATTTTTGGTTGTTTTTAGTTCCATGTTGTCGAAGAAAATGGCTGACAAGAAAATCGGACCGGCCATAATGGCTCGCTCTTGTATCTCGGTCGACAATCAATAAGACGCATCCCACCAGTCACAACCCACTCCCATGTGATGTGCGTCATCTCAAAAAAGCATAGGTCGATCTTAAATATCACCGAGTTACTTGCGAAAAAAACCTTAAATTTAGAAAATTGAAAGCTAGACCATTCATTTAAAAATAGAAAAATAATTGAATGATCTAATTCGTATGACTAAAAAAAGCCTAATTACACGATTGAAACAAATAACTGAATGAAAGGTTAAAATGATAAAAGAGAACATATGAAATATTGAGTTTTTTCACCATTCATAAAACGTTACGTAGACTTAAGTCTATTTTAGTTAGATCTATATATTTTTAAAAATATACTTTAAAAATTAAAATGACTTATCTTGTATATACTAATTACTTCTTCATATTATACGCACTTTTAAATCAATCTTGCTATAAAATTTTCAATTTAAATAATGTCTCAGAAACCCTAAAAATTAAAACACAAAAAATAAGACGCCAGCAAAACATTCCAATGCCGAATACGAATTTTTGTTTGATCGGGCACTCAGCCACTTACCATCCATTAATTATCGACCCACATGATTTGTATACCAACACAACGAGCTTTTTTTATCACACAGATCCTGATAGATAATTCCAAATATGTCAACGGAAGTTCAGTCTAAGGCTGAGCATCGGGTCAAAACCGACCCGACCTGAACCGTCCCGAATAAAACCGAAACCGAAACAAGGCTAAATGTTAGACCGAACCGAAAAACTCAGTTCGGTTCAGTTTAGATCGGGTTTAGTCAGATTTTAAACCGGTTTAAACCGAAACCGAAACAAACCCATCTTATATCATATATTTTCTCCCTGTTGTGAATAAAGATAAAGAATAAATGTATTCTTCAATTCATCTTAAAGAGGGTAGATACAAGGAGTAGTAATAAGATAAATACTAGGGTAAACCCTAGTTACTACATGGGTCATGGGCCTTATATTAGACATCCACATATTATTTATAACACTTCCTCTTGGATGTCTCTAAAGATAATACGCTTTGAGAATGATGCCTCGTTAAAAACCTTGTCATGAAAACCCAGTGGGACAAAACCATGACTAAGAAAAAGAGCGCAACGCGTATTATCTCCCTCTGATTACTACATCACTTAAGATCTTTAACTCGTCGCATTCCAATATTGTGAATAAGCTTCTTGAATGTTGAAGTAGGAAGTGCTTTGGTAAATAGATCCGCCAAATTGACGTTTGAACGAACTTGTTGAACTAGAATATGACCGCTCTTTTGTAAGTCACGAGTGAAACAAACTTCAGTATCGCCTTTCATGTAACCTCATTTGAGTTTAGCAATGCATGTTGCGTTGTCTTCATACAAAACTGTTGGTGCCTCTTTCTCTGAAAAAATACTACATGACCGAACACCATGAAATCGCTATTCCTCCACTTGTATAAACATATCCAGTTTGCGACCGACCATTTTAAGGGTCAGACATATATCCTGCATCTACAAAATCAACTAAACTTGTATTTTATGGGTTAGAGTATAAACCCATATCTCTTGTTAAAAATCTTACTAGATAAAACTCATTGGGACAAAAATCTAGTGAAGGAAAATAGTACATTAAATCCTTTATACGCTTAGGGATGTTTCCTCGTTAAAAACCTTGTCGGAAAACCCTACGGGGACAAAACCATGGTCAAGGGAAAAAGTGTACAACACATATATTCTCCCATGATGATCACATTACTTAATCTCACCGAGTCACTAGAATACACATTAAAGTGTATTAATAAAATCATATGTATGAACACTATTTACACATATTCTTTGCATAATAATACGTCATACATCTAGTTCAAGTTTATCATCAAACTTTGCAAGTTATTCATTTCCAACAAGTATGACCGTTAGCAAAAATTGAATTGTTCATTTTCAAATGACATATCTCAATCGATATTGTGATCATCAACTCTATAAATCAAGAGAGTCTTTCTAACATCATGTGACTTTATAAATATGAGTGTTGTTGATCCACATAAAGATTCAATTTTATCTTTAGTTTTCATGATGCACACATATTTTATCATTAAGATGTTCCATGGAACTAAGACAAACTGTCTTTTGTTTCAAAATCAATTTCTATGCACTCAGTCGCCTTTATAAGAGTAACTCTTTATTTGCCACAATACTACACACTAAGGCGATTATAATATATATGCTCAAATCGTGATTACTTCAATACAATCAATATTGTTCTCGAGAACGTTTCTTATATGCCTTAAGCATTAATTATCTCTAGTATGCTCCATGCATATTATATGCAATAATGAAATCTCAATATCACTTAAGCTCTATTCATATATATCTTTTAGACGCATATCAGTTATTATCACATTGCCAGACTTATACAATATTTATTGGATCCACCACATGTGAACATGTATGTACATGATCATTTTCAAGTCTTTGAGAAAATATACGTGTGCCATCATTTGCAACTTATGCATATTTTAATTTCTCTTTCTCATGAAGACTAATTCATATCCAATAAGTTTTATAAATGGATCGTAAGCTTCAACCATATGTCTTATCACAAGAGACTTCAATTATTCATTATATTCTTCCGTCATTAGTATTTTGGATATTCATCTATCCATGATCCTCACATTCACTTTAGCGCTATTATTTATTATCATTATCATTCACATTATAAATATATCTCTATCAACGTCGATTTATTTCTTTTCAATTCCACACTTTACTAGACATTGCATTTCATCATTTATTGAGATCTCATGATATATCATGTACCCGGGGTTTTCTCAATTACCTTCATGTTTAGTGTCTCTTTAGGAGACTATCATGGGGTCTTTATTACCTCGATTAGACCATCTTAATTTTCTTGCTCCATTTTATCTATATATTTGAGGATTTTTATTTGGAATCGAATAGTCTATCACGTTGCAGACGTGCCATAGACTTACTACCAATCATTGATTTTACTATTGGGACATACATTATAATTGGAGCACTCACAGCGTATATGATCTAGTCACTTTTTTACGTCACTGACTTTGTCTCGCAATTACTAGATCTTTAATATAAAATGTCCCATGAACTTTATGTTCATATTCATTATTGTGAGGATCAATTTTTCATTATCATCATTCATTTCAAATTTCTCGCTGCTCATTCTCCTCCTGAATGAATTATCATTCAACATCCCATTTTGTGCATTGTGGTGGATTTACCATTAACATATGTTGCACAATTACAAAATATCAAATGGGAAATATGGGTTGTGACCAAAAACCATTTTTATAAGGAGAATTCATAATACATTTTTGGCAAGATGCGAATTTATATGATATAAATTGCCCCATAAACTAAAACTAGTGTTCTCATAATTGTTGGCTTTGCAATCAACTGAAACCGTTTTAAAAATGTTTCAACAAAAGCAATTTGCATATGACCTAAGCCAAGAGCGTGCTGATAACGTGTTGTGAATATAGATAAAGAATAAATGTATTCTTCAATTCATCTTAAAGAGGGTAGATACAAGGAGTGTTTATAAGATAAATACTAGGGTAAACCCTAGTTACTACATGGGTCATGGGCCTTATTCTAGACATCCACATATTATTTATAACACTCCCCCAATCTTTTAGTCAACCATATTTTCTCTCTGCTCCATCTTTTTTCTCAGCCCCATCTTAACATACTCCTAAAAATCATCTTAAACCTTCTTCAATTTCTATCTCAAACATCAAAAAATCAGTCCATATATATTAAGCGTTAAATGCGTATCTAACCCACCACATGAATTTAGTCATCTCCAAACTTACGTTCTGAGTTAATGACTTTCATATTTTCTGAGCCCCACTTTTAACACTTACGTTCTGATTAATCGAACCAAGAAGATCTTATATAGTTCTGATATAATATTGAGGTGAGGTGATATGTTGTGCGTGTTGTTCCCGTTTTTGAGAAGGATAAAAATATAGAGGCTGCTAAAATAAAACTCTATATCATAGAAATCGGGTCGTCGGGCTAACTCAGGCTTCATCCGTTTTTTTTACCGAACCGACCCGAAAACTGAAAATAGGTATTTACCAAACTGAGTACCGACCCGAATAACACTATCTCGGGCTCGGTTCGGTCGGTTACCTCGGTTTTGGTCGGATTAACTCGATTTCAGTCGGTATTGCTCAGCCCTAAAGTTCACCCACCCTATATCTCAATACATCTCGCAATATCTTCATTGTCACTTTTCGACACTCACAACATACACCGTACTTCTATAAATACTTCACAAACACTTGCAAATAAAATAAAATAAAAATAAAACAAAAAGTAAGATCGGTAACTTTCACCATTGACTCACCAGTGGTGAGTTAGCCACTCAACGGTGAGAAAATATTCCCAATCAATTTAACCAAAAGTCCGGAAAAAAAGTGTTTTCTTTTCATATTTAATATTTACTACTATACTTACTAGTATAAGTCTCGTGCACGTACAAATTTAGAAATAAATTAAATTAAAAAATTAATGGTTTAGTTTAATATACGAATGTATAAAAAAAATCGTATTTAATTTTTTTAATTGTGATATTTGTTAACTTTTTAAAATTATAAAAAAATTATAATTTTCTCTTAGCATCATTTAATTTATTTAAAATTTAACACTTAATTTTTATTTATTATCTCATTTTTAAAAGTTTTTTTATAAATTTGACGCTGATAATTTTATGTCTAATTTTCTTTATCAAATTTCTCCATTAATTATTTTAAATTTTTTACCAAATATATTTATTTTTAATTTTAAAAAGAAAATAAAAAAAATCAATTAAAAAAACATTTTTGATTAAAAAATATTATTTTAAAAATATTCGTACTGATCGTTTTTATTTTATTAAATAAAAAATACGTTCTCTCGTAACCAATGCACAAGTATAATTATTTATACTTTCATAATTTCCCACGTGTTAATTAGTTCACAATCACATGGCTACTATCTTACTGTATCAAATACTATGGAAAAAAAATCAAACAGCATTAATGATTATCAATTTGAGACAAAAAGTTATGCCTTATTAAACACAAATATATTTTGAGCTCTACGTTAATGGTGGCTAATGGCTGCTTCATATTGTTTATTAAAATAAATTATGTGTTTTAAATATTAATAATCAGATAATTAAAAATTAAAAAACGTGATTTTGAAAAATAATTTTTGAATTTGATTATATTGTTTGAAATCGTAATAATCAGATTATCAATATTTTTAATGTTTAACAAATCTGATTATTTGTTTATTTGATAAGTAAAATAATTTATTTTAAGTTTTCTCTATTTTGAAAATAAAATAAATAACTTTTTATTTACTTTTTCAAAACTTCATTTTAAAAACTTTTAAACACAAATAATCATTTTTTTTCTTTTATTATTTAAATATTTATTTTAGCTTATGTATATTTTAAAAATAAAATAAATAAATAATTTATTTACAAACGCGATCTCAAACACCTCCTAAATAACCCTTTCTTTGGTTGTGAGTTGTGACACGACTCTTAACTCTATGTTATAAATCAGCATCATACTCACTCGCATCATCATGTTATAAATGCCACCATTTATTGGAACATTTTCTTGACAACGATGTTGTTTTTGAATCAAAAAACAAGACGGGTCACTAGTCACAACATTCTTAAGTATGCTTTAAATAAGACTACGATCCCAAATTTCAAAAGAAACAAGATACCCGAGAAATCGATAAATTTGACCATTTTTCCCTCATAAATTTGTCCACATAGTACGAGTTAGTTATCGTTCGGTATTCATGAATACTTGTATTTTGTAATCTCGGCTGAACCTACAAAAAATCCCATCACACCACCTTTCACTTTAACATTCAACGAATGATTTTTTTAACATTTTTTTCACAATAAAACGACTACTTTAAAAAAATATATACTCTACACAAATATATCATTTGTATCTAAATAACAAATTTAGGATACTATACCATAGTCACAATAAACGCTGACTTGGCTACGTTTCGCGTTTCGGATCGTACGTACCCAAACGCGGTACGAACGCGACTCAGATCGCTATTTGGCGTCCCCAAACATCTTCAATCAGCGTACAAAAGTATATGGGTCGACGTACCATAATGGATCGATACGATGTATCAGAATGGATCGGTAGCGTACCAGAGTGTAGCGGTACTATGTATTAAACTTAACGAGTACACTTAAATACAAAGTTAATAATAACTTAAGTTAATCCATACTTACACTCCCAATGTACGATAAAAATTAAACTAATCCATATTTACACTCTACCCATTCATATTCCATACCTTTTCCTTTTATCAAATTATTACTCCACTACTCTACCTATTCATATTCTATGCACTTCCTCATATTATAACCATAGATCCATCTTATTTGATTCAGTCCATTTCTTACAAAATATTTATTCATAATGGCTTTTGGTATCGGTAGTGAAAGAAACCATGATGATATGCTTGAGCAAGATAATAGTGAAGGTCTTCATGATGTTGATGCAGAGGAACATGAAGAAACCACAAATCACAATGAAAGTGAAATTCAAACTCAATCTCGTACAATTGATAGTAAGCCATTACTTAGCGAAGTTGTTTTTGTTTCTACTGGTAATAGCAAGAGCACATGGGGTTCGAGAGTTTAGGTTTGTAAACATTGCAATATGTAATATACAAGCTCTTATTCAAGAATAAATATTCATTTTATTGGACCTGCTCCTGGAAAGAAAGGTGAAATTAGAAGGTATAGTGCTTTAATCAAGGATCGAGAGAAGTACGAGGCATTGAGGAAAAAGGTAAGCAATGCGGAACAAGTTGGTGTGTCAAAAGCTCCCAAAAGCTCTGTTATTACTAAAAAGCAGAATATATTACCTACTAAAAAACCAATCGAGCAATCGTTCATTATAATGGAAAGAAGCTTAGTTGTTTAAAAGTTGTGTGGGGTCTATGTGCAAATGGAATAGCCTTTAATGTTTTGCATAACCCTGATTGGCAAGATATGGTTGATGCAATTAACAAGGCTCCCGCCGGTTACAAGGCGCCTTCAAGTGAGAAAGCAAGGATAGTACTACTAGATGAATGTGCTAGAGGTGTTGAAAAGGATCTAGCACATGTTAAAGATACATGGCATACACAGGGAGTATCCATTGTATCTAATGGTTGGTCAAATCTTAAGCATAAGCCACTGATTAACATTCTTGTTGTTAATAGTCGTGGTGCGACTTTTATGTATGCTGAAGATTTTGCTAGATTGGAAAAAAACAGGGGTAGAAATTTCAAAGTTTCTACTCGAAGCTATTGAAAGCATTGGACCAAGTAACGTACTTCAAGTCGTTACCGATAACGCTGCAAATTGCAAGGCTGCTGGAGAGGAGGTGGAAAATGTAAAACCCGCATGCTTTTACCATGAACAATACACTTAGTAAACATATGTACATATTAAAACTTTCCTTTTATAGCACGAACACGTGTCACGATTATTAATTACAGATTTTACGTACGTGTTATTACACGATAAGTATTAAGTACGTGATAGTACACGATAATTATTAACATTAATAATTATAATCACGAACATGAAATCATGAACGTTAAATCACGAACATGTAATTACGTACGTATTTGTTATAATACGATAAATATCGTTTACGTACAACTATTAGTTATTACACGAATAATTAATTACGACATAACACGAAAACGCTAAGGTATGTACACGTAAAATATTAGACACGGAAAATGTTCGAGTTTCCCCTCGCGGGCCCTAATAGCCGCGGACACCAAGACAAAGGAGGGGCCCAAGTCCATTTTTGGTTTTAACTAATTAAACAAAAAGGGTTACACCCTTTTCCTTTTACAGAAGATTTCAAAAAAATCAAAAATCCTAGCCTCCTTTTGCTCTCCTTTGGCCACCGGCTATAACAACACCACAAGGGGTGTTTGATCGATCTTGGTGATCGGAATATAGGTGTTAGTGTTCGTGTTATTGGTTTTCATTGATTCACGCATTCGGTAAATCCTTAGATCCTTTTCTTTGATTCTTTTATTAAATCAAGAACATGTAAACATGGGGATTAATAAAAAAACAAGTAATTAAATATGTTGTAATCATGGGGTAAATAAAAGAATGGAAACAGATCGGGTTTGGTGTTGGTTTTGGTTTGGCCGACGTAAGGAACCGAGAGCCGAAGCTCTCGGTACCACCAACTGAGACCCCATGGTCTCGGTGTGGGCTGTGGTGGTCTTGGCAGCAAGAAACAAGGGACCTTGACGTAAGTCAGGGTGGCCTTGTGGTTATCTTGGTCTCGGCGCAGCAGCAACAACACCACCGGCTAACTGCCGATGGTTCTTTTGGTCAAAGCAGGGGGAACCACGGCTCGGCAGGGGGAACCACTGGCTAACAGTCGGTGGGAACCCTGTGTGGGCAGCGGCTAGCCGAGGCAGGAAGGGGTAAACCACCGGCTTAAGCCGGTGGCAAATTTACACAAACAGTGGCAACCGGCTGAAGCGGTTCGCCACTGTTAAGGGGGTGTTTGTTTGGTCCGGTTCAAGGGGGAATTCGGTCCGGTTCACGATGGGTCTAAATTAAAATCACGGGTCCGACTTACGACTAATTTTTACAAGTTATTAGTTTTTACAAGTTATATTATTTTAACAAGAAAATTAAATTAATTAAAACATGACTAATAATTAATTTAATTAATCATGGACTTAGGTTATTATTATTTATGAAATAATACATGTTTTAACCTAAGTATTGTATTTATTTAATTTAGACTATAGTATTAATTAATTATTTAAAACGTGGAATATAATTAATTAATAGACATGACTTAGGTTATAATTAATATAATATTAATATATGTTTAACCTAAGTATTTTATACACCTTAATTTAATTAAATCATGCTTATATTTAATTCAATCGTATAACCTATAGTTTATTTAATTAACATGACATTATAAATAAACTATACAAATAATTACATGACTTATGTTTTTTTAACGGCTAGTTAATTTAGTGATTCGAGTTGCAGTGACATCCAATTGGGCAGTATGCAAGCCTCGAATCTTTCGCCTATTTTATTCCGCCCCTGAAGGTACATGGTGAGACTTGAACCCAAGACCTCTCCAAAGATACCTCCCCAAGGTACATGACTTATGTTATTTAACCAGTAAACTTAAGGTTATATTATTAGCTTATTAATCCAGCTTATTTCTAAATATGGAAACTTTCTAATTCCGGAAACTTACTATTTTTGGAAACTTTCTATTTTTAGATATTGATCTATTTTTAGAAGTTAATCTATTTTTGGAAACTTTCTATTTTAGGAAACCTGTTATTTTTAGAATGTTACTTATTAATATACAACAAGTATAGTAATACAAGAATACAAGTAATACTTAACCAGAATACTTTGAATACATGATAAACACGACATAATATTAAAATCAGTTAAACAAGACAAGAACATATAAAACAAGCTAAGATATGATATAATCAGTTACGTACTCAGTAAACATAATACTTATACATGTCCCCTATATATGTAGCATTAGTGAGATTGGAGTATGACTTTCATTCTTTCGTCTTCTTCGTTCACTAGACACAAGGTACGGATTTCCCGTCCCTTCAGTATGGACATTCTTTCCTTATTAGGATTCCCCGTTTGCATCCAACTGTTTTCCTAGTATTGTTTTATATGTTTGATTACTTATGTTAGTCTAAGAGCCTAAGCCATATACATGCAAGACCAATGTTACCTAGTTATGGAGGTACCATAACCATAACACTGGAGGCACCAGTGTTATGACTTCCCCATGGCGGAATGATTGCCCGTGGCATCCTTTTACAGTTTTGGCCATTATATTATATTATATTATCATGTGGGGTGTATGGGTGCATCCTAGTTACATGTTTACCAGTCTTACTAGAGTGAATGTGATGTGTGCCTTGCATCCTTCACTAGGAGTTGATCCCTCCTACCCAGACTAATTAATTAGAGGCAACCCCTCTAATTGCATAACGAGGTCTCCCCTCCAAGTATTCATGCACGGTGGAACCTCATGACCTATATGGGCTATTGGCTAATTAATACAGATTTTACATAAAAACATAAGTCTTTTCAAACTATAAAACCAGTTTTATGAACATGTTCCAGTTTATTTAGGACTTATACATTTCCGCTGCTATTAGTCTTTATGCTTATCTTATTCCATGCTATACTTGTATATCCGTTCACTGGGCGTTAGGCTCAGCCGTTTTCTTTTCATGTTCCCAAACGACAGATACTCAAGGCGGCTCGTAGACTTTAAGCGTACGTGCATATGGATTGGAAGCTATTTAGCCTTCTATACTTTATGCATTTCATCATACATTTTGCTACTTGTTTCTTTGGACATTGTTTAGTCATTTTATTTTACAGTACTTATGTTTGTGTGTGATGAGCTTATACTTGGACTACCAATGTTTGTTTCTGGTACTTCCATTCATGATCATTTAATGTTTTTAAGACATTTACCTTGTATGTTTTGATGACACGCCATAATCACGCGTGACATTTCATTTACCAAAATGGGGTGTTACAAAAAAGGTATACAAAAACATCTTTTGGTCTCCATGTGTTGTTCATACCTTGAACTTGATCTTTAAAGATTTAGCGAAACAGTTTGTTTGGTTATCAAATATATACCAAAGAGGTAAGTTGATTGTTAAGTACTTTGTGGAAAACTAGAAGGGTGGTTTAATAGTTTTTACCGATTAGTTTTAATACTTTTACAATTTTGCTTGATTATAATTGAATATAGATCAAGTGATTATAAGTTAGGTGAATATCGTTGAGGTAGTTAAGAATCAAACCACAATGCACAAAGATTTATAGTGGTTCGGTCTAGCAAGATCTCTCTTATCTTGCTCCTATTTCCAGTCCTCGAGTATCTACTCGAGAGTTCTACTTCACTAGTAAATGAATCTCCTTTACACCGATGGAGAAACCTTCACACTTTAGCTTACAATCTTTATCGACACCTAAGCTAAGATGTCTTAGTACTTTTACAAAGGCACAACTCGCCTTGTAAACTTCTACACTTCGTGGTTATAACACCAACCATACTTTACACAACTAGATAGATGAATGAGTACAACAATGGTGATCGTGTAGGTGACACTTAACACATTCACACGATGTTAAGCCTTGATGGATAAAAGCTTGAATTTCTCGTGATCGATCCTTATATGTACAAATGATCTAAAATCACAAGCAAGAAAAGAACTCACAAGAGTGAGTTAAAGAGTTAGATATATACTGAGATTTAGGGGAGATTAGTTAGAAAGGGGTGAGTTATAAGCTTTGACAAAGGGTTCTATTTATAGGCAAACTGCCAGAGGCCACGGAACCCGTTGGACCCTTTCCGTTTGGGTCCGGGGGGTCTGGCTATTCTGACTTTTGTTTCCTCATAAATGTTTGTCCAAAACTTGAAGCAATCAACATAATCTACTTGGGTTGGCTTAGAAGATCTGATGTTGTAAGTCAACCATTGACTTTTTGAAGACAACATATATCATTTATATGTTTTTATTTGAATGTTTATGTGTAAAATATTTTTGTATAAGTTTGAACAAACCTATATGATGCTTATAATTCGAACATAAAAATATGTTCGATGTTTTGGTGTTAACAAAACGTTAAGCATGATTAAAACGTAAATATCGTTTTGTTGCGATATTTGCATTTACAATCTCCCCCTTTTTTGTTGAAGACAAAACATTAACTTATTTTTAGTTTGGAGATTATATCACCATATAAGTTATGTGTTAGAAATAACTTGTTATATTTCTATTCTCCCCCTTTTTGTCGAAAGAAAAAGGGAAGGCTAGTTTAAATGAAAAATTATTTGGTGAGAGATGTTGCGAGTTAGCAATATTGATAACAATATCATTTTTCTTTGACTTTCCCTCGATTCAAGCTCCCCCTAGTTTGAGGAACCATTGAGGTCCATGGATTGTGAAAAACCTACAAAAACAATGTTAGTGGTACAACATATGTGATACATGATCATGAATTGGTGAGCCTAACATTAAGCCCACCAAGTAGTCCAACATTGGACTTTAGTTACACATTCTTTGAAATAAAAATAAAAATAAAGCAAGACCAAGAAATTTTTTCATCACAAACAAGTCTCCCCCCTATTTTATGCGTAATCCTGAAAAGAAAATGTTAGTTGTCTCCATAAATATCGAGGTTAGAATCACACACATGTCCATATAGCAATCATACATTTGTTTGACATGATACAAATTGAAAAACTATGGTTTATTCATCTTGCCCCATAGTAAAATACAGCCAAATAACATGTAAAACATTTGAAGGTAAGTGAATTACAAAATGAAAAGAAATAAAGAACAAACAAACTAAGACCAGCCAGACACACGGACCCTTTTCTATTGCCGGACCCAAGGGATAATGGGTCTGACGGGGTCTGTGTGCTCTGTGGACAGAAAACATGAAAAGAGACCCTGTGGATGCAATTTTTAGGTCAAACATCCTACCGAGAAGGGGGTGTAGCAGAGTGGAGATGCCATCTTTGACATTATGAAGAGCTACACGCATCTCTTGAAGGGGGTCCGTGACAATAGAGTAGATATAGCGACAATGAGTACATTGAGGGGAGACCATGAAGTTTGTTGGATGAAAGTGGTTTGCATAGTTTGAAGATGGTGGAAAGGGTCCATGAAGAGAGATGTGTTCTTGGACTTCTAAGAGATGTTTTCGAACCATATCATCAAAGGTTTGTTGCCTATGGAAGTGGCGTTGGTTTTGTGTGGTTTGAGGCAAAACACTAGTGGGAGATGGTTGAGATGACAGATGACGGAAAGATGGTTCTTCGATCCATAAAGAGTCATCTATCTACATAAAGGAGGCAAGTGTAGGGGTGGGTGCAAAGGTTGTGTTTGGAAGTGGTGCGGATGGTGGAGTTGTAGTAGGTAGTGGTCGGAGAGTGGTGGTGAAGGGGATATAGGAAGTGAGGATCCATTGTTGGTGTTGTCCTCATTTGAGTTTGATGAAGGTGGTGATGATAAGAGTGTGTCAAAACTTTCAATAGGGGGTGAGGTGCGTATGATGGTAGGAGAGTTTGGTTGAGAGGAGATGGTAATGGTGAACATGGGATAGAAGAATGTGGTAATCGTGAGTTTCTTAAGATATCTCATAATTCTTGAGATATCTCTCGAAGAATTGGTGATTCTAGAGAGTATTGGGATGATGGTGGTGGTGTGGAGGACTTAAAAACCCGAAGCAAGAGGGTCGAAAACTTATTTGTCGTCCTTCGTGGATGCTTAGGGGATGATGAAGAACCTTTTGTCATTGTGTTATTTCTGTAAATGGTTGTGAGGATGGAGATTATGTTCTCAAAAATGCAAGTTAATTATTAAGAAAAAGCTTAAATTAAATGACAAATGTGTGTGATTAGAGGAAGGAAGAGGCAAGAATTAATGAAAAAGTAAAATCAGTTGTGAGGTTGGGAAGAAAAAGAAGGAAGGTTTAGGTCTAGTGGATAATTAATTTTATGTAATGATGATGTTTTTAGTTTTCAATGGTCAGACCCACGGACCCGGACGGACCCTTAGTGAATGGGTCCGACGGGGTCCGACTGGTAATGGATAATGATTTAAAAAAATGAAATTTGGGGGGAATTTACTCGGACCCTTTAAGAAAGGGTCCGACGGGTTCCGTACCCTTCTGTGACTAGATTTTTCAAGGTTTGAGAAATGAGACGATCTAGTCTCATGACAAGGTGTTATTATGACTCAAATTTGTGAGGAACAATTTTTCAAGATCATTTGGCTGTAATTAGACTTTCAAGGTGAAGAGACTGTACCTTTTAGTGCTCCAACTTGTGCTTTTCCAAACACGATCACATATCCATTTGTCACACAAGCATGCTTAGTAATTACCCTAGCATCATTAAGTATCAGTGCTTAGTGTCTAGGAGATAAAGAAAAATACAAATGTTAAAGTATTTTACACAACACCAATGTTTTGATCATGGAAACGAAGTCCATGTGTACCCATTCATGCTACCGCCTTCACTTGTGCTTCTTTTTGTCCATTTTGGTGAGGAAACGACCAAGGCACTTGAACATCCCTTTGGTTTTCTTGAATTCTGGATAAGCGTTGGGAATTTCGAGAAGACGACTAAGATACTCTAGAGGAGGTAATCTAGACTAGGAAGATCGTCATTGTCACTAGCCGAGGATGAGGAACTAGGTAGATGCTATGGTATTTTACCTCTTCCCCTAACTTGAGCTACTAAGGGACGTGATACCCTTAAATCACTAATTTCGGTCATAACCTGATCAACTAGATGGTAGACACCTATGCGACCATTAGGACTTAGTGGGATAGGAGCTATGTGTTTGTAAAGTCGTGTGAGCAACATATCATATGGGAGAACCGAGGTGACAAGGTTTTGAATGTGGGCCATTCGATTAGCTATGTAATAAGCCAAGTTGAAGGGTTTTCCGGTTTCTAGGCAATAGAGCATGTAACTTTCACATGCATTAATATGGTTTCTATTCCCTACCAAGCTCATAACATTGCATCTTAGGATTCGCTCCCATTTTGCATATTTCTCCTTAAGCTCCTTACCTTCCATCCCATATGGATCTTTGTGAATTACTACTAGTGTGGTTGAAAGCCTAGTGTCTTCAACTCTTGGATTGAAGATTGTTGCTTGGACAATATCTTTATTATCAAGCAAGGTGTTGTACCTAAGTTGTGCCTCTTTTGGTATAGTAGTGTTATCAAGGGTGGTAAGAGAGTGGAGATCAGAGTAGAGGCAAGCTCTATGGCATGGAATTTTGAGAATGTTTGCAAAATGGTCTAGAGAATATGAATACCTATTACCATTTGTTTCGAAGTTGACTAAGAGAATATGATCTTCATCAAAAGTTACATTGACGGTCATATAAAACTCTAGAACAAATTATGGGCAAATTTATTCGTCAATTTCTAAGAGGCAATCAAAATTAATCATAGAGAATACTTCACGAATATTGGTGTTATCCGTAAAGGAGTGGTGAACAACTCTACCTTCGTGGAAGGTGCTGTTTTCCAACTCTTTGCAAAGTTTTCTTTGGGCTGAGGTAAAATGTTTAGACTTATGATGTTGAGGAATGTAACTAGCCGTGTCTTTGTGGTCGTATCTCCATGCGGGAGGCTTCTTTATCCTAAGGAAAACCTTTGTCAAGTTAGTCAAGTTCTTTGTGTTTGAACTAATATATGCAACATATGTGGAGGTGTGGTTATTTTTGAAAAGTTTAGGTTTGTAAGTATAGAAAATGTATAACTTAGAGATAACCTAAACGCTCCCAAATTTGCTTTAGCTTCTAATGAATGTACCCGAAAATTCATATTTGGTTATGCAATGTCTTTAGCATTCATGAGACTTGTATGCCATGATTAAAACTTGTTTATTTGTCACTTGCAATGTATGAAAAACGGTTTTAGTATGTCCTAATTAGTGAAGAAATTTTGGAAACTTTCCTTGGGGATTCCTAACAGTTCTTAGTGATTTGATTATGGGTTTAAGCATAAAAAGTGTTTTTATGTAGTGATTAAGCAATGCAATGACTAATTTGACTATCCTAAGTGAATCCCCAAATTTAATTGAGTGCAATTGAAATAAAACCCTAGACTCAAATTTAAGGTAAAATGGTAATATAGGATCGAGATTGAGTAGAGATACTTACAATGATTGATTACTACGAAAAACTTGGTTGATTTTGACTTGGATTACGAGGAATTGATTATTTGAGTGTATTGGTCATGTTTCTCAGAGAAATAGATTTTGTGTTTGTGGTGTGTGTTTGTTTTAACTGATATGTGATCATCTGAAGTCTCAGACCCACGGACCCTTTCACGGACCCAAAGGGTAAAGGGTCCGACGGGGTCCATCTGTTTTGATGACACAAAGAGATTTAATTTAAATAGGTATCTACGTTTAGCCTAATCTTAGTCTTAACTAGTTAATGGGCTTTAATAATTCTAGTTGAAGTATTGACTATGATAAGTTTCCTTTTTGTGAGAAATAATGTTGGTTCTCGACTACCTTTTACGTGGTTATTGGCATTGTCTGAGTTTATATAAACAAGCACATGTCCTAAACATAATATCTATTTGTAATTTATTCCACGATATCTTGTGTTACCCATATAATCATTAACACCAATTTTGGTAGTTTGACATTGGGGCGTATGCTGGTTTTTAAATCACATTTCTTAAGCATTTTCTTAATAATAATGATCATGTGTAACTCCTTGAACAACGTGTTGTCCTTGAGACCCATTAAGTTTGTAAACGTGGTTAGGTTTTTCAAGGTTTTCAAAATCCGGAGGTTGTGCTACAAATACTTTTTCGTTCATAAAGCTATTTAGAAAAGCACTTTTAACGTTGATAAAGTTTAAAGTCATGAGCATAAGTAAAAGCTAGCAAACTTCTTATGAACTCGAGTCGTGCAACCGAGGCATAGGTTTCGTCGTAATCTATAACTTCTTGTTGATTATATCCTTGAGCGACAAGTTTCGCCTTGTTTCTTGATACTATACCTTTTTCATTTAATTTGGTGTGAAATACCCATTTTGTTCCAATTACCGTTTGATTTTAGGTCTTGGTACTAGAAGCCATACATCGTTAATAACCAATTGGTTTGATTCTTCTTGCATTGAAAGGACCAATCTTTTATCAATAATGGCTTCGTCAATATTTTTAGATTTGATTTAAGATGCGAAACAAAAGAAATTACTTTCCATCTTATACTTGTGATCTTAGTATTTGTTCATTAATTTTACCAATGATATTTTCCAACGAATGTCCCTTTGTTACCTTAAAGTTTATAGGTTCAATTTTTAATGGTTCATTTCCCTTGTCTTTTACAATATCAACTTGTTGGTTATTAATTTTTTCTTCAACTAGATCATCATCTACCAAAGGTGATGTTCTTGAGGGAGAGGGTTTTAGTCAAATGTTATATATAATGATTCCTCGACACACATGGTTTGTTTGTTTAGTACTATGTATGTAAAACCCGCATAAAAATACCACGAATTAAAGTTTTTTTTATAATAAATACATTCACGACAAGAAAATACGTATTTTATAAATACGACAAGACAAGATATAGCACGAAAAGTATACAATTATTGCACGACAAGTATTATGTATATTAAACAAGTCACGGCAAGTAATAACATATATTTTAATGAGTCTTGACAGGTCGTTCGCATGTTTTGCTAGTTACGTACTATTTTACGATACGCTTTAAATTTTAAAGATCGAATTATTTTAACGGCGATAAAATTGTAATAAGTTTATACGAATAAATAATAAACAGAAATAAATCATAAATATATACCTACGATATTTTAGACGAAGATTCATATCCTCTTTAAACCTTTATATATCTCAAATTGGTTGCATAATATGTATACTCGGTTTATTCGCTCTTTAAAAAATGATTGATATACGTCAAAACCGTTTCTCATTTTAAACGATTCCTCCACTAAACTTTCCTCTTATTATTCGATACCAGATATGATGACCAATGTAGTTCCCATATATATGTGTGGCTGATTTCATTCCTCACAATACAAAAAGAGCTAGAAAAGAAAATTTTGACTTTTCTTAGCAGACTTGATACAAAAGGCTTCCCTTTTTCATAACCGTGATGTTCGCAAGTCAAAGAAAATGAATCATTCACACGCTCAAATCTCCATACTATTCGGCCTTGTATTGATTTATATCTCTGACTCCGATCTTGCCAAAAAAAAAAAAGAAAGAAAAGAGAAAACCAAAAACTTTCTGAATGTTATGCATGATATATATTGCAATTCATCCTTGCCGGAATTCATAACATGTGTTCATGTTCGAACGGAGTTCTCGTCTATCGTCATGTCGGAGTCGTGGCTTCATCGGTTACACGTTTAGAGTGGTAATCTGATTTCGAGTTCACATCCTAATCGAGTTGGTGTTCATGCACGTGTAGTTCATGACCTCGGCAGAGCTACGTTTCGAGTTTCGGTCTGCTCAAGCTAAGGTTGATCGAGTCACATTACCTGAAGATGGTTCAGGTTCGTTGGCTGGTTATTGGCGTTTACAAGTGGCGAGGTTTCTGGTTCATATGTTTGTATACGTGTTCCATCGCCCCTTACTGATTTTGGGTATTCATGCTTACATTGGGTACGTATTCTATGCATGCTTCGGCTTTAATCTAATTTTCGAATCATCATAAACTTCAAACATAATAAATGTTAGAATAAGTTATATTTCACCTTTAACAATAACGATTACGTTTTCACATCTTAAATAAATCGATGTCGCAGCGAAGTAAAGTGAAAGTATAAAACTAAAATTAGTTTATATACTGGTGATAAGTCTTTTAAATATTTTAAAATTAAAGAGATAAGAAAGTATTCATAAAAGCTACCTACGTGTAGTAGGAGCTTTACAAATATGACTTTCCATATTTTTAACGTGGGTATAAATTATTGGTGTAGACATTGTTGAAGTATAATATTGCCGTTAGGAGTTTTTAGGCGCAATATTCCTATCTTCTACTATTAGTTATGTATTTTTGTTAACTTGATTGATTGTACGGATTTCCCGTCCTTTCAGTAAGGACTTCCTTTCCTATGCATGATTAGGATTTCCCGTCTGCAGCCAAATGTTTTCCCCAGTATATGTTTAAGTTTATCAGTAATCATGTTAATAACTAAATAAATTGCCTGAGCATTATATACAAGCACGACCAGTTTATGTACTAGTTACGGAGGTACCGTAACCACGGCACTAGAGGCACCAGTGTCGTGACTCACATGCAGGAGAGTGATATCCTGCATCGTCCCACTCAGCTCAGCTTGGCCATTTTATCAGTATTTTTTTTAGTGGGGCGTATGGATGCATCCTAGGCTTATATGTGTTACAAGTTATCAGGGTGAATGTGGTGTGTGCTCTACATCCTTCACATTGGAGCTGATCCCTCCACCCAGCACAGTTATCTAGAGGTCACCCCTCTATAGCATGATGAGGTCACCCCTCCAGTTATTCATGCACGGTTGTTACAGCACGTGACCTATATAAGCTCTGGCAAATAAAATACAGTAAATGCATGTTTTCAGAATTAATAGTTATATTTCAGTATCAGTATATATGAACCAGGTTTCTCAGATTTTATGCAGAGTTCTACCACATGTTATATATCAGTCTTACAGTTTCAGTATTCTATAGCTTGTTTCTTTCAATATATTCTTATCATGTTTTATATCCGTTCACTGAGCGTTATGCTCAGCCGTAGTTCCTTTCATGTTCTAACGGTAGGTACACCGGGACGCTCTTAGGATTCTGAGAGCACGTGCATTTGGAATGGAAGCTATACAGACTTCTTATTTTATGCACTTGCATTATTCTGCTTATTTGGACATTGTTTAGTCCTTTCTTTCAGTATTTCATTTTTCATGTTTTGAGCTTAGGTTGGATTACCGATGTTTGATTCCGGTATTTCCGTTATGATCATTTAATGTTTCATTACATTTACCTTATGCTTTGATGACACGCCATAAATACACGTAACGGTCCACTTATCCAAGTGGGGTGTTACAATGTAAGCTTTGATATTTTGAGAATATCCAAGAAATACTCCTTCGTACGATTTTGGATCGAACTTAGTGAGATAATCCTTTGTGTTAAGAATAAAACATTTACTTCCAAATACTTTCAAATATCCAATGGTTGGTTTTCTACCTTTTAGGATTTCGTATGGAGTTTTATTTAGTAATGGTCTAATTAAGACTTGATTTAGAATATAAGTAGAGGTGTCGACCGCATGACACCGAAATTTTTTAGGTATGTTAGCTTCGTTTAACATGGTTCTACTCATTTCTTGAAGTGTTCTATTTTTATGTTCGACTACTCCGTTTGATTGAGGTGTTCTTGGAGCCGAAAAATTATGAGTGATGCATTTGGCATCACAAAAGGATCCATATTGCACTTCATTGTCAAACTACCGACCATGATCCATTTGATTTGATACAATTCGACAATTTAATTGATTTTCAATTTTCTTACTTAAAATTTCAAAGTGATCAAAAGCTTCACTTTTGGTTTTCAAAAATTTTGTCCAAGTGAATCTTGAATAGCCATCTACAATAACTAAAGTGTAAAGATTTCCTCCAAAAGCTTTGTACCATGGATGGACCAAACAGATCCATATGCAAAAGTTCTAGGCATTTTATTGATGTGACATTATTTTTAGCTTTATGGCTTGCGTGCGCTTGTTTACCAATTTTATATGCATCACATAAATGTTGGTCATATCTTACTTTTGGTAAGTTTCTCACAAGATCCTTGTTAGCCAATTTTTGCAAGAGACCCTTATTTATGTGACCAAGACGCCTATGCCAAAGGGTAGAGGTGTCGTCTATGATGATCAAGCAAATAGCATCTTTTGAAGTATCAAACCTCATTACGTATATGTTGTTTTTCCGTATTCCTTTTGTTATTGTTATTCCGTCTTTTAGTATTTTAGTACCATTTTTTTCAAATAAGACTTTGCATTTGTTACTACAAAATTGACTAATACTAAGTAAATTAAATCCTAAGTTTTTAACATAAGCAACATTATCTATGGTGATATGGTGATTAGAAATCATACCTTTGCCTATGATTTTGCTTAAGACGAAATAACATTACCTCCGTCTGTTGGTGTGTAGGTGCTAGAGAGATTCCTATTCCCCGTCATGTGTCTAGAACATCCACTGTCCTTGATCCATTCGTCGGGTTTAGATCCATCCTTCAAGCATACCTATACTTTACAAAACTCAAACGTTCGGTCCCTATCGTCTCATGGGTCCGTTTGGGTTAATCATGCTTCTTAAGGCAATTCCGATTGGAGTGTTGCCAAGTTTCTCCCAAGATACCAAGTTTCCCATAGAGTATTGGTTGTGATAGTCATAGTTGTATGGAACTTGATTATATCTACTTGGTGCGTTGTAGTTGCTTTAGGGAAATGGGTGTTTGGAATAGGATGGCATAGGTTGATATTGTATGTTTCTTGCTCTAGTATTTTCTTCTATTCTTCTAAAGTTTGTGTTGTATCTCTCTGCATTGGAGGGCTTAGGTTTTCTAGACACGGTGACGAAATCAGCCCTATTCTTTATTTGTGCAGCAATCAGACCTACGAACCCTTTGGGCGCCGGAACCTTTTTGCAGAGGGTCCGACTCTCTATGTGACAACAATTTTTGGATTTTGTTTTATGGTGTCGTTTTTAAGCTAAAGGCTGTATTTTTCTTTTCAAATCCCAACCCCGTTCTATCTTTACTATCTCTTTGACAGTTGATCAATTCTTCGATGCAATTTGCGTTTTTGGTAAATTTTACAAATTTTAGGTTTTATTTGGTTAACGCCTCTTGATTAGTTCTAAGTTTCTCAATTTCGATTTTTTGCTCTTGACATGTTTCACATTTGTCATTAGCTGTTTTTCCTTTCTCTATTCTTATTAGTCTAGCTTTCAATCATAAACTTCTTTTTCTAAGCTTTCGTTTTTTGTTTTTAAGATTTTGTTTTTGTTTATAATCTTGAGGCTTATCTCATACATTTGATTAAACTCAGTTTGTAAGGTGTCATTATCTAGTGTGGAAGAGTAGTAAGAAGAGTCGAAGTGTACCTCGTTATTTTCAAGTGCCATGAGAGCTAGCTCTTCTTTTTTGGTCTCATTATCTTCATTATCACTAACACTCCATGCTCCACTTATGATAGCTCTTTGGGTCATTGGCTTTCTCTGTGGACACTTGTTAATGTAATGACTTGAGTCACCGCATTGGTAGCATCTTCTTTCATCTTTGGATTTCTTGATATCAAATGGTTTTCGATATGCATTCTTGTTGTCAAGTGGTTGTCTTATGAGTCTTCCTCGTCTTTTGAAGAACTTCTTGAAACCACGAACGACCATGGCATATTCTTCATCATCACTACCTGAGTCATTGTTATCACTAGATTCTACTTGAGCTTCCAAGGCTAGTGATCTTTGTTTTTATCGTCTTACTTTTGATGATTAAGGAATCTTTTTCCATTACCATTTCGTGTACTTTATGATTTTCAATAAGTTCATCTAGTGATAGCTTCGAGAGATCTTTGGATTCTTCGATGGCCGTGACTTTGGCTCGCCATTTTGGATGAAGGTCACTTAGGAATTTCTTACGAAGTTTTTGTTGGAGGGATTCGTCAAGTACTTTGAGTGATGTTATGATAGTATTAAACCGAGAAAATCCCACATCAATGGATTCTTCTTTAAGGATAGAAAATTGTTCGTATTACTGAATGAGTAGATCAATTTTGTTATCCTTGACTTGTGAGTCTCCTTGATGTGTGACTATGAGTGAGTGCTAAATTTATTTGGTGGTTTGACACATAAAAATTCTTTCATACTCCTTTTTAGGTAGAGCATTATATAGCATCATTTTGGATTTATTATTTTTAGCCAACATTTCTTTTGATCATTTGTTTG
Organism: Glebionis coronaria; assembly: GCA_025667525.1. NCBI lineage: Eukaryota > Viridiplantae > Streptophyta > Magnoliopsida > Asterales > Asteraceae > Glebionis > Glebionis coronaria. The sequence goes on along the minus strand of CM046879.1, from coordinate 511,575,832 downwards.
ATTTGCTCGTGGAACCAATTCGAGTTGATTGATAGTGACATTCAATGCCATTGATGTATAATCACCATCAATGATTATATACCAAAGATCTATACCCTTAGATTTCACATAGGTTTCAAAACGATTTTTCCAATAAATAAAACCATCGGTTTCAAAGAGTGGTGGTCTTTGCATGGATCGCCCTTTTTGTAATTTTCAGAATCCACGGATCGATTCAAGTTTTAAAGTACAATCTACTTTAAAGATCATGAGTACGTAGCTCTAATACCAATTGTGGAAAATTAGAGGGGGGTTGAATAGTTTTTACTGATTAGTTTTAATACTTTTGCACTTTTGCTTGATTATAATGGAATATAGATCAAGTGATTGTGAGTTAGGTGAATATCGTTGAGGTAATTAAGAATCAAGCCACAATGCACAAAGATTTATAGTGGTTCGGTCTAGCAAGATCTCTCTTATCTTGCTCCTATTTCCACTCGAGAGTATCCACTCGAGAGTTCTACTTCACTAGTAAATGAATCTCCTTTACACCGGTGGAAAAACCTTCACACTTTAGCTTACAATCTTTATCGACACCTAAGCTAAGATGTTTTAGTACTTTTACAAAGGCACAACTCGCCGTCTAAACTTCTACACTTTGTGGTTATAACACCAACCACACTTTACACAACTATATAGATGAATGAGTACAACAATGGTGATTGTGTAGGTGATATTTAACACATTCACACGATGTTAAGCCTTGATGGATAAAAGCTTGAATTTCTCGTGACCGATTCTTATATGTACAAATGATCTAAAATCACAAGCAAGAAAAGAACTCACAAGAGTGAGTTAAAGAGTTCGACATATACTGAGATTTAGAGGAGATTAGTTACAAATGGGGTGAGTTATAAGCTTGGACAAAGGGTTCTATTTATAGGCAAACTGTCAAAGGCCACGGAACCCGGCGGACCCCTGCCCTTTGGGTACGTCGGGGTCCGGCTATTATGCTTTTGTTGCCTCATAAATGCTTGTCCAAAACTTGAAGCAATCAACATAATTTACTTGGTTTGACTTAGAAGATCCGATGTTGTAAGTCAAACATTGACTGTTTGAAGACAACATATATCATTTATATGTTTTTATTTGAATGTTTATGTGTAAAGCATTTGTATAAGTTTGAAGAATCCTATATGATGCTTATAATTCAAACATAAAAATATGTTCGATGTTTTGTCGTTAACAAAATTGTAAGCATGATTAATACGTAAATATCGTTTTAATGCAATATTTGCATTTACATACTTTTTAAATCACTCACAAGCGTTGTCAATTTTTAGAGCAAACTCTAACCTGGAATTATTAAAAGTAGCCGAAACCTAATTTGCCTCCCATTACATCTTGTTGAAAAGACTAAAGGATTGTAGGGAAGCTCTCACTACTGCTTTTGTCCTTAACGCTCAGAGGGATTGGGCTAAAAAGGGGGATGAGAATACTAGAAAAACCGGTCAAATTGTGTGTGAAACTCTTAGAAGTGACGAATTTTGGGAGGACGTTGATCGTATACTTGCAATAACTAAACTGATATTTTTGTTGATTAAATTTTGTGATGGAGAGGGTGCGAAAATGGGAGAAGTCTAAGAAAGGATGGATAATATGGTTGGAGAAATTAAAGACGTGATGAAAAATGTCTACCCCTCATACTTTTCGGAAGTTGAAAAGATAACTTTGGCCATGTGGGAGAAAATGACCATCCCGTTACGTTGTCTCGGGTTCGCATTAACACCGAGGTTTTATGATAAAACATATCTTAGCATAAAAGCTCATGGTGGAATTCCTAGAAAGGCTTCGAATGATGATAAGGAAGTGACCAATAGTGTTATAGATGCCTTTAAGATAATTTCAGAAAGTGAAGAAGAAACAAAAATGTTGCGAGCACAATTCACACTTATGAAAAAAGGTCTTTTTTTCTCGTCCCGAGGCTCAACTGGATGCCATAACAATGGACCCAATTGATTGGTGGGCCACTTATGGTTCAGAATATCCGGAACTAGCCAAGATAGCTAAGAAAGTTCTTTCTCAACCGGTAAGTTGTTCTTCGGCGGAAAGAAATTGGAGTACTTATTCTTACATTCATAGTGTGAAACAAAACCGCTTGAATACTAAAAGGGCCGATAAATTAGAATTTGTTCATTCAAATATTCGTCCATTGTCAAGGTTTTCAGAAGCTTACAAAGAGGGGCCGAGTAAAAAGTGGGACATGAATCTCGAAAGTGCATACTTGGATTGCTCGACTTAAAGAATGGAAGACATGCAATGGAAGAATTTAGATGAAGACTAAACTGCTTGGCGTTTCTCTTTATCTATATTACTGTAGTATCTAATGTAGTATTTGTCTTTAGGATGATATGTGGCTCTGTGCAATGTGCAATATTCTGATCTTTTGGTTGTAAACAATATCACAAATGTAATGGTAAACAATCTTTTGGGTATTGATCTATTACGGTAAACAATATTCATCTACTCACGCCGCCACCACCTCCCTTCATTCACCACCGCAAGCGCCTACCACCTCTGCAACAACCCTGTTCTTCACAGAATCCAATCCATTAATTAACAAAATGATAGGTGTTTTCAACCCTATTTTTGGATCTTGGCTATCCTGTTGTTAATAACGATGGAAATTGGTACAGGTCGCGGATCTAATAAATCTTCAGAAAGAAAAAGGAACGATCATCTCGACAATAGTCGTCGTCAAGAGCAATGTAACGAAGGTATTTCTAACAAATCCCACCCTAATTTTCATGAGGAACATAAGTCATGGTCATCTATCTTTGTCTCTAATATCCCATGGAATGCGACGGTCCAAGATCTTCGGGATATTTGTATCAAATGGGGTGTGGTAATCGATGTTTACATAGCAGCAAAGAGATCCAAATCGGGTCATCGATTTGGTTTCATTCATTTTACAAACGTTAACGATATCAATCAGTTAGTTTCAAACATAAGAACGACATGGATGAGCGGTTTTCGTTTATTTGCCGATGTGGCAAAGTATGGTCGAAATAATAATAGACATGTGGAACGTTATGGGGATGACAAACCCATTGCAGGTTCGAACAATCAATCTGTTAGAGGCAACGAAAATGTTTTTCAGTCTTTTAACTCGTACGCTAAAGCGATACTGGGCAACAAATCAGTGGATACGTCGGGCAAATATGGTGAGAGTAATGCTGGAGCAGAATCTGAGGGGGTGTTGGATTGTAATAAGGTACATAAGGAAGAGGGTAATGAAGCGGCGATGTCTATCTCGGTAGACGATTGTGTTGATTTGGATGGTATGGAGCGTAGTGTTCTCGCTAAAGTAAAAGATTTAAGTGTCATTTCAGAGCTTCTAAAACATATGTCTTCTGAGGGATTCGATGATGTAGGTCTTAGATATGTTGGGGGACGTTGGGTTTGGTTGGATTTTGACTCAATGGATCAAGTGGAAAGCGTCAAGACTTCAAAGGCGTTAAAAGAGATATTTTTGAAGTTCAAAGATGTTTCCCATGATTTTATTCCAGATGAAAGATATGTTTGGATAGACCTGGTAGGTCTGCCATTAGCATCATGGGCTTCGGAGGTTTATAAGAAGTTGGGTGGTTGCTGGGGAAGCAGCGTGTTTACGGACATGGTAAGTGATGGACCAATGTCTCATGGAAAGGTTTGTGTCCTTACAGAGTCTTTACATCGTGTGGTAGAGTCATTTTTAGTTTCATATCGTAATCGAACTTATCGTATTATTGCTACTGAGTGTTGATCCCAAAGTCAGATCTTAAACCTTAATAGCTTGTTTAAGGGTTGTGATAGAGAGAAAGAATTCAATCTAACACTAGAGAAACTTTGCAAAGCAAAGTAACTAAACAAGATGCGGAATGTAATGTTTAGCACAAGAACAAATGAGATTCAAACGTTGAACTTTAATATATCAAAGATATACGAATACCCAAAGTGGTATTAGGGTTTACAAAACCTTAAAGTAATAATAATGAAAAACGAAATGAGAAAGACACCACTTGCATGCTAACCTAGTGAGTCCTTTTATAGATGCAAGGACCCACGTACAAGATCACTACTAACAAACTATGGAAAGTATTAAGGAATAATAACTGAAACGCGTAAAGATCTATTCCATGTTTATCTTGACGGCAGGGCCTTTGACTCCAGCAGGGGAATGGATCCCCCTGCCTTTGTTATTTAGCAGGGGGAACTTACTCTAGCAGGGGTATGAATAATCAACTAGCAGGGGAAACAAATAAGCATAGATTTATTCCCAACAATCCTCCCCTAAACTTGTGCTTTCCCCTAAAGACAAGTTTCTGAATAAATGCTAGTTGATGAGGATGCTTACAAACTCTCTGGCCAAATCTGACTATGAACCATTCTTACCAGATCATAAGCAACAGGCTTTTTGGCATCAACAATTAACTTAGCCTGTGCTAACTTCTTCAAGGTTTCCTGAGAGAAAGGATAATACCTATGATTGAGTAAATAAACACTCACACCTTCCATTACTACCTCATAAACCCCAGAATTGGTAAACAGCTTCCAATACACCAAATCTCCTTTATTCACTGCATCAAATAGAGGATCAAATAATTCATGCTCATACATTCTATGCATGCACTCCCAGATTACCCAATCCTTCTCAACACCATCCATGGTAGGAGGTTTTGCAGCAAACGTCTTCTTCAATATTTTCCACAGATCTTCTAAGTCTTCACTATCCAAAATTTGAAACATGACATCTAGGCTTAGAAAAGTCTGTGCTGTATTGTCAGCCCTTGTAAGCTTCCACCAAGTTCTCCCTCTGTGTTCATAAACATCATACTCTATAATAGCAAACTTCTTTCCAAGTTCACTAGGTGAGATTTCATCATTTTCCTGTAAAATCAGCTGTTTGTCAATTTCATCATTTGATGGCCCTTGAGATTCTTTAGTAATTATGCCCACTTGCTCCATTCTCTTGAGTCTCTTTGCTGCTCTTTGTGCATTAAGTACTGACTTCTCAAGTACTTCTGGAAGACTTTCACCTGCTTGGTGTGATTCCCCTGCTGGGGATGATGCACCTGCTTGTGTAGTCTCTCCAGCTTTTCTTTTCTTTGTTGATCTAGCTTTCTGTAGCACTTCACTTTGTCTCCTAAGATACTCAGCTTCCTCAGGAGTGTTGATTGTCATCCAATCCTCCACATCATACAACTTTAGAACTGGTCTGACTGCTCTCTTTATGGCTTCAAAGCTCATATCTGTGAAGTCACCATCCTTCCACTTTCTATGCCTTTTAAGCAGAACTTTATAGTGATCAAGTTGCCCTTTCTCTGATGTTCTATACTTTTCACTCTGAATTTGCATTGCCCTTCTTTCCAGATATTCAGTTTGAAATTTGTAAACAAGGCAAGTCAACTCATACCTATCTTCCAAAGGAGCATTATTCAACTCCTTCTCCCATTGATTAAGAAATTCTTCAACATGAGGTACCCTGTCATCTAGTTCCCTATGCATAATTTCAACCTGTTTTAGCATATCCTTGGGCCTCATCTTCTCCATCCTTTGATCCTGCATATCCATTTCCTCTTGTTGTAGCCTGAGAGCTACTTGTGCATCATGAGCTTCTTGGATCTTCTGCTGTTCAGGAGTCAGATGCTTGTATTTTCTCTTGGGCTGTTGCACCATGATTCCTTTTCCTTTATCTTTTGGATCCACTGCTGGTGCTGGTTTTGCTTTAGTTGCAGGTTCTTTGATTCTTATCCCCTTCTGAGCTGGTTGCTTTCTGTTCTTCCTAACAAATGTTTGAGTTATGTTCTTAGCAGGGGATAAACTTACAGCAGTGGGATCAGCAATGGCAGGGGAAACTTTTGAAGCAGGGGCTTCTTCTTGATTGCCCATGGTGAGCAATGTTTGAGCAATATCTTTGGTTGCACTTCCCTTGTCACTTCCTTTATCAACACTTTCCCTCTCCATTCCTTCCTTAGTACCTGTTATCTTTCCATGCTCCCTACCAGGATACGAATAATACTCAGTAGATCCTTCTTTGGTTGGAATTTCCTCCCCTTTGGAAGCATCCTCATCTGTGGAAAGAATCAGTCTGGGCTTTCTCCTCCCCTCAAGAGTAGCAAGTCTGGTTTCCAAATGAGAGATGACCAGACCTTGCTTTTTGACATCTTGTACAAGTTGTGCATTCTGCCTTTTCAGGCTCATGCACATTTTCGTCAATTCCAAGTTTGTCAAAGGTTTCATACTGCTCTCAATCCTAGAAGGGGATTGCTCCCCTTGTTGGATATCATGGAGTGGGGGAGAGGACTTATTGATGGTGTCACTATCCTGCTCACCCCTTGAGGATGAGACAGTAGTGGCAGCCAAACCCCCAGGTTGCTCCAAACTCTTGGAGACTCTCCTCTCTGCTGCTTGTGAAGATTCACCAGGCAAGGGAGACCTGGCAAACCTGGATTTGGAACGCCTTTCTTGGTGTGGATCAGCAGGTGGTAGGTTCTTGGCAGGGGATTCAGCAGGTGGATTTATGGCTGTTTGATGTTTGGCTTCTTCCCGTCTGATTTGGTCTAGCATGATTGAAGTGAATGGAATATTTCTGCCAGAGAACAAAGGTGATGGTGCAAGTAATGTGGTGAAAAGTTTGGTTATGTGTTTGGTTGCTGAAAAATAGTTTCTGTGTGTAATGGGACCATGATCACTCATATTCAGCAAAACTTCTATAAACCTTGGATACATACAAAACTTTGAGGTGCTTGAAACATTTTTCACCATGCCTTTAAAAATCATTTGAGAAAAACAATACTTCCTTCCTGTTGCAAAGCAGATCAGGGCAGAAGCTATCTCACTACCAACTTCATTAAAAGCAGTGGTTTTGGGTGACAAACATTGCATAATAGTATGAATCAAAAGTTTCCAATGAGGGGCAAACTGGCCTTTAGCAAATTTTAATTTTTGATTTTCAGAAAGTTTATACCCCAATTTTTCAAGACCTTCAAAAATTTCAGCCTCAGAAAAGTTGGTTATTCCATCCTCATCATCAAGGAGAAGATTCTCCCTAATGGAGGCAAGTGAGATTACCTTGGAATGACCATCAACTGTGCTTTGTATTATGACCTCTCCATTCACTGTTTTGGTCATGGCTTTAGACCAGAACTGTTGAATGTGTGAGATATAAATGCGAGGATTGATGAGAAGGGCCACTTTGAAGTATGAGGACTTTAGAAAGGCCACAGCCTCAGCAAACTCGGCTGGTTCATCATGAAGCAAAGCAATTTGGTTATGATTAGGAGCAATTTTAAGAGTCATGATGAATTTGAAAAATAGTTTAAAGGTTTATAGAGATGGGAGGTAAGTGGGATTAGGTCGAAAGAGATTTGTGGACCTGCTGGTAAAGGGAATTAAGTTTATATAGGCGAATTGAAGTGCTGTGATTGGACCAAAATTTTCAAATTGCAAAAATATCATGAATAAATCTTGATAAAAAAATTAATATATTTGAAATAGAAGGAAAAGATTACCAATCAGCTAAGAAAGCGCCTTAAATATCTTTTAAAAAGAATAAAATATTCCCTAACCAAAATTTAGGCAAGCAGGCCCAACGGCTATGAACAGGGTAACGGTATTGTCGGTCAATGGTCAAACAGGGGAATGTTGTGAAGGCAGGGGAATAAAAAATAAAAGCAGGGGAAACTTTCCTAAGGGTATTAAACTAGGCATGAAGGGACTAATGCTAACTAGCTCTGCTCTAATGCACACACTTGTATACACAAGATAGATACATAGAATCTCAAGAGTCCTCTATTCAGCAATGGTCCCAATACAAAAAGTTAATACATAAGTCCCCCTACACCAGGTAATCCCAAGAAATCATACATACCCCAGTCACCATCCCAACCTTGTCCCTTACCTATGGTCAGTTAGTCTTGGCAATGTGTGCCACACATCTATATTTTGAATAGCAAGCTGCTTGAATAAAGAAATGCAAACACACACTACAGTGCCTCAAGGTTTCAGAGTTTAGACAAGCTGTGCAGCAGGTCATCATTACCCTGAACCCCCACTCACCAATGGATATGATCTAAGATCATATATGAGCATTCTAAGAATACCCTGAATCCTAAAGGTTTGACCTAACCTCCCCTGAAACATAGAGTATATACCTGATCCACCAAGGAGAGTAGTATGCACCAATATGAACTTCTGCATTGTTAGTCTAAAACCACATAAAACCACTTTTGTAAACAGAACACACCCTGCTTAAGAGAAAAATTCTCTTGGCAGGGGAATAAACCCCAAGCAGGGGAATCAGTGTTAAAAAGCAGTGGAATGAAAGAAATGGTAAAATTGACTAACAATTATACAACAACAGCAATGAAGTAACCCTGATTACACATAACACAAATAGACATCAGATTTTAAGGAGTAACCATTCCAATACCTGCAACCAGATACTGAAACCTCCCTATCTCAAAAGCTTTTGTTAAAAGATCAGAAACATTAAGTTCTGTATCAATTTTCTCAGGGACAATCAGTCCTTTTTCAAAACAATCTCTGATAAAGTGATGTCTAATTTCAATGTGTTTGGTTTTGCTATGAAAAACAGGGTTCTTTATGATGCAAATTGTGCTGTTGTTGTCAATGAATATCTTGGTTTTAAGAAAGTTGTACCCATAATCAAGTAATTGATTTTGCACCCAAAGAACTTGACCACAGCATGCAGCAGCTGCTACATACTCAGCTTCAGTTGTGGATGTTGCCATGATGGTCTGCTTCTTACATTGCCAAGATATAAGCCTGCTCCCCAAAAATTGGCATCCCCCTGTTGTAGACTTCCTATCATTGTTGTCACCAGCATAATCACTATCTGAATAAGCTATCAGCTCAAATGGTGACTCCTTTGGATACCAGAGTCCTAGGGTGGGATGACATTTTAGATACCTAAAGATCCTTTTCACAGCAAATAAGTGACACTCTGTTGGTGACACCTGGTATCTTGCACATAAGCAGACTGCAAACATGATGTCAGGTCTTGAAGCAGTGAGATACATAAGAGACCCAATCATAGACCTGTAATTCCTGACATCAATAGGCTTGCCAGGACCATCCTTGCCCCATGGATGATCCTTGTCCATGGGAGTGGACACCTTCTTCCCATCAGACATGCCAAACTTCTTTACAATCTCAGCTACATATTTGTCTTGTGAGATAAATATTCCATCTTTCCGCTGCTGAACTTGTAACCCCAAAAAGAAGTTTAGTTCTCCCATAGCACTCATTTGAAACTTATCCTGCATCAATTTGGCAAACTCTTTGCTAAGCATGGAGTTAGTTGATCCAAAAATGATGTCATCCACATAGACTTGTACTAGCAGAAGGTCACCCTTTTGTTTCTTTGTAAACAGGGTCTGATCAATCTTCCCCCTGTTGAATCCATTGTCTAGGAGATATTTGGAAAGAGTACCATACCAGGCTCTGGGAGCTTGATGAAGGCCATACATGGCCTTTTTCACTTTGTATACTTTGTCAGGATGTTCTGGATCTTCAAACCCTGGTGGTTGCATGACATAGACTTCTTCATCAATGGTTCCATATAAGAAGGCACTTTTCACATCCATCTAGAAAACAGTGAAGTCCATGAATGAGGCATAAGCAAGGAATAATCTAATAGCTTCAATCCTTGCTACTGGAGCAAACACCTCTTCATAATCAATCCCTTCTTCCTGAGTATACCCTTGTGCTACTAACCTTGCTTTGTTTCTGACAACTATTCCCCTTTCATCCTTTTTGTTCCTGAGTACCCACTTGGTCCCAATAGGCCTTGCCCATTTGGGACAATCAACCAGAATCCAAACCTCTTGTATGTCAAATTGTAAGAGCTCCTCTTGCATAGCTTCAACCCAGCTTGGGTCATTTAAAGCTTGAAAAATCTTCTTTGGCTCTTCTTGTGACAAAAATGCAGTAAACAGACAACATTGCATGTTGTCATGATTGAACTTCATGGTGATGTTAGCAATGAAGTTGTGCTCCTTTGCGGTATACCTTGTATGTCTGGGAGCTTCAGGATCACCAATAATCTGAGAGATAGGATGATCTTTATAAATTCTATAGGTAGGCTGCATGATGACTTCTGTTTCATCTTCTTCCAAATCAGAATTGATGGGGTTGTTTTGATTAGGAAAGAAGTCCTCAAAGGAACTTCCAAATGTGACAGCATGACCTAAAGATGGGTGCTTGTGAGCAGAATGAAGCTCTGAATAACTAGGACCTCCACTCCTGATAATTCTGCTTCCACTGCTGGATATGATAGGACCATCGTTTATGGGTGTAGATGATGAGATGAGTGGGGATTCTCTTTCTGCATCAGTATTCTCATTAGTATCATGATCCTTTCTGAGAGAGGAATCAATTCCTCTAGCAGGGGAATCCAGAATTCCACTGCTTTCAGCCATTCCACTGCCTTCAGACATAGCAGGGGATGAGATTGGCTGTTCTTTTCCTGAAGCAGAATTATCTTCTTGTGTGTCAGCTTCACTAGGAAACAATGAGGGTACATTCATGTACCTCAGAGGTGACTTCTCAGCATCAATTGTTTCTTGAGTACCTGAAATGTTAGAGTTCTGCAAGACAACAGGTACATAATTCATGGACTTAGAAAGTACATTTATATCAAAGAACCAGTCAGGACCTGTTTGAACATCTTCAGGTTTGTCTTCAAGGAAGTTCACATGAAGATTTTCTGTGATTTTGCTTGTCTTCTTGTTGAAGACCCTATATCCCTTGCTGTTTAAGGAATAACCCACAAAGTATCCATCATCACCCTTTTCACTAAACTTACCAAGATTGTCCATAGTGTTCAAGATGATAACATGACACCCAAAAGGTCTGAAAAAGTCAATTAAGGGAGGTCTTCCATTAAACAGCTGATAAGGGGTCTTGTTGTGTGCCTTGACTATCAAGGCCCTGTTTTGCACATAACAAGCAGTGGATACAGCTTCAGCCCAAAAGATAACTGGAAGTTTGGAATCAGACAGCATTGTTCTTGCAGCTTCAATGAGTGTCCTATTCCTTCTTTCTGCCACTCCATTCTGTTGAGGTGTTCTAGCAATGCTAAACTGCCTCTTGATGCCTTTGTTTATGCAGAAAGAATCCAATTTCTGATTTCTGAACTCACCACCATTGTCTGACCTTATGGTAACTACCTTCATGCTTTTTGACAGTTCAATTTGATTGATGAACCCAATGAGTACATCAGCAGTGTCACTCTTTTCAAATAGAAAGAATGTCCATGTAAATCTTGAAAAGTCATCAGTAATCACTAAGCAGTACCATTTCTTCATTATACTTGCCACAGAAGTAGGACCAAAAAGATCCATATGCAGTAGTTCCAATGGCTTGGTGGTGGACATACTTGGTTTTGACTTGCAAGATGCTCTGTGTTGTTTCCCTTTTAGACATGCTGCACAAGTATGTTCAGTGACAAAAGACTTGGAAGGAAGACCATGAACCAGATTATGTTTTACCAGTTTGTTCATGTTTTTGAAATTAAGATGACCAAGTCTTCTATGCCATTTCTTACATTCATCTGCTGAAGCTTTGGCAATGAAACATGTTTCATTGTCTTGAAGAGAGATGTCCTTGAGATCAATTGTGTACATGTTCTTCTGTCTTGGTGTTCTGAGAATTATTGGAGTGTCTTCTGGTAAGACAAATTCCTTTCCTAATACCAAGCATTCAGTGTCAGTAAACAAGATAAAATTCTTGTTATCAGTCATCTGTGACACACTGAAGAGATTATACTTGAGTTCCTTCACCAAGTACACATTGTCAAAAGTCATCCCATTTGTGACAATGGTTCCTTTTCCTGTTATAGTTCCATGCCCATCTCCAAAAGAAACACCATCATTGTCATGCAGGGGTACAAAGTTAGACAAGTAAGCTTTGTGTCCAGTCATACTTCTTGAGCATCCACTGTCCCAATATGCTCTATCATCCCTTGTCTTCTTTGTCACCTGTAAAAAGAAAAACAAATTAGTTTTTCTTGGGGACCCAAGCCATTACAGACTTGGATCTACCTCGTGTATCAATGTAAGATAGCTTATCAAAGACTAGAGATACACCATTAGATTGAGTACCCCTTTTGGGTGCCCAAACCCAACGAGCTGAGGCTTTCACAGCTTTTCCCCATCTTCCCATGTTCCTAGAATGCACACCTCTTCTAGCAGGGGATACCCCAGTTTTAGAAGGGGAATCCTTATGCTTGGCAGAGGGAACCCACCTTTTGTTTTGGCCTCTATTCATGTGTTGGTAAGGTCTTGGGCCAGTTTTATATGCAGTATTAGGTGTTGGGGTAGTCACAGAAGTGTTGGGCTTTGGGTGAACATCATTTTCCTTTCTAAGGGCTGGAGCAACATATTTATCAGCTACTCTATTTCTCAAGGCAGGGGCAACATACTTGGCAGGGGAAAAGGATTTTGCCCCTGCATTTAGAAGAATGGCTCTAGGTTGCATATCCTTTAAGGGATTTGCAGCCACCATCTCCATTGGTGCCTTACACTCCTGATAAGTGTGTTCAAAACTGCCACATGTGAAGCAGGGCTTGGTATTGATCACAAAGTCTTTTCCTAATTGATGAGACTTTTGGTCATTCCAATTCCTTTGATTACCTCTGACATTCCTGTACATACCAGCATACTTAATGATAGGTTTAGGAGACTGTGGTCTAGCCCTGCTTTTAGAGTTTGGATTGCTGCTAGAACTTCCTTCTTTTGAAAATTTAACAGGGTTGTCAATTTGCTTTAAGCCAACCTGTTCCTGTTTAATATCCCTAATGACACTAGTTTTAACTAGAGACTCTTCTGTATCAGGATTATTAGGTATATAAGCACTTAAGTCAAACTCAATGTCATCCTGTTTTTCAAAACAAGGGAGACCAGTCCATGACAAGTCTTTTCTAGGATATGCAGCATGGATGTTAGCAGGGGGTGGAGGTATAGTAGCATTCATATTCTTAATTCCAAACCCTGTTTTGTCCTTAGGAGATTGACCAATTTCAAATGCCTTGGTTAAATCTTTTGAAGCTTTTCCAAATTTTTCAACAGTTTCCTCATCTATCTTTTGGTTAGCTTTGAAAATTTCAAGTTCAGCAGTTAAAACATTTATAGATTGGTTATTCTCCTTGGCATCTCTTTCTAGAATTACAATGTGATCCCTATAATCACTTTCTCTTTGCCTATACTCTCTTATGGTGGACTCTAGTTGTTCTAAAGCACGTTTGTAATTATCAAGATCATTATCACAATTGATATAGTCAGCTTTTACCTTTCTGATTTGATCATTTAAAGATTCAGTATTTTTTCTACAAGCTTTAGTACAGTATGAGTCATCATATACCTCATTGTCAGAGCTGGAACTTGACATGGCCATAAGTGCAAAGTCTTCTTCCTTCTCCTCAGCCATCAAAGCTTGATTTCTTTCCACACTTTCTGTCATAGCACTCCAGTCCCATCCATTTGCTCCATCTATCCCCTGCATTGCTACCATAGCTTTAGCACCAGAATCCTCATCCTTTCTATGGCTATTTCCAGACTTAGGTCCTCTGCATTCCCTGGCAAAATGACCCTTCTTGCCACAATTGTAACATTCAACTTTTGATTTATCAAACCCAGCCACATCAGATGGATTAATTGTGATCTTCTTCCCATACTTCTTGTGGAACCTGTTGGCTCTCATGCTTAGCAGAGCCATATTCCACTTGATATCCAATTCTTCTAGTGCTTGCTTACTGATTTGATTCAGATCTTCATGTAACACTGTAGATCCTAGTGGACCTTGAGATGCTATGAAGGCACATGCAGTATCAAGACTGAATGTAGCTGGTCTTTCTTCATCATAGGAAGGTCCAGACCTGGTAGCAGGGGAATAAGTAGCAGGGGCTACTTCTATTCCACTGTTCTTGGCGATTCCACTGCTTTGTGATATGAATGCCATGTTAGCAGGGGGATCAACCACTCCACTTGAGTTGGTGGGAATTGTTCCTTTTGACTTCATTTCATTGACAATAGGTTCAAAAACTTTTAAGTTATTGTATATATCATCAATATTCTTGTTGTCCAAGTCATCCTTATTCTGCCAGATTGCCTTATAGACAAACCATTCTTTCTGGAGGCTGTTAAGAAACCTGGTATTCACCTGCTCTCTTGATACCTTAATATCAAAGAATTCCAAGTGGGCCACCATGTCTTGAAGCCTATTGTAAATAGCTCCAATTGATTCATCACCTATTGCTTTGAAAGAAGCAAAATCATCTAGCATTTGATTCTTCTTCTTTTTCTTTGTGGCTTCATTTCCTCCAAAGGTTGTGCCTATGGCTTCCCATAGTTCCTTAGCTGTCTTGTATTTCCTGAATCTGAGTTGATGTCTATCAGGTAGGGCTAACAGCAATGAACTATGAGCCCTGACATCATGCCTTCTAGCCAGTATTTCTTTATCACATAGGGCAGCAGATTTCTTCTTGTCCTTACCTTTGGAACTTTCACCTTCATCCTTGCCTTCTTCAACTGCCACCATTTTGTTGAATTGATCACCAAACTCTATGATCTCCCAGAGAACATAGTGTTCCATTTTCAGGTATTGTTGGATTCTGAATTCCCATAATTCAAAGTTTTCAGGATCCAACATGGGTAACTTGAGGGTATTGTGATTGCTGCTGTTTGTGGATGATTCTGAAGACATGTTTGCTATGAGGGTTTTGTTCTTGATTTAGACAAAGTTTCTCAACAAGCTCTGATACCACTTGTTGATCCCAAAGTCAGATCTTAAACCTTAATAGCTTGTTTAAGGGTTGTGATAGAGAGAAAGAATTCAATCTAACACTAGAGAAACTTTGCAAAGCAAAGTAACTAAACAAGATGCGGAATGTAATGTTTAGCACAAGAACAAATGAGATTCAAACGTTGAACTTTAATATATCAAAGATATACGAATACCCAAAGTGGTATTAGGGTTTACAAAACCTTAAAGTAATAATAATGAAAAACGAAATGAGAAAGACACCACTTGCATGCTAACCTAGTGAGTCCTTTTATAGATGCAAGGACCCACGTACAAGATCACTACTAACAAACTATGGAAAGTATTAAGGAATAATAACTGAAACGCGTAAAGATCTATTCCATGTTTATCTTGACGGCAGGGCCTTTGACTCCAGCAGGGGAATGGATCCCCCTGCCTTTGTTATTTAGCAGGGGGAACTTACTCTAGCAGGGGTATGAATAATCAACTAGCAGGGGAAACAAATAAGCATAGATTTATTCCCAACACTGAGTTTGCATATTGGGCGCCCAATATTGAATCGTTGGAGGTTAACTCCGTGTCTAATCCTCTTGAAAGTAAGGATGCAGAGGGTCTTATTTTGAATGAAAGTTTGGAAAGCGAGGAGCATTTGGAGGTTGATAGTTCTAATCGAGATTCCCCTAAGAATGTTAACATTGATTCGGTGTCGCCTTCTAGTCGGGTTTTACGAGAGGAGGATGTTCGTGGGATGGAAAGTGATCCCGTAGAATCCCTTGAAGAAGGTGATATTCGTGGTGATACGGCCTTGTATAATGATGGGTGTATTAAGGATCGCATGGATCAGAATTCGGAAGATGACGCTGACGAGATTCTTGGAGTGCATTCTCAGGGCGATAAGGATGCTCACCTCTCGTCTAATGCCTTTTCGGATGTTAATCTTGCAACTGAAAAAGACTCCCTCATCACGCCTCCATCTACACCTTTGGGTAACGATTTAAATATTGTTGTTGAGTCTGATTCTTCGTGGCTTGATTATGTTGGCCCTCTATCTATGGATGAGCTAGATTCTGATAAACGATGGAGCTATAGAGACCCCAAGGGTAATATACACGGGTTCTTCTCTCTCGCGCAACTACGTACGTGAAAAGAATATTTTCCTAAGGATCTTCAGATTTGGAGTTATTCTGACAACTCTAAAGAAGCTATTCTTCTTCTTGATGCCTTATCGAGATAAACAAAGGACGTCAGTTAGATCGTTTTTGGTATGATGCTTCGGGTGTTACGGTTTTCATTCATGGGAGTTATTTCTGTTGGCGCCATGGTGGGATCGTTGGTTGTTTTGCGAGTTTGTCTCGTTTCGTTAGAGTTTTTATAGTTCTTTTCGTTATTTGTATGTTGGATCGTGTTTGCGTGTATTTCGTGTGCTAGTTTCTTTTTAATTTTTTTTTTAAAATTTTATTTGCCGTTCAAAAAAAAAATTAATGCTAATATAGAATATATTATTAATATGGTACATAGTATCAAATTGGGTACACCGTATCGAATTATGTGATACATCGAACCGAAGCAAACCGGGGCGTACCGAAATAAACCTATCCCCTTCATACTGAATTATAAGACCTCGCGTACCACGTATCCGTTTCTCGTTTCCGTACCGAAACGTATCGCGTTTCGCGTGGCTATGCATTATACCCATAATCCTTTCTTTATTTAAAGTTACATATAATAATCACACAATCAACGATCAACAGGAGCCGACATACTCGCCGTATTTACCATCCAAAGTGAAAATTTTATTTATGCATGGAAGTAATTCCTTATTAAAATCAGCTCAATAATATCTATAGACAAATGAGGCCTTGTAGGTTAATTAGGACGAACAAGTCGCTTTTACATGTCCAAAATTGATTCAGTTGTACAAAATTAAGAATTGCGTACTTAAACGACTAATGCATATTAATAGTAATACTACGTATTATTTTGCAAAATGTGACTAGTAGACATTATATTTCTTGTTTAAAGACAAGCATAGTTATTACTTATTAGACAGATTCTATGGAGACGTGGACATGTTTACCAGTTTTGTTATAACTTCGATCCTCTTTTTAAACTCACATACAAAAACGGCATCATATAAAAGTGTTTGTGTAAAAGTAAAACTCTTGATAAAAAAAAAACATGTGCCCTGATGTATATGTTTAAGTTTATATATAAGTAAAGTTTAGACTTATTAATTGCAAATTGTTATTTATTTATGGTGATTTTTGAGTATATTTAATGCGAATTAAATGTATTTTTACATATAAAAGGAAACTTGGTGTTTAATAAATATGCCTTAACATGTGCTTGAGGGCACATGTTAGAAAAACCAAAAAAAAATACAGGTAATACAGGTTCATAAAAGTGAAACAAATGACATTAAAATATTGAGTGAGAAAACAAAGTGGAGTTGGATTCACACACGTACGCACCACTGTCAGCAACTGTAAAAAAGATTAAAAAATTATTCACACTCACACCAACACATTTTCCCCACCCATATTTAAAGTTGTTTTTTCTACTTTAACATTTTCAGTCCCTAATACTTTTTTCACCAACCTCACGGTACTTTAACTTCCAAATCATTTCATTCACGGATATACACAGATTTTCGAGAGTTTACCAGATCGATAGATGTTTGCCGCGTAATGAAATTTTCTGTAAAAACTTTTATCTTTTATATAATAAAATAATTAGATTATTAGAGAATTTTGGTGAAAAGTGAAGGTTGTAGAAAAATAATTAGACCAATTAAGTGGCTTGATTTTGACAAATAAGCAAAATCAAGCGATTTGATTGGTTGAAAAAAGTCAAAATTGAATTCAATTTAGTCAAAATTAAAAACTTTGATGAAGAAATTTGATGAAAACACATAAAGATATATGTGTCTAATTTATGAAAATAAAAACTTAAAAAAGGAGGAGGAGATTAATAAACTTTAGTTGTTGAATTTTAAAAAAATTATATGGATTTAAGTGTAAACTTATAAGTTTCTATATTTTTTATTACCTTTATAAAATAAACAAAATACCTCCTAAACTTTATATCCTCTAAACTTTATATTTTAAAAGTACAAAATATATGTAATATTAAAATTTTAACAAATCACATGATTATAAATATTCAAATAAAACGCAAATTATTATCTATTTTTGTTTTGACACTTAAAAAGCCAAAAAAATGCAATCTACGTAAATTATTATTAACATAAATATAAATATCAAAATGAATGTACGACCTCAAACATCGATCTGAGATGAAAATAAATAGACGAGATTCTACATATTACAAAAACATATTATTTTTCAGGGTTGTTATATGTTACTAAACACACAATGTTTAGAAAAAGATAGCTAATATTTCAGTTAAACAAAGTCAAAACCATAATGCAACAAATATTTATAAAAAAAATCAACTAATATTATCACATAATAAAAAATAATGTAAAACTCGTGGGTCCATTTGTAACTTTTTAAGTATTAAAATTTTAATATTATTTTATAGAATAATATTAAGGATTACAAAATAATGAATTTATAAATCATAATACGTGTAAGGTTGATGTAATTGTTTTGTTTATTAATCGTAAGATATAACTGTTTAGAATAAAATCAAAACTAAAAAGAGTATGAAATTAAAAAAAAAAAAGTGAGTTTATATTGATTTACACGGTGCACAGCAAAACAACAAAATAATTAAACATATAAACATTACATATTCTTAAAAAAAAACATATATATTATACATAAAATCGCAATAGCGAAATTATTACTTAATGTATCTTTTATATTCAAGTCTTGTACGTGCACGAGCATTAAAACTAGTTACTCTTAAATAAACATAGTTTAAGATTTTGTGTCACACAAATACATCTCATGATTAGTTAGTTCACGATATCTAAAAGACAAACAACTATTCTTAAACGTTAAAACTAGAAAAACCACAAAATTGTAAAACAAATCATGACTCGATTAATATTTTAAATATTGTTTAATTTAAAATTTACTATTTTTTTAATAACTCGCAATGACTACAAACTGAACCAGTAAGTGTTGCACTAAGGATCTGATTAAAACCGTAAATTCGCACATATAATTATTTGTCACGACACATCGGCGTTTGCGGAAGCATTCGTCTAATTTTTCTTCTACAGAGTGTGATGCCTTGTAATACAATAATTCATAGATTTCAAATAAAAGTATATTCTTGTTATTGAAAAGTTTAATTAGTAACGTAGATATGCTACCTAAAATGACATTTTAGTTAAGAATATAAATAGTGTTAAAGTAGTGTGGCGTATGTTCAAGCTACACATTTTAGTGGTTAATGTGAAGTTTTACTTTTTTCAAAACGTGTTTTATGGCGATATAATCTATAAAAATACTTATTTGTTTTATCATATTTTAATATTATATTTATATTTAGTTCACAATAAGTATTGTAGATCAAAATTAAAGTTTGAAAGCTTTTTTTACATGTAATAATATTCATTTTTTGGAGTTGAATTCAAAAATTCACAGCACCATATGTCGTAGCGTGCCTTAACCTATTACGTAACGTGAAAGCCGTGCTTCAAACTTTAACACGCCTTAAAACGAGCCTTAACAAACTATCTTTTTTTTTAACGGCAAAATTTTATTAAAACTAGCAAGATGCTAGAACATTACAAGGAAATACAATACGGATTTTTAAGCTAATCTATCCAAGAAAAGGAACTACGACATCGAGTGGAACACCAATTAAAAGAACAAAGGACAATATCGTCGAACACCTCAGCACGTTTAGGAGTAACAACGTCGAAAAGAAGACGATTACGAAATCTCCAAATAGACCACCAAGCAACCGAAAAAACTCCTTCCAAAAGAGATTTAATATTTATAGGCAATCGCAGTGAGAGTAACCAAATTTGCCAATTCTGAAAAGAATGCCAAACATGCGCATCCAAATTCCACCATCTGCATATTCTATGAAGAATAACCTGCGCAAAGTCACAACAGAAAAAAGGTGGTTTACATCATCCTCGCTGGTGTCACAATTCGGACAAGACATGGATTCAATATCCACTCCTCTTCTTGCCAAATTGGTCCTCGTAGGGAGACAGTCAAGTCTAGCACGCCAAGTAAAAATGTTCACCTTGATAGGGATGAACTTAATCCATCGAGTAGGATTCGAACTTGAAGGAAGGAAAATATCATCTAAAAAGTTTCGAATGTCCTTAACACAAAAGAACCATCACCTGAAAGGTTACACACCCAACGATCCTCTGAATTTGAAAGGATAACCGGCTGTATGAGATTGCTAAGAACCTTAAGTTGTTGAGATTCAATACCGCCACGAACAAGACTATCTAAAACCATAATTTATACACATATAATTATTTATATACAATATAAAAATAACAAAAACAAAACTTAACATATACTAGACGTATACCCGCGCATATCGAGGGATAATCTACGATATTCTAATTAACTTGGTGGTCGAACTGATAACTTGGTGACTTGATCGGATTGAACCGGAAGTCAAACTCGTGACCCGGTGGCTCGATCGGGCTGGCCCGATGAACGAACCCGTAAAACGGTGACTCGATCAGATTGACCCGGTGATCGAGCCCGTAACACGATGACTCGACCGAGTTAACACGGTGGCCGAACCCGTCACCCAATGATCGAACCCATAATGTAATGGATAATACACTTGTCTTCTATTTAAGCATTATATTTATATTTGGAAATGTGGAATTTTTAACATTTTCAATTTTCAAAATGAACTTTATATATATTAGTATAGATATAGATATAGAAGTATATATAATTTTTATGAAATAAACGAAAATTATACCTCTAACATTTAATGGTACTGGGATCAGGGGCGGAGCCAGAATATCTCGCAAGAGGGGGCACAATTTTTTTTTACCACACTGACCTAAAAAACGAAAGACAAGAGCAAAGCTTAAAGAGGTTTTTCCAAACCAGATATACTTCTTCTATCCCATTTTTATTGTTCATTTTCTTTTTTCGAACGTTTCAAAATTATTGTTCACTTCTAAAAATAATTATAAAAATTTAAAGAAGCGTTTATTAAATTAATTAAAAGTAAAATTGTCATTTTATAAAAAAATAAAAGAAAAACTGTAATAAATACATTTCTTAAACACCAAAACATTTGAAAAATTAGTAAAACTGTAAATTTATCTTACTTGATATGTAGTAGTACTCAGTTAAAAAAATAGTAGTTTCTAAAAATATATATCCCCACATCTAGAAAAGCCACAACAACGGATGTGTTTTTTTTGTTTTTTACTTTCTCTCTCCTTAAGTCTTATTCTTCCTCTCTTTTATTAAGTCTTCTTCTTCTCCATAGATCTATACTACTCAAGTTTAAAAAAGAAAATCCTATTAACCAACTCACCTGAACCAAATTATCCACAAACAAATTATTTGTAGGGGGCACAATGACGAAAAACATGAAAATTTCGAGAAAAATACACTACGCCGGAAAGTTTAGAGGGGGCACATGCCCCTCCGGCCCCCTCCGTAGCTCCGCCCATGACTGGGATGCGTGAGTTTTTTTCACGAATTTTGAGACACAAATTACTAAAATAGTCTTTGAGGTTATCCATTAACTTAGTTAGTTAGTCTTTAATAAATAATTTTGTAACAAAACGTTAATCTAATGATTACATCTGTAAAAAAATTCAGAAACAATTAACAAAAATTGTCTTTTAAGTTATCAGTCATTTGTAAAGTTAGGATGTGTTTGGTACATAACTATCGAAATCACGGAATCACAATGATATCTATTGAAAATGTTTGGTTACTACATCCAAAAATCAAATGATTAATTAATACCAATAAACTCATAGTAATAGGAAGAGACTCCTAGTTCATTCCTGTGGTGGTTATCTTGTTTTTTGTTCCCCCCATAAAAATGACTCTCCTTCTTTTGCTCATCGTGTGTTTGATCTTCTTTTTCTTTATCTTTGATTTGCAAATTGCAACCATCAAATTGGGCTTCTATGTACTACAACAGATGATGAAAAATGACGTGGTTCTATAATTTGTAGTTTTATGTTGATTGTATCTTTATGATTTTATCTAAAAGAGTTACATATAAGTTATTATTATTTTTTATATGATTTGTTTGCAAATGATATATGTGAGACGACAAATATATTAATTTGTTGAAATTTAAACTTTATATTAAAATTGCAAAAACAATGTACATACCCGGTTTAACCAAACAATGTATATGGAATCGTCATATCTATTTCGATTCCACTACACTATCAAATACATACTTATATTGATTCTTTGCAACAAACCAAACACACCCTTAGTCCTTAAAGACTAACTTATTATATGTTTCGTTTTAAAGTTAGTTCTTAACGTAAAATTTCATATTTTAAAGTAAAATTTAGGTAAAAAAACTTCATTAAAAGTAAATAGAAGCATTATAACACAAAGAGGATATCAACAAAGCTTACGTGGTTTTTAAAACATGTATGAAGGTTATAACGAGTGTGGGTATGTTTAGCGTAAAACATTTAAAAGCATTTAAAAGAAAAATAAAAATCGGTGATCGGTTAGCGTTACGATCTTTAGAGCCCGAGGAACTGTGATCGACCACCTTGCTGTGAGCTTGTTGGCGCTAGATGGTGGTTGGCGCACTGCTTCAGTGCTCGCGCCATTCTCATCAGCTCAGCTAGTAAGTTTTTTATTTTTTTTAAATAAAGTGAGTATTTATGGGCCCATTATACCATTTTTACCTTTTGGCACTAATTTTTGTTTGGTTCACCACAACATCAGTAAATGCGGTGCCAAAGGATTCTCGTGCCAAACCTACGTGACACTCATTTTTTCTTTTGACACCACTTTTGAGGCTCAACCGTTCATAGTTCTCTTAATATCCATTTGGCAAGCAATGAGCAGTTTGTTTTTTTCTTCGTAATATTCATTTTTCAACGCTACATGAAATAACATTTTGAAGTTTTGAGCATTTAGAAGTCGTTTAGATTATAATTACACCTGTAGTTACATTATCAAATAATTTTATCGAAAAAACTGCTAATACTCACAGTTACTAGTTACAATTACTGTTTACCACTACTGCTTACTACTAGTAACTGCTAATGATACTTTTACCAAATTTATCATTCGTTTAATTACATCTAGTTGTGTTTATAATGTGATTGATAATTATGATAACTTGATTGAAGTATTAATTACATGCTTGATTTAAGATAAATTGGTTATTAAGAAAAGATTTTCTTGACAAAATCTTCAATAATCATGTTTGCAATGAATAATTATACAATCATTATCGAGATTATCTTGAAAGGAAAAGAAATTATTATGTAACACACCTCATAAAACAATACAAATAAAGAAAGTGATTCACGCATGTATATGACATAACACGCATGCGACAGCTGTCACATACATGTCCCAAAACACGACGTCTCACAATCCAACACATCCCGAACGACGTCAATCACATACCAAATCCGAACAAATCTTACGACCCATCACATCTTAATCCTCACCGTCTCGACACACCCACTACTGCTTACTAGTAGTCACTGCTAATGATACTTTTACCAAACTCATCCTTCGTCTAAATACATCTAGTTGTATTTATAATGTGATTGATAATTATGATAACTTGATTGGAGTATTAATTACATACTTGATTTAAGAGGAAAAGATTTTCTTGAAAAAATATTCGGTAATCATGTTTGCAACAAATAATCATATAATCGTTACTGAGATTATCTTGAAAGGAAAAGAAATTATTATGTAACACACACACACCTAATTGAACAATACAAACAAAGAAAGTGATTCACGCATGTACATGACATAACACGCATGCGACAGCTGTCACATGCATGTCCTAAAACTAAACACATCCTACATTTAATTATGTTTATTTGTGATCGATAATTAGGGTAACTTGCTTGGAATATCAATTACATGCTTAATTTAAGAGAAATCAGTTATTAATGAAAAGTTTTTCTCGACACAATGTTCAATAACCGTATTTGTAAGAAATAATCATACAATCAATACCGAGATTATCCTGAAAAAGAAAAGAAATTATTATATAACACTCTTCATTGAACAATACAGATAAAGAAAATAATTTTCACATGTACATGACATAACACACGTGAGACAGCTGTCACATACATGTCCCAGAACACGACGTCTCACATTCCAACACATCCCGATATGACGACGTCAATCACATACCAAATCCGAACACATCCTACAACGACCCATCACATCTCGATCCTCATCGTCTCGACGCACCCAAACTTTTTTGACACCCAAAGTACTCACACCACAACAAACCAAAACCTAAAGGATCAATCTTACAACTTTCACCAAAATGTTTAAACCACCAAACCCCCATTTATAATAAGCCACCCAAACCCAAACTCATTTTCCAAACTCTCTTTTTTTTCATCTTCTTCATCTTTGTTGTTCTCAGCCCATACCAACAAAACCTTCCGCCGCCGTGCACGGTGGCGCCACCTCACCGGAAAAACAAGAACAGAAAACCATGTCGAGTTTATACAACCAAAACATAAGTTACTCACCAGCAAGAGCCTCTTCATCTCCAAATATATGGGCCAACAACAACCCTGATGTTGAAAAGTATATAACACATGTTTTTAATGAATCTTGACGATGACCCACTAAAAAAGATTTGTTTTTTAATGTTGTTTTTGTGTTTTTTTTTTTGCAGTTCATCGTATCTTGCAGAGTTACTTGAAGAAAAACTTAAGCTTGCTCCTTTTATCAGAATTTTACCAGTTTGTAGTAAATTGTTGAATCAAGGTTAATTTTTTTTTTACAGTTTTTGGATCTAGTTTATTACTGTAATGTTTATCTTTTGTGGGTGTTTTTTTGTTTGTGAATCTTGAATTTGTGGTGCATTTTATGTTTAGATGGTTTTTTATTTATCGATTGATGTCGTATATATAATTAGCGATGTTTTTGCCACTAGTGGAGTGTTTGTTTGTTGTGAAGTTGGTTGATGGATGTAAGTTATTTGCTTTAGGGGTATTTTGATTCTAGTTGAATATCATAAAGGGCGTTTTAGTGTTAAGTCGTTCGTGTTTTGATCAAGATTTTGTTGATGTTCCTAATGTCTTCATAAGTGTCATGATAAGTGATACCGATAATTAGGCTAGCTGTTTTTTGCTTTAGTGACATTGATCCGTTAGCTAAGCCGTAGAAAATGTGACTTTTAAAATGTGACAGACTAGTGATTGGGTTTAATTACATGTATCGTCGTTGCAAGCTAACCACCGTTCTTGTGAAAAATGTCTTGAGTTCTAATGTGTAATTTGCATAAGTGAGAAATTTTGGTTGAATATGATAATGTAGATATGGAGAGCATTCAATGTGCCGTTTTTGTCCTAAATTGTTGATTTTTGTATACATTGTACCCCTTATAAACGGTATGTGCACTTGTAAGCATACTAAAATTACGTGATTTGTGCGTCATAATGCTGATTGATTGTTTGTGCGTTACTAATGTTATTACTTTATTCTGTTTACAGAGATATTCAGGGCTTCACAAATGTTACCAAATCAAGGCTTTAATGATTTTGACAGACTGCAACGTGGTAGCCCGAGCCCTTTAAATCATTTAGACGTAATCCCTGATGTTGATGGTAATGGTTTAATGCGTTGGAATGGAAATGCAGGCTTTAGTCCTCGTCATGAGGTGAGACCTAATGTCTGGATGTACTTTGCTTTACATATTTTTATGTTTTTCCATGTACAATAATCTATCATGTTACAATATTGTATAATTTCATTTACTTGATTTGTGTTGGTCTTTTTTTCTTTTCTAATTGGGTTAATACGTAGCTCAAATGAGAATAGATGAAAGTCGCCCTGTATTTTAATGCATGCCTGTTGTATGACAAAAGATTAAGATATGGCCGAAAAGTTTACCCGCTTTGACCCGTTAGTCTATCGGCGTATCTGCCTTTTTAACACTTGCTATCACAACGGGTTAATGCTTTGTTGGAAACCATTGATTACTTTTACCATTTTTGCTCAAGACTACCTTATTAATCTTTATATTCTGATTATCATCCATACCTGGCATGATCTTAGTTTCAAAAACACTTCAATATAGGATTATAGGTGGAAAGATATGTGTGTTGGACAGTCATATATGGATTAAAAAACTTTAACTGCCGATTCAATTTTTTTTTTCAAAGATCAGTTTAGTAAGTTATTATAGTATCATCTGTAACCGTTATCTATTGTCTCTGAATAAAGTGTAAATTTGACTCATTTTCATATAAAAGTGTTTAAGTTGCCCCCCTTACTAGTGTACCCTCAACCAAATGACCAGTCGTTCCTATGCCTAATAAGTCAAAAAACAGCCGCTGATGTACAGTTAAGAGAATTTGTAGCAAATAAGGATTTTTTTTGCTGACGTGTACCACTGCATGCCATGTCAAACATAGTTTTGACAAATTAACCAAAGGTGTTACGTAACCTATTCTTGAGGTTACATATTACTACTAATATCGTTGAGAATGTAAATGTTATTGTGAATGTGACAAATGTTTGTACGATGGATTAAAGAGCGTAGTTATTAATAACGCTACTGACAAATGCTTTTGTTTCTTAGAGATTAAGTATGCCACCACAAGGATTGCCAATGGATCATTGGAATTCAGCACCAGCAAGCCCGAGTTCTTTCATCACAAAGAGGATCATGCGTTTGGATATACCTGTAAACAACTTCCCTAATGTATGTGTATACATCTTTAAATTCATTAGGACATGTCTCATGTTTGACCAAGCTAAACTTATGGATCTTTTAAAATTTTGGCAGTTTAACTTTGTTGGAAGGCTTCTGGGTCCTAGAGGTAATTCCTTGAAGCGAGTTGAAGCCTCAACTGGATGTCGTGTCTTCATTAGAGGCCAGGGTTCCATTAAAGACCCTGAAAAGGTAAGATCGATCATTGCAAGAAAATACTTGATTTATGTCATTTTTAGATCAATGTGTTCAATTCTCGCATTCTTTCATGTAATTTAATGATATGGGCAGGTTGGGTAAAAATTCCTAAGATTTTATTTTTAATGAACAGTTATCGTGTTAAATTTGAATACAAAACCATTTTTTCATAGTATTATTTTAGTATTAAACAAAGCAATTTAGGCGTTTATATGCAACAAATTACACGTTAAGCGCCTTGCGACCCGTTTGATCTGGTTGCTTTCTTTTAGTTGTACCTATTTGACCCATTAATGTTTAACATAATATCCATATCAACCCAACAAGAAGTAGAAGGATAGGATTTTCCACCTCTACTTTATCATGAAAGGAGATGACAAAACTCCTACCATGGAACGATCCAATATTTTAAGAATTATTATAAAGTCGTCTTCTTTGTGTGTGTGATAATGAGGCAAATTTACTTAACATTTAAAATTCTGATATTTTGTCTTTATAGTTCTGGCCTCTGGTAGAAATCCAAGCTTTTTAACCTGTGTAAATCTCTTATTTTTCTTGCAAAAGGAGGAATTAATACTTCTACATGGAAAAATCCGATCTTTTAAGCCTTTATAAATTCTTGGTACTTTTAAGTTTTACAATATCATGTTTCTTATACAGTAAAAAGAGCCTTGAATACCCCCCCAACATGGAAATAAAACCTCATTAAGTCTATATAAGTAGTGCTTGCAGATGTAGCGTGATTTTTGCAGTTGTGCTGATTTTTTTTTTCGTTTTGCCAATAGGAGGAGAGTTTGAGGGGTAGACCGGGCTATGAACACCTTAATGAACAGCTTCACATTTTGATCGAGGCTGAGTTGCCTGCAAGCATCATTGATGTACGTTTAAGACAAGCACAAGAAATCATCGAAGAACTGCTTAAACCCGTGGTATGTTGTCTTCTCTTGATTTCATTTAGCTGTACTCCATGCAAAAAGTATGTATACAAGCTACTACTAGAGTTGGTACTTTTGGCTCATCAATGGGTAGATATGGGTTATGTTTTGCCGATACGGTGTAAAGAAAATAAATTACTCCCCAAAAGGCTATTTACATCTGCATATGACATTCCTTGTTACTTTTTCCAAAGACTGAATATAGTGTTATAACTTTTGCAAGTTTTTTCCTACATAAAAAGGCCAACATAGATTTTCATTTGTCTTGTTTTAGCCATTGAATTTCTTTTGCCATGTTCAAGTCTTTCTAAAATATGGCATCTAGTCCCATTTGAGTTATTTGTAAGCACAAGATCGGTGAGAACCGACTTTCCAAATGAAAAGTTTGTATATAAAAGCATTGTAGTTCTATATGTGTAAATACAGTAGGAAAAAGATTATCCGTCACAAAATGAACCAAGTGGGACACAAAACTATCGACCCGTATGTAAAAAAACAGTTCAGTGACTTAAATGGGACAAACAAAAATCATGGGTTTTTAAAGCATAAAAATCGTTGTTGACAACAACAATTCTGGTTGATGTGAACAGGTACACAAAAAGACCCGTCTGTGTAATATCTTTAGTTTTCTTAAAACTTACCAACTGTTATTTGTTTCAGGATGAGTCTCAGGATTTGTACAAGAGACAACAATTAAGAGAGCTTGCTATGCTAAACGCCACATTAAAAGAAGATAGCCCTCAGCCCAGAGGCAGCATGTCTCCTTTTAGTTCAAACAGCATAAAACGAGCCAAAACTGATTGGTGACGGACCTTGTTCTTCCATATATGCATAATGTACAATCAATCCATGCATGTCCACTGTCTGCAACTCGGTGGTGGTCTTGTAACAATCGTTGCTGAAAATCAAGGTCGACAAAACAAGGAAAAGGGGAGTTTGTTGTAAGTTTTGTTTTTTTTGAAACCGTAGTTGCTTGTGTTTTCTAACGTTTTTGAGATAGAAATAGTCATTGGATTTATTAACTGTCACTGACATTTACATAAGTTTGTTTTATTAAGTCTCCGAGTTTGGCTAGAGAAAGATTTATGAACATTCATTTTCAAAATAATTTGCGATAGAGCAAGCTTAGTAATAAGAATGTTGATACATGGATATGGGTCGAAATAGTCATGATTTCGAGACAGGATTTTATAACTTGAACTTGATTAAAGTCGAACCGTTCCTTTAAAAATACTTGTTTTTTTGAAGTCTGTTGGATCTTTAATTGAAATAATCTGCTAATTAAGATCCTTATATCCAGTGGTGGAACCAGAAAGTTTGAGGTGGGGGCAAATTTTTTTTTTTTGACGATAGTCGTTGTATACATCAAATAATGATACAAATATAAGGTTTTTACATTAATTTTTTTCTTTTCGGAGGTAATTTGAAGGTTTTTTCATTATTTTATTTCTGAGTGGGGGGCAATTCGAATTTACGATGGGATGCGCTTTAATAAAATGGTCATAAAAAAAATTTTACACTAAAATTTGATATTTTTTTACGAGCCATGGGGGCGCCGCCCCCCGCACTTCCCAAGTAGTTCCGCCCCTGCTTATAGCTAATTGATCTAGTTTATAACGGGTCAAACAAGTATAACCAAAACATGTTCTCAAAATGTAATGAAAAAAACATGTTAATAATATCCATGGGGTTTATTAATATAGGGTGAGGTTCTTTTCGTAACAAAATAAATGTATATAACTATGAGAACCGTCTTTTTACTCTTAAAATGCACATGTATTTTTATCGTGTTAGTTCACAATGTAGATGTGCATGGATTCTCATCGTGTTAAGTCATTAGATACATGTATTTAAGGACCATGCACATGTATTTTGTTTCGTCTGTATCGTAACTACCTTCTCGATGGATAATATAAAAACACATGTGCACTCTTCATATCTCTCATCATACTCAGATTTATAACCAATAAAACAATTATTAAACGTATAATTTAAACATTACAAAGAAAATACATATGAATTATTAAGAATAAAAGGTGGTTCTCGCAGTTCTGTACATTTTATTGGTTCCGAAAAAAACTTTACACTATTAATATAAAGTTCAACAATGTTTTCGATTGTGACATATTAGGGATATTAGCAACTTTTGTCTCTAACAAGAAATTTAGCCTGCGCTTCGTTGTGGGATGATGTATCTTGCGTTGTGTTAGAAGCCCGAACGTTGCTAAATATAACTACATAGTATATGTTTGGCAAAATTAGCTGTAAGTTGTATGTTTTATTACGCGTAAACTAAAATGATTTGATTTACATTTACGCCGTACAGGTTTGGTTCATATATGCATGTTTCAAAATTTCGTTGTATCCTACTCCAACTTTCTCTTTTTGAAGATATCCATAGTTTTCTCATTTTATCACTACTAAGTAATATATAGAGAATTTAGGTTTAGAGTTGTCTAGTTTATAAAAAGGTTTTTGAAAAAAAAAAGAGTTGCTCTATTCTCAAGTAAACTAGAGAAGAAAAATTAAGAAAATTTTTCTACAACACAGCCTTAGGTACTGTTTAGTTTGAAAAAAAATCATGTTTTTTATTTATTTTCAAATTCCTAGAGAAGGAAATGGTTTACTTTTCTAGAGAAGAGTTGAAAATTTTGAAAACATGTTTAGATGGAGTTATAGTTTTCCAGGTCATTGTGTAACACATACAAAAAAGAGGTCACTTGAGGAGGTGTATTTTAGGTCATTGTGTAACACGTACAAAAAACGGTTCACTGATTTATAGAAACACTAACAAAAATAGAATTAACTTTCATAGAATTAACTTTCATTCTCCAGCGGAGGTGCCAAAAACTTGATGTATTGTGTCGTGTAGGTATTTATTATAATTCAAGTTTTACATTTTTGCCGATTTAACCGTATTCACCTAAGATAACACAATCTAACGAGCAGTGTACTCGGTCAATCATGAACTAGTGTTGTAAGATGAGCGTCGATCACTAAGAGCGAGGTTAAATTCTAACTCTTAATAATATTTACTCTATCTAGGTTGTCAATCTAAATAGCACCTATGCTAAACTAAGTTATTATATGTACAATATACACTTTATTTACAATATTTAAAAGATTGGTTTAAAGGGTTTTTCAACCTGCGAGATTTGCACACTTTTGTTTTGGTGTCTTATCTGTTTTATCTCTTTTATCATCTTATTAAGACAAATACCAAAATGAAAGATGGGTCGATCGAAATTTATACTAAGAGAACCATGTAAACCATGTTTACTTTAATCTAACACATGTGTGTTGTTATAGTGCAATGATTACTAATTTATCGAGACGACATATCATTCTTAGATTAAGGCGGTACTTCTTTATTAAACCTAGATACGCAAGACCTGTCATCAATAGACGCATCCGCATAAAGTATTCTTTTTATTGAGTGTATTTATTTTAGGGAGAATTAATGGGGACCTTATAATGCCCTAGTTCTCTTACTTGCCACTTACGGCTATCACATGGTGGTACCTTACTTTTCCAAACCAGATAGGCGTTGGGGCTTCAAACTAACCAAGGTCGCCTACAAGGCAGTCTAGCACACCCTCTTGATTAAAAATATGGGTTGTCTCCCGGTGGGCACTTTTTTTTATAGAAAGTCTTTACGTTAGACTTGTCATCGACTTTTCATACTCCATCTCATGTACATGAGCGTGCGTGAGGTAATCTTCAATCATATCATCGTAAATGTATTCGAGTCCCAAATCCAAAACTCCCTTATAGAAAGTACGAAGCTTTTGGTATGGGTACTTGATTCCTTTAAGCTTGTCTTTTTCACTTATATCAAGAATTGGTAGGAGCATGTTGCATTAAGCCTTGCTCAAATGTTCATTTTCCACTATTGTCGTCATCGAAGATAGTGACTTTTCCTAGAGAACTTCGAAGAATAACTTCAAAATTCTTCCAAAGTGTCCTTCCGCATATAACATCACCCATCCCTTCGTCACTGTAAATGTTCATATTTTCTACAACATCAAAATCTATAATGATAGAAAAAGTTACAACAAAGATACACACATTCGTGAAAGTTTTAATAGTTTTTTTTTCCTTTATATTCCTAATTATCATTCATAATCGAGTTATATAATTCCTTAGACATAACATTCTTAACAAAGAATCGGGAACAATTTTCATGAACTAATATAGATCATATCATGCAGGAAAATTTCAAGTTGAGAGGCTAACCAATAATTAACTTATCTCCATAATCTATATCATCAGTTTTGGTTTCACTATCTTTTTCCATAATTTCTTCTTCAACTAGTTCACACTAAACTCAACATCATCACTAGGCTCTAAGGCTGCATTTAAATCATTAACAACTAAACCCTCGAAAATAAGGTTATGCAAACTATTATCCATCAAAGGTTAATTTATAAGCCTAGTATCTAAATCATCCTTAATATCATTAATCATGCCTAGAGCATAGACAATTCTAAATCATCCTCAATAACATTCACTCTATCGTGCCATTTTTGAGAATGTTCTTCTATGTGATGAATTTCTTTCTTGGCATCTACAACTTTCATAGTAGGAATAGCACCTTCGAAATCCAGAATTTGCCTAGTTGGCACATCCAATGCTTCGTAGAACAAGATTAATTCATGCATATCAGTTAAATAGTGTTGAGGACAACTTGACAACAATTCACTAAATCTATCCCAAGCTTGAGAAAGGGTTTCTTAAGGCTCTTGTTGAAAGTTTTTGATTTCCTCCATCTTCTTAGCAGTACGAGCAGGTGGACAGTATTTTTCCAAAAATCTTTTCTTTAGAGTATCCTATGATTGTATTGAACCAGATGGTTCATTCCTTAGACATCGACTCGCAACTCCAGTAAGCGATTGGAATGCTCTAAGTATTACTTGATATTTAGTTATCCCATGGGTATTGAACAAGTTAGCAATTTCAATCACTCTTTCAATGTGTTCAGATAAAAAATCTTGACGTGTTGCGTCGTGTACGCATTTATTTTAATTCAAGTTTTACATTTATATTTTGTCGATTTAACCTTAATCACCTAAAAGAACGCAATCTAACGAGCCGTGTACCCGGTCAATCGTAGACTAGTATGGTAAGATGGGTGTCGATCACTAAGAGCGAGATTAAATTATAATTCTTAATAGTGTTTACTCTATCTAGGTTGTTTAGTCTAAATAACACCTATGCTATTCTATGTACAATATATACTTTAATTACAATATTTACAAGGTTGGTTTAGAGGAGTTGTCAGTCTAAATAGCGACTTGCGGCTCCAGTAAGCGATTTTGGGAATGCTCTAAGTATTATTTGATCTTTAGTTTTCCCATGGGTATTGAACAAGTTAGAAATTTCAATCACTCTTTCAATGTGTTCATTGGGATCTTCATCTTCAGTTCCTTCAAAGGGTTTCTCATAAAGTTCCTTGAGAATACGCCCCTTCAATTCAAAGTTATTCTTCTCATCAATCTTAGGTCTTAGGATACTTGGACCATAACCTTTTCGTCTTGGTCATGTACTCTTCCATTGTTGGTTCTGTCATTTTGGGAGAAGTTTCTTCTTCCTCGGACTTTTCATCAAAGTATGTTTCAAACTCGAATGAGGTCAAATTTCCAACACTAAGTGTCTTTTAGAGCTTCTTTAATGATTTGAACACTTGCTCCGGGTTTTCGTAAGGTTGCATGATCTCTTGTGGAGAACTACGGGTCATGCACTACCTGAAACAATGAAAAACAACTAGTAGGGTATGTTCGAAGAATGATAAAATCTTTTAAAAATAAACCAACATGGATTAAAAATGTTACTGCTTTGCCAGAATACAAATACGTCGCATGCATAGAACGCCTACACCGTATGGGCAATACGGAGTATGTGACACGTATGAGACATATGCCGTATATTCCTTATGAACAATGCGCATATAAACAAAAACTAGAAAACAAATAAACATAAAAACAAAAACAAAAGACACAAAGCATATTAAAGATAAGTAAAAACAAACAAAAATATACAAAAAGTTAGAAAAAACTAAAAAATAGAATTAATTTTCACTCTCTGGCAGCGATGCCAAAAACTTGATGTGTTGCTTGTGTATGTATTTATTTTAATTCAAGTTTTACATTTATATTTTTTCGATTTAACCTTAATCAGCTAAATGAACGCAATCTAACAAGCAGTGTACACAGTTAATCGTGGACTAGTATGGTAAGATGTGTGTCGATCACTAAGAGCGAGATTAAATTCTATTCTTAATAGTGTTTACTCTATCTAGGTTGTCAGTCTAAATAACACCTATGCTAAACTAAGTTATACTATGTACAATATATACTTTATTTACAATATTTACAAGGTTGGTTTAGAAGGGTTTTCAATCTGCGAGATTGGCACAAGTTTGTTTTGGTGTCGTATCCTTATTATCTCTTCTATCATCCTATCAAGACAAATACCTAAAGGCAAGAAGGATCGATAATGTAAAACCCGAAATTTGAGAATTTGGATTTTCCATTTTATTTCATAATATTTGAAGTATGGTTTTTGATTTTATAAAGAAATTTGAATAATCACGCCTTATTTCATAATTATTTGAAATTATATAAGGTAATTGAATTGAAAAAAAGAAAATAATTAAATAGATTTTATTTTGGTTATTTCGTTACCTTTTAAAGAACAAAACTGTTTAAAGAATTAAGAGTTATGTTTTTATCAAATAAATGTGTAGTTTTTATAAAAGGTAAAAGAAATATTGTGTTTCCTCCATCTTTTTATTTATGGTTGGTTATGGGGTGTTTTATACACCAAAATCTTCTAAAATTTATGTATTGGTTATTAAAGGAAAAAAGTGTAAAATAATTAGACACGTTTCCTTTAAACTTACTAACAAATATTCTGGTCCTATCTCTTTAAAACACTCCTAAAAACCGTCCATAGGGTCCCCTCCATCATCCTTCATTGTTAAAATTCTTAAGCTTTATTTTGTGCATCCGCGGTTCCTTATAATTATGGAACCGTGGGAGGAAATAAAGAACCGTGGTTAGAGAGGTATAAATCCGAGAAACCTAATTTTTATGAGAAATCTGTTTTAGAAAAAGGACCAAAACACTTGGTTATCAATAAGGTTAGAGTACCCATAATTGAGGCAAAGGAGTTTAGTAAGCACTATACACCTTTAAGTAAACCTCTTATTGGATACAAAGAGGTTAATCTCCAATCCAAAATACCTCCACCAAGATTAAGAAATGACTCTAGGTTTAGAACAAAAACACCTCCACCAATAGGAAGAAGTGAATCTAGGAATAAAACTTAAACACCTCCACTTAAAAACAACAATAATTCTAGATCAAGATCAAAAACATTTGGAAGAAATAATGGACACTAAAACACTCCGGTTAATTGGAATAATTTTCAACAACAATGTTTCTCTCCATGGGGTATGTGTCCTTCCTTTATGTATCCCAACCAAATGCAAGGGATGTTTGCAAGCAACAAATTTCGTGCTATGTGATATTGTGGACCAAGTATTTGATTTCTTATGTTGTTACTTAGATATGTTTGGAAATCGATTTGGATCCCAATGAGTGGATTAAGGATAGTGGTTATTCTAAACACATGACGGGTAATCAAAACATGTTCTCTACTTAAAAATCATATAATGGAGGCAACGTCACATTTCCTAGTAAACTACGCGGTAACATCATTGGAAAAGGTACGGTTTATCTTGACTCCATGATCATTGAAAATGTTGAACATGTAGATGACTTAGGTTTTAATTTACTTAGTGTGGGACAAATTTGTGACAATAAGTGTAAGGTCATCTTTTACGAACATGATAACGAAATCATAAAAGACGGAAAGGTCATTGGAAAATGCGTTAGAAAGCATGGGCTTTATGTCATGAAGGTTAGTAGGAAGTCAAACGACCACATATGTCTTACGACTATAGATGTGAATTCTACTCTTTGGCATAGGAGATTAGGTCACGCTAATATGCGTTTAATTCAATCCTTGTGTTAGGACCTCTGTAATAGACATTTGTAATAGGTATGCTAGAAGGTATGTAGTTCCTCCTGGTCCTAGTAGTAGTAGGAGCAACTCGTGCTCCTGGTCTTTAGAAAGTCAAACATTATTATTTTGAGTAGTTTGTTAGGATATGCATGAGATATGTTAGGAAAGGTTGCATATCAGAAGTTACACGTTTTGGTTTAATGCTGTATTAGGGTTTCCTTGTAGTATAAAAGGAACCATTGGCAGAAGGGTTAAACACACCTTCATCAAACATTATTTAGTTCATATTAGTATTAGAAATCCTTAGTAAGGATCAAGTCATTACAGTTATTCTGTTTCTTCTTGTTCATATTATTTGTATTCCGCACTTATACTCTGTGTTATCTAGAGTCTCTCTGTGGACCCAACAAGTGGTATCAGAGCCCGGGAGAGTCTCTGCACAAGTAGAATCATTTTTTTTGCTAACATCTTTGTTTAATCATGTCTGCCTCTAGTTCTACTGAAACAGGAGAAGCAAGCACCTCTAAAACACATCAACCTCAGCAAATCGTTGCTACTATTTCCAATACAAATGGAAAATTCCCACTCTTGAAGAAGGATGAGTATGATAGCTGGGCCATGAAGATGGAATGCTGGATCACCAATACTGATCTAGACCTTTGGAAAATTGTTCAGAATGGAAATAGTAAGAAGCTTACGGGAAGAGACAAGAATGGTAATGTCATCCTTCTAGATCCTAAAACTCATGAAGAAATCATAGCTGTTCAGAAGGAAATCAAAGCAAAAAATATTTTGCTTCAGTCCCTTCCTAATGATCACATGGGTGATTTTTATCACTTGGATGATGCTAGAGAGATTTGGAATGGAGTAAAGGCAAGGTTTGGAGGGAATGAGGAATCAAAGAAAATGCGCAGATCTATGGTGAGAGATGAATTCACAGAATTCAAGATCTCTGAAACTGAAGGTATTCATCAAGGGTATGATAGGTTCCAAAAGATGCTTAGCCAGTTGAATCAACTCAGGTCCAAACCTGATAATGGAGATATCAATGCCAGGTTTCTTAGAGCTTTACCTCACTCATGGAATCAGTTAGTCATCTCTCTTAAAGCAAAAGGTGGCCTTGACTATCTTAATTTTGATGACCTGCTTTATAAACTCAAAACCTTTGAGCCTCATGTGAAAGGATACTCAAGTGATTCCTTTCCTACTCTTGCTAACTCTATGTTTGTGAGTTCTATGGGATCTATTCCAATGTCTTATGCTAGTAGCCCAAGCTATACTGTGTCTTCTCAACATACTTCTACTCCTAAACCAAAAGCCAAGACTGGTAGCATGGTAGAAGCTGTTCTTCACTCTTTTGTTGCTGATGTTGATCCACAAGAGCAGCTTGCTTTTGATGATTTCAAACAGGTTGATAAATTTGACTTGGATGAAATGGATCTAAAGTGGCAAATGGCTATGCTCACTCTCCGGGTTCATAAGTTTGAAAAGAAAGCCGGTCGAAAATTTAACTACAACCCAAGAGAGCCAACCAGGTTTGATAGAAGCAAGGTTAGATGCTATAACTGCCAGCAGCAAGGTCGTTTTGCTAGGGAATGCCCTAACAAAACTGACCAGGAGAAGAACAGGTATTCAGCCTTCAAGGTTCAAGAGCTCATGGATGAAAGAAAGCTTTGGTGTCTGTTGACTCTATGGTTAACTGGAATGATCATCAAACTGCTACCTTGGAATCAACTGAAGCTTCTACTGATGTATTTGCAATGATTGCTGGGAATCTATCTAATGTCGAGGAAGCAGAAGAATTTGCTCTTATGGGCATCTCACCTCAGGTACAAAATTGCCCTCTTGGTTGTCATGATAAATATTCAAAACTGTTGACTCAATACAATGAACTAAATGAACAAAATGACAAATATTTTTTAGATGTTCAAGCATATAAGAGTTCTTTAAAAACATTGGAACAACAAAAGAGGTGGCTTCAAGATACTCAACGTGAATATGAGGATAAAATTAGAATTCTAAGCATTGATTTAGAAAACACCACTAACATGCTTAAATATACTGAAAAACTAAACAATGACAGTATTAAGGATAAGCAAGACATGCAGGAAAAATTGGATGCTACACTTTTATGATTTGAAAAATGGCAAAAAGCACCCAAGAATCTTTCAAAGTTAATTGATAGTAGCATGTCTGGTAGAACTAAGAGAGGTTTGGGCTTTGATAAATATATTGATTCAGAAGATGTGTTTGATTTATCTTTTTCAAGTGTCTTTGATCCTGACAAGGAGGAGGAGGGAAAACCTAGCTACAATGGGTTTCAACCAGCTGCAGCAATGCATGTTGTTCCTCCACCTCTTACAGGAACTTTTATTACCATATCTAGGCATACTGACTTGGATGGATCACAGATGCATGAGTCTCCAAAAAGCACTACTAATACTAATGACTTTGTCTCTTGTACTTTCAGTGACAAGGCCAGTGACTATGCATCCTGTGGTTCAAGTGAAGAGTCAAGAACTTCAAGTTCCAAGACAAATGACCCTGCTGCTACTAGTACTAGGGTGAGTGAAGAGAGAGTTGCTTCTACTTCAACTGTTTCTAGTTCTAGTTTATTGAGTCCTAGGAATGTTGATTCTCCTAGAGTTGTGTGTAATAAATTTAGTAGTGTGAAACAATGTCATTTGAATAAAAGGTCTTTTAAAACATGTTTTGTTTGTGGAAGTAAATTTCATTTGATTAAGGATTGTGACTTTTATGATCAACCTCCTTCTGTTTATCAAGCTTATCCTGCTCCTGGTCCACCAGGAGTTGCTCCTTTTTCTTCTAGAAGACTAAACCCATGTGCCCAATCCTATTCTTCTTCTAGAAGGACCTCTCCTTTAGCTTCTAATCTTTAGAGAAGCAATGGTTGCACCTACAATAGACCAACCAACAACTATTTTCAGAACTTTAATCAGAATTATGCTTTTAATTCAAACCAAATGTATTTTGGGTTGGGAAATTTGGGTTCTACTGTTAAGCCCTCAACAGGTTGTTCTTGGTCAAACAATAACACCCATATGATGAATAGGCAACCTAAGAACAACAGTGGATCTCATCAATCTTCTTGGCTATCTACTAAAGATCCACAAGGCAGACTCAAGCCTGAAAAGGTCTGGGTCCCCTAAAGACACTAACTTTTGCATATATCTTTTCTGTTGTTGTAGATTACTCCATACCAAGATCCTAATCTAAGAATTGTTGATAGTGGATGCTCTAGGAGCATGACAGAGAATAAAGGGCTTTTATCTAACTTTGTACCATTTCAAGGCGGAAAGGTCTACTTCGGAGGTGGTGAAGGAAGGATCTCTACAAAGGAACTATTCAGACACCTAACCTTAATTTTGAGCCGGTCTACTATGTGGAAGCACTTCAACACTTCAACTTGATCTCTGTCTCTCAGATTTGTGACAAGAAGCAGTTTGTCCTCTTTACGGATACTGAAGCACTGGTGTTATCCAAAGACTTTAAGCTACCAGATGACTCTCAAGTTATACTCAAGATCCCTAGAAGACACAATCTCTATAGTATCAAGCTGAATGAAGTTAATCCTACTGGTCAACTAGCTTGTTTGGTTGCTAAACCCTCAGAAGATGAAGCCACTAAATGGCACAGAAGGATGGGACATGTAAACTTCAAGACCATTAACAAATTGGCAAATATGAACTTGGTTTCTGGTTTACCTCCCAAAACTTTCAGAAATGACATCAATTGCCTTGCGTGCAGCAAAGGCAAACAACACAAAGCATCCTTCAAGGCCATTACTGCTCTCAGTCTCATAACCGAACCATTGCAGCTACTACACATGGATTTATTTGGTCCTACCTCCATTAGGAGCATTGACCATAAACAATACTGTCTTGTGGTAACTGATGGGTATAGCAGGTTCACGTGGGTTTTCTTTCTGGCTGCCAAAAGTGAGACCTACTCAATTCTCAAGGACTTCATTACACTCCTTGAGAATCAGCTGTCCAAGAAGGTGAAAGGTATCCGATGTGACAATGGAACAGAATTCAAAAATGCAGACCTCATAGCACTTTGCAATTCCAAAGGTATCAAACGATATTATAGTGCCGCAAGGACTCCTCAACATAATGGTGTTGCAGAAAGGAAGAACATGACTCTAATAGAAGCTGCAAGAACCATGCTTGCAGATTCCAAGCTTCCAACCATGTTTTGGACAGAAGCTGTCAACACTGCAAGTTATATGTTGAATAGGGTTTCAATTACCAATCCCCACAAGAAGACTCCTTATGAGCTACTCACAGCTAAAGTACCCAGCATTGCTCATTTAAAGCTATTTGGTTGTCCTGTCACCATTCTGAATACTAGTGACTATTTGGGGAAATTTGACAGCAAGGCAGATGAAGGCTACATAGTGGGATATTCAGCTCACTCTCGAGCTTATCGTGTCTATAATCTCCATGCCAAGCGTGTCATTGAAACTATAAATCTCAGGTACTTTGAGGAGAAGACAAACATCCAAGGCAAAGGTCCTGAATGGTATTTTGATCTTGATTATCTTAGTGACTCATTGGGATATCTTCGTTTCAAAACTAACCAAGATACAGGTCCACAAGTGTTTGCAACTTCTAGTGCAGGTGCTCATTCTAGCTTTTCGGACTCAGATGAGGATGATGATATTTTTGTTATTCCATCATATTCCACCACAGTCTCTCCTAACACCAATGCTGCTCCTATGGATGCCTCTCAATACGACATTGTGGACTCACAAGGAGTTCTTGACACATTGCTCAAGCAACAGCAAGATGCCACTACAGCAGCTACACAAGGAGGCTTTGAGTTTCCCTTGAGTACTCCTGCTGTACAAGTTACTCCTAGTGCTCCTAATGTTACTCCTAGTGCAAGTTTAACACCTATTGGTAGTCCGGTTAGTGATCCTGCTTCCACAACTATATTCTCTGGTCCTTCTAACTTGGGAAACTATCAAAAGAAGACTTCTACTAAGTTGGATGATATTCATAAGCAACCAATAGATGGCATTTTCGACTCTGCTTCATATGATGATGACATTGTTGGGGATCTTAGTAACTTGGCACCAGAAGTGGATGTAGCTCCTATTCCTGTTCAACAGATCAATAAAGCCCATCCTACTACTCAAATCATTGGAGATCCTGGTTCTACTGTCAAGACTCGCCGCATGCTTAAGAAAGCAACGTCTGATCATCATGCTCTTGTGAGCTACATTAAAGACCAAAAGCGTAATAATCACATAGACTTTCTTCATTGTTTGTTTGCTTGTTTTCTTTCACAGGTGGAACCTAGGTTAGTCTCACATGCTCTTGAAGATCAAAGTTGGGTGGAGGCTATGCAGGAGGAGATGCAACAGTTCTTGTTTCAGAATGTTTGGATCCTATTTGACTTGCCAGATGGAAAGACAACAATTGGTACCAAATGGATTCTCAAAAACAAGAAAGATGCAAGAGGTATTGTGGTGAGAAATAAGGCTAGGCTGGTTGCACAAGGTCACACTCAACTTGAAGGAATAGACTATACTGAAGTCTTTGCTCCTGTTGCTAGGATTGAGGCCATTCGTCTGTTTTTGGCTTTTGCTTCTTATGTTGGCTTTATGGTTTTTCAGATGGATGTCAAGAGTGCATTTCTCTATGGCAAGATTGATGAGGAAGTTTATGTCACTCAACCTAAGGGCTTTGTGGATCTACTTCACCCCAAGAAAGTTTACAAGGTGGTCAAAGCTCTATATGGACTTCATCAGGCTCCTAGAGCTTGGTATGAGCGTCTGTCCACTTTCTTGTTGAAGCACGGCTACAGAAGAGGCACAATTGACAAAACACTGTTCCTTAAAAGGAATGCCAAGGACATCATCCTAGTTCAAGTGTATGTGGATGATATTATCTTCGGTTCTACTAAGAAGGAATGGTGTGATGAGTTTGAACAGCTAATGAAAGGCGAATTTCAAATGAGTGCCATGGGAGAACTCACATTTTTCCTTGGTCTTCAAGTCAAGCAATAGTCGGATGGTATCTTTATAAGTCAAGACAAGTATGTTCATGAGATTCTTCAGAAGTTTGATGTGGAGCCTCTTAGACCAGCAGCAACACCTTATGAAGTCACTAAAGTCAAACTCAAGAATGAGCCAGATCATCCGGTAAATGTTCACATGTACAAGTCAATGATTGGCTCACTCATGTATTTGACTGCATCACGTCCGGACATTATGTTTGCAGTAAGTGCTTGCTCTAGACATTAGGTGGCTCCAACCGTATCTAACTTGAATGCAGTCAAGAAAATCTTCAAGTATATCAAGGCACAACCTAAGCTAGGCTTGTGGTATCCTAGGGAATCACCTTTTGTTCTTGAAGCCTATAGTGATAGTGACTATGCAGGTGCTAATAATGACAGGAAGTCTACTACTGGTGGTTGTCAGTTTTTGGGTCGAAGACTTATCTCATGGCAATGTAAGAAACAGACAATTGCAGCTACTTCTTCAACAGAAGCTGAATACGTAGCTGCTGCTAGTTGTTAAGGACAAGTCTTGTGGATACAAAATCAGATGCTGGATTATGGGTTCAACTTCATGAACACCAAAATTTTCATCGACAATCAAAGCACTATCTACATTGTGAAGAATCCCTTCTTTCATCAAAGAACCAAGCATACTGAGATTCGACACCATTTTATAAGGGATGCCAATGAGAAGAAACTGATACAGGTTTGTTAATGCAAGTGATGCCTAAAAATATTATTAGTGTTAACTAATCTTTCTTAGTTTTGATCACAACAAACCATACAACACATTTAGTGTAAAACACAAAATGAATTATTTAACTAACACTATCATCAAGGTAATAATCATATCACTAACCTTTCTTAATCATACTTAGTGATCATCAAAATGATTATCCTTAAAACTCACTTTTGTTAATATGACAAAAGACTTTTTAATAAACTTTCTTTTTTTAGAAAATGTTTTATTAAAATGGAAAATAAAAATTTGAAAATAGCATATTCCAAATGCTGTTAGAATATCCTTTGAAGGTTTCAAATACCTCAGATATTCCCACCCCACTAAAAGACAAAAAACGGAGCGGAGTCTAGTGGCGGTACCTTAAGTACCTACACGGTACCTTAGCGATATGGTACCGCGGGGTGAGATAAGGTACCGCGCACAGATAGCCGTTATAGATCCGTTATACTTCGTCTCCTTTAAATAGTGGGTCAAATCTCATTTTCCAGTAAGCCTCTTGGACGTTTTTCTCAGCCCTCTTTCTATTTTCTATAGCATAATCATTAGTAAATGATCACTTAAATTATTAAGGATGTTTACATATGATTATCCCCTTGATCCCCTCCTTTACCTTGTCCAATGAGAAGATCACTCACTCACTAGTGTTGTGATAAAGATGAATCTATGAGCTAGTCATATTCATCATGATACCCTTTTTGTTTTAGGTCAATCCAATGTATTTATGAATACTTGGACTAGTTGTGTTCATCCAAGTTATTTGTGAATACTTGGATTTGTTGTGTACATCCATTGCATATGTGTTTGCTTGGATTTGTGTTGTGTAAATCCAAGCTACATGTGTGTACTTGGATAAGTCTAGTTGAGTTGTAATAGATTTGATTAGGAGTTCTCACTAAATATAAAGCATTGTGGTTGTGTCTTGTGAGTTCTCACTAAACTTAAAAGTGATTAGTAGTTGTGTTGTGTGAAGTTCTCACTTAGCTTCAAAGTGAAGAGTCTTGAAGATTGGTTCTAGCTTTTGATTAGAACTCAACATCTAGCCTTGTGTCGTAAAATGGTAAAGTAGGCAACGTCGTGAAGATTGGTTCTACCTTAAGATTAGAACCCGACATCTAGCCTTGTGTCGTTAAATTGTAAAGTAGGCAACGTCGTGTAGATTGGTCCTAGCTAAAGATTAGGTCTCGACATTTAGCTTAGTGTCGGAAAATAATGTAAGCAACGATGTAAGGTTTTCTCCGCCGAGAAGGGAGCTTGTGGATATAGTGGAAATCTCGAGTAGGTGTACTCGAGGAGTGGAATAGAAACGAGGATAGAGCCTCGTTGTCGAACCACTATAAATCTTGGTGTCTTCCCACTAGGTTGTATCCTTCCTTACTCTTTACTTATTTCATTATCATTTTACTTACCTATTATCTTTGCTAGTGCATTTGAATTGAACCTAATCATTATGCAACTTAGCCTCAAGTAAAAGATAGTTTTGATACAAACCAAATTGAAAGTAATTTTAATTTGGTCACCAATCAAAGAGAAACTATTCAACCCCCCCTTCTAGTTTCTACAATTGGTATCAGAGCGATGGTCACTCAAGATCTTTGAAGTATATTGTACTTTGAAACTTGGATCGATCCATTGTCTCCTCAAATTAGAAGGTCTAGTTGTACTAAAGTTTCTCTTTGGTCAAAACTATGTTTTCTTTGAAAATAGGTCTTTTAATTCATAATATTGCATCCCATTTAAGATTAGTAGCCTTTATGCATTTTAGATATACTCTTGAAATGTATCTACTAGTTTGCATCTTGCTTTGTGTAGGTACTCATGAAGATCAATCACTTAATTGGTTGTGGATTGAGTTACTTGCACTTGTAGAAGAATCATCTTCATTGATCTTTAACATCTTTGAATGATGATACCAAGATGATTGGGAATGATACTAGTCCTTGAAGACTTAGTACTCATCATAGTCATTGATTGGGCATAACACTTATTCCTTCATGGATTGCTCTTTGTGCCAAGGTACGCTTTCGTTCTTCCACACGCCCTTTGATCATTCTTTTGATCATTACTTGACTATGTGCTTGTTCTCGGCATCCTTGCCTTAACATTTATTTGTGGTTTGTGCTTCTTTTCCTTTATCCTCTCAAACCTTCATTGCTTGGATACTTGACTCACTATGGTGATGTAGAGTGAGTTAGTAGAAGCTTAAAGTATCAAGCATGATTTCCATGGTTTGCACCCATACGGTTAGTAGGCCCTTTGTGGGAGAGAAAGTGAATTAATACCTTGCTCATATGTTGGTTTAGACTAAGACTATTATTGAAAGTGAT
The DNA here is from genome assembly GCA_025667525.1 of Glebionis coronaria. Classification (NCBI taxonomy): domain Eukaryota; kingdom Viridiplantae; phylum Streptophyta; class Magnoliopsida; order Asterales; family Asteraceae; genus Glebionis; species Glebionis coronaria. The sequence continues at coordinate 511,530,935 of CM046879.1, read as the reverse complement.
CTTAGTCTATACTTGAATAATTGCTTTATGCTTATTCATTACCAAAGCCGTTTAACGTTTCGCTGGAAAGGCACGTCTTAAACCACTATATATGACACAAGCTATTCGTTACAACTATTTGAAGATTGTCATTAATCCCTTGAGCATTGGTCCTAGTCTTGATTCACTTCCCTTGACTTCTCTCCACTCAGTCGTTTTGCTACGAGTAGTCGTTTGTCCGTTTCGATTCTTTTCGATCTTGATTTAACTCGTAATCCTTCGTTAAGGCATATTGCTTAGTGTTATGATGATCCAATGATATTGTAAAAGGCTCATGATTTAATCTTAAGTATTTTAGAAAAACTGGATTTTCAAAATTTGGCATTTTTCATAGATAAAAACCTGCCTCTGTAGGCGGTTCCTTACCTCTGCGGCTCAAACCCGCGGTTCCTTATCGATAAGGTACCGCGGGCAGTAAGTTTTGTCAGAGCGCCAGTTTGAATATTTTATTCATTTTCAAACCACTATCTCTCTCTCCCAAAAACACACAGCGACGGTTTTCTTGTTTTTCCACCATTGTTGAAGCTTCTAAAACCTTCAATCACTCAAATTAATTGATTCCAAGTTGTGGGTTTCACTCATCCTTCATCTAACATCAATTAATTGTAAGTATTTTCTTTCAATTTCATCTATTTTGTTCTAGGGTTCATCCTTTCATAATTGGGGATTTTTAAAATTGAAATTGAATTAAAACCTTAATAGGAATGTGGGTTGACATGGTTATTTTACTATGATTCCTTAGGTTGATATTCATTAAGATTTCACTAAAACCCACTTGTAGAACAAATCCGAATTTTGATTAATTATTTTTGATTAAAAGATGGATTTGAGATGAACCCATGAACAAGAAGGTAATGACATTGTTAATGCTTACCTAAAAACCTTGTTTTGAAAAACCAATGTTCTAATCCATTGTTGTTCTAACATAGATCATGTGTTCTTGGTTAATGATGGAATAGACACATTGTGAACATGAAAATGATATGGATTCAATCCTATGTTTGTCAAGAAATTGATATAACACATTTTCATTTTTCGTTTTCCTTTTTGATTTTCATATGAGTGATTGGAAATATTTTTGTTTGTATTTAGGTACTTAATCATGCCTTCTCAATATCAAAAAGATCATCAATACACTAGACAATACATGCCAAACCTCTCCCAAACCTATGCTTCCCCCCAACTTCAAAACGCTTTTCCATCCCTTTCCACTCGTTGTTTCCATGAGGGTAGAGTCGTTGACAAGGAAATAACGGGTTATGACTATATCCAATCTATGTTTGAGCTTTCGAGGTTTGATTGCTTGCTCAACATAGAAGAAGATATTTACCCCTTATTCCTTCTTGAATTCTTTAGCACCTACTCCATGCTTGAATACAATGGAGAAATCTTCATTCGTTTCGTGTTGAATGATCAATTGATTCAATACTCCCTCGAAAACTTTGGTCAAATTCTCGGTGTGCCATATGAAGGCACTTGTCGTTTTACGGATAAATGGAGACTTGATGCTCTCTCGGAATCCTTCGATAAACCTCCAAATGACCTCACTGAAATTGATCTAGATTTCATCCTTGACATCATCTCGAAAGAGCGTGATGGAAACGTTGTGAGAAGCCTTCACTCAAATGTACGAAATGTGAATCGATATGAAGTGCTCTTTAGCGACCTTAAGGATTTTATGGTCCAATGGGCCAATATCCTTAGGGAGAATGTCTTTTGTCTTGGTGGAAACCGAGATCATATCCCGGCGTGTATGGTGCATATGTTGAGTTGCATCTTTACATCCACCAAGTACAACTTGGCCTTTTATATCGCTCGACGAATCAATTATGCCCTTTCGAAACCCAAGACAAACCTTCCCTATGCTATGCTTCTAACTCGCCTTTTCAAAAGGGTTGCTCATGATTTTTCCCACCTTGATCTTTCTCGCTTCTACCCGGTTCATCGGGTTATGTTGCCTATTCAAGAGGCATATGCAAGAAAGACAAGAAGTGATCGAGGATCAAGAAAATCTGATCATCAAGAGATGGATGATGAGGACATGGACATGCCAACAAGTGATGGTGATGGCATAGGTACTAGTTCTCATTTCCACTCTTCGAGTAATTCCCATCCATCCTCAAACCCATTCGAGGATGAATTTGAAGACTTAGCTCCTCCCCCTCATCATTCTAGTGAAGTACCGGAAGATCTCAATATGGAGCATCTTTACCGTGAAAACCTTAGAACTCGAGGGGAATTGCACGAACACCGGGTTGAATCAAGAAAAGGTTTCAAGTTCTTGGGGAATATGATCAAGGGATTGGGGAAAAAGAGAAGGTGAAAGCTTTGAAGTATTTCAAAGAATACATGTTGGTAAACATGTAATGTTGAACAATTTTATGTTATCTTGGATGTGTATTAACTTATGATTGCATGTTTGAATTATCATTTATCTTGATCCTTAATGTTAATTATGCCATCATGATTGTGATTTACATAGCTTTGTGCATGCCTTATGATAGTTAGCTTATTAGATTATGATCTGTAGTTAACTTTGGCTTGTGAAACTTTTGGGAAAAATCTGGGTTTATCAAAATCTGGGATGGAAAATTTTTGAAAGCCTTCTGGTCGCGGTTCCATATCGACCCGCGGTTCCTTATCAATAAGGTACCGCCGGTCCTAGATAAGGAACCGCCGGTCACTATGCACGACAACATCTTTGCTTTACACTGTTTTCTTAAATTTGTGTAAACCTTGCATGATTTTCAGTAATAAACTGCACATTTCCTAAACTAGGTTACCTAAATTCATTATTCACCTAAAATGATTTTAACCCATTACTAGTTTGGATCATCCCCTCACCCATTTAAACCCATCTTGTTTGCCATGTTCTTCACACATCAAACATACTTCCCTAAATCTTAAACCACCCTAATCAACCATGGTGTGTACCAAAACCTCAAACACTTCCAAGACCTCCACCCCAAGGAAAACACTCAAAATAAGGATTAAGGTAGCTAAGCCTAACTCCTCACCTTTCCACACACCTAAGAATGAGATGGCTCCTATCCTCATTTCTTCATCACCTTCCCCACCTCTTGCACCATGCAAGACATCATCCACCCATGGTACTAACCACTCCATTGGTTCTACCTCCTCTTCATTCAACTCAAGAATGGATGAGCTCTCTTCACCCTTCACTCCAAGTGCACCCTTGGAAGTGACCACACAACCCCAACCAATCCAAAGCATTCCTTTTGTGAATGACTTTGATGACACTTTGGTGACTTCACCATTTACCCCTCACAACTCACCCATTTCACCAACCTTGGAGAATTTACCTCCACACTCACCCATTTACCCTTTAGGGAACATGCCTCCACTTTCACCCACATCACCCTTGGAGAACATGCCTACTCCACCTCCACCCAACTTAAACATCCCAATTTTGGGTGTTCCACTTTCCCTCCTTTTGGGTGATCCATACTATGGGTTTCAACAAACTCATGGTCCTAGTTGTCCATGTTGTCTTTACAACCACTACATCATCCATAACCTTAGGATGGACATGTATGGGCTACATAGGAGGTTGCAAGAGTTCTTGCTTGCCTTGTTCTCCATGCCTTATCCTAGGAGATGAATGATGGAGTTTTCTTAATAAGAGTTTTCAACAAAACCAAGCCAAAGAAAACTACTTATCTAGATTTAATGTTAAGCTAGCTATGTATTAGTTAGTTTTTATTTGTCTTTGTACTTGCCTCCTTAATGAATGTTTCTTGTTGTTGATCTATAGATTTAGCTTTGTGTGTTTCTATCCTTTTGTGCACACTAATCAACTTTAATTTGAAATTAAAATTGAACCTAAATCTATCACAACCTCTAAACTTGACTAAAATTGGTTCAAAATGATATCTAAATTATTTTGTCACCCTTTGTCAAGACATTCTTTGTGAATGTGTTGCTTTATGCAACCCTAGCATATTTTGGTGCTAATAGAGGTAAAATTCCAAGATTTGCAACTTTTTGAAAAAGTCTTAGTTTTTCCCAAAACCCAGGAAAAACATGGTTTCAAGTCCACTGGACGCGGTTCCTTAAAGTCCCGCGGTTCCTTAGCGATATGGAACCGCCGGTCCCTATAAGGTACCACGGACAGTAAGTGGCTTTTGACGATTTTTTGGTCAAAACTTTTAAAACCCTATACCTTGTCAAGATTCCTTGTTTACTCAAATTGACTAAACATTCCTTGACACTACACATTTTGTATTCAAATTCTTACCTTGATTACATTTTACTTATACCCCAACCTTGAGATTTCATTCTCACACTTTCCCAAACCTTGAGAATTTATTCTCACATAACCTTGAGATATCATTCTCACAACCTCACAATGCCTAACTCCTACCTTCCTAACCTTGACATCTCTTTGTCACAACCCCACTCACCCAAAGCTTCCTCATCCAAGCTTTCAAAGAAACCAAAAATTTCGGTTCGACCTATTTGGGTTAAGAAGAATGAACCATCTTCGTCCAAACCACCCAAAAACCCTACCTTCTCTCCAATCAAGTATTGGAATGAGACTTATACCATAAACCCCATCACCGGAGCAAAAGAAAATGTTCCCCCACCACCACAATCCTTTAATACCCCTCAACTCAATGACCTTTCAACCTTCCCAAACCTCACAAGGCATTGTGAAAACATTCCCACATCCATTACCCCACCACCACCAAACCCTAAGTTTGATGCCATACCCCCATCAAACGATTTTGTGTTGCATCATGGATCCCCGTGTAATTGTTGCCGATTTCAACAAATTGAACTTGCTCATGTGTATGAGAATTTAAGTTTTCTTGAATTCCTCCTCACTCGACCTCCTATTCAAGTTTTCGTTCAGGTTGACAAAACTTCGAATGATGCATCGTCGTCTTTTTAGTTTTTTTTAGCAATCTTGGAAAATATCACTATTAGACTAGCTTATGCTTAGTGGTTTATTTTCCATATCTATTGCTTTTAGATACTCATATTGTGTGTATGACTATCTTCTTTGTTGTGTCTTTTTTTCTTTTATGTAACCTTTGTGTTATTTGTGTGCTATTTCATTAGTTCTATTTTGAGTTGATCTTGGTTAATTTTTACAATTGCTTATGGGTGATTCCATCAATTCTAAGATTTAACCCATTGACAAGCTTATCATCTTCATTGGATTGAAGTTTGATTTTGTCAATTACCTCTTTGGACATACTTAGCAAAATACTTACTTCTAATTTGAGATTTCTTCTCTTTCTCCCTCTCAAGTTACTTAGTAGGTAGTGATCATATATACATTGGTGTTTCTTTCATTTCTACTAACCTTTGTGTAGCATGTCACCTTAGCTCACAAACTTGGTGCCCCAAGCAAGGGGGAGCAACCACCAAGGGGGAGCTACTAGCAAAGTTCGATATTCTTCAAAGACTTGTGCTAACCTTTTTGCAACGACAAAGGGGGAGAAATGATAGTGATAAACTAGTTAATAATTCCATATTTTGTGTTTCTACGTAAATGAGTTTATCGTTTGTCGTAATCAAAAAGGGGGAGATTGTTAATGCAAGTGATGCCTAAAAACATTATTAGTGTTAACTAATCTTTCTTAGTTTTGATCACAACAAACCATACAACACATTTAGTGTAAAACACAAAATGAATTATTTAACTAACACTATCATCAAGGTAATAATCATATCACTAACCTTTCTTAATCATACTTAGTGATCATCAAAATGATTATCCTTAAAACTCACTTTTGTTAATATGACAAAAGACTTTTTAATAAACTTTCTTTTTTTAGAAAATGTTTTATTAAAATGGAAAATGAAAATTTGAAAATAGCATATTCCAAATGCTGTTAGAATATCCTTTGAAGGTTTCAAATACCTCAGGTATTCCCACCCCACTAAAAGACAAAAAACGGAGCGGAGTCTAGTGGCGGTACCTTAAGTACCTACGCGGTACCTTAGCGATATGGTACCGCGGGGTGAGATAAGGTACCACATACAGATAGCCGTTATAGATCCGTTATACTTTGTCTCCTTTAAATAGTGGGTCAAATCTCATTTTCCAGTAAGCCTCTTGGACGTTTTTATCAGCCCTCTTTCTATTTTCTATAGCATAATCATTAGTAAATGATCACTTAAATTATTAAGGATGTTTACATATGATTATCCCCTTGATCCCCTCCTTTACCTTGTCCAATGAGAAGATCACTCACTCACTAGTGTTGTGATAAAGATGAATCTATGAGCTAGTCATATTCATCATGATACCCTTTTTGTTTTAGGTCAATCCAATGTATTTATGAATACTTGGACTAGTTGTGTTCATCCAAGTTATTTGTGAATACTTGGATTTGTTGTGTACATCTATTGCATATGTGTTTGCTTGGATTTGTGTTGTGTAAATCCAAGCTACATGTGTGTACTTGGATAAGTCTAGTTGAGTTGTAATAGATTTGATTAGGAGTTCTCACTAAACTATAAAGTGATGTGGTTATGTCTTGTGAGTTCTCACTAAACTTAAAAGTGATTAGTAGTTGTGTTGTGTGAAGTTCTCACTTAGCTTCAAAGTGAAGAGTCGTGAAGATTGGTTCTAGCTTTTGATTAGAACTCGACATCTAGCCTTGTGTCGTAAAATGGTGAAGTAGGCAACGTCGTGAAGATTGGTTCTACCTTAAGATTAGAACCCGACATCTAGCCTTGTGTCGTTAAATTGTGAAGTAGGCAACGTCGTGTAGATTGGTCCTAGCTAAAGATTAGGTCTCGACATTTAGCTTAGTGTCAGAAAATAATGTAAGCAACGATGTAAGGTTTTCTCTGCCGAGAAGGGAGCTTGTGGATATAGTGGAAATCTCGAGTAGGTGTACTCGAGGAGTGGAGTAGAAACGAGGATAGAGCCTCGTTGTCGAACCACTATAAATCTTGGTGTCTTCCCACTAGGTTGTCTCCTTCCTTACTCTTTACTTATTTCATTATCATTATACTTACCTATTATCTTTGCTAGTGCATTTGAATTGGACCTAATCATTATGCAACTTTGCCTCAAGTAAAAGATAGTTTTGATACAAACCAAATTGAAAGTAATTTTAATTTGGTCACCAATCGAAGAGAAACTATTCAACCCCCCTTCTAGTTTCTACAAGGTTCTTAAAGTGCATACAGATGATAATGTTGCTGATTTATTAACCAAAGCCTTTGATGGTCCGAGGTTCAACCACTTGGTGGTTCACATTGGAATGGTCAATCCTTAAGGCCTAGGATTTAGGGTAGGCTAAGCCTAAGGGGAGGCTTAGTGTACATATTTCATTGCACAGTCTAACATATGGTAGATTCTAACAACAGTTTTCATGGGCACTTGCGGTGTGTGCAACTTCTAGTGGAAGATTTTGGTTACTCCTAGTGGCAGTCTTCTGCTCCTAGTGGGTACAAACCCTTCTACTTCACTCATGGTTGGCTTCTAGTATTGGTTTTGGGTCACTGTTCACTTCGTTGACTCTCATTGACCACTTGGTGCTCCTAGTGTTGACCTTTACGCGTTTTGACTTTTAGTCAATGCAAGTTACTTCTGGTGTATATCTTTTTATTTATCTTTGGTAACTAGGTTTTGCAAATAATGGTTAAGGGGCAAGTGGTTACTCTTGCATTAATGACTTAATTTTTGAAAGGGCAACCCCCATAATTAGGGGTCAATGAACAGTTTTATGACCATTATTTATGGTCAAATCCCTCAACTGACTCATTCATCTTAACCATACACACACATACGCTCCTACTCTTTACCCTCTTCAATCAATCATCTTTCACTACTTCAATCATCAACAATGGCTGCACTCCAGTACAAACCTGATCATAACAAGGTGGCCTATCTTGGCGAAGGTCCTAAAAGAGAAGAGTTCACAGACATCCTGGAATACATTGAGGCTTCCAATCTAAGGTATGCTCTTACGGTTTGCCCTACTGTGTATGATAGTGTTATACGTCAGTTCTGGGCAACTGCCCACCTCGTTGATGTTTTGGGACGCCCACTAGAGCTCCATGCTAACATAGATGGTCGCTCATAAGTGGTGTCTCAGGCATCTATTAGGTCTGCCCTTCATCTCTAGGATGAAGGTGGCATTGTCTCTATCCCCAATTCAGAGGTATTGGATGGTATGGCTGCTCTAGGCTATAATCATGGGGGGGGGGGAGTTTAACTTCCAGAAAAATAGATTTTCCCCTCAATGGAAGCTACTGGTCCATTTCTTTATTCATTGTTTGAGTCCCAAGTCTGGGAGTTGGGATGCGTTTCCCATCCCCCTTGCTACTGGTTTGATTTGTATTGCTCAGGGTCGTGTTTTTAACTTTTCTCGTTACTTGTTTGATGGTATGATTTGTAACCTTAGTGATACTGTCTCTAGGAAGAAGTTCTTGAAGTACCCTAGGTTTTTGAAGCAGGTTCTTATGTGCCTACCTAGGAATAGAGAGGAATATGAGACCCCAAAGCTTAGTTCCAAGGTGTATGCAAATATGGCACTTAGTTATAAGGGTCCTGTGAGGCCTCTTACTGATGCTATGCTGGGCCTTGTCCACGGGGATCCTAATGTGATTCCTCCGGCTGATGAAGCCAAGGAGGAACTTCCATTGGAGGATGATCCTATGGATGAGGAGCACCCTGCTACTAATGTGCCTCATGTGGAGGTAGAGGAGCCTGCTAAAGAGGTGGTGGTGGAAATGCCATCCACCTCAAAGGCTGCCCCCTCTTCTCGCCCACATGAGTCCTCATTTGTTGATACTCCCCCTCCTAGCCCAACTTCACACTCTGCTGAGAGGCCATCTAGCTCTCATGCTCATATGGATGACCCATCGGTTGCTTCTGGTCCTAATGATGCATCCCCCAAGCCAATTCCTCTTGGTGGGGAAGCTGAGGAACCTGTTACTCTACCTTCTTTGCTAGCTCTTATGCACATGTATTATGCGAAGGTTGTTGCTTTGGAAGATGATCTCATTCAGCACCACAAGCTCACACGGGACTTCGTGCTTCCATTGGCGAACAGGATTAAAGCATTGGAGTCACAGCTGAAGCGCCAAAAGAAGAAAGTTGTGATTTCTGATTATGATGAGGATGTTGAGGAGGATGGGCTGACTATTTTGGCCAGGGCTGCCTTTGCTGATAAGCCGAGTGATGATTTGCCTGCTCCTCCTAGTCCTTCATGCATTCCTAAGACTGCTAATCCAAGCCAATGGATGATTCTACTGGTCCTTCTGCTGGTCCTTCTCATGATCCCAAGGGTAAAGCCCTTATGACTGATGCACCTTCTCCTCCCAGGAAACGTACTCGTAGACAAGTAGAGGAAGAAAGGTTGGGGGAAGAGGCTGCTCAGCGATTGCAAGAGGAGCTTGACCAACAAGCTAGGGCTGAGGATGAAGCCCTTCAACAGCAAAGACGTGAGCAGTTGAGGCATGATGCCTTGCATTGGGATGACAATGACTGGATGAGGGTGCTTACCATACTTACTTCTGACTACTCGCAGTTCACATATTTGTTGGGTGCTGATGTGAATCAAGGCAATTGTGTTCAACGGGCAATGGCTTTGATGCGTAAACAACCGTTGTCTCTTGCTGCTCAGCTTCGTGAAAAGCGCCGTAACAGACCTTTGTCGCGTGCCGATGAGAGAAAGTTGATGCCGCAATATGTTAAGAATCAATCGGTTGCTTACTTTCACACTGGATGGACATGGGAAAGGGTGAGGAGGTTGTCCTTTGTGAGCTTAAAGATCTTTACACAAAGATGATCAAGCGTCAAAATACACCGGTCCTTGAACGCTTTATTTATCACCCACCTCTAAGTGTTGTCCTCACTTCTCAGCCTGCTACTGCTCCCACATCTTCGTCTGGTGTTCTCAAGGATACTTCTGGAGTTCCATCTGTTAGTGCTCCTTCTACTACTGTTCCTACTACCACCACTTCCACTGTTCATCCCACTCACTCTCATGTTGATACTACCATCACCAATGAAGCTACTACCACTCCTGCTACTAATCCCACCCCTACTACTCCTGCTGTGAAGCCAACATCAACACCGGTGACTGAAACACTTCCTACCTCATCAGCTGGTGCAGCTACATCTGATCCTATGGTTGGTAAGGACTTTGAGTCTACTACTGCTGATGCTACTGCTGCTGGAAAGGTCAAGGATGAATCTTCTTCAGGTGTCCCTTCACCTCGTCGTTCTATTAGGAAGAAGAAGGCTCGTCATGGTAAGTCTGTCCCGTTTGAGAAGAGAGATCATGCTAATCTCATTTATGCTGCTTCAGATAGTGAGACAGAGTTGCATATGGGTAAGGGTTGGATTGTGGCTTGGGAAGTTCGGCCATCTCGTGTTGCTCGTGGTACCTTTACTCATAAGATTACGCCCAGTGATGGCTACGCTCGCTATGTCTCGGGACTGCAAAACATTTTGACATGGGTGGAGCGTCGTGATCTTATGCTGTTATATGGTTTGGTGGATGCTGAGATTCCTTAATCTCCGAGTCAGCTTCCCAACTCGCCTGGATTGACTATTTGGTGTGATTTGAAGCTGATGTTAGATTCCCCTCCTGATTCTCCCCATGCTGGTGTATGGAAGGATCAACCTCGATGGGTGATCAGGAGGTGGAAATTGTATGCTGGTTGTGGTGTTCATGTGTTAGAGCTTGAGACTGGTGATGTTGTATTTATGCTTACGGATATGGAGTATCCATTGACAATTGCTACCATGTAAGCTATGTTGGAATGTCATCTGCAGGTATCTAATGCTCCTTCTGGTAATGAGTCTGCCATGGCTACTACCTTGGTTGAAGGTATTCAAGCCCGGATGCATGCAGACAAGGTTGCAGCTTTTGGTAAGTGATTGGTATGGTTCTTCTATTCTTGTGTTATACTAACATTCTTTTCACCAATGTGTACAGTGATTGATGACTCACATTTTATTTAGTTAGTTAAAAAAAACATACTTTTTATATAATATCTGCTTATACTTTAAACATGTGATGGAATTTCAAACGTGTACATCATATAATATCTGCTTATACTTTTCCATCATGACATTACTTTTCACTTGACATTTTCACACTTGGGCTGTTTTGAGAGGTACTTCTGGTGTTGGACCTAGTCCACACAACAAATGGTGCTCAACTCACCATGTTTAACAGACAAGAAAGAGTTGATTCACCATGAGGGTACGGCTCTGGTGTGATTATCAAATCCGTTGATGGTTGCCAGGTTACCATAAAATGGATGGTTTTCACTTGCCTTGGTCCTAGAATGAAAAGTGGCTAGTCCAAGGGGGTACGTCTCTTGGTAAAGATCTTTCTCAAATCCGTTGATAGTTGTAGTAGCTTGCTCAAAGCTATAGGGTTTTCAGCTCACCGATGCTTCATTGCTAAGAGTTGGCTAGTCCGGAAGGGTACGGCTTCTGGTAAAGACTCATATCAAATCCGCTGACGGCTGTGATGATTTGCCCAAAATCATTAGGGTACCCCCACTCACCATTGATTCACGTTCTAAGAGTTGGGCTGGGTTCTGGTCTCCCAGGGTGATGCTTATTCCACCACAAAGACTAGCTAGCCCAAGAGCGAGCAGCTACTTGGTAAAGACTCATCAAATCTGCTCATGTTACTGTAAAGATTCAACAAGGTGCAGATCCGTTTCAAGCTTTCAAGAAGCTTTTAGGTGTTACTCTGCTGATGATTATGATGTTGCTGTTTAGGTTGTTGTTCCAATCCTCAGGCTGTTTTGCAAGATATACCAGGAAATTTAAACTCAACAAGTCAAATTCAAGTTTAGGGGAGGATTGTTAGGACCTATGTAATAGACATTTGTAATAGGTATGCTAGGAGGTATGTAGTTCCTCCTGGTCCTAGTAGTAGTAGGAGCAACTCGTGCTCCTGGTCTTTAGAAAGTCAAACATTATTATTTTGAGTAGTTTGTTAGGATATGCATGAGATATGTTAGGAAAGGATATGTATATCAGAAGTTACACGTTTTGGTTTGATGTTGTATTAGGGTTTCCTTGTAGTATAAAAGGAACCATTGGCAGAAGGGTTAAACACACCTTCATCAAACATTATTTAGTTAATATTAATATTAGAAATCCTTTGTAAGGATCAAGTCATTATAGTTATTCTGTTTCTTCTTGTTTATAGTATTTGTATTCCGCACTTATACTGTGTGTGTTATCTAGAGTCTCTCTGTGAATAGACTTGTGATTACAGAATTCGTTCACCATCCTTAACAGGATGCATCCATATCTAGTGGACCCAACACCTTGGCTTCAAAGGATTAGTTATAGTCACTTTTTGTGATGCTTGCAAAGTTGGTAAGCAAGTTCATACAAGTCACAAATCCAAGAACCTTGTATCAACATCTAGGTTCCTAGAGATCCTACATATGGATCTCTTTGGTCCCTCCGCCATGCACTTGGACTATATTTTCGGCTAATAAAAACGATGCTTCCGAGCAATTCAAAATTCTTAGTAGGAAAATAAAAAATCAACTAGGATGTCCTATTTTATCTATTAGGACGTGTAGAAACTAGAAGGGGGGTTAAATAGTTTCTTATATTTACTTGTTAAAATGTGGTTTTCAAAAAATCCTTTTTCAAAAAACTTAGGCTTGAGGAAATATGTGAAATCTTCTTATGCACAATATGAACAATGATAGTGTCACTAAACTAATACTAACATAAATATATGTACAAAGAATAAAGAATGTAAAGAGTTAAGGGTAAAGAAAGATCAAACCGAACACCCAGGATTTATAGTGGTTCGGCAACGAAGCTCACTCCTCGTTCCTACTCCACTCCTCGAGTACTCCTTACTCGAGAGTTCACTACACAACAAGCTCCTTATGGTGGAGAATACTGTACACGTCGCTTAACCAATTTCCGACTCTAAGCTAAAAGTCGAGCCCTAATCGTAGCTAGGACCAATCTACACAACTATACTTAGTACATACACAACTTCCAAATAGACACAACTACTTGGATCTTCACAACTATGACACAACTACAAATGTATAAAATTAGATCTTCAATGGATCTTTGGTGGTGGACTCAACACTTCACAAGGATAGTGTTCTTCTCTTTGCACTTGGAGAGGAAGGGATAGAAGGACAAGATTCACTTCTTAAACAAGTAGTAATCAAACAAATGATCAAAGATTTGAGTGATTAACGAAGAGTGTTTGAATCTGGAAATAGATGTGCAAGAGAGGTGAATTAAAAAGCTGAGAATGGTCCACTATTTATAGGACAAAGGGCCAACGGCTATATCTGCCCGCGGTACCTTAGCTTAGCCCGCGGTACCTTAGCGATAAGGAACCACCTAGGAGCTAAGGAACCGCTGGACTAGACTCCGCTCCCTTTTTGTCCTTTAGTGGTGGAGGTCATATCTGGTTTAAAAAATATCCTGATAGAATATTCCTAACCAAATATGAATATGCCATTTTCAAATTTTCAAATAATTAATTTAATAAAACATTTTCTTAAAAAGAAAGTTTAATAAAAACTTGTCACACTTAATAAAAAGTGAGTTTTAAGAAAAGATTAATCACTTGATCACTTGATTAAGGTTAGTACTTTTTTATCCATACCTTAAGTGAAAATGGGTAAAATGAAAAGTACTTGAACTCAAGAATTCGTTTTTCGTTGTTTTCGTAAATGCTTGTTTTTACATATTGTCGTAATCAAAACTAAGCGAGACCGAAAAATGCAAGTAACGTTTTTAGGTATTATTGCATTAACAATCACCCCCTTTTTGATTCCGACAATACATAAACTCAATCACACAAAAAAACAAGATTTTCGAAGACAAGTTTATTCATTTCTCCCCCTTTGTCGAAGCAAAAAGGTTGCACAAGTCGGTGTTGAAGAGACGGACTTTGCAAAGACTCCCCCTTGGTGATTACTCCCCCTAGCTTGGGGCACCGAGGAATCGAGATATGGTGACAAGCTACATAGAAGGGTTAGTTGAACAAAAGAAACAACCAACAAGATATAGCAATAGGTCAAAAAATAAAAGAGAAGAAAACAAAAAGACAAAGATCTAAGATTGGTTACTAAAAAAACATCATACAAAGATGTATGGAAAAAGAAACAAGCCAAAAGCATAAATCTAATCCTAGTTATTCTAGAATTCTAAGATTTGCTTGAATTTGGTGTCTTGTGGATAAGCAACCAATGCTTATATGAAAGACAAGGTAATGGCGGAGGGTGGTGGTGGAGGCTTGTTGGAGATCTCATAATCATAGTGAAGAGGAGGCTTGATTAAGAGACTCTTGATGTAGCTCAACTCCTCATGATGTGTGCCATAGCAAGATGTTGATATTAACAACAATGACAATATGTTCCATGGTGCATGACATTATCATGAGAAGGAGGAAGAACACTAAAGGGTGGTGGTGGAATAAAAGATGTTCCACAATCAACATTCTTGGTAGGAGAGATGTGATTAAGAGTGTTTTTGGGTGAGTTAGGATTGTAATGGTTTTTGGGTGAGTTGGGATTGAAAGCAATTGGAGAAAATAAAGGAGATTCAAGGCTTTCATTGTGAGAGTAAGACATTTTGAGGTGTGAAGTATGGCAAAATGCTTATGGTTTAAATAGGGAAGGCTTAGGGTATTTTTGGGGTGGTCAAAGGGTTTGAAACAAAGATACTCAAAAATGTTGGAGCAAATCTGGAGTTTCAGACAAAAACCCGAAAAAGGAAGGCACTGTAGGCGGTTCCTTATCAAGGCTGGCAGTACCTTATCAATAAGGCACCGCGGTTCTCATATGGAACCGCCTGCAGAGGCTGAGTTTGGTGTTTGGAGGAAGATTTTTCAGCAAATCTTATTTTTCTAGTCTAACTTATCATAGGGATATGCTTAAAAGCAAAGATAGACAAAGAAAACATATGCAAACTTACCAAATAGAGATTTGACCAAAATTCATGGATTAAAAAAAATCAATGTAGGAGGTGTGTAAGACAAGACCTTAAGTCATGACACAAATATCCTCCATGATTCTATCTTGTTCTTGCTATGTTTGAGAGAATCATACATATGAATTATGTAAGCTCTAGATTAATAGCCAGGTATGGGAATCAATCCGTCCACGTGGTGACAATGTTCTATGGTATGATGTGGTGTGGTTTCCGAATAATATCCCTCGACATGAATTTAAATTGTGGCTTATAATTAAACGTAAGCTGAAAACTCAAGACCGGGTGTCTATTTGGGACGTGAACCAGAATCTTGGTAACTCTTGTTCGTTATGCGAATCAACTCCGGATTCTCATGATCACTTGTTTTTCCAGTGTGCTTTTGCGGATGGAGTTTGGAATCGTACTAAAGCTCTTGCAGGCCTAGATAATGTTCCCCATAATATTTATGCTATTGTGGATCATATTGGTGAGAAGTCGAATAAGAAGTCTTTCCATGGTGTGATTGCGAGATTGGTGCTCGCTGCTACAGGTTATTTTATTTGGCAATAACGCAATTGGAGGTTGTTTAAAAAATCAAAAAGGTCTGTTGTTCAAGTTAGTGATTGTATCTTCGCGGCAGTTCGGTTTAAGCTCTTATCGTGTAGGTTCAAGAGAACCAAGGATAGTGAAGCTTATATTCGACGTTGGGACCTTCCTGATTTAGTTTTTAGATGATTGATCGTCTTTTTTGTTTATGTTCCATTAGGTGGTTTTTTCCTATTGGAGTCATTGGCTATGTAGTTAATATGTAATTCGTTTGGCATGTCATTCGAATTGGCTGTTCAAGCTTAGCTTGAGGTTAATGTGGCACACAGTCACATTCCAGTGTACTTATCAGATTTTGGGTGATTAATATATTTTACCGGGGTATCATTCCCTTTTACCCAAAAAAAAGATTAATAGCGAGAATCTATGAAAAATCGTTTTTAGATTGAATTAACAATGTCAAACGAATTTCTCAACCATTTTCGAAAGAGACTTTGAAAATTTTGAAAAGGAGAAGAGAGGGTTTTTCAGTAAGAGTTTGGAAGACTCAATGACTCAAAGTGGTAAAAGAAAACACACAAAAAGAAAAGAAATTAAGGAAGATGTTCCATTAATCCTAGACCTAGACGCAAGTAATTAAAAGGTTCCCTCTTAAGTGGCTTAGTGAAGATGTCGACTAAGTTGTCTTCGGAGGGTACCTTCTCAATTGAAATGTTCCCCTTTTGAACATTATCCCTAAGGAAATGGTGTCGAATTTCTATGTGTTTGGTTCGTGAATGTTGCACGGGATTCTTGCTAAGGTCTATAGCACCTTTATTATCGCACATGATGGGAACATCATCAAGAGAAATCCCGTAATCAACAAGCGCTTGCTTCATCCATAGAGCTTGTTGGCATGCTTTTACGGCACTCACATACTCGGCTTCCATGGTGGATATTGCAAGAGCGGTTTGTTTCTTGGAGAACCAAGAAGTTAAATAACAACCCATGAAGGTACAAACTCCACTAGTGCTTTTCCGGTCCACATAGTCTCCCGCATGATCCGAGTCCGCGTAGACAATGGTTTCTACGCCGGTCCCTTTAGGATACCATAATCCTAAATGTATAGTGCCTTTAATGTATCGGAAGATACGCTTAAACGCTTCGAGATGAGAGGTTTTGGGAGCCTCTTGGAAGCGAGCACAAAGGCAAACACTAAACATGATAACCGGTCGACTTGCCGTTAGGTACAACAAACTACCAATCATACCTCTATATTTGGTGTTGTCTACCGACTCACAATCATCATCTACGGTGAGTTTAGTATCCGAGGCCATAGGGGTCTTCATTGGTCTAGATTCTTCTAATCCAAATTTCTTTAGCATTTCTTTAGCGTACTTAGATTGACTAAAGAAAATACCATCGTCCATTTGTTTAATTTGGAGTCCTAAAAAGAAGTTAAGTTCTCCCATTATACTCATTTCAAACTCATCATGCATGATTTTGGCAAAGTCATCACACAATTCTTGACAAGTTGAGCCAAATATAATGTCATCAACATATATTTGCACGATTATGAGGTGATGACCTTTCTTCTTTGTAAAGAGCGTATTGTCTACCATCCTCGTGGTATACTCATGTTTAACAAGAAACGCTTTAAGTCTATCATACCAAGCTTTGGGTGCTTGTTTGAGACCATAAAGTGCCTTCTTAAGCTTCTAAACATGATCCGGTTTCTCAAAATCAATAAAGCCGGGAGGTTGAGCCACATATACCTCCTCATTGATCAAACCGTTAAGAAATGCACTCTTTACATCCATTTGTTGAAGCTTAAAGTCTAAGGCACAAGCGTAGGCTAAAAGGATTCTAATGGATTCTAATCTAGCTACCGGTGCATATGTCTCGTCATAATCAATCCTTTCTTGTTGATTATAGCCTTGTGCTACAAGTCTAGCTTTGTTACGAGACACAACACCATTCTCATCTAACTTATTCCTATATACCCATTTGGTTCCTATAATTGTAGAACTTCTAGGTGGAGGAACAAGTTCCCAAACATCATTGGCAACGAATTGATTCAATTCTTCTTGCATCGCAATGACCCAACTCTTGTCCGACAAAGATTCTTTAACATTCTTTGGTTCAATCAAGGAGACGAAACAAAAGAAGTTGCTTTGGTTTTGGACTTGAGATCTTATGGTCCTTTGATTTAAGTCACCAATGACATTATTGAGAGTATGATCCCTAGACTCCTTAATGTTTACTTCCTTTTCAACACTAAGGTCTTCAACTCCTATTTTTCTAACCTCTTTGGCTTTTACTACTTCTAATTCATCCAAGTCATCATCAACCAATGGTGGTGTCTTGGGTGAGGGAGGGGTTTCATCAAAGGTTACGTTGAGTGATTCTTCAATAACCCCCGAGGTTCTATTTAGGACAATGTAGGCTTTGCTAGTTTGGTAATAACCTAAAAGGATACCTTCGTAAGACTTTGGGTCAAACTTGGTAAGGTAGTCTTTGGTGTTGTGGATAAATCATTTGCTTCCAAACACCCTAAAGTATTCCAATGAGGGTTTCTTACCTTTAAGGATCTCATAGGGGGTATTTCCTCTGAAAGGTCGAATAAGAATTCGGTTGAGAATATAAGTCGATGTGTCCACGGCATTGCACCAAAACTTTTGAGGCAAAGATTGCTCGTTTAGCATCGTCCTACTCATCTCTTGGAGAGTCCTATTCTTCCTTTCAACTACCCCATTTGATTGTGGAGTGCGAGGAGCCGAGAAGTTATGGGTAATACCATGAGCTTCACAAAAGGCACCAAATTTCACTTCATTATCAAATTCCCTACCATGATCCGTCCTAATAGAGACAATTAGACATCCTAGTTGATTTTGAATTTTTCGACTAAAGATTTCGAAATGATCGAAAGCTTCATTCTTAGATGCCAAAAATCTAGTCCAAGTGAATCTAGAATAGTCATCAACTATAACTAGGGTATAAAGGTTACCTCCATAACTCCGTATGGCGGAAGGTCCAAAAAGATCCATATGTAGGAGCTCTAAGCACCGAGAGGTCGAAACCAAATTCTTGGCTTTGTGACTTGAGTGAACTTGCTTTCCAACTTTGCAAGCATCACAAAAGTGACTATCAAACTTCATCTTGGGAGGTGTCTTACCAACTCCTTAGAGACTAAAGATTGAATTAAACGCATATTAGCGTGACCTAATCTCCTATGCCAAAGAGTAGAACTATCATCTATAGTCGCAAGACATATGTTGTCTTTTGACTTCTTATTAACCTTCATGACATAAAGCCCATGCTTTCTAACACCTTTTCCAATGACTTTTCCATCTTTTACGATTTCACTGTCATGTTCCGAAAAGATGACCTTACACTTATTGTCACAAATTTGACCTATACTTAAAAGGTTAAATCCTAAGTTATCTACGTGCTCAACATTTTCAATGGTCATAGAGTCAAGAGAAACCGTACATTTGCCAATGATATTACCACGTAGACTACTTGCAAATGTGACGTTACCTCCATCATATGCTTTGTAGTGCGAGAACAAACTTCGATTACCCGTCATGTGTTTAGAAAATCCACTATCCTTAATCCACTCTTCAGGCTCCAAATCAATTCCCAAGCATATCTAGGTAACAACACACAAGATCAAACATTTGGTCCCCAATATCTCATGGGTCTAAAATTGTTAGTTCCAAACATCCCTTGCATTTGGTTGGGATGCATGAATGAAGGAGGGGTTCCCCATGGAGAACAAAATGGAGGAGGATAGTAATTCATATAACCATTTTGTTGTTCGTTATTTCTCCTAGGTGTATTTGATCTAGGTTTAGAGTTATGATCATTTCTTCTAGGTGTTGGGGTTTTACTTCTAGATCGTGAATTGTTTGATTATCTCTTCTAGGCGTTGTCGTTCTACTTCTAGGCTTAGACTCATTCCGTACTCTAGGTGGAGTAGAAGATGGTCTAGATAAACTTCTATTTCCCATGAGAGGTTTACTTAATGGCTTGTAGAACTTATCAATAGCATTGTCGTCAAGTATGGGTAATTTTACCTTATTAACAATAAGATTCTTTGGTCTTTCACCTGATTTTGACTTTTCAGAAAGTTCATGATTTTCACAAAACTCATCTTCTGGCCGCGGTACCTTATCTATGGCGGCGGTTCCATAGTGATAAGGAACCACCCCATACAATCTGGGACCGCGTACAGTGGGTGATTTTTATGAAAATCTGACTTGTTTAGGTTCACTAGTTGAGGCTTCATTTGAGTTAAAACCTAGACCAAGTCTTTCCTTAGAATGAACTTGTTTGTTTAACATATCATCAAGAGCACTAGTACCTTTCATGAACTTTTCCAATTTAATGAAGGTGCTCTTGAGATCTTCATTCTCTAATCTAAGTTTCTCACAACTTAAGCAACCTAAATCCACTTCTTTATTTTTCTCAAGTATTGCCAATTTCTCCCTAAGTTCATTGATCTTATTTTCAAGCTTAGTTTTGGTTTATTTTAGGGTTTTATTCTTTTCTATGAATTTAAGACTAAGTTTGTGTAAACTATCATATTTGCCTTCAAATTCAATATCATCAAAAGTGGAACTATCATTGCTATAATATTCAGTTTCGGAATGTACCTCTTTAGAAGTGTGAGCCATAAGACATTTCTCCTCTTTGAGGTTGTCATCATCATCTTCACCGCTATCGCTCCAAGAGCCACTAACGAACGTCGTATGATTCTTATCAAGAGAAGGCTTTGGACAATCACCAATGAAGTGATTTGGATCACCACATCTAAAGCAATTCCTATCACCTTTTTCGTTCTTGACAAACCGAGTCTTTGAGAATGGTTTCTTATCATTGTTGGGTTGCCTAACGTGTTGACCTCGTCTCTTGAAGAACTTCTTAAAATCTCTCACCGCCAATGCATACTCCTCGTCATCGCTATCCGAGGAACTATCATGGTTACTTTGTGCCTTCTTGGCTTTAAGTGCAAGAGACTTTCTTTCACTCTTGGTTTTCACTAATTCCGGGTCCTTCAAAATTATCATCTCATGAACCTTCAAGTTGCCTATGAGTTCATCGAGTGATAAAGTTGAGAGATCTTTCGACTCTTCAATCGCCGTGACTTTTGCTCTCCACTTTGGATGTAAAGCCCTTAGAAACTTCCTATCATTGTTCTTGCTAGAAAAACCTTCATCAAGTGCTTTTAGACTAGTAATAATGGTGTTAAACCTAGCAAATGCACTATCAATAGTTTCATCTTCTAAGATGACAAATTGTTCATATTGTTGGACAAGAAGATCGATTTTGATTTCTTTGACTTGGCTATTACCTTGGTGGGTTACTAAAAGAGTGTTCCAAATATCTTTAGCGGTTTCACACATAAAAATTCTTTCATACTCTTTCTTAGGCAAAGCATTATAAATCACCATTTTAACCTCATTATTTTTTGAAGTTTCTTTTTAGTATCGTCATTAGCTTTGTCAAAAGTGACCAATTCTTTTGTTTTAGAAACTTCATTAAATTGATAGGGTAAAAAATCACCATTGGTAATAACATGCCAAAGATCTAAATCTTTTGATTTCATATAAGTTTCAAATCTATTTTTCCAATAAATAAAACTATCGGTTTCAAAAAGTGGTGGTCTTTGCATAGATTGCCCTTCTAGGTATTTGTTGGAATCCATAGATTGATTCAAGTTTTAAAATACAATATACTTTAAAAATTCTTGAGCAACCAGCTCTGATACCAATTGTAGAAACTAGAAGGGGGGGTTGAATAGTTTCTTATATTTACTTGTTAAAATGTGGTTTTCAAAAAATCCTTTTTCAAAAAACTTAGGCTTGAGGAAATATGTGAAATCTTCTTATGCACAATATGAACAATGATAGTGTCACTAAACTAATACTAACAAAAATATATGCACAAAGAATAAAGAATGTAAAGAGTTAAGGGTAAAGAAAGATCAAACCGAACACCCAGGATTTATAGTGGTTCGGCAACGAAGCTCACTCCTCGTTCCTACTCCACTCCTCGAGTACTCCTTACTCGAGAGTTCACTACACAACAAGCTCCTTATGGTGGAGAAAACCGTACACGTCGCTTAACCAATTTCCGACTCTAAGCTAAAAGTCGAGCCCTAATCGTAGCTAGGACCAATCTACACAACTATACTTAGTAATACACAACTTCCAAATAGACACAACTACTTGGATCTTCACAACTATGACACAACTACAAATGTATAAAATTAGATCTTCAATGGATCTTTGGTGGTGGACTCAACACTTCACAAGGATAGTGTTCTTCTCTTTGCACTTGGAGAGGAAGGGATGGAAGGACAAGATTCACTTCTTAAACAAGTAGTAATCAAACAAATGATCAAAGATTTGAGTGATTAAAGAAGAGTGTTTGAATCCGGAAATAGATGTGCAAAAGAGGTGAATTAAAAAGCTAAGAATGGTCCACTATTTATAGGACAAAGGGCCAACGGCTATATCTGCCCGCGGTACCTTAGCTTAGCCCGCGGTACCTTAGCGATAAGGAACCGCCTAGGAGCTAAGGAACTGCTGGATTAGACTCCGCTCCCTTTTTGTCCTTTAGTGGTGGAGGTCATATCTGGTTTAAAAAATATCCTAACAAAATAAGAATATGCCATTTTCAAATTTTCAAATAATTAATTTAATAAAACATTTTCTTAAAAAGAAAGTTTAATAAAAACTTGTCACACTTAATAAAAAGTGAGTTTTAAGAAAAGATTAAATCACTTGATCACTTGATTAAGGTTAGTACTTGTTTATCCATACCTTAAGTGAAAATGGGTAAAATGAAAAATACTTGAACTCAAGAATTCGTTTTTCCTTGTTTTCATAAATGCTTGTTTTTACATATTGTCGTAATCAAAACTAAGCGAGACCGAAAAATGCAAGTAACGTTTTTAGGTATTCTTGCATTAACAGGACGGATCATGGTCGAGAAATTTTTTTGCATTGTTAATTCAATCTAAAAACGTTTTTCATAAGTGCTTGCGATTGCTAACGAACATACGTACGCAATGTGTATGGGTCACACAATCATAACGGGAACAACATTGAATCATGGAGGATCAATGGATTATCGAAATATGTCATTACTTGTCTAGATAATCGCACCTCCAACATACTTTTCAAACTAAAATCTTTTGGTCAAAGTCGTGTTTGAATCATATGTGTGTTCTAGTTTTGTTGCACTTTAGCATAACTAAATGATAAGTTAGACTAGAAGATTAGGATTTGCTGAATAAGAAAAATTCTCAAAAATCCTGCAACAAACATTGTCAATGGATCTTTAACGTCACCAATGGTTCTTTATCTCCAAAGAACCATAGGGATTTAAAGAACCGTGACCAAAGATGAATCTTTTCCCTCTCTTTTTTCTATCCTTTTTTTAACCACCCTAATTATTCTAACATTTTTTGGAATACTAGTGTCTTCCTTTTGACCATTCCTAAACTATCTTGAGCCTTCATTACAAAACCCCTCACATTTTTGCATTCCTCCCATCTCAAAACAAAAATATCTTACTCTCCAAATGAAAGCTTTGACACCCCTTTCTCTCAACCACCATTTTCTCCAATCCATCTCTTTCCAAACTCACCTAATAACACTCTAAATCCAATCATTTCTCGTACTAAGGAAATTGATTATGGAAAATCCTTTTTCCCTATTCATTCAGTTTGTGTTATTCATCCATCACATGATAATGTCTTGCATCATGTTGAATATTGTCATTTTTGTCAATATCAACATCTTGAATGACTCACATCTATGATAAGTTGAATTTCATCAAACAACTTCTAGTTAAGCCCATAGTTAACTATGACTACAAGAACACCACCAAGCCTTTTCCACCAAATTTCGCCACCACATCGTCTTCCATCAATTAAGCAAGAATATTGCTTAATAATAAGACATCTAATTTAAGCAAATTATAGGGTTCTAGTGTAACTAGGAATAGAGTTATGCTTAAGTTTTAGGCCTGTTGTTCATACATCATTGTATGTATATTTTTTTCCTTGTAATCCTTCATGTTTCTTGTTCTAACATGAGTTATTTATGGATTACGGATCTTTTTTTATTGAATCTTATTTCATTCTTGTGACTACTCCTACATTTGGGTATTCTTTATTTCCTCTAACCCTTTTATGTAGCTCGTCATCATAGCTCGATCTTTTGGTGCCCCAAGAGAGGGGGAGTAAGCATCAATGAGGAGCGTTAGCAATATCAATTCTTCTCTTCCTCAAGACATTGCTACCCTTTTTGCTTCGACAAAGGAGGAGAAATAAAAATAAACTCGTGAAAATTTTGAAAATCGTATTTTTATATATGATTGAGTTTATAAGTTGGGGAGATTGTTAATGCAAACGATGTCTAAAAACGTTACATGCATTTATCGGTATTGCTTTGTTTTAATTACAACAATATATAAAAAAAGTATTTAGCAAAAATAATGAATATCGAATTCTTGAGTGTAATTTTTCTATTTCAATTACAGTCACTTAAGGTATGAATACAAGTTATTAACCTAATTAAGTGATCACGAATTAATTATTGTCTTAAAAATCACTTTTATTTAAAGTGACAAAGTATTTTTTAATTAACTTTATTTTTAAGAAAATGTTTTATTTAAATGAAATAGCTTGTTGGATATTCCATTGGATATTCTCTAGCTGGTTACAGCCTGCCCATACAAGCTTTCACCACTAAAGGACAAAAAGGGAGCATAGTATACGACACGGTTCCGTATAGGGCTCCACGGTTCTTTATATATAAAGAACCATAGGGAAAATAACGAACCATGGCTAGCTAGCCGTTACTCCCTATGTTCTTATAAATAGTGATTTATTTCCAGCATTTCAAATCACCTCTTTTGCACACACTTTCTGAGATCTAACACTTCTATAATCATTCAAATCCTTGATCATTTGTTTGATTAATCTTGTTTAATAAGTGATTCTTTCTTCCATCCTCTCTTCTTCTGAAGTGCAAAAAGAAGAACACCATCATCATTGAAGTGTTGTGTCAAGTTTAAGATCTAGTCACGATCCAAATTATTCTTTCAATCTTGTGTGTAGTATTTGTGTATATCCAAATTGGTGTATAATTTGGAAGTTGTGTATGTATTGTGGTTAATACTTGGGCCTTAAAGTACATTGGTATATATTGGCTCTATCTATAATTAGGGATCGACTTTTAGCTTAGAGTCGGAAATTGGTGTAAGTGAAGTGTAAGGTTTCTCCACCTTGGAAGGAGCTTGTTGATTAAGTGAACTCTTGAGTAAGGTACTCGAGGAGTAGAGTAGGGACGAAGATAGAGCTTCGTGGCCGAACCACTGTAAATCCTTGGCATCTGGTTTGATCTTTCCTTTCCTTAATCTCTTTACATTCTATCATTATACTTGCATATAATTTTTTATTATCAATCTAGTTACACTATTACTTGTCCATATTAATAATAAAAAGGTTTTACATAATCACTTGAATCTAACTATTTTTTAGGATTTTTGTAAATCAGGTTTTTAAGGGGTAAAACTATTCAACCTTCCCTTCTAGTTTTTACACAAACATAACTCTTAATTATAACTAGAAACAAAACCATTCCATCTAGTGTCTATTCAATTTAGACACAACCCATAACTCAAGAACTCAATCGTTTCATCAAAGCTTAATTGTTGGTGTTTTGTGTGGTTGGTAGCTTTTGGGTGGTAATCATCATCATCATCTTTCCTCATTGTATTCATTGGTAAATAATATCTAATCTCATGTTCTTCCATTTATCACCATGGATTTGTTATTGCTTTTAACCTAAAAATGATAATAAGAACATAAAATTAAGTAATGATGATTAAGGTCCTAAATTAATTAACCTACTGTATTTTATGTTAATGAAACCCTAAGTGTCTTTAATGATGGTTTTAATTCATATTTAACAAGAATTAGAAGCCCTAGGGTGGTTTAGATGGGTATAATCTGTAAACCCCGCTTTAAAATCCTATGAATAGTACACGTGAACAGTAAATACATGAAAACACGATAAAAATAAAACTTTCCATTTATAATATTAATACACGTGACACGACATTAATAACGAACATTCACGAATATTATAAAGGTGACACGATCACGATAACCAAATTCACCATAAATAATCACGAACATTCACGACATATGTAGTTAACTTAGAAAAACTATAAAACCCTTGTGGGCTTATGCTAGGCCGCGGCTAAGAGAAAGAAAGAAAGGATTTGGGCCTTTTGGCCCATGACCCAATACAAGCCTAATTCTAATAAAACTCCAGGGGATTTCTTAAACAGTTTTGTTAAAATCATAAACCCTTATTCCCTTTGTCTCTCTCTCTGCCGTCACACCCCAAGAACACCAAGGCGGTGTTTGTGAATTTTGATCTTCAAGATGTACGTGTTTGTGTTCGTGATTGAAAACCTTAAAAAATTACACATACGGTATAATCATAAACCTCTTCTTTTTTAATTCTTTTTAATCTTTTATGATTCTATGTAAATTAATCTTAAAAACAAGCTACGAAAACATGTTGGGATTAATTTATAATCATGATTTAGGGATTGTTGGTGTTGGTTTTGGTTCGGTCGACCCCAACCAAGAGCTTAAAGCTCTCGGCTTATTTTGATTTCGACACCACCGAGACCAAAAGGTCTCGACTTGGTTGTTTTGGTTAGGACTAGAGGTGGCAAATCTTGCCCATTTTGATACATATGGGCATTTTTTACCCATTTTCAAAAAAGGATGGGGCACTTTTTGCCCATTCTTTATAATGAATGGGCTAAACGGGCGCATATGTAAGAAACTAAATGGGCTTAACGGGCGCACTTGTAAAATATAAATTAGTATATCGACGAATATTTTTTATTAAATTTTTTATCCCGGCTTTCAAACAAGTATTTTTATTTTTTATTTGTAGGTTTTTATATGTTTTTTTCCTTTTTTAGCTTGCGCTCGTTTAGCCCGCCCGTTTTGTCCGCCCGTTTAGCCTGTGCCCGTTTAGCCCCCGCCCGTTTTGCCCGCCGTCCGTTTAGCCCGTTGCCCCTTTAGCCCGCCGCCCGTGCCCGCCTGCCCGCCCATTTTGCCACCTCTAGTTAGGACGCAAGACCAAGGAACCCCGATAATATGTCGGGGTATGTTAAAGGGGTTAGTTCAGGTTTGTTTAGTTTCATCCGAGACCCCCAAGGTCTTGATGGGCCTTTGTTCGGACGGTTACAAAATCGTGGGAACCCTGGCTTAGCCGGGGTGTATTTTGGAAAAACAGTGGGAACCACCTGCTATAGCCGGTGGTGATTTAATGAGGTCAGTGGCAACCAGCTAGGTCGGGTAGTCACTGACGGGGGTTTGTTTTGGCTTATTTGATTCAGGTTAACTTTTAAAACACGGACTTGGGTTTCGGGAATTAATAAAAATCAGAAAAACAAACATGTTAATTAAATTAATTACTAGACTTTTTAATTTAATTAATTTCATGACTTAGGTTAAATATTAAAATTAATATTATATGTATAACCTAAGGTATTTAACTTAGCTTATTTAATTAAGACATGTATTTTTATTTAAATTCCATATAACGTATAGTTTAATTAATTAACCAGTTATTTAATTAAAAAGTTATAACCATGACTTGTATTATACTATTTAAACTTTACTTATTATTTATAATACATCTTGTTTTTAATTATGGAAACTTACTAATTTTAGAAACTTTCTATTTTTAGAAACTTACTATTTATGGGAACCTGCTATTTTAGAAAGTTACTTAGTATTACAATACAAGTATTATAATACACTAATACATGAATAATATTTAACAGAACATCAGAATAACTACAGAATACACAGTAACACAGTAAAACATGTCAGAATAAGTATAACAAGCTAATAACACTCAGAACCAGTAAAACACATGTAATTCAGACAACTCATGCACTTCCATATTTCTTATGTAGTATTATCCGTCAAGGCGGAGTAGTCTTCATCGTTTTCATTAGCTTCTACTGGACATAAGGTACGGATTTCCCGTCCTTCAGTAAGGACAATCTCTTCCTTCATTAGGATTTCCCGTATGACGCCAACTGTTTTCCCCAGTAGTTACAGAGTAAATGCTTATGTTTATTAGTTACCTTAGCCATGTACATGCATGACCAGTTTCACCTAGTTATGGAGGTACCATAACTATAACACTAGAGGCACTAGTATTATGACTTCACCACGGCGGAGTGATAGCTCGTGGCGTCCCTTTTCAGTTATTTGGCCATTATATTATTATATTATCATGTGGGGCGTATGGGTGCATCCTAGTTACATGTTTCAGTCAAGATTTCATGGTGAATGTGGTGTGTGCCTTGCATCCTTCACAAGGAGCTGATCCCTTCTACCCATTACCAAGTAATTAGAGGCATCCCCTCTAATTTGCATGACGAGGTCACCCCTCCAAGTATTCATGCACGTTGTTGACCTCATGACCTATATTGGCTGTTTTGGTACAGTAAACTAATACAGATTTTACAAGTAAACATAAGTTATATTTTCAGAACTAAAATCAGTAAAACATGTTATACGCCTAGGTTTTTCCAGGACTTATTCATTTCCGCTGCTATTTATGCTTTATAGTTCTTTATTATGTTATGTCATGTATCCGTGCACTGAGCGTATTGCTCAGCCGTTACTTTCTTTCCATGTCCCAAAACGGCAGGTACCTAAGGTTAGACTGGAGCATTTGGAGGACATGCATAGTATGGGAGCTACCTTAGACTTCTTCTCCTCTTGCCTTCATATATTTATGCTTGTGTAGTCTTACTTTAGTTCATTTATTTCATTTATGTTTTGGGCATATGTTTCAGAACCGATGTTTGATTCTGGTAATCCCTTTGGTCATGTATGTTGTTGTCCCATATATTTAGATAATAGAGCACGAATTAAAGTAAGAAAATAGATGAAGAAGATGAATTCTAGAGAGAGAAAGTAGAGAGAGAAAAGAGAGAGAATTGGTTGGAACTAGGTGAATATTAGATTAAGTGAGAGAGAATAAAATGAACCAACACCCTTGCTAACATGCTAGGAATGGTATTTATAGTCCCCCTACATGTGGGCTTGTATGGACTATACTACATGGGTCGGGCTTTCCTTTAGGCTTTAGTTACTTATGAATGAACTTTAGCTTAAAGTTGAGCCCGTAAAACATGACTAATCCTACTACCTATTACAACATTTTAAAATACGATACATAATAAACCTATGACCGATCATTCTTGTTTGACTCGATATTTTAAGGCTAACAATCTCCCCCAATGAGAGGTCATTACCCTTTATGAGAGGTCATTACCCTTTGTCATTTGGAGAATTGTAGAGATTACTAATCTCACCATAAATGAGTCTTGAACGTATAATAGTAGTCTTGTTTCTTCATGCTGTTTTCTTTGAGCCTTAGTCGTAGTCTTTCGACTTTGTCTTTAAATCTTGAGATCTTCAAATCATCCTTGACTAGTCTTTGCCATCTTGCGATCTTGTGTCTTCATCCACATGCTCACACTATTAATTGTTGAGTATGTCTTTAGGCATGAGTATGTGGTTTTGAATCTTTGACTTTGCTGAGTACACCGTGACGCCACCTTCTTGAGACAAAACATAGACACTGACTAAATGGCTTTGACATTCGTCCTAAATCGGTAGCGTTTTACCTCCGGTCGGTGAAGACCGTTATACGATATTAAATATCGTACCTGTGATTAGGTAGATTCAATTAAGAATCTCCTTGACAGGGTTTCGCGGCTGTACTAGCCGTTCTCTTTACTCGGCCGTCTCAAAGCAAGACTGCGAACATAAAGAGTGAATAAATTGGATAAATATCCGCTTGATTAAAGTCTTCAATTCAAATTTCCTGGAACAAGTTTGATTCATTAAGAATCTTACCATTGTTGCTTTCCAGTTGACACAAGCTTGATTCATAAGAATATCGCAAGTTACCTACCGTAGCGTTGTTTGATGTTGACGCTAGAAGGATTTCCATTTATCACTGTGAATATTAATAAATATCACTCTGAATGTTCTGGCAAGACCATAAAGATATTGCGTAGAAACCTGAAACGACTTTGAATTAATTCAGAATCAAACCACTGTTGCTTTTCAGTTTTACACATGTTTAATTCATAAAGAATCTTACATATGACCTACCGCAGTGTTGTTTGATGTTGATACTGGAAGGATTTCCAATCATCATTGTGAATACTAAGTAGTATCACTCTGAGTGTTCTAGAAATATCACAAGGATATAGCGTAGGACTCTCTTGTTCGTCATCCGTGTGTCCTAACGAGATTTGATTGATCTCTAGGCTCTAGACTCGATTTGTGCACTTTTAGTGGTCGGAGGCTGGAGCAGATGCCACCTATTCAATATCAACTATCTCGGAGTGAGAAAGTCAATAGAAGTCATGTTGATCTCCGTGACAATAAAACAAACTTCTTTTGAGAGAAGCCTGAGTAGCTAGGGAAAGGGTTGGGATTCACATCACTGGGTCCATGATGAGTTGTCTTTATTATGTGTTGACCCGGTTTCTGCCTAAGTTGTATGGAGGGCTTCTTTTTTTACACCCTTTATCCTTACATTTCTTTTTCATTCTTCAACCCCTTCAATGCTTACCAAGACATCATTACTAGCACCTTGTTGTGATTGTTCCAGTGTTAGCATCAGTACTTAGTCGGCATTCTGCTACGCTCACATTCTACTCCATCTTTCCTAAGGACTTCTAATAATCTATTGGATTGTCCCTGGGAAGATCCCTCTGGTTCTGGTTGGATCATAGGACTTAAACCTAACCACCCTTTTGACACTAATAACGTCGTGAATTAAAGATGTTTTGGGTATTTGATCGTAACCATAAAAACCACTTCAAATATCTAACAAGGTGTTTGAAAAACATTTAACACCTTGATAGTTTTTGTCGTTTCAGAAATGCTCCCCCTTCACATGTGCATCGATAATCGAAAGTGTTTTGCACATGTAGGTAAGAGTTAAAGTGCTTGAATCTTATATAAGATCACATTTTAATCACATTTTCTCCCCTATCTCTAATATATAAAATCTTTTGATATTAGAGATACCAAATTTGATTAAACTATATTTTGAAAAATAGTCTTGAAAGTCTCCGGGAGAAAGATGTATTAATCTTTTGCATAAAATTGAAATGCTCCCCCTCAAAAATTGATCTAGTTGAATTGTCATTGTGAGGATTTGATCCACATTTCGCTTTTTGAGGATGGGAGTTGTTGAACACACAATTTTTGAAAGATTTTGGATAATCATTGAGAAATTCTTGAAAAAAATTGTGTTCAACGCTTTTTGAAAAACTCCTATTTCTTTTTGGCGAAGAGGTTTTTCTAAAGCATAAACTTGAGTTCATAGACTTTGAATGTCTTGACGAATCCACTCAAGTGTAAAAAGATTTATCTTCTTTTGCTGAGGGTAAGAGCACTAAAGCGTACACTCCCCCGTGAATATAAATCTGGGTTGCAATCTGAAAGTGATTACAAGCCATTGTGTTGAGCTTAAAACGTTGAATGTTTTGGGACAAGCTCAACCTAAGATAGATTGCACTATCCGTTGTTTGGAAATATTGTCCAAAATAGACAATTTCCTTTATTAAAAGAAAAAATGACATGTTTTGAAAAATATTTACAACTTTCATTCGAGCTTTATGTACACACCCGTGTCGTTATTGAGCGACATTTCTAGGCACGTCCATATTATCGATACTGAAAGACATGTCGAGAAGAATATTTTTGGATTTTCAAAGATTTTTTAATTTTGTGTTTTGTTTTTATATGTTTTATATTTTTGTATTTTGCTTTTTCAAAGATATTTATAGGTAGATGTTTGATAGATTAATCAAGCAGGTACCTTTGCCAGAATCTCCAGGTCAGTTGGAGTCAAACATCTCATACCAATTTTCCTAACGAGGTACTCAAACCTATCTTTCGACAGAGCTTTCGTAAAAAAGTCGGCTAATTGGTAATCTGTTCCAACAAAGTATAGTTCAATGATACTTCTTTCAACTTGTTCCTTTATAAAGTGATATCGGACATCAATGTGCTTCGTGCGGGAATGCAGTACCGGATTGTAGGAGATGGCTATGGCCGACTTTGAGTCACATTACATAGGTACTTTATCAAAGTGAAAGCCATAATCCGTGAGTTGTGTTCTCATCCATAGAACTTGAGCACAACACGCAGATAGAGACACATACTTTGCTTCGGCTGATGAAAGTGACGTGTAATCCTGCTTCTTGGAAGACCATCCTACAAGCTTATCTTGACCTAGAAATTGTGCACCACCAAAAGTACTTTTTCGTGTATCAAGACACCCTACATGATCAGAATCTGAATAGGCCGTTAGGAAGAAACCGGTTTCCCCGGATACCAGAGTCCCAAGTGAATGGTATTATTGAGGTACCGAAAGATCCGTTTGACCTCCTTGAGGTGCTTTTCAGTGGGTCGTGCTTAATAACGTGCACAATAACACGTAGCATGTGAAATACCAGGTCTGCTTGCTGTCAAGTACATGAGGGAACCGATCATGGAACGATATCTCGTTTGATCTATTGCATTTCCCTCCAAGTCAGCATCTAGCGATGTGGTTGATAGAGGTGTCCTAACGGGGTCACATGAAGTCATGCCATGCTTTTTGATTATCTCTTGACAATACTTAGCTTCGTTTATAAAGATACCACTTGGGGATTGGTGAACTTGAATTCCTAGAAAGAATTTTAGTTCGCCCATCATAGACATTTCAAATTTGTTGTGCATGACTTTTTCAAACCATTTTGAAAGTTTTGAGTTTGTAGACCCGAAAATAATGTCATCAACATGAATCTGCACAAGCAAAATGTCATCCCCATATTTGTAAGTGAACAAAGTTAGATCAATGGAACCTTTTGAGAAACCTTTGGATACCAGAAATTTCGAGAGCTCGTCGTACCACGCCCTTGGAGCTTGCTTGAGTCCATATAGTTCCTTGTGGAGACGATACACCTTGTCAGGATAATAAGGATTGACGAATCCTTCCGGCTGCGTGACATAGAATTATTCCTTTAAAGGACCGTTCAAAAATGTTGTCTTCACGTCCATTTGATAAACAGTGAATCCCTTATGTGTAGCATAAGCAAGGAAAATCCTGACCGCTTCCATACAAGCAACTGGTGCAAATGATTCTTCAAAATCAATACCCTCTTTCTGGCCACACCCCTTAGCCACTAGCCTAGCTTTGTTCTTGATGATCGTGTTTTCTTCATCCATCTTTTTTTTCCAGATCCAACGAAGATTTAAAGGAATCACATCGTATGGTCTGTCAACAAGTTCCCAGACTTTAAGTCTTTCAAATTGTTGAAGTTCGTCCGTCATCGATTCAATCCAAGCATGATCAGCCATGGCTTCTTTGATGTTTTTTGATTCAGCTGTACTCACGGCGAGTGTGAACATACAAACATCGCCATCGGTGGCTAGTTGTCGTCTTGTACGAACAGGCTGTGAAGGGTTTCCAATTACCTGAACCAAAGGATGTCCTCGGGTCTAATGATGTGTTGAAGGATGTCGTTGGTAGAACGTATGCATATTTGACGGATCAACATGGCGAGTAGAAGACTCTCCAGTTTCGTGTACCGGTGTACCGAATGGGTTGTGAAAATCGTCATCGTCAGATAATGCATCGTCTGCTTGATTTGTGTTCTCTGGAGCAATGACAGTAGTTGTGGATGTTGTAGGATCGATTGTTGAAGTGATATTCTGAGGAAGTAAATCTGCAGCAACCCGTGTTGAAGTAGATGAAGTTGTATCCTTTTGTTGATGACGATCGGTATCATCATTCGTATCATGAGTGACAGCGGAAGACTTCGATACAACATGTTTCTCCCCCGTGAAATATTCATCATACATAGGTCCATATAACATTTCCAACTCTTCAATTGTCGTGTTGACTGTCATATCTGCTCGTGGAACATTTCCTTGAACCAGCTTTAAACTTGACGGTTCATTGATGTGGTCTTGAGTTCTGAGTTCCGTGCGGTTGTGAACGGAAGTCGTTTGTCGTTGTGGATCGGGACTTAAACTGCTTTGTTCAAGTGCCATTTCTTGTAATTCATCATATCTTATATGAATAGTCTCGACTATCAATTTTGTTCTCTTGTTGTATACTCTGTATCCCTTAGACTGAGTTGCATATCCCACTAGAATGCATGCATCACCTTTCTCTTTCATCTTGTCCAGGTTTTCACCATCTCGAATAATGTAACACGTACATCCAAAAACATGAATGTGTTCGAGGGAAGGTTTGCGATCATTAATTATGTGATATGGTGTCTTTTCGTGTCTAGGAATAATTAAGGATCAGTTTTGAGTGTAGCATGCGGTTGATACGGCTTTGGCCCAAAAGAATAATGGTAGTTTTGAAGCAGATAATAATGTTCGAGCAGCCTCAACTAAAGTGCGATTTTGTCTTTCAACAACTCTGTTTTGTTCAGGTGTTCGAGCAATAGATGTTTCATGTTCAATCCCTTCGGCTTCAAAATATTTCTTCAGAGTTGAATTCAAGAATTTTGTGCCTCTGTCAGTACTTTTACTTGAGCTTGAAGACCACGTTGTATCAACTTAAGGAAGTTAATGAGAACCTCAAGTGTTTCCTCCTTGGACCTTAAGAAGAGGGTCCACGTGTACCTTGAGTAGTCATCGACAATTACCATCACATATTTCTTCCCATTGATGGTTTGAACACGCATGGGGCCACATAAATCTATATGAAGAAGATCTAACCGTCCTTTAGAGCTTGGTGTAGTCTTTGTCTTGAAACTACTCCGTTTAGCTTTACAAACCTCACAAGAAGAAGAAAGATGATCTTTGATGAATTTCAAGTTAGGAAGGCCTCGCACAATATCTTTCTTGGAAAGCAAGTTGATGGTATCAAAGTTAATATGAGATAAACGTTGATGCCATAACCAAGCTTGAGTAGTTGAAGCTTTAGCCATGAAACATATTGGAGTTGAAGATGTGGAGTATTGTAGTGAAATAGTGTAGAGATCAGTACCCCGTGTTCCGGTAAGTAAGTCATTCCCATCATAATCACGAACAAAACATGTCTTCTTTCTAAAAGCAACCTCCAAATCCGTATCACAGAATTAACCGACCGAGAAACGATTGTGATTGAGCCCTTCGACGTAGTAAACCCTTTTGATAGTGATATTCCCCTGAACCAAGTCTCCATATCCTAGGATCGGTGCAAATTGATCATTTCCGAATCGGACTGTACCCAGGAACTTCTCCACGAAGTTAATTAGAAGCTTGAGATTCCCCGTCATGTGCTTCGTGCATCTGGAGTCCAGTATGAAGAGAATTATTTCGATCACCTGCAGAAGAATTAGAACACGATGGAGCATTTGCTAAATTGGATTCCATGTTGGTTGTGATTTCCGATTCATTAGTTTCCCTAGTTTCATCACTTAGAGGCATGTCATATTTTCTGTCCTAACCTTAGGCATCCATTTATATCTTGGAGGACATTGATTAGCAAACCACCATTTTCAAGACTTGCTAGCAGACTCACATAATTCCCGAATTTTGCTTCTAGGGTTCTTAGTGGTGGAGTCTGATGCATTACTTTTCTTAGGGGGGGTTGCACCAGAATGGTTCACTTTACGTTTGGGTTTTCTAGCACTACTAGGCATCGCAGTTTGCTTCTTAGTTCTAGTATCTACGCCTTTGACATTATTCGAAACACACATAGCATGATTAGCATTAGCACACTTTCCACATTTCACACAAACAAACTTAACATTCAAAGCATTCAAAGTCGAATCATCCAAATCGTCATAACACAAGATTACAGACGTTTTATTCTTAGAAACATTGACAATCCTAGGGTGGTCTTCTACTTCCTTCATCTTCCTTTGACTTTTGTTTTGCCAACCCTTTTCATTCATTCGAGTGCTCTTAAGCTGAGGTCGGCTAACACTAGCAGTGGGGACTACTCCTGTAGTAAAAGACACACGTCTATTAGTGTTTCTAGAAGTCTGAGGTGATTGAATTTCTTTGTTTTGTGTGGGTTTAGTGGCCAATCTATACATCCCTGGTTTAATCACATTAGTGTTCTTAGTGCTTTGTGGTCGAATATTTGTTTTGGGAGTATTTTGTGGTAACATATCCTTCCCATCCATCTTGGGGCAAACCCAGGTTTTGCAAATGCAGAATTAGAGAAAACAGATGGTTTTCCCAAGACAGAGGGTCTAGTCACTTTTTGCGCATTGGGTTGTCTCACAACAGGTTTCTTAACATTAGGTTCCACAATTTTCCCACCCATGTTAGTAACGAGTTTCCTCAACTCAGCTATCGCTAGTTCCCTGTCTTGTAACTGAGCCTTCAACCCTTTAATTTCCAAACTCTGTTCATTCATTTCAGGAAACGTTTTGGAAAGTTTTTCTTGCAAGTTATTATCATGTGGAAAACTACCAACGTCTTTTTGCAAAACAAGTTCAAGAGAATGACAATGTTTTTGAAGGAAATCAGTTTTGTGTTGAAGTAACTCAAAAGCCTTTTTATCAACATTTTCTTTACGTTTCGAAAGCTCAAGTTCAAGACGCTCACATTCTTTGATTTTATCAAGATATTTGCATGCAACATCAGAATATTCATCGATATCAGCACAAGATTGAAGAGTAACACACAAAATATCTTTGGAGAGACATTCTTCTAAGAGTAGATCATATTCGTTTGAAAAATATGATATGTTAGTTTGGAGTTCATCAATTTCTTTTTCAAGAGACTCAACATATTTCAAATCATCAAACATTTCAGACCGAATCAAGTTTTCAAACTCAAGAACATGTTCTTTTATTATCTTCGTATTTGGTATTAGAAGTTCTTTCACAAGCACAGTTATGTCGTGAGGAATCTCGGTTTTCTACTTATCCTTTTGACGTTTTTACCAATCTCGTTCGACAATTGATTGAACATTTTTAATGTGGTGTTTAAGAAAACCAAGTGTTTTTCTACTTTTGCTTTTAGAAGCATCTAGAGGCAAATAGTTAATATATTTAAAAACATTAGTTTTCCTCTTAGCGGCAAACGCTTTCTTCCATTGAATTCTTCGTTGTTTGCATTCTAAAAACAATTCATCACGAGACTTCTGTTTTTGTGGAGTGAAAAGACCATAAAGACTGTTTAGATAAGCATAGTAATATGGTTTCACAAAATCTTTATTGACCGGTGATCTACTCTCCTCATCCCAAAGGGACGTCTCTTCACTATCTAGGTTAGCTATTGGGCAGTTATTATCAGTCCATTCAGACTCATCAAGATATAAGTGAGGGTTAGCAGCTTGAGCTTTTTCGAGGTACTTGGGGGTGGCAAATCTAGGTTGACCCTTGAAAAATGACGGAGGTGCTATCATTCTAACAGTTTGAATAGAGTCATGCGTTTTATAAACAACTTTTTTCAAAAAATCGACTTGTTCTTCGAGATCCTTTACTTTTTCAGTATCTTTGCCTTGTCTATTTTTGAAATCTTGTTTTAATGTTTCAACCTCTTGTTTCTTCTCGTCAAGAATTTTAGCAGAATCGGTGGTATTCATCAAAAGCCTATGTTCAAGTTCATTAACTTTTGTTGTGGCAAGGTACGTTTTTTGACGTTCATCACTTAATAAAAAAATTAAATTGACGTTTTTCCTTAGTTAACAAAGCAAGAGCTTTTTAACGTTGATGGCACGACATTTGTACCCCTCAAGCTCTTTGGTCTTTTGAAGAAGCTCAGCCCTATAACTATCAATGGTCTCACTAGCTTTTATGAGAGCGGCTTTGCTTTCTTCAAAGTTTTGGGTGAGCGCTGCGTTTGCCTTCTTTAATTGCTTTTGACTCTTTCTATTTTCATTGACATCTTTTTGTAAACTAGCAATTAAATTAGCAAGCGCGACACGTTCCTCGTCATCATACTCATTTTCATGTTGATCATCCTCAAACTCATTATTTCACATGTCTGATGAATCAGGTGTGGTATTGCTATCAACCGTTTCCATCATACACGTGTCAGTAATTGTTGTTGGTAGATCACTATGCTCATGTGTATCACCAAACATATTATATTCATCATCATGTTGTACCTTATCAATTGGCTTGGTAACAAAGAGAGGACCATTGTCATCTTCAGTGACATTAAGGACCTCTTGAATCTTTGCCATGTATGAATAATGTGCCTCGAGTTCTTGGTCGGAGAGTTCATCATCTGTATCGTCAAGCATTTCTCCTTCCTCAGCTGATAACTTGATTCCAGCTTCCATTTTCTTGCACAACAACATTTTTTCCTTATGATACCCATAATCTTTGACCCTCTTTGGCTGCCTGCATTCCCTAGCCAAATGCCCAAAACCTCTATAGTTAAAACACTAAATCCCACTTTGTTGCACAACTTGAGTACCAACAGTTTCCCTATTTCCAACAACAGTAGCCACCCTCTGATTATCATATTTAGGTTGTCGATCATACTTTGGAGGACTCTCAACACGTCTTCGTGTGTCATACCTTAGAGGACTCTGTGCATAGGTGTTCCTCGGGTTTGAAGATGTTCGAAGGTTGTTGTTGGTGGGATTGTAGATTTTCTTATATTGCTTCATAATGAAGGCCATTTGTTGCTTGAGTTCCCTATCCTTTTGAGCTACTTCTTCATCACTGTCTTCTTCGGATGATTGCTTAGGTGTGGGTGATGGTGCTCTTGCAACTTCTTTGCCTCGGGATCGTGTTGGAGCATGTGACTTGGAGACAGTGGATGATCGTGGTGATGATGATTGAGTAGATTAGGTCTTTGAAATACGAGAGTGATAATCTAGGTAATGTTGAGTGGTAGACACCAAAGCAAGTAGATTGGAAACCTTTGCAACACGTTCAGCTCGAAGTTTATTTGCCTCATTTTGAAATTGTTTCAAAATGTCAAAGAGCGTGTGATATGAAACTTCGTCTAACATTTGTTGTTGTTTCACCAAGGTGACAAACCGTGTCCACTCTGGTTGAAGTTGCTGTAGAAATTGGACATTGACTTGCATGGTGGAAACTTGCAAGTTGTTTCGGGTCATATCATTCATCATTTTGTAGAATCGGGAGTAGTAAGAATCAATTGATTCCCCATCCTTTGATGTAAACTTGCCAAAGTTCCAAAACATCTTAGTTTTCACATCTTGTTTGTTAAGTGATTCACCTTATAAGCTGGTTGTTCTTCAGTAGTGTTTGTGGCTGGTTCTCTGCGAACTTGAATCCTTGAGAGTTTATAGGGTCCTTCCAAAATACATTGCCTTAAAGCATCACCGTTAGGTTTTGTGTCAAGATAATGTAGAAAACGGGATTGCCATTGATCATATCGACCTGACACAAGCATTGGTGGTCTTTCTTTGTTACCCGCCACCATTAGGTTATTGCTCGTCACACGATATTTGGCAGTAGAATCCATCTCAAAATTCTCTGAAATGATGAAGTGAATATGTATCTTAAGTAGATGAGTTGTGATTGAGTTGTGGAAGAAATTCCGAAAATTCCGATTTTTTCTCAGTCCGACAATAAATTCCTCAGTCCGACAAAACGGTAGACCGAAAAATTTTGTATCGCCAAATTTTGAAATTGAGTTAGAAATAGCCAAAAACTAGTAGGGAAAAAATTTGATTTTACTTGACCTAAAAATTTTAACTCTTTTTTTAATCTTTGTGTAAATTATGTTCCGGGACTAGTCTAGATAGTGGCTAAGTCTAAAAAATTCTCAAACAAAATATAACTAAACAGATCTCAATATCCCATCGTAATGTTGTCCCATCGCAATATCCATCACAATAACTGTCGCAGTGTCTGTCGAAATGTCCTGTCGCAATGACCCCTGTCGCAATAACCTGTCGCAATGACCCCTGTCGCAATAATCTGTCACAATATTCCTATCGCAATAATCCCTCTATCGCAATGCAACTTCTATCGGAATGTTCACTATCGGAATATGAAGTCTATCGCAATGTGGCAAATGAAATTTTGACAGAGTAACGTTTCACTTTGTCTTAATCCCGTCGCAATCCACGATCACAATGAGCGATCGTAATCCTCGATCGGAGTAAGGGGGTATCGCAATAATTGATCGCAAAGTAGAAACCCTAGGTTTATTGCGATCACTTTGTACTTACCTGTACTTTCCGATGGAATTCAGTCGCAATGAAGGAATGAAGTTCGTAACTTTAGGCAAGAATTTCGTGTTGTTAACCAAACCAAAATACCCAAATCACTGCTACAACTATAGAGAAGATTTGTAGCAAGATTTAGAACACGAAAAACACAAAAAATCTTGAATTCGTAGATGAAATAAGGATCAAATCAAACGAATCAAATGAAAACACAACAACCAATCACAAAACTACCCCATGGCGATTGATACCAATTGTTGTCCCATATATTTAGATAACAGAGCACGAATTAAAGTAAGAAAATAGATGAAGAAGATGAATTCTAGAGAGAGAAAGTAGATAGAGAAAATAGAGAGAATTGGTTGGAACAGGTGAATATTAGATTAAGTGAGAGAGAATAAAATGAACCAACACCCTTCCTAACATGCTAGGAAGGGTATTTATAGTCCCCCTACACGTGGGCTTGTATGGACTATACTACATAGGTCGGGCTTTCCTTTAGGCTTTAGTTACTTATGAATGAACTTTAGCTTAAAGTTGAGCCCGTAAAATATGACTAATCCTACTACCTATTACAACGTTCTAAAATACGATACATAATAAACCTATGATCGATCATTCTTGTTTGACTCGATATTTTGAGGCTAACATATGTTTATGACATATTACCTTGCATGCTTGGATGACACGCCATAATTATCCTGTGATATTCCATCTATTAAAATGGGGTGTTACAATTATGGTATCAGAGCCCAAGGTTTCGACCTGTAGGCTCTAAAATTTGACCTGTGACTAGTGGGTAGTCACCAGGATCTTCCTAAGCCGACGTCTGATTTCCACGTATTGATATTTTCAGAACCTCTTTGTTTTAACCATGATGTTTTCTACGGAATTGCTTTACTAATATGGATTGAACAACCGTCATCCATACTTAGTTACATGTCATTGTTTCATGCATGATGTTTCTTGTGTATGTTGACAAGTATGAACTGAACCATAGTAGTTCATACTTAGTCGCGTATTTCTGTTAGGTTTAGACAGTTGGTTTTCATGCATGCATTTCATATCATTTCATGTATTCATTTCATGCATTCATCTCATTGTCGCAGAAATTTTGACTAAGTAATGGTTGGTACGGGACTGGCCCTATTTAGTCGCATGTACTTTTATCGAAACTTTTGTTTGATTAGTGGACTAACCCATAGGCGTCCACACTTGTCTTTTGTTTTGTGAACCGACCCATAGGCGTTTACCCATGTACATACCATCATAGTTATTAACCATGCATTTTAAAATGTTTCATGCATTATAAACTACTTCATGCTTTATAAACTATTCATGTATATTCTATGTTCACTTCATACTTTATTGGACTTATCATTTATGTTGTGTTGTTTGCATGGTGAAACGACTCATAGTCGTCCACACTATTAATTTTCAAAATTTATTTCATTACAGTCATAACTTTTTCATGTTCCCTATTTTATTGTTACGATTTATGTCAATTATGCTGTCATACTATCATGGTTAACGTTGTTTTCATGCTGATTATGTTTTCATACTCCTCTATGTAAAATTTTGTCTCATGGTTCCTGGTGTTGCTTATACTTTCATGCTAGATACAGATGGATTATATTTAATCATGTTCTCATGATAACCATGGTCGGTTTTCATTGATCATGTTTTCATGCTGGCAATCATTTGATTCCATTTAATCGTGTTTTGTGCCTCTCATGAAACTAGAATTATGTCTAAGCTAAATTAGCTAGGCTATTACGTGTTCCTTGACCATGTCAAATGGTTGATACCGCATCGATCATCTCATGTGAATCCCATGTGTACTCCATATACCATGTTCCATGTTTATTTCTTGTACCATACTCCAAACGTATTTCAGTTACCGTACCCCATGTGTGATACTAATCTATTTTCTATTTTCTCAGACATTTTCTCACAAATGCTGTTTTAAAAATGATACCGCTCTCAGCTTAGAAATTTTACAAAACAAGGACGAAGGCGATAAATCGGAGCAACCTGACTAGAGTTATATTTAAACCACCAGATGTACCGTGTCATTCCATATTCTCACATTTTCAGATTGTATGTCGCATGATTATTCAGTGGTCTTTCCCAGCATATGAGTGGGAACTGGTACCAGCCAGCCACTCAGCTGGAAAGTTACATGAATCACAGTCATGATAATGACCGTCGTTTAACTGACAGTAAAAGAGGCAGTGACAACTACCGTGACATCAAATACCCTGACAGTAACGATAGAAACTCTGGTTATGGACATGATCAGAAATACAAAGGGTTAGCAGTCCAACCGATCTGCCAAATTCTGGCAAGATGACCAAAAATTATAAATTTCATTTGTTTCACATCTCGAGACATAAGTCAAGACATCCGTCAAGA
Organism: Glebionis coronaria; assembly: GCA_025667525.1. NCBI lineage: Eukaryota > Viridiplantae > Streptophyta > Magnoliopsida > Asterales > Asteraceae > Glebionis > Glebionis coronaria. Next base: position 511,488,767 of record CM046879.1, on the reverse strand, counting down.
CACATGTCCTACGAATATGTTGAAGATACATGTCCAGACACTAGTCAAGACACATGTCATGCGCATATCCTCTCAAGACACGAGTCATGACACATGACTCACGTTTATCATCTGAAACTACCCTGAGTAATTCAAGATCCCTCCAAGGGGTATAACCATTATGATGTGTCATTAATAAAGCAGGCCATAAGAATTTCAGCATCATCATTGGAGTATTGTTCAAGTTTGAACACGCAGTGTTCGTTCTGCAAGAGGCAGGCGAAGCACGTTCTGTAAAATTTACCACGCCATGTATTGGGCATGGCATCTTCAATTCTTGATTTTATACTCCATATGTATCCATGACCATAAGGACGCGATTCGTGTCATCCATGTATATGAACCTGGTCATTTAGTACGACGGTAGGATCCAATCTGCTATGTACTTTCCGCCGGTAGAAGGGAGTTAAATATGACTGTGATTATAAACTATGAACAGCAACCTATGCTGCGATAAGCCGTTATCCATATCAAATTATGTACATCGATGTTCAGGTTCCTGAATACATTCAACATGTTTTTTTTTCATCAGGAAAATCTGTACAAGTCATTTGTGTTTTCAAACATATGATCGTCATTCCATGGCTGCGAAGATTTCCTGACTATCAATTATGACACAACTTCTGAAATTCCTCTTACCAAGGATCAGCCGAATATTCTAAATTTCTGAATGTATTTCCAGAAAAACCTCTGAATTTACTTCCTATCTGCAAGGTGGAACATGACATCAAGCAGATTAGGGAGCCAGTCTCCAAGACTCTTCATAGCATGGCTTGCTTGAGCTAAAGAGTTGAAGGTTCAACTGCAGGGATGCCTGAACAGGGTTCATCCATCAGGTGCATTGCTCTGATGGGCACCAGTCTCTCTTAGTAAGGAAAAGGACGGTAACATGAGATTATGTGTCGACTACCATCGATGTAAACAAATCACCTTTCATGACCGTTACTTTCCTCCACGCATTTTTTACATATACTATCGATTGCAAGGTGATAATGCACTCATACAAAAACAATTTCCAATCGTGCTAACAATGGTGGCGAGTGAAAGAGTAGGACATGTCCATGGCTACTCTTTGCACACAAATTGGTCATGCTAAATTCGTGATTTTGTTCTAGTCTCTTGAATTCTAAATTCATGCTAAATTGTAGATTTTTAAATGGAGTTTCCATAGATTCATACTCAAAGTTCGTTGGTATTTTCATCCATGACAACCTGAATATGCTTTAAGCTATAGAAAGGTACGAAGACCACATTTCCACTATGTTGCAAATTCCATGACAGAAGAAATTTCGCTCTGAAATTTTTTGTATGAACTTTGATCGATTATAGTGACACGCTAAATCGCATTGATTCTCACGGGTAATTTTATCATGACTCAGCTTATGTGTAAAGGAGAGAATCCTACACTAAGTTATGTGTTCCGAAATCCTACGCTAAGAGTAGTCTAATTGTAGAGACTCATAGTTTTCCAAACTTCTAGGTATCCAGTTTCTATGAAGCAAGATGCAGTTAAGTTCATATCTAAATATCTGTCATACCGGCAGGCTAAGATAGAACACCAACAGACTAAGGGACAGGATCTCCATGGGTTCTGTTCTTGGACCACCGCATGTAGATGAAACATGATTCTATCTGGGTTGTTTACAACCGTTTAACCAAGTATGCAAGATCCTTCCATCCGTAAGGATTTCACAGCTAGCAGATTTACAGACATTCCATCTAGAGATCGTACAATCACTGGGCACTCTCTCAGCTATCAGTTCAAATGAATACTCGCGTACGCATTCATTCATCATTATGTTCACGTCCTTGTTAAATTTTATGTTTTACTTTCGCATTTACGTCCACAACACTATTCACGTTCATGATCACATTCTAGCTTATGATTTAAGTTTCACTTTATTCTAGAAAGTTTACAATAAGCTTGGGAGACCATACTCGAGCTTGACAAACTTGCCGACTTCAGATGGACGCTTCACGTCTTATTTCATGTCTTACCACATACCGTTGGCGTTACCACCCCAGTTATTCTATGTTCACGATATGTTTCACATGTCATGTTCATTCCATGTTTCTCGTATCACGTTTACAATATATTCCACGTATCATCATTCGTCTTATGTCCACGTATCACGTTCACAATTGTTAACGTATCACGTTCACAATTGTTCACGTATTACGTTTCAGTATGTCTCGTACATCATTACTAAGAAGTTCCTTATGTCAATTATTCCAGATTATTTCGCATCATAACATTTTGTTATTTTTTTCACGTTGTTTCTTAGTCATTCGATCAAATTCATGAGGATCCATCTCACATTGACGAACCAGAAAGTCTCTGTATCATCAAGACAGAGTCATGAAGACCAAGGTTTACCAGTTTTTGTCAAGACCTGGTAGGGGATCGTTCCGAGCGGGAAGCCACTTGGAACGGAAGAGTCCATCTGGATCCTTATCCTCTTTTCTATCCATCAGTGAGATATATTCTCCTCAATTATATCACGTTCCACGTCCTCTTTAGTCATGTCACGCTTCATGTCTTTTCCAGTCATGCCACATCCTTTACAACTTCTTGTATCTCTAATTAGAGGACGAACGGTCCTTTTAGAGGGGAAGAATGGTAAAATCCGCAACATTTTCACGACTCTAATTCGAGGATGAATTATTCTTTTAGAGGGGAAGAGTTGTAAAACCCGTTTTAAAATCCTATGAACGGTACACGTGAACAGTAAATACATGAAAATACGATAAAAATAAAACTTTCCATTTATAATATTAATACACGTGACACGACATTAATAACGAATATTCACGAATATTATAAAAGTGGCACGATCACGATAACCAAATTCACCATAAATAATCACGAACATTCACGACATATGTAGTTAACTTAGAAAAACTATAAAACCCTTGTGGGCTTATGCTAGGCCGCGGCTAAGAGAAAGAAAGAAAGGATTTGGGCCTTTTGGCCCATGACCCAATACAAGCCTAATTCTAATAAAACTCCAATGGATTTCTTAAACAATTTTGTTAAAATCAAAAACCCTAAATCCCTTTGTCTCTCTCTCTGCCGTCACACCACAAGAACACCAAGGTGGTGTTTGTGAGTTTTGATCTTCAAGATGTACGTGTTTGTGTTCGTGATTGAAAACCTTAAACAATTACGCATACGGTATAATCATAAACCTCTTCTTTTTAATTCTTTTTAATCTTTTATGATTCTATGTAAATTAATCTTAAAAACAAGCTATGAAAACATGTTGGGATTAATTTATAATCATGATTTAGGGATTGTTGGTGTTGGTTTTGGTTCGGTCGACCCCAACCGAGAGCTTAAAGCTCTTGGCTTATTTTGTTTTCGAAACCACCGAGACCAAAAGGTCTCGACTTGGTTGTTTTGGTTAGGACGCAAGACCAAGGAACCCCGATACTAGGTCAGGGTATGTTAAAGGGGTTAGTTCAGGTTTTTTTAGTGTCAACCGAGACCCCCAAGGTCTCGGTGGGCCTTTGTTCGGCCGGTTACAAAATTAGTGGGAACCCCGGCTTAGCCGGGGTGTATTTTGGTAAAACAGTGGGAACCACCGGCTATAGCCGGTGGTGATTTAGTGAGGTTAGTGGCAACTGGCTAGGCCGGGTAGCCACTGAAGGGGGTTTGGTTTTAGCTTATTTGATTCAGGTTAATTTTTAAAACACGGACTCGGGTTTTGGGAATTAATAAAAATCAGAAAAAAACTTGTTAATTAAATTAATTACTAGACTTTTTAATTTAATTAATTTCATGACTTAGGTTAAATATTAAAATTAATATTACATGTATAACCTAAGGTATTTAACTGTAGGATATGTAAATCTTGCTTATGTTTAAAGAGAGAAAGAGATAAAAAGATAGATGATTTCACACACACTTTAGAGAGAGAAAGTGATTAACTATTTGTAAAAATGAATTGAAACCACACCCTCTCCATCTAAGGAGAGGGTTTATATACCAAGCCCATAAGATGGGCTTAGGCTTAAAATGTTGGGCCGTCCATACAAAACATGGACTAGGCCGTTCCTTGTTAATTACTTATAAGATATCTAGACTACGAGCTTACTACTTAATATATTGTCGGAGTGACAGAATCTTCCTAAATACGTAAAAACGTATTTCCAACAATCTCCCCCTAAGGGAGGTCACTCCAAACATGGGCGTTACCCAAGTTACAATAATAAAATAAACCTAGCATACTATGCTTGTCTTGAGCTCGTAGTCTTCGTCTTTCTTTTCTTTTTCTTTTCTGGTGAACATGTTGATGTGATCTTTGATATCAATCTGAGCATTAATCTCTTGCCTTGATCTTGTGCATCCATCACTTGTGATCTTCGCCTCTTCGTGACTTCATGTCCCATATACTTATACCTTCATAATTCTTGAAAGCTTCAGAGTTCGATACAGCGGAAGACTTCACTATTAGGCTTTCTTGAATTGGATGAGGTATTAAGTGCATAAAGTATAAGCATGCGTGGACGGATTCTTCTCGGATTCCGCAACGCCACCGTCTTCAAATGCCGCAACATAAGTAGACACGAACGAAATGGCTTTGAACATTTCATACTAATTCGGTAGCATTTTACCTCCGGTCGGTGAAGACCGTTGGACGATATAAAATATCGTACTTATGGCAGGTAGATTTAGTTAAAAATCTCCTTGACAAGATTTCGCAGGTAAAACCGTTCTCTTTACTCGACCGTCCAAAGCTGACTGTGAACGTAAAGAGTGAATCATTTGGATAAAATTATCCGCATGATTGAAGCCGTAAATTCTGATTCCTGGAACAAGTTTGATTCATTAAAGAATCGCACCATCATTGCTTTCCAATTGTCCCGAGCTTGATTCATATTGAATTTTGCAAGTTACCTACCAAGTGCTATTTAAGGTTAACACTAGAAGGATTTCCACTCATCACTGTGAACACTAAGGTATCACTCTGAGTGTTCTGACAAGATCACTTAGATATTGCGTAGAGGCCTGGAACGTGTTTAAATTTAGTTAAGAATTAAACAACTGTTGCTTTCCCGTTATCACAAGTTTGATTCGTAAAGAATCTCACAAGTCACCAACCATGGGCTTTTTGATTTTCACTCAAGAAGGATTTCCATCTTCATTGTAAATACTTGCGTATTACTCGGATGTTCAGGCAAGATCATGAAGATTTTGCGTAGGATTCTTAATATCTTTCTTACTTTTCACAGAGTGTGAAAAAGCAAGGAATTATGGAAGTGTGTCCTAATGAGATATTTGATGATCTCAAATGGCTCTAGACTCAATCGTGCACTTTGGATTTTAGTAATCGGAGGCTGGAGAGGAGTGCCACCATTTCAATACCTATTTATTCGGAGTGAATAAATCGATAGATAACGTGTTGTCTCCGTATGATTAAAACAAATACCTTTTGAGAGATATTTGAGTTAGCTGGGATGGGTTGTGCATTGCATCACTGGGTCCATGATGTCTTATCTTCAATATCAAGCATCATTTAAAATGATCTCAATAGCATATGTATTGACCCGGTTTCTGCCTAAGGTTGTAAGGAGGGCTTCTTTCTTTACACCCTTTATCTTTACAAGTCTTTTTCATTCTTCAACCCCTTCAATGCTTACCAATACGTCATAACTAGCACCTTGTTGTGATTGTTCAAGTGCTAACTTAAGTACTTGGTCGGCATTCAGCTACGTTCACAATCTTTCTCCATCTTTCCTAAGGACTACTATTTCTAGCTATGGAATGTCCTTGGGAAGATTCCTCTGGTTTAAGAAGAATCATTGGACTTAACCTATCCTACCATTCTTATGTCACCACAATCTTCATCGCCGTGAAATAAATGGGTTTTGGGTAAATATATGTCACCATGAAAATCCATTTTGATATGCAAATCCGTTTTGCTCCCCCCTAACATATGCCACGATATTCGAAAACATTTCGCATATGTCGGGATGAGCCAGCACATTAAGTCAAACCATTTGTGAAAATTTCCCATATTAAATCACATTTTCTCCCCCATATTAAAAATATTAACCCAATCGATGTTTTTAATATTAATTGATTTAATGAAGTTTTAACAAAGGTTTTGGGAAGAAAAATGCAAGTCCGTTATATCTTCATGATACCGAATGTATGAGATATGATACCGATTTGTAACATGATCACATATTCACCATATTAGAAGAAATTGACAAGGTTGGACCTAATTGAGGAGAACATCATACGATAAGATCAAATGGTTCTTGTCGGCAAATGTTGGTCGCCTCGTCACGTCTGAAGTCATCTCTTGACACCACATGTACGATTGGTATTGTTGTCTTGACACCAATTAGTGAACTTGGCACTTTCAGCATCGAAGATTCTGAATGCTTGACAATTGCTCCCCCTCAATTGTTGACCCGTGTTCTATTGAAAGAGTTGTAGTCGTCGTTTGAGTAGTCGTATCGTCGAGTATGTAGATACCAATTGACAAAATCTTTGGTTTGTGGAGATGATAACTTCATAAAAAAACAAGATTTCTCTTGTTTTAACAAATAGATGCACTGATGCGTACATAGATTTGTGTTAGACCAAGTTGTAAAGTAAACTTGATTCCTTACAAGGTTTTAAAATAAACCTTGCCCGAGAAAATTAATTCCCGTTGTGAGCCAAAGCTTTCATAAGAAATACTTGACTTTAATATGAAAAACGGGTTGCAGTCTGAAATAACTACAAGCCATAAGGGCATGTTTTATGAAATATTTACAACTTTTGTACGAACTCTATTTATGGCACCGTGTCAATATTAATCGACATTTCTAAGGCCGTAAATATTATCGTACCAAAAGACATGCCTTTAAAAAATAAAGTAAAGATATTTTTGGATTTTTCTAAAATTTTCAATTTTTATGGTTTTTATATGGTTTTATATTTTTGTATTTTACTTTTGTGGATAAAAATATATAAACAATATATATAGATGATCACCAAGAATACGGAGAATAGTTTACCACCACTATTCTTTCGCTTCATCTGCCAGTTCCTTTAGAGTCTCAAGCGAGAGAGTTCTCATTCCTAGCTTGTCGGCCAAAAATTCCATTCGAGCGTGATCTAAAGCCTTCGTGAAAATATCCGCCAATTGATACTCAGATCGGACAAAGTAAAGCTCGATTACTCCATTTTTCACTTGCTCCTTGATGAAGTGGTAGTGAATGTCAATATGCTTCGACCGGGAGAATTGAACATTGTTGCAGCATAAGGCAATTGCAATCTTGTTGTCGCAGTACATCGGAATTTTGTTGAAACCTTGACCATAGTCGGTTAATTACGATCTCATCCAAAGAATTTGAGCACATCAACCGGACATAACTATGTATTCTGCTTCGTACTTGAAATTGCAGCACTTTTCTGCCTTTTCGATGCCCAACTGATTAGCCGATCTCCAAGTAGTTGCAAAGTTCCACTCGTGCTACGCCTTGTATCTTGACAACGCGCGTGATCCGCATCTGCATATGCCATTAGTGCGACCGAAGATTCCTTCGAATACTAAACTCCCCGATTAATAGTTCATTTAAGATACCGAAAGATACGTTTAACAGTAGCTAAGTGTAACTCAGTAGGACGAGTTTGATCACGAGCACACATGCATATAGCAAACTGAAGATCAGGTCGACTGGTTGTGATATACAGAAGGGTACCGATCATTCCTCGATAAAGTGTCGGATCAACGGCAACTCCATGTGGATCTGCATCAAGCTTAGTTCGTTCCACCATTGGAGTATCCACGGGGTCACAAGATTCCATCTTATATTTCTTAAGAGATTCAAGGGCATACTTGGATTGATTGATAAAGATGCCTCTAGGACTCTAAGATATCTGAAGACCTAAGAAGAATGATACCTTGCCCATCATTGACATCTTAAACTTGGAACACATGAGTTTCCCAAACTCGTCAGATAAGGTTTGGGTCGAGGCTGCAAATATAATATCATCAACATATATTTGTACCATAATCATATCTTTACCTCGTTTCTGAATAAACAGCGTGGGATCCACCTTGCCTTTAGCGAAGCCTTGCGTAATGAGGAATTGTGACAATAGATCATACCATGCGCGTGGAGCTTGCTTCAACCCATAGAGAGCCTTCTTAAGCTTGTAAACATGATTAGGATAATTAGGATTCACAAAACCATCCGGCTGTTGAACATAGACCTCTTCCTTGATTTCACCATTAAGAAATGTCGTCTTCACATCCATATGATAGACGATCACATTCATATGGGCTGCATAAGCGAGGAATAGTCTAATAGCTTCCAAACGGGTAACAGGTGCAAAGGATTCCATAAAGTCGATGCCCAATAATTGCTTGTATCCACGAGCTACTAGTCGAGCTTTGTTCTTCAATATTCCGCCTAACTCATCGAGTTTCACCTTGTAAACCCATTTCAAAGTGAGTAAATGCACTTGATCCGGGCATGGGACAAGTTCCCATACTTTAAGACGTATAAATTCATTAAGTTCTTCTTGCATAGCTTCTATCCAACAGGATTGAGTAAAAGCTTCTTGCCATGTCTTAGGTTCAACTTCAGTGAGAAAAGCATCAAAATGACAAAACATTGCGTTTTCTTGTAACTGACTTCGTGTGGATACCGGACGATTAGGGTCACCAATAATAGAATCTATAGGATGATCCTTTGTCCACTTGCTGTCATGTTCACGAATCCGTGGATTGGAGTAAATCGTAGTAGGAGCTGCCTCTGAGGTGGACGACCCGGCTTGATTAGAATCGGGAATTGGTACACCAAAGAATGGAAGTTCACGCATTTGAGCGAATTCCAAATCATGATCATCATCATCCTCTTCAACATCAATAGGCATGACATGGGTAGTTGAAACATGTGTTGGTTGAGAATTACTCGTTGAAGGTATATCTTGACCAATTGTAGGTGTAGATGTGTCTGATTGTGCTTCGGTTGCTGGAGCGACAACTTTGGTTACCAGAGCTATTACCTCAGGTTCTAGAGCAACAATACTTGGAGGAGTAAATAATTCATCAAAGAACGGTTGAAACAACGTATCCCATTCATTCCTAGTAGGTGGTATAAATGATGATGAAGTAGGATTATTTGGGACAAGACCAGAGCTAATGTTACTGGGTCCCATTTCATGAAGTGCGGGTTCAGAGCTGCTTTGCTCAGAAGCCATTGCTGTTAGCTCATCAAAATCAACATTCATAGTTTCGAGGATCTTGCGAGAGTTACGGTTGTAGATTCGGCATGCCTTCTTTGCGGGTGCGTAAACAATGAAAATACCAATATCAGCCTTTGGTTAAAGTTTTCCCAAATTGTCACCATCATTATTTGGATAGCAAAGAGAACCAAATACATGAAGATATGATAAATCTGGTACTTTTCCATGGAGAAGCTCATAAGGTGTTTTACCATGGTGTTTACGAATTAGTGACCGGTTTTGGGTGTACACTACTGTTGATACTGCTTCTGCCCATAAAAACAATGGAGCCTTTGCGTAAATTAACATCGTTCGAGCAGCTTCTATAAGTGTGCGATTTCGCCTTTCAACGACACCGTTTTGTTGTGGAGTGCGAGCAACGGATGTTTCATGAGATATGCCAACTTCTTCATAATAATCACGCAAAATTTGATTCACAAATTCGGTTCCATTATCTATACGAATGCGTCGGACAGTAGTGTTGAGACGCACTTGAATCATCTTGAGAAATCCGATGATGAATTTAGGTGCCTCATTTTTTGTTGTAAGAAATTTCACCCATGTAAACCGAGAGTAATCATCCACAATGACGAGGATGTACCTTTTACCACTAAGACTTTTGACACGCATTGGCCCACAAAGATCCATATGTAACAAATAAAGTTTCTCTTGGTTGGTGTCTTCAGTCTTGGGTTTGTATGATTTCTTAGTGCTTTTCCCCATTGTACACGCGGAAAATAAATGATCCTTGTGAAATGTAAGTTTAGGAAGACCACGAACAAGTTCGTCTTTCGCCAAATGATTAATAACGTCAAAGTTAAGATGAGATAACCGTCGATGCCATAACCATGACTTAGTCTTTGATGCTTTGGAGAGAAGACATATGGGAGAAGCGGCCATCATGTCTTGTAGAGACAAAGTGTACAAATTATTCCCTCGAGTACCTTTCAATAAATCAACCCCTTCCAAATTACGAATGAAGCAGGTATGCTCTCGAAAAGCAACTTCTAGGTTTGCATCACAAAATTGTCCCACAGAAAATAAGTTGTGACCGAGACCTTCCACATAATACACTCTTGAAATTATAACATTCCCAATATGATATTCACCGTAACCCATTATCTTTGCAATATGATCATTTCCAAATCGAACCGTACCAAGAAACTTGCTGACGAAATTTCTGAGCTGATAGCGATCTCCGGTCATATGCTTGGAGCAACCAGAGTCCAAATACCAGAGAACAATTTGGACCACCTGTTTTCAACAACAACAGTAGACAATGCATTGGAAACTATTGGTTCCAGAGTGTTAGCAGGTACAGATATAATATTATCAGAATTGCTAACATTTGTGTTGCCCTTAGATTTCCTGCGTTTTCTACTGTTAGTTTTACCACGAACAGGTTTTATTGTTCCAATTTTCTGAGGTTTTGGATTATTAGCGGGCACTACAGTGGGAGTAGACCTATTTAAAGGGCACTTGTTTCCTACAGTAGTGTTGGTGTTCATAGTTAAAGGACACAATGGTGTTTTGGTAGCCTTGGTACTCCTAGTTAAAGGGCACGCTTTATTCGCTTTAGTGGGAGTGATCCTAGTTAAAGGGCACATATTTCCTACTATAGTGAAAGTTCTACCAGTGGGACGCCACATCCAACCAACTTGGGTTAACACTTTCCCAGTCGGTTTCCATTCTAATCCATTTTTCCGGGCATTCATCTCATTCACATGGTCAATAAGGCAAGAAACATGACGACTAGAAAACATACATTCATTGCAATTCCAACATTTCAAATTAGAATTCACAGTAGGCTTAGAACGCTGCACAACCGCAGAGCCTTTAGGTTTAGCTACATGATTCTTTTTATTCAAAACAGAAATAACATTCCTAGGGTGGGCTTCTACTTTCTTCTTCTCTTGACTACTAGATGGGGGCAAGATCCTATCATTCTTCTTGTTTCTTTTAAGCTTAGATCTTTGAGCCTTAGTAGTGGTGATTACTCTTGTAGAAGGCAACAAGGGAATATTAGAAGCTGGTTTTGATTCCACCTTATCTTTAGTGACCAAAGTTTGAGATGGTTAGTCCTAGGGCCCTTATTAAATGGTGTGGCGGCTATAAGGTTCCTTTTGATTGCACTAGAGGACGATGCTGAGACAGTGGCTGTGTTATCCACAACATTCTTACCTTTTAGAGCATGATGTGTTTTCTTTAACTCGGTCAAAGCCAGATTTTATCACAAATTTGTTCCCTCAAATCAGATATTTCCACCGACTTTCGATTCAATTGTTCAATAAATGATTGATTATGTGTAGTGGTATTAGCACATGCGGGCTTTACTGAATCGAAGAGTTGTGTATTTTTCTGTTTTAAGTTATCAACTTTGGACAAAATCTTGGAAACTCGATTATCTAGATCAAGTTTAAAATTCTCAGCGGCCTCAAGTACGTTCACACAGTTAAGCTCCTTAGATTTCTCTATGTCTATCGGCAATGATTTAGCAACCTTGTCACTTGGCTGACGCTGTTTTGATTGTAAAGTCAATCGAAAATTCTTTTGAAAATTTGCCTCATCTATATTAACACCTTCGAATGAAGTTTCAAAGATCTCTTGAATAAATTGTTGCTTGCATTCAAGCGAAATACAATGTTTTTGGATCTCATCAAAATTTTTTGAAAGCAAAGTATAAGAATCTTGAAGCTTTAAAAATTCAGCGTCATATTCGTGACAAGTACTATCTACCACATTATCCACAGATTCAACATTATGCACAATAGAATCATTATCAACACTTTTATTCACACAAACGGAAACTATATCATGAGACATCACTTGCTTCAGAAGCTGATCATTTTGGCGTGAAACCCGTTCTATTTCAAGTAAACTGTTTTCATAAGCATCATCCATTTAATTGAAAACACGTCTAACTTCTTTTATTTCCAAAAGTAAATCTTGATCAATATTACTAAGACAAGCTTTAACATTGTTTACAAAATGATGCTTGATACCATTTGTAGGATATGTAAATCTTGCTTATGTTTAGAGAGAGAAAGAGATAGAAAGATAGATGATTTCACACACACTTTAGAGAGAAAGTGATTAACTATGTGTAAAAATAAAATGAAACCACACCCTCTTCATCTAAGGAGAGGGTTTATATACCAAGCCCATAAGATGGGCTTGGGCTTACAATGTTGGGTCGTCCATACAAAACATGGATTGGGCCTTTCCTTGTTAATTAGTTATAAGATATATAGACTACGAGCTTACTACTTAATATATTGTCGGAGTGACCGAATCTTCATAAATACGTAAAAACGTATTTCCAACATTAACTTAGCTTAATTTAATTAAAACATGTATTTTTTTTATTAAATTCTATATAACGTATAGTTTAATTAATTAACCAGTTATTTAATTAAAAAGCTATAACCATGACTTGTATTATACTATTTAAACTTTACTTATTATTTATAATACATCTTGTTTTTAATTATGGAAACTTACTAATTTTCGAAACTTTCTATTTTTAGAAACTTACTATTTATGGGAACCTGCTATTTTTAGAAAGTTACTTAGTATTACAATACACTAGTACATGAATAATACTTAACAGAACATCAGAATAACTACAGAATACACAATAACACAGTAAAACATGTCAGAATAAGTATAACAAGCTAATAACACTCAGAACCAGTAAAATACATGTAATTCAGACAACTCATGCACATCCATATTTCTTATGTAGTATTATCCGTTAAGGCGGAGTAGTCTTCATTAGCTTCTACTGGACATAAGGTACGGATTTCCCGTCCTTCAGTAAGGACAATCTCTTCCTTCATTAGGATTTCCCGTATGCAGCCAACTGTTTTCTCCAGCAGTTACAGATTAAATGCTTATGTTTATTAGTTACCTTAGCCATATACATGCATGACCAGTTTCACCTAGTTATGGAGGTACCATAACCATAACACTATAGTCATTAGTGTTATGACTTCATCACGGTGGAGTGATAGCTCGTGGCGTCCCTTTTCAGTTATTTGGCCATTATATTATTATATTTTCATATGGGCGTATGGGTGCATCCTAGTTACATGTTTCAGTCAAGATTTCATGGTGAATGTGGTGTGTTCCTTGCATCCTTCACAAAGAGCTGATCCCTCCTACCCATTACCAAGTAATTAGAGGCACCCCCTCTAATTTGCATGACGAGGTCACCCCTCCAAGTATTCATGCACGTTGTTGACCCCATGACCTATATTGGCTGTTTTGGTACAGTAGACTAATACAGATTTTACAAGTAAACATAAGCTATATTTTCAGAACTAAAATCAGTAAAACATGTTATACGCCTAGGTTTTTCCAGGACTTATTCATTTCCGCTGCTATTTATGCTTTATAGTTCTTTATTATGCTATGTCATATATCCGTGCACTGAGCGTATTGCTCAGCCGTTACTTTCTTTCCATGTCCCAAAACGGCAGGTACCTAAAGTTAGACTGGAGCATTTGGAGGACATGCATAGGATAGAAGCTACCTTAGACTTCTTCTCCTCTTTCCTTCATATATTTATGCTTGTGTAGTCTTCCTTTAGTTCATTTATTTCATTTATGTTTTGGGCTTATGTTTGGGAACCGATGTTTGATTCCGGTAATTCCTTTGGTCATGTATGTTTATGACATATTACCTTGCATGCTTTGATGACACGCCATAATTATCCTTTGATATTCCATCTATTAAAATAGGGTGTTACATAATCATTAGGGATTTATTGATGTTTGAGTAGTCCAGAATTTAGGGCAGATTGGAACATCCATAACTTAGAGTTTTATAAAAGGTTTTTTTTTGGGTGTTTCAAGTTCCTAACATCATGTACTATGAGTCTACTTTCCCAAACATGCCTCCTTTTATTTTATAGAGTCATGGAAGTACGATTTATATTTTTTACAAGATAAAGTGTCAAAACAAGTTTTTCAGTCTTAAATATTGAGTGGTATGTAGAATTTTTAATTCAAAATCTATAAGGTTTTTTATAATGCCCTTTGAATATGATAGTTTCAATATGCTAGGCATCTCCAATATTGTTTTGGGATTGATGGAGATGTCTAAGTAGGGTAAATGAGTTCAAACTTTCTGTAAGTTTTGTTAGGGCAAATTCTGGACTAGTTTTAGAAACATGAATTAAGAGTTGGATTAAAAAAAAGTTGTTTGGGCGTAAGCCCTTTTACAAAGGCTTATTAGACTCTTGGGGAGCCTCTATGATTTTTCATAGAATTAATGGGTTCATTTTGGTTGGGCTTCTAAGTAGTGTAAATTACTAAAAAAATAGAATGTAAAATCAGAAATATGGAAACATTTGATTTAAGTAGTGTCACCTATCTAATTATGAAAACTTAAGTAGTGACGGTATATATATGGTAAGTAATGTATAAAAATATGTTTTTTTAGATCCGAGGGAACACATGTGTAATTCCTCTTTCGTTTGTGTTCGACTTCCTTTAACGCATTCGTTAAAGTACAAATATTCGTGTCAGACACGCCCTAAACACATAGCATATCACAGCTCGAAACTCTACGAAAAGATAAACCGCACGCCAAATGCCCATAAACATACTCCAACTTCACCTCAACTATCGCTTAAACACGACCCATTTTTTAACCGTTTAGTTTTTCGACATCCAAACCAAAACCATAACAAACCAGAAAACCAAAGGACCAAAACTAGAATTTCCACAAATCCTTAAAACTTTAAACACGAAAATCCCATTTTAATTTCCAAAACTCTATCCCAAAAAACTTTCTTTGTTTCAGGGCTCAGCCCATAATAACAAACCAACCTTACTACTTACCACTCAGCCGCCGTAAACGGCGGCGCCACCACACTGGAAAACCAACAACAGAAAACCATGTCGAGTTTATATAACCAAAACATAAGTTACTCACCAGCAAGAGCCTCTTCATCTCCAAATATATGGGCCAACAACAACCCTGATGTTGAAAAGTATATAAAACATGTTTTTAATGAATCTTGATGATGACCCACTTAAAAGATTTGTTTTTTTAATGTTGTTTTTATGTTTTTTTCTGCAGTTCATCGTATCTTGCAGAGTTACTTGAAGAAAAACTTAAGCTTGCTCCTTTTGTCAGAATTTTACCCTTTTGTAGTAAACTGTTGAATCAAGGTTTAACTTTTTTTTTTTTTAATACTTTTTTGGATCTAGTTTTTAGTTTTTTGTGTTAAAGTTATTAATTTGATAATAGTGATGTTTTTTGTTTCATTGTATGTTGGCTAGTTTCCGCTTGTGGAGTGTTTGTTTGTTGTGATGTTGATTGACGGATAAAAAAGGTTTTTACTTTTGATTTTAGTTGAATACTAAAAATAGCGTTTTTCTAGGCTTTGAGTTTTGATATTCTATAACTGGTAGGTCGGTAATGTTTGATCAATGTGTTTTCGTAGCTATAGATGATGTAAATATGTTCACTATGATATTTGAGCTAGCTGTTTTTTTTGGGGGTTTAGTGATGTATGGCGTGTATAATACAGAGTATCTACTAGCTAGTTCGCAGAAAATGTGACAGTTTGCGTGCTTTTTTGTTGCAAATTAGTCTTAGTTCTTGTGAAAATGCGTTAATGCAACTGTCTAATTTGTATAAGCAAGAATTCTTGGACGAATATGACAATGTAGATACAAAAAGCATTACATGTGTAGTTTTTTGTATTGGATAGCTAGTTTCTGTAAACAATGTACTCCTTTGAAATCGTATGTGCTGCCAAAAGCGTAGCAAAATGACATGATATATGTGTTATAATGCTGATTGATTGTGTTTTCTCTAAGATGCTATTTCTCTATTTTGTTTACAGAGATTTTCAGGGCTTCACAAATGATACCGGGTAAAGGCTTTAATGATTTTGATAGACTTCAACGTGGTAGCCCAAGCCCTATGAGTCATTTAGACGTAATCCCTGATTTTGATGCTAATGGTTTAATGCGTTGGAATGGAAATGCGGGCTGGAGTCCTCGTCATGAGGTGAATATACCTATTGTCTCTGTTAGGTCGAATAAGGCATACCATCACATGAACTGCTATGTTCAAAACATTATATTTGCTATTATAGTATTTTAGCTTTTGTAATCATATCCAATGCATCGATTATTTGATCAAAAGGATTAGGGAATGAGCTAAAAATATACCTATTTTGACCCGTTAGTCAACCGGCCAGATATGCTTTTTTCTGCTTATATATATGACTAGTTGATTACTATCACAATTGTTTTAATGCTCAGATGGAAAACATGATTTGTTTCAATTTGGCCCTAGACTGCATTTTTAATCTTTATGTTTCTTATTATCATTCCGACTTGCCATGATCTTAGCTTCAGAAACACCCGACCATAGATGGGAAATTATATGTATTGGACGATACTTCATAAGTGAAAGTGTACAATGAGTTTTAATGGGCTGATCCACACAAGTTCTATTTGTTTCTTCTAATTACATAAAGTTTAATATAGTACTTATGTGTTATTACAGATCAAATATTAAACTATTGATTCAGTTTTGATGAAGAGCGCTATTTAGGAGGCTACTGTAAATTTTTTGATCAGTTACTTGCTAGCTACCTTTAATGAATCCAAGCACTAACAAAGGCTGACTTGTTATCATATATAAATGTTTGAATTGTCACCCTAACCCTCGCCCGTTGATCCATATGCCCAAAACCAGCCAATGATAGGTGGGTATGAGAACTTATGATACCAAATAAGAGGATTTTTTATTGTTGCTGATATCGATCATTGCATGCCCTGTATAATTTTTGACAAATCAATCAAAAGTAAATGGTAACCTAAGAAGGTCACATACTAACATGCCATATTATTGTTAAAAAAACGTATAATACGTTGTTATGTGTGATGATCGGTAAAAAACGTATTTATTTTATTCTATACAATTAACCCTGCTGACTAATACTTTTGTTTCTTAGAGATCAAGTATGCCACCACAAGGATTGCCAATGGATCATTGGAATTCAGCACCACCAAGCCCAAGTTCTTTTATCATAAAGAGGATCATACGTTTGGATATACCTGTAAACAACTTCCCCAATGTACGTTAAACATCTTTAAATTCATCAAGATATGTCTCATGTCTGTCTTCTGTAATCATGATCAAAATGATAAAACGTAGTGATCTTTTAAACATCGCCAGTTCAACTTTGTTGGAAGGCTTCTAGGTCCTAGAGGTAATTCCTTGAAGCGAGTTGAAGCCTCAACTGGATGTCGTGTCTTCATTAGAGGTCAGGGATCCATTAAAGACGCTGAAAAGGTAAGATTACTCATTACCAGGAAAAGCTTGATTTTATGTCAATTTTTGGAACCATGTGTTAAAAGGTTTGCATTCTTTTATGTATTTGACTACAAAATAACAAAAGCATGTTTTCGAAGTATCAATCTGAGCAAAGCAATTGCGGAGTTTTTATTCAACAAGTTACATGTTGCGCGCCTTGTGATCCGTTTGGCCTGGTTGCCTTATTTTAGCTTTTACCTACTTGACACATCAAAGATTGAATAATATCCATATCAACCCAATAAGAAGTAAAAGGGTCACATTTACCTCTTCAACAAAAACCAATTATTTTAGAATTATTTGTTAAAAGCCATGTATCTTTTGTCTGTCTGTGTGTGTGAAAAAAAAGAAGCAAGAAAGCCCGAACTCGCAAATTCTGCAATTTTTTCTTTGTAAGTTCTGGCCGCTGGGTGCTTAGCAGATTTTACGTAATATATTGAACCGTTAAAAAAATTGCTTTGTTTCTTTGAAATGATGTAAGAATACTCCTGAGTCCTGAGTCCTGACATGAGCAAATCTGATCTTTTGAGTCTTTATAAGTCTACTTGTCATTGGTACTTACAGCTGGTGCAAATTATTAACTAGCATTGACTTCGTTTGTACTATTGTAATAAGAGCTGAGAATACTCCTAACATGGAATTAACACCTCATTAAGTCTACATGTTACGTGTTTGCAGATTTAACGTACTTTTATAAGTTGTTTTAATTATATCTTTTTACTTTTTGCTAAAAGGAGGAGAGCTTGAGAGGTAGACCAGGTTATGAGCACCTAAATGAACAACTTCACATCTTGATTGAGGCCGAGTTGCCTGCAAGTATCATTGATGTACGTTTGAGGCAAGCACAAGAAATAATCGAAGAACTGCTTAAACCAGTGGTATGTTATCTACTGAGTTGGTCATTTCGGCCCTTTTACTTGCAAATGAGTTGATTGCGGGGCTATATCTTAAAAGAACCAACTTCCCCAATATTAACTCAAGACCTTTTTTGTCACATAAAAACAAATCACTATTGAAATTATATATGCTTTGCAAAGGTTGTTTTTGCGTAAAATGCCAACTTTATAATTTGTCCCGCTTTAGTCATTGTAACTAGTCTTTAGTCTTTACACATTTGAGTCACTGAAAAGATGGCTTCTTGTCCCATTTGCGTCATTGTGTAAGATAAAAACCTGACTTTCTACAATGATGATTTTCACATATTGTGGGGGTTCGTATCAGACCATGCCAAAATTTAGTTTAAAAAATGTAAACCAATGTGACCGTGACCAAAAAGTTACCCATCTCGACTCTTGACCCCGACCAGTGTACTCGTTCTACAAGTTACTAATTGTCGTTTGTTTTAGGACGAGTCTCAGGATCTGTACAAAAGACAACAATTACGAGAGCTTGCTATGCTAAACTCCAACCTAAAAGAAGATAGCCCTCAGCCCAGAGGCAGAGTGTCTCCTTTCAATTCCAGTAGCATAAAGCGGGCCAAAACTGATTGGTGACCGGCCGACCTTGTATTTCCATCATGCATTATTCACAACCCATCCATGCATGTCCATTGTCCGCGGACTTAGTGGTGGTCTTATACAATCTTTTGCTGAAATCAAGGTCGTTTTGGTGATGACGAAAACAAGGAAAGGGCGGGTTTGTTGTAAGTGATGGTTTTTTTGAAACAATAGTTGCTTGTATTTTCTTTTGTTCCTAAGATAGAAATAGTTATTAGATTTATTAATTTTTACTGACATTACATAAGTTTTGTTTTATGAACGCTCGAGTTTGGCTAATAAAATAATAAGTAGAACATTTTTTTGTGTGTATATGGATGTTTCAAAGTTTTTCAAAGAGTAAAGTGCAAAAATCATCCCTGTGGTTTGTCAAAAGTTTGAATTACATCCCTCGTTAATACTTCGCGCAACATACATCATTGTGGTTGTAAAATAGTACACCATACATCTCTGAGGACGGATGGTGCAAATATTTTTCCGTTAAGGGTTAAAAGTGTTTGTTATCTTAGGAGTATTTTAGTCCTTTTACAACCTAAGGATGATTTTTGCACCAAACTTTTCAAAAAAAAAAATTTCCAAAAAAATTTCAAATTTTTTTTAAAAAAGTTTCGAAAAATGTTTTCTTTTTTCGAAAAATGTTTTTTTTAATGTTTTTTTTAAAGTTTTTTTTAATGTTTTTTTTTAATTTTTTTTAAAAAAGTTTCGAAAAATGTTTTTTTTTAAGTTTTTTTTTAAGTTTTTTAGAAAAGCTTTTTTTTTAAAAAGTTTTTTTTTTCGAAAAACATTTAAAAAAAAACTTTTGAAAAAAAAACTTTTTTCGAAAATTTTAAAAAAAATTTGAATTTTTTCGAAAAAAAAAATTTTCAAATTTTTTTTGAAACTTATTTTAAAAAATAAAACATTTAAAAAATAAAACATTTTTCGAA
Source organism: Glebionis coronaria (assembly GCA_025667525.1). NCBI lineage: Eukaryota > Viridiplantae > Streptophyta > Magnoliopsida > Asterales > Asteraceae > Glebionis > Glebionis coronaria. The sequence continues at coordinate 511,468,731 of CM046879.1, read as the reverse complement.
ACATTAAAAAAAACATTTTTCAAAACTTTTTAAAAAAAAAATTGAATTATTTTTGAAAAAAACTTTTTTCAAATATATTTTCGAAAATTAAAAAAAAACATTTTTCGAAAAAAGAAAACATTTTTCGAAACTTTTTTAAAAAAAATTTGAAATTTTTTTGAAATTTTTTTTGGAAATTTTTTTTTTTGAAAAGTTTGGTGCAAAAATCATCCCTAGGTTGTAAAAGGACTAAAATACCCCTAAGATAACAAACACTTTTAACCCTTAACGGAAAAATATTTGCACCATCCGTCCTCAGGGATGTATGGTGTACTATTTTACAACCACAATGATGTATGTTGCGCGAAGTATTAACGAGGGATGTAATTCAAACTTTTGACAAACCACATGGATGATTTTTGCACTTTACTCTTTTTCAAATTTATGTTTGATAACAAGCTTAATGAAAAATCTCAACACATAGATGAGTCGAAAATCTTGTGGTAAAACTATTTTACTTTTTTTAAAACTAAGCAATTCTGTTTAGTGATACATAAAAAGTAGTCATGGTGAATTTAGTGGTACATAAAACTTGGTAAATCATACATAACCTAAGTAGAGATAAATAAGGAATTCTGTTAGATCCATTTTTCTTGGCTTCTTTGCCAAAAGGCCATAAATATTTTTCTTCACCACCAATTTTTTTATGTAAAAGAAGGCTTAGAAATTTGGTATAAATTCTGATCAATCTGATATGGGAAAGGTTCCGGTGAAGATTAAGTCGGTGGTGTATGCCTTATCGCCGTTTCAGCAGAAGGTGATGCCCGGTTTATTCAAGGAACTAATGAATAAGGCCACACATAAGGTGACTGACAATTGGCTTAACACGATCCTCCTTGTTGGCCCCGTCGTTGGCACCTACACGTAATTCACAACTCTATCTCTATAGATTATCCAAGTATTGTTGAATGATGGTGTTTGTTTATATACATGTATCTTCCATGCACAAAAATATACTACTCCTTATATGTTACAAAAAATAATTGACAAAAACCTAGATTTAAAAATACTGAGAAAAATTTGTGACGTAACGACCTGTTCCGGTTCATACACCATCTGGGTCTTTGGGACCATTTCTCGAGTTGTTTTTTAAAAGAATAGAAAGGGAAGGGACAGGAACGGGAGAGGAATGGATCATATTAGGAAGGGGGCATGTGCTTTAATTTATGTTCTCGAGTTTATTTTTTTGGTTGGGAGGAAAAGAAAGGGAAGCGAACACAATTACTAAATTACCCTCATTTTCTATAGCCAGATAATCATATTATTTGAGCAGCTTATTTGTACATTACTAAATAAGCAACCCATGTAGTGATATATCTTATGGTCTTTTTTTTCTCATGAGTCATGTCTGCTTGTATGTCACATCTTTGATGTTACTCTTAAATCTATTTGCATTGTCTTCTGCTCTCTCCATGTTTTACATAGCAACACATACCATGGGCAAGAGAACGTACCACATGCAAGCCACTGATTATACCATATCTTATTCACATGACAATAATACAGAAGTTCCGAAAAGCAACAACCTTTTATGTGATACTCCACATTTAGGATCCAAATATAATTTTCAATATCTTCACATGCTTAATATTAAACAAGGCTCCCCGTTTATTATATTGCATCGGAACCTAAAAAAGGGTTACAAAGCACGGAGCCATTGAAGAAAACAGGTGAACCGTAGCCTAAACAAACGTTATTGGAGGAAGTTGGTGTTACATGTACAGGAGATTGGCTGTATCGCGATATACGGGACAATATCGGTATCGTATTCATGTGCTACAACAACTCCAGTTCATGCGGCCCCGTTCCGAAAACTTGATCAGTATCGCAGTATTCGGGGTTATATAGGCTACTGTATGAATGCTACTGTATAGACTGCCCATATACTTGATCATACTATATACCAAATTTTATTGTTTCAATTGCACAAAAAAAAACAAGTAACAATGCAGCATATTATATACTACGTACTAAACAAGTAACAAACAATGAAAAAAGTTATTTACACGTTGATAGCAGTTGATAAACTGCTGTTTTTTGCCGTCGTCTCTATGAGAATAGGTTAAATTGATGAAGTATATATAAAAAGTGAGGGTATAAATGTAATTTAAGAAAAGCCCATATTTTGTTCATTCCCTTTCTCTCCTGATCATCCCAAAAATGGTGGGATCAACATTACACATAAAATCCCATACCTTCCATTCCTATCCCCTTCCCGTCCTCTACCATTCCTTTTTAAAAAAAACTTGAGAACACAAATTTTTTGTGATTTCCCATTCCTTCCTCTTCCATTCTTTTAAAAAAAAACTTGAGAACAGAGTGTAAGTTAACTCAACTGGATTTGGATTACAGATCCTGTTTCAAATTTGTCTGGGCAGTTTGTTATTGTTTACACATTGCACACCGTTTGATGCATTCAATTCGATGACTTTAAATCATTTTGAGTTTTTTCTGTTTGATTTGCTTTTTTTGAGTTAAAAGTTGTAGCATATACGTCGTGTTAGACTTGTGACATAATCTAAAACCGACAGATGGATGCAAATTGACATCTCTAGACATCAGTGATGTGTTTTAACGGGACACCCGGATATCCATTTCAAATGATAATCATAAAATGAAGTCACCGTCATCACGAGTCAGTAAGAGAGTATTAAGAAAAATAAGTTCAGGATCAGTTAGTACTTGCACATTCACCAATTTGAGTATGTTATTTGTGGGTGCAGGTATGTTACAACTTACCAAGAAAGAGAGAAGATGGCGCATAGATATTGAAATCGCAGCTGAGTGAAATCATTTTCAGATTGAATAAGAGAGTATTAATAGCTTTTCTTTTTGTCCTGCGATTATTGCATCAACTATTGATGATAAATTCCGTTAAGTAATACTATAAGCAAGTATAATTGCCTTTAGTGGGTGATTTTGAAAATTTACCCTGCAAATTTTAAAGGGTTAGCAAACGTATCAAAACCTTTTCGAGTCAAAACAATCAATATTACTCCGAGTATTATACTGCAAGCCATTTTCATGAGGCTGCTTTAAGAAACCACCATACCTGTATTGCAGTCACAACTTCAATGCTCAAACAAGAGTTGCAATACTTCAAGCATTAAAAAAAAATTCCTACTTTGAAATGTTTGTTCCATTTCAGAACTAGACTTCTTTATAGTTTGCTGAAGTAGCATTAGTTAAGTAACCCATTATACGCTGTCACGATTTAATAAAGCTGAAGTCGGCCCTAATACAAGGCATTGCTGTTACGATGATTAAAGATGAACAAGTGATGAACTTTGTTTCATCGAGAAACTGAACTCAGTAAAAGATGACCTTCACCAACAAAGAAGCAAAGTTCTAACAAATTTTAAACCTTGATTGCACTTATCTGTTCAAGAACCACCATTTGTGATATCAGTTTAGTTGTTGGTCTTTGTAGTGTCATAAAGTTAGAGAAACCAGCTTAACTTATTTATACTATCAAAATCAAGTGCAAAACGCCCATAAGATGGAACTTATGGCTATCAAGACCATAAGAACCTAATCATAGAACAAAGATAAGAACTACATCAACAGAAAAAAAAACAACCAAACACCTAATAAGATTAAAAACAATAAAATGGAAGAAATTTAAACTATTTCCTTTTAATTCCTCTTGACATCTTCAACAACTACGGCTATTCACCATGAAGTTGACCGGGAATCTCGACCACCACGTCGTTATTGGTCATCATTCTGGTATGCACGTGGACCATAGTGTTGTTCTCTGGAATATTCCTTAGAGCAGGTCAATGGAGGGTCCATAGAATTCCCAGTACAATGTTAACCACCACGAGGCTCACGATGAAATCACCGGTTCATTAATGCCGGGTAGTCTACCGATCACAAACGACGCAATTAGAGAAACAAGAAAGGCCATCCCAAAGATCATGAAACCGTCTCTTAACATGTGGTATTTGCTTATTGTTACCGCAAAGAAAAGGAATGCCTTGACACAAACACACAACCTTTTTCGGAAAAAAAAACCAATTTTATCACACAAGATAGAAAGATGCCGACGAGGAACATGAGAGGTATTTGAGAAATTTACCGAGGAGAGAGCCTATCAATTAAGGTTGACATATATGATCAACTCGAGTTTCATGTTCAGTGTACCTCTCTTTGTATTTGAAATTACAAAGAGAAGTACAGTGAACATGAAACTCGAGTTGATCATATACGTCACTTAACTGATAGGCTCTCTCCTCGGTAAATTTCTCAAATTCTTACGTGTTCATCATGGGCATCTTAAGATTGATTTTTTTTTTTTGGAAAATGTTGTGTGTTCAAATTTGTATTGTGTCGGCATTTTAGTAATGTGGTTTTGAAACAGAATTTAAAGACCAAGGCCAACCACCATCTGCATTCAGTGAACATATGACAGAATTTAATAAGAGCGTCATTTTTTGAAAGAAGCATACTAAACTAGTACAGGGGTGTTTGTTTTAGCTTATACAGTGGGTTTATAAGCTTATTAGCTTATATAAACTTATAAGTCGAAATAAAGTGTTTGGTTAAGCTTATATAAGTGGGCTTATAAGTTTATATAAAGTGGTTTTGGTAAGCTAAGAATTTATGGCTTATGTAAGATTAGTTGAACTTATATAAAAATATTATATAAAAAGACTTTTATACCCTTATTTAATAACTGAATCCTTTTTATTTTTATATATTTTTATGTCATTTTACCATAAACCAAACACTTAACAAAGACTTATAAACTTATTATATAAAAGCATAATTCGCTTATATAATATAAGTCTAAGCCCACTCATAAGCTTAACCAAACACCCTCACAATAATAAATATGTAAATAAATTAGAAGAGGTACAAAAGCAATACACAACCACCTGCCAATCGGTTCACTTGATGATTTTCGGATATTAAGACCGACTCGTGTCAAAAGTCACTCGAGGTGAGAGTGTTCCCGCCAAAACACATCTTTTATTATAGTATTATAATGGTCATGGGTTCATAGGTTCGAGTTTCGGTTTATGTTCAGTCCAGTTATTGTCCCGCTAGGTTAAAGGAGTTTTGACCAATCACATGTTTTCACCTCTCCTATATATTTGGCTCGTTTCTTTTAAACATGGTAACTGCTTATTCTTGTCTAACTAAATTTTCTCAAACCTTCATCTTTCATAACTTTTATCACAGCTTTCTACATCAATGGCGCCTAAGTTTAAACCAAGAGATTTGGAATTGGGGTTCAGAAGTCAGCATAACATGGTTGCTTATTTAAAAGATGATAATGCTCTGTTTCCCCAATATACTCAGATGGTGGAGTATTTGAATGCATCCCCCATAAGGTATGCACTTTCTCATGCTCCTCTTATCCCTGTCACACATATTAAACAGTTTTGGAATACTGTCACTTCCTCAACAGTTAATAATGTGACTACATTGACTGCTATTGTCCATGGGCTTCCATGGGTGGTTACTGAAGCTCTGGTTCACCAAGCTTTGCATCATAATGATGCAGATGGTATAACCACCCTACCCATTGGAGAGCTAGAAAAAGGACTCTAAGATTTGGGCTATCCTTTGCCAGAAGATGGTCATTTAAACAAAAATTCAAAATAGGAATTTCCCCCAGCTTGGAAGTACTTGATACATGTCATTCTTCAATGTTTGAGTCCCAAGTGTACCGCACACAATGAAATCAACCGATCTATTGGGAGTGCCATTGTGTGTATTGCTACTGGGCAAAAATATAATTTTTCAAAAATGATTTTTAATGGCATGTGTCATAACAAGGGTAGCAAGATGACTCTTTCTTACCCAAGGTCTTTACAAATGGTGTTTGATGAACAAAGATACTGTAATAGGGATCACAATGATTTTTATACGATCCCTGTTCAAAAGAAAGCAATTTTTGGGAAGATGAATTCTGAACCTCATAGAGACTTACCCCTTACCCAAGCCGTGCTTGCTGTTATTGCAGCTACACAACCTCCACCAGACCCTCAACCACAACCAGACCCATTGCCTGAACAACCACCATCACCCCAGCAATTAGAAGTTGACCAAGAACCTTTCAACGCTGACACGTTAAATGTTAGCATTGACACTTCAAATCCAAACGCTGACACCCTTTTACAACAAACCCAAACACCCCTTAACCTTTGTTGGGAATTATTTGTTAAGTGTCAAGTACCGTTAGTGTATTTGAAGTACTGTTAGTATTATGTAAGAACCGTTAGTGTTAACACGGTACATAGTAAGTACTGCTACTTATAAAGTAAGTACTGCTATGATGATTCAGACGAATATATCTTTGTATAAGATATGTCATAGTTATAGTTAGAGTATATCTTATGTGATATACCTAAATAGTTAGAATATTGATAATATATCGTCTGTGATATAGTTATCTTTATAGAATATTCTAAAGTTTCTAGGGTTCCTTACTCTATAAAAGGAACATAGGTACAATGTCTTTCATGTACCTCATTCAAGTCGATTAATAAGAGAATCGAATAGTTAAAAGTAATTCTGTTCTTCTGTTCTTTATAAGTTAGATTCCGCATAACTTATTTAGTGTTTAGTAAGAGTGCTCAAAGTGTTTTAGTTTGATTACAAACTATTATACTAATTCTTAACAGAATATAGATCCAACCAAAGGGATCAATAAGTGGTATCAGAGCTTGTTGAGAAACTCTGAAAAAGAAGAACACGAACCTATACACTCTACACATACCAAATCTCAAATGTCTCAACCAGATGGTGTTAATGCTCACTTGGATGATATTCAGAACACTGATCCTGTTCTACCACAAGGACAACCACAAGTTATGCATCCTGCACCAACACAAGGTGCTCAAGTCGTGAATGATGTAGCTACCTCTACACCAACACCTTCTCATACTCTGTCTGCTGTTAAACTCCCAGTTCTCAAAGGTGACAATTATGAGACTTGGGCTATGCAGATGGAACATTACTTGAATCACACAGATCATACTGTCTGGCAAGTTATCAAGAATGGGAATACACCAAAGAAGCTATAATGGTTGCCAGACAATACATGCTATGTTCTACCTGCTGTGACTGCTGATGAGGTACAAGCAGAGATCAGAGAAAGAAAAGCTAGAACTGCTTTGGCTATGGCTCTTTCTGAAGACATTCTACCAAGCTTTCATCATTATAAAGATGCCAAAGCTATGTGGGATGCTATAAAACTTAGATTTAGAGGCAATGACAAATCTAAGAAAATTAAGAAGATTGTTCTTAAGCAAGAATTTGATAACTTCTCAATTACCAGTATAGAGGGAATACATGGTGGATATGGAAGGTTCAACAAGTTGCTTATTCAGTTAGCAGTTTATGGACAAGTAATTCCTAATGAAGAAGCAAATCTAAAATTCTTAAGAAGTGTTCCACCAGAGTGGAAAGCAATGGCTATGCACTTCATCACAAGAGATGATTTGGAAACAATTCCATTTGATCATCTCTACAACAATCTTAGAGCATATGAGATGGATGTGAAAGGCACTGAAGTAAAGACATCAACTACTTCAAAGTCTAACTTGGCTTTTGTGTCAGATGGGAACAACGATACTTACTTTCAAAATACCGCTAGTGGATCTAACAGCGGTACTTACTTCACAAATACCGCTGGAGGACTTACAAGCAGTACTTATCCACAAAGTATTGAAAGCAGTCATATGATCTCTCAAAATCCACATGGAAGTTCTTCACCATTGTTTAGTGACAATGATGCCTTCTCATTCTTTGCTGGACAAGACAACAAGCCAAGATTAACTCTCAATGACTTGTTCCAAATGGATGATGCTGATGTTGAAGAGACGGATCTTAAATGGAAAGCTACAATGGTGTCAGTAAGATCTAATAGGTTCTTCAAGAAGACTGGAAGAAAAATAACTGTTGATCCTAATGAGCCATTGGGATATGACAAGTCTAAAGTTGAATGCTATAACTGTGGAAGGAATGGACACTTTGCAAGAGAATGCAATAGAGATAAAGCTGAAACAAGCAATCTGAAGTCCAAGAACAACTATAGAACCAGTCCAAGAATAACTGAAAGCTCTCTAAGAGGAAACAACAGAAGTCCTAAAGGAACCAAAGCATTGGTTACTGTAGATGGAGTGGTGAATTGGGTAGAAGAAGAAGAAGAAGAGCTTGGATTAATGGCTCTCTCTCATGAAGATACTGAGGTACACCCTTGTTCTAAAGATTGTATTCTTAAATTTAATAGTCTAAAAGTAGAACTAGAGGAACAATATCAAAAGGTTAACACATGCACTGTAGAAGTAGAGGCTTTCAAACAGGGTATTGTTAAACTTGAAGATAATATAGTTTTGTATAAAAAGGCTCAACAAAACTATGAAGAGAAAATTAGGATTTTGACTCTTCAAATGAGGGAAAAAGATGTGGAAATAAAAGCTTTTGAAAGACAACTTTTAAAAATAAATACAGAAAATGAAGCTTTAAAAACCAGTCTTTATAAAGAGAGGGAAGTAATTAGTCAATGGCAACAATCCTCTAAGGGATTGGGAAAATTGATTAATTCACAAATGGGGTATTATGATAAAACAGGCCTAGGATATATTAAGGATCAACCTGTGTTAACCTTAACTAACAAGGACTTATCAAAAGGGATTTTTGATAGTTCTGGTGAGGTAGATGATACACCTGAAAATGATAGATATGCTGAAGGAATGAAGGCAGTTCCTCCACCAGTATCAGGAATTTTCATGCCCCCTTGTAATGATACTAATATAGGGTTAGAAGATCCTAAGATTAATAATGTCTTTAACTCTAGTACTGTGTCTCAAGAAGATACTGATGTGACCAAGAATATTGTTTATCCACCTCTAATGAATAACTTTGTTTCTGAGGAATCTAAGACTAGTTCTGCTCCCAAGCAGGTAAAAAACCCTAGCAAGATATTGGAAAACAATAAACAACATACTAAAAACAAAAGGGCTGGGCTAGGTTTTGAAAAAGTAAAGTCAAAACAACCTTTTGGATCTTCTTTAAGAAGAAAAGGATGTTATGTTTGTGGTAGTACAAGTCATTTTATCAAAGACTGTACATTACATGAAGATAAAATTGACACAAAGGGTCATGAAAAACAGTAATGGGAAAAATGAACAGGGTAATAGGAAACAGAAACTTAAAGATGACAAACCTAAGTTTAATCACACAAGGGTAGTTAAACAGGTTAAAAACAATCCTACCAAAAGTTTTGTTCTTAGGGTAGTACTTATGAAGCAAGGACTTGTATCCTTAAAGTCTGGTAAACCAAGTACCGACAAGCCTAAATCTACAAGTACTGCTAGACCAAACTCAAGTACTGTTGGTTTAATGTCTATAAAACCAATGTTCTCCAAGACTTCTAAGAAGGTTTTTGAAAAAGTTAAAGCACCTAGAAGTAAGGACAAGAACAAATCAGTACAAATGTGGGTTCCTAAAAGAGATATATCATGTGTTAAAACAAGTACCGCTAAAGCAGTACTTAAGTCAAAGAAGTCAAAGCACATAGAGTCACCCTATGAATTTGACTACATAAATGAAACCATGAAGTATAAGAGTAAAAATAGCATTATTGGGAATGCTTCAGTACAAACTCTAAAATGTGTAGGTCCCACAAGATCTGAGCAAAATGTGGCTTGGGTCCCTGTTAAAAACTAATAAGTTTTATTTGTGTGCAGGGGCATATCATTGATGAATTAAAAGATAAATGAATTGTAGATAGTGGATGCTCAAGACACATGACAGGGAACAAAGATTTTCTTGCTGAATTTGAAGAATTCAGAGGAGGTCCAGTAGCCTTTGGGGGTAGCAAAGGTAAAATCAATGGCAAAGGGAAAATCAGCACAGGAAAGTTAGAATTTGAAGATGTCTTCTTTGTGAAAGAATTGAATGAGTTCAATCTCTTTTCAGTATCACAAATGTGTGATAAGAAGGACAAGGTGCTATTCACAGACAAAGACTGCTTGGTGTTGTCTAAAGACTTTGAGATGCCCAAGGAATCTCAAATACTGCTTAAAGTACCCAGGCAAGAGAATATGTACACCTTTAATCTTCATACTATTACTCCAACAGGTGGTATTACATGTTTGCTAGTTAAGGCTTCTTTAGATGAGTCAAATCTATGGCATAGAAGATTAGGTCATGTGGATTTTAAGAATCTTAATAGATTGGTAAAAAGGAATTTGGTTAGAGGTCTACCTAACAAATCTTTTCAAAATGATTTCACATGTGCTGCTTGTCAAAAAGGAAAACAACATAGAGCATCTTGTAAGACCAAGACTGTAAATACTGTGACAAAACCTTTGCATCTCTTGCATATGGATTTATTTGGTCCAGTTTCTATAAGAAGCATTAGCCATAAGACCTTTTGTCTAGTCATAACTGATGATTATAGTAGATTCAGTTGGGTTTTCTTTTTAGCCCTTAAAAGTGAAAATACTAAAGGATTTTATCACTTTAGTTGAAAAGCAGTTCACTAAACAGGTTTTAATCATTAGGACTGATAATGGAACAGAATTTAAGAATGCTGATTTTGATGAATTCTGTAGGTCTAAAGGAATTAAGAGGCAATTTAGTAATCTTAGAACTCCTCAACAAAATGGAGTAGCTGAAAGGAAGAATAGGACATTAATTGAGGCTGCTAGAACGATGCTGGTTGATTCACTTTTGCCAAATACATTTTGGGCTGAAGCAATCAATACTGCATGTTATGTGTTAAATAAAGTCCTAGTAACTAAGCCTCAAAACAAAACACCTTATGAACTTTTGACTAATGTAAAGCCTAACATAAGTCATTTAAAACCTTTTGGGTGTCATGTGTCCATACTAAATACTCTTGATTACTTGGGAAAGTTTGATGGAAAGTCTGATCCAGGATATCTTGTAGGATATTCATTGCAAAGTAAAGCATATAGGGTTTACAATTTGGCAACTAAGAAAGTTGAAGAAAATGCTCATGTCAATTTCTTAGAAAATAAACCCAATGTTCCAGGAATAGGTTATGATTGGATGTTTAATTTAGATTATCTAACTAACTCCATGGATTACTACTCTTTGCAAAAATATTGTCAAACTAACAATGCAGGTGAGGAGTCAAGTGCAATTAATACAGGTACTCAAGAAGATGTTTCTTCATCAGATGAAGATGTTCACATCTATGTGCCAAATATGCCTACTATTACTCCCATGTCTGCAACTCCCAAGAAGCAAACCATGCCATCAAATGATGATCAAGCCTCCCAAGAGATTAAGAGGCTTCAGATCAAGAAAAGAATGCTACAACTGCTAATAAGCATTCATGAGAAGAATCTTTTGAGTCACAACACTCAGCAGTACATACTATACCTAGCGGTACTTCATCTGCAATTACTGCTAAGTCAAAATTTGCTAGATCTGCTGACTCACTAGAAGAAATTTTGCAAGCATTGGACGATGAAGACTTATATGCCAGTCCAGCTGAAGGAATCTTCTCCAAAGCTTCCTATGATGAGCATGGTGCAGTAACTGATTTCAACAATTTGGAAACTGAAATTCCAGTCAGTTCTATTCCCACTCATAAGTCAACAACAACCATCCTGCTACTCAGATTATTGGTGATCCAAAATCTGCTGTACAAACCAGAAGACAACTGCAAACCAATATTGAAACTCATGCACTAGTGAGTTATGTCAAACAACAGCAGAGAACAAATCATAAAGATACTCAACATTGTTTGTTTGCATGTTTCTTATCTCAAGTAGAGCCCAAAAATATCTCTCAGGCTCTTGATGAAGAAAGTTGGGTGGATGCCTTGCAAGAAGAATTAACACAATTTGAGCTACAAAAGTTTTGGATTCTTGTGGATCTTCCCTCAGCAAAAAGAGTAATTGGTACAAGATGGGTCTTCAGGAACAAGAAGGATGAAAGAGGGGTTGTTGTAAGGAACAAGGCAAGACTTGTTGCTCAAGGCTACAGACAGGAAGAAGGGATAAACTATGATGAGGTTTTTGCACCAGTGGCAAGGATAGAAGCCATTAGGTTATTTTTGGCCTTTGCATCATATATGGGATTTATAGTCTATAAATGGTTGTGAAAAGTGCCTTTCTATATGGTACTATTTCAGAGGAGGTATATGTCTCACAACCTCTAGGTTTTTTAGATCTTATATTCCCCAATAGAGTCTATAAAGTTATCAAAGCACTTTATGGTCTGCATCAAGCTCCAAGAGCATGGTATGCAACTTTATCCAACTTTCTGCTAGAACATGGATATAGGAGAGGAACCATTGACAAAACTCTGTTCATCAAGAAAAATGCCAAAGACATTATTCTAGTTCAAGTCTATGTTGATGACATCATTTTTTGTTCTACTAAGAAGACATGGTGTGAAGAGTTTAAAGCTTTGATGAAAGGAAGATTTCAAATGAGTTCTATGGGAGAACTAACTTTGTTTTTGGGACTACAAGTCAAACAAAGGAAAGATGGAATATTTATCAGCCAAGATAAATATGTTGCTGAAATCTTAAATAAATTTTCATGTATGGATACAAGGAGTACAAGCACACCTTTTGAAGCCAAGAAATCTTTATCAAAAGATGAACATGGAGAGGATGTTTCTAACACCCCCAATTTACATTGCGCAGCGGAAATACACAATTGGGTGCTAGACACAAGCATCATCACACAAGGTATATTGAACGACTCAAAAGTGAGACGTTTACACATAATATAAACAAGATTTTCATAAAAGGTCTAAAACATAAATTTCATCCCATAAGTGTACTGACACGACACCAGAGTAAAGCGTTTAGTCCTCATGGATCTCGACCAACAACCAACAAGTTTAGTACAGTACATCAACATAAAATAAATTGTTCAACAGTAAAAGGTAGAAACAGTTTTTAGACCAACATTCTTCCAAAAGCCAAGCCAAAACCTCCACAGCAAAGCTCCATGCTCCATCACTTCCTATTACCTGAAATACATGCATAAAACGAGTCAACAATAATGTTGAGCGAGTCTATAGGTTTATCAAATCACATTTGAACACAAGAAGAAAATCAATCGTAATCATTTATAGAACTGTCGTACATATAATCTATATTCAAGGCAATAATAATAATGATAATAAACAAACATTGTATTTAAGCTCATGACACCGACCCCTTAACCAAATAGTCATCCACGCCAAATGCCGGCATGACTAGAATAAAACCATTTCCCCTCTAGGGTATCAGTTGCTAGAATACCACAATCTTATTCACGTAAAATTATCCTTCCCAGCGGGTTACTCAACGTAATGCCCTGGTCTCAGATAGGGTGGTCAACCCAATAGTACTATCATTAGAATAAGCGGTTATTACCGACTCACAACATCAAGTCAGAAGATAGTTAAACGGCTCATGAATTTAGGGTCTTTAGCAACAAGTTACGCAATACAATAAAATCAACTTTAGGCAACATTCGGGTCCAACAATTACTCATGACTTGTGTTCATTTATTTTCAAATAGCATGTATCCCCCTCGCGGGTATAAAACATTTAGTAGCTAGCATAAAAAGAGAGGCTACAGACTCACCTTAGTATAAGAGATATAGCGAGATGATCGTCGACGATAATGGATGCCTTTCAAACACGAGAACCGCTACCTATCAAATAAGGCGCGTTCACTAATAATGAATCGAGAAATAAATCATATATATATAACATCAAACTCAACTCATAAAACCACAATACACTCGAGAGTAAACGATATAAATAACTTCATTATACTTTACTACTCATTTACTTTACCATTTTATACTTTTAACAAAATTCACCGGCACATACTACATGTACTAGCTTATTTACCCCTTTTAAACTTGTCAGCCGTTTATGAAACGACTCGATAAACTAACTTACTATATATAGAAAGTCCTCCTACAAGTTTATCAAATGAAATTACTTTTAAAGTCCTTTACCCGACTCATTTTCAAACTACAAAATCCGGACATATTTACGTTAATTTTTCATATAACCGTTTTAACTTATTTAAACGACATCCGTTTACAAAACCGACACTCGGGTTTTAAAGTAAACTCAACCTATAAAACAAACACCTCATTATCAGTAGGTTACATATTTCAAAACTTCCATTTAGAGTCCCCGAGATTCGATCCAAATATCGACAACAACTATATGTAGTGCCGATACTCGTCTCCCGGTACACGATCATTCAAAACATCATAACTTCGCGCTCGTTTGGAGCTAGAAGCTCTACCTTATATCAAATCGAAGCTAATAAAATTATCTACAACCCTAGGCTATAAGTTAAGCCATTTTCAAAACATAAAAATTCGGATTTTACAGTTTACTTACTGTTATAAAATGACTACTAAAAACTTGTACAAAATCAACTTTTTGATCAAAACCAACCATAAAAATGATCATTACTATACCCTAACATCAACATATATGAACCATAACATCTAAATCATCATCAAAATTAAAACCTTTAGATCAAAATAAAGTTTTTAACAAAGATTCTTGCAAGAACCACCATGGATCATGCTAAAAACACCATGCATGATCATGGTTTCTACCTACCAACATCAAAAAAATAAAAATGCCTTGCATGTGTAAAATTCTTACACCAATGTGATCCTTGATCAATTATAAGAGTGGGTCTATGATTAGTTTAGCTCAATTCATCCTCAAACTTGAGTTAAATTGAAAATTGTATGTGTTTGTGTAGGTGGTGGGTGTTTCGGCAAATGAGAGAGAAAGAAAGAAGATGAGAAATTTTTTTGAGTGGAAGAATGGAGTGTGTGTGTTTGTTTAAGCTTTATATATAGTGGGGTAGGGACCTTGGTTGTAATTTGGCAATAGTTGTGGCTAAAAATAAAAATAGTTAGCTAAAAAGCGAGAAATAACTATTAGTCAATTTTCAAAATACTTACGGGGCTCGGGTTTCATAAAGATACTTTTAAAAATTTAAAACGTACCTCAAAAATAATAATATCGACTCTCGACTCGACTTAACACGTCATTTAAAATAAAACCTCGAAAATGACAAAAATCGAACAAGCGACAATAAAACGTATAATATTTGGCATCCATCGACATCACGCTTGCTAATACTCCTTATACTTAATAAATATTAAATATAGACCTTCCGACACCGGTTTAAACTTAAACCTCCAAAAATAAATATAGTTCAAACTCATCCAAAAATTTCAAAAATAATCGTAAAATAAGATTAAGCAATGACCTCGGTTTTGGGTTGGCACATCCCCCCCCCCCTTCTTAAAAGAAGCGACGTCCGGGACGCTTAATCCTTCCTAAACAAATGAGGATACTTGTCCTTAAAGAAATCCTCACGTTCCCACGTAAACTCTGGCTCACGTCTAGATTTCCATCTCACTTTCACAATCAGAATTCTACTATGCTTCAACTTCTTAACTTCCCTACCCATTATCTCTACAGGTTCCTCTATAAAATGCAACTTATCATCAAGTTGAATTTCCTCCAATGGAATCACCACATCCCCTTCAGCTAAACACTTCTTCAAATTAGACACATGAAAAGTATTATGAATAGCCTTAAGCTCATCAGGCAATTCTAACTTATAAGCCACCAATCCAATCCTTTGGATAATCTTAAATGGTCCAATATATCTCGGGCTCAACTTTCCTCTCTTTCCAAAACGAATTACTCCTTTCCATGGAGATACTTTCAACATAACCATGTCTCCTACTTCAAACTCCAACGATTTCCTTCTATTATCAGCATAACTCTTTTGTCTACTTCTGGCAGATAACAAACGCTTCTTAATTTGCAAAATCTTTTTAGTCGTCTCAAATATCATTTCAGGCCCAGTCAGTTGACTTTCTCCTACCTCACTCCAACACACTGGTGATCTACACTTACGTCCATACAAAGCTTCAAATGGTGCGGCTTTAATACTAGAATGATAACTATTATTGTACGAAAATTCAACCAATGGCAAATGCTTATCGCAACCATTTCCAAAGTCAATCACACATGCACGAAGCATATCCTCTAACGTTTGAATCGTTCTCTCACTTTGGCCATCAGTTTCCGGATGATATGCTGTACTCAAACATAACTCCGTTCCCATCGCTTTCTGCAAAGACTTCTATAATTCTGAAGTAAACCTACTATCTCGATCAGAAATTATCGACAAAGGAACACCATGTCAACAAACAATCTCCTTCACATACACTGTTGTTAACCTCTCCATACTATCTGTCTTCTTCATTGGCAAAAAGTGAGCAGACTTAGTCAATCTATCTACAATCACCCATATCATATCACAACCATTTGCAGTCTTTGGCAAACCTATCACAAAATCCATTGTAATCTTCTCCCATTTCCACTCAAGAATCTCAGGTTGCACTAATAATCCAGACGGTTTCTTATGTCCAGCCTTCACCTTCGCACAAGTTAAACACTTATTAACATATTGTGCTATATCTGCCTTCATATTCGGCCACCAATAAAATTTCTTAAGATCTTGATACATCTTGTCCGATCCAGGATGTATTGAATATTTCGACTTATGAGATTCATTCATCACTAAATCTCGCACCCCTAACGAATCTTCCTCAAACGGACACAACGGTAACCAAATCCTATTCTTAAAATACCTCAATCCATTCGATCTTACTTCAAACAATGGTTTCAACATTCTACCCAAATTTTCTGCCTCAACGTTCTCTTCCTTCAAACCATTAGTTTGGGCTTTCAATATCGCTTCTGTCAAATCAACACTTTCCAACATCGTCAAAGCTCTAACTCTTATAGACTTATCTCTTTCCTTTCTACTAAGTGCATCAGCTACCACATTCGCTTTACCAGGATGGTAATGAATCTCCCAGTCATAATCACTCAGCAACTCAACCCATCTCCTTTGCCTCATATTCAATTCCTTTTGATCCAAAATATACTGCAAAATCTTATGATCAGTGAAAACCACACACTTGGTTCCATACAAGTAGTGTCTCCACAGCTTCAAAGCAAAAATAACAGCCCCAAGTTCTAAATCATGCGTAGTGTAATTCTCTTCATGCTTCCTTAATTGTCTCGACGCATACGCTATTACTTTCTCCCTTTGCATCAATACAGCTCCAAATCCTTTATGAGACGCGTCAGAGTACACTACAAAATCCTCAGATCCTTCTGGCAAAGACAATATCGGCGCATAACACAACTTATCCTTCAACATACTAAATGCAGATTCTTCTTCCAATCCCCATTCAAACACTCGATTCTTTTATGTAAGCTTAGTCAACGGCTTAGCAATTAACGAAAACTTCTCAATAAACCTTCTATAATACCCAGCCAAACCAAGAAATTGGCGAACTTCAGTCGGCGTCTTCGGCACTGACCAATCCTTAATTGCCTCAATCTTAGCAGGATCCACACGAACACCTTCACTATCAATCACGTGCCCCCAAAATTGCACTGATTTCAACCAAAATTCACACTTAGAGAATTTCGCATACAGCTTCTCTTTCTTCAACAATTCCAAAATTGTTCTCAAATGCTTCTCATGTTCCTCTTCACTCTTGGAGTAAACGAGAATATCATCAATGAATACGATAACAAACTCATCCAAATATGGCTTACATACATGATTCATCAAATCCATAAATACAACAGACACATTTGTTAACCCAAAAGGCATCACTTGAAATTCGAAATGTCCATATCGAGTACGGAAAGCTGTTATAGGAATATCTTCTTCCCTAACTCTCAGTTGATGATACCCAGACCTCAAATCGATCTTCGAGTATACACATGAACCTTGCAACTGATTGAACAAATCATCAATCCTCGGCAGTGGATACCGATTCTTGACAGTCAATTTTTTAAGCTCTCTATAATCAATACACATTCTAAAAGAACCATCTTTCTTCCTAACAAACAAAACAGGCGCACCCCACGACGACGAACTTGGTCTGATAAATCCCTTATCCATCAATTCCTTCAATTGATCAGATAATTCTTTCATCTCAGATGGAGCTAAACGATGCGGTGCACGAGCAACAGGCGCAGCACCCGACACTAATCGATACGAAACTCCACTTCACGATGCGGCGGTAATCCTGGCAATTCCTCAGGGAAAACTTCAGGATACTCTCTAATCACAGGCACATTCTCCAATTTCCTTTCATTCACATCATCATTACTTATCTGTGCAAGAAACACATCACAACCTGCTTCTAGATACCTCATCATCTTTAAACAAGAAACAACTCTCAAACGAGAAGTACATTCATCTCCTTTCACAGTCAATACCCTATTCCTTAGCGGTATCTGAACTAATCTTTCTCCACAAACAATTACTGCACCATTACTAACTAACCAGTCCATTCCAATAATCACATTAAAAGATCCTAATTCTATGGGCATCAAATCAATACTAAACACATAATTACCAACTTCAAGGAACAACCTTTCAGTATAGAACTATTGCTTACAACCTTACCATCAGCTAACTCCACATTATAACTAGTTGTCAATCTCACTGGTTCTCTATCCAATAGCTGACTGAATCTAACATCTACGAAACTTCTATCGAATCCAGAATCAAACAACACACTAGCATAACAAGCATCAAGTAAGAACGTACCAGTCACCACATTCGACCCTTGAGGTTTGTCAGCATCTCCCACGATATAGGCTGGAGCAGCAATCCCAGCAGCAACAGCAACAACATTGCCTCCCTGTCGTATGCCAACCCTCGGACAGTTCCCTTGCTTATGTCCACGGCCTCCACATCCAGAACAGTAAACTACCTTGACAGCATTGGCTCCAGTGGCTACACCCTTGTTTCTACAATCTGCCATCTTATGTCCGGCCTTCCCACACTTGTTGCAAGCAGGTGGACAATTTCCAACATGATACAGATTACACCGACCACACTTCGAATTCACCTTGTTACCTTGATTTACTGTGGCAGCACGAATACCGTCATTCCTTCTCAAATTATATTGATGATTCCTATTTGGTCCTTGGTTATTGTTATTACGATAACCACCTCGATTCTGCCCTTGACTTGAGTGTGCAGCTTCCCACTTTCTCTTATTCCCTTTAGCAATACTATCCTTTCGATCCTGCAGCTTTACATCCATTAAAGCGTGAGCCATTTGAACAGCTTCATCAAATGACTTGGGTTTCGACGAAGTAGTTTCTCCCTTGATATTACTAGATAAACCCCTAATATACTACTTCATCTTCTTACGGTCATCAGCAAACGCATCGGGACACAACAAACTTAAATCAGAAAATATCCTTGTATAAGCTACAATATCATTGTTCCTCAGCACAAAATGCCTCAATTCATCTTCCAACTGACCTAAATCTTCCTCAGGACAAAACTTAGCAGTCAACAGTCCCTTGGTCAAAGTCCATGTTCTAGCATTAGCTTCAACCAACCCCACAGTAGCTACTTGACTATTCCACCAACTCAATGCATCATCCTGAAAAGTAGCTACAACAAATTTTACCTTACTATCTTCTGAACATCCACTGATTTCAAAAGTACTTTCAATCTTCTCAATCCACCTCCTTAATTCTAATGCACCACCAGTACCACGAAATTGGGTAGGTCCACATTTCATGAAACTAGCATAAGAACATTCCTTCTGAATCTGCTGAATAGCAGCATTACCTCCAACTTGTCCCGCAACATTTCCTTCTGCTTGTTCATCAACATTACCTCCAACCTGATTTTCAACATTCCCTCCAACCTGACCAACAGCATTCCTATTCTCAGCCTCTTGGTTCCTCGCAGCACGTTCAGCTTCCAAAGCTCTAGCAATAGCTTGCTCAATCATGGTATTAACAGTAGAAGTCGTCAATTTAGGCGGCATGTTTATAGGAAACTAACCAAATAATAATTTAGTAAAGTCAGAAAAATGCCTCCCAACTCCTTCCTCCCTATGGTCATACAGGAAGAAAAAAAAGAACAAGTAAGTATTCATATCATGATAAGAAGAAGGATTTCTCTATCAATATGTAACATGGATACTACATGCATCAACAACATAATTCACAATGAATCATTAACCAATTCACACAAGAACAAATAAGACAAATCATAAGTCATGAAGGTAATTTTGGATTGCTTTGGAAAATCTCCACAAAATTATGACAAGTAATGTCACTACAATCCTTCATCACAACAAACTTAAAGTCATTAAGTTTCATCACAAACTAGAGTACGAGTCTACATAAGTTCTATTACAAATAAAAACAACATAAAGAACTAAACATCAGATCCCCGCAGCTTCTTGTACACCGGCTCGTCATCACTGCTGCTATCATCATCCTTAGATTCTTCCTCCACTATTTCCTTCCCCTTACGACTACCTCCTTCACTAGGCTTCACCAACACTTGAGCTTCAACCTGACTCGGCACATCACGAATCACAACACCTCAACTAGGAAAAGATCTCATCGGCAAACCTCACGCACTCAACCTTGCATTCCTTTCTTTCTCCCCACGCAACCTTTCAACTTGCCCACTCAAATTCAGCACCATAGATCTTAATCTAACAACCTCATCCATTTCCCTTGCCCTAACAAACTCTGATCTCCTCACACTACCAACAAACCTGTCAAACTTTTTCTCATTCTGCTCAAACCTCCTAATCACACGAGTCTCAACCAAATTCCTTTCAAACAAAGACCTATCAAACTTCTTAAGAAACCAGAAAATATCATCATAAGACCTAGGACCTGGAAAATAAACCTTAGGAATACCATCATGAATAGATCAAGCACTAGCAGCCCTACTCGACTCAACAGGAACATCACCCCTAGCAAATGCAATCCCAGGCAAACTACTAATATAAGCATCACAAGTAGGCGTTGAAGAACGAACAACAGGTCGCTGACAATCTGGAACAGTCTGTGGCACAACATTAACCCTTGGAACATAACTACCTTGTATCAACTCAGGCTCTGTCTGACCAACTGCAGTAAGTGGAATTCCATCATCTAAAAACTCAAAAGGCTCCTCATCGTCACTAGCACCAAAGTTATCCACTTCCTCACCATCCACTACATTATTCATATCAATCCATCCATCCTCACTTGGTAAACTAGCCATTTTCTACAATTATAAGGGTTCAAGGATACTTAAGGTCATCGTTAATAAAATAATAATTAGTATGCAATGCTCATGCAAATGTCATACGTAATCCATGCTATGCAACACAATGCAAATGATGTTTATGCAATGCTCACCCAAAAAAAAATGATACTAACAAGCACTCAGCGTACTTTCAATAATTCTAATACAATATCGTAGTATTTACTTAATAAATACTCGGGAAATCATTTCAGTTATGAGGGATACATCTACAATGCAAAACAAAACTAAAAGTGATCTTACCGGAGCGTTGCAGAGGAGTTGTGTGCTTTTGAAGAATAAATACTTTCGACACCAACGTTATAGTTTAGGACAATTTTCAAAATCGACCCAGTTCTCTATAACTTGCAGCTCTGATTACCAATCTCTAACACCCCCAATTTACATTGCGCAGCGGAAATACACAATTGGGTGCTAGACACAAGCATCATCACACAAGGTATATTGAACGACTCAAAAGTGAGACGTTTACACATAATATAATCAAGATTTTCATAAAAGGTCTAAAACATAAATTTCATCCCATAAGTGTACTGACACGACACCAGAGTAAAGCGTTTAGTCCCCATGGATCTCGACCAACAACCAACAAGTTTAGTACAGTACATCAACATAAAATAAATTGTTCAACAGTAAAAGGTAGAAACAGTTTTTAGACCAACATTCTTCCAAAAGCCAAGCCACAACCTCCACAGCAAAGCTCCATGCTCCATCACTTCCTATTACCTGAAATACATGCATAAAACGAGTCAACAATAATGTTGAGCGAGTCTATAGGTTTATGAAATCACATTTGAACACAAGAAGAAAATCAACCGTAATCATTTATAGAATTGTCGTACACACAATCTATATTCAAGGCAATAATAATAATGATAATAAACAAACATTGTATTTAAGCTCATGACACCGACCCCTTAACCAAATAGTCACCCACGCCAATAAAACCATTTCCCCTCTAGGGTATCAGTTGCTAGAATACCACAATCTTATTCACGTAAAATTATCCTTCCCAGCGGGTTACTCAACGTAATGCCCTGGTCTCAGATAGGGTGGTCAACCCAATAGTACTATCATTAGAATAAGAGGCTATTCCCGACTCACAACATCAAGTCAGAAGATAGGTAACGGCTCATGAATTTAGGGTCTTTAGCAACAAGTTACTCAATACAATGAAATCAACTTTGCAACATTCGGGTCAACAATTACTCATGACTTGTGTTCATTTATTATCAAATAGCATGTATCCCCCTCGCGGGTATAAAACCTTTAGTAGCTAGCATAAAAAGCGAGGCTACAGACTCACCTTAGTATAAGAGATCTAGCGAGATGATCGTCGACGATAATGGATGCCTTTCAAACACGAGAACCGCTACCTATCAAATAAGGCGCGTTCATTAATAATGACTCGAGAAATAAATCATATATATATATAACATCAAACTCAACTCATAAAACCACAATACACTCGAGAGTAAACGATATAAATAACTTCATTATACTTTACTACTCATTTACTTTATCATTTTATAACAAAATCCGCTGGCACATACTACATGTACTAGCTTATTTATCCCTTTTAAACTTGTCAACCGTTTATGAAACGACTCGATAAACTAACTTACTATATATAGAAAGTCCTCCTACAAGTTTATCAAATGAAATTACTTTTAAAGTCCTTTACCCGACTCATTTTCAAACTACAAAATCCGGACAGATTTACGTTAATTTTTCATATAACCGTTTTAACTTATTTAAACGACATCCATTTACAAAACCGACACTCGGGTTTTAAAGTAAACTCAACCTATAAAATAAACACCTCATTATCATTAGGTTACATATTTCAAAAATTCGATTTAGAGTCCCCGAGATTCGATCCAAATATCGACAACAACTATATGTAGTGCCGATACTCGTCTCCCGGTACACGATCATTCAAAACATCATAACTTCGCGCTCGTTTGGAGCTAGAAGCTCTACCTTATATCAAATTGAAGCTAATAAAATTATCTACAACCCTAGGCTATAAGTTAATCCATTTTCAAAACATAAAAATTTGGATTTTACAGTTTACTTACTGTTATAAAATGACTATTAAAAACTTGTACAAAATCAACTTTTTGATCAAAACCAACCATAAAAATGATCATTATTATACCCTAACATCAACATATATGAACCATAACATCTAAATCAACATCAAAATTAAAACCTTTAGATCAAAATAAAGTTTTTAACAAAGATTCTTGCAAGAACCACCATGGATCATGCTAAAAACACCATGCATGATCATGGTTTCTACCTACCAACATCAAAAAAATAAAAATGCCTTGCATGTGTAAAATTCTTACACCAATGTGATCCTTGATCAATTATAAGAGTGGGTCTATGATTAGTTTAGCTCAATTCATTCTCAAACTTGAGTTAAATTGAAAATTGTATGTGTTTGTGTAGGTGGTGGGTGTTTCAACAAATGAGAGAGAAAGAAAGAAGATGATAAATTTTTTTGAGTGGAAGAATGGAGTGTGTGTGTTTGTTTAAGCTTTATATATAGTGGGGTAGGGACCTTGGTTGCAATTTAGCAATAGTTGTGGCTAAAAATAAAAATAGTTAGCTAAAAAGCGGGAAATAACTATTAGTCAATTTTCAAAATATTTACGGGGCTCGGGTTTCATAAAGATACTTTTAAAAATTTAAAACGTACCTCAAAAATAATAATATTGACTCTCGACTCGACTTAACACGTCATTTAAAATAAAACCTCGAAAATGACAAAAATCGAACAACCGACAATAAAACGTAAAATAATTGGCATCCATCGACATCAGACTTGCTAATACTCCTTATACTTAATAAATATTAAATATAGACCTTCCGACATCGGTTTAAACTTAAACCTCCAAAAATAAATATAGTTCAAACTCATCCAAAAATTTCAAAAATAATCATAAAATAAGATTAAGCAATGACCTCGGTTTTGGGTTGTCACAATGTTGACATTCATCTCTATAGGTCAATGATTGGTTCATTGATGTATCTTACTGCTTCAAGACTAGATATAATGTTTGCTGTGTGTGCATGTTCAAGATTCCAAGTTCATTCAAAGGTGTCACATCTATATGCTGTGAAGAAGATTTTTAAATATCTTAAAAGTCAACCTAATTTAGGATTATGGTATCCTAGAGACTCCACCTTTGATTTGGAAGCTTACTCAGATAGTGACTATGCTGGAGCAAATCATGATAGGAAATCCATAACAGGAGGTTGTCAATTCCTAGGCAGAAGACTCATATCATGGCAGTGTAAGAAGCAAACCATTGTTGCTACTTCTACAACTGAAGCTAAATATGTAGCTGTTGCTCATTGCTGTGGACAAGTACTTTGGATTCAAAATCAATTGTTGGACTATGGGTTCAATTTCATGAACACCAATATTTACAGTGATAATGAAAGTTCTATATGCATTGTCAAGAATCCAGTATTTCACTCCAAGACTAAGCATATTGAAATAAGACATCACTTTATAAGAGATGCTTATGACAAAAAGCTTATTCAAGTCTTGAAGATTCATACAGACAACAATGTAGCTGATTTGTTGACCAAGGCATCTGATGCAAAGAGATTCGAATTCCTGGTGACACACATTGGTATGCTCAACCAATAACATGCTGCATATGTTGAGGGGAGGTAATAGCTGTACAAGTTTTATATAAATTTTATTGTATAGTCTATGCTTTGTGTTTTTGATGTTATTGCAGGTTTATAGAAAAAGATAAAAGAGGTTACATGTTTAGTGGAAAGCATGAACTGGTCAAATTTGTGAGGTACCGTTGTGACTCCAAGTACCGCTAGCACAAAACCAAGTACCGCTTATGTTCCATGTACCGCTACATGTCCGTTGTACCGTTAAGGGTATCTTTTGTAAATTTGGCGGTTTCTTCGCGTTTGGGTTTGTTATTTACTTAAATACTTACCCCAATTACACAATTGATTCACCTAATCATTTATTTTTCTCTCTTGATTCTATAACCCTCTCTCTAATCTTTCGATCATCAAAAATACTAATGGCTGCCTTACAAGTAATCTCTAAGCATAATTTAGTTGCGAATCTTGCTACGAATGATGACTCACTTGGTTTCCATGAGATGCTTGGTTTCCTTTCTCGAAGTCATATTCGTTTCGCACTCACTGTAAGTCCAGTTGTCTCTATACCCATTGTTGAACAATTTTGGGATACTGCTGTTTTAGGTACTCGTTTTGATCAACCTTGCATTAAGGCTAGGGTAAATCATAGGAATATATATGTCACTAAGGTACTGCTAAGATCAAGTTTGAGACTTAATGATGAAAATGGACTTAGTATGCTTAATAATATAGAGATTCATGATGACCTTGCAGCCATGGGCTATGAGGGTGGTAGTGAAAGTCTTACTTTCTTTAAAGCATTATTTTTACCTCAATGGAAATTGCTTTTTCATGCTATTATTCACTGTTTAAGTTCAAAAAGTACATCCTTTGATCAAATACCTGCTGCATTGGCATCTGCTGGTGTTTGTCTAGCATATAACAGGGTTTTTATTTTTTCAAAATTAATTTTTGAAGGCATGACTATGAATTTAGAAGGGACTAAGAAGTTTTTAATGTATCCTAGATTCATTCAGGCTTTAGTTAGTGACCAAATACCTAACCTACCAGCATTAACTGATACATGGGATGTTCCTTCATTCACAAAGAGAACTTTATCTTTCTTGAACAAACAAGGCAATGCCTTTTCAGGAACTGTAACACCATTGTTTGCTCATATGTTAGCCCAACCTGCCAATCAAGAAGGTGAGGAACCTAGCAATGCTAGTGCTTCTCAACAAACTCCTTCTCACCAGAGCTCCCACTCTCTAGAAGATTCACAATCTTCTTCTCACAATGTTGGTATTCCACCAAACACTGATGAGATGATCCACACACCTGCTGCTTCTATTGCTGCTAGTGGTTCACCACAAGAACAAGCACTAGAGGTGGTGGATGTTGCAAATTTAACTTCTTTGTGTACAAGTTTGTCCCAACAGGTACATGTATTGCAGAAAGATAAGCTTGTTCAAGACAAGAAAATTACTGAATTGGAAGCTAGCCTACTCAAGTTAAGGAACACAGTGTCATATTGGATGAGGATAGATCTGTTTAGACATCTGCAATCAGGAAGCAAAGGTTCAGGAACCTCAAGAAAAGGCAACTGAATGCAACCAAATAGGGGAGGAATATTGAAGAACAGGGAAGGAATAATGAAGAACAACCACATTCTTCTGATAATCAAACAAGGATCTCTGGAAATGACATCAATTTTGAATTGGATGAAGATGTCATGGGGACTTTTAAAGATGGAACTGGTTTAGAGACTGGTGTGGATGAACCTTCAGACATGGAGATTCAACAGCAAGACCCACAACCTACTCCAGAGGAACCACAAGTTCAAGAACAAGTTCAAGAAAAATTGGTAAATCAACCAGAGGAGCCATAAGTTGCAGAAACATTGGCAACTCAGCCAGAACCATCAGTTCAATCACAACCTCAAGCTAATTGGAGTGCTTTCTATGAGAAGTTGGAGGAAATTTCTAATCAGTTTCCTTATCCATCACCACAAAGCAATAAGTCAGAAAAGACTGAAGAAGTGCAAGTTGATATTATGGCTTCTATGGAAGATAAAGCATCTAGGGAAACACAAGTGATTGAAGAAACAAGTGTGTCAAATACTGGTGAAGTCAACTTTGTTGAAGATCCAAGTACTGCTAAGCCAACTGCAAGTACTGCTGACATTGTTGAAGATCCAAGTACTGCTAAGCCAATTGCAAGTAATGCTAAGCCAATTGCAAATACTGCTGGTGATCATCCTTCACTGGAAAGTCAAAGTTCATTTGGAGAAAAGGAGACTTTAGCCAAATTGCTGCTTGATCTAAAGAAGAATTTAGTTGAGAAGACTAAGCAAGCAGAAGTGGAGAAAAAGACACAACAAGAAGTTCTTGCCTCAAAGGATCAAATTCAAGGTAAGAAAGTACAAGCTTCACACCCTACAAAAGGTATAATCATTCAACATTTAGCTAATGAAGAAGTAGCTGCCAAACTGAAGAAGAAGCTACCTAAGATAAATCCAAAGGATAAGGGGAAGAAGCAATTATTGTTAGAATCTGAAGATGAAAGTGATTCAGATGATGATATAAACAAAGCTATGTACAGATTTAATCAAATTGACCATGATGAGGAATTTGCTTATAGAATGCAAGCACAAATTCGTGAAGATGAATTGCAGGAAGAGCTTACAGCAAAGCAAAATTTGTTAGAAGCTAAAAGCATACAACAAGAATGGAACATACAAGAGTATGACAGGATTCAAGCTGAGATACATGCAAGTGAGCTTCTTGCAGACTCATTGATAGCTGAAGAAAAAGATGTATATGATGAAGAGGAAAAATCAAGATTGATTGATGATCTGGTAAAGGAGCAACAAAGATTCTTTGCTAAAAAGAGAAGGAAAGAAAAGATTAATCCTCCAACTACTATGCAGATTAGAAGTCAAATGATGAAATTTCTAAAGAAAGTAAAAGGATTTACTCATATTCAGCTGGTCAAGAAAACTTTTGAAGAAATCAAGACTTTGTATGAGCAAAGTAAGAGGACCGAATTGAATTTTTTTGAGATTGGACCTGAAGCAGACAAGAAAGCTGTTGAAGAATTCAAGAAACGTCTACAACAACAAAGACAATTTGGTAGTACTCCTAGAATTGAGCCAAGTACTGCTGAACCTATAAGTACATCTCCACCTATCAAAACCACTTATGTGAGGAAGAATAGAAAGGAGAAAGTAAGTTCAAGGGAGGAAGAGACTGCTCAAAGGATGAATGCAGGAGTTGAAACTAAAGGAGTTGCTCAGACTGAAAATGTACAAGCAGTACATACACAGTCAACAGTACATACAACAGTACATACCGAGGAAACAATACATACAAGCTTGGAAGAGGGTTTAACAGAATTTGAAGGAAGTTCCAAGAGTGTTAAAAGGAAAAGATCAACAAAGCTAAAGAAGAAAGCTAAGAGAGCTAAAACTACAGCTGAAGATAGTGATGATGATGAGAGCTTAAGGAAGTACTTGAAGATTGTGAACTTTGAAGATCAATGTTTTGATACAGAGATTTTTGGAAAAAGAGCATCCATTGTTAAGTGGATTTACTCTACAGATCAAGGACTTGAAGCTCATGGAATTCAGAGATCTGATGGCACAAAAAGGATATTCAGACTTTTGGAAGACATTCTTCACATTCTGGATAGGCAAGATATCCAAGATCTTGTAAGGTTAGTTGAAGATGCCAGTGCAGGTAAAACTGAAGTATCACTATTATATAGGGAATTTATCTTTATGTATGAGCCACACAAATGTGATCAAGAAATGTTGAAGGAATTAGAGAATCAGGTTCCTAGTTACTGGAGATATTACAGGTCATGTGGATTGCATATTTTGGGTGTAGATGATGTTACATATTATATGCTGCAAGAGAAAACTTATCCCTTCAAAAGAAAATTGTTGGAAAGGATGTTAGAACAACAATTGGATGTTACAGAAGAGTCTGCTGATGCTTTGGAGTTGATCAGAATGGTTAAACAAAAAATCGAGGATTTGAAAGATGAGGAAGAAGCTGAGAAAGAATCTTAAGTGTTTAACTTTTAGTCACACTTCATAAATGGTTCTCGGTTCACCATGTCTAACACACATAAGAACTGGCTAGTCCATAAGTAAACGGTTTGTGATAAAGACTTATCAAATCCGTTGAAAGCTGATAGTTTGCTAAAAACTATATGGTTCTAACTCACATTGTTTCGAGACAAAGAGTTAGCTAGTCCTAGACAAACGGTACTAGGTAAAGACTTCATCAAATCCGTTGATGGTTGATAATTTACCAAAAATTGTAAGGTTTTCATTACACCTTATTCTTTGTGAATAAAGTATTGGCTATTCCAGAGTGTACGGCTAACTGGTAAAGAATTTATCAAATCCGTTGATAGCTGGTGATTTGCTAAAAATCATGAAGCCAATACAAATTGGTGTTTTGTTGTTAACTATTTTATTTCAGGTATGAAGATTGCAGACAAAGAAGTATTAAAAAATATAATACTTAGAAGGTTTTTGTTATCATCAAATCAAGTGGAAGATTTATGATCAAGAGTTCAAGGACTAAACTCAAGAAGACAATAACTGATGCTGCAATAATGAATGAATGTTTAGAAGACACAAGAAGATCATAGTTTGAAGACAAAGATGATGCTCATAATGTTTAAAGATTATCTTATCAGAAGAAGATCTACATATGAAGTGTTTGGCTACATTCAGTTGGATGCAAATACAAATTACCAAGTTCAATCCAAGGATGAAGGAAAGACTGAAGACATATATTTCTAATACATCCAGTACAAAGGAAACAAGAAGACAACAAGTTATCATTTCTTGTTTAGGGGAGGATTGTTGGGAATTATTTGTTAAGTGTCAAGTACCGTTAGTGTATTTGAAGTACTATTAGTATTATGTAAGAACCGTTAGTGTTAACACGGTACATAGTAAGTACTGCTACTTATAAAGTAAGTACTGCTATGTTGATTAGGACGAATATATCTTTGTATAAGATATGTCATAGTTATAGTTAGAGTATATCTTATGTGATATACCTAAATAGTTAGAATATTGATAATATATCGTCTGTGATATAGTTATCTTTATAGAATATTCTAAGGTTTCTAGGGTTCCTTACTCTCTAAAAGGAACATAGGTACAATGTCTTTCATGTACCTCATTCAAGTCGATTAATAAGAGAATCGAATAGTTAAAAGTAATTCTGTTCTTCTGTGCTTTATAAGTTAGATTCCGTATAACTTATTTAGTGTTTAGTAAGAGTGCTCAAAGTGTTTTAGTTTGATTACAAACTATTATACTAATTCTTAACAGAATATAGATCCAACCAAAGGGACCAACAACCTTCAAACAGACACCCAATCCACATCATCTTCTACACCCCCTGAATTTAGGTTGGTAAAACGCCAAAGGACTGCTGGAGTGTTCTCCTCTAGTGGTCCTAGCCATGTTGCAGAGAGAACCACCACCACCACAAGTGTGGTTGGTGACATGGGTGGGACTGGGACTATTGGTTCTAGATTAGATGCAGGCCAAGCCAGTCCTAACATCATTAAGACCCCATCCATGCCCCATGAATCTACTTTGGGAGGTCAAATTCCCATTCTAGAGGAGGACAGATTGGAACCTTACACATTGTTGGAATTGACGGCTGTCTGCATTAGCTTGCAAAAGCAAAATGCAGACCATGTACATACTGTCAACACACAAGGCCTTGAACTCAAGCAATTGAGGGAGAGGATTGTTATTTTGGAAGGTTCTAACCCTAGGCTTGGAGTGGAGGATTCTTCCAAAGGGGAGGATGAGCAGATACATGTGAGTGACAAAGGCTCACATGAAGGAGAATCTTTGGGTATAGCTGAAGCTCTAACAGATTTGAAGAGGCAACCAGGTTTTGATGCTTCATTGGTTACTGAGATGTTGGAGCAGTTCACAAAGGCAAGCGCTGACAAGAGTAAGTTGAGCATTGACAAGTAGATTTTGGACGCTGATAGACTTGCAGGTGTGGTTGATGTATCCCGGTCATAAGCTATCATCAAGGATGTGTCTACACAGGTACCATCATCTTCTTTACCCACCATTGATGTATTAGATAAAGGTAAAGGGATTATGGTAGAAACACAAGTTCCCAAGGATGCAGCCTAAGTGTAGTTTGATTCTATGTTCGTTGCACAACTTGAGAAAAAGGAAAAGAAGATTGTTGCTATTGAGTCACCATTTGTGGCTACTTCTGAAAGTAATAAGGGAGGCGATGATGATGAGAGTACTGACTCAAGTGTGACGATCATTAAAGATCCAGAAAGTCTTGAATATGGTGATGAGTTGGCAAAAGAGAGGCTTGCAGAGTTGAAAAATCAAGTAGATTATGAGATGCCTGAAGTGGCTCAGATGTACTTTGCATGAGAGAATAAGGTAATGGAGAATCCAGACATGACAATTTCAGATCAAATTTGGGGTTTGGAGATTCTACCAAGAGTTAAAAGAGATTGCAAGGTGATTCTGAAGTATAAGGCTAGCAAGGTTCTTTCACAGTCTAAAAAGGATAGAAGGGAGCTCTACTACATGCTTCTCAGATGTCATCAAGGAGGTTGGACTTTTCAGAAGTTGTAGGGTTTGTCCTTTGATGAGTTGGAGTTTAGAGCTTATCCTATATGGGCAAGTGTTCAAGAACAGAACACTATCAGACTTCTTTCAGATGAAAGAAAGGAAGAACTTGCAGAAGAGATGAAGATCCAACATGCTTTAATTGCACCAAGGCCTTTGAAGAAGGGAGTTCCAATTGAGTTCCCATAGAATTTGGATAGAGTGAATCCTAGTGAAGTAGTTATTAGAAGGAGTATTAAGCTCTCACCTTTGGAAGCTTCACATATGGTAGGGGTATTAACTCATGATTCCAGAAACCCTATAGTTCATTATGAAGAAGATGCAAGTGGGTTCTGGATGATTGGCAGATATGGAAAGGAGGTACATACTTTTACAACTCTTATCTCTTTGTTTGCAAGCCTAGATAGAGAAGACTTGGCAGATCTTTGGGGATTAATGAAGGCCAAGTATGAGACTAAAGCACCTACTTCAGTCAATGGAATAAAGATTTGGTCCACATTCAAGAGAATGTGTGAGCCAAATGATGAAGATCCAGTATAGAAGGATCTTGATGATATCAGTGGACTTCAGTGGCGTCTAAATTCAGCAGCTGGTGTTTATCATTTGAGTACTACAAAGTTTTCTGAATATCTTCTTGTGGATGCTGAATATCCCATGTCCAAGGAAGTTTTGAAGAAAATGGTGTCAACACAGCTGGAGATGGATTACACAAGTGATGTTGGCAAAGATCTAATTAGTTTTATTTATTTCCTAATTAAAAAGTGATTTGTATTTGTAAGAATCCTCCTTGTACTTAGTTTTTATTCAGAAACTTGATTACTAGAGTAGATATCAAGTTTAGGGGGAGGATTATTCGGAATAAAATGAAGCCAAAACACTTAGACGGTGACAAGAGGAAATTGGACGTTGATAGGAAGAAATCAAGCGTTGTCAGATCAAGCGTTGACAAGAAGAAGTCTAGCGCTGACGAGAAAAAGTCAAGCACTGATAGAATACTTAGTCTACACGTTTTATGTTTCTAGTAAAGATATGTTCGACAATGTATTTCTTATGTTTATCTTTACCTAAAATAGCTGATTCGTAGACTCTTGTACAAGGTTCCTTAATCTATAAAAGGAAGCCTTTAGGTTTTAGTTTAATATGTTTTTTACACTTTCATTGTACACAAGTTCAATCATCAATCAAAGTGAAAGTTTGGTTTATTCTGTTTGTGTGTTCTTATTCTAAGTATTAATTCCGCGTAATACTTAGATTGTTTCATATACAACAAAGTTTCTCTAAGTGTTTAACTTGATTCATTCTCGTTTACACAAAGCTAAATCGATCTAAGTTTGGGATCAACAAGTACGTTGTGAATAGTTGTGGATAAAATTCTTTAATTGGTTTAACCAATACCGCAACATAATTTATGAAGAAATTTAATCTCGTGAAAAAAAGTTTACTAAATGTTTTATTAAACTTATGCTATGGAGTTGTATGCATGCTTCTCCATACATTGATTTTGACATCAAAATTTATACCCTTAAAATTTAAGTCGAATGCTCCTAATTGACGAACACTTGAAATTACTACGTCATCAAATGAGATTTTTTGGTGATGTTGTGATGAAGAGAAAACCTTTCGTAGAATGAGAATTTGTATGATGGTTTTACGTTACTCAGATTAGACGACTTAATTAAGTTACTCAGTGAGATCTAGAAACTTAATGCATTCAGAAGGGATGAAACATGTTTACAATGCAAAATGTTTTTTGGGCAATGTAAATGCTTTAAACATGTTTACAATGCAAAACGTTTGTTTGTCAACTGAATTGTTCGACAAGTCGCTATGTTGAGTAGTGATTGTAGGTAAATTACACTTTTGTTTAGGAAAACAAAGAGCGTAAAAGCGGTAAGTATTAAACAAATGATTTAACGCAAATCAAATGTTAATGACCCACATGAAAAGTTCGTTTCCCAAGGAGGTTTATTGCGTGTGAATAACTTGATTAATATTTGAGATTAATATAGAAGAAAGAAAAAGAAGGGAAATGGAAATGACAGATACGTTAAAATTACACTACGACGACAAAACGAAAAACCCGTAAAAAGTGACAAAATAAAAATTAAATCTAAAAAATCCCAAAAATTTCCCAAAATAGCTAAAAATGTAATTAGAGTTTACAAATGATCAGAACTTTTTCAAACCTTTTATTTAATTAAATATTAATTTTTAAATGCTAATTAAAGCCCTAAAAATCAAAATAATTAATAAAAAGCGCCAAATCAAGATTTTTTAATTTGTAAAACTCTAAAATGACTTTATTAAACTAAAAACTATATTTATAAAATTTAAAACCAATTAAAACTATTTTTAAATGATTAAAAACTATTAAAATATTAAAATAATCCTAAAAATTTATAAAATGATGAGAAAAAAAATTCTAAAAGTTTTAAAAATCCTAGCTTAATGTATTTAACCTAGGAAAAATGGAAAAGTTGCAAAAGTATATTTTTTACCCTAAAAACAATTTTTAATAATAAAATAATAATAAAAATCCAAAAATTATAAAAAATTCTAAAAACTTGCAAACTACTTTATTCTAAACTAAATAAACAGAAAATGAAAGTGAAATTACCAAAATACCCCTATTGGGCCCCCAAATGGGCAAAAAATTAAAACAATACGCTTAATGGGCTTTTTGGCCCAACAAAATTCAAACTCAATCAAATAAGCCCAAAATCACCAGTCTGACTCAAAATTGAATTTTAAGAACAAAAGTCTAAAGGCCCAAAAGCAAAAAATGTGCTTAACACAACTTAATAAGTCAATAGCTTATTCTTAATGGGCCAATAAGCCCATTAAGCTATAAGCCAATGCCATAAGCTCTACTTGAACACACAACATCTTATTGAGATTCTAAACCAATTTGCAAAAAGAAATTTTGAAAAAGCTCAAGAAATAAGCCAAAAAGTAGAAAAGAACTTTTTCACTAACCGACAAAATAGTCGGGTTAGAGTTCTAGGGGGTTTCAGAAGCTGATTTTTTTTGCAAAAGCTCACGAATAGCTTAACTAAGAATACTCAAAAAGAAAAATCACAAAAAGTCAAGTAGTGATAGGTGTGAAAACACCCATCTTTTCTAGCACTTAATTACATTAATAACCGGACCAAAACGTGTATTTTATGTCTTTTATGTCGGAATTATGCGTGGTTTGTGTTTTTGTTGTGATTTAGGACGAAAAGGTGAAAAGTGGAGAAAACACGGCATTCACGGGCTTTTATCGAAGAAAAAGACGAAAGATGAAGTCGAAAAATCAAAATTGGAAAAAATAACGGAAGTCCAAGACCAATTCTGAAGATTTATCGAAGAAAAAAGTCAAAGACGGAAGTTTACTAAAAAGCCGAAGAACTCGAGTCTTATTTATGAAGAAAATACAAGACGAGTTCAAAGAAATCCCGAGACAAAGTCATTAAGTCCAAGATTAACAAAAGATAAAGAAGGGAAGGACTTAACTTTGCAATTAAGGAAAAGAGGAAAGAGGGAGGAAGCTTCCTAAGCCCCTCCCTAATCACCACTATAAATAGCCATTAGCTAGTTCATTTTCATGTTGTTGGGTGGTTTGACAAACCACCCTTTCCACCATTTTCATTTCTTGTCATTTCATTTCTTTCACTTTAATTAAATGTTATGCACTTTTAATTATTTAATTTTCAAGTAAGTTTTCATCATTTGTTCTTTAATCTTTAAATCTTTACTTTTCTTGTCTTAATCTCTCATCTTCCTTTCTTGATTCTAATTTACTTTTGGTGCGATTTACATATGATCCGTGTTGTTCATTTATGTTTTCGTGCTTAAAAGTTCATCTTTTTATGTTTTGGTTTTAAAGTTTGTTGATTTTAAGTTTGATAAGTTGATGTTCGAGCTTATTTAGTCATTTTTCATTGTTGATTCGTGTTAGTTTTGGTTCTAGCTTAATCAAATAAGCTTAAAACCTTGCCTTTATTTTCGGATCAAGAGACAAATCGGAAAGGGTTTTAAAACCCTTTTCCGATCGCTACTTTCCGACCAGCCTACCCCTCTTTCCGATCTTATGATCGGAAAAGGGTTTATAGTTTTTCCGATCTGCACGTATAGTATTCCGATTGACACCATTCCCTGTTATTCCGATCTGGCAATTTTCTCCATATTCCGATTGTATTAGTTGTCATTATTCCGATTGGAAGTCTTACACGGTATTCCGATTACTAGCTTGTTTCAACATTCTGATTGCTCTAGTTTTGCTTATTCCGATTAGTCTTTTGTGATGTATTCCGATCGCCCCCTTTTACTCATTCCGATCGGGTACATTCCGATCGGATCCTTATGGATTCCGATCGGGTGTATTCCGATTGGGTGTTTTTGACTTGTTTTAATATTTTGCTTTAGTTAAAGGGTTAATGTTTCTTGTTTTATTTTCTTTAAGTCATTTTAATTTCGCTTTGTGTTTTTATTTAATTCTCGATTTACTTTTTCGCTAAGTTTTACTTTTCCGTCATTCAAGTTCTCGTCATTTACTTTCCAAGTTTTAAATATTGCACCGTTTACATTTCAACTAGTTTTAGTTTTAATTTCCCGTCCTTTATTATTAAGTCTTGCACATTTATTTTACCAAATCCAAAAATATTTGTTTCACCAAGAACAACTAATCTCACACAATTAACCGGAAATCAATTCGAGAAGATACCGAGAAAACGAACTTTTTCAACTAGCAAAATCTCGACATTAAAATGGCACCGCTGCCGGCTCTTTTCGTGAGGATCTACGGTTTTTTGTGAGAGACGCGTTGGCTTTTGGGACCCGTTCACTTGTGAACGTTATTTTTCGTGTCCATAAATTTTCAAAAATCCAAAAACATTTGAAAAATCATAAAAAGCATTTCTTTTTCAAAGTTTTGCACCAAAAATATTCTTCTTGCTTATCTATCATTCTTTATGGATTTTTATGTCCATTGCGTCCGGTGTGGGAAACAATTATCTGGGAACAACTCTTGTCAATGGTGTATATGTGAGCGGTGCGGAAATGATATCGACTACATACAAAACGGATTTTATCCCTTGTGCAACTCGACTAATTCATTCTTTTTGAACCCACCTCCTGTTCCCCCGTGCATCTATTGTGGAAGCGATTCTCATTGGCATGTTTCGTGCCCGGTTCAATACCCGTATGGTCACGGGCAAGAACCGGGGCACAATTATGACAATGAAAATAGCTATCCACAAGACGCACCTGAGTTTTCTCCATACCCGGTTTGCAACAACTGTGGGGGTCCTCACGATACCTATTATTGTCAACCAATGAATTGTTATGAGCCAAATCCGTGCTCTCAGTTTTCTTCACAAGTGTATTATTATGAACCAAACCCGGTTTCTAATTCTTCTCAACCGATGAACTACTATGAGCCACAACCATGCTATAATTCAGGTTTTCAACATTTTGAACCCCCACAACACATCATCGATCATCAACCCTCCTTCGAACAATTGAGCTCCAATGAACAATGGGACAATCTGGTTAAGCAAGGTCAACAAATTCAAGAAGCTTGGACCAAGATCATCGAAAAATATCAAGAGGATCAACGACAGGAGCAAATTTCGAATATCGAGACTTATACTCCTCCCCCGGTGTATCCATACTATTATGATGATGATGACGATGAGCCTACTATTTCTTGGAATGACCTTACTGCTCAATGTCCTAGTGCAATTGTCATCCCCCCTATCAATATCCCAAACGTTTCTACGGAGTGTGATACATTGAATGAGCCTAGTGATGTTGGTCTTGATACAGTGTTTGATGATGAGGTTTGTGACATACCGACTGCTATGGAGCCTAAGGACGACGTTGCTCTTACGAAAGAGGTCGATCCTAATGATGACGATTTTTCTCCAAGCTATGAGAATTTCACTTTTGAAATTTCTCAATCTCCACCGGGAGATGCGGGTGATGACGATTTATTCTCTCCGGTTTACGAGAAGTTCACCGATGAACATGATCTTGTGGATAAGGTGGAAGACGTGCTTCTTCGAGATAGATTACGGAAAGTGCACCTTCTTATTGCTCAAATCGAAGCGTTGACTTCTCCTCCCCTTTCCGAGTCTTTGCCTCCATCTATTCCTCCCGTTGAAGATAATGACCCATTGCCGGAAGAAATCGACATTCACTCCATACCACCAGGTAATGATGACGATGACATGGAGGGGGACATTATTTTTGATAATTTGCTGCAGGAAGATATTGTCCCAAATCCCCTTCCCGAGCACCTTTCATCCTCCCCTTTAGCCACTATTTCGGAGGATGAGTGCTTTGACCCGGGAGGTGACATTGATTATGCTATGATTGATACCATTACGGCTTTGCCGTTTGCTCAGCATCCATTGTCTTTGAGGGAGGACAATGTGCTTACTTTATCCAACCCACCTCCCGTGGACCTTGAATTCACATACTTTTCGTATGTCGAAAGGAACTTTCTCCCTTTCAAGACTTATCCCCCCGCCTCTCCTTTGTTGATGTCAACCGAGAACGAGGACAAAGTCTTTGATCCCGGTATCACATTCGAGGCTTCCCCATGGACCATTTAATTCGGGGACGAGTCAGGCTCGTGACTCGGTCAACAAAAACAAGCGCTTTTTAGGAGGCAACCCAATTATCTATCTATTTTCACCATAAGTGTAGGGGGAGCCCCGTGGTGTTTCTTGCTTTCTTTCTTATCATGTGCAGGGATTAGAGCTTCAAAGACACACTCTTGATGACTTTTGACGAACCATGATTCCGTGTTCCCTTCTTCCCGGTTCTATCCTAAACTCTTTTCGATTCACTATTTTATATTTCTCAATATTAAAATAGGAATCTCTTTAGTTGTCTTTTCCTTAGCGAGATTTAAACAACGTACACAATGTCCTAAGTGTAGGGGAGTTTACTCCCACATGCTTAAACATTGAGGACAATGTTTATATTAAGTGTAGGGGGGACTTCTATCGAAGTTAAGTGGCCTTTTCCTTGTATTTGTCCTCATTTTAACCGGAAAATCAATTTTTCGACATTTTTCAAAATTTTTAATCTATTTTGGCCTAGTTGTATAGTTGTATTTTCCTTTGTTATAGTTATTTTCTTTCCTTATTAGAATAAATTTCAATAAAGTGGTTTTAATTTTCAAACATTGTGAATCTTTTGACTCAACCCGAGTTTACTTATCTAAGTTTACTCTAGCTAGTATCCTTAACGTGTTTAAGTCAAGTTTTGCTAGGCTTTTATATAGGGAGCTATAAAACGCGAAAGTCTTAACTCTCACGGGTTAAGAACAAGAACTTTTCGCAAGTTCCCATAATTGATCCTAGAGAGTCGTTTATCAAGGGAACTTTAAAATGCGATTTCTAAACTTGAAAAAGTCCAAGAATTTGCAAGATCCTATAGGCGACTCGAAAACCCAAAACTTTGATTTAATAGGCTAAGCATCCACGAGTCTCATTCTTTGAGATTTTAAACTGTGGAGAACGAGAGATGATAGAGTCAATTATAAGTTCGGTATTCTTTCGTGAATTTATGTGAGTTAAGTATAAGCTTATTCTCCCTCCGCTTGTTAATAAATTTATCTGCAATAAATAAGGTTGTACGATTTAAAAGGTTACTTAGCTTCTAGCCCCAGATCGTTTAAAAGTTGCTCGGTACGAATTAGAGTTCATAGCCGAGGCATAACTTATTGAAGCGGGATGCGAAGATTGGCGAGTTCGAAAAGGCCCTAACAAGGCATGAGGGCTACATTTTGTTGCTAAAGATCCAAAAGTGATGTGAAGAATCATTTATCGAAAATCAATATGAAGGATCGAGACACACGACGAAAAGCAAGAACTCCCCAAAAGTCATGGAGAAGTCTATCCGAAAAGACCCTAACAAGGTATGAGGATAAATAGATCCAAGTCCTAAAAGGAGGCGGATCGTTGTATATCAAAGTCCAAAATAAAGATTGGAGAAAAATGAAGAAGTCGTGGTCCAAGTATGAATCTCTCAAAGTTCAAGTGAAGAAATTCCAATTATGAAGAGAAGACCATTATTTCATGAACGTCTCTCAAGATTTGAAGTATGAAGTCGCTGCCAAACATCGGTCCGAGAAAGGTCTCAAATCGCGAAACGAGTTATGCCAAGATATGAACTTTATGAGGTCCCGAGAAGCAGTTTTAAAAGATTTGGTCCTTTAGCTAACTATTGATTAAATCGTTCACCTTATTTTCAGACTAAATAACTATCAAAATAAGTCAAACAATGCATCCTCGTGATCATTCAAGACAAACAATAAAATATAAGAGATACCCGTAGGAATAAGGGAGTCTAAGTGAATAACTGGCCCACATGAGTTCGTGTTAGTCTACTAACTTATAATAACGATGATCTCGTTTTTAAGCTTGGTTTGGAGAAAGTGAAAAGTTGAGGATGATGATTATTCATTACATTTCCAAAACCCAAGGTATGCTTTTTAATTTCTTTGCTTTGAATTTTTGTAATTTTCTATTTTTTTAATAAAGGCCAACGTGGATTAATTATGATGAAAAATGTAAACGTGCTTTGTAACTAATGCATTGCATGAGGACATTGCAATGGTCAAGTGTAGGGGATTTGATAGGTGTGAAAACACCCATCTTTTCTAGCACTTAATTACAGTAATAACCGGACCAAAACGTGTATTTTATGTCTTTTATGTCGGAATTATGCGTGGTTTGTGTTTTTGTTGTGATTTAGGACGAAAAGGTGAAAAGTTGAGAAAACACGACATTCACGGGCTTTTATCGAAGAAAAAGACGAAAGATGAAGTCGAAAGATCAAAAGTGGAAAAAATAACGGAAGTCCAAGACCAATTCTGAAGATTTATCGAAGAAAAAAGTCAAAGACGGAAGTTTACTAAAAAGCCGAAGAACTCGAGTCTTATTTATGAAGAAAATACAAGACGAGTTCAAAGAAATCCCGAGACAAAGTCATTAAGTCCAAGATTAACAAAAGATAAGGAAGGGAAGGACTTAACTTTGCAATTAAGGAAAAGAGGAAAGAGGGAGGAAGCTTCCTAAGCCCCTCCCTAATCACCACTATAAATAGCCATTAGCTAGTTCATTTTCATGTTGTTGGGTGGTTTGACAAACCACCCTTTCCACCATTTTCATTTCTTGTCATTTCATTTCTTTCACTTTAATTAAATGTTATGCACTTTTAATTATTTAATTTTCAAGTAAGTTTTCATCATTTGTTCTTTAATCTTTAAATCTTTACTTTTCTTGTCTTAATCTCTCATCTTCCTTTCTTGATTCTAATTTACTTTTGGTGCGATTTACATATGATCCGTGTTGTTCATTTATGTTTTCGTGCTTAAAAGTTCATCTTTTTATGTTTTGGTTTTAAAGTTTGTTGATTTTAAGTTTGATAAGTTGATGTTCGAGCTTATTTAGTCATTTTTCATTATTGATTCGTGTTAGTTTTGGTTCTAGCTTAATCAAATAAGCTTAAAACCTTGCCTTTATTTTCGGATCAAGAGACAAATCGGAAAGGGGTTTAAAACCCTTTTCCGATCGCTACTTTCCGACCAGCCTACCCCTCTTTCCGATCTTATGATCGGAAAAGGGTTTATAGTTTTTCCGATCTGCACGTCTAGTATTCCGATTGACACCATTCCCTGTTATTCCGATCTGGCAATTTTCTCCATATTCCGATTGTATTAGTTGTCATTATTCCGATTGGAAGTCTTACACGGTATTCCGATTACTAGCTTGTTTCAACATTCCGATTGCTCTAGTTTAGCTTATTCCGATTAGTCTTTTGTGATGTATTCCGATCGCCCCCTTTTACTCATTCCGATCGGGTACATTCCGATCGGATCCTTATGGATTCCGATCGGGTGTATTCCGATTGGGTGTTTTTGACTTGTTTTAATATTTTGCTTTAGTTAAAGGGTTAATGTTTCTCGTTTTATTTTCTTTAAGTCATTTTAATTTCGCTTTGTGTTTTTATTTAATTCTCGATTTACTTTTTCGCTAAGTTTTACTTTTCCGTCATTCAAGTTCTCGTCATTTACTTTCCAAGTTTTAAATATTGCACCGTTTACATTTCAACTAGTTTTAGTTTTAATTTCCCGTCCTTTATTATTAAGTCTTGCACATTTATTTTACCAAATCCAAAAATATTTGTTTCACCAAGAACAACTAATCTCACACAATTAACCGGAAATCAATTCGAAGAGATACCGAGAACGAATTTTCAACGAGTAAAAATCTCGACATTAAGTAGAATAAGCTGTAGAAGCCAATAAGCTGGCTGAAAAAGCTAAATAAGTTAGTTTCCTAGCAAAAGCTTAACCAAAAGACTTGTAACTTCTCAAATATGATATTAAGCTGAGAAAAATGACACCTATTACAAAAGGTAAGTTGTTGCATGTACCATTAAGCTGTTCTGAAAAATAAGCCAAACTGTGCTTATTTGACCAAAAGTCAAAGTACTCCAAATGTTACCAAATTGTCAGGGATTGTTTATGAGCTTTTTATAAGCAACTTTTGTGAAGGAATCAAGGCTGAGTCCTTGTGAATCAAGAGGCTAGTTAGCCAATTGATGAAAGATTTTGGTAAAAAATGGCCAATAAGCCAGTTGGCTTATAAGCACTTAAGCAGACAATCCAAATAGCCAAATAAGTCCACAAGCAACACAAAATCACAAGTCAAGCAACTAGAAAGCAGGGCATACACTAAGTAACAAGATGCAAGGCACAAATGAGGTGGTCACTTTGCTGATGCAAATGACCACTTCAGCCAACTTTGATAAGCTCTAGCACACTCAATAAGCCACCAAATTCAAAAATCAGATATAGAACATATAGCTTATCACTTAAACTCTTCCCAAGCCAAATTTCAGACCCTGAATCCAACAAACAAATATTTTATTTGATCTGATGTGTTTGACCAATTTTTAACCCTTATATGCAGATTTTTCCAAAACTTGTTAAACCTTTTCCAATGCTTTTAAAACTTAACCAATGACCAAAACCAGTGACAAATACCTTGTTTAAAGTATCCAAACCCAAAGAACCAAGGGCACAAGGCCATAAGGCCTTATGATCCGTAAATCCAAACAACCCTTTATTAAGCCCTTTTCAAACAAACTTTTGATTCTTACACACAACCAACTGATTTTATGATTCAAATAGCTCAATAAGGTGACAACTAGCATATTTAAACAATAAAACATAAAACAATAACACAAGAACACTAAATCACATAGCCAAGTTCATAACAGACATTAACCAATAATTTTTTAGAGGGAACTTAAATAGAGTCAATACCTATCCTCCACAACTTCCTAGGAGGATCAACTATACTCCTTGTACCACTCTCAATAGCTAGAGAGTGACCAAGGTCCTTGAACAAACAAGATGAAGGTCTGCTGATGGTTCAAAGTAAAACCAGACCTTTGTATGTATGGATCTTCAACACAAGGCAACAAACAAACCAACCAAAGGTTGATAAACCTTCACTAGCTTGGTGTCAACAAGCTTGCCAAGGCTTATAGCTTTTGGTAGGGGTTAGCACAGTTAAAAATAAGCAAACAGATTCAAGGATTTTAAGCTTTTTCAAACTTGAAAACCTTATCAAACCAAAACGTGCTTCAACCAAAAGATCAGAACACCTTTGTAACAACAAATGGAACTCAGAATCACTCTTAAACAATACCAACTTGTAAAAACATAAAAAGGAATTACAATTTTTAAAAATACCAAACTCTTATAAATTTTAAAAATGGATTACAATGTTTAAGAGGAAAACTGGAACAAAGGACTCTCACAAGTTGAGGTCTCATTTTTTAGAGTACAAGTGATGATTCTAGAATGCTGAAATACATGAAACCTTAGCCTAGAATTCCTAAAATTTCCCTTGAAGTGTTTGAAGGCGTTTTGATGTGTTGAGCTGTCCAAATGCATCATAGACGTTTATTTTTGCTTTGGGACCAAGTAAGGAGGAGTGTGGGCTGTTGATTTGGCCACGTGTCATTCCTTGGAGAGGAAGTTGGTCATTCATTGGCTGACGTCTTGAATTGGTAGGGTCCATGAGTGAAGTGGTGAAGGGTTTTAAGTGTGGGATGTAATCATGCTAAGGTTAATTAGCTTTGGGTAAAAGTAATTTGGAAAAATCCTTTGGCTGTAAAACGTTATTTCTGGGTTCATACGTGTGAAAAGTGGTCCCGTTTGATCCGAAAAACTTGGGAATAAGTTGTTTGGCGCGTGTTTATGTTTTTGAATGTTTGGTGTGATAGGTTTGGTCCGTGTGTTTTGGTGAAATGTGCATAATACGTTTTTCAGCCCAAAAACTCAACTCCCTTTGTTATTGAAATTTTATTTTTCATACTTTTGACACCAAACTTTGTTATAAGGATATCAAGGACTTGTTTTGCCATTTTGAATATTTTCAAGGACTGATCTTGGACTTTCTTCATCTTTGAAGGTCTTCAATGGATGTTTGACATTATGTAGGATCATTGTTGACAATTTTGAATTCTTGAGGGACTAAACTTGCCAAATCTTCAAAGTTGAGGGACCATTTTATAATTTTGACAAACTTAAGGGACCAAACTTGTAATTATGAATATAAAAGGGTATTAAGTGTCATTTCTTCATTGATAAGGGATCTTTCTTGTACAGCTTCAAATCTTTAAGGTCTTTTCTTTGAGAAATCCATAACTAGGGCCTGGTTCGTTGTGCGGCTTCGTTTCTGTGTTTGTTTTTCCTTGTTTCTTGTGATCTTTTGTCTTTTTCACGATATCCATACCTAAAATACGCAAGTAAAAAAACACAAGCATATATATATATATATATATGGTATTTTGATGACATTTTATGCATTTAAATCCCGAAAAGAACGATGAGATCATGTATAAATGCCATCTCATCACTCCCCCATACTAAGCCATTTCTGTGCCCTCACACAATGCTAGAATAAAGTATCTAAGCATCTCCAAAATTCAATTTTATTAACCTTTATTGAAAAGTAAAACTTGCTACAATACTACGAAGATGTGTAAAAGACATAATGTATGATTTTCATCATGAATGTGACATTTAGGGTCAATGAATAGAAACAAGTAAATGTCTCAT
Source organism: Glebionis coronaria (assembly GCA_025667525.1). NCBI lineage: Eukaryota > Viridiplantae > Streptophyta > Magnoliopsida > Asterales > Asteraceae > Glebionis > Glebionis coronaria. The sequence continues at coordinate 511,424,120 of CM046879.1, read as the reverse complement.
AGAGTAAAGTTCGTCATCCTTGATTGTCATACATTCCATGCTAAGTGCAAAAACGAGATCATTGTTGGTACAAGTCACAATGCTAGCACTACTCATACGTCCTGTGTAATACTTTTTCTCTCCGCAATCCTAGTTATTATGAAAAGAAAAGGTATCTAGAATTTTTTTAACTATTTGTCATGGATCACAAGTGATTCATATTGACTTATTTGAGTATTTATTAGTCTAAAATAAAGTAGCACGATTTAATCAATAGTTAGCTAAAGGACAAAATCTTTTAAAACGGCTTCTCGTGTATCTCCTTAAGTTCATATCTTGGCATAACTTGTTTCACGATTTGAGACCTCTCTCGGACCGATATTTGGCATGTACTTCATACTTCGAATATTCGGAAGACGTTCTTGAAATTATGGTCTTCTCTTCATATTTTGGAATTTCTTCACTTGACGTTTTTGAGAGATTCTTCATACTTGGACCACGACTTCATCATTTTTCTTCAATCTCTATTTTTGATTTTGATATACAACGATCCGCCTCCTTTTAGGACTTGGATATATTTATCCTCATACCTTGTTAGGGTCTTTTTGGATAGACTTTCTCCATGATCTTTAGGGGAGTAATTGCTTTTCGTCGTGTGTCTCGATCCTTCATATTGATTTTGGAATAATGATTCTTCACATCATCTTGGATCTTTAGCAACAAAATAGAGCTCCTCATGCCTTGTTAGGGCCTTTTTGGATCTTCACCAATCTTCGCATCCCGCTTCAATAAGTTATGCCTTGGCTATGAACTCTATTCAACCACGAGCAACTTTTAAACGATCTTGGGCTAGAAGCTAAGTAACCTTTCATATCATACGACCTTACTTATTGCAATTATATTATTCCTAACGCATTGATCTTATGGGAGAAAAAGACGCAATTAAAAACATATGAGCTTTTTAAAGAACATTTTCATGTTCTACGTTTAGCATGATCAGTTGTCTAACTCTATCACTTCTCGTTCTTTACTATTTAAAGACCTCTAATTAAAGAGACTCGTGAATACTTAGCCATGCAAGTCAAAATTAAGCCAAATTTGGATTAGCTTCATTAAGACTATGTTAAATCGAAGTTTTGGGTTTTCAAGCCACCTATAGGATCTTGCACTTTCTTAGACTTTTTCAAGTTTAGAGAATGCGTTTTAAAGTTCTCTTGATAAGTGACTTTCTAGGATCAATTATAGGAACTTGCAAAAAGTTCTTGTTCTGAACCCGTATGAGCTAAGACTTTCGCGTTTTAAAGTTCCCTATATAAAAGTCTAGCAAAACTTGATTCAAGCGGGTTAAGGAATGTAAAAGGCTCCAAATGCCCATCAAGTCAAAAGCTCTTATTCTACCCATCGGAAAATATACATTCGGGTCTTAAAAACATTTATGAAAACTAAGAAATTTTTTAAAATTGGGCCATTTTTAGCCTTATTAGCAACAAAACAAAACAAAACAAAACAATGAAAGTTGGAAAATGTGAGGGCGTAGCAAGGCAAGTATCTATTTACCCCTATACTAAAATTAAACATTATCCTCAATGTTTCGAGTCTAAAGGTGGAGCACCCCCATACTAGATACCAAGAGTCGAATGCTTAGGATCTAGCATGGAAAGGGTGATCAAGAATATATCTGAAGCCGTTTATGAATTATGCTAAAAGATAATTGTTAGAACAATAAAGGATATGCCATGGATTCGTGAAAAACTTCTTCAAGCAAACGATCGGGGCTCACGTAAATGAAAACGAGAGTCTTAAATCGTGGCAATGATGATAATCTAGATAACACATTCACAAACAACCACGAGACAACGAGTTGGAAGGGCACAAATCCCCTCTCATTAACTACATTAGAAAGTGATAATATATACATGGATAAGCATGGGATCTCCCTCACGAGGCACCTCGTTTTTTATTACCGAGTCATGAGCTCGACTCGACCCTCTCAATGCTAATTATCATTGGGGAAGGTGACTTGGTCGAGGTCGTCCAAAGAAGGGACTTCCCCACCGAAGTAGTGCTTAAGCCTATGTCCATTCACCTTGAAATTAGGACCATTATTTTGAGCTAGCTCGATGGTCCCATAAGGAAACACTTGTGTTATGGTGAATGGACCCGACCGACGAGATTTTAATTTCCCGGAAAATATCTTCAAACGAGAGTTAAAAAGTAATACTTGATCACCAACGTTAAAAACCCGGTTTTTAATCTTTGCATCGTGGTTTTTAGTCTTTTCTTTAAAAATCAATGAATTTCCATAAGCATTATCTCTTAATTCACCCAATTCATTAAGTTGTATTTTCCGGTGATCTCCCGCGGTCTTCAAGTCATAGTTGGCATGCTTTAGGACCCAATATGCCTTATGTTCCAATTCAATAGGTAAGTGGCAATTCTTTCCATAAACCAACTTATAAGGAGTACAACCGATAGGTGTCTTATAAGCGGTTCGAAAGGCCCATAAAGCGTCATCGAGTTTATCGGACCATGAAGCACGGTTTTCTCCAATGGGCCTTTACAAAATCTATTCAATGCTCGGTTTGAAACCTCGACTTGCCCACTCGTTTGCGGGTGATAAGTCGTAGAAAGACGATGTGTAACTCCATATTTTTTTAGAACCTTTTCGAATTGGTCATTGCAAAAATGGGTTCCACGATCGCTTATAATAACACGAGGAGTTCCAAACCGAGAGAATAGTTGCTTCAAGAACTTCACTACCACACGAGCATCATTTGTAGGCAAAGCCTTGGTTTCCACCCACTTAGATAGGTAGTCGACGGCGACGAGGATATACTTGTTTTCGTGAGATGATAGGAACGACCCCATAAAGTAAATGCCCCAAATGTCGAAAATCTCACACACTTGAATTATATTTTGCGGCATTTCATCACGTTGAGAATATTTTCCTTGACGTTGGCAAGAATCACACGATTTCACAAGTGCATGTACATCACGATAGATCGTAGGCCAAAAGAAACCGGCTTCAAACACTTTCTTAGCCGTGAGATTAGCACCATGGTGACCACCCGTGGGTCCCTCATGACAAGCTCTAAGGATGTTAGAAGCTTCGGTACCAAAGACACAACGTTGAACGAGTTGATCCGCACAAACCCGAAAGAGATATGGGTCGTCCCAAAAATAGAACTTGACGTCACGAAAGAATTTTCGCTTTTGTTGTGTCGTCATACCCTTGATTATGAAGTTACCTGCATGGTAATTTGCAATGTCGGTAAACCATGAGGTGTCGTCCTTAGAATTCACTACACTGAGAGTCTCGAGAGGAAATGTTTCGGTAATTTCCTTGTTCTCGAATACATCTTTGTGAGGATCTTCTAAACGAGAGAGATGATCGGCTGCTAGATTCTCGGCTCCTTTTTTGTCAAGTATGGTGACATCAAATTCTTGTAGGAGGAGAATCTAACGAAGCAACCTCGGCTTTGCATCTTGCTTAGCTAAGAGGTACTTGATAGCCGAATGATCCGTATACACGATGCTTTTCGTCAAGACGAGATAAGGTCAGAATTTCTCAAAAGCATAAACCGCGGCAAGGAATTCCTTTTCTGTTGTGGTGTATTTAAGTTGAGCCTCAGTCATCGTCTTGCTAGCATAATGGATAGAACAGAAGTGCTTTTCATAACGTTGCCCTAAGACGGCCCCGATTGCAAAATCACTTGCATCGCACATGATTGAAAAGGGTAATTCCCAATTAGGAGCAACAAGAATGGGAGCTTCGGTAAGTTTCCTTTTAAGAGTTTTGAAAGCTCGAACACAATCCTCATTGAAGTTAAAAGGAGCATCCTTCTCGAGATGGTGTGTCATAGGCCGAGCGATTTTCGAAAAGTCTTTGATTAAACGACAATAAAATCCCGCGTGGCCTAGGAAACTCCTAACTCCCTTAACGGTTTTAGGATGAGGTAACTTGGCGATGACGTCTATCTTAGCTTTATCTACCTCAATCCCTGCTTTTGAAACCATATGCCCTAAAACGATTCCTTGTTTACACATAAAATGACATTTTTCCCAATAAGCACAAGGTTGGTTTCTTCACAACGTTTTAACATTTTATCTAGATTGGATAAACATGACGTGCGCGAATCACCAAACACCGAAAATTTATCCATGAATACTTCCATAGACTTCTCGATCATATCATGGAAAATAGCCATCATACACCGTTGAAACGTTCTCGGTGCATTACAAAGTCCGAAAGGCATTCTACGATAAGCAAACGTTCCATATGGACACGTAAACGTAGTTTTCTCTTGATCACGAGGGTCGATAGGGATTTGAAAGTAACCGGATAAACCATCTAAAAAGCAATAGAAGTCATTTCCCGCAAGTTGCTCCAACATTTGATCCATGAAGGGAAAGGGAAAATGGTCTTTACGAGTGGCGTCATTTAACTTTCGGTAGTCAATACACACCCTCCAACCAGTCACAACATGAGTGGGAATTAACTCGTTGTTTTCATTAGGTACAACGGTCATTCCTCTCTTCTTAGGGACACAATGGATTGGGCTCACCCATGGGCTATCGGTTATAGGATAAATCATTCCCGCGTCAAGAAGTTTTAAGACTTCCTTTTTGATGACATCGTGAATTTTGGGGTTTACCCTTCTTTGACATTGAATTGCAGGTTTGTAGTCATCCTCCATTAAAATCTTGTGAGTACAAAATTTTGGGTCAATACCCTTAATGTCGGAAATTTTCCATGCAATTGCCCCTTTATGAGCCTTAAGAATTTTTACAAGTGCGGTTTTTTCATCATTAGCAAGATCTTTTGCAATAATAACCGGCAACTTTTCATCACCTTCCAAGAATGTGTATTCTAGGTGAGATGGAAGTTCTTTCAATTCAAGGATTGGCGGTTCCTCGATTGAAGATTTTTGTTCAACACTCATAACTCCCATCGGCGGAAGAAATGGTGGAATGAATGTATCATTACTAATAATCACCTCGTCTTCATTGTCGATTTTATTTAAAACTTCATTGCCTCCTTGGAATGGAGTGAGATTTGGTATAGAATTAGCAAGAATCGGATCCATAATAGTGGGATTGCCACTTGACGAACTATCGGAAAAACCTAACACTTCTTGTGAAAACTCATCACAAACCACATCGACTAAGTCAATATGATTGATGGTAGCGATTGCATAAACATGATAAGGTATAGAGTTTTAAGTAGCGTTTATAAAAAGTTCCTGTTCGTTGAATCTCAAAGTTATCGTTCTAGCATGAACATCGATAAGTAATCTCGAGGTGTCTAAAAATGGACGACATAAAATTATAGGAACTTGAGGATCCGCGGGGATGTCAACTACTATAAAATCAACGAGATAGTAGAACTTCCCCACTATAACGAAAACGTCTTCGGCTACTCCACATGAGAGAATCGTAGAATGATCGGCCATCTCGATTGACATGTTCGATTGAGTAAGAGTCGGAAGTAATAGCGATTTCCACATGGAAAAGGGCATCAAGTTAATGCTTGCACCAAGATCGGCCAAGGCGTTGCATTCTTTCATATCTTGTATATCACAAGGGATGAGAAATTTCCCGGGGTCACCAACTTTTTCCGGTATTTCGTTAAGATAAACCGAAGAACAATTAGATAGCTTTGAAAGCTTCTCTTTATCGTTCATCATACTTTTAAAAGTGGATGCAAAACGAGGCATGTATAACAACGCGTCGGCTAAACTCACATTAGAATGCACTTGTTGAAACATTTTGATAAAAAGCTCGATTTGTTGTTTATTACGTTCTTGCAATTTCTCTTTGTTTCGTCTCGATGGGTACGGTAAGGGTGATGTGGGTTGGGGCATAGGCATCGGCCTTGGAATCTCGGGTTCCACAATTGGTATAGGTTCAACCGTAGGTGTGGTTGGAGCGGTACTTCGTGGGCTTGTAATATGCTCCTTTTTGACCATCACCTCAGGTTATTTCTCGATTTCCTTCTCCGTAGAAGTACTAGGACGAGAGATTGGTTCCTTGAAAGTTTTACCACTACGAGTAGTAATAACCTTCATTTCTCCCTTCGGGTTTGCAACGGTATCACTAGGAAGACCACCCGAGGAAGAGGGTTTACACATGATTGCTTCAAACATACTAGACATTTGATCTTCAAATTTAGCTTGCCTTTTATCCGCTTTTAACAACTCTTGCTTAATCTCATGTTGTCCTTGTTCCATCTTTTGTTGATTTTGTTGAAGACGTTGAACGTTACTTTTCATTTTGTTAGCATGAGTCTTAAGTTCATTTGCAAGTTCATTTTTAAGCTCGTTTTTCAACTCGGATCTTAAGCTAATCATCTCACGTTGCATGTTATCAAACTTAGCATCATTTGCCTTAGCATAATCCAAAAATTCTCCTTGAAGATTTTTAGTGTGAGTATTTTGAAAACCTTGTGTAGTATTTTGAAAATCACGATTTTGGCTTTGATTTTGTAATTGCCCATTGTTCCCACTTTGGTAATTACCCTTGTTATAGTTACGTTGATTGCCTTGATAACCAACACTTTGATTGTTGTTTCGATAGTTGTTAACATTTTGATTTTGGGGAGCTTGATTTGGGCGGGAACCTTGGCCGTTTTGGTCGTAAGTTCCCGTTGCTACGTAAGCACTCGACGTGTTACCACCGGCGGTAATGCACTCGGAAAAATCATGAGCTCCACCACGAGATATACAACTATTTTCAACCGCTTTAACCGATGCGTAATTCAAAGCATCTTGTGCTTTCCAATGAGTCATAAGCATTGAAAATCTATCGAAAAACCGATTTTCCTCATTTGCTTCATCATGTAAGGTATTCATGTTACGAGACGACGACGAACCCATATTGGAAACACTCGGGGTGTTACGAGGGTTATAAACCTTAGATCTATTCTCGATAATCTTTAAAGCTTCATCGGTCGTTTTGCACAAAAAATTACCACCCGCGGCGGCATTCAAATAATCTCGTTCATGATCGTTAAGCCCATTATAAAAAGTATCAATTTGATGCAATTCCGAAAAATCATGGCGAGGACATTCATGTAACATTTCCTTAAATCGTTCCCATTCCATTGAAAAACTTTCATTAGGTTTTTGCGTAAACCTTGAAATCTCATTTTTTAAATGTGTCGTCTTAGATGGTTGAAAATTTGGTTCAAAAACTTAGAGACGAGATCACCCCATGTCAAAATCGAATTTGGCGGTTCTTTCTCGAGCCAAATTTTAGCGGGTCAATCTAAAGAGTATGGAAACAACATCATCATAATGACGTCATGTGGAACATCCTTAAACTTGCTCGTTGCGGTGAGACGATTGAAATTCTGTATGTGATAATATGGGTTGTCTTTTTCATGTCCGTGAAACTTGTTTGCTTGAAGCATAGACATTATACCCGTCTTGATCTCAAAATTCTCCGCAAGGATGGCGGGAATCACAATAGATTCTCCAAAACCCTCGGTGGGTGCTTAAAGAAACTCCATCATAGTACGATTAGCCATGGTGACTATTGGTTCTACAACGGGTTCGAAAATTGGAGTTTCTTCTTCAATTATGGGATCTTGAGTTACTTCCTTTTGACGACGTTTACGAGCTCGTTTTGCTTGATTACGAGTTTGCATAAACGTGACGTAGAACGTGGAGGTGAGCAAAGAAGATTCTTTTGGGTGTTTTGTGAATTTTTATTTTTTTGTGTTTTTGATTGTTTTTAATTTTTTTTTGGATTTTGTGTGTATTTGTAGACAACAATCTACCAAATCTCTCCTCGAATCAAACTCTTGATTAAAGAAGCCTCAAAAGAATGAAAACGATCACGTGGAGTGAACGCCTTCGATTGACTTTAGAACTTTGGTGAAAATCAAATTGTTCAAGAGGGTTTAATCACAAAGAAACCAAGCAAATATATATGATACATAATAATACTTTGGGCAGCAAAACCCTCGATTAGCCTTCAATATCAAATACTCACAAGTGAACGGGGGAATGAGGTGGCGCGAAGCACTTAAGTACCTAACTTCCCTTTAACGGCCTTTTATAGCACGTTGCCTATCTATTCACCTTATGGTTCGTATTTTTCAAAATCGAGCTTCACGAAAGTATTCATCTATTTTTGCCTTCTTCTTTTCATTTGAGATTCTAATACAATAATTAGGAGATCAAATCCCAATTAAGGTTGTGTTTGCACACTTCTGGAGATATTTTGTATTTGTTGTGATACTTATACAATATAGTAATAATATTCCACAAAGGAAACGAAAAAACCGATAATACGTATTAGTAGAGTTCTACTAACACAATTACTATTTATGGTTAGATATTAAAAGCAAAATTGACAAATTAATCACAACACACCTCCCCGGCAGCGGCGCCAAAATGATTGTAGGTAAATTACACTTTTGTTTAGGAAAACAAAGAGCGTAAAAGCGGTAAGTATTAAACAAATGATTTAACGCAAATCAAATGTTAATGACCCAAATGAAAAGTTCGTTTCTCAAGGAGGTTTATTGTGTGTGAATAACTTGATTAATATTTGAGATTAATATAGAAGAAAGAAAAAGAAGGGAAATGGAAATGACGGATACGTTAAAATTACACTACGACGACAAAACGAAAAACCGTAAAAAGTGACAAAATAAAAATTAATTCTAAAAATTCCCAAAAAATTACCAAAAATAGCTAAAAATGTAATTAGGGTTTAAAAATGATCAAAACTTTTTCAAACCTTTTATTTAATTAAATATTAATTTTTAAATGATAATTAAAGCCTTAAAAATTAAAATAATTAATAAAAAGCCCAAATAAAGATTTTTTAATTTATATAACTCTAAAATGACTTTATTAAACTAAAAACTATTTTTATAAAATTTAAAACCAATTAAAACGATTTTTAAATGATTAAAAACTATTATAATATTAAAATAATCCTAAAAAATAATAAAATGATGAGAAAAAAATCTAAAAGTTTTAAAAATCTTAACTTAATGTATTTAACCTAGGAAAAATGGAAAAGTTGCAAAAATATAATTTTACCCTAAAAAACTTTTTAGTAATAAAATAATAATAAAATAATAATAAAAATCCAAAAATTATAAAAAATTATAAAAACTTGCAAACTAGTTTATTTTAACCTAAATAAACAGAAAATGAAAGTGAAATTACCAAAATAACCCTATTGGGCCCCCAAATGGGCTGAAAACCAAAACAGTAAGCTTAATGGGCTTTTTGGCCCAACAAAATTCAAACTCAACCAAATAAGCCCAAAATCACCAATCTGACTCAAAATTGAATTCTAAGCACAAAAGTCTAAAGGCCCAAAAGCTAAAAATATGCTTAACATAGCTTAATAAGTCAACAGCTTATTCTTAGTGGGGCAATAAGCCCATTAAGCTATAAGCAAATGCCATAAGCTCTGCTTGAACACACAAAATCTTATTGAGATTCTAAACCAATTTGCAAAAAGAAATTTTGAAAAAGCTCAAAATAAGCCAGAAAGTAGAAAAGAACTTTTTCACTAAACGACAAAATAGTCAGGTTAGAGTTCTAGGGGGTTTCAGAAGCTGATTCTTTTTGCAAAAGCTCACAAATAGTTTAACTTAGAATAATCAAAAAGAAAAATCACAAAAAGTCAAGTAGAATAAGCTGTAAAAGCCAACAAGCTGGTTCAAAAAGCTAAATAAGCTAGTTTCCTAGCAAATGCTTAACCAAAAGACTTGTAACTTCCCAAATATGATATTAAGCTGAGAAAAATGACACCTATTACAAAAGGTAAGTTGTTGCATGTACCATTAAGTTGTTCTGAAAAATAAGCCAAATTGTGCTTATTTGACCAAAAGTCAAAGTACTCCAAATGTTACCAAATTGCCAGGGATTGTTTATGAGCTTGTTATAAGCAACTTTTGTGAAGGAATCAAGGCCGAGTCCTTGTGAATCAAGAGGCCAGTTAGCTAATTGATAACAGATTTTGGTCCAAAATGGCCAATAAGCCAGTTGGCTTATAAGCACTCAAGCAGACATTCCAAATAGCCAAATAAGTCCACAAGCAGCAGAAAATCACAAGTCAAGCAACTAGAAAGCAGGGCATACACTAAGTAATAAGATGCAAGGCACAAATGAGGTGGTCACTTTGCTGATGCAAATGACCATTTCAGCCAACTTTGATAAGCTCTAGCACACTCAATAAGACACCAAATTCAAAAAGCAGATATAGAACAGATAGCTTATCACTTAAACTCTTCCCAAACCAAATTTCAGACCCTGAATCCAACAAAAAAAGATTTTATTTGATCAGATATATTTGACCAATTTTTAACCCTTATATGCAGATTTTTCCAAAACTTGTAAAACCTTTTCAAAAGCTTTTAAAACTTAACCAATGACCAAAACCAGTGACAAATACCTTGTTTAAAGTATCCAAACCCAAAGAACCAAGGGCACCAGGCCACAAGGCCACAAGGCCTTATGATCCCTAAATCCAAACAACCCTTTATTAAGCCCTTTTCAAACAAACTTTTGATTCTTACACACAACCAACTGATTTTATGATTCAAATAGCTAAATAAGGTGAAAACTAGCCGATTCAAACAATAAAACACAAAGCAATAACACAAGAACACCAAATCACATAGCCAAGTTCATAACAGACATTAACTAATAATTTTTGAGAGGAAACTTAAATAGAGCCAATACCTATCCTCCACAACTTCCTAGGAGGATCAACTATGCTCCTTAGACCACTCTCAACAGCTAGAGAGTGACCAAGGTCCTTGAACAAACAAGATGAAGGTCTGCTGATGGTTCAAAGTAGAACCAGACCTTTGTATGTATGGATCTTTAACACAAGGAAGCAAAAAAACCAACCAAAGGTTGATAAACCTTCACTAGCTTCGTGTCAACAAGCTTGCCAAGGCTTATAGCTTTTGGTAGGGGTTAGCACAGTTAAAAATAAGCTAACAGATTCAAGGATTTTAAGCTTTTTCAAACTTGGAAACCTTATCAAACCAAAACGTGCTTCAACCAAAAGATCAAAACACCTTTGTAACAACAAATGGAACTCAAAATCACTCTTAAACAGTACCAACTTTTAAAAACATAAAAAGGAATTAGAATTTCTTAAAAATACCAAAATTTTATAAATTTTAAAAAGGGATTACAATGTTTAAGAGGAAAACTGGAACAAAGGACTCTCACAAGTTGAGGTCTCCTTTTTTAGAGTACAAGTGATGAATCTAGAATGTTGAAATACATGAAACCCTAGCCTAGAATTCCCAAAATTGCCCTTGAAGTGCTTGAAGGCGTTTTGATGTGTTGAGCTGTCAAAATGTATCCTAGACGTTTATTTTTGCTTTAGGACCAAGTAAGGAGTGTGGGCTGTTGATTTGGCCACGTGTCATTCCTTAGAGAGGAAGTTGGTCATTCATTGGCTGAAATACTGAATTGGTAGGGTCCATGAGTGAAGTGGTGAAGGGTTTTAAGTGTGGGATGTAATCGTGCTAAGGTTATTAGCTTTGGGAAAAAGTAATTTGGAAAAACCCTTTGGCTGTAAAAAGATATTTCTGGGTTCATACGTGTGAAAAGTGGTCCCCTTTGATCCGAAAAACTTGGGAATAAGTTGTTTGGCGCGTGTTTATGTTTTTGAATGTTTGGTGTGACAGGTTTGGTCCTTGTGTTTTGGTTAAATGTGTATAATACGTTTTTCAGCCCAAAAACTCAACTCCCTTTGTTATTGAACTTTCATTTTTCACACTTTTGACACCAAACTTTGTTATAAGGATATCAAGGACTTGTTTTGCCATTTTGAATATTTTCAAGGACTGATCTTGGACTTTCTTCATCTTTGAATGTATTCAATGGATGTTTGACATTACGGAGGACCATTGTTGACAATCTTGAATTCTTGAGGGACTAAACTTGCCAAATCTTCAAAGTTGAGGGACCATTTTGTAATTTTGACAAACTTAAGGGACCAAACTTGTAATTATGAATATACAACGGTATTAAGTGTCATTTATTCATTGATAAGGGATCTTTCTTGTACATCTTCAAGTCTTCAAGGTCTTTTCTTTGAGAAATCCATAACTAGGGCCCGGTTCATTGTGCGGCTTCGTTTCTCGTATTCCTTGTTTCTTGTGATCTTTTGTCTTTTTCACGATATCCATACCTAAAATACACAAGTAAACAAACACAAGCATATATATGGTATTTTGATGACAATTTATGCATTTAAAGCCCGAAAAGAACGATGAGATCATGTATAAATGTCATCTCATCAAGTACATTCATTACTAGCAGATCAACTAATGTAGTGGATTTATGTCAATATAGTTCTAGAATTCAAGGAAAACAATATGGTTTTATACCAGGGTAATTTTATTTTCTTGAAAGTATTTTGTTATCAGAAATACTAATATTTGAAATTATTTCTGTTGAAATGGCTCAACCTACCAATAACACTATAAGTTTCACGTTTAAAGCTTTCTTTCAACGTCCTGAACTTACTGGCCCAAACTTTAATGATTGGTACCGCTCGCTAAGAATTGTCTTGAGAGCAGCGGGTACTATCGATATCTTGACTACTCACTATCCGGAGGATCTTGCTGAAGGAGCATCTGATGCAAGAAGGCTTGAACACGCTGCTAATGTTAATAAGCACTCGGAGGTGGCTTGCTTAATGCTAGGAAAAATGGCTCCTCCACTTCAACATAAGTATTTGCTATTTTCTCCTAAGTGAGTGCTTGATGTGCTCAAGGCTATGTGCGAGAAGCCGCAAGCTGTAGAGATCTACGACTTAGTAGATGCTTTGCATAACTACAAGCAAGCTCCAGGAAAGTCTGTAAGTGCCCATTACTTGGAGATGAGGGGTTATATGGAACAACTCATTGCACTAGGACAACCCTATGATCATAATATGGTTATCAACTTGATCAATAGGTCCCTTAACAAGGACTTCAATGATTTTTTTAGAAACTATAATATGCATTGCACGGAGAAGACAGTTAATGATTTGCATACAATGCTCATTGACTATGAAAAGGGGTTAAAAGACAAGGAATCTACCGATACGTCTTCTGTACTAACCATACAAAAGGGTAAAGTGAGTAAGCCAAAACCGCAAACGAATAAAAAGAAAGGCAAAGGCAAGGGTGATAAGGGAAAACAAGTTGCGACTTATTCGAAACCTAAGCAGAACTTTGTCAAGAAGAATAGATCTCAGAAGGATGAGACTTGTCACCATTTCAAGGCAAGTGGTCACTAGAAGAGGAATTGCCGTATTTACCTCGAAGAATTACGAGAAATAAAGAAGAAGTTTAAGCAGAGCGCTGCGGCTTCAGGTACTTTATTTATGATTTGATTGTTCAATTTAACATACAAATTAAATTCTTGGGTATATGATACGAGATGCGGTATTAACATTTGTAATACGCTGCAGGGATTTAATCTTGAAAGAAAGCTATCCTATGGGGAACAATTTCTGCAATTGGGCAATGGTGCACAAGCAGCGGTTGAAGCTATAGGAACATTTTATTTATTTTTCCTTCAGGTTTAGTACTGATTTTAAATGATTGTCATTATGCACCTACAATTGTTAGGGGTGTTATTTCCTTTTCTTATTTGTTAAATAATGGATTTATTCACACGATTGATAATAATGGAATTTTAATGTTTGGAAAAATGGTATTTTCTAATTTAATGCAATCTCTGTGAATGGTGTATTTGAAATAGACATGCATCATAATGAATCCAAGAACAATAAATCTGTCTTTAGCATGAGTAAGAAGAGAAAGTTTGACAAGAACTCTTCTTATCTTTGGCATTGTAGACTTGCCCATATTGGGAAGACTCGTATACAAAAGCTTCAACGTGAAGGTCTTTTAGAAAATATCAATGATGAATCATTTGATAAATGTAAGTCTTGTATCTCTGGAAAGATGACCAAGAAACCTTTTAATAGAAAGATTGAAAGAGCTACTGATCTACTTGGACTAATACATACTGATGTGTGTGGACCACTTAGACATACGTCAAGGAAAGGTGCTAGCTACTTCTTAACATTTACGGATGATTTTAGCCGTTATGGTTATGTTTATTTACTTAAGCATAAACATGAGGTATATGAAACATTCAAAGTGTTTAAAGCAGAAGTAGAACTGCAATTAGGGAAGAAGATTAAAGCTCTTCGTTCTGATAGAGGTGGTGAATATTTAAGTCAAGAGTTTATAGATTATCTAAGTGAGAATGGAATTGTTCAGCATCTTACTTCTCCCTATACTCCACAACAAAAGGGTGTACCCGAAAGGAGAAATCGTACATTATTGGATATGGTGCGATCTATGTTTAATCTTACAACTTTACCTTTATCCTTTTGGGATTATGCTTTGGAGTCTACTGTTCGCATTTTAAATATGGTTCCCACAAAGAAGGTTAATAAGACACCATATGAACTATGACATGGCAAGAAGCCATATTTGTCTTATTTAAAGGTCTGGGGTTGCGAGGCGTATGTGAAACGTGACTCGGGTGACAAACTCCAACAACGATCTGTAAAATGTATCTTTGTAGGATACCCTAAGGAAACTATGGGTTACTACTTTTATTATCCACCTGAGAACAAAGTGATTATTGCTAGGTATGGAGACTTCCTTGAATCTGATCTTGTAAATCAAGAATTTAATGGGAGAAATTATGATCTTGAAGAGAGTCATATAGATACATTACCTTCTAAAAACACTAGCGATGAAATTCCTGTAGAACTAGAAAGTCTGGCGGTTTCACCAGAATTAGTTTCTCTGCGTAGATCCAAAAGGATTAAAAACGTAAATAGCAATCTATGTCTTAACATAGAGGATGATGATGAGTTAGGGGATCTTGGTGAACCCGCTAATTATAAATCCGCCATACTTGATCCTGAAAAGGATAAGTGGATGGTTGCTATGGATGAGGAAATGAAATCCATGAAAGTAAATGATGTTTGGATTCTTGTAGAACCACCACCGAATGCTAAAGTAGTGAGACATAAGTGGATATACAAGAAGAAAACCGACATGGACGAAAAAGTGCAATCCTATAAAGCTCGTTTAGTAGCTAAAGGTTTTACTCGAACTTTTGGCATAGACTACGAGGAGACATTTTCTCTTGTAGTAGACTTAAGAGCTATTAGGATTCTCATAGCTATAACAGCATACTATGACTATGAGATATTGCAAATGGATGTTAAAACTGCCTTCTTGAATGGTCGCTTAGATGAAGACATCTATATACAACAACCAGAAGGGTATGTTGATCCTGAGAATCCAGGACACGTGTGCAAACTGCAAAGATCCATTTATGGTTTGAAGCAAGCATCACGTCAATGGAATAAAAGATTTGATGAAGAAATCAAAACGTTTGGATTTATTTAGAATCGTGATGAGCCATGTGTATATCGCAAAAAGCTAATGGGAGTGATGTAGTATTCCTAGTCCTATATGTTGATGACATATTAATCCTGTGAAGTAACATTCTAATACTTAAAGATGTTAAGGATTATCTTGGTAAATGTTTTTCTATGAAGGATTAGGAGAAGCTGCATACATTCTGGGAATTAAGATCTATCGGGATAGGAAAAGACGGTTAACTGGTCTAAGTCAAGATGCTTATATAGATAAGATTTTGAAGAAGTATAATATGCATAATTCCAAGAAAGGTTTTCAACCTATGGAAGTTAAGCATAATCTGAGTCATGAGATGGATGCATCAACTCCTAAAGAGGAGGCATACATGCAGAAGTTGCCTTACGCTTGGGTTGTAGGATCTATAATGCATGCTGTTAGATGCACAAAGCCTGATGTGGCGTTTGATCAGAACTTGGTCAATAGATACCAACAGAAACCAGGGAAGCTCCACTAGTCTGCTGCTAAACATATTCTAAAGTATTTGAGGAGTACGAAAGATATGTTCTTGGTATATAGAGGGAAACCAAACACATAACTGAATGTGATAGGTTTCTGTGATGCGTCCTAGCAATGTGATAAAAACGATACGAAGTCTCAGATGGGTTAGGTTTTTGTTATCAATGGAGGAGCAGTTGACTGGAAGAGTAAGAATCAGACAATGATTGCAATGCATGTTACTCAGTCTGAGTAGATGACTGCTTCAGAAGCTGTAATGGAAGCTGTTTGGATTAGGAAGTTTATTGAAGATCTTGAAGTGATGCCTTCAATTAAAGAACCTATAGATATGTATTCTGACAATTCTACCGCAATAATATTTGCCAATGACCCTGGAGTCATGAAGGCGCCATACACTTTATGCGTAGACATCACTACGTCCAAGAACAAGTTAAAGCTCGTGAAATCAAATTAATAAAAGTTCACACAGATGATAACGTAGCCGATCCTTTAACTAAGGTTTTTCCTAGACCAAAGGTAGTTAAGCATGCCAAGGGATTGGACTGCAACTAGCTAGCGAACTAATGCAATAAATCTGTGATTAGTATTTAGATAAAGGATGTTATGACATTATTATATAATAAAATAAAGATTGCGTTTCATTTATTTTTATTATTTAATAGTGTATCATATGTTACATGTTTTAATCCATGAATAAATGTTATGCTAAATGTCCGTTGTCGATTAATAATATGGGAATATTATTAAATTAAGACAAATCAAAATAGCGATAGAGTATACTTGAAAGTATATTGATCGATTTTGGATGATATTCGATGAATCGAATATTGGACTTATCCCTACTATATGTTTTTTACTTTATGGATCTTTGTCATCAAGTAAAACATAAATAGTTATCCTTAAACTTGAGATACTAGGAAACTGTTGTGAATCTAGTGCATCTCTGTGGAATAATCTGGCGCTAAACGTAACTGGTAGCAATAAGGATTATTTTTGGAAGTGTTTCAAAATTCATAAGTTTTGCTCGTAGTCAATATGGAATTTATTTTCTCCAATTTCGTTTTGGAGTATAATACAGTTGGGCCGCTCGTGGGATTAGTAAGATGTTTGTGTAGCCACACCCAAATTTGTTTTGGTAATCTTGTGAATCTGTGAACGAGAAACAGAATGGTTAATGAAAGGAGTGACTGAGGTCCATATCCTTATTAACGTTGTATTAGAAATAAAAGGAAAATAGTAACGATATAGAATCGTTAAAAGGTTTTGTCCAAGAAACCTTACTCGAGTTGTACTAGAGACATTGCTAAGTGTAACTAGACGCTATTCAATGTTATCACGATATTCGAAATATGTCCAAGTGGGAGCTATAAGTTTATGGACTTATATTTAATAGTCATGTGATAGGATCGAACTCGAGATTACGAGATTGCACTCAGCACGTAAAGAGTTAATTTATTTAATAAATATATTTATTATATTTATTAAATTAAACCGAGCTAAATAACTATATAACTTTAACGACCGTTAATTAATTAAAAGTTAAGTATTAATGAGTGTTAAATAATATATAGAAAGAGGACTTAAAAGGAAGAAGGACAGAAGGTTCCGAAACACCCCACAAGGGGTGTTTCGTCGGTCGGTTAGGGCTCCAAGGGGGGGGGGGGGCAAACGTTTCCTTTTATTTACTTGGGCTACAATAGATTTAAGGCCTATAAATACATCCCCTTACCCCTCATAATCTTCATAACTTGAATCTCTCCTCCCCTCTCCTCTTTGGTCGATCGCAAGGGATACCCACGAAGGGGTATTCGGTTGGTTTTCTTGGTTGATCGATTGTGTTTATAATCTAGTCCTAGCCCCTCTCTAGGGTTGTTGGGTAGATTATTAACAAGCGCTGTAGCTCGGTTTTCACGTGCTAGAATCGCGGTTAGTTCGTTGTATTACGTGTGTACAAGATCGTAATGTAGTCTTACTTTAGACTATATCTTGGTGATATATGGTATAAACTCGAATTGGTGATTCGTTCTTCGTCTTGTAGATTTGCTTTAGCGTAAAGGTATGTAATCTTAATTCGATTAATTATAATTGTGTTATTATTATGATCTTGTTAAATTGCTTCCGCTATGTGTGCTTTGATCTCGTTTAGGGTTTTATATAATTGTTATGATACTAATAAACCTTTAGTGGCATCGAGAGCCGTTTTAACATGTTATAATTATCAAAAATCTAAAGTTATTTTAACTAATAATTGTTTTGAGTTAAAACTACATGTTTTTTTAGGTTTTCTTAAAATTAGGGTTTTGTTTTTTTTAAAATTAGGGTTTTGGCTGAATTTTTAATAAAAAAGGAATTGTTTTGAAACCCTAAGTTACATGTGGGATAATTTTAGATTAAAATTGCATGAATAATTGTTATGCCATGTATGGTTACGAGCTAATAAACCTTCATTGCCACCATTGTGTGACATACAACATCATATTAATCTAGAGCCTGGGTCGCAATTGCCTATCATGCCACATTACAGGATGAGCCTGGGAGAACATGAGGAGTTACGCAGGCAGGTTGAGGAGTTGGTTTCCAAGGGTCATGTTCATGAGAGTATGAGCCCATGTGTTGTTCCTGTCCTATTGAATCCAAAAAAGGATGGTACATGGCGTATGTACATTGATAGTCGAGTCATCAACAAGATTACTATGAGATACATGTTTCCTATACCTGGCCTTAATGATTTGCTTGACCGGATTAGTGGTGCTACTATTTTTATAAAACTGTACTTGAAGAGTAGGTATTATCAGATTCGTCTTAGAATTGGTGATGAGTGGAAGACCGCTTTCAAGACCCGTGAAGGGTTATATGAGTGGTTGGTCATGCCTTTTGATTTATCAAACGCACCAAGTACATTTATGCGTGTGATGAATCAACTTCTCAGGCCTTTTATTGGCAAGTTTGTGGTTGTTTATTTTGATGACATTCTTATTTATAGCACTTCTCATAATGAGCATGTCACTAATGTGAGGCAGGTCTTGACTTTGCTTCGGAAGGACAGTTTTTATGCAGCCATGAATAAGTGTGTGTTCATGACCCCTAAAGTTTTGTTTTTAAGGCATGTTGTTTCTGGTGATGGCATACATGTGGATGAGTCTAAGGTAGCAGCTGTTCAGGAGTGTCCAACTCCAACTACCATTACTGAAGTTCGGAATTTCCATCGTCTTGCTTCTTTCTATAGGAGTTTTATCCCTAATTTTAGTTTCATTATGGCCCTTTTGACAGACTGTGTGAAGGGGAAGGCATTTGTATGGACGGAGGAAGTAGAGCATGAAGGTTTATGAAGTTCATACCAATTATAAAATCATAAGCAAAGATCAAAGCACGTATAGCGGAAGCGATTTAACAAGATCATAATAATAACACAATTATAATTAATCCAATTAGGGTTACATACCTTTATCCTAGCGAAGATCCACAAGATAACCAACGAATCACCAATTAGGGTTTATGACGAACAATACCAAGATATAGTCTAAAGTAAGACTACATTACGTTCTTGTACACACGTAATACAACGAGCAAACCGCGATTCCAGCACGTGTAACCGAGCTTTTACGCTTGTGGAAAATCCACCCAACAACCTTAGAGAGGGGCTAGGACTACATTATTGCTAAACCAAAACCAAAGGATTAAATGAATCCTAAAAAAGGTGTTTTTCCTTTGGTGTTAATTGCAATAGAAAGAAACCAAACGAAATCCCCTTTGGGGTTTCGTCCGATCGCAAAAGAGAGAGAGGAAAAGGAGATTGTGGGATGATGAATTATGAGATACCCCATGGGTATTTATAAGGGTATTAAACTTAGCATTCAAGCTAAGCTATTGCAAAACAGGAAAGAAAAATCTTTTCCTTTTTCTCCCCTTAGCTCCACCGATCAGAACCACCACCCAAGGGTGTTCCGGAATCTTCTTTTCCTCTTCTTTATCATTCCACATTAACCGTTTAGTCCTTAACTCTTAAACTTAACGACGATTAAATGTTAAAGCTCGATTTAATTTAATAAACATATAAATATATTTATTAAATAAATTAACTCTTTACGTATTGTGTGCAATCCCGTAATCCCGAGTTCGATCCTAACACAAAACTATTAAATTATTGTCCATAAACTTTTAGCTCCCACTTGGACATATTTTAAATAGTGTGATTACATCGGTTAGCGTCTAGTTACATGCCGATGCCTCTAGTACGATCTCGAGTAAGTTTTCTTGGATAAAACCTTTTTAATGATTCATCATTATTATTATCCTTTCATTTCTAATACAACGTTAATAAGGATATAGATCTTAGTCATTCCTTTCATTAACCATTTTGTTTCTCCTTCATCAGATTCAAACAAGATTACCAAAACTTCTAAACATAGTTTAGAAAGACTTTGGGTACGGCCATACAAACATCTTACTAATCCCACGAGGGGTGCAACTGGATTAAACTTCAAAATAAATATGAAGGAAACAAATTCCATATTGACTACAAGCAAAACTTATGAATTTTGCAACACTTTTTAAAATAACCCTTATAGCTACCAGTTACGATTAGCGTTAGATTATTTCATAGAAATGCACTAGATCCACGACATTTTCCTGGTATCTTAGGTCTGAGGATAACTATTTATGATTTACTTGATGACAAAGATCCACAAAGTATAACCATATAGTTGGGATAAGTCCAATACTCGAATCATCGAATATCATCCAAAATTGATCAATATACTTTCAAGTATACTCTATCACTATCTTAATTTGTCTTAATTTAATAATACTCCCATATTATTAATCGACAATGGACATATAGAATAATCAAATTATTCATGGATTAAACATGTAAATATAGGATACAATATATTATAAATAAACTTACCAAGTAATTTATTTCACTATAATAATTGTCTAACATCCCTTATACAAATACTAAATAGATCAATGCATAAAACTAGTATATGCATTATGCCTCTAGTAATGACATTCATACTTGTTTGAAAAAGCATAAATCAACCAATATTGACCTATTGGAATTTTAATGAATACTTTCTTCAAGAATTCAACTCATTGAAGCTCTTGTACATGTGCATTCAAATAGTTTGATATTGTCACATAGTAGCAAAATTGTGAAACATCCTTGATCACCAATTTATTATACTAAACTTCCAAAACAACATTTGAAGTTCAAAGTATTCTAATTATTTAATGTATAATGCAACTTTAATTAACATGCCATCTCCAAGGATACCATGATTAATATTGAGTGTTACCTCAATTATATGTTTTCAAGTTTGATAACTTATCATTCAAAGATATAAATACGTTACCTATAATATCTATTATGTAATGTTTGATTCCAACCAAACATCCAAGTATTTTGGCTACGATAATTTGCACAACCATTGACAAATTATTCATCAATAGAATATGGAAGCTGATCCAAGACAAGGATATTATTCTATTTCCAAACATATTCTTTCAGAATATTCATTATATGTTATCTAATAACTTTCAAATAGATTAATATATTCAAATCATCTTGTATTTTAAGCATGATATAAATACAACATGAGACACATAAAAATTTCTCAAAACAGATTTAGATTTCTTCATGTTCTAAATATCCATATAAACTTACTACATGACATATTATGTTGTATTTCCACCGTATAAATAAATAAATTTATTTTGTTTTCAAGGTTACGTATAACTTATTTTCTAAATCTTCAAAGTAAAATTTCAGTTCAAATCTAAACCAAATCAACATTTAATTTGAATGAAAACTTACTTTCTTACATGTCTATTCGACACATATAATTTAAGAAAATAATCATAATACTCCCACTAGCTTTTAGGAATACTCAGAAATTATCTTATTTCAATTTCAAATCTAATCTTGGATTTTCAATTAAAATATAAGAATAAGCTCCTAGATTCCTGCATATATCCATTCATAGATAATTGCACTTTGTAATTTCCAAAGATTTATTTTTTATTAATAAACTCATTTCAATTACTTAAGTCCTTGCTCAAGTAGTGAGTCAATAAAAAATTCATATACACTCAATTTGTCAATTAAAATATGACCATCAAAATCTTTATATATTCAACGTGTTTAGAAAGAATACTCAATCATAATTAATTACATAAGTGTGATTAATAATCTGTTCATAGTACATACATTAAATATGTGTACAATATTGTAACACCCCATTTTTATAATGGAATGTCACGCGTAATTATGGCGTGTCATCAAAGCATACAAGGATAAATGTTTAAAACATTACATGACCATAAAAGGAAAATACCGGAATCAGACATCGGTAGTTTAAAAGTAAAGCTCATCACACACAAACATAAGTACTGTAAATGAAAGGACTAAACAATGTCCATGGAAAGAGTGTCAAAGTAAAGATAATGCATAAAGTAAAGAAAGGCTAGAAAGCTTCCAGTCCATATGCACGTACGCTTAAAGTCTACGAGCGTCCCTGAGTACCTGCTGTTTTGGGAACATAGAAAAGGAAAACGGCTGAGCAATACGCTTAGTGCACGGATGTACAATAAAGCATGAACAATATAAGCATATAAACATATAACAGCGGAAGAAACTAAGTCCCGAATAACCCGGTTAAGTCTTGGTAAAACTGGTTTTATAGTTTGAAAAGCCTTATGTTTATCTTATAAAAACTGTTTAATATATTCTACCATTAGCCAATATAAGTCATGAAAATCCACCGTGCATGAATACTTGGAGGGGTGACCTCATCATGCAAATTAGAGGGGCTGCCTCTAATTTAATATACTGGTTTGGGTAGGAGGGATCAACTCCTTGTGAAGGATGCAAGGCACACACCACATTCACAATGAGTAATCTGCTGAAAACATGTAACTAGGATGCACCCATACGCCCCACATGATAAATATAGTAATATGGCCAAAGCTGAAGGGACCCCACGAGCAATCACTCCGCCGTGGGGAAGTCATAACACCAGTGCCTCTAGTGTTATGGTTATGGTACCTCCATAACTAGGTGAAACTGGTCATGCATGTATATGGCTATAGGTATTCTAAATTAAACATAAGCAAATCAAACATATAAACTTATACTACGGGAAAACAGTTGGCTGCATACGGGGAATCCTAATAAGGAAAGAATGTCCATACTGAAAGGACGGGAATCCGTACCTTATGTCCAATGAACGAAGAAGACGAACGGAAGAGAGTCCTACTTCAGTATCACTAATGCTACATAAATACATACGTGTATAAGTATCTGATTACTAAATACGTAACTGGTTTTATGTCTTGTCTTAGCTTATTTCGTACGTTCATGTCATGTTTTACTGTTTAAAGCTTTACACTGTATCTATCTTATATTCTGTCTATTCTGATTAAGTATTACTTGTATTTCATGTATTATTATACTTACTGTATAATAAAAAGTAACTTTCTAAAAATAGCAGGTTTCCTAAAATAGAAAGTTTCCAAAAATAGAAAGTTACCAAAAATAGAAAGTTACCAAAAATAGAAAGTTTCCAAAAATAAAAAGTTTCCAAAATAGATATACGCTGGTTAAATAAGCTAATTATATAAGCTTAAGTGTTTTCTGATTATTATTCTAAGTCATATTGATATAAGGTATAGTTTATTAATTATTACATGTAATTTAAATAAACTATAGGTTAAAAGTATTTAATTAAATCTATCATGTTTTTAATTAAATAAAGTTAAATACTTAGGTTAAAACATGTATTATTAATTATTAATAATATAACCTAAGTCATGTTAATTAATTAATTATAGTCATGGTTTTTAATAATTAATTAATTATAAAGTCTAGAAAATATAAATACTTAGGTTAAAAAAATTCATGATCTATTAATTAAATTATAACCTAAGTCATGTTTATTAAATTAATTATGTCATGCTTTATTAATTTAATTGTTAACATATAATTATTAAAATCATAAACCTTAACATAAACAATGAACCGGACCGTGACTAGAAACCATGAACCGGACCCGTAATCAACACCATACCCCGAA
Organism: Glebionis coronaria; assembly: GCA_025667525.1. NCBI lineage: Eukaryota > Viridiplantae > Streptophyta > Magnoliopsida > Asterales > Asteraceae > Glebionis > Glebionis coronaria. The sequence goes on along the minus strand of CM046879.1, from coordinate 511,400,159 downwards.
CCACTTCGGGGTTTCCCCTTATTTGCTGCTGCCGTGGGACCCACACCACCAAACCGAGACCATGAGGTCTCGGTGGTGGTTCATAAGCCAAGCCGAGACCCCCCTTGGTCTCGGTTAGGCGTCGGCCTACATCAAACACCCCTAAATCCCTTGTTTTGATTTACCCCATAACCATTTACGTGTTTAATAAATGTTTTTAATTAGCTTTTTTTAAAAAAAACATCATGATCTTATGTAATTTATTAAATCAAAACATAAAAGAAAAGGATTAAAAAGGTATACCGAATGCGTGGATCAACGAGGATGAACACACACAATTGCTTGTACAAAATTCAAGATCAAAAATCAACCGAACACCTCCCTTATGTGTTGTATATCCGGCGGCCAAAAGGAGCATGAAGAAAGGAGAAGAAACTTTTTAGGGTTTTTGTTATTTTACTGTAATGTGAAATATGACTAAAAGATTTTACCTTAACCCCTTGTTAGTAAAAATTTGATGGGCTTGGCCCATCCTCTTGGTGTAGCCGCGGGTAGGGGGCCCCACATGGGGTAACCTATACCTTTTCCGAGTCAAATTATTTTAGTGTTTGTTCGTGTTTTATCGTGTTCGTGTTTTATGTGTTCTAGTTAATTATTAACCGTGACTTAATATATTTATTCGTGTTCGTAATAAATATATATACGTAATTAATATTAGCTCGTGATTAATTTACGTTCATGATTTCATGATCGCATGTTCGTGATTAATTATTGTTTGAATAAATATTGTGTGTTCATACGTAATAAATACTTATCGTGTTCTAACACGTACGTAATACCTAAAATTCTTATACGTGAACGTAATCATACTATAAAGGAAAGTTTTAATCTAGTATGTACGATCTTAAGGGTACTATTCATGGTAAAAGCATGCGGGTTTTACAACTCTTCCCCCTAAAAAAATAATTCGTCCCCGAATTATAGATAAATTAAACTGGAAAAGAAGAACATACCCGAATTCAAAATATGAAATAAGGGTAAGAAGCCCGGATAGACTCCTATGTTTCCCAAGTGGCTTCCCGCTCGGTATGATCCCTTCAAAGGATTTTGACGAATGGAATCGTATTCCTTCTCATGACTCGTTCTTGTCTGTCAAGAACTCGTTCGGGTTCTTCTATGAAGGTGAGATCTTCACGTATCTGTTCCAGTGGATACTGAACCATGTGAAGGGGATGATACTGGTACCCTCTGAGTAAGGACACATGAAACACATTGTGTACATGCGAAAGCTGCGGAGGTAACGCTAACCGGTAAGATACTTCACCGACTCGTTCAATGATATCAAATGGTCCGATGAAACGAGGACTGAGCTTCCCTTTAATTCCGAAGTGTCTAACACCACGTGCCGGCGAAACCTTAAGGAAGACGTGATCTCCTACGTTAAAATGTATGTCCCTACGATGTTTATCGGCGTAACTCTTCTGACGTGACCGTGCTTCCTGAAGTTTCTGCTTAGCTACTGTGATCCTTTCATTGGTCATCTCTATGATTTCTGGTCCTTCAAGTGTTCGCTCGCCAACCTGATCCCAGCAGATTGGGGTGCGACACTTTCTGGCATACAACATCTCGAAAGGAGCACACTTGATACTTGCGTGCCAACTGTTGTTGTATGCAAACTCCACCAAACAGATGTAATCGTCCCAATCACCCGTCCATTCCAATGCACATGACCTCAACATGTCTTCCAATGTTTGAATCGTTCGCTCCGACTGCCCGTCTGTTTGAGGATGAAAAGCCGTGCTAAGCTTAAGTTGTGTACCCCAAGCCTTCTGAAGACTCTTCCAAAATCGCGAAGTGAAACGAGGATCTCTGTCTGAGACGATGCTGGATGGAGCACCGTGGAGTCTCATGATCTCTCTTCTATACGTATCGGCGAGTTTACTTACCGGATCTTCCTTGCGGATCGGTAAGAAATGAGTTGATTTGGTAAGTCGATCTACGATAACCCAAATTGCATCATGCTTCCTCTTGGTAGGCGGAAGACCAGTAACAAAATCCATGGTGACTTTGTCCCACTTCCACTCTGGAATATCTAACGGTTGAAGGAGACCGCCAGATCGCTGATGCTCGATCTTAACCTGCTGGCAGGTAAGACATTTGGAGACGTAAGTGGCCACATCCTGTTTCATACCACTCCACCAAAAGTACTGCTTGATGTCATGGTACATCTTAGTCGAACCAGGATGTATAGAGAATGGGGAGCTATGAGCTTCAGCTAACAAGGCTTCCCGGAGTTCTTGATCATCAGGAACACAAAGTCTCGTGCCCTGCCATACGATACCATCTGCATCTACTCTGAATTACGTCTGTTTCTCCAAATTCTGAACTATCGCCCATATTTCTCCATCATCTTTCTGAGCTTCCTTGATCTTAGAGAGTAACTCGGGTTCTACACTAAGATTAGCCCAGTAACCATGTTGTCCACGTACCATGATCTCGATGTCTAGTCACTCCAAGTCTCTTATGATTTCCTCCTCAATTTTAATGCCGTTGACCATTCCGGACTTCCTGCTAAGTGCATCTGCTACTACATTTGCCTTTCCGGGATGATAATGTAGATTAATGTCATAATCCTTCAACAGCTCTAACCATCTCCTCTGCCTCATGTTCAATTCACGTTGAGTGAAGATATACTTCAAGCTCTTGTGGTCCGTGAAAATGTCACAGGATTCTCCATATAAGTAGTGCCTCCATATCTTCAATGCAAACACGACTGCAGCAAGTTCCAAGTCATGTGTAGGGTAATTTTCTTCATAAGGCTTAAGCTGCCGTGAAGCGTACGCGATCACTTTCCCATGTTGCATGAGAACACAGCCAAGTCCCTTCCCCGATGCATCACTGTAGATTTGAAATCCACCCGTACCGGATGGGAGAGTAAGAATAGGTGCAGATACTAGCTTCTACTTCAGGTCTTCAAAGCTCTTCTCTCGTTCTTCAGTCCAGACGAATTTCTCCCCTTTCCGCATCAGTTTGGTCAATGGTAGTGCTAAGCGGGAAAAGTTCTCCATGAACCTACGGTAATAGCCAGCTAAGCCTAAGAAACTGCGGACTTCCGTCGCTGATGTCGGCCTCAACCACTTAGTAATGGCCTCAACCTTCGCTGGATCCATAGTGATTCCTTCTGCTGATACAATGTGACCTAAGAATGCCACCTTGTCTAACCAGAACTCACATTTGGAGAATTTAGCATACACCTTCTTCTAGCGAAGAATATATAGGACTGTACGAAGATGGTCTTCGTGTTCCTCCTTGGACTTTGAGAAAATCAGGATGTCATCGATGAAGACAATGACGAACTTGTCCAGAAATTCATGGAAGATTCTGTTCATTAAGTCCATGAACACTGCTGGAGCATTGGTCAGGCTGAATGTCATAACTACAAATTCGTAGTGGCCATAGCGGGTACGGAATGCAGTCTTGGCAATGTCCTGCTCCTTAACCCGTAGCTGATGATAGCCTGACCTAAGATCAATCTTGGAGAAGTGTTTGGCCCCTTGGAGTTGGTCAAACAGATCTTCTATACGCGGCAGTGGATACCTATTCCGGATAGTAATCTTGTTGAGCTCGCGATAGTCTATGCAAAGACGCATACTGACGTCCTTCTTCTTAACAAATAAAACCGGTGCGCCTCATGGAGATGCGCTCGGTCGAATGAAACCTCGTTCTAGAAGTTCTTGCAGTTGATCCTTCAGCTCCTTTAACTCTATGGGAGCCATGCGATAAGGAGCCTTGGAGATCGGTTCAGCTCCTGGAATAAGTTCGATATTGAATTCCACTTCTCGTGCAGGTGGTATGCCCGAAAGTTCTTCTGGAAATACATCTTGGAATTCCGACACTATTGGTTGATCCTGAATTGATGGAGATTCAACATCCATGTCGTGAACCGTAGCTAGATAACCCTCGCAGCCATGTGACAGTAATGCACACGCTTGCAGGGTAGATATGATTTGTACAGATCGTCCGGGTACGAACCCGTTATGAATGTACTCTGGTGCATTAACATCACCGAAGATAACTCGATATGAATGACAGTCTATGGTAGCATGATGATTGGATAGCCAATCCATGCCCAAAATTATGTCAAAGTCATTCATGTCCAGCGGAAGTGCGTCAACAGGACGAACCTTATCGTCAAATTCTGGGGGAAGACTCTTGTATACATGGGTGATTAATACAGAGTCCCTCAAAGGCATGGAAATAGTAAGTCTATTTTCTAGTGGCATGGGGAGCATCCTAATGTTCTTAGCATAGACAGTAGAAATGACCGAGTGAGTAGCACCCGTATCGAAAAGAACACACGCAGCTTGACCATACATATACAAGATTCCAGTGTTGGTACATGTAGACTTGTTGGCCTGGTCTCGAGATGTCGTGTAGACACGTCCAGTGGTAGGAGGCGGCTTGGTATCAGCATGTCCCGATGTGCCCTCCATCTCGCCCTTACGGCAATCCTTCATGATTTGGCCAGGAAGACCACACTTGAAGCATGCGTCAGTGTTACGACGACATGTCCCTGGGTGCCTACGGTGGCAAGTAGAGCAAAGAGGATGAGTATATCCTCCAGCAGGTGCTCTGGCTGGCTGAGGACCTGATAAAACATTTTTCATAAGACATGATAATAGGGTACAAAGGAAAATGCGAATAAGCATAAGATTGAATACCAGTGATAGCTAGACGGCTAGGCTGTGAACCTCTCTGGTTCTGGTCCCTACCGTTTCCATGGTTCCTGGTAGAAGATTTGCTAGAGTGTTAGAATATGAGTTATAACATGAAATCATAAGAAATTTCGTAAGTATTAGGACCTGCTGCCGTTGGAGTGTCCAGCGTTGTTACGGTAATTATCATTACCGCCATGCCTATCCATAGCAGAACGATCGTTAGTCTGACCGTTTCCCTTGGGCTGATGAGGCTGCTGCTGAGTAGCCGGCTGAGACCGGTCCCCAGTTTTCTGCTTGGAAGATACAATTTAAGAGATGAATAATTGAAATATATAGAAAGAATACGGATTGGTCACCGCTTGAACACGAATTTTTACCTCTTTTTGGGTTTCTCAGCTTCCCCGAACTCATCTCTCTCATGCAGCATCTCCAGCTTACGTGCCGCATCGGCCACTTGTGCTACAGTGTTGAACGTAACACACACCAGATTGTTTGCGACTGATGTGCGAAGAGCCCACCTAAAGTGGTGTGCCTGCTCTTCAGGAGTACCTGCTACTGCACCAAGGAAACCAGCTAAGCGAAGAAAGCGCTGCATAAACTCATTGCTATTCTCCCTAGCTCTCTGTCGGATCCCATGGTACTTCCTCTTGAGCTTGTCTTGCTCAGCCTTGGGAAAGAACTGCTCCATCACCCTATCTTTGAATTGATCCCATGTCAAACCAGCCACCCAATCGTCACCTCCCTAAGACTGCTTCAATTCTAACCACCAATTTAACACATCGCCTTCGAACCGGTAGCATGCCAACCTCGCCTTGAACACGGGGTCACAACCAATAGCATTGAAGATCTTCTCGATGTGAGCCAACCAACTTTTAGCGTCACTGGGGCTATCTGTTTTCTCGAAAGCTCGAGGAAGGAGCTTGTTGAATCTCTCCAGCCATATTGCCAATATCACTGGAGGAGGAGGAGGAGGTGCTTGGTTATGCTGCTGATTGTTGGCAGCTTGAACCTCAGTCCTGATGTCATTCCTTAGTTGAGGAAGCAAAGCTTGCATTGCAGCTTGGATTACTGCATTGAGTTGTTCCTATTCGCGTGTGAGAACCATCTGACAGTATAACATAAAACATATGATTAAACAGATCAAAACATAAAATATATATACATGAAAAAATTTTATACCAATAAATCGAGAGAAAAATCTTATGCAAGAAAATTTATGTATTAATGCATGATGCAATTTTATGAAAACTTTTGTATGCTCGAGAGTGAACGCCTATGGTCAGTTCACCCAAAATAAAAGACATGGCGAGGGGACGCCTATGGGTCGGTCCCAAATTTAAAAGTTTCGATAAAACACATGCGACTAAATAGGGCTAGTCCTGTACCAACCATTACTTAGTCATAAACGTGCGACAATGACATATATATGTATGCATAAAAATGATGAATGCATGAAAACCGACTGTCAGTTCTAGGAAGACCATAGTGACTACCCACTAATCACAGGTCATAATTTGAGAGCCTACAGGTCGAAACCTGTCTCTGATACCATAATTGTAACACCCCATTTTGATAATGGAATGCCACGCGTAATTATGGCATGTCATCAAAGCATACAAGGATAAATGTCTAAAACATTACATGACCATAAAAGGAAAATACCGGAATCAAACATCGGTAGTCCAAAAGTAAAGCTCATCACACAAAAACATAAGTACTGTAAATGAAAGGACTAAACAATGTCCATGGAAAGAGTGTCAAAGTAAAGATAACGCATAAAGTAAAGAAAGGCTAGAAAGCTTCCAGTCCATATGCACGTACGCTTAAAGTCAACGAGCGTCCCTGAGTACCTGCCGTTTTGGGAACATAGAAAAGGAAAACGGTTGAGCAATACGCTCAGTGCACGGATGTACAATAAAGCATGAACAATATAAGCATATAAGCATATAACAGCGGAAGAAACTAAGTCCCGAATAACCCGGTTAAGTCTTGGTAAAACTGGTTTTATAGTTTTAAAAGCCTTATGTTTATCCTATAAAAACTGTTTAACATATTCTACCATTAGCCAATATAGGTCATGAAAATCTACCGTGCATGAATACTTGGAGGGGTGACCTCATCATGCAAATTAGAGGGGCTGTCTCTAATTTAATATACTGTTTGGGTAGGAGGGATCAACTCCTTGTGAAGGATGCAAGGCACACACCACATTCACACTGAGTAATCTGCTGAAAACATGTAACTAGGATGAACCCATACGCCCCACATGATAAATATAATAATATGGCCAAAGCTGAAGGGACGCCATGAGCAATCACTCCGTCGTGGGGAAGTCATAACACCAGTGCCTCTAGTGTTATGTTATGGTACCTCCATAACTAGGTGAAACTGGTCATGCATGTATATGGCTATAGGTATTCTAAATTAAACATAAGCAAATCAAACATATAAACTTATACAACGAGAAAACAGTTGGCTGCATACGGGGAATCCTAATAAGGAAAGAATGTCCATACTGAAAGGACGGGAATCCGTACCTTATGTCCAGTGAACGAAGAAGATGAACGGAAGAGAGTCCTACTTCGGTATCACTAATGCTACATAAATACATACGTGTTTAAGTATCTGATTACTAAATACGTAACTGGTTTTATGTCTTGTCTTAGCTTATTTCATACGCTCATGTCATGTTTTACTGTTTAAAGCTTTACACTGTATCTATCTTATATTCTGTCTATTCTGATTAAGTATTACTTGTACTTCATGTATTATTATACTTACTGTGTAATAATAAGTAACTTTCTAAAAATAGTAGGTTTCCTAAAATAGAAAGTTTCCAAAAATAGAAAGTTACCAAAAATAGAATGTTTCCAAAAATAGAAAGTTTCCAAAAATAGAAAGTTTCCAAAAATAGAAATTTTCCAAAAATAGATATAAGCTGGTTAAATAAGCTAATTATATAAGCTTAAGTGTTTTCTGATTATTATTCTAAGTCATATTGATATAAGGTATAGTTTATTAATTATTACATGTAATTTAAATAAACTATAGGTTAAAAGTATTTAATTAAATATATCATGTTTTTAATTAAATAAAGTTAAATACTTAGGTTAAAACATGTATTATTAATTATTAATAATATAACCTAAGTCATGTTAATTAATTAATTATAGTCATGGTTTTTAATAATTAGTTAATTATAAAGTCTAGAAAATATAAATACTTAGGTTAAAAAAATTCATGATCTATTAATTAAATTATAACCTAAGTCATGTTTATTAAATTAATTATGTCATGCTTTATTAATTTAATTGTTAACATATAATTATTAAAATCATAAACCTTAACATAAACAATGAACCGGACCGTGACTAGAAACCATGAACCGGACCCGTAATCAACACCATACCCCGAACCACTTCGGCGATTCCCCTTGTTTGCTGCTGACGTGAGACCCACACCACCAAACCGAGACCATGAGGTCTCGGTGGTGGTTCATAAGCCAAGCCGAGACCCCCTTGGTCTCGGTTAGGCGTCGGCCTACATCAAACACCCCTAAATCCCTTGTTTTGATTTACCCCATAACCATTTACGTTTTAATAAATGTTTTTAATTATCTTTTTTTAAAAAACATCATGATCTTATGTAATTTATTAAATCAAAACATAAAAGAAAAGGATTAAAAAGGTATACCTAATTCGTGGACCAAACGAGGATGAACACACACAATTGCTTGTACAAAATCCAAGATAAAAAATCAACCGAACACCTCCCTTGTGTGTTGTATATCCGGCGGCCAAAAGGAGCAAGAAGAAAGGAGAAGAAACTTTTTTTGGTTTTTGTTATTTTACTGTAATGTGAAAAATGACTAAAAGATTTTACCTTAACCCCTTGTTAGTAAAAATTTGATGGGCTTGGCCCATCCTCTTGGTGTAGCCGCGGGTTGGGGCCCCCACATGGGGTAACCCGTACCTTTTCCGAGTCTAATTATTTTAGTGTTCGTTCGTGTTTTATGTGTTCTAGTTAATTATTAACCGTGACTTAATATATTTATTCGTGTTCATAATAAATATATATACGTAATTAATATTAGCTCGTGATTAATTTACGTTCATGATTTCATGATCGCATGTTCGTGATTAACTATTGTTTGAATAATTATTGTGTGTTCATACGTAATAAATACTTATCGTGTTCTAACACGTACGTAATACCTAAAATTCTTATACGTGAACGTAATCATACTATAAAAGGAAAGTTTTAATCTAGTACGTACGATCTTAAGGGTATTGTTCATGGTAAAAGCATGCGGGTTTTACAAATATCGTCCATATAATTTTGACACAAGGATTTCAACCACCACTATGGGCGTTTTTTTTTCCTTTCTTTGACGAAACTCATCTTCAATTTCTAGTCAAACTATTTAAGATAAACCAAATCTAAAAATTGACTATCTTATTTTGACAACATCTATAACATTCATAGTATGAGTAATTACCCAAATCAATGTTTGGTAATAAATTATAACGATTATTTGCAACTCATAATTCTCAGCATATTACTCGCATATCCGAGATATCCTTGCGGACCTATGACTTAAATTCCTTTATCATGAGAGTTTAGCATTACACGCCTACCTCATGATAATTACTAGTGTATTTTAGAAGATTATGTATCTTGTAATTGTATCTTTCTAGATCAAAACTCCTACTTGCTTTTAGTAACTTAAAGTTAATACATAGAAAATAGATCAACACTCCAACATTATCTAGTGGGACATTACAAAACAAAATGAAAGTTCCTAACTCTTTATTTTCTAAACAACCCACTTCATAAGCAGTTTAGCAAAATCCAAACTTCATTTAAGATATAACATGATTCATCACATTCCATATATAATGGTATCTTATTAATCTTCTTAGCTCAAGTCATACTCAACTTTCAAACCTTGATATATTTTGGAAGAAAATAAGATATAGTTATCTTGAATCAATCATCATTTCGATTCTCCTAATAAACATACTATAATAATGTTGTATTTCATTTAGGGAAATATTGTAAGTCAATCTAACAATATTCAAGATAAATATATATCTTTCGGCTTACCTATATACCAACTAAATCATTTTAATGGTATAATAGATCTCCTAACCATTTTGCATGCTTTATAACTCAAGTACTTCTAATACACAGTCACTCCATTTCCATGTCTTTAAAACATAAAAGTTATAATTCTATTATACATTTTAAGTCATTTAACCACGACTTCATGTATATGTCTTTAGTGAAATGGAGACAATACATTAACATCTTACTTTATATTATACGTCTTTCAAGTCTTTATGTTTATGACTTTATACAATAAATCATAAACATGTATAACTAAAGTAATCATGAACACCACTAGGTTTCAACAATCTTTTCAAGCTAATTCACTACTAATTCTATTTATGTAATTCCAAGAATACACAAATATTTTACTTTAGTAGTATAAGATTATTCTATGTATTTATGTCATTCCAGGAATGATCTAACTTAAGAAACTACAAAATGATCCACGCTCGATCTCACGACATGTGGATATTTTACCCTTGTATTTACAATTTAGTCCAAGCTCTCACATGACTAAATCAAAACAACAAGTGTTTCTTAATTTGAATGATATATATACTTTTAAGTAATCTTTTAATCATATTGACACATGATCTAACTTTCATTGGATCGTTAGTCTCTTATCTTGAAGACAAGAGAATCATATCTTTATAAGTTGTTTCTTGCACACAATATTCATTTCTCCCATTTGTGCCTGGAACAACCTTATATATTAGATAAACATCACGTCTAACGTTCATCTATACAAAGTATGATTGTGTCGTATATACTAGCTTTTACAAGTAGATGTAGGACCTCTTAATCAACAATTCGAAAGTAATTATCTTAGAACATACTAAAGATAATATGGGTTATTACCAAGACGACAAAGCTTGTAACTTCCACTGAATTAAAGAATGTTTTAATAGACTCAAATTCAGAAATACAACATTGTAAATGTTTCATAATCAGTAAAACATAATAGTGTGTTGTTTACTTTCTTACTCCTTTTGAAAAACACATTCGTAACAATTACTTGTAGTGTTTAAGAGTGTACTCTACTTCGTAAATGATGACTTATCCATCTGTTAACGCAAAGCAATGCCTAAAAACATTGTTAGTATTAATTAATCTTTCTTAGTTTTGATCACGACAAATTACAAAGACATTTATTGTCAAACACAATCATAAAATGAATTATCTAACAAACACTATCATCAAGGTAATAATCATTACACTGACATATCTTAATCATGCTTAGTGATCATAAAAGTGATTAGCCTTAAAACTTACTTTTGTCAAATGTAACAAAAGATTTTTAATAAACTTTATTTATAAAAAAATGTTTTATTAAAAAGAAAATGTAAATTTGAATATGGCATATTCCAAATGCCATAAGAATATCCTTTGAAGGTTTAAAAAGCCTCAGATATTTCAAATTCACTAAAAGACAAAAAGGAGCGGACTCTACACCGGCGGTACCTTAGCACCTACAGCGGTTCCTTATCGATAAGGAACCGCGGGCACCAATAAGGAACCGCGGGCAGATATAGCCGTTGGACGTTTTGTCTTATAAATAGTGGATCAAATCTGCATGCTCATCAACCCTTTTTGGACATCTTCTTCAGCCTTCTTTCTCCTATCTAATCCTAGTCATTTGTAAATGATCACTTAATGTGTTAAGTATGTTTACTCATGATTATCCTCTTGATTGTCCAAAGAGAAGATCACTCATACACTTGTGATGTGATTAAAGATGTAGCATTGATGAAGATCACCTTCTCCTAAAGATCTAGTCATGCTCATCATTTGTTTATTTGTGTCTTGTGTAGATCCAATGTATTTGTGAATACTTGGACTAGTTGTGTTCATCCAAGCTATATGTGAATACTTGGATTAGAGTTGTGTAAATCCATTGCACATGTGTGAGCTTGGATTTGTTTTGTGTAGATCCAAGCTACATGTGTGTACTTGGATATGTTTAGTTGAGTTGTAATTAGTTGTGTTAGTTCTCACTAAACTATAAAGTGATGTGGTTGTGTCTTGTAAGTTCTCACTAAACTATAAAGTGATACGTAGTTGTGTTGTGTGAAGTTCTCACTTAGCTTCAAAGTGAAGAGTCGTGAAGATTGGTTCTAGCTTTGGATTAGAACTCGACATATAGCCTTGTGTCGGAAAATGGTGAAGTAGGCAACGTTGTGAAGATTGGTTCTAGCTTTAGATTAGAACTCGACATCTAGCCTTGTGTCGTAAAATAGTGAAGCGGGTGACGTTGTGTAGATTGGTCCTAGCTAAGATTAGGTCTCGACATTTAGCTTAGTGTCAGAAAATAATGTAAGCGACGTTGTAAGGTTTTCTCCGCCAAGAAGGGAGCTTGTGGATATAGTGGAAATCTCGAGTAAGGTGTACTCGAGGAGTGGAGTAGGAACGAGGATAGAGCCTCGTTGTTGAACCACTATAAATCTTGGTGTCTTCCTACTAGGTTGTTTCTTTCCTTACTCATTACTTATATTCAATATCATTATACTTACTATACATTGTTAATGCATTAGAATTGAACTTAATCATTATGCAACTAGCTTTTAAGTAAAAGATAGTTTTGTGCACTCACCTAATTGAAAGAAATTTTAATTAGGAGATAAACCGATGAGAAACTATTCAACCTCCCTCTTTCTAGTTTCTATAATTGGTATCAGAGAGATCGTGACACATGTCTTTGAAGTATATTGTAATTTAATACTTGGATCGATCCATTGTCTCCTCAAATTAGAAGGTTAAGTTGTACTAAAGTTTTTCTTTGGTTAAAACTATTTTTTGTTGAAAATAAGCCTTTTAAAATGTTAATATTGCATATTACTTAGATTAGTAGTATTAATGCATTTTAGATTTACTCTTGAAATGTATTTACTAGTTTGCATCTTGTTATGTGTAGGTACTCATGAAGATGAATCATTCTATTGATTGTGGATTGAGTTAGTTACACTTGTAGAAGACTCATCTCTTTGATTTCCAACATCATTGAATGATTATATCAAGATGGGTAGAGGTGATACTAGTATTTGAAGACTTAGTAGTCACTATTAGTCATAGTCGGGCTTTGCATCGGTTCCTTGAAAGCTCGGAATGCAATTTGTGGCTAAGGTACGCTTTCGTTCTTCCACACGCCCTATTGATCATACTTTTGATCATTAATTGACTATATGCTTGTTCTTGGCATCCTTGCCTTGACATTTACTTGTGGTTTGTGAGTCTTTCCTTTTTCCCTCTCAAACCTTCCTTTCTTGGATAGTTGACTCACTATGGAGATGTAGGGTGAGTTAGTAGAAGCTTAAAGTATCAAGCATGATTTCTATGGTTTGCACCCTTATGGTTAGTAGGCCCTATATCATGTGTAACTTGTGCAATTGAGCTCGTCTCTAGGATGATTAGTGAATCCCTTGAGATACCAAACTACTTCATTAAGTTGTATGTGGATTTTACACATTTGGAATTGAAATATTCCAAGGATATTGTTATTGTTAATTCTAGCAATAATTATCCGATCCATGTGGGAGAGAAAGTGAATCTATACTTTGCTCATGTTTTGAAATAGAATAATACTACTCTTGAAAATGATCTTATTCTATCAAAATTGCTTGTATAATTCATTACCAAAGCCGTTTAGACTTTCGCCGGAAAGGCACGTCTTAAACCACTATATATGACACAAGCTCTTTACCTCCTCAATTTGAAGTATGTCATTTGTCTTTTGAGCAATGTTCTTGGTCTTGATTCACTTCTCTTGACTCCTCTTCCTTTGCTACTTAGCTACGAGTAGTCGTTTGTTCGTTTCGGTCTTTTCCTATCTCGATTCAACTCGTAATCCTTTAACAAGGCATTATTACCTAGTGTTGTGGTGGTCCAATGATATCCTAAAAGGTTTAAGATATATTTTTAAGTATTTTTAAAATTTTGGTTTTCAAAAATTCATTGTTTTTCTTTGATAAAAACATGCCTATGTAGGCGGTTCTTTATCTCTGGCAGTTCAAATGTGCGGTCCTTATCGATAAGGAACCGCGGGCAGAATATTTTTTCAGAGCGCCAGTTTTTATTAAAATAACTTTTTCAAACAAAACCTTCTCTCTCCTTCACACACAGCCGATGGTCTTCTTACTTTTCCACCATTATTGAAGCTTCAAAATCCTTCTATTACTCAAATTAATTGATTCAAGTTCGTGGGTTTCACTCATCCATCATCCAAGATCTTAGTGCTCTCACTCCTTGGGAATTACTAACTAGCGATCTTAGTGATTTTATGGTCCCTTGGGCCGAAATCATTAGGGAAAATGCATTGTGTTTGGTTGGTGATCGCAACCATGTGCCTGCTTGTCTTGCACATATGTTGTATTGTGTTGTTACCACTACTCAGTACAACCTTGCATATTTCATATCTAGAAGGATAAGTTTTGTTCTCAATGGATCTCGTTCTACTCTTCCTTTTGCCATGATTCTCTCACGACTTCTTAAGAGAGTTCTTCTTGATCATCCTCCTCTAAATCATTCTTCTTTTCACTCCGTGGTTCGAGTCATGTTTCCTATTGAAGGGAATGTCTCTTCAGTTCCCACGCATGATTCAAATGAAGATGAAAATGTCTCTCAAGACAATTCTCTCATTTCTTGTTATGATTTGTCATCATCTATCTCTCAATTGTCTTCACTAGACATTGATTTAGACTATCAGTATTGTCTCAATCTTCATCTTCATGATCGAATCAGAAGTGAATCAAGGCAAGGAGGAAATGCTCATAGATGAATGATATATACCACTCTTATGAGACTAACATGTGTGTAAACGTGTATGGACTGTTGAACTTTATCTCTTTTCTTATGTCTATTCTTAGGATGTTGTGTATTCCTTAACTAACAATTTATGTTTGGATTACCTAGTATTTTAATCCTAATTATCCATGGTGTTGATTTTTCGATTTACATGGCTCTGTGCATCTTGTGTGTTAGATAGCCTCCTAGTTTTTGATCATTAGTTCACTTTGGCTTGATAAACCTTAGTTTAAAATCTGGTAAAGTTTTGAGGAAGTGCTATTTTTAAACACCTTTGGTCACGGTTCCATATCAAACCCGCGGTTCTTTAGCGATAAGGAACCGCGGACCTATGTAAGGAACTGCCTAGTACTGTTTCAACAGAATCTTTACTTTACACTGTATTCTTTAATATGTGTAAAACTTTGATAAAACTTTTGCAAAAACCTGCACTTTCCTAAACTAGGCTACCCAATTTCATTGTTCACATAAAATTATTTTAACCTATTACTAGTTTGGATCATCCCCTTCTCTTCTTAAACCCTCTCTTGTTGATAGTGTTCTTCATCCCTTCAACTCTTCTCTTAACCTCACAATTCAAACATGGTATCCACTAGAACATCCAACTCCTCCAAAACCTCCTCACCCAAAAGAAGCCTTAAGGTGAATCTCAAGTACTCTAAACTTGGTTGTCCATCTTCTTTCAAACCAAAAGTGAAGCCTCACCTATTCTCATCTCCTCATCACTTTCACCACCACTTGCTTCATCGAAAACAACCTCAACCCATGGTACTAACCATTCACATGGTTTTACCTCCTCTCCAATCAAGAATGAATGAGTTTTCCTCTCCACTCATTTCTAGCCCTCCCTTAAATGTGAATGCTCAACCTCAACCTCATCAAAGGATTCCCTTTGTTTTTGAGGCTCTTTCTTTCACTCCACCAACTTCACCCATCTCACCAATTTCACCCTTGGATACCATGCCCTCTCCTAATCCTCCTACCTCCAACACTCCTCTCTTGGGTGTTCCCATTTCCCGTTTCTTGGGTGATCCACACTTGTTTGATTTTTTCATGCACAATGGAACAAATTGCCCTTATTGCTTGAACAGCTTTCACCTCATTGATATCCTTAGGTTGGAGATGATTGGGGCTCACATCAAGTTGCAAAGCTTATTGTTGAACCTATTTGCTAATCCTCCACCTCCTAGGAGATAAATGATGGTTTTCAAAATAACATGCTTTAAAAAAAAGGTCAAGCCAAAGAGATCTATGAATTTAAGACCTAGTTGTTAGCTATCTTTGTAGTAGTTAATTGTCTTTTATTTATTGCATTTCCTTTCCTTTCCCTCGTGACTTTCTCATGTGGATGATTTATGGATTTAGTTTTTATGTGCTTTAATCTATGTGATCACATTAAACAACATAAATTTATTTAAAATTGAACCTAAATCTATTACAACCTCTAAAAACTTGACTTACAATTGGACCAAGATGTTATCTAAATATTTTGTCACCCTTTGTCAAGACATTCTTTGTGAATGTGTTGATCTTATGCAACCCTAGCATACTCTAGTGCTAAAAGAGATAAAAATCCAAGATTTTCAAAAGTTTGAAAAAGTCTTATTTTTCTCCAAAACTTTTGAAAATCAAGGTTTGATGTCCACTGGACGCGGTTCCTTAACCTCCAGGCGGATCCATATCGATATGGAACCGCGGGCTATTTTAAAGAACCGCGCATAGTAAAGCCGTTCTGGATTATTTTTGGTCTTTCTTCTTTGACCATTGTCTTGGTTAAGATTCTTTGTTTACCCAATTTGGCTAAACATTTTCTAAAATCTTTCTTTTTCATTTTAAATCTTTGCCTTGTCTATTTTCTTTAAATTCTTCTCTTTTGGGAGTTATTTTCTTCATCCCTCATAATGCCTAATTCTTCCTTTCCTAACCTTGACATTTCTTTGTCACAAACTTCTCAACCTAAAGCTTCTTCTTCTAAGCTTTCAAAGAAACCAAAAATCACGGTTAAACCCATTTGGATCAAAAAGAACAAGAATCCTTAATAAGTGTGTAAACACTTATCCTTTTGCCACTAAAATCAAGGAAAAACAAGACCTAATCATGTGTTTAATGTCGCAAAAGTCAGAATTACGCGTGGTTTTGTATTTTTGTGTTAAATAGGTACAAATGATCAAAAGAAGAGAAAACACGGGATTTCACGGTCAAATATTGAAGAAAAGTCCAAAAAGAGACGAAGACAAAGTCAAAAGATCAAAAGTGTGCAAGAGTTCACGAAAACCGGCTAAACCTTTACGAGATTAAAGAAAAAATCGAAGAAGCCGAAATCAAGTTCAATTTTTAGCGGATTTAACTTTTTGAAGATATTCGAGCCAAGTGGATCCCACATTTGGGTAATGGGCACAAAGGCCCAATAAGATATTCAAGATATTTTAAATGGGCCAAAAGCCCATTTATCAATCTAATTCGTTATACACAAATTGATGGATTTGAAAGCCCGTATTAATTTGGACGATTGAAAGGTAGTGGGATATTTGGGCCAAAGCCCATATAGCTTATTTACATGAAATAGAATGTTAAACTTTGCTGGTAAAAGATTGATTAAAACTTGGTCAATTCGACAACACTCACAGTCAACACAATTTACTCCCTTCACACGCACACACACTTAAATAAACAATTACCCCACACTTCAAACAAACCGGTCAAAGCCCAAAAACCCGGTCAATAAACCAACCTTCTACCCCACGTGTATTCATACACGTCTCACTTATCTTACCCCAACACACATTTAATACATTTACCCACCCCACCATTTTTCTCCTCATTCGATAATAACAAGAAGTTTTTTTCCCACTCTCTCTCTCCCAAACGAATTCACAGCCACCACCATTTACCCTAACCCTAAAATCACCATGACAAAAAAATTAATTAACAACAAATGGGGCTTTGATAAAAAAATGGGTGATTCACACAAGGGGAAATAAATCCCCCCAAGAATCAGAGTCAAGCACTCAAAGTGGTCCTCCCTCTTGATCCAACGTGGCTCATCCTTGCCATTTGATTGGTCTAAAACCAATCCCACCAATAGAAAGCCTCCACATCATCATAGAAGAAACACAAGAAGCACACTACCCATCCATGGTGGCAATCCGTGTGATGGGTAGTGATTTTCCACCATTAGATGAAGAAAGAGAAGAAAAAGAAGTGTTGAACGGTCCGAATTAAAGCCCTGCTCACGAAGATTCAAGAAGAAGTTTTGAGGGTTTTCCCTATAAAAACCCCCTTTCACATGTAATTTGGGGCAGCTTTTTCTTTATTTTTATTTTTCAGTAATTAGATTAGATTTAATTCTTGTATTTTTAAATTTCAGCCGATTGTAATTTCTTTTAATTAATTAATGAAAAGTTGCTTTTAATTATTCTGGTCTCAATTTAAATTTCTCTCTTAATTAAATCTTTAAATCTGCTTTCTATTTTTTTAAATGCTACTGCTGTGGTTTTATTATTCGGATAATATAAAAAAAATAAAAAATAAAAAATAAACAATAAACAATAAAGAAAATGAATTATTTTCCCACTGGAAAATAATAAAAAAGGAACGGTTACTGCTCGAGTTGTTTGATTGGTTTCTTTGGGTTCGAAATCGAGATGATGGATGGTGGTGTTTGTTACGGATAACAAGGAGGCACAGCGCCTACCTTCGTCACAACGGTTTCGACACAAGGTGCTTTGTCTATTTTAATTTTCTTGTTAATTTTAGTTTCAAGTTTAGTTGATAAATCTGCTTTTGAATCTACTTGTTTTTAGTTACTGTTTGGATTTGTTTAGTTTTACATCTTGGTTATAGTTTCGGTTTTGGTTCTTGTTGGTTTAGATCTGCTTTTCGGTTTAATGAAGTAATTTTTATAGCTTATTTTGTTTGCCTGCTTATTGCTTATGATTTATTCAGTTTAATGTTGCTTATTCTTTAGTTTATTTTGAATGATTAGTCTGCTTATTGTTTGATAAGTTTGTTGCTTTTAGTTTGCTTATTTCATTTAGATTTGCTCAATTGTTTTTTTTGTCAGCTTTTTAGTATATTGATTTTCTACTACTTATTTTGTTTTTAAATCTGCTCTTAAGATTAGTTTTAGCTTATTTGAGGTTTTCTGGTTTACTTATTTTGAGTCTTTTATATTGCTGTTTGGTATTGCTGTTAAGCAACAGATACAATTTATCTGTTGTTTCCAAAATTAAATTTCCAAAAAAAAAATAAATAACAAAAAGTTGTCTGGGGTGGGATTCGAACCCCAGACCTCTCGTTCCCCAGTCTAACGCCTCATCCAACTCATCTAGGCTTCTTCTTGTGTTCTTTTATGCGTTTTCTCTTTAATGTAGATTTTTAATTTCTAGCAGTTTCATTTAAATTGTTTATTTACAAGTTTTTAGTCTAATTAAGTTTTAATTTTAATTTTTAATTCCGTTTTTATTTATTTTATTCAGTTTTCAAAAATACAAAAAGACAAAAAAAATATTTTATTTACTTTATAATATTAAATTTGTTTTCAATATATTTTGTTTATTCAAAATAGTTTTTTATTTAAAAGTTTTTATTGTAATTTTACGTAAAAGTCTTTAAAATAGTTTTTAATTAAGTTTTATTTTAAAATATATTTTTCATTTAAAGTTTTTCAAAAGTTTCTTTTATCTAGTTTTCAATCAAATTAGTTTTAAATTTTAGTTTCAAAATAGTGTTTATTTAAATTAGATTAAATTAGTTTTTAAAATTGTTTAAATAATTTTTAAATAGTTTTAATTAAATTAGTTTTTAAATTTTAAATAGATTAGTTTATAATTCCAAGTTTTATTTACCAAAAACAAAGTTAGTCGAAACATTAATTGGAAATCAATTCGAGTCGAGTCGAGGAAAACGAACTTAATTGATACATACAAAAATCCTAGTTTCAAATGGCGCCGCTGCCGCTTCGCTCGTACGATTGACGATTTTTCGTGAAGACGTTTGGATTTTGGGATCCGTTCTTCTTGAACGTTAATTTTTGTGCAACAAAAATAAAAAATATAAAAAAATCAAAAACTTAAAACTACAAAAAAATTAAAAAATCACAAAAGCAATTTCTTTCCTAAGAATTGCACCAAAAAAAAAATTAAAAAAATCAAAAAGTAATACTTTTTCCTAAAAGTATTACACCAAAAATATTACGTATTAGTGTTAATTTTTAGTTCGATTTCTTTCATTTTTATTGTGAATATATATTTTTCTAAAAAATACAAAAAGATTTTTCATTTATTATATTATATTACGTAGCACAATAAATTTATCTACTTTTCAAATAAGCCTTAGTTGGGATTTCATCACCTAACTATTGTAGTCGCATCCATAACAAAATAAAAAGGCAAAATAGATAAATACTAGTAAGACGTTTGAACTCGACATATACAAACTATAAGGTGGGTATAAGGCGACGCGCTATAAAAGGCAGTCTAAGGAAAAAAGTTTTTAAGTGCTTTGTGCCACCTCATTTCCCCGCTTGCTTGTGCGTATATTGAGAGGGACGACCGATTATTGGTTTGCCAACTCAATTAGTATCTACGTATATATTTTTGTAGCTTTTTCATATTGCTCCTCGAGAGGAAAAATCCTTTTCCTCTCAAAGTCAACCGAGGTCACCTACCTCATTCCAAAGTTTTAATTGTATGCGCACTCGCGCGCGTACATTCATACCGAGTGGTGTACGAAATTCTTCCAATTCTTCCAAAAAGAAGAAGAAGAAAAACAAAAAAACCGTCATTCAAGCCGATCCCGAGAATCGTGCTTTCAATACAATGGAGACGGACAACCGACCTATGCTCGAGATTTTGCAATCTCACGTTGAAGGAAACGATGACGCTATCGTTGTCCCCACAATTGGAGCAAATAATTTTGAACTCAAATCGGATTTAATTAAAATGGTTTCCGCTATCCCATTTTTGGGTCGTTCCCAAGATGACCCCCATGATCATATCAAGAGATTTATCCAATTAGCAAATACCGTCAAATACAATGGGGTGCCACAAGAGGCCGTTCGCCTACAACTTTTTCCTTTTTCCCTCGAGGGACAAGCCCGGATTTGGCTTGATAAGGAACCACCCCAAAGTATTACTACATGGATCGATTTAGAGACCAAGTTCATTAACTACTTTTTTCCACCATCACGGACCACCGCTTTAAGGAATGAAATAATTACCTTTGAACAAAAATATGGGGAAACTTCTAGTGAGTCTTGGGATCGATTTAAAGAGCTTTTGAGAAAATGTCCACAACACGGTTTCACCAAAGTACATCAAATTAGTACGTTTTACAATGGTTTGACTCTAAATGACCAAGACTCACTTAATAGTGCCGCCGGGGGCAATATTCTTGTGAAAACCATGAACGAGGCTTGGGCCATTATTGAGAACAAGGCAAAAGTGCAAACTAAGAGTGTTAGGGCTACTATGCCAAGTGCTAGTTCTAGTGATAATGAGGTGAATAATCAAATTAAGGAGCTTACTTCAATTGTGAAACACCTTGCTCTAAAAACCGACGCCCTCACTACACATGTGCATGCCGTGAAAGATAATAGTGAAACGTATGAGACTTGTGGTGGACCACATTCATATTTAAATTGTGACAAGGTTTACAATAATCAACAACAACAAGTTTGTGCTTTTAATGCTAATGAAAGGGTTCCATTTAAACCTAATGTTGATGTTAACCATTTGTCTTACAATAGTACTAATTATTTGGCTCCCCCGGGTTTTGTAGCACCACAAAGACCACCCCCACCCGCCCAAAATACCCAACACCAAAATAGGAACCAAGGTCCTCAAATGGGTAATTTTCAAGGAAATGCTAATCAAGGGAATTTTAATGGTCAAAATCAAGGGTTTCAAAATAATCAAGGTTTTTATAATAACAACGGTTTTCAATCTCAATATCAAAACCAAGGGGTTAACAATCAAGGGTTCAATCAAATGAATATGCAAAACCCTCAAATGGACTTGGTTCTACAAAAATTGACCGAACATGAGAAAATCATGAAAGCTATGCAAGAATCCACTAGACAAATGCAAGAGTCCAACGTTAAGAGATTTTTGACTATGTTTGATACACAGCTTTTACCTAATTAAAAAGATTAAAATTTGTGTTCTCGGTATCTTAACGAATTGATCTAGGCTCTCTATGTGACTCTATTGTTTTTGGTGGAACAAAGATGTGTCGTTGTAGTGTTTTAAAATAAAATGTGCAAAACAATTAAAGTAAAGGTGCTCTTAAAGTAAATCTAAGTCTAATTAAAATAAAGGTGCAAGTATATAAGAACGTGACTAAAGTAAATGACGTAAACTTAAATCTATCTAAGGCAAACTTAAAACGCGACTAAAACTCAGGCAAATCTAAAATAAAACTAAGGCCAATAAACTTAAAGCGCAATTAAACTAAAGGCGGGAAAAATAAAGATTGAAAATACAAATCAAAGACAAAAGCTAATAAGAACCTGAATACAGCTCATTCGGAATAAACCTTGGTTTGGAACAATCACTCGTCCGGAATGTCACCTTCGGTTGAAATGATTCTTCTTCGCTTGGAATATTGCCAAAATCCTTGATCCGGAACAAATTGATCTGAATATGTCACTTATCCAAAACAATCCTTCGTTCGGAACTTTACTGATTCGGAACTCTAAATTTTGCCTTGATTCGAAACCCTTGATTCGGAAGTTTCCGAATGAACCTCCTTGATTCGGAAGTTTAAAACTTCCGAATGAACAAACACTGATCCGGAACTAGCCCCTTGATTCGGAAGTTTATTCGGAACTTTTAAGTTCCGAATGAACAGCCCTTGGTTCGGAACTATGGAAACTTCCGAATGAATGAATGATCACTGATCCGGAACTTTTGAAGTTCCGAATGAACAGTGCTTGATCCGGAACTTTTGAGTTCCGAATGAAGCTTTTCTGGTTCGGAACTTTTAAGTTCCGAATGAATGACTATTGATTCGGAAGTTAACCTTCGTCCGGAACTTTGAATGTCCCGGATGAACAAAGCTTGACTCGGAAGTTTTGCTGAGCATAAAAATCTTCCGGATGAAACCTTGATTCGGAACTTTGGAAGTTCCGAATGAACAATTTCCCTCCTTCTTGGTTCGGAAGTTTTCCTGGAAAGATCAGATACACAACAAACTCCCCCGAAGAACAAGGGGATACAGTAACAGCAGATATAACCACAAATTAATCAAAATAAACACAACGATTAAATAAAAATATCTACGAATCAACAGTAAGCATAAACAAACAATTAAAAACAAGAAATTTAACAACTTTAACCACAATAATCAACAAACATTTGGATCAAAATAAAAGCATGAACATAAACATAAACACATAAATCAAAGATTAAGACAGGTAGATAAGAGATTGACAAGATAAAGTAAAGATTGACAATAATTAAAGGAAAACTTACTTGAAATTAAATGAATTTAAGGTGCAAGACAAGGTATTTAAATTTGACAAGAAATTAAATGACAAGGTATTTAAATGGTGGAAGAGCTAATTGTCACACTTAGCCAACAAAAACAAATGAACACACTAATGGTCTATTTATAGGGGAGGATTAGGAAGCTTCCTCCCCTCCTTCATTTCTTGTTAATTGCAAGATTAAGCCCCTCTCTTCTTAATTCTTCATTAATTGCGTCATTAGTCCTTTTCTTCTAATCTTCTTTAAACTTGGACTTAAGGGACTTTTGGCTTCGGGATTTCTTCGAACTCGCCTTTTAATTCTTCAATAAAATAGACTTGAATTCTTCGGCTTTTGATAAACTTCCGTCTTTTGACTTTTTCTTCGATAAATCTTCAGAATTGGTCGTGGACTTCCGTTCTTTTTGCACTCTTGACTTCTTGACTTCGTCTTTCATCCTTTTCTTCAATAAAAGTCCGTAAATGCCCGTGAATGTCCGTGTTTTCTCCACTTTTCACCTTTTCATCCTAAATCACAACAAAAACACAAACCACGCATAATTCTGACATAAAAGACATAAAATACACGTTTTGGTCCGGTTATTATTGTAATTAAGTGGTAGAAAAGATGGGTGTTTACACACCTATCAAATCCCCTACACTTTACCATTGCAATGTCCTCATGCAATGCATTAGTTACAAAGCAAGATTACACTTTTCATCATAATCAATCCACGTTGGCCTTAATTAAAGAGATAGAAAATTAAAATCATACAAAATAAAGAAATCAAAAGCATACCTTGGGTTTTGGAAATGTCATGAATAATCATCATCCTCAAGTTTTCACTTTCTCCAAACCAAGCTTAAAAACGAGATCATTGTTATTATAAGTTAGTAAACTAACACGAACTCATGTGGGCCAATTACTCACTTAGACTCCCTTATTCCTAGGGGTATCTCTTATATTTTATTGTTGTCTTGAATGATCACGAGGATACATTGTTTGACTTATTTCGATAGTTATTTAGTCTGAAAATAAAGTGAACGATTTAATCAATAGTTAGCTATAGGACCAAATCTTTTAAAACTGCTTCTCGGGACCTCATAAAGTTCATATCTTGGCATAACTCGCTTCACGACTTGAGACCTTTCTCAGACCGATATTTGGCAGCGACTTCATACTTCAAATCTTGAGAGACGTTCATGAAATAATGGTCTTCTCTTCATATAGGAATTTCTTCACTTGAAGTTTCATACTTGGACCACGACTTCTTCATTTTTCTCCAATCTTTATTTTGGACTTTGATATACAACGATCCGCCTCCTTTTATGACTTGGATCTATTTATCCTCATACCTTGTTAGGGTCTTTTCGGATACACTTCTCCATGACTTTTGGGGAGTTTTGCTTTACGTCGTGTGTCTCGATCCTTCATATTGATTTTTGATAAATGATTCTTCACATCACTTTGGATCTTTAGCAACAAAATATAGCCCTCATGCCTTGTTAGGGCCTTTTCGGACTCGCCAATCTTCGCGTCCCGCTTCAATAAGTTATGCCTTGGCTATGAACTCTAATCCATACCGAGCAACTTTTAAACGATCTGGGGCTAGAAGCTAAGTAACTTTTCAAATCGTACAACCTTATTTATTAGCAGATAAATTTATTAGCAAGCGATGGGAGAATAGGCTCATAATTAACTCACATAAATTCATGAAAGAATACCGAACTTATAATTGGCTCTATCATCTCTCGTTCTCCACAGTTTAAAATCTCAAGTAATGAGACTCGTGGATGCTTAGCCTATTAAATCAAAGTTTTGGGTTTTCGAGTCGCTTATAGGATCTTGCAAATTCTTAGACTTTTTCAAGTTTAGAAATCGCATTTTAAAGTTCCCTTGATAAACGACTCTCTAGGATCAATTATAGGAACTTGCGAAAAGTTCTTGTTCTTAACCCGTGAGAGTTAAGACTTTCGCGTTTTATAGCTCCCTATATAAAAGCCTAGCAAAACTCGACTTAAACACGTTAAGGATACTAGCTAGAGTAAACTCGGATTGAGTAAAAAGATTCACAACGTTTGAAAATTAAAACCACTTATTTAAACATTTATTCTAATAAGGAAAGGAAATAACTATACAAAGGGAAAAACTAATAGGCCAAAATAGATCAAAAATTTTGAAAAATGTCGAAAAATTGATTTTCCGGTTAAAATGAGGACAAATACAAGGAAAAAAACACTTAACTTCGATAGAAGTCCCCCCTACACTTAAGATAAACATTGTCCTCAATGTTTAAGCATGTGGGAGTAAACTCCCCTACACTTAGGACATTGTGCACTTTGTTTAAATCTTGCTAAGGAAAAGACAACTAAAGAGATTCCTATTTTAATATTGAGAAAATATAAAATAGTGAATCGAAAAGAGTTTAGGATAGAACCGGGATAATGGAACACGGAATCACGGGTCGTCAAGAATCATCAAGAGTGGATCATTGAAACTCGAATCCCTGATTAAGAAGTGAGGAGAGGAAATAGCAATCCAAAGGGTCTCCCCTACACTTATGATAAAGAAAGCGAAAAGATAGATGCATGGGTTGCCTCCCAAGAAGCGCTTGGTTTTTGTTAACCGAGTCGTGAGCCTGACTCGACCTTGATCATCAACGGAAGAAGCATAAAACATATCCACCAGGATCGAAGACATAGTTTTCATCTATCAAATAACACAAGCTTAAGGCGAACAAGGCAAGCCAAAGAAGAAGTGGCAAGGTTCCCTTAAGCAGTGATGGAGCACGGTGGAAGCAAGGGTGAAGTGCAAGAATGTCTTCAAAATGTCCAAAGATTTTTCCTTTTATTGCATCAGGTGGATACTGAGATGGCTTAAAGACTTCAATACCGGGGTCGAACACCTTTTCCTTCAGGGGAAAATAGCACTCAGGCTCAGCCGAGTGTGAAGAAGATCCGCAAAGAAGCACAACCTCATCCTCAGAAGGGGGACATAGAGGTGTCAAATCATATGTGCAACGGATTTCAGTGTCGATCGGTTTCTTCTCCTTTGACAAAATGTGCTTCAAATCCAAAGTAGGATCAAGACGATAATCTTCAAAGTCATAAGGAGGGGCATCACTCTCATGAGGGAAGTATGTGTTGAGAAATTTAGATAAATATTCCTCAAATGAATAATCGTCCAAGGTAGGATCGATTGATGGAGGATCTTCATCATGTGAAGAATCGCTCGAAAGAGTATCAACCTCATCAAAATCATCGAAAGTGGGCATCTCGAGATACTCAGAAGTACAATCAAAATCATCCGAATCTGAGCTAGAATCATTATCATCATAAGCATCAAAGATCGGTGGCGAATCATAAATGGGAGAAGCGTCCAAAGTAGAGTGAGAATCATCCACATTATCTTCAAATAGTGGATTATCAGTGGAAGACTCGAATAGAGGATTGTCATACACGGTGAAGTCATCGAGCACATTAATCATATTCACTGATTCTCGTCCAAAAGATTTGCCTGTAAGCTTCCCCATTTTAAAAACTTTTGAATCATCCCCGACTCGTAAGATTAACTCACCTTCGGCCACATCTACTAAAGCTCGTCCGGTTCTCAAAAATGGCCGACCAAGTATTAAAGGAATACGAGGGTCCATTTCATAATCAACTACGACAAAATCGACCGGGAAAATAAATGTGCCAACTTTGATAAACACGTCTTCGGCTATACCAACGGGGTAAGCGAGAGTGCGATTTGCAAGTTCGAGAGTCATCTTTGTTGGAATGAGGTTGGATAATGATAGTGTTTTCCAAACACTCAGTGGCATCAAATTAATACTAGCCCCGAGATCAGCAAGGGCAGTACATTCTTCAGTTTTGTTGAATACGCAAGGCAACACAAAACGACCGGGATCTCCAAGCTTTTCCGGAAGTTCTCTAAGAAGGACTGCAGAGCAGTTTTCATTTAAGCGTGTGTTGGCGAGTTCAATCAGCTTCTCCTTCTTGCTAAGCAATTCCTTGAATGCTTTGACAAATTTCGGCATGTGGCAAAGTGCTTCAACAAGGCTAATGTTGATGGTCATTTTAGATAGCATATCCACATATTTCGATACTTGACAGTCATTCTTGGTTAGCTCGTTGGTCTTGCCTATGCGAGAAGGGTATGGGATTCTAGGTTGATAAGGGGAAGGTGAAGGTGTAGTTGGTAAAGGTTGTGATGTTGAAGGGTCCTTCCGAGATACATCGTCATGACGAGGCGGAGACGGTAATGGTGTACTAACACTAGGTGTAGGAGGAGTAGGGATACATGGTGGTGGAGGAGGTGTAGATGATGGTGGTGGGGTAGGTGGATTGACAATGGTAATTCCACTACGCGTATTTATAGCACTCACATTAGCTCGCGGATTGGTGACGGTGTTTGAAGGTAGAGAACCCGAAGAAGAAGGTTGAGCTTCGGGCAAGAAACTAGCCAACAGATTCTTTAATTCAGTCGTTTGAGTGCTGAAGGAAGATTGGATATTATCACGAACCTCAGTTCTGATGTTATTTCCTTGCTTCAAGATATCTCCTTTCAAATTGATTATTTGGCTCTGTAGATTCTTGATTTTCTCACCTTGAGTTCTCATGATGGCATCAACATCGGTGTTTATGGGTGGGTGTTGTTGGGTGGATGGTTGATAAGGGTTAGAAGCTCTTGGTGGGATTTGGTTGCTTCTATTGTAGTTGTTGGCGGGGTTTTAGTTTTGAGGAGAAAAACCGGGTGAAAGGTAATTGTTGGAACGGTAACTCAGCAGATTTCTATCCCCTTGTTGTCTAGCTTGGTAATTTTCCGGTGAATAATTACCATAAGCTGCATACACATTTTCCGGATTTCCTTGTGTCGAAGGACAATCGGTGTATGAGTGAGGACCGCCACATGTTTCACAAGGATTAGCAACCGCTTTAACTTGTTGTTGTTGTTGGTTTGAAGCGAGAAGCGTAATACTTTTGCTCATTTCTGCCATCATGCGGGTGAGTTCGGTCATCTCAGGGTTTGCTGAGGTAGAAGAGACATTGACTCTCGGGTTGTTCCTAGAAGAAGCAGAGGAATCCCAGTTCTTGTGATGAGTAGTCATGTTCTCTATTAACTCTCTACACTCCTCGGGTCTCCTTTTCATGAATGTGCCACCGGCGGCTGCATTAATCGTATCACGATCTCGAAAAGTCAATCCATTGTAGAAAGTATCGATTAAGGTCACAGGGAGCATGTTGTGGTTTGGACAACGGTCGATCAAGACATTATATCTTTCCCAAGCGTCAAAAAGAGATTCATCGGGATCTTGCATGAAACCGCTGATCTGATTGCGAAGGCTTGTGACCATGGATGGTGGAAAGTAGCGCGACAAAAAGCGTTGAGTCATATCATCCCAAGTGTGAATAGAATTCTTCGGGAGACGATCAAACCATTTCTCGGCATGATGCGATAAAGTATGTGGGAAGAGTTGTAAGCGAAGAACATCCATTGTGGCACCAGGAAACTTCATGCTTTGGGTGATTGTAATGAACTTGTCGAGGTGTTTGTTGGCATCATCATCAGGCAATCCTCTAAAAGGGTTTGTTTGTACTTGCTGAATCATGTGGTGCTTCAACGAAAACTCAGGAGCGTTGATTTGCATCGGCGCAATCGGTCCTCCTCGTCCAAACATTGTTGGTTGACAAAGTTCCTCCATGGTCCGAAGATCGGGCTGTGGAAGAGCATTGTTGTTATTATTATTATTGAGGTTCGGTGGAATGTTGTTGTTGTTAACACCTGCCATATCTAAATCTTCTTGAGGCTCGGGCTCTTGATAATTAGAAGATCTAGTACGCATACACCTGAAAATGCAAAAGAAAACAAAACCAAACACAAAGACAATATATAAGATTAAGATTAAAGTTCGTGTTCTCGGTATCTTAACGAATTGATCTGGGCTCTCTATGTGACTCTATTGTTTTTGGTGGAACAAAGATGTGTCGTTGTAGTGTTTTAAAATAAAATGTGCAAAACAATTAGGTGCTCTTAAAGTAAATCTAAGTCTAATTAAAATAAAGGTGCAAGTATTTAAGAACGTGACTAAAGTAAATGATGTAAACTTAAATCTATCTAAGGAAAACTTAAAACGCGACTAAAACTCAGGCAAATCTAAAATAAAACTAAGGCAAATAAACTTAAAGCGCAATTAAACTAAAGGCGGGAAAAATAAAGATTGAAAATACAAATCAAAGACAAAAGCTAATAAGAACCTGAATACAGCTCATTCGGAATAAACCTTGGTTTGGAACAATCACTCGTCCGGAATGTCACCTTCGGTTGAAATGATTCTTCTTCGCTTGGAATATTGCCAAAATCCTTGATCCGGAACAAATTGATCTGAATATGTCACTTATCCAAAACAATCCTTCGTTCGGAACTTTACTGATTCGGAACTCTAAATTTTGCCTTGATTCGAAACCCTTGATTCAGAAGTTTCCGAATGAACCTCCTTGATTCGGAAGTTTAAAACTTCCGAATGAACAAACACTGATCCGGAACTAGCCCCTTGATTCGGAAGTTTATTCGGAACTTTTAAGTTCCGAATGAACAGCCCTTGGTTCGGAACTATGGAAACTTCCGAATGAATGAATGATCACTGATCCGGAACTTTTGAAGTTCCGAATGAACAGTGCTTGATCCGGAACTTTTGAGTTCCGAATGAAGCTTTTCTGGTTCGGAACTTTTAAGTTCCGAATGAATGACTATTGATTCGGAAGTTAACCTTCGTCCGGAACTTTGAATGTTCCGGATGAACAAAGCTTGACTCGGAAGTTTTGCTGAGCTTAAAAATCTTCCGGATGAAACCTTGATTCGGAACTTTGGAAGTTCCGAATGAACAATTTCCCTCCTTCTTGGTTCGGAAGTTTTCCTGGAAAGATCAGATACACAACAAACTCCCCCGAAGAACAAGGGGGTACAGTAACAGTAGATATAACCACAAATTAATCAAAATAAACACAACGATTAAATAAAAATATCTACGAATCAACAGTAAGCATAAACAAACAATTAAAAAAAAGAAATTTAACAACTTTAACCACAATAATCAACAAACATTTGGATCAAAATAAAAGCATGAACATAAACATAAACATATAAATCAAAGATTAAGAAAGGTAGATAAGAGATTGACAAGATAAAGTAAAGATTGACAATAATTAAAGGAAAACTTACTTGAAATTAAATGAATTTAAGGTGAAAGACAAGGTATTTAAATTTGACAAGAAATTAAATGACAAGGTATTTAAATGGTGGAAGAGCTAATTGTCACACTTAGCCAACAAAAACAAATGAACACACTAATGGTCTATTTATAGGGGAGGATTAGGAAGCTTCCTCCCCTCCTTCATTTCTTGTTAATTGCAAGATTAAGCCCCTCTCTTCTTAATTCTTCATTAATTGCGTCATTAGTCCTTTTCTTCTAATCTTCTTTAAACTTGGACTTAAGGGACTTTTGGCTTCGGGATTTCTTCGAACTCGTCTTTTAATTCTTCAATAAAATAGACTTGAATTCTTCGGCTTTTGATAAACTTCCGTCTTTTGACTTTTTCTTCGATAAATCTTCAGAATTGGTCGTGGACTTCCGTTCTTTTTGCACTCTTGACTTCTTGACTTCGTCTTTCATCCTTTTCTTCAATAAAAGTCCGTAAATGCCCGTGAATGTTCGTGTTTTCTCCACTTTTCACCTTTTCATCCTAAATCACAACAAAAACACAAACCACGCATAATTCCGACATAAAAGACATAAAATACACGTTTTAGTCCAGTTATTATTGTAATTAAGTGGTAGAAAAGATGGGTGTTTACACACCTATCAATGTTGCAAACCCTTAGACCCCAAGGTGCCTTACCATCCAATACCGAGATTAACCCTCGTGCTAATGTGAGTGCTATCAATACTCGAAGTGGAGCCACTTTAGTGGGACCTTCCATCTCTTCGCCAATAAAGGAGAGACAAGGCCTGGAGGTCATAATGAGTAATCCTACTCCCCCTCCGGTGATTCCGCCCACTACCACTCCTAGTTCTAGTCCTCCATTTCCGAAAGAGCCTCTTCCTACGGATGTTCAAGAAGCGAGTCCTTCTCCTTCTCAACCTTCAAAGTCTAAGCCTAATATTCCTTATCCATCTAGGTTAGGCAAGACTAAAGTGCTCACCAAAGATGACGTTCATGTCTCTAACTTTTTGAAAATGATTTCCAATGTGAATGTTAACATAAGCCTTATTGAAGCACTCGCTCAAATGCCAAAATTTGTCAAAATGTTTAAAGATTTGCTTAATAAGAAAGAAAAAATGGTTGAGCTCGTGAACCCCCGTTTAAATGAGAATTGTTCCGCGGTTCTTCTCAAAGAGCTTCCCGAAAAGCTAGGAGATCCCGGACGATTCGTGTTACCTTGCTCGTTTCCTCAAATTGATGATTGTATGGCTTTAGCGGATCTCGGCGCTAGCATCAATCTTATGCCACTTTCGGTTTGGAAACAATTGTCATTACCCGACCTTGTACCGACTCGTATGACTTTAGAGTTAGCTAATCGAACTCTCGCATACCCCGTTGGTATTGCCGAAGATGTTTTTGTTCGAGTTGGTACATTTACTTTTCCCGTAGACTTTGTCGTCGTCGACTATGAGATGGATCCTCGTATTCCGCTAATACTTGGTAGACCATTTTTAAGATCCGGAAGAGCCTTAGTTGATGTAGCCGAAGGGGAGTTAATTCTTAGGGTTCGGGATGAACAACAAGTTTTAAAATGGGAAAAATCACAACTAAATCAAATGGAAAAGAGTCGGTCAATATGATTGATGTTCTTAATTACGATAATGAAGAGATTTTTATTAATCCTTTTGGAATTGAAAAGTCTACTCAAAATGATTTTATGATAAACTCATCCCTTCCCTTAGAGCCTCAAATTTTTGAAACTCCTAATTATGACACCGATAGTGATGACACTTTTTCAAGTGATCACACTATTTTCGGCTTAGACGACTCGTCTTTTAACCCACCCACTTTTGACCCACCCATTATGATCAACCTATCTTTGATACCTACGATGATGACACTTCTTTAAGTGATCTCATTAATTTTGATGACCCACCCCATGATCTCAATGCACCTCATATCTCTATGAGTGATTCTTCCATGGAGACTCCTTTTGACTTTTACACTCCAATTTTAGAAGTCATGACTTATGAGGAGGATCCTCCACTCTTAGAGATCATACCTACTTTAGAGGTTATTCCATTTGAGGAGGATTTAGATATCTTTCTAAATACCTATTTTCCTCACGAGGATGAGTTTTCCTATGACTCCGACGATACTTATGTTTTCACATCAAGTTTGGAAGAGGATGACTTTCCCACTTTGGATTTTGATGATGTTTTGAGCTTAAATGTCACTACCTCTTGCTATTTTCCCGTTAAGGAATCGGTGTTTGATCCGGGAATAGAGACTTTTGTGCTTTCATTGCCATACCACGTTACCTTTACTTGTAAGAGACTTTTTCCTAAGGATACCCCATTTTTCTTTGACTTGCGTACCACCTCGGGGTATATTTTCTTTTGTGATGGAAATTATGTGTTTGACCCGGGTGGATTTTCATGGAGTATGCCTTATATGACTTTGTTTCACCCTTTATGTAGTAACCCTAACAATAAAATCATATTTAGACCGAGCTCTAATCTTATTTCTAATATTCAGATCAATATTTATTAATCGACTTTTATTTGTCATGATCATTTTTGCGAATAATATTGAGTTCTCGGCTAACCGGCAAGGTTAAGGCTTTAACGTATCGAATACATGTCATTTATTATTGATGGACAACGTCTATGTCCGTCATCGACCGTGAATATCCTCGTTATAAAATAAAAATATTTTTATTGTCATCGTTTTAATTTTTTTTTACGAGCATTTTTCGTAATTTACGTTAAAAATTTAGGCTTCATTCGTTTGTATAACGTGTTATCATATTTTAAATCATAATCCATCATTTATATATCAAAATATAAATGTTCTCCAAATATCGATGTTTTTATTTCATATTGAGCGTTTATTTTTCGTATTTTACACATATTTTTTTAAATCGCGTAACGTTTAAAATATCGGGTTTCGATAATACCCGCTTTAACAAAATATTGTACAAATCATAAAAATTATAACCTCTTACCTTGGCTTGTACACGTTTACAACCATACACCCTTTTAATCTACACGTGTCTTGCTTTAAATTTAGAAGACATTTTATTTGGATGTACTACATGACTTAGTTAGATTTAAAGTTATTCTATACAACACTTTCTCACTTAGTTATCAAAAAAAAATAAAAAAAAATATCCATCTCATGCCCTGATCTTTCTTGCCGTCAAATAGAACTATCACAATTTTCATTGTCATTTGTTTTTATAGTTCTTTATAGCAAGGTTTTGAAAATCAAGCACTTTAACTTGATTCTTTTGTTTCATTACCATATAACAACCTCAACACATTATTTTAATGGATTTTATGGGATGAAGTAGATGATCTAATGCATGTGATGATATTGAGTGTTTAGAGATTTGATTGGGAGCAAGATTGATTGAATGATACTTGATGATATTTTTGTCATTTTTCCTAGTAAGAATCTTTTTATTATTTTTACCTAGTAAATTCTATTTGTATATTAACTTTGTAATAATTTAAATATTATGTTTCTACTGATTATATGATATAATTGTTTAATTAGGTGTTTGTGACATTGTATATAATTTGTGGAACCATAAAAACCAGCCTAAACAAGTTTTAAATGATAGTTGTAAATTCTAGTATAGGTCAGTGAATAAAACGTGGGGTTTGAGTTTTATCATTGGGTTTTGAGGTCTGGTTAGAGGAATATATGTAAAGAAAAATGTTTTGTGAGTATTTCTCCGGGTGATACGTCCCGTGACGATACCCGATGAATTAGATATGGCCGAAACGATAAAAAGTGTAAAATCTGAACATACTGTGTAAACGGACTGAAAACTCCTATAAGAACGCATAAACAGTAAAAAAGGTAAAACTATGGGTTGTAGATAAAATCATAAACAACTAGAATCAGTTGGATAGTTTATCAATTCATTACGGTTTGAAAATGACGGCCAAAACCGTGAAACCGAACCTGACTGTCCAAAAACAGCCTTGACCCGAGTTAATGTTTTGATCATTTGGACCCTTTTATCATAAAAATATAAGTAATGGGAGTTCCTAATCTATATATTAGACTTAACTACGATGATGGAAGTATAAAAATCAAGTAGGGACTCATTAAGGTTTATGAGTAATGACCTAAATAGTGAGACATGTTGTAAAATTTGCGTAATTAAACTGTAACAATGATATGAATAACTTGGCCATTTTTATAAAACCCGAGGTAGTAAAACCTACTTATCGGGAAGTCGATACCCATTTATATACTGATATTTAGAATACGCGAGACCCGACCATCGTAAAATATTAAGTCGACATCATTTTTAGGCGTTTTAGAACCCGTAATGCATATAAAGTGGACTTGGGCCATAGAAGCCCAACATACACTTGTAATGGCTATTGGGAAATTATTGGACCTGAGGTTAATAATGTATTTGGAGATCAATACTTAGTTTGAAACGGAATTAGGTTATATAAATGTGTAATGGGCCACTAATGGGCTTTAATGGGCTTAATTTTCATAATGGGATAATTTACGATAAATTGTTATCAAAGATTTTATAAAAAGTTTATAAAACTTATACAATGTCCAGACCTACTAAAGTTAACTATTTACATATATGTATGACTTATTATAGTCTCGAGCCTAAGACGCGTCTCGTCATTATATGTCTCGTTCGGTTATATGTCGACCGTTGGGCGTCTCGTTCTCGATCAATGAGCGATTGATATCTCGCGAAGTCGTATATCGACTATTTGACGTTTATTCCTTGATCTACATGTGATAGCTATATCAGGTGAGTTCATAGCCTCGCTTTTACTGCTTTATATGTTTTTATAAGACCACGAGGGGGAATACATGCTCTTACTAAATCATCATATGAGATTATATATATATCCTTTAAAAATACATATTTATGAATAAACATGCGATGTTTGACTACGTGCTTTGAACGAATACAAGTTGTGGTAATGAATGTAAGTTGGTTGATTAAATGCTTTTGAAAGATGAACACAAGCGTTGATTGTATTGATTGTGAACCGCTATTTGCTAAGTGCTGTATTGCCAAAATTTGGAAAGTCCCTATAAACCCATGAACCGTTAACTACCTATGATGGGTAGGCGCTGGTATAGACGGATGGATCCATCGGGGATGACCCCCACCTGGGCAGGTCGCACCTGTGGGTTGGAGGCTCAGCCAGGTGTGTTGTAGAAGTAAGGGGGTATTCGGCAAAATACCTGACTAGGGTATTATTATACTTAAGGCTTCGGTGTCATGGCTTAGTAGAATAGCGCGGACTTTGGGTATTGCATGTGTTGCACTATCGACAGTGGATGAGATTCTTGTGTTCAAAAGCTTTATGGTTTATTTAAAAACCCATTATTATTTATTTAAAACCTATGAATTCACTCAACCATTGTGTTGACAGTTTAGCATGTATTCTCAGGTGTGTAGGTTTAAGAGCAGCTGGAGCATAGAGCCGCGCAGGATAAAGTAAAGGCAAAAGAAACAATTTCCATTCGATACATTTGAAAAACTTTTATATTTAATAAGGTTTGTATAAATTGGTGGGACCTCTTTTTAGTTAACTCTGATTTAATAAAATTATCGAATGGTTTATTTTATAAAACGTCTCTTTTGAGGTCGTTTTCTATGACTGTGTGTGATGTGCTATGAAGTAACGCCCAATGTTGATATTCCGCTGCCTTGTGAAATTGGGGGTGTTACAGATTGGTATCAGAGCACTAGTTATAGCGAACTAGGTCATTTTTAAAACCTAGACTATAACTGCTCTTTCGTAAAATTGTTTGATTGCCTTACAAAGTATCCGCGCGCTCATGCCTCCTAGAAATAATGCTTGGTTGTGATAATGTGATCCTATGTGTATGTAGAAATGGTTGTATGTATATGAATGTATATACTATGGTAGTTAAGGGCATTGCACATGAAGCAATGGTCCTTGCGTGATTATCGTACATTTTATGATATGGTTTTATAGAGAGTTTGGCCTCGCCGCCAATCACTTTCTCGATAATTAATTTATTATCCGAATACGTGTATGGAACTCGTTTAATATTTTGGGTACATATATATTGTTCCATAATCTATCGCATGTCGACTAATTTAAGCTCGATTTTTGTCATCGCATTGTGATGTGCCATTTTAGGACATCTCCTTTTGAAACGTAATTGATAAACGTATTATTTTATTTTTGTACTCATTATGATTTTGAAGAATCATTTCTTCAAGGAGACGCCTTCTACGTAATATAACGTTTAATTTGATTGTGTATGATTACGTTTTATTGGCGAAAAGGAGGATGCCAATGTTGGACCTAAAATATATATATACCCAAATCAACTATATATAATTTGGGTACAACAAAGATATGCTCATAGTAGTCATTAGTTGAGAAATTTAATACTTTGTATTTAAATGGAATGGGACATTTAAATATAATGATTTTAAATCGCCCAACTATGTGTCGTTTAAGGTTCTCTTATTGAAATGGATTGGGACATTTGAATAAGAAAATTTTAAACCACTGGACCTTAGATTGTTTATGGTTTCTTTATTCAGATGGAATGGGACTTTTGAATATAGAAATCATGAAGTAAGTTTATTGACACCCTGTACTTGTCGTGGCATATAATTTTATTATTATATCGTGTTTTGTGACTGTATTACCTGAGTAGGAGGATTTATAATCGTCTTGTGGAAATAAATTGGGACGCCTTTTTATTTGAACAAGAAAGTTATACGTTCCCTAACCATAAATTTATAATTCTTGTTTACATGGATGGGACGCCTTTTGATGTAAACAAAGTTTTATAAATGAGTGGACTCAAGTTTGCCGGACTTGGTTTGTGATTATCTTGCATACAGACGTATTTCTTCGAATCATGTTTTATTGGTATGTATCGTTTATTACCTTCGTCATTATGGTTATTATTGATTATCGTCTATGTACGAGTAACTCATTAGTCTTCTATCGAGTTATTATTTGTCTTTATGGACCATGTCTAATATGTCCCGACTATCGCGAGCTTTATATGCTAATTGATAAGAACCGTTACCCGTTCCGAGAATAGACGACTTGTCTGATCGACACCAGGATTTAAGTGTGTATTTGTAGTTTGATCGAAAATTAAGTCATCAACGAAAAATTATCTTGGATGTAATGATTTTGAAATTTTACTTGTTATTGTCAAGGGTTCGTAAAGTCTTTCTCTATTGTTAACAGTGGATAGCCATATTTGAGATTTATGTGCAAAACCTTTGCTTGTTATGTGTTTATATGATATGTGATTTAGTCGATTGGTCATACATTGTGCGAGCTCGAAGAGGCATTGTGAAATGACGTCTGATCTTGGATAACGTGTACCTTGTAATATCTTTTGGTTATGAATCCGTTTCTGAGCACCCTGTAATATCATTTAGGTATGGATCCGTTTGTGAGCACCCTGCAATATCTTTTGGGTATGGATCCGTGTGTGAGCACCCTGCAATGTCATTTGTGTATGGATCCGTATGTGAGTACCCTCTGATGACGAAAATATTGTTCGATATGCATCTATGCAATCAAGATCGTGAATATCCTTTAACTTTCAAACTTTCCTTTGACTGGACTTATCCGAAAATCCTGTCAAATATTCTTATTTATCATGGCTTGGCTATTTAGCAAGCATGATTTAACTTGATTGAACTTATTTGATTTGGCATGGCTTGGCTATTTTGCAAGCATGTCATAATGTGATTATATGTGCCTAATGATGGCTTTTATATTTGATTTGGATCATAGTTCCTCCGATCGAGTAATGTATACTCCGAACGATTTCCGTGTCGATGAATTCGCTTTTGACAGAATAAGTTTGCATGTTCGAGATCAATGCAATTAGGTGATTTGTATGAATAGTACTAATTACCTCGTCTTGATAATTTTGTAACGTTTTGATGGACTTATGTGTGATCCATGTGATTTTCTTTTACGACGTAATTGTTTTTATGAGACACGTGGACAATATCTACTTCGATCTAATCGACGTGATCACCGATGTTTTTGAATTGATTGTCGCATTGGAAATTTTCAAATGCACCCACTTATTTCGACTTATCACTTGTCATATGTACTTTTTCGAACATATATCAACCGCCACATG
Organism: Glebionis coronaria; assembly: GCA_025667525.1. Lineage (NCBI taxonomy): Eukaryota > Viridiplantae > Streptophyta > Magnoliopsida > Asterales > Asteraceae > Glebionis > Glebionis coronaria. The sequence continues at coordinate 511,361,717 of CM046879.1, read as the reverse complement.
CTTGATAAGCTAGTAGTAATGTACCTTGAAGCACTTTCAAAAATTGACGGCTTGTTAATTTTTCGCTTTCAATGGTTTCTCCTTCGAGTTATGTATTATTCTTTACTAATAAGGGTTAAAGCTATGTTTAAAACGTTCATTCATGGTTGTTATGTATACTCGTTGCTTTGAATTTTGTTCATTTGACATTCTTAGAAACGTCAGCGATAACTTGTCTATCTCTCGTCTCTTCGCCATTTAACTGAGGACTATTGACACAAATTAAGCGCTGGGACATCGCTTCCTAAAGGGGTAGATGATGTAGTAACCCTAACAATAAAATCATATTTAGACCGAGCTCTAATCTTATTTCTAATATTCAGATCAATATTTATTAATCGACTTTTATTTGTCATGATCATTTTTGCGAATAATATTGAGTTCTCGGCTAACCGGCAAGGTTAAGGCTTTAACGTATCGAATACATGTCATTTATTATTGATGGACAAAGTCTATGTCCGTCATCGACCGTGAATATCCTCGTTATAAAATAAAAATATTTTTATTGTCATCGTTTTAATTTTTTTTTTACGAGCATTTTTCGTAATTTACGTTAAAAATTTAGGCTTCATTCGTTTGTATAACGTGTTATCATATTTTAAATCATAATCCATCATTTATATATCAAAATATAAATGTTCTCCAAATATCGATGTTTTTATTTCATATTGAGCGTTTATTTTTCGTATTTTACGCATATTTTTTTAAATCGCGTAACGTTTAAAATATCGGGTTTCGATAATACCCGCTTTAACAAAATATTGTACAAATCATAAAAATTATAACCTCTTACCTTGGCTTGTACACGTTTACAACCATACACCCTTTTAATCTACATGTGTCTTGCTTTAAATTTAGAAGACATTTTATTTGGATGTACTACATGACTTAGTTAGATTTAAAGTTATTCTATACAACACTTTCTCACTTAGTTATCAAAAAAAAAATAAAAAAAAATATCCATCTCATGCCCTGATCTTTCTTGCCGTCAAATAGAACTATCACAATTTTCATTGTCATTTGTTTTTATAGTTCTTTATAGCAAGGTTTTGAAAATCAAGCACTTTAACTTGATTCTTTTGTTTCATTACCATATAACAACCTCAACACATTATTTTAATGGATTTTATGGGATGAAGTAGATGATCTAATGCATGTGATGATATTGAGTGTTTAGAGATTTGATTGGGAGCAAGATTGATTGAATGATACTTGATGATATTTTTGTCATTTTTCCTAGTAAGAATCTTTTTATTATTTTTACCTAGTAAATTCTATTTGTATATTAACTTTGTAATAATTTAAATATTATGTTTCTACTGATTATATGATATAATTGTTTAATTAGGTGTTTGTGACATTGTATATAATTTGTGGAACCATAAAAACCAGCCTAAACAAGTTTTAAATGATAGTTGTAAATTCTAGTATAGGTCAGTGGATAAAACGTGGGGTTTGAGTTTTATCATTGGGTTTTGAGGTCTGGTTAGAGGAATATATGGAAAGAAAAATGTTTTGTGAGTATTTCTCCGGGTGACACGTCCCGTGACGATGCCCGATGAATTAGATATGGCCGAAACGATAAAAAGTGTAAAATCTGAACATACTGTGTAAACGGACTGAAAACTCCTATAAGAACGCATAAACAGTAAAAAAGGTAAAACTATGGGTTGTAGATAAAATCATAAACAACTAGAATCAGTTGGATAGTTTATCAATTCATTACGGTTTGAAAATGACGGCCAAAACCGTGAAACCGAACCTGACTGTCCAAAAACAGCCTTGACCCGAGTTAATGTTTTGATCATTTGGACCCTTTTATCATAAAAATATAAGTAATGGGAGTTCCTAATCTATATATTAGACTTAACTACGATGATGGAAGTATAAAAATCAAGTAGGGACTCATTAAGGTTTAGGAGTAATGACCTAAATAGTGAGACATGTTGTAAAATTTGCGTAATTAAACTGTAACAATGATATGAATAACTTGGCCATTTTTATAAAACCCGAGGTAGTAAAACCTACTTATCGGGAAGTCGATACCCATTTATATACTGATATTTAGAATACGCGAGACCCGACCATCGTAAAATATTAAGTCGACATCATTTTTAGGCGTTTTAGAACCCGTAATGCATATAAAGTGGACTTGGGCCATAGAAGCCCAACATACACTTGTAATGGCTATTGGGAAATTATTGGACCTGAGGTTAATAATGTATTTGGAGATCAATACTTAGTTTGAAACGGAATTAGGTTATATAAATGTGTAATGGGCCACTAATGGGCTTTAATGGGCTTAATTTTCATAATGGGATAATTTACGATAAATTGTTATCAAAGATTTTATAAAAAGTTTATAAAACTTATACAATGTCCAGACCTACTAAAGTTAACTATTTACATATATGTATGACTTATTATAGTCTCGAGCCTAAGACGCGTCTCGTCATTATAGGTCTCGTTCGGTCATATGTCGACCGTTGGGCGTCTCGTTCTCGATCAATGAGCGATTGATATCTCGCGAAGTCGTATATTGTAACATCCCGTACTTAACGTCATCATTTTATCCTAACTATGTAACGTATTTTGAGTTCCTAAGTAATGGTGAGTATTGTTATGTTTGACGGTTTACGTTGAAACCGGTAATGTGTGCATATATTTAATCGTCGTGACGATTGAATAGTACTAATAGTGATCGCGATGCCAATGGATGCCCAAATATTATATTTTAGTATCGATTATTTCGATATTTGATATTTTTGAAATTCTTATTTCGTTTACGTTTTAAGTCGAGTCGAATTTTATTATTTCGTTTTGTGTGCGTTTAATTATTAAAACGATCGATTTAACAAACGAGATTTATATTTTTATGAACCCGGGACGAAACCCGACTCCCGTAAATATTTATAAAATTGACTGGAAGTCATTTCCCGCTTTTTAACTAATATTTACACTTTGGTCCACAAGAATGCACCAATTACAACTTTCACCTTTCCCCACCATATAAAAGGCTTCAACTAACACATACATGCCATAACCACCAAAATTTTTCCTCTCTCTTCTCCCTTTTCTCTCTATGCCGTGACCCCCTCCATCAACAAACACCATCACCATTTTTGATTGAGCTTGATTCAAGAAAAACTAAACAAAGTCCCATTCCCCAAATTCAATGGAGATTCTAATGGTATGATTTTTACTTACATGCATTCACTTTTATTTTTCAAAGATTTTTACTCAAGAACAATGGTGTTTGATCCATTGTTGTGTTGTATAAAGGTGTTATTATTATTATATTTGATTTTTAAAGTATTGCATGTATGATTTGTGTAGTGGGTTTTTATAATATTAATCATGCAAGTGATCTAGGGATGATATGAGATGTTGTAGATGATTAATATAGCATATTTGAGGTATTGATGATGTTTAAAATGGGTCAAATTGGTTGTTGGTATGATTTTTAAAGAGTCATTTTACATCAGTAGGTTTAGGCCCGATTTTCGTACAGTAGATGTTGGATAAGTGTTGGTATTATTAAATATTGTTGTAGTGGTCGCCGAGACGCTCGTTTCGGTATAAGGTAGAGCTTCTAACTCATAACGAGTCAAAAGTTACATAGGTTTGAATATTCGTGTACCGGGAGGCGAGTATCGACGCAATCCGAAATTGTTGTCGATATTGGGTCAAATCTCGGGGACTATAACTTGAGTTTCAAAAATGGTCAAGGGCTGTTCTCAGGCCCTAAACTTAGCATTTTGAGTCTATTTTCATAATCAAGAGTCGGATTTGTAAATGGTTTTGGTTAAGGAGGTCAAAACGGTTTTACGATTCAAGTGTGCAAAACTGTCTGGTTTTTAATGTCTAAAGATATGTCGAGCAGGTGGGTCTAAAATGTGAATCATTTGATGAAATTTTAACTGAGTCTTCTACAGATATTGAGTGAGTTTGTCACCAAGTTTCGTCGAAAACGGAGTTGTTTAAGTATGGTAAAACAGCGTGTACTTTTGGTAAGTACCGGCTGAGTATTTTTGGGAGGTACTTAACCCCGCGTCATAGTTTGAGGCAAGAGGCTAATCTATTAGCTTCTCAAAGTTTTAAAAGGATATAAGTCTTATGTAAGAGTGTATATTCTGAGATTGGAGACCCATTTAGGGTACTTGAGCCGTGTTGATTTGGCATCTTGAGATGGATCAACATCGAAGGTGCTAGTCTTGGAAAGCTAGTACTTGTCGTGGAGTTAGAAGAAATTCACTTGCATTGATTGGTCATGTCTATGTACATACTATTTTGAGTCATTGATTTTATTATACTAAGTATGTTTTGAGGTACTTGAGTATGTTGTTAAGCGCGCACCTTATTTGTTAGGTGGCGGCTTTTGACGTGTATATTTGGGAGGCATCTTCACTTCGGCGATCACTACTACTACTAGCTTCGTGTATCATCTAAGGTGAGTCTATAGCCTCGCCTTTATACTGGTTTTAAATGATTTTAACCCGCGAGGGGGAGTACATGCTATTTGAAACAACTAGAACACAAGTCTTTTGAATGATTGCTTAAACTTAAATGTTGTTTTGATTATAACAAGTACGTTGAGTACAATGGAATTGGTATGTTGAACACCAGGGAATTGTGTTGAAATGGAATTGGTACGTTGAGTACAATGGAATTGGTATGTTGAACACCAGGGAATTGTGTTGAAATGGAATTGGTACGTTGAGTACAATGGAATTGGTATGTTGAACACCAGGGAATTGTGTTGAAATGGAATTGGTACGTTGAGTACAATGGATTGGTACGTTGAGTATAATGAATTGGTGTGGACTCGTATACCAACGTAGGGTCACACAAAGGAACCATAAATGAAATTGCTTTTTATATACTTGTGTTCAAATGATGATTTGCAAAATCTATAGATTCGCTCAACCTTTGTGTTGATCCTTTTAAGCATGTATTTCAGGTAATCAAGATGGAGCGCAGCGGAGCATGCAAGGAGGGAGTTGGTACTTACTTGTCTAAATTTTGTTTATTTTTCATCCTTTTTAAATTAACCATTTCATTCAAGTATTTTGAGGAACATGTTGTGTTGGTAACGGTTTTTGGGACTAAAACGCTACTCTGATGGTATCTTTTGGGATGGAAAATATTTTAGACAAAGTTATATTTATACATTTTAACGTCTCATTTGAGGTCGTTTTCTATGATTGTGTGTGATGTGCTATGAGTAGCGCCCCAAAGTGGTATTCCGCTGCGTGGTAATTTGGGGGTGTTACAGATTGGTAATCAGAGCCACAAGTTATAGAGAACTAGGTCGATTTTTTTTTGAAAATGTCCTAAACTATAACTTTTGGTGTGTCGTAAAAGTTTTAAGCACGCAACTACTCCGCATAGCTCCGGTAAGGCTATTCTTGTATTATTTTATATTTGACTATGATTATGTGAACCTATGTGTATATAGGAATGGTAGTATGTATATGTATGAATATACTATGATATTTAAAGGCGTTGTACGCGGAGCAATGGTCCTTGAATGATTGTTGTACATTTTATAAATTCGGCTTTGAATAGGATTTGGCCTCATCGCCAATCACCGATCTTGATAATTATGTATTATGAATACGAGTGTGAAACTCGTTTGATACTTTGGGTACGTGTATATTGCTTCGTAATCTATCGCATATCGACTTGTTTAAGTTCGATCGTTGTCGTCGCATCGTGATGTGCCATTTTTGGACATCTGATATTGAAACGTAATTGATTAACGTGATATTTTTTTTTTTTTCCGTTACTTCTTATGATTTTGAAGAACCATTTATCCAAGGCGACATCTTCTACGTAATGCGACGTGTGATTTGGTTTTATATGACTACGTTTTACTGGCGAAAAGGAGGATGCCAATGTTGGACCTAAGATATATATATCCTAATCAAATATATATAGTTTGGGTACAACAAAGATATGCTCGTAGTAGTCATTCGGTTGAGTGGCTAAATGCCTTGTATCTAATTGGAATGGGACATTTAGATATAGAGATTTTAACTCGCTCAACTATGAGTTGTTTAAGGTTGTCTTGTTGAAATGGATTGGGACATTTGAATAAGAAGGTTTTAAACCACTGGACCTTAGATCGTTATGATCTCCTTATTCAAATGGAATGGGACATTTGAATACGGAAATCATGATGTAAGTTTATTTGACACCTTGTATTTATCATGGTATTTGGATATGATATCGTGTTGAGAGATAGTAATACTTGAGTAGGATGACTTATAATCGTCTTGTTGAAATGGATTGGGACGCCTTTTCATTTGAACAAGAAAGTTATAAGTTTCCGAACCATAAATTTATAAACTCTTGTATACATGGAGGGGGACGCCTTTTGATGTAGACAAGGAGTTATAAATGAGTGGGCCCGAGTATGTCTGGCTCGATTTGTGGATTTTTGGTGTGCGTACGTTTTCCTTCGACTCGTATTTCGTTGGTAAGAATCGTTCGATGTTGTCGTCATTATGATGATCGTCGATTATCATCTATGTACGAATAACCCGTTGTACTTCTCTCGAGTTATGATTTGTTTTGATGGACCATTTCTAATGTGTCTCGATGATCGCGAGCTTTATAAACAGATTGTTAAGAACCGTTGACCGTTCCGAGAATAGGCGACTCGCTTAAGCGTCACCATGATTTATGTGTGTACTTGCGGATTGACTGAGGATCAAGTTATCAACGTCAACTTATCGTGGATGTGAAGATTTTGTAATTTTACTTACTACTATCGAAGGGTCACCGAAGAATTTTCTTGATGACGAAACTCTTGGGGCTAGTATGACGAACTAAAAACGAGGAATATGATGCATCACCTTGAGCACTGAAGTCGAAATTATTAGGACGCCTTTGTACGATGAACGCTGAAGCAAAAATTAGTGGGACGCTTTTGTACGTTGAACACGGGAGTAGAACTTAATGGTATGCCCGATATGTTGTGAATTCTCGCCAATGGACCGAATTTCTTAATGACTGGAATTAACAAATTCGTTTTCACTTCGAAGAGTATGTTGTTGCCGACACCGCAAGTGGAAAGACTTTAGAGATCGAGTTGTATTATCAAGGGCTAGTCCAAGGTTTTATCGATGATCAACGACGGAGATTTACATTTGATGTTTATGTTTGACCTTTGTTTTTAGGTACTTATGTGGTATGTGATCGAGTTGAGTGATCGTAAGTTGTGAGAACTTGAGGCGGCATTGTCCAATGACGTCCGATCACGAAGAACGTATACCATATAATATTTTTCTTTCTCTCTCTCTCTTCTTTTTCGACTTTCAACGACGATGCTTATTGAGACTTTGAATGCGCGTGGGCGGAAGTGAGATGGTGTCCTTGTATTATCTTTTCAGTATGGATCCGCGTGTGAGCACCCTCTGATGACGAAATATTTCCTTGTTATTCCTTTTGATATGTGTCCACGGCTATCCGGCCATTGGATATCCTTTAACTTACAACCTTCCAATTGACTAGACCTACCCGAAGGTCTTGTCAAGTGATCTTATTTATCATGGCTTGGCTATTTAGCAAGCATGAGTTAACCCGATTGAATTTATTTATGTGGCATGGTTTGGCTTTTGACAAACATGTCGTGACTTGATTTTGCGTCCATGGTGTTGTCTTTTGTGTTTGAATTAGATTGTAATGCGTCCGATAGCGCAATGTATACGCCGAAGGATTTCCGTATCGACGAACTTGCATTTGACGAAGTAGGTTGGCATGTTCGAGAATACGCAATAAGGTGATTTTGTACGACTAGTACTAATTACCTCGTCTCAATTCTTTTCTAGAATGTTTTCGATGGAGTTTTATGCGACCCATGCGACTCTCTTTCGTGAATGATTGTTTTTTTTGTGAGGATCATGAATGGTGGTTTAGATCGCCAGATTGTTGGAATAAAGTAGATGAAGGACAAATTGGAACTGAGACTATTTGGGAGACTACGAAAAGATCGTGCGGATTGATAATTGCTTGTAAACTGTGAGGAGTCGTCAGAAGAACTTTGCCAATAACCGTAGGGAGCCGTTGGAAATCTGAAGTTGGAGACATGGCAATTATTAAGGTATCACCTTGGAAAGGTGTAATCCGTTTTGGAAATGGAGAAAAGTTAAGTCCAAGGTGCGTTGGACCGTTTAAGATCACCCAGCGGATGGGACCGGTTCTTTATAGGTTAGAATCATCGGATGAACTTCGTGCGATTCGTGTAATTTTAGTGTGTCGAGCTCGAATAAGTGTTTGGCGAATAAGGGTTTATTCTTCCGTTTTTGGTGAGATACAACTTGACGACAAGTTGCGTTTTGTAAAAGAACCAGTAGAGATCTTTGATCGAGAGGTTAAGCGTTTGAGACCGAGTAAGATTCTCGTTACGAAGGTGCGATGTATTTCGAGACGTGGAACGAGATTCACGTGGGGATGTGAGGATTTCTGTATAAGAAGTGTCCTCGTTTTTCCTAGGAGAGCGCGATACGAGTATGAGGCGAGGCGAGCGCCGGGACGTCGCTCCTTTAAGGAGGTGAGAATGTAACATCCCGTACTTAACGTCATCATTTTATCCTAACTATGTAACGTATTTTGAGTTCCTAAGTAATGGTGAGTATTGTTATGTTTGACGGTTTACGTTGAAACCGGTAATGTGTGCATATATTTAATCGTCGTGACGATTGAATAGTACTAATAGTGATCGCGATGCCAATGGATGCCCAAATATTATATTTTAGTATCGATTATTTCGATATTTGATATTTTTGAAATTCTTATTTCGTTTACGTTTTAAGTCGAGTCGAATTTTATTATTTCGTTTTGTGTGCGTTTAATTATTAAAACGATCGATTTAACAAACGAGATTTATATTTTTATGAACCCGGGACGAAACCCGACTCCCGTAAATATTTATAAAATTGACTGGAAGTCATTTCCCGCTTTTTAACTAATATTTACACTTTGGTCCACAAGAATGCACCAATTACAACTTTCACCTTTCCCCACCATATAAAAGGCTTCAACTAACACATACATGCCATAACCACCAAAATTTTTCCTCTCTCTTCTCCCTTTTCTCTCTATGCCGTGACCCCCTCCATCAACAAACACCATCACCATTTTTGATTGAGCTTGATTCAAGAAAAACTAAACAAAGTCCCATTCCCCAAATTCAATGGAGATTCTAATGGTATGATTTTTACTTACATGCATTCACTTTTATTTTTCAAAGATTTTTACTCAAGAACAATGGTGTTTGATCCATTGTTGTGTTGTATAAAGGTGTTATTATTATTATATTTGATTTTTAAAGTATTGCATGTATGATTTGTGTAGTGGGTTTTTATAATATTAATCATGCAAGTGATCTAGGGATGATATGAGATGTTGTAGATGATTAATATAGCATATTTGAGGTATTGATGATGTTTAAAATGGGTCAAATTGGTTGTTGGTATGATTTTTAAAGAGTCATTTTACATCAGTAGGTTTAGGCCCGATTTTCGTACAGTAGATGTTGGATAAGTGTTGGTATTATTAAATATTGTTGTAGTGGTCGCCGAGACGCTCGTTTCGGTATAAGGTAGAGCTTCTAACTCATAACGAGTCAAAAGTTACATAGGTTTGAATATTCGTGTACCGGGAGGCGAGTATCGACGCAATCCGAAATTGTTGTCGATATTGGGTCAAATCTCGGGGACTATAACTTGAGTTTCAAAAATGGTCAAGGGCTGTTCTCACGCCCTAAACTTAGCATTTTGAGTCTATTTTCATAATCAAGAGTCGGATTTGTAAATGGTTTTGGTTAAGGAGGTCAAAACGGTTTTACGATTCAAGTGTGCAAAACTGTCCGGTTTTTAATGTCTAAAGATATGTCGAGCAGGTGGGTCTAAAATGTGAATCATTTGATGAAATTTTAACTGAGTCTTCTACAGATATTGAGTGAGTTTGTCACCAAGTTTCGTCGAAAACGGAGTTGTTTAAGTATGGTAAAACAGCGTGTACTTTTGGTAAGTACCGGCTGAGTATTTTTGGGAGGTACTTAACCCCGCGTCATAGTTTGAGGCAAGAGGCTAATCTATTAGCTTCTCAAAGTTTTAAAAGGATATAAGTCTTATGTAAGAGTGTATATTCTGAGATTGGAGACCCATTTAGGGTACTTGAGCCGTGTTGATTTGGCATCTTGAGATGGATCAACATCGAAGGTGCTAGTCTTGGAAAGCTAGTACTTGTCGTGGAGTTAGAAGAAATTCACTTGCATTGATTGGTCATGTCTATGTACATACTATTTTGAGTCATTGATTTTATTATACTAAGTATGTTTTGAGGTACTTGAGTATGTTGTTAAGCGCGCACCTTATTTGTTAGGTGGCGGCTTTTGACGTGTATATTTGGGAGGCATCTTCACTTCGGCGATCACTACTACTACTAGCTTCGTGTATCATCTAAGGTGAGTCTATAGCCTCGCCTTTATACTGGTTTTAAATGATTTTAACCCGCGAGGGGGAGTACATGCTATTTGAAACAACTAGAACACAAGTCTTTTGAATGATTGCTTAAACTTAAATGTTGTTTTGATTATAACAAGTACGTTGAGTACAATGGAATTGGTATGTTGAACACCAGGGAATTGTGTTGAAATGGAATTGGTACGTTGAGTACAATGGAATTGGTATGTTGAACACCAGGGAATTGTGTTGAAATGGAATTGGTACGTTGAGTACAATGGAATTGGTATGTTGAACACCAGGGAATTGTGTTGAAATGGAATTGGTACGTTGAGTACAATGGATTGGTACGTTGAGTATAATGAATTGGTGTGGACTCGTATACCAACGTAGGGTCACACAAAGGAACCATAAATGAAATTGCTTTTTATATACTTGTGTTCAAATGATGATTTGCAAAACCTATAGATTCGCTCAACCTTTGTGTTGATCCTTTTAAGCATGTATTTCAGGTAATCAAGATGGAGCGCAGCGGAGCATGCAAGGAGGGAGTTGGTACTTACTTGTCTAAATTTTGTTTATTTTTCATCCTTTTTAAATTAACCATTTCATTCAAGTATTTTGAGGAACATGTTGTGTTGGTAACGGTTTTTGGGACTAAAACGCTACTCTGATGGTATCTTTTGGGATGGAAAATATTTTAGACAAAGTTATATTTATACATTTTAACGTCTCATTTGAGGTCGTTTTCTATGATTGTGTGTGATGTGCTATGAGTAGCGCCCCAAAGTGGTATTCCGCTGCGTGGTAATTTGGGGGTGTTACATATATCGACTATTTGACGTTTATTCCTTGATCTACATGTGATAGCTATATTAGGTGAGTTCATAGCCTCACTTTTACTGCTTTATATATTTTTATAAGACCGCGAGGGGGAATACATGCTCTTACTAAATAATCATATGAGATTATATATATATCCTTTGAAAATACATATTTATGAATAAACATGCGATGTTTGACTACGTGCTTTGAACGAATACAAGTTGTGGTAATGAATGTAAGTTGGTTGATTAAATGCTTTTGAAAGATGAACACAAGCGTTGATTGTATTGATTGTGAACCGCTATTTGCTAAGTGCTGTATTGCCAAAATTTGGAAAGTCCCTATAAACCCATGAACCGTTAACTACCTATGATGGGTAGGCGCTGGTATAGACGGATGGATCCATCGGGGATGTCCCCCACCTGGGCAGGTCGCACCTGTGGGTTGGAGGCTCAGCCAGGTGTGTTGTATTAGAAGTAAGGGGGTATTCGGCAAAATACCTGACTAGGGCATTATTATACTTAAGGCTTCGGTGTCATGGCTTAGTAGAATAGCGCGGACTTTGGGTATTGCATGTGTTGCACTATCGACAGTGGATGAGATACTTGTGTTCAAAAGCTTTATGGTTTATTTAAAAACCCATTATTATTTATTTAAAACCTATGAATTCACTCAACCATTGTATTGACAGTTTAGCATGTATTCTCAGGTGTGTAGGTTTAAGAGCAGCTGGAGCATAGAGCCGCGCAGGATAAAGTAAAGGCAAAAGAAACAATTTCCATTCGATACATTTGAAAAACTTTTATATTTAATAAGGTTTGTATAAATTGGTGGGACCTCTTTTTAGTTAACTCTGATTTAATAAAATTATCGAATGGTTTATTTTATAAAACGTCTCTTTTGAGGTCGTTTTCTATGACTGTGTGTGATGTGCTATGAAGTAACGCCCAATGTTGATATTCCGCTGCCTTGTGAAATTGGGGGTGTTACACTTTATCATGGAGAGATTTTCCTCCCTTGGAAATCTCGATTTTCCATGATTTTCCCATTTGAATGATGACATTCGGGAAATCGAGTCGAGCTAGAGACTCGTGAAGAAAAAATCAAGCATCGTTTAACTAGGTTAGATTTTTACCTTTTCTGCCCTTTTCACCTTTTTCACCTTCACCCATTTCCACCAATAAGTGTAGGGGGAGCCAAGTAGGTTGTTTGTATGTTATGATTGTGTAGGGACATGAGCTTTAATGATCCACTTTTGGTACTTTTGACGCGACCAGTGTTCCTGTTTTTCCGTGTACCCGGTTCCTTCGATAAGTTTTTGCTATTGTGATTCAATCATGTATATAAATAAAACAAATAAATGTAATCACTTTAGTTTCCTTTTCCTTAGCTTGATTTTAAACAACGTACTCAATGTCATAAGTGTAGGGGAGTTTATTCTCCCACATGCTTAAACATTGAGGACAATGTTTATATTAAGTGTAGGGGGATTTCTATCAAAATTTTAGTGGGCTTTTCCATGAATTAGACCCCATTTAACCGAAAAATTTTAAATTTTTTCAACGTTTTTCAAAATTTTTGATCTATTTTGGCCTTGTAGTATTTTTCTTTTATTTTCTTTTCTTTGCATCATATTTATATTTTCTATTTTCAAGAATAAAATAAATAAATGAAATAAATAAAATGGTTTTAACAAGTTTAGATATCTTTGATATATGAGGCCCGTCGTGAATATTTTGACTCAACCCGAGTTTACTTATCCAAGTTTACTCTAGCTAGTATCCTTAACCATATGGACCTTAATTGGTTTATTAGGCTAAGCATCCACGAGTCTCATTCCTTGAGATTTTAAATTGTGGAGAACGAGAGATGATAGAGTTAATTATAAGTTTGGTATTCTTTCATTAACTTATATGAGTTAGTTATGAGCTTTTTCTCCCATTGCTTGTTAATAAATATATTTGCAATAAATAAGATTGTATGATTTGAAAAGTTACTTAGCTTCTAGCACAAGATCGTTTAAAAGTTGCTCGGTATTAATTAGAGTTCATAGCCAAGGCATAACTTATTGAAACAGGACGCGAAGATTGGCTTATCCAAAAAGGCCCTAACAAGGCATGAGGATATCCGAGTCCAAAAAGGCCCTCACAAGGCATGAGGATTCACTTTTCGCTAAAGATCCAAAGATGATGTGATGATCATTAATCCAAATCAATATGATGGATCAAGACACACGACGAGAAGCAATTACTCCCCTAAAGATCATGGAGAAGTCTATCCAAAAAGACCCTAACAAGGTATGAGGATAAATAGATCCAAGTCCGAAAAGGAGGCGGATCGTTATATATCAAAATCCTAAATAAAGAAGAGGATAAATGAAGAAGTCGTGGTCAACATTTGAAGCATCTTTCACTCCTAATGAAGATGTCTACCAAAATGAAGAGAAGACCATAATTTCAAGATCGTCTCTCAAGATTCGAAGTTTGAAGTACAAGCCAAATATCGGTCCGAGAAAGGTCTCAAATCGTGAAACGAGTTATGCCAAGATATGAACTTTATGAGGTTTCGAGAAGCAGTTTTAAAAGATTTTGTCCTTTAGCTAACTATTGATTAAATCGTCCCACTTTATTTTCGTCCTTAATAAATTATCGAAATAAGTCAAAAATGCTTCCTCGTGATCATTCAAGACAAAAATAAAATACAAGAGATACACCGTAGGAATAAGGGGGTTTAAGTGATTAATTAAACCACATGAGTAAGTGTTAGTTGTGCTAACTTATGGTAAACAATGATCTCGTTTTTAAGCTTGGTATGGGGAACGCGAAACTTGAGGGTGATTAATATTCATGACACTAAAGCCCTAATCTAAGTCTTAGATTTCTTTACAAGTTTCTTCCATCAAATAAATTTCCAAGTAATAAATCTTTTGTCTCCTTTTAAGTTTTTATCTTTTCATCGTAGTAATAGTGGTAATAGTAATAAAGGCCGAGATGGATTAATTATGAGAAAAATGTAACTTTATGCTTTAAAACTATGCATTGCATGGGGTCATTGCAATGGTCAAGTGTAGGGGATTTAATAAGTGTGTAAACACTTATCCTTTTGCCACTAAAATCAAGGAAAAACAAGACCTAATCATGTGTTTAATGTCGCAAAAGTCGGTATTACGCGTGGTTTTGTTTTTTGTGTTAAATAGGTACAAATGATCAAAAGAAGAGAAAACACGGGATTTCACGGTCAAATATTGAAGAAAAGTCCAAAAAGAGACGAAGACAAAGTCAAAAGATCAAAAGTGTGCAAGAGTTCACAAAAACCGGCTAAACCGTTACGAGATTAAAGAAAAAATCGAAGAAGCCGAAATCAAGTTCGATTTTTAGCGGATTTAACTTTTTGAAGATATTCGAGCCAAGTGGATCCCACATTTGGGTAATGGGCACAAAGGCCCAATAAGATATTCAAGATATTTTAAATGGGCCAAAAGCCCATTTATCAATCTAATTCGTTATACACAAATTGATGGATTTGAAAGCCCGTATTAATTTGGACGATTGAAAGGTAGTGGGATATTTGGGCCAAAGCCCATATAGATTATTTACATGAAATAGAATGTTAAACTTTGCTGGTCAAAGATTGATTAAAACTTGGTCAATTCAACAACACTCACAGTCAACACAATTTACTCCCTTCACACGCACACACACTTAAATAAACAATTACCCCACACTTCAAACAAACCGGTCAAAGCCCAAAAACCCGGTCAATAAACCAACCTTCTACCCCACGTGTATTCATACACGTCTCACTTATCTTACCCTAACCCTAAAATCACCATGACAAAAAAATTAATTAACAACAAATGGGGCTTTTATCAAAAATGGGTAATTCACACAAGGGAAAATAAATCCCCCCAAGAATCGGAGTCAAGCACTCAAAGTGGTCCTCCCTCTTGATCCAACGTGGCTCATCCTTGCCATATGATTGGTCTAAAACCAATCCCACCAATAGAAAGCCTCCACATCATCATAGAAGAAACACAAGAAGCACACTACCCATCCATGGTGGCAATTCGTGTGATGGGTAGTGATTTTCCACCATTAGATGAAGAAAGAGAAGAAAAAGAAGTGTTGAACGGTCCGGATAAAAGCCCTGCTCACGAAGATTCAAGAAGAAGTTTTGAGGGTTTTCCCTATAAAAACCCCCTTTCACATGTAATTTAGGGCAGTTTTTCTTTCTTTTAAGTTCTTTTTATTAATTAGGAGTAGGGTTAATTAGATTTAAATTTTTGCAAAATAGTTTTAGGATAAATGTAATTTCAATTCCAGTTATTGTAATTTTGTTTAACTAATTAATGAAAAGTAAATTTTCTATAATTTTCGTCTCATCTTTAATTTCTCTGTCGAAGCTTTATTAAATCTTGAATCTGTTCTTGTTGGTTACTGTTTTTTTTAAATTTTACTGGTTGTGGTTATTTAAATATAAAAAAAAATAAAAAATTATATATATAAAACTGGATCGAGAGCTACTGTTGATGGTTTACTGTTCACGGGTTGGATAATTGATGGTGATGATTTGATGTTCCTGGTGACGTTTGGTTTCGGTATCGATATCAAAGGGGGCTCAGCGCTTCACCCTTCGGCTCAACGGATTTCAACAATAGGTTCTCAATCTCCTTTCTCTTTTATTTTTATGTTAAGTTTTCATTTAAATGTTTACTGCTTATTTGATTGCTTTAGTTTTCGGAATTTTTATTTCTGCTTAATCCTATTTGGTTTGATTTACTGATTTATTCTGCTTATTCATTTTTGGTTTATATTTAATTGTTTGATTTTCAGTTTAGTAAGTTTTATTTGTTAGTTTGTTTGGATCTGCTTTACTGTTTTATTTATATGCTTACTTATTTTAGCTTATTTTAGATTTCAGTTGCTTATTTTGATTATCTGCTTTATCTGCTTGTTTATTTTTTTGTTAGTACTAGTCTGTTTGGTCAATCCTTTTAGTTTTTTTTAGTATCTAGCTAGCTTATTTTATATTTGCTTATGCAGTTCGGTTTAGCTTCTAGATTCGTGTTAGCTTATTTGGTATTAACTTATGCTTTGATATGCTTTTTGCTTTTGTTTTAGTTTATTTAATTCAGCTTTTTGGGTTTGGCTTATTTTTGTTGTTTTAAGAATATCAGTTCTATAGCTTATGTCTGTTTCCTTATTTTTGATTTTGCTGTTGGTTTGTTTGGTTGGATGTCTGAGCATCAAAATTCCTAAAATAAGTTTCAAAAAAATAGTCCAAATATTAATATAGCAAATTTAATCATTGCTGGGGGTCGAACCCAGGACCTCTCGCATAGTTGTCCTAAACCCCAACCACTTAGCTAGGACTACTTTTTATGTTTGTTTATGCGTTTTGTTATTAATATAGCTTTTTAATTTCTAGCAGTTTTACTTTAATACAACATTTAGTTTAATTAATCTCTTATATAAAAAGTTTTTATTCAAAGTTTCCTTATTTCGGTTTTGATAAAATAAAAAGTAAAAAAAAATATATATATATATTTTAATTGTTAATTACTTTTAAATTTAGTTTAAATTTTTATTATTTTTAAAATTAGTTTTATTAAGTTTTCATTTAAAAGTTTTTTTTAAAGGTTTTCATTTAATTTTAAAGTTTTATTATAAGTTTAATTTTGTTTTTTTTAAATTGGTTTAAATAGTTAAGTTAGTTGTCATTTAAATTAGTTTAATTTTGAAATTACATTAAATATTTTTTTTAAATAACTTTTATTTTGATTAGTTTTAAATTAGGTTAAAAATACCAAAAATTCTTTTTACCAAAAACAAAATATAATCTTACGATAAAATGGAAATCAATTCGAGTCGAGTCGAGGAAAACGAATTTAATTGATACATACAAAAATCCTAGTTTCAAATGGCGCCGCTGCCGGGGACCCATTTGGATCAAAAAGAACAAGAATCCTCATGATTCTTATTCTTCAAAATCCTCCAAGAATTCCTCTTTCTCTCCGATTCAATATTGTAATGAGACTTACTCTATAAATCCAATTACCGGAGAAAAGGAAATTCTTCCACCACCACCAAAACCTTTCAACTCTCCTCCACTCGGTGATCTATCTTCTTTCCCCAATCTCACTAGGCATTGTGAAGACCTCTCTTATCCATTGTCTCCCTCTCCACCAACCTCTAATTTTGATGGACCTCCCCCATCTAACGACTTTGTTTTGCATCATGGTTCCTCGTGTGCTTGTTGTTGTTTTCAACAAATTGAACGTGATCATATCTATGACAAGCAAAATTTCCTTGAATTCCTCCTCACTCGACCTCCTCTCAAAGTTTTCGTTCCCGTGAACAAAACTTCAAATTATGCTTCGTCGTCTTTCTTTTCCAACTAAGGCACATTTTCTACTTTAGTTGTTTGAGTGAATAAAATTTAAGCAATCTTGGAAGATTATCACTATTAGAGTAGTTTATGCTTTGTGGTCTATTTCCCATATTTTATTGCTTTAAATATTCATATTGTGTGTATAAATATTTCTCTTGTATGTTATTTCATATTTATGTAATATGAATGTTATGTGTGTTATCTTTCCCTCTAATTCTTTCACACATTGGTTAAAGAGTTGATCATGGTTAAAACTTAAAATTATGGGTGATTCCATAAATTCTAAATTTTAACCCATTGACATTTTAAATCATCTTTGATTGGTTTGGATGTTTCTTTTCTTCCTTTATTCCCCTAACTGAACTATGATGTTGTCAGTACACACTCTTTGGACATACTTAGCAAATGCTTGCTTCTAATTTGAGATTTCTTTTCCTTCTCCCTCTCAAGTTAGTTAGTAAGTAGTGCACATATATAGATTCGTTTTCTTTTCTTTCTTCTAACCTTTGTGTAGCATGTCACCTTAGCTCATTTACTTGGTGCCCCAAGCAAGGGGAAGTAAGCACCAAGGGGGATCTACTAGCAAAAGTCCGGTTCTTTTCTTCTTCAAAGACTTGTGCTAACCTTTTTGCTTCGACAAAGGGGGAGAAATGATAGTGATAAACTCGTTAATAATTCGAATAAACTTGTATTTTACGTAAATAAGTTTATAGTTTGTCGTAATAAAAAAGGAGGATATTGTTAATGCAAAGCAATGCCTAAAAATATTGTTAGTATTAATTAATATTTCTTAGTTTTGATCACGACAAATTACAAAGACATTTATTGTCAAACACAATCATAAAATGAATTATCTAACAAACACTATCATCAAGGTAATAATCATTACACTAACATATCTTAATCATGCTTAGTGATCATAAAAGTGATTAGCCTTAAAAATCACTTTTGTCAAATGTAACAAAAGATTTTTAATAAACTTTATTTTTAAGAAAATGTTCTATTAAAATGAAAATGTAAATTTTAATATGGCATATTTCAAATGCCATAAGAATATCCTTTGAAGGTTTAAAAAGCCTCAGATATTTCAAATTCACTAAAAGACAAAAAGGAGCAGACTCTACGCCGGCGATACCTTAGCACCTACGGCGGTTCCTTATCGATAAGGAACCGCGGGCACCAATAAGGAACCGCGGACAAATATAGCCTTTGGATGTTTTGTCTTATAAATAGTGATCAAATCTGCTTTCTCATCAACCCTTTTTGGACATCTTCTTCAGCCTTCTTTCTCCTATCTAATCCTAGTCATTTGTAAATGATCACTTAATGTGTTAAGTATGTTAACTCATGATTATCCTCTTGATCTCCTTCTTTACCTTGTCCAAAGAGAAGATCACTCACACACTTGTGATGTGATTAAATATGTAGCATTGATGAAGATCACCTTCTCCTAATGATCTAGTCATGTTCATCATTTTTTTTATTTGTGTCTTGTGTAGATCCAATGTATTTGTGAATACTTGGACTAGTTGTGTTCATCCAAGCTATATGTGAATACTTGGGTTAGTGTTGTGTAAATCCATTGCACATGTGTGTGCTTGGATTTGTGTTGTGTAGATCCAAGCTACATGTGTGTACTTGGATATGTTTAGGTGAGTTATAATTATTTGTGTTAGTTCTCACTAAACTATAAAGTGATGTGGTTGTGTCTTATAAGTTCTCACTAAACTATAAAGTGATATGTAGTTGTGTTGTGTGATGTTCTCACTTAGCTTCAAAGTGAAGAGTCGTGAAGATTGGTTCTAGCTTTGGATTAGAACTCGACATCTAGCCTTGGGTTGGAAAATGGTGAAGTAGGAAACGTTGTGAAGATTGGTTCTAGCTTTGGATTAGAACTCGACATCTAGTCTTGTGTCGTAAAATAGTAAAGTGGGTGACGTTGTGTAGATTGGTCCTAGCTAAGATTAGGTCTCGACATTTAGCTTAGTATCTGAAAATAATGTAAGCGACGTTGTAAGGTTTTCTCCGCCAAGAAGGGAGCTTGTGGATATAGTGGAAATCTCGAGTAAGGTGTACTCGATGAGTGGAGTAGGAACGAGGATAGAGCCTCGTTGCCGAACTACTATAAATCTTGGTGTCTTCCTACTAGGTTGTTTCTTTCCTTACTCATTACTTACATTCGTTATCATTATACTTACTATACATTGTTAATGCATTAGAATTGAACCTAATCATTATGCAACTAGCTTTCAAGTAAAAGATAGTTTTATGCACTCACCTAATTGAAAGAAATTTTAGTTAGGAGATAAACTGATGAGAAACTATTCAACCTCCTTCTAGTTTCTAGACCATCAATTAACTTGAAGTACTTGGCATGCAATTTCTTCCTTAATAGGTCTACCAACCCCATAATGGTATGTAGTGTCTATAAATGGTCAAAGCACAACTACTAGACAAATTATTCTAGTTTGCCTTTTAACCAACTAGCGGTAACTATTCTTAAAATTTAATAACTCAAAATAAGCACTTTTCTTAAATATGCTATGAGTTATGTATTTAGAATTAGACATTTCTAAAATCCTTATTACTCTTTCTTCACTCATGGAAAAGAGTTTAGGTTTATCTTTTCATTGTAAATTGACTCTATCGTTAACCATACGGTTTGTAGATCAATAAATGAATAAACCACGTTTGCGGTGTAACGTTGCATTAATACATTGTAAAAGAATTTACAAAATTCAATTTTAGAATTTTCGATAATACCATTCAAGAAAATAAAATTACCCCGGTAATAATAACCATAGCATTTTCGTTGAAAACTAGAATCAAATTGACATAATTTCATCACATCAGTTGATCTGCTAGCAATGAAAGTATTCAAGATGGTAACTTGTCGAACAATGATTGACAAAACAATTTGCAATTTCTAAATTCTTTAGGGACTTTCATTGCCAAAACATTTGTATTGTAAACATGTTTCATCCCCTCTTATGCCTTAAGTTTCTAGATCTCACTTAGTTACTTAATTAAGTCGACTAATCTAAAGAACGTAAAACCATTCATGTGCAATCTCATTCAGTCATGAAGTTTTCTCTCCATTACAACATCGTCCAGAATCTCATATGACGATAATTGTAACTTCAAGTGTTCGTCAATTAGATGGAATATGATTTAAATTTAGGGTATAAATTTTGATGTCAAAATCAATGTATGGAGAAGCATGCATACAACTCCATAGCATAAGTTTAATAAAACATTTAGTAAACTTTTTTCACGAGACTAAATTGCTACATAAATTATGTTGAGGTATTGGTTTAAACCAATTTAAAGTATTACCCACGACTATTCACAACGTACGTCTCCCAATACTCGGCTAGAGCACAAAGCAATAACCTTATTCATTGTGTTTCGGATGTGAATTTGCGATAAATCAACCTTAAGGTATGGTGCAAATAATAATCGTAGGTAATTTCAATTTGACGCAGGCGGGCCGGGAATTCGGTCAACGACTAATGGCATAACACCTCCTTCCTTAACCGGGTACATGACCAGCGGTGCGTTATACACACTTAATAGTTTGTCAAAAATAGTAAGCCGTTAAATTATTATTGCGAATACCAATCAATATAAATTCTATGTAATTTAGATCTTAATTTTAATATGATTTAGTCCATATTATTTTTTTGGAAAAAAACCCTTGTTTACAACAATTCGTACAATTTTAAAAAAAACTAAATCATAAACACATAATAACAATTTATATGTGCAATATAAATCAAATAGCCACATGCGTACGATTTATTCAAAATCATCAAATCTAGGTTTTTATATTCATATAAAAGTCTTCCCTAATTCTAGATTTATTGAATCAAATAACACAAATAGCAATTTAATTAATCCGTGAAAACATGCACGTTCATCACGGATTCACCGAGAATCTCTTAACAATTAAATCTCTATGGATCGAAACATTAATTTACATAACATAACAATTAATCATGTAATTCATCAAAGTTCCACCAAAATCACTTAACAATTTAATTAAATCACTATGGATCGTAACCTTAAATACATGACATAACAGTTAATCATGTAATTATCTAAAGATCAAACCATACAACTTTAGGGTTTCACAAATATTTTTTTATTTTTATAATCGACTAAAAAAACAAAACCAATCAAAAAAACTTAATATTTTTTTTATGATCAGATTTAAAAAAAACGTTCAAAACAAAACCCTAAATTTTCTTTTCATAAAAAAACATGTAGTTTTAACTCAAAACAATTATTAGTTAAAACCTTTAGATCTCGATAATTATAACCCATGTTAAAACGGCTCTCGATGCCACTGAAGGTTTACGAAGTTCATAACAATTACAAAATCATAAGCAAAGATCAAAGCACATATAGCGGAAGCGATTTAACAAGATCATAATAATAACACAATTATAATTTATCGAATTAGGGTTACATACCTTTATCCTAGTGAAGATCCACAAGATCACCAAGGAATCACCAATTAGAGTTTATGACAAACAATACCAAGATATAGTCTAAAGTAAGACTACATTACGTTCTTGTACACACGTAATACAACGAGCTAACCGTGATTCTAGCATGTGTAAACCGAGCTTCTACGGTTGTGGAAAATCTACCCAACAACCCCAGAGAGGGGCTAGGACTAGATTATTGCTAAACCAAAACCAAAGAATAAAAGGAACCCTAAAAAAGGTGTTTTTCCTTTGGAGTTGATTGCAATAGAAAGAAACCAAATGAAATCCCCTTTGGGGTTTCGTCCGATCGCAAAAGAGAGAGAGGAAAAGGAGATAGTAGGATGATGAATTATAAGATACCGCATGGGTATTTATAAGGGTATTAAACTTAGCCTTCAAGCTAAGCTATTGCAAAATAGGAAAGAAAAATCTTTTCCTTTTTCTCCCCTTACCTCCACCGATCGGAACCACCACCCAAGGGTGTTCCAAAATCTTCTTTTCCTCTTCTTTATTAATCAACATTAACCGTTTAGTCCTTAACTCTTAAACTTATCGACGGTTAAATGTTAAAGCTCAATTTAATTCAATAAACATATAAATATATTTATTAAATAAGTTAACTCTTTACGTATTATGTGCAATCTCGTAATCCCGAGTTCGATCCTATAACATACAACTATTAAATTATAGTCTATAAACTTTCAGAGCTGGCTTTTCAGGTTGTCAAGGAAAAGCTTACTACAATACCAATGTTGGTATTGCCTGATTTGCTTAAGTTTTTGAGCTTCATATTGATGTTGATAGGACCCAAGTCAAGGTACTCTACTTATGACTTAGAGTTTTATGCAATGGTCCAAGCTGTGAAGCATTGACGCCATTATTTGTTTCATATGGAGTTTGTTTTGTTCACTGATCATGATTCCTTAAGCCATATTCGTACTCAAGATAAAGTATCCCATAAGCATGGACATTGGTTGGCTTTTCTTGAGAAGTTTACCTTTGTGGTGAAACACAAAACTGATGCTTCCAATCATGTTGTTGATGCCTTAAGTAGGATGAGTAGTTTACTTGTTACCATGCATGCTGATGTTCTAGTACTTGATGTTATTCGTGACATGGTGACTATGGACCCATACTTTTCCGTTGTTTTACAGGATTTGCAATCTGGAGAGAAAACAAATTTTGTTATGCATGATGGGTTGCTATTAAAAGGGAATCAACTTTGTATTCCTGATTCAAGTCTCCGCTTGCAAATTATTAAGGAGTTGCATGGTGAAGGACGTGTTGGTCGTGATTGCACTTTACGTTGGTTCAACCTTCTTATTTTTGGCCTACTATGAGGAAGGAATTGGATCGTTACGTTAAGAGGTGTCGTATTTGTCAAGTTTCAAAGGGCACGACTACTAATGCAGGACTTTATATGCTTGTGCTTGTTCCTTTGCAGAACTTTGTCTTTGGACCACAGTACAACACATCGGTATTTTAGAGTTTTTCGTTGTTTCCTCTTTATTTAAACAATCAGTTGTAACCCTAACAAGACAGTTTTAGTTTAATAAAAGTTAAACCATTGACCGTTGTGTTGCCTAGTTTTTACCCTAATAATCGATACTCATCAGAATCATCGATTGTTAAAAAAATTATTTCTGATATTCATTAAAATCAACGGATCCAATTTATTTATTTTATTTTTAGTTTATATTAATATTTCATTTGGGATGTGACTTTATGCACATTTTGTATATCATTTTGTCATTTTTTGCATGGTTTGGCCTACCTTAGCCATCCATCCATTTTGACCTCCAGGATACCTAGATTCGTGTTGTGTAAAGCTATTGATTTGTATATTATCAACCGCTTAAGGTAACCCGTTTCTCAGTATCTTTTTCTTTTGTTCTGTTGTCTATTGAAAAGCCACAAAAAGATAAACTTGTCGTGTTTCTATATACATACAGTATGAAACTGACTTATTCGAGATTGTCAAATGTTTGACCGTGATATATGGAGTTGATAACGCCACATTATTATCATGGGCATGTCAAACATGTAATATAAATATTAGAAAGATAGGAAACAAGGACAGTTAGATTGCATACAAGTATTATTGTGTTCAAAGTTTCTTCCGAGATCACTGATTTCATCAAAACTTCAACAACAAAAAAATGGTCTGATGATCTCATTTATAATTCGGATCCTCTAAATTTTTGGACTTACTTTTCATCCTGATTAGTCGTGTTAAAGTTGTTCCAATGAACTTTCAATAAGTCTTCGCAGCGTCTTGCTATCGTTTTGTGTGCATTATGTGTATCAACAATTTTGATTGAAACACCTAAGTTACAATCAAGTTAGTATGGCTTTAAATTGAAGTTTCCAGCTTTAAATTTGAGTTACTAACCACATCGAGTTAGTAAACATCATGTCGACTTCAATCCTTAATAAGTAGATACGACAAGCTAAGTTTTAGTACTTTGCAATAAAAGCTTAGACTTTTATTGTAGTATATAAGAAGTCCTTATTTAAGGCTTGGTGATAAACAAAGCTCCATGCTTGCTAAAAAAGGAAATAAAGCTAAAGCCCGATCACAATACAACTGAATTGATAACCAGCAAACCTATTGATGTCCACGTAGACGGTGGATCAGGTTACCACATACATATTTTTCTTATTAGTAAAAATCATTAACAAATAAAAGCCTAATCTAGCACATTTAGTCACATAATGCTTGGGAGAGGATTTTCTACACTGGTTCGGAACTTCGGATCATGTCACTTTCTTACAAAAGTATCCAAAACTGTAGGGCAAACCGAATGTAATGTTCAACTAGAGTTTATAACGGTAGTTGAACTCAAAACTCAACTATGAATTCAAGCAAGAATAGAACCCAAAGTTATATTTTAATTGAGGAAATGTTGAGAGAGAATTACAGTGTAACACCCCCAAATATTCATACTTTAGTTCAGCGGAAGAGTCGTTGGTGTTACGGGATAGCACATTACTCAAATCATAGACAACGCATAAAGATCGCGTCGCTTAATAGTAAAGCATTTTCCATTCATGAATATCCAATTTACATAAGTCCCAAGTCATAGTATTTCATACAATTTTATAAAACATTTGAATGGAAATTTGTTATTTAAGTGCGGGCCATGAATTCTTGTCGTCTTCCCCAGAATTACCTTCAAGTACCTGAGATAAGACACGTTAAAAGAAAAGATCAGCGAAAACGTCGAGTGAATTCATAGAGTTTAATGAAATCCATTAATATATTATCGGTATAAAATTATTACCGAAAATCATCTTGTACAATTCTTTGTCGTAGGCCATAAAATAAGCCAAAAACATTTTATACAAATCTTTGTTGTAAATTATACTATAGGCTTTTGCCTTCAAAACCATTATACGAACCAATGTCGTAAAAACATTATACAATACGTTTTATAACGTTGTATAGAGCTAAATAAAAACCGTTATATGAATAGGGTTATGTAAAACCAAAACACGAACATAATATCTATAAGAAGATCCCGTATTGCTAGTCAGGCAATATATTGTGATTTTATAGCAGTATTTTCGTTATTTGGATTATTATAAGCCGCATGATATTGCTACCTTGCTATAACAAACAACGGGTAGCTAACCCGAAACTCATTTGCCCATCTAAAACAGTGTGTGGTCACAATAATCACGCTTATATAAATCTTCTCATACATAAATTCGCTTACCAATCAATGTGGCACGACGGGGATCAACCGTCAAGGCGCGAACTGGGGTGATCTTCCCCAAATAGTACTATTATATGCATAAGCGTCTACCAAATCCCGGTAGTTCACAATTCATGCTAATGGGACTTTTAGTGACATAACCTAAATTTAATAATCCATTTCATTTCATTTATCGGGTCATATAATCATTCATCAGGTCATACAATCATTCGGGTCCAAATCAATAAGAAAACAATCGGGACAACTAGTGTCCTATTTTTATTAAAACTAACATGTTATCTCCCTCGCGTGTTTATAAAACATTTCATAAAAACATTTAAAAGATGCGAGGCTATGAACTCACGTTGATGTTGGAAGGCGGTTATCGGCGATTTGGATGTACGGTATGTGCTTCAATCACGGAAACCTAGACAAATAATACTTGTCTTAGACTCTTGTCCAATGACTTTATAAAAACAATGGCTATGTATATATATGATGATATTATAAGTATGATGATTATCAAGTGGGTTTGTACATCTTTATTCACTATTATAGTGTCATGTGTTGGTAAATTTTTATACTAGTTTCACTAGTTTAACTTCTTTACTTGTCAAGGCCCAATAAGCCCATTATAAGCCCATTACCTTATATTAGTCCCTTTTACACTTTTAACATCAGTCCTATACTTACATGTTGGGCCCAAGTGGGTTAAGCCCAATAAGTAAGTCCATTAGTGTTTAGCCAAATTAGTTGGGTTAATAGTCCAATAAGGCTAATTGGCCCGTTAATGTCTATAAGTTATAAAGCTCGGTTTTATCGGTTTTTATTTGTCAAATGTACTTATACATCAGTATATGAGTTATAAAAAGTTTATATTAGACGGGTCCGACCGTCTAAGTTTTAATTGACGAAAACGTTAATTTATCGGTTTTAGCCGAAAAGACGTAAAACTTATGTTTATAGTTTTATAACTTGTATAATGTTTGTACTTGTAAATTAAATAAAATGTCTCATTTTAATATCATAATATATAACTCTCATTTATAATTATTATTAGTAACTAATGGGTTTTTATATATGTATATTTTATAAGTACATAATTTGAGTGCTTATATTATATACTTTTTATTTTATAAAATCTTATCCTAAATATTCAGTCCACTAAAACATCCATATCTAGAGTTATATAAGGAGATAGAACCCCAATTTTTTATAGAAGAAACTACATGATATGTGCTCCATTTAACTCTTATACCTACTGATGAATCAGCCTCTAAGTATTTTAATAAATTCGTCCAAAACCGTCTATGCAGATTTGTACTTCAATATTGTTTTGATCATATCTCACTCATTTTATGGATTCCATTGAGTGGCCAACTCTCACATGTGTATAAGCCATATACCTTACTGTATATTTAATAATCTATGCCATTTTAACAAGTTATCATATGGTTATTCTCTGTTTTATACAACCTACACTTTTAATCAGGATTTTATCATTCTTTCATATAGCTCTTAATCATTTTAATCAAATTTATCAACACATGATCCCCACACAATACTTTTGATCATCATATATCATCATATACATATACATTTAGAAAGAAAATATAGATTTACATTTACAAAATAACAAGGTGATGGAAGAATAAATCTTGTTACCAACCAAGATTGTGTAGGTTATGATCAAGGCTTGGATTTTGATGGCAAAACTTGTGATAAACCAATATCAACTTCAATTCCACCAATCTTTATAAACTCAAATCGGCCCTATGACACCAAGAAATCTCCTCTTTGGATGTTAGAATCACCTCTAATCTTCAAGTCTTCTATAGGTTTCCATCTTATGCAAGATTAACATAAGATTTCATCGGTGAAATTGATCAAATAGGGGTATTTTAGAGAGAGAGTGGACGGAAAGATGGAGTATAGGGAGAGAATTATGTGTTTTTGCATGTAAAAATGGAGGTGCTTGTTTAGTGTTTAGTGGTTCTGAGGAAAATGGTTTTGGTGTGTAAACTAGGACAAGTGTCCTAGTTTATGTTTATAAACTTGCCACATCTTTGATGTGGTGGTGGTATGTTGGCCGTCCCATAGTGGGGTGAGGCAAGTATAAACTTGTCTCATCCCACTAATTTACGGGTACTCATCGATTCTAGTTTTCTCGATTCGCGTGTCCTTGTGTCATTTTACGAAAAACGTTTTTATAAATTATGAATCAACGGCACAAAACGAATCTAATAAAAATTGTCTCATAAAAAACGGAGTTAAAAAACATAAATACGTAAACCTAAGGTTTCCGGTTTAGTCGTAAAGGACGTTAAATTATGCACGTAAGTCCTGATCTCTTCTCGTAAATTTGTGAGTTTATGAACCAACACAAATTTAAAATTCCAAAATAATATTCACGGATAAATTTATTTCCTCAAGTGTCGGACTCTCACCAAAAACGGTGTATTTAACGTAAGCACGTAAGGTAGAATCCTCCGGTTTAGACGTAGTCGATGCTTCTTCAAGACGTAAACCCAAATTTCTTCCCAAAAATGAGTGAGTTCATAATATAACGTTAAAATAATGTTTTTAAATAATACTTGAGAATAAAATATCGACCATAAATTGACGGATTTTCACAGCATTTACCCCTAAACAGGATCTTTGTCCTCAAAGATCAACTTATCTTACTACTCGTTTCTTATAGAGTTAGAGCCATGTGTGTATTTTCTCCACATTCGGTTTCTCACAAGTGTAATCCATTACAATACGCGAGTTTCATCAAACATAACTACGGGAATACGATCAAGCTTAATGTTGACTTACTTTCTCTATCCATGATGTTCACGGGTTTTTAATGAATGCAACTTTTCGCCGATCTAAACTTCATCAAGAAGTACTCAGATTTTCACTTGATAGACATTTTATCAAGTTCGATATACGAAACATAATTCACGCAGCCCTTGAAGTCCTAGGGTAGATCCAGCTTATATGCCTTTCAAACCAACTTTTTACATCATCTCAATGGTCCCATACAATGGGGACTTATTTCCCATGATCTTTCAGATCATCAATTCATTTTTACAAGGTGAAAACTTTTGGCATAACTTCGCTACCCATCCTGCACTTCAAGATCTACATTTCATAGTCACATAACCTCCTGCCCACTACAGGTAGTCAATAATCAGATCCTAATTTCAACAATTATTTCAGGTCTCGCGGGTCGGGTATCTTGTAAGGTTAGGTTTGTCATCATAGGCAACCTTAAACCTAAAAGACATGTACAACTCACAATGGGTGTATGTCGGATGTCTTCATCCCAACTCCTGCTTATAG
Source organism: Glebionis coronaria (assembly GCA_025667525.1). NCBI lineage: Eukaryota > Viridiplantae > Streptophyta > Magnoliopsida > Asterales > Asteraceae > Glebionis > Glebionis coronaria. Next base: position 511,332,470 of record CM046879.1, on the reverse strand, counting down.
ATGCTCTCATATATATATCCTCACAAGATTCGATCTCGATCCTAATACGATAATTATCAATGATGATTTCTCCAAAAGAAAACGACTATTCCGTTCATTATCAAAGGTCAATTATTCAAGCATAAAACAATAATTCTAGTGTTTTGTATCGTTACTTTACCTCGTCCCTTCGATTGGGGTGGCAAACAATACTCTCATCAAGGAGCGTTCCCAATGACTTCTGAGCAAATCTCTAGAAATTCGATGCGAAGCGAGGATCTTGATAGAGATGATCGATACAGGCACACCATGCTTACACAACTCCTTTAAATACAAAAGAGTCAATTTCTTAATCGAGAATCTATCATTAACAGGAATGATATTAGCAGATTTGGTCAGTCTGTCGACGATGACCCAAATCGAATCAAATTCAGATGATGACCTTTGCAATAGTTAGACGTTTACTAATGTATGAGGCGATGTCTACCTTCATAAATTGCCATCAGTACAAGTTCTTTAGATAAAGATACATTTAGTCAGAAATGACATTAATAGAATACTTAAACTTATGAGATTCCAACATGACTAAATCTCGAAATCCTCCATATTTAGGCAATCACAAGCGGCCTTTTATACATATAACTATATCGGCTTCTCAATTCTAATGGTTCACATTAGATGTGAACCCCTTTTATTATCTATATTATCCTTTTTACAAGCATCAGCTATTTTTAATTTGCTCGACAATTTATTTTGCACAGTCATTATTAAGGAACACATCCTAATTGATTCTTTATCCATTCTACATAATGTGTCAGTATTTACATTCACCTTTCCTGATGAAATAACTATCATGACCACAATTTACTCAAAAATTCTTTCTTCGTATTTTCTAAGTTTTAGTTTCGTCTCAGCTATTATTTTTATCAGTTTTGCTCAATCTGACGTTTACAGCGTCGATAATTATTACAAGTAATTAAATAATAAATATTCAATTTTTATGAAACGTAAACGTAAAAATTTTAAATTTATTAGTTCGACCAATTATATAAAAATGTTCAAAATAAATTTGAATTTAATTAACACGATTTTTTGTTGATTTATCGAAAATAATTAACAAGATTTTTAAATGTTTGAAAAATCTTTGTTTATACTTTGGTCAAAATTTTCTTAGTTGAAAAGCAAAAATTGTCGTTTCAAATTTCAAGTCATGGTTTAAATGGTTTCCTCAATCCCTCTTAGGTTGTCTTGAGTTATGCACAAACATTTACCCCTAAAGGAGTTTAGTTAAATGTTCTGGGTAGAAGAGAATGATTCCTTAAGAATCCTTTGATAAATATTTGTCAAAACATATTTACACTTTCTTTTGGGTAAATCCCAAAGCCTTGATGGCTCTAATTTTCGAGGAGTCAATACAGATTTCATTACCATTGATTACACGGTCATTTAATGTAAAGGATTAAGCCTTAAATCACATGTTAAATACTCAAGGTACAGGTTTTCATTGTTCGGCCAATTAGGGAAGTCTATAAATGATTATTAACTCCTTCTTATTCTTATAAACAAACAGATGGTCCTTAATGATCACAAGCATGAATTTATCGAATTACAGCCTACACACGTGATTCACCAAATTTATGGATGCTACATGTGCATTGGTCAATCCAAATGACATAACATGAAACTCATAATGTTCATTACAAGTTCTGGATGTAGTGATTGGAACAGATAATCTTTTTCGCGGACGCGATGATAATGATAACCATGTCGTGGATCAAATTTTTGAATATACGCTAGAACCTTGTAAATGATTGAACAAATCTTCCATCTTGAGTAATGGATATGAATATTGAGCATCAATTTATTCAGTTCACGGTAATCAACAAATATAAGGAACAATAACACCATAGCTATTCATGATGACGAGCTTGGTAGAATAAAAGCTTTCTCCGACAACTCTCTCAGTTGTACGGTAATTCTTTTAATTCAGATGGTGCTGACGTACAGTACACATGCCACAGGTGCAGCACCGGGAATATAATCAATACCAAATTCAACTTGCCTTAATGGAGAAAGTCTAGGTAATTTACCAGCAAATACTTCCTACAATTTCAGATAACAGAAACATCTTTTAATAAATTTACTTTAAATTCTTTCTAGATTACAAGATCTATGGTCAGTTTATAACCATTCATGGTATAATTTCAAGTCTAAATACAGGATATGGTCATCCATCAAGAATTATTTAGATCACTTTTGATAATCAACATCTTATCTTTTAGGGGATTTCTACTCGAGTTCCCATCAATTTAGACAATGACATTATGTCATAATCAATCAATCCATTCCACTGGCACTATCAACTTTTCCAGTTTCATTACCGTTGATAAGATGTGAACTTCTCAAATGACTAATAATAACTCATAATCCTTCACAATTCAAGGATATATGGAAACACAACTATCATTAAAAGAGTAAGGTCAACGCATAATCTACGCGAGAGAATTTCGAATCAGATACAGACGAAAACATTAACGAATATGAGTCTATCCCATGTTTTCATGATTTGAGTACGCATTCGAAAGCTCCTCGGATCGTTACCCAGGTCATTCAAATGAAATCTAATCAAAAGAAATGATAGGAACGTCAATTCATCCAGTCGGGTATCAATACTCAATAATTAGATACTTTTCCAAAGAATATTATCATTTACAGAAATGAACAAGAAGGGGAGGTCAATTGTCAATTAAGACAATTCCAACAGATGAGTAATTTCGATTCAGAAGAATAAATGGTACGAGCACATATGTAGGTGTTCCTAACAATATGTCCCTATTTTTTGTGCTCCTTGCAGATCTCATAAAATTTAATCTTTCATAACTTCAAAGAAAATGTAGTGTTTATTAATAATTTCATGGTGACTACTAATCAACCTTGCATGGTCCCTTCCAAATTGTATGTAGGCGCACAACTATATACAATTTTAAAATTAACGATGCAATACTCAGGTCGTCAAAATTTTATCATCATGTTTATAATAAAAACATTTTCATGCTTAATTCTTGAATAAGAATCAAAATGAATTTGCACAGATGTTCTTTGCTATGGAAACAATTATGTTTTCCAAAGTGTTTCATAAACAACTTTATTTCGATAACGATTTCTCATAAATCTCACTTTGAATAATCCTTACGGTGATGAAAATTCAATTTTTCTCAAGGGATACTGTTTTAACTTATAAAAACAATGAGTGATCTGCAAAAGAGTGATGAAGAGTTGTTCACCAAGAACTAACTAAAATATAACAGGAAATGAGCTTAGCCAATTAATCATGAGGTTCATGACCTTGATGGCACTCAAAAGAATAATCCACAACGTAACTCAAATTGAGATGAGTACTTGTTCAATGGTTGCATCACTAATGTGAACATTAGGATGAAGCAATAAAAGATAGATAACATCGATACATGTAGGATTTAGCAATCAAAGGTAGTCTTTTCATTCACAAACAAGTCAAAATTGTACCGTAACACATTACGTGTCACTATGTCATACAGTTACAAGAACTCATCCTACCAACTGATGTCTCAGTTAAGTTAGGGATTTTAAAAGATACCACAATGAATACTAATATACAAGAGTCATTAGGTGTTCCATCTGTCCCGGAAGATCCATCGGTCCCAATTCAGAAGAAGATTTCTTCAATTTATTTCTTGGACAATGGGCATCCTCGTCATTGGACAATGGCCTAGGAACAAGCCTTAACACGATCTAACAATCATTTAAAACCTTATAATTCAATCACAGGACTCAACAGCTTCCTTTTAACAATTTCTTATTCCATACGAGTTAAATTTTACTTTATTCAAGTTTCAATCAATCTTATTGTTAATCCCATATCAATCCATAACACAAGATTTAGAAGAGATATTTAGAGAGAGAAAGAGAAGAAAAGTAGAGAGAGAATGATTGTAGTGTTTTACCACACCTTTAGGAAAAGGAGGGTAAATAGGGAAAGTATTAAATACGACGGTTTAGGAAAACCGTGTACAAATGACCCTAAGTGAAGTTCAAGTTCGTTTCCCAAGGAGGTATATGTGTGTGACTAAAATGTAGCAAGGTTTGAGATTAATATTGGTTAGAAAGGGATGAGAAAAGAGGATGACGAAGACGTGAAATTAATTACTACTAAGACTTAACGTAAAATCGTAAAATGAGCAAAAATAAAAATTAATTCTAAAAATTACCAAAAATTCACCAAAATCAAAATAAATAAACTAAGAGTTTACCAATGATCAAAACTTTTTCAAACCTTTTAATTAATTAAATATTCAATTTTTAAATGCTAATTAAAACCCTAAAAATCAAATTAATTATCAAAAAGCCCAAATAAAGATTTTTCAAATGGTAAACCTCTAAAATGACCTAAAAAGATTAAAAACTATTTTTAGAAAATTTTAAACTAATAAAAACTATTTAAATGATTTAAAAACTATTAAAACTTAAAATAATTATAAAAATTAATCTAAAGATGATAAAATTAATCTAAAAGTTGCAAAATTCCTATTTTAATGTATTTAAGCTAAGAAAAATGTAAAAAGTGCAAAAATGTGAAATTTGAAAAATAATAATAAAATAATATTAAAATAATATTAAAAATCCAAAAATTATAAAAAATTCTAAAAACTTACAAACTAGTTTATTTTGACCTAATTAAACAGAAAATGAAAGTGAAATGACCAGAATACCCCTATTGGGCCCTCAAATGGGCCAAAACCAAAAACAGTCAACACTAATGGGCTTTTTAGCCCAAAAAGTCAAACTTGGCCCAATTGACTTGGAAAAGCCCAATCTGACTTAAAATTCAATTCTAAACACAAAACTCTAAAGGCCCAAAAGCTGAAAGTGAGCTTATCACAGCTTATTAAGCAAACAGCTTATCCTTATTGGGCTTTTTAGCCCATTAAGCAATAAGCTAATGCCATAAGCTCTAATTTGACGCACAACCTTCTTTTGGGATACTAAAGAGATCTGTAAAAAGAAATTTTGAAAAAGCACACTCAATAAGCCAGAAATAAGCAAAGTACAAATCCACAAAACGACAAAATAGTCGGGTTTGAGATTTAGGGCACCTCAGGACTTGATTCAATTTGCAAAATGTCACAAATGAACTCAATAAGCCAAAACAATCAACAAAATTCCAATAAGCATCACCAATAAGCCAGAATGAACTAATAAGCACTTATGAAAAAGTTAATTAAGTTGGTTTTCTAGTCAAACCCTAAAGTCAACCCACCAAATGCTCCAGTATGAACAAATGGGTCAAATAATGAGCACCTATTACAAAATCCAAGTTTTTGCTGGTTAAAATAAGCTATTATAACTTATTGATAAGCTGAAACCCAAAATACACTAGCAGTGGCTAGCATCATGGGAAAGGAGTTCCCACTGCTTTGACTGTTTGACCAAGCTTTTTAGAGAAATCCAGTTGGATTCAAATGGAAACAAGGGCACCCTTGTGATCAGTGAATCACAAGGAGTCAATATCAACAAAGAAATCATAAATTGGTTCACACAGTAAGCCCAGAATAAGCAAACAGTCCACAGATATTGCACAGACCTTGGAAATAAGCAGTTATGAACAAATAAGCAGTTTTAGCATGAATAAGCCAGCCAAATTGAACCAAATGCATACACAAGCTATAATAAAGTCCAATAAGCACAATTAAACTTGTTTCAAGCAAAGGATCAAAGTAAATAAGCAGATTCAAGCACCAACAGTTACTGATAAGAACAAGTAGAATATGTAGAAACTTTTGTTGATCTAATTGACCACAGATCCAATTTCAAGCATCCAAATCTCTTTCCCTGATGTTATTAACTAAGTTTAATCACTTGTTAACCCTAGTCTATGATTAGATCTAGGTGTCCCTTAAACTATAGCCAATTTTATCAAGTAACAAAGATTTTATAGCCCTTTTATGGATTTGGGTGTTTCAAACCACAAAACCTGCAAATAAGTGACCAAGTAAACCAGGTAAACAGATACCAACAGATAACAACACAAAACACCTACTCAACAAGCCACAAAACCTTTTTATGCAGTTAACCCAAACACCCCTTATTTATCTGTTTTAACAAATTTTCAAAGGATCTTATAGATTCAACCCACAAATCAAGTCAATAACAACTCAATAACATCAAACAAGCACATATAAACCAGATTCATCCATAAAAACACAGATTCAACAATGATCATACAAAATCACAAATATTTAGAAAAATAAAGAGAAAATTGAAAAGGGAGAAGGGTGCAAAACTCCAAGACCTACATCCAGGCCCTGGAATGTTTGAGCTGAGGTAATAGCAAAATAAGTACCAGCTTCCAAGTACCTGCTAAGAAGAACAAACCAAAGTGATGAACAAATATCAAGCACTTTCTGATTTTTGAAACACAAGTCTTATTGATTAAAACCTTGCCTCAAAAACCTTCAATCATATAAGTGGAACTCAGATTTAGGCTATTCTAACACCAACTTTTAATAAACATAAATAAGATTTCACAAATTTCAGAAAATCAAATTTTATTAACTTAAAAAGGAATTACAAAGATTGATAGCCTAAAACTAGAACAAAGGGACTCCCACAGGTTGAGGTCTCCTTTTATAGGCAAATGCTATGCTAACACTATTCACAAACCCTAGAAGTGAAATTCCAATATTATCCTTGAGGTCTTCTAGACGATTCTTTGTTGTGAGCTGTCCAAAATGATCAGGGACGTTTATCTTAGCTTTGGGGTGAAGCTAAGAGTCTTTGCTGTTGATTTTGACACGTAACAGTCCTTGGAGAAGAAGTGGTGATGTGATAGGTGGACGAGGTTGAGTGTGGGGCCTCTTGGTGAGTGGAAGTGAGGGTTTTAAGGTTGGGATGAGTTTCTGCTTGTGTGAATCACACGTGAGTGTGGGTAATTGAAAATTACCCTTTGTTTTAAGTGATGTAAAAACTGGGTTCTTACTTGCTACAGTAACACCTTTTGATCCAGATTTGGTGGATTGTGTTTGTATTTGGCGCAAATATATTTGAATGTTTCATTTGTGGCAACTATAGTCCTTGTTCTTTGGGAAAGATGGTAAATCAAGTTTTCCAGCCAACAAAAAACGTGTCCCCTTTGTTATTAAACTTCCATTCTTCACACTTTTGGCACAAAACTTTTCCAAAAAGATATCAAGGGTTGTTTTTGCCATGTTTTCATATTTGAAGGACTGATTTTGGAATTTGTTGATCTTCAAAGGTCTTCAATGTATCTTTGACTTCATGAGGGACCATAATTGACAAATTAGATTTGATGAGGGACTAATCTTGCCATTTCTTCAAAGTTGAGGGACCTTTTTGTAATTTTGACAAACTTAAGGGAACAAACTTGTAATTATGATCTCACAAGGGTTTTAAGTGTCATTTCTTCATTGTTTGAGGATCAATCTTGCATATCTTCAAGTCTTCAAGGGTTAATGTTGGATAATTCATGAACTAGGGCCCGGTTCTTTGTACGGCTTCGTTTCTCGTGTCCGTTTTTCCTTGTTTCTTGTGATCTTTTGTCTTTTTCACGATATCCATACCTAAAATACACAAGTAAGCAAACACAAGCATATATATGGTATTTTATGACATTTTTATGCATTTAAAGCCCGAAAAGAACGATGAGATCATGTATAAATGCCATCTCATCACTCCCCCATACTAAGCCATTGCCGTGCCCTCGCGCAATGCTAGAATAAAGTATCTAAGCATCACCAAAGTTCAATTTTATTAACCTTTATTGAAAAGTAAAGTACTTGCAAAAATACTACGAAGATGTGTAAAGACATAATGTATGATTTTCATCATGAATGTGACTTTTAGGGTCAAAGAATAGAAACAAGTAAATGTCCCTTAGAGTAAATTTCGTCATCCTTGATTGTCATACATTACATGCTAAGTGCAAAAACAAGATCATTGTTGGTACAAGTCACAATGCTAACACTACTCATACGTCCAAATTGTGTAATATTTTTTCTCCCCGCAATCCTAGTTATTATAAAGGAAATGGGTTACTAGCATTTTTTAACTATTTGTCATGGATCACAAGTGATTCATATTGACTTATTTGAGTAGTTATTAGTCCGAAAGCAAAGTAGCACGATTTAATCGATAGTTAGCCGAAGGACAAAATCTTTTAAAACGGCTTCTCGTGTATCTCCTTAAGTTCATATCTTGGCATAAATCGTTTCACGATTTGAGACCTTTCTCGGACCGATATTTGGCATGTACTTCATACTTCAAATCTTGGGAAGACGTTCTTGAAATTATGGTCTTCTCTTCATATATTTGGAATTTCTTCACTTGACGTTTTTGAGAGATTCTTCATATTTGGACCACGACTTCATCATTTTTCTTCAATCTTTATTTTGGACTTTGATATACAACGATCCGCCTCCTTTTCGGACTTGGATATATTTATCCTCATACCTTGTAAGGGTCTTTTTGGATATACTTTCTCCATGATCTTTAGGGGAGTAATTTCTTTTCGTCGTGTGTCTCGATCCTTCATATTGATTTAGGAATAATGATACTTCACATCATCTTGGATCTATAGCAACAAAATAGGACTCCTCATGCCTTGTTAGGGCCTTTTCTGATGATCACCAATCTTTGCGTCCCGCTTCAATAAGTTATGCCTTAGCTATGAACTCTATTCAACCCCGAGCAACTTTTAAACGATCTTGCGCTAGAGGCTAAGTAACCTTTCAAATCGTACGACCTTACTTATTGCAATTATTTTTATTCCTAATGCATTGATCTTATGAGAAGAAAAAGCCACAATTAAAAACATATGAGTTTTTGAAAGAACATTTTCATGTTCTACGTTTAGCATGATCACTTGTCTAACTCTATCACTTCTCGTTCTTCACTATATAAAGATCTCTAATTAAAGAGACTCGTGAATACTTAGCCATGCAAGTCAAAATTAAGCCAAATTTGGATTAGCTTTCATTTAGACTATATCAAATCAAAGTTTTGGGTTTTCAAGCCACCTATAGGATCTTGCACTTTCTTGGACTTTTTCAAGTTTAGAGAATGCATTTTATAGTTCCCTTGATAAGTGACTTTCTAGGATCAATTATAGGAACTTGCGAAAAGTTCTTGTTCTTAACCCGAATGAGCTAAGACTTTCGCGTTTTAAAGTTCCCTATATAAAAGTCTAGAAAAACTTGAATTGAGCGGGTTAAGGAATATAAATGGCTCCAAATGCCCATCAAGTCAAAAATTAGCTCTTATTCTACCCATCGGAAAATATACATTCGTGTCTTGAAACACTTATGAAAACTAAGAAAATTTTTAAAATTTGGCCATTTTTAGCCGTATTAGCAACAAACCAAAACATTGAAAGTTGGAAAACGTGAGGGCGTAGAAAAGCAAGTATCTATTCACCCCCCATACTAAAAGTAAACATTGTCCTCAATGTTTCGAGTCTAAAGGTGGAGCACCCCCATACTAGAGACGAAGAATCGAATGCTTAGGATCTAGCATGGAAAGGGTGATCAACAATATATCTAAAGCCGTTTATGAATTATACTAAGAGATAATTGTTAGAACAATAAAGGATATGTCAATGGATTCGTGAAAAACTTCTTCAAGCAAACGGTGGAGGCTCACGTAAACGAACACGAGAGTCTTCAATCGTAGATGATGATGATCTAGATAACACAATCACAAACAACCACGAGACAACGAGTTGGAAGGGTACAAATCCCCTCTAATTAGTTATTAGTAAGCATAAAAGGATAAGCATGGGATCTCCCCCACGAGGCACCTCGTTTTTGATTACCGAGTCATGAGCTCGACTCGATCCCCTCAATGCTAATTATCATTAGGGAAGGTGAATTGGTCGAGGTCAACCATTGAAGGAATTTCCCCACCAAAGTAGTGCTTAAGCCTATGTCCATTCACCTTGAAGTTAGGACCATCATCTTGAGCTAGCTCGATGGTCTCATAAGGAAACACTTGTGTAACGGTGAAAAGACCCGACCAACGAGATTTCAATTTCCCGGAAAATATCTTAAGTCTAGAGTTAAAAAGTAACACTTGATCACCAACGTTAAAACCCCGGTTTTTAATCTTTGCATCATGAAACTTTTTAGTCTTTTCTTTGAAAATCAATGAATTTTCATAAGCATTGTCTCTTAATTCGTCCAATTCATTCAATTGTATTTTTCGGTGATCTCCCACGGTCTTCAAGTCAAAGTTTGCATGCTTAAGGGCCCAATATGCCTTGTGCTCCAATTCAATGGGCAAATGACAATTCTTCCCATAGACTAACTTATAAGGAGTGCAACCGATAGGTGTCTTATAAGCGGTCCTAAAGGCCCATAAAGCGTCATCGAGTTTGTCAGACCATGAAGCACGGTTTTCTCCAATCGACCTTTCTAAAATCCTCTTCAAAGCTCGGTTCGAAACCTCGACTTGCCCACTCGTTTGCGGGTGATAAGCCGTAGAAAGACGATGAGTAACTCCATATTTCTTTAAGACCTTCTCGAATTGGTCATTACAAAAATGGGTTCCACGATCGCTTATAATAGCACGAGGGGTTCCGAACCGAGAGAATAGTTGCTTCAAAAACTTCACTACCACACGAGCATCATTAGTAGGTAGAGCCTTAGCTTCCACCCACTTAGAAAGGTAGTCCACCGCGACGAGGATATACTTGTTACCATGAGACGATGGGAACGGCCCCATAAAGTCTATGCCCCAAATGTCGAGAATCTCACACACTTGAATTATGTTTTGCGGCATTTCATCACGCTGAGACAATTTTCCTTGACGTTGGAACGAATCACACGACTTCACAAGTGCGTGTGCATCAGGATAAATAGAAGGCCAAAAGAAGCCGACATCGAACACTTTCTTAGCAGTGAGATTAGCACCGTGGTGACCACCCGTGGGTCCCTCGTGACAAGCTCTAAGGATATTAGAAGCTTCGGCACCAAAAACACAACGTCGAACGAGTAGATCCGCACTAACCCGAAAGAGATAAGGGTCATCCCAAAAATAGAACTTGACGTCACGAAAGAATTTTCGCTTTTGTTGTGTCGTCATACCCTTGATTATGAAATTCCCCGCATGGTAATTTGCAATGTCGGCAAACCATGGGGTGGTGTCTTTAGAATTCACTACACCGAGAGTCTCGAGAGGAAATGTTTCGGTGATTTCCTTGTTCTCGAAAACATCTTTGTGAGGATCTTCTAGACGAGAGAGATGATCGGCCGCTAGATTCTCGGCTCCTTTTTTGTCAAGCATGGTGACATCAAATTCTTGGAGGAGGAGCATCCAACGAAGCAATCTCGGCTTAGCATCTTGCTTAGCTAAGAGATACTTGATAGCCGAATGGTCGGTATACACGATGCTTTTAGTCAAGACGAGATAAGGTCGGAATTTCTCAAAAGCATAGACCACGGCAAGGAATTCCTTTTCCGTTGTTACTTTAATTGAGCCTCGGTCATCGTCTTACTAGCATAATGGATAGGACGGAAATGCTTTTCATAACGTTGCCCTAAGACGGCCCCTATAGCATAATCACTTGCATCGCACATGATTTCAAAGGGTAATTCCCAATTAGGAGCAACAAGAATGGGAGCTTCGGTAAGTTTCCTTTTAAGAGTTTCGAAAGCTCTAACACAATCCTCATTGAAATTAAAAGGAGCATCCTTCTCGAGAAGGTGTGTCATAGGTCGAGAGATTTTCGAAAAGTCTTTGATGAAACGACGATAAAAGCCCGCGTGGCCTAGGAAACTCCTAACTCCCTTAACGGTTTTGGGATGAGGTAACTTGGCGATGACGTCTACCTTAGCTTTATCGACCTCAATCCCCGCTTTCGAGACCTTATGTCCTAAGACGATTCCTTGTTTACACATAAAATGACATTTTTCCCAATTAAGCACAAGATTGGTTTCTTCACAACGTTTTAACATTTGCTCGAGATTAGATAAACACGACGTGAACGAATTGCCAAACACCGAAAAGTCATCCATAAACACTTCCATCGACTTCTCGATCATATCGTGAAAAATTTCCATCTACACCGTTGAAACGTACCCGGTGCATTACAAAGTCCGAAAGGCATCGTACGATAAGCAAACGTTCCATAAGGACATGTAAACGTAGTCTTCTCTTGATCACGAGGGTCGATAGGGATTTGGAAGTAACCAGAAAAACCATCTAAAAAGCAATAGAATTCATTTCCCGCGAGTCGCTCCAACATTTGATCCATGAAGGGAAAAGGAAAGTGGTCTTTACGAGTGGCGTCATTTAACTTTCGATAGTCAATACACACCCTCCAACTGGTCACAACACGAGTGGGAATTAACTCGTTGTTTTCATTAGGCACAACGGTCATTCCTCCCTTTTTAGGGACACACTGGATTGGGCTCACCCACGGGCTATCAGAGATAGGATAAATCATTCCCGCGTCAAGGAGTTTCAAAACTTCCTTTTTAATGACATCGTGAATTTTAGGATTCACCCTTCTTTGACTTTGAATTGCGGGTTTGTAGTCCTCCTCCATTAAAATCTTGTGAGTACAAAATTTTGGGTCAATACCCTTAATGTCGGAAGTTTTCCACGCAATTGCCCCTTTATGAGCTTTAAGAACTTTCAAGAGCTCGGTTTTTTCATCATTAGCAAGACCTCTTGCAATAATAACCGGCAACTTGTCATCACCTTCCAAGAATGCGTATTAAAGGTGAGAAGGAAGATCTTTCAATTCAAGGATAGGTGGTTCCTCGATTGAAGATTTTGGTTCAACACTCATAACTTCCATCGGCGGAAGAAATGGTGGAATAGAAGTATCATCACTGATCAACACCTCATATTTATTGTCGATTTCATTTGAAGTGAAATCGCCTCCTTGGAATGGAGTGAGATTTGGTGTAGAATTAGCAATAATCGGATCCAAAATAGTGGGCTTGCCACTTGACGAGCTATCGGAAAAACCTAACACTTCTTGTGAAAACTCATCGCAAACCACATCAACTAAGTCAATGTGATTGATGGTAGCGATTGCATAAACATGAGAAGGTTTCGAGTTTTGAGTAGCGTTTATAACAAGTTCCTCTTCGTTGAATCTCAAAATGATAGTTCTTGCATGAGCGTCGATAAGTGATGTCGAGGTGTCTAAAAATGAACGACCTAAAATTAGAGGAACTTGAGGATCCGCGGGGATGTCAACTACTATAAAATCAACGGGATAGTAGAACTTCCCCACTTTCACGAAAACATCTTCGGCTACTCCACATGCTAAAATCGTATAATGATCGGCCATCTCGATAGACATGTTTGAAGGAATAAGAGCCGGAAGCGAAACCGATTTCCAAATGGAAAATGGCATCAATTTAATGCTCGCACCAAGATTGGCCAAGGCGAGGTATTCTTTCATATCTTGTATGTCACAAGGAATGAGAAGCTTTCCGGGGTCACCAACTTTTTCCGGTATGCGGTTAAGATAAACCGAAGAACAATTAGCAAGCTTTGAAAGCTTTTCCTTATCGCTTATCATACTTTTAAAAGTGGAAGCGAAACGAGGCATATACAACAACGCGTCGGCTAAACTTACATCAAAATGCACTTGTTGAAACATTTTTATAAAAAGCTCGATTTGTTGTTTGTTACGTTCTTGCAATTTCTCTTTGTTTCGTCTTGAGGGGTAAGGTAAGGGTGGTGTGGGTTGGACATTAGGCAACGACCTTGGAATCTCGGGTTCCACAATTGGTATTGGTTCAACCGTAGGTGTGGTTTGAGCGGTACTTCGTGGGATTGTAATGTGCTCCTTTTTGACCACCACCTCGGGCTCTTTCTCGATTTCCTTCTACGTAGAAGTACTTGGACGAGAGATTGGTTCCTTGAAAGTTTTACCACTACGAGTAGTATAACCTTCAATTCTCCCTTCGGGTTTGCAATGGTATCACTAGAACACCACCCGAGGAAGAGGGTTTACACATGATTGCTTCAAACATTTTTGCCATTCGGTCCTCAAATTTTGATTGTCTAGCCTCCGCTTTTAACAATTCTTGTTTAATCTCATGTTGTCCTTGTTCCATCTTTTGTTGGTTTTGTTGAAGACGTTGGACATTTCCTTCCATTTTATTTGCATGAGTTTTAAGTTCATTAGCAAGTTCGTTTTTAAGCTCGTTTTTCAACTCGGATCTTAAGCTAATCATCTCACGTTGCATGTTATCAAATTTAGCATCATTTGCTTTAGCATAATCCAAAAATTCTCCTTGAAGATTTTTAGTGTGAGCATTTTGAAAACCTTGTATAGTGTTTTGAAAATCACGGTTTTGGTTTTGATTAGTGACTTGTCCATTCCCACTTTGATAATTCCCTTTGTTGTAGTTACGTGAATTGCCTTGATAATTACCACCTTGGTTGTTGTTTCGATAGTTATTAGCATTTTGATTTGGTGGAGCTTGATTTGGGCGGTAACCTTGGCCGTTTTGGTTATAAGTTCCCGTTGCTACATAAGCACTCGAAGTGTTACCATCCGCGGTAATGCACTCGGAAAGATCATGAGCTCCTCCACAAGACAAACAACTCTTAGCAACCGTTTTAACCGGAGCGGAATTCAAAGCTTCTTGAGCTTTCCAATGAGTCATAAGATTAGCACATCTATCGAAAAACCGATTTTCCTCATTAGCTTCATCATGTAAGGCATTAATGCTACGAGACGATGACGACGATGACGAACCCAAATTGGCAACACTCGGTGTGTTACGAGGGCTATAAACCTTAGATCTATTCTCAATAATCTTTAAAGCTTCATCGGTCGTTTTGCACAAAAAATTACCACCCGCGGCGGCATTCAAGTAATCTCGTTCATGATCATTAAGCCCATTGTAAAAAGTATCAATTTGATGCAATTCCGAAAAATCATGGTGTGGACATTCATGTAACATTTCTTTAAAGCGTTCCCATGCCATTGAAAAACTTTCATTATTTCTTTGCACAAATCTTGAAATCTCATTTTTCAAATGTGTTGTTTTAGATGGTGGAAAAAACTTGTTCACAAACTTAGAAACGAGATCACCCCATGTCAAAATCGAATTTGGCGGTTCTTTCTCAAGCCAAATTTTTGCGGGTCCATCTAACGAGTATGGAAACAACATCATCTTAATGGCGTCATGTGGAACATCCTTAAACTTGCTAGTAGCGGTGAGACGATTAAAATTCTTAATGTGATAATGCGGGTTGTCTTTCTCATGACCTCTAAACTTATTAGCTTGCAACATCGACATTAAACCCGTCTTAATCTCGAAATTCTCTGCAAGGATAGCGGGAATCACAATGGCCTCTCCAAAACCCTCGGTGGGTGCTTGTAGCAACTCCATCATAGTATGATTAGCCATGACGACTTCTTGTTCTACAATAGATTCAACAATTGGAGGTTGTTCTTCAATCAACGTCTCTTGATTGGCTTGCTTTTGAAGACGTTTACGAGCTCGTTTTGCTTGATAACGAGTGATCATAAACTTCACGAAGAATGGGAGGTGAGCAAAGAAGATTCTTTTTGGGTGTTTTGTGAATTTTCAATTTTTTTGTGTTTTTGATTGTTTTTAATTTTTTTGGATTTTGGTGTATCTTCGTAGACAACAATCTACCAAATCTCTCCTCGAATCAAACTCTTGATTAAAGAAGCCTCAAAGGAATGAAAACGATCACGTGGAGTGAACGCCTTCGAATGACTTTAGAACTTTGGTGAAAACCAAATTGTTCAAGAGGGTTTAATCACAAAGAAAACAAGCAAGTATATTATACGTAATAATACTTTGGGCGGCAAAACCCTCGATTAGCCTTCAATCTCAAAATACTCACAAGCAAGCGGGGAAACGAGGCGGCGCGAAGCACTTAAGAGCCTTTTTCCTTAGGGTATATTTTATAATACCCGCCTTATACCCACCTTATAGTTTGTATTTTTCAAAATCGAGCTTCACGAAAGTATTTATCTATTTTTGCCTTTTTCTTTTTGTTTGAGATTCGAATACAATAATTAGGAGATCAAATCCCAATTAAGGTTGTGTTTTCACACTTTTGGAGATATTTTGTATTTGTTGTGATACTTAATACAATATAGTAATAATAATTTCACAAGAAAAACCAAAAAAACCGATAATACGTATTAGTAGAGTTCTACTAATACAAATATTATTTATGGTTAATATTAAAAACAACAAGACAAATTAATCACGACACACCTCCCCGGAAGCCGCGCCAAAATGATTGTAGTGTTTTACCACACATTTAGAAAAGGAGGGTAAATAGAGAAAGTATTAAATACGACGGTTTAGGAAAACCGTGTACAAATGACCCTAAGTGAAGTTCAAGTTTGTTTTCCAAGGAGGTATATGTGTGTGACTAAAATGTAGCAAGGTTTGATATTAATATTGGTTAGAAAGGGATGAGAAAAGAGGATGACGAAGACGTGAAATTAATTACTACTAAGACTTAACGTAAAACCGTAAAATGAGCAAAAATAAAAATTAATTCTAAAAATTACCAAAAATTCAGCAAAAATCAAAATAAATAAACTAAGAGTTTACCAATGAACAAAACTTTTACAACCCTTTTAATTAATTAAATATTCAATTTTTAAATGCTAATTAAAGCCCTAAAAATCAAATTAATTATCAAAAAGCCCAAATAAAGATTTTTCAATTGGTAAACCTCTAAAATGACCTTAAAAGATTAAAAACTATTTTTAGAAATTTTTAAACAAATAAAAACTATTTAAAATGATTTAAAAACTATTAAAACTTAAAATAATTATAAAAATTAATCTAAAGATGATAAAATTAATCTAAAAGTTGAAAAATTCCTATTT
The DNA here is from genome assembly GCA_025667525.1 of Glebionis coronaria. Taxonomy (NCBI): domain Eukaryota; kingdom Viridiplantae; phylum Streptophyta; class Magnoliopsida; order Asterales; family Asteraceae; genus Glebionis; species Glebionis coronaria. Next base: position 511,315,585 of record CM046879.1, on the reverse strand, counting down.
TAATGTATTTAAGCTAAGAAAAATGTAAAAAGTGCAAAAATGTGAGATTTGAAAAATAATAATAAAATAATATTAAAATAATATTAAAAATCCAAAAATTATTAAAAATTCTAAAAACTTGCAAACTAGATTATTTTGACCTAATTAAACTGAAAATGAAAGTAAAATGACCAGAATACCCCTATTCGGCCCTCAAATGGGCCAAAACCAAAAACAGTCAACACTAATGGGCTTTTTAGCCCAAAAAGTCAAACTTGGCCCAATTGACTTGGAAAAGCCCAATCTGACTTAAAATTCAATTCTAAACACAAAACTCTAAAGGCCCAAAAGCTGAAAGTGAGCTTATCACAGCTTATTAAGCAAACAGCTTATCCTTATTGGGCTTTTTAGCCCATTAAGCAATAAGCTAATGTCATAAGCTCTAATTTGACACACAACCTTCTTTTGGGATACTAAAGAAATCTGTAAAAGGAAATTTTAAAAAAGCACACTCAATAAGCCAGAAATAAGCAAAGTACAAATCCACAAAACGACAAAATAGTCGGGTTTGAGATTTAGGGCACCTCATGACTTGATTCAACTTGCAAAATGTCACAAATGAACTCAATAAGCCAAAACAATCAACAAAATTCCAATAAGCAACACCAATAAGCCAGAATGAACCAATAAGCACTTATGAAAAAGTTAATTAAGTTGGTTTTCTAGTCAAACCCTAAAGTCAACCCACCAAATGCTCCAGTATGAACAAATGGGTCAAATAATGAGCACCTATTACAAAATCCAAGTTGTTGCTGGTTAAGATAAGCTATTATAGCTTATTGATAAGGTGAAATCCAAAATACACTAGCAGTGGCTAGCAGCAGGGGAAAGGAGTTCCCACTGCTTTGACTATTTGACCAAGCTTTTTAGAGAGATCCAGTTGGATTCAAATGGAAACAAGGGCACCCTTGTGATCAGTGAATCACAAGGAGTCAATATCAACAAAGAAATCACAAATTGGTTCACACAATAAGCCCAGAATAAGCAAACAGTCGACAGATATTGCACAGACCTTGGAAATAAGCAGTTATGAACAAATAAGCAGTTTTAGCATGAATAAGCCAGCCAAATTGAACCAAATGCATACACAAGCTATAATAAAGTCCAATAAGCACAATTAAACTTGTTTCAAGCAAAGGATCAAAGTAAATAAGTAGATTCAAGCACCAATAGTAACTGATAAGAACAAGTAGAATATGCAGAAACTTTTGCTGATCTAATTGACCACAGATCCAATTTCAAGCATCCAAATCTCTTTCCCTGATGTTATTAACTAAGTTTAATCACTTGTTAACCCTAGTCTATGATTAGATCTAGGTGTCCCTTAAACTATAGCCAATTTTATCAAGTAACAAAGATTTTATAGCCCTTTTATAAATTTGGGTGTTTCAAACCACAAAACCTACAAATAAGTGACCACGTAAACCAGGTAAACAGATACCAACAGATAACAAGACAAAACACCTACTCAACAAGACACAAAACCTGTTTATGTAGTTAACCCAAACACCCCTTAATTATCTGTTTTAACAAATTTTCAAAGGATCTTATAGATTCAACCCACAAATCAAGTCAATAACAACTCAATAACATCAAACAAGCACAGATAAACCAGATTCATCCATAAAAACAAAAATTCAACAATGATCATACAAAATCACAAATATTCAGAAAAATAAAGAGAAAATTGAAAAGGGAGAAGGGTGCAATCCTCCAAGACCTACTTCCAGGCCCTGGATTGTTTGAGCTCAGGTACTAGCAAAAGAAGTACCAGCTTCCAAGTACCTGCTATGAAGAACAAACCAAAGTGATGAACAAATATCAAGCACTTTCTGATTTTTGAAACACAAGTCTTATTGATTAAAACCTTGCCTCAAAACCTTTCAATCATATAAGTGGAACTCAGATTTAGGCTATTCTAACACCAACTTTTAATAAACATAAATAAGATTTCACAAATTTCAGAAAATCAAATTTTATTAACTTAAAAAGGAATTACAAAGATTGATAGCCTAAAACTGGAACAAAGGGACTCTCACAGGTTGAGGTCTCCTTTTATAGGCAAATGCTATGCTAACACTATTCACAAACCCTAGAAGTGAAACTCCAATATTATCCTTGAGGTCTTCTAGACGATTCTTTGTTGTGAGCTGTCCAAAATGATCAGGGACGTTTATCTTAGCTTTGGGGTGAAGCTAAGAGTCTTTGCCGTTGATTTTGACACGTAACAGTCCTTGGGGAAGAAGTGGTGATGTGATAGGTGGACGAGGTTGAGTGTGGGGCCTCTTGGTGAGTGGGAGTGAGGGTTTTAAGGTTGGGATGAGTTTCTGCTTGTGTGAATCACACGTGAGTGTGGGTAATTGAAAATTACCCTTTGTTTTAAGTTATGTAAAAACTGGGTTCTTACTTGCTACAGTAACACCTTTTGATCCGGATTTGGTGGATTGTGTTTGTTTTTGGCGCAAATATATTTAAATGTTTCATTTGTGGCAACTATAGTCCTTGTTCTTTGGGAAAGATGGTAAATCAAGTTTTCCAGCCAACAAAAAACGTGTCCCCTTTGTTATTAAACTTCCATTCTTCACACTTTTGGCACAAAACTTTTCCAAAAAGATATCAAGGGTTGTTTTTGCCATGTTTTCATATTTAAAGGACTGATTTTGGACTTTGTTGATCTTCAAAGGTCTTCAATGTATCTTTGAATTCATGAGGGACCATAATTGACAAATTAGATTTGATGAGGGACTAATCTTGCCATTTCTTCAAAGTTGAGGGACCTTTTTGTAATTTTAACAAACTTAAGGGACCAAACTTGTAATTATGATTTCACAAGGGTTTTAAGTGTCATTTCTTCATTTTTTGAGGATCAATCTTGCATATCTTTAAGTCTTCAAGGGTTAATGTTGGATAATTCATGAACTAGGGCCCGGTTCTTTGTACGGCTTCGTTTCTCGTGTCCATTTTTCCTTGTTTCTTGTGATCTTTTGTCTTTTTCACGATATCCATACCTAAAATACACAAGTAAACAAACACAAGCATATATATGGTATTTTATGACATTTTTATGCATTTAAAGCCCAAAAAGAACGATGAGATCATGTATAAATGCCATCTCATCAGAGAAACAAGAGAGATTTTGGAAGGTTTATGTTTACTAGAGAGGGAAGGTAAAATGAACCAACACCCTCTTCTACACATGGAAGAGGGTATATATACCCTTGGCATATGGGCCGTGGGTTTAGAATCCGTGGGTCGGGCTTGGCTTTGTTTTGGGCTTACGCCCCTAACTTATACAATATTAGCTTAAAGTCCAAGCCCGGTTTTCCCGACTAACCTATTACAATACAAGACCATTAACGACTAAGATGACCTATCACATTCTTGTTCGACTATATAAAATATAGGGCTAACAATCTCCCCCAATGTATCGGTCATCTTAAAAGGCTTAAAAAGCATAAGATGGTTGAGTGAATACATTCTTGTAGAGGAGATCTTCCTACTTAGGTCTTGTATCTTGGTCTTGATCTTGTTTGTAACAGCTTTGTTCCTTCATGCTTTCTTGATCTTTATCTTGAACCTTTGTCATTTGACTTTGAGTGCTTGAGATCTTCATCTGTACTCCTTGTGACCAAGATGACCTATTACATTCTTACATTCTTAGGTATCTTGATTATCGCCATCTTGTGCTCTTGTAACTTCTGAATCGACATCGGTTGCACAGCTACGCCACCTTCTTGATATGCATCAATATATATAGACACGGATGAAATGGCTTTGAACATTTCACCCTAACTCGGTAGCGTTTTACCTCCGGTCGGTGAAGACCGTTAGATGGTATTAGATACCGTACCTGTGATTGGGTAGATTCGATTAAGAACCTCCTTGACAGGGTTTCCCGGCGGTAGTAGCCAGTTCCCTTCACTCGACCGTCTCAAAGCAGACTGCGAACGTAAAGAGTGAATCATAAGGATAAATTATCCGTCTGATTAGAGTCGTCAATTCAGAGTTCCTGGAACAAGTTTGATTCAAAAAGAATCGCACCATTGTTGCTTTCCAGTTTGTCACAAGCTTGATTCATAGAGAATCTTGCGAGTTACCTACCGCAGTGCTGTTTGATGTTGACACTGGAAGGATTTCCATTCGTCACTGTGAACACTAATGAGTGTCACTTTGAATGTTCTGGCAAGATCACATAGATTTTGCGAAGAAACCTGGAATCAAGTTTGAATCAGTTAAGAATCTAAACTTAGTTGCTTTCCAGTTCTCACAAGTTTGATTCGTGTAGAATCGCACAAGTTACCTACCATGAGCTTGTTTGATGCTGGCTCAAGCAGGATTTCCATCTTCATTAATGAGATGATAGATAGATCTCGTTTGGCTTTAGACTCAATAAGTGCATTTTGGTATTCGGAGGCTGTAGCAGACTGCCACCTTTTCAATATTAACTGACTCGGAGTGAGAAAGTCAATAGATACGTGTTGATCTCCGTGACAATGAGACAAGTTTCTTTTGAGAAAAACTCGAATGGCTGGGGAAGGGTTGTGCATCGCATCACTGGGTAACACTTGTCTTTAAAAGATGTGTTAACCCGGTTTCTACCTAAGTTGCATAGAATATTCAACTCCTTCAATGCTTACCAATACGTCAACATTAGCACCTTGTTGTGATTGTTCTAGTGATAACTTAAGTAATTGGTCCGCATTCAGCTTCATTCCACTCCATCTTTCCTAAGGACAACTATTTCTAGCTATGGAATGTCCTTGGGTAGATCCCTCCGGTTCTGGTTGGATCATAGGACTTAGTTTCCTATCCTAAACCACCTTTTGACTCCATCGTTCTGTCGTGGATAGTAGGTTGTTTTGGGTAAAGATCGTAACCATAAAACCATTGAAAACAATTCAAAGTGCTTGATAAAAACCAAAACTTTTAACACTTTGAAAGTTTTATATTTTCAAAAAGCTCCCCCTATACACATGCATCGATAAACGAAGTAGTTTGTCATGTGAAGGAAAGAGTTGCACTTGAGTCTTTAAGATCACATGTTACAACATATTACATTTTAATCACATTTTCTCCCCTATCTCTAATATAAAAATATAATATTAGAGATATCAATTGATTAAAATATGACATTTTCCGAAAAATCAACGGGAGAGAAACATGTGTGCACGCATGAATCATGGAACGTTTTCAGTCGGGTCACTCCCCCTCAACAATATATGTGTGTCTTGAGACAAAATTTGACAAAATTTTAGAAAAACGACACCACAAAATATGTTGAGATACAGAGTTTAGATGCCTTTACTGATAATATATGACAGATTTAATATCATTTTCGGAATGTGTTGGATACATAAAATATGACAATTTTAGAGATGTACCCAACAACATTAAAGGCTTGATTTTAAAACGCTCCCCCTCAAAAATTGATCAAAATAACATATAACATTTTAGAGATATAAAAACCACATATGAGGAAGGGAGTGTTGAACACACTATTTTGAAAGATTTAGAAAAACCTTTTTGAGAAATTCTTGAAAAATTGTGTTCAACGGTTTTAAAATAATCAGGATAGAAGACTTTTCTTCTATTGCTTAGGGAAAGGGCACTGAAACGTACACTTCTCTTTCGGGTCCTTTTTCATGAGCTCAAAACTTTGATTGTTTTGTGACTAGCTCATGACCGAGAAAAATAAATTTCCCGTTGTGAAGGATAAGTTATCATCCGTGATAAACTTTCCTTAAGTTGAAGTTCGAGGTCTAAGCTAACATTTACTTAGAAATCGTTTTTCATGAACTTAAAACTTTGAATGTTTTTAAGAAAAGCTCATGACCGAGAAATATGATTTTCTCGTTAAGAAGGATAAGTTATCGTCCGAGATAAACTTTCCTTAGTTGAGGTCCGAGTCCTAAGCTGTGATGCGCTTAGAAGTCATCATGAGAGAATATCAAGCAGCTTCATTTGCCAAAACCTCCAAGTCTTCTGGAGTCATATACTTCATACCAAGACGGCCAACGAGATACGCAAACCTATCTTTCGAGAGAGCTTTTGTAAACAAGTCTGCCAGCTGGTACTCAGTTCTGACAAAGTATAATTCCACGATGCCGCGTTCCATTTGTTCCTTGATGAAGTGATATCTGACATCGATGTGCTTGGTGCGGGAGTGCTGAACCGGATTGCAAGATATGGCTATGGCCGACTTTGAGTCACAATACATAGGTATTTTATCAAAGTGGAAGCCATAATCCGTGATTTGAGTTCTCATCCAGAGGACTTGAGCACAGCACGTGGATAGAGCCACATATTCTGCTTCAGCTGATGAGAGCGAAGTGCAATCCTGCTTCTTTGACGACCAGCTGACAAGCTTGTCTTCCCCTAGAAATTGTATGCCACCAGAAGTGCTTTTTCGACTATCAAGACAACCTGCGTGATCAGAATCTGAAAAAGCTGTTAGATGAAAACCGGTTTCCCTCAGATACCAGAGTCCCATGTGAATGGTATTCTTAAGGTACCGAAAGATCCGTTTAACCTCTTTGAGGTGCTTTTGAGTAGGTCTGGCTTGATATCGTACACAATAGCATGTGGCATGATGAATATCAGGCCTGCTGGCTGTAAGGTACATAAGTGACCCGATCATACTACGATATCACGTTTGGTCTACGGGATATGAGTATAAGTCAGCGTCTAGGGATGTGGTCGACAATGGTGTACCAACGCGAGCACATAAGGTCATACCATGCTTTTTAAGTATCTCTTGAGCATACTTAGCTTGGTTTATGAAGATACCACGTGTGGATTGATGATCTGGAGGCCTAAAAAGAATTTTAGCTCCCCCATCATTGACATTTCAAATCTGTTGAGCATTAATTTTTCAAAACGTTTCGAAAGTTTTGGGTTCGTAGAACCAATAATAATGCCATTAACATAAACTTGCACCAGCAGTATGTCATCCCCATATTTATTAATAAAGAGAGTAGGATCAATAGAACCTTTGGAGAATCCTTTGGAAACCAAGAAGTTGGATAGTTCTTCGTACCATGCCCTTGGAGCTTGTTTAAGTCCATATACAGCCTTCTTGAGACGATAGACTTTTTCAAGATGATGAGGATCGATGAATCCTTCCGGTTGATTCACATACACTTCTTCCTTCAAATGACCGTTGAGAAAAGCAGTTTTAACGTCCATCTGAAAAAACGTGAAGCCCTTATGTGCAGCATAAGCAAGGAATATCCTGACAGCTTCGAAACGAGCGACTGGAGCGAATGATTCATCGTAGTCTATGCCTTCTTGTTGACGGTATCCCTTAACCACAAGACGAGATTTGTTTTTGATGATGGTTTGTTCTTCATCCAGTTTGTTTTTCCAGATCCATTTGAAATCTAAAATTGACATTCCATAGGGTCGGTCAACAAGTTCCCAAACATTTAGGCGTTCAAACTGATGAATTTCGTCTTGCATTGATTCAATCCACGCATGATCAGTCATGGCTTGTTTGATGTTTGTAGGTACAGTAGAACTCACGGTTAGTGCATACATACACACATCACCATCGGTTTTGAGTTGTCTACGTGTTCGAACTGGTTGTGAAGGATTTCCAATGACTTGCTCCAATGGATGATCATGTGTCCAATGGTGAATGGATGGATATCGTTGGTAGAATGTATGCATGTTGGACGGATCAACATGTTGATTAGAAGACTCTCCGACTTCGTGTACCGGTGTACCGAACGGATTGATAAATTCTTCTTCGTCAGGTTGTGCATCGACTGCTTGATTGTTGTTTCCTCCTTCAGCATTGACGGTTGGTGATGTTGGTTGTATGACTGTTTCTTGAGTTTATTGAGTATCCACTAGAATTGTCTCTTGAGCAACGGTTGCTGAAGTAGATGCAGTTGTGTCTTGTTGACTTTGTTCGGGTGCATCAGCAGTATTAACAGCGGAAGGCTTTGACACAACCTCTTTCTTTCCATAGTAATATTCATCAAACATTGGATCATATAAATCAACCAACTCATTCATTTGTGTCGTATCCGTCGAGTCTGCTGTAGGAGTACTTTCTTGACATTCTTGCACAGGACGTACACTGTTTTGTGTAGGTACCATTGCTGGACATTGAGGTGCGGGACTTGAGCTATTGTGATCAAGTACCATGTGTGGCAATTCGTCAAAGTTCACATGAATTGTTTCGACAATAATCTTTGTTCCCTTGTTATAGACCCGATATCCTTTTGACAACGTCGCATACCCCACAAAAATACATGCATCACCTTTTTCTTTCATCTTGTCGAGATTCTCACCGTCTTTAAGAATGTAGCATAAAGATCCAAATAAGTGAAAGAATTTGACAGTTGGTTTCCTGCCATTGATGATGTGGTAAGGTGTCTTTTCATGTCTAGGAATAACGAGAGAACGATTCTGAGTATAACAGGCAGTTGCAATTGCTTCAGCCCAGAAGAATAACGGTAATTTTGAAGCAGAAAGCATTGTTCGAGCTGCCTCAACCAAAGTACGGTTCCGCCTTTTGACGACGCCGTTTTGTTCAGGAGTTCGAGCAATAGACGTTTGATGTTCGATGCCTTCTTCTTGAAAGTAAGATTGCAAGTTCTTGTTCAAAAATTCAGTACCCCTATCTGTTCTTACGGTTAAGACTTGAGCTTGAAGATTGCGTTGTATCATCTTGAGAAAGTTTTTGAGGACCTCTGGTGTTTCATCTTTGGACCTTAAGAAGAAAGTCCATGTGTATCTAGAGTAATCATCAACAATCACGAGAATATACTTTTTCCCGTTAATACTCTCTACACGCATGGGACCACATAAATCCATGTGTAGAAGTTCCAATCGTCCTTTTGAGCTTGGGGTAGTCTTTGATTTGAAAGACTTACATTTTGCTTTCCCCAACTCACAAGAAGAACAAAGATGGTCTTTGACGAATTTTAACTTTGGGAGACCGGTCACAATATCATTTTTCGAAAACAAGTTGATGGTGTCAAAGTTGAGATGTGACAATATAACCATGCTTGAGATGATGAAGCTTTAGCCATTAAGCAAATTGGATTTTTTGAAGATGTGTCTTGAAGAGTTACTGTGTAGAGATCAGAACCACGAGAACCTGTAAGAAGGTCATTCCCATCGTAGTCTCTAACATAGCAAGTAGATTTCCGAAAAGCCACTTCCAAATCCGCATCACAAAATTGACCAACCGAGAATAAATTGTGATTCAGTCCCTCGACGTAATAAACCCGTTTGATAGTGAGATTTCCTTGAACCAAATCGCCATATCCAAGTATCGGTGCAAACTGATCATTTCCAAACCGCATCGTACCCAGAAAATTCTCCACGAAGTTAATGAGAAGCTTGAGATTTACCGTCATGTGCTTTGTGCACCCGGAGTCCATTATGAATAGGATGATTTTGACGAGCTGCAGAAGAATTAGAAGACAATGTAGCATTTGACAAATGGGAGCCCTTGATAGAAACGGGTTCCAAAATAGTAGTGGACCAAGATTCTAAAGGCAAGCTAACATTCATAGACCCAATTAGAATAGGGGTTGTCTTAGGTACCCATTTGTATCCGGGTGGTGTAAATCTTGAATACCCCCGTGTACATGTCCTAATCATGTTCTCATAAAGCTTCTTTAACCTGCTTTGTTTACGTAGAGTAGTGGATTCTAACGCACTTAGATTCTTAAGTGGTTGATTAGTGGATTGGTTCAAAGTTCTTGTGGGTTCACTAGTACTAGTGGGCACACGAATAGGCTTCCTAGTTCTAGTATTCACGCCATTATGATTAAGAGCACAAGCATCATGATTGAAAGTACGAAGACATTTGCCACATTCAACACAAACAAATTCAACATTCGAGGTCTTAGCATTTAAACTGTCATTACATGCAGTTATAGACGTTTTATTCTTAGAAAACTTAAAATTCCTACGGTGGTCTTCTACTTCCAACTTCTTTCCTTGACTATTGTTAGGCATGACCTTATCTTGCGTTTTATTGCTCTTAAGCTGTGGTCCGCTAACGCTAGTAGTGGGGATTACTCCTGTAGAAGAAGACACACGTTGATTAGTTTTCTTAATATTCTGAGGTAACCGCGATGTTCCAGTTTGAGTGGGCTTAGTGTTCATCTTATACATTCCAGGTGCTATCACATTGGTACTCTTATCATTTCCTATCTTAGGCAAAGTCAGTGGGGATTGTCCCAAAATAGATGATTTAGGGCATTTAACCGCATTCGGTTGACGAACGGCGGATGGTTTACCCAAAACATACTTTCCTTTCATTTTCTCAAGGAGTTTCTGTAACTCACTTATGGCTATGTCCCTTTCTTTTAGCTGAGCTTTCAAATAATTTATTTCGAAATCTTTTTCATTTAGTTGACGAAACGAAGAAGCTGACATTTCTTGACACTTTTTATGATTATGAGAATTTTTCACCTTTTTGTAAAGCAAATTCAAGAGAAATAGAGTGTTTCTCAAGTTGAGAAAAACTTTTCGATAGTTTGTTATATGAATGAATTTGTTTCGAAAGCTCTACTTCAAGATTGCGACATTTCGCGTCCGATTCTGACACTAGACATCCTACATGACAATATTGATCAAGATCGGTATACACACCAAGTATAGCATTCATATGGTCAGCATAAAAGTATTCCTTAGAAAGTCGATCAATTTTGTTAGAAAGTTGGTGTTCTTGTGTTTTTAATTTAGTTTGAAGAAAATCATCTTCATCTTCAAGAGATTTAACATAACTTAAATCAGTTAACATTTCCTCAGTGAGAGCATTATAAAATATTTCCACATTTTTTGAAAGATCATCAATTGTTGGAACAATGCATTGTTGAATGACGACTTCTACTTGTGGGTTAGGTTTAATATTCCAAATGGTATCCCTAGAAACTTTTTCATAGTCGACGACACCTTTGTACAAATTTAAAACCCCTTGTTTTATAAACTCAAATTGCTGAACACTTTGCTTTTCTCATCCCATTTACGTTTTTCATCCCAAATTTGTTTTTCTAACAAAATTGATTGCTTTTTGAAACTCCTTTTTAAAGAAATTTTCTTTTGGGGTTCAACACTTGGTGGTGGAACACTATTGTACATCTTTTGTTCTTTGGAAAGTTCCTTTTGAGGAACAAACTTAATATAATTATCAGAATCAGAAAGGTTTATTAAATCACTTAAGTTTGATCGACTTTCTTCTTGTTGACGAATGATTTCGTCGCAGTCAGGGGAAAGCATAAGAGCAAGATTATCAACATAACAACCGATATCATAAAGAGCATGCTTCGTACTTTGAACTTTCTTGAGATATTCAGGCTTGACAAAACTCGTTTTCATATTTCTATTGAGCATATTCATAGTTTGAATAGACTGGCCCGTTTTGTAAAGAATGTTGTTTAACGTGTAGACTCTCTTTTCCAAAGCAAGAATTTTTTCAACATCCCTTTCTTCACGAGTTTTATAAAGCTCAGTTTGTTCTTTGTTAACCGACTCTAATTCAGTAATTTGGAGTTTATGTAGCAGCAGTTGTTCTTCAAGGTCCAATATCTTTTGTTTTGACATATGAATTCCGTGTGTTACTTCAGAACAATATTGTTCATTGAGCACCTTACGTTCATATACCAAACCATTAGCTATCACAACCCGTCGATCAGTTTCTTTTACATAATCACACTCTTTAAGCCTGTCTATCTCCTCGGCTAAGGATGTGTTTGCTTGCTTCAAACGTTTATTAGCCTCTTTATTTTCCTCAATTTCATGTTTTAAAGAATCAATAATAGACGCAAGCAAATCACGGTCCTCATCCGAGTTAGTATCCTGAACAGCTTTTCCGTTATCATTACACATATGCTGTGAATCCGTAGAGATATTGCTATCCTCCGTGTCTATTACATATGTGTCATTGATGCTTTCGGGTTGCTCAGGATGACGTCGTTCATTAGCAAACACATTATAGTTATCATGTGATGGTACCTTTTCAAGTGGCTCAGAATCATAGATGGGTCCAGAAGTATCATCGGTCTTTGGGATCACTTCTTGAATCTTTGCCATGTACACATAATGTGCCTCCAACTCTTGATCATCGGCTTCATCATCAGTGTCATCACGCCAGTCAACTTCATCTGTTGTGAGTGGAATTCCTGCTTCTTCTTTCTTGCACAGCAACATCTTTTCCTTGTGATATCCCGAATCCTTAACCCGTTTTGGCTTCTTACATTCCCTAGCCATGTGCCCAAATCCCTTGCAGTTGAAGCATTGAATCCCAGTCTTCTGCACCATCGGAGTGCCTACAGTATCTCTAGCCCCAACTTGATTCAGCATCCTCTGATTATCATACCTAGCATCACGATCATACCTAGGTGCATGATCAACTTCCTTATATCTAGCATTGGATGATGATCTGAGGTTGTTGTTGGTAGGTTTGTAGATCTTCTAATAAGTTGTGGTGAGTAAGGACATGAGTTCCTCAATCTTCTTGTCCCTTGAAGTTTGTTCATCATCACTGTCTCCATCTGACTCGGTGTCATACTTTGGAGGTGGAGTGGGGAAAAATACTTTTGCTTTGTGTTTAGCAGCAGCTAGAGGTTTGGTGGATGAGCTTGATGATTTGGAGGAATGAGTAGGTGGTTGTTGACGGGGAACGGGTTTTGTTGAAGTAGCAGCCACAAAAGCAATAGAATTAGCAGACCGTTCTGCCTTTTCAGCCCTTAGTTCATTCACTTCATTCTGATGTTGTTTCAAGATATCATAAAGTTTGTGATAGGAGATGGTCTTGATATCTTCCCTTTGTTTAACCAAAGTCACAAACCTTTGTCATTCCGGTTTGAGTTGAAGTAGAAACTGAACATTGGCATGATGGTTGGAGATGGTGCACTGATTTCTGACAAGCTCATTCATCATTTTGTAGAATCTCTAGTAATATGAGTCAATGGATTCACCATCTTCAGATGTGAATTTTCCAAACTCCCAAAGTAGGTTAGTCTCGAGATCTTGAACATTGATCGACTCACCTTGCTTCAATCGATGAATTGCATTCCACATTTCCATAGCATTAGGACATGCATCAACTGTGAAATAGATATCGTTATCAATTCCAGTGAGTATGAAGTTTACAACATCAGCTTCATCTTGGAGGAGTTTCTTTTTCTCAGCAGAACATGTGTCAAAATCCTCCATAGCTCGTATAGTTGATGAAGTACCATCCTCTGCCTGTGTGGTAATTGGTCTGAATTCAAAAACTGGAGGTGGATTCTCAAGGCAGTGACGAAGAGCAGTTCGGTTTTCTTTTCCGTCGAGAAATCTGAGAAAACGAGATCTCCATTGAACGTAACAACCGGCAGTGAGCACAGGTGGATTACCGTTGCCACCTTGTTCCAAACGAATTTGATTAGCAGTTGCAATGTTGATGTTGTTGTTAGACATGGTGAATACTTGTGAATGAATTGCAGATCTTAGTGGATTTGTTGTGATGAGGTGTGGTTAAAATTTCGAAAACTCAAAAAATTTCTCAGTCCGACAATAAATACCTCAGTCCGACAAAACGGTAAGCAAAAAAATTTTGTATCGCCAAATTTTGAAATTGAGTTAGAAATAGCCAAAAACTAGTAGGGAAAAAATTTTAATTTACTTGACCTAAAATTTTTAACTCTTTTTTTTAAATCTTCGTGTAAACTATGTTCCGAGACTAGTCTAGATAGTGGCTAAGTCTAATAAGTACTCAAACAAAATTTAGATGTCCATCGCAATACCCATCGCACTCTCAGATCGTACTCCTTGATCGTAGTCCTTAATCGTATTCTTGGATCGTACTCTTAGATCGCAACCCTGATCGTACACTATGATCGTAACGAGTGACCGTATCCAGTGATCGTAGTGAGTGATCGTAGCCAGTGATCACAGTGAATGATCATAGTGAGTGATCGTAGTGAGTGATCGTAGTGATTGATCGTACTGAGTGATCGTACTGAGTGATCGTACTGAGTGATCGTACTCTGGATCGTAGCGAGTGATCGCACTCTTGATCGCAGTGAGTGATCGCACTCTAGATCGTAACCAGTGATCATGATATTGGATCACAAGTAGAAACCCCAGGTTTATGAGATCGCAATACACAGATCGTACCAAGGAATCAAAAATCCCCTTTTTCTCGGATAGTACTAGAACACAACAAATTCGTGATTTTTAGCCTAAAAATGAATCAAGCACCCAAAAATTTTGTGTTTTTAACCAAAATAACAATACCAAATCACTACCAATAGTAAGTAGATGGTTTGTATCAAGAATAAACCATAAAAACACCAAAAAGATGTGGTACGTGACTTTTGGAGCAAGATAGGCACGAAAAATCAAGAACACAACACACGAATCTTCAATCACCTATCCACTATAGGCTCTTGATACCAAATGTTAATCCCATATCAATCCATAACACAAGATTTAGAAGAGATATTTCGAGAGAGAAAGAGAAGAAAAGTAGAGAGAAACAAAAGAGATTTTGGAAGGTTTATGTTTACTAGAGAGTGAAAGTAAAATGAACCAACACCCTCTTCCACACATGGAAGAGGGTATATACACCCTTGGCATATGGGCCGTGGGTTTAGAATCCTTGGGCCGGGCTTGGCTTTGTTTTGGGCTTACGCCCCTAACTTATACAATATTAGCTTAAAGTCCAAGCCCGGTTTTCCCGACTAACCTATTACAATACAAGACCATTAACAACTAAGATGACCTATTACATTCTTGTTCGACTATATAAAATATAGGGCTAACACTTATACTCAATGTGATATCCTACCTCATTCTCCAATACTTTCATCCTTATTCTTAGATCTTGAAAGGGCAATAAAATCTCGATATGAACAACACTTAATTTCCAATTCTATAGCTCCTACAACAATATTTATCAAATGAGTCACTAGTATGAAATGACTCACACATTCAATTAGACTTCTCGGAAAGGTACTAGTGGCATGAGGCTTTTGGGTAATGGTTCCAATGACAGCCTCAAGTGCAACATTCACCCTTTCGATTTCAAAGTTAAGAATTGGGTGACAACGAATCAGATGACACCTTTCTAGGTGGTAAGGTTTTGTCAAACTCCACTCTATAAGGAAAGATCGTCATGACATTGATATCAGTTTTAATCTCGCCAATTCTTCTTCAATATCACAATCAACTAATATCAACATTTCTACGAATATCAACCATTTTGTTGGGATCATAAATATCCACAACTTGGTTTAGATCTAGAATAGCTAGAATTCCTATGGGAATAGCTTCGATTGATTTGCTAGGGGAGTTTGGGTTCCTTGTGACAATCTACGTCGTATAAATATCTCGTATAAGTATTAAAATAATCATCAAACAATCATGTAATCAAATTACAACTTATATATATATAATCCAAGTTATATATATATTAAAATAACACTTCTCAGTCTGGCCTTGTCGGTAACTCGAGAATTCTTCGGCACCGTTATAGTCAAAAGATTTTTAGACATTTTGAGAAAATGTTTATAGTTAAAAGAGTTTGAAATATTTTATTCAAAATCTTGGTTTTAAAAATCTTTCGTTCTCTATAACGAGAGCTCTGGTACCAAACTGTAACACCCCTAAATATTCATAGTTTAGTTCAGCGGAAGAGTCGTTGGTGTCACGGGATTACACATTACTCAAATCATAGACAACGCATAAAGATCGCATTGTTTAAAGCATTTTCCATTCATGAATATCCAATTTACATAGGTCCCAAGTCATAGTATTTCATACAATTTTATAAAACATTTGAATAGAAATTTGTTATTTAACTGTGGGCCATGAATTCTTGTCGTCTTCCCGAGAATTACCTTCAAATACCTGAGATAAGACATGTTAAAGGAAAAGGTCAGCGAAAACGCCGAGTGAATTCATAGAGTTTAATGAAATCCATTAATATATCATCGGTATAAAATTATTACCGAAAATCATTTTGTACAATTCTTTGTCGTAGGCCATAAAATAAGCCAAAAACACTTTATACAAATCTTTGTTGTAAATTATACTATAGGCTTTTGCCTTCAAAACTAGTATACGAACCAATGTCGTAAAAACATTATACAATACGTTTTATAACGTTGTATAGTGTTAAATAAAAACCGTTATATGAATATGGTTATGTAAAACCAAAAAACGAACATAATATCAATAAGAAGACCCCGTATTGCTAGTCAGGCAATATATTGTGATTCAATGCGTATAGTAGTATTTTAGTTATTTGGATTATTATAAGCCGCATGACATTGCTACCTTACTATAACAAACAACGGGTAGCTAACCCGAAACTCATTTGCCCATCCAAAACAGCGTGTCGTCACAATAATCACGCTTATATAAATCTTCTCATACATAAATTCGCTTACCAATCAATGTGGCACGACGGGGATCAACCGTCAAGGCGCGAACTGGGGTGTTCTTCCCCAAATAGTACTATTATATGCATAAGCGTCTACCAAATCCCGGTAGTTCACAATTCATGCTAATGGGACTTTTAGTGACATAACCTAACTTTAATAATCCATTTCATTTCATTTATCGGGTCATATAATCATTCATCGGGTCATACAATCATTCGGGGTCCAAATCAATAAGCAAACAATCGGGACAACTGGTGTCCTATTTTTATTAAAACTAACATGTTATCTCCCTCGTGGGTTTATAAAACATTTCATAAAAACATTTAAAAGAGTGCGAGGCTATGAACTCACATTGATATGGGAAGGCGGTTATCGGCGATTTGGATGTACGGTACGTGCTTCAATCACGGAAACCTAGACAAATAATACTTGTCTTAGACTCTTGTCTAATGACTTTATAAAAACAATGGCTTTGTATATATATGTTGAGAATTATTTGTTAAGTGTCAAGTACCGTTAGTGTATATGAAGTACTGTTTGTTGGAGTATGCTCGTGTCATAATAAATAATTATACGGCTAGACACATGTGAGCCTATGGGGTCACACACATATACATAGAGGTACCACTTAATATATCGTGTCTATTGTATTTACGATATATATAACCTTCGTAACTCGAGATTAATATCGGGATTCTAATAACTAAGCAAGCACTTAGCTTATTAAACAATTAAATGGTTTAACCCATTTAAAGCCCACCATAAACCGTCCTTTATGATAGATATTAAATCTATACGTTTTATTTTTTCAAATGTGGAATTGATTTAGTCAATCAATATTGATAAACAATATGACAAATGAAAAACGTATGGCTTAGTGATTAAGATCACATGGTGTGGAGTTATATAATAAAAACATTTATTTTTTGTTCATTCTCTATACCTTGGGTTCATACGGTAGAAAACAACAACAAAAAAGATAACGTGTTCTTTTTATATCTTGCGTCTATAGTAGAGCAAGAATGAGTTACTAATAAATGGGTATTAGACCAGCATCGATTTGGTATACGATGATGTGTAGTGTGTTTCTACATAGAGGTGATCTACTTTGGTCACTTGAGTTTCTTGGTAGATCTTGTGTTGGTGATTAGTCTCCATTCGATCCTACCGAATCACGCTACAAAGGTATACTTATACTATTATGTATTTTTTATTGATTAATCATATGAATCTATGGATCCGTTCATAGGTGATCTTTCCGCTGCGTTTATTATTTATTCATATCATGTTTATATGGATAATCACCTATAGTGGTATCACGAGCCATCATATGATGTCATATGATTATCGGGTATGCGTAAAAGTGGCTAAAACGCGTGTTTTTGATGGATTAATAAAGATAAAATTAAAACAGCCCATAGGGCTTAATTTTCGTGCTAAAACAGACCTAAGATGGTATTATGATCTGTGATTTTTTATTCCATAGCCATGGGTTACGCATATCTTTATTGGTATTGTTACCGGTACGTGTAAAATGACCTAAAAACGCGTGTTTTGGCACGATTTGTGAAACTGTTTTAGAACAGCCCCATGGACATGATTTCTGTAATTATATGATAATTATAAGGTGTTTAAAATGTGGTTTTAATATCCTAAGGTCATTGGTTACACGTACCAATCGAGGGTTTAATTAATTATTGATTATTTCTTTGATTTCGTTGGCTAACAAGTGTTTCTTGTTGTTTAATTTTATTTCCATGGCAAAATACATGCATGTTTGGACATGGACTTAGCCAACACCTTTTTATATTCATAATATTATGGTATTATTATGTTTCGTATGCAAAGCCGATGAAAACCTAGACCAAATGTGACATGTTGTGTGTTGATTTGCATTTAATTTCAGTTTTGGGGATTCGCCATTGTTTCGGCTTCATTAATATGTTTTTGATGTTGGTTATAGCCATTGTTTGGGCATTTTACAGTAGGTTAATGATAGGTTAAATTATTTTAGTCATAAATCATTTGTAACCGATGCTTGGATGGGAATGGCCAAAGAATTAAAGACATATTGTGAAATTCGGAGCTGCTGAGTGACCTGCACTAAAATGTGATTTCCCGGAGTTCTATAAGGAGATAGAAGCCCAAATTTGGTGTGCTAATTCACAACTCATAGGCCTTCAAAAGTCTCAACTGGAGCTCAGGCTAGGGAAGACTCCTTCTATGGGTTTCGGGCCTTAGAAGTCGACTGAAATTTTTAGGCAGATTTGGGCCTCATGTTCATTTTGGGTTCTACTTGCTCTTGATGGTCTTGGAGCAAGTGGGAGCCCACTTTGTGGTTATGTTGACTTACCCTTAGTTGACTTCTTGGTCCTCGTGATGGCTCACGAGATCAAGCATAGGTTTTTCATCGGTTTGAGGCTTTGCATACTTGTGGTTGTGTGGTTGCTTATTTGCTTGATATCTTGCTATAACTTGCAAATGTTTTTATAAAACTTGATACCAATCATAAACCATTTATAAAACTAAATATTTGATTTAGTTTAAAGTTTAAATATGATTTAAAACAAAAATCTTGTTTTCATAATAATTCATAACATGTTATGAAGGTTATTTATTTTATGCATTGTCTAAACTAATAATACATCCACTTAGGTTTTATATTAGTCTTTAACTTGGACAACTTGACACGCATAAATTAAAACAAGATTAGACTTAAGTTAAGAAATGTTTTTAACTTGTGCTACGATGGATGAATGCATGCTTCCTCGTACACACTTTTGATTTGTAAATCAAACTTTTATACCCGTCTCAAATTTTAGGTCATGCAGTCCAATTGTTTGAGATCACTTGCAATTACTTTTTGCATCTTGTGAGACGGATGTGAATTGTAACCCAAGGTGATTATTATCTATGCGTGAGACCTAGACTTATTCTCGCATGTTCTCAAATTGGATGACTTAATCGGTACAACGGTGAGACCTTGACCGAGGCAAGGATGGGACTAAACATGCCAGATTGACATTTAGTGAAATGTTTGCTTGTGTCATGAGTCCCATAAGGATCTAAGAATTGCACAAGATTTTCAATTGATGAACGTCATCTACCTGTTGAATCTATCATTACTAGCAGATCAACTGATGTGGTGGTGGAACCTCAATGAGGATCTTAGCCTTTTCGTAAAATTAATTGTTTTTATAAACTTGGGTAGTTAATTTAAAAAGGATAATTATCGAAAATACTAAATATGAACTTTGTATTTTTATTAATGATTTTGTGCAACACAAACCGTAAACAAAGTTTGTTTCCTTTTGTGCTAGAGGAAAACAAACTAAGTCTTCTTTCCTTGTAAGAATAAGACTCGTTCCCATCCTTTCTCCTTGTATGAGAAAGCTGTAATAGGAACACTTGAATCTTCTCAATTCTAATCAATCTTAATACACACCTACTCAAGAAATCCCATTGTCTTGTAAGTCAAAACGATTAAGTATGGTTGCACATCTTAAAGTGTTAAGATATTGTAAGAGTCTTGATTAGAAATTGAAGTCTCAATAAACCGCCAGGGGAAAGGAAATTACTAGCATGTTTTTCTAGTATATTTTCCTTACTCAAAAAAAAAGTTCCATAAGAATCTACACACCTTTGAGGTAAAGTAGAAAGAGGAATTGCATGCAATACTTTCAAATTAATGGCATCGATGAAAAGCTCATCACAAATATAGTAGGGCTTGATACTTTTCTTTGAATATCTATGTACTTGTTTACTAGTCTACGAGACTCACATTGGCTATAATGTGTAGACATTCAAAGAACTAGAAAGTATACAAATTGCTACTTGCTTTTTCACTAGTATAGATACATTAAAAATGTTGTCTTAACTAATGGGAGCAATGCAGTTTTTAACCATATGACACACTTGTAATGTTGTCTTATTCAGTGGGAGCTACGAGCTTATCACCTTGTAAGTGACCCACTTAATTTCTTGATTGTCTCGAAATAACGTCATAGTTTTCTAAGCCTTATTGCATATTATTTTAAAAGATAACTAGTCGCTTTTCTGATGTCGCTTCCCGAAATGTTATCTAAAAATAATTATGCATGATTGCTTATTAGACATGAAGTTCTACATAACCCTTCTATACAAGCTTGATTTGAGTATGACTTAAATCTTATTATGTCTGTGATATTTTAATATTATTCATATATGATGTTGTGCCATGCTCAAGTGGGAGAAATATTAGAGTGTACAAGGTACAAACACAATATGACTTATAATATTCTATTAGGACTTATACATATTGATGTATGTTGTCTAATAGAGAACGAATGTCAAGAAATAATCAAAACTACTTCATCACATTACCTATATGTTTTAGCTAATAAACATATGTTTTCTTGTAAAGACATAAATATGAAGTATGTAAATTAACTTGAAAATACTATTGAATACAAAAGTAGGCATTCAATAATAGTTTATTTGTAATATGTTTATGTTTTCAAGTAAAGACATAAACATGAACTTCCTTGAATTGTTCAAAGACTTATAAATAAAGTAAGTACTTCACTTGTTGTGTCTTCCTGTTAGGGCATATACAATGAAGTTATTAAATTGTTCAATATCTTATAAAGTATATTTAGCGACCAACATGTTATGTTTTCTTGTTAAAACATGAACATAAAGTTCTTGAACTACTAAAATAATCATACTTTATAGCATGCAATCGGCTTGAATATATTGTTTATACAATTTGGTTTGACCAAATTATAAAATATGTGAGCCAAAGAGTATTATGTTATCAAAGGAATTGTGATACTGTCTCATAATTGCAACACTATGTCTCATGTGTAAAATCAAATACTATTGTTATTATTTGATCCTTGATAACATTAACTACTCTCTCTCTTGTATCTTATTAAGGTTAACAAAAATTTGAATATGCCCGTGCTTATTCAATATGGTTCCAAACAAGAAGGTAACTAAGAAACCATCAATTTATGGAATGGGATGACTCCCAGTAAGTCTTAGTTGAAGTCTTGAATTTGTTAAAATCATGTTAGACGTGTTATTAACAAAAATTGAATCAAGAAATTTCAGTGTATTTTATACATCCCAAACGAGAACAATTTATTGTTGCTCGACATGCCGTGTACTTGGAGAATGTATCCTCTTACAAGAAGCAAGTGGGAGCCTTTGTGCATCTTTATAGAAAGCAAGAAATAAAATACAGCCTTCTAAATACACTAGTGAACGACATAATGAGGCTGAGCATGTAAATGCAAAAGCCACAAATTGTTGTAACTCCCATTCGCATATCCGCAAGGATACCTCAAGCACCTGAAGATATGAATGTAATGTCAATGTTGAGGAATATGAGTTAGAGGATCATATTGAACCTCATAACTATCGAGACTCGTTTTTAGATTTGGAATCTAATGAATGGCTCAAAACTATGAATGGTTAGATGTAGTCCATAAAAGAAAATCAATTTCGGAATTTGATTATCTTTCACCAATCAGTAAGACTGATAGGTTATAAATGGTATTCTATTTGAAGATAGATATGGACAGAATTGTACACATTTATATACACTCTCTTGAATAAGTTTAAGACATGCTCAAGCAATTGATCATGATTTAAGACATTATTTTATTTACGGGTGTTAAATTAATAAAGATATTAATTACCATACTTGATTTCATGAATATGAAATATGGCAATTGGTTTACAAACTCTAGAAATCCAAATGTGGATTAGAGCATGCATCTAGGAGCTGGAATCTTAAGTTTGAATCAAGGATATGATCATGATTAAAACAAAGATAACTCTTTAAACTAGTAGGAGCATATTGTTTTGTTTGTTCTTAAATCTCATATGTTGTTAACATATAGGAAATAACATTCCATCAAAGCTAGGTTTTAATCCTTGGTTTGGAATATATTTCTATTGAGAGATATAAGAAATAACAAATATAACCATGGAACATATGCTTATTAAGAAAAGGCATATGCGGTTAATAAATCTAAATATGACACATCACTGGGAAAGTCTCAAAGTTCTGTCTCAATTGATAAGATTGAATATGTACATGGAAACCCTTAGTTTACCTAGTGGATTCATTACATATGATATGTGATGTATTAGACTAATGTTAATACTTGCATGAATGCAAGATGAACTGATCATAAAGTATCTAAGTGAAAGTCATTAGAATACTATATACTTGATCATCGTTTACGGATTTTAGCTAAGAAGATTAGTGTTGAGTTTATACACTAATGCTTACTTTGATTGAGATGGTACTCAATACTAGTGATAGTAGGATTTCATCTTTAATGATAATACTACTACCTAGACGTGCTTGATGAAAAGCATTGTTGCACTACTCATTAGTAAAATAAGAATACTTTACAGTTTAGGAAGCTGTTAAGAAGATTGTCTTAAATAGGTGTTCTACTTGCTTCAAACAACCTATGTAATGTACTATGGCGATGCTAGTATTACTGTATTAGCACTTGAACGCACATATACAAAATGACAATCATCGTATTATTCAAAATCTTCACTATTTGTGAATTTCTGAAATAAGAATTCTCAAAGTTCACTCAGATGACGACTCAACAGGTCCTTGTGTAAATTCAATGTCTTGTAGTCAAACATGTTCATCATGCTTGGAACATTGGACTTTGACCTTAGAGTAGTCTCATGTATATCTGTGTTTTTTAGTATTTGGATAATGGAACGTTAAGCAGTTTTACTAAATAATGAATTGATATACTTGGTAGATCGTCTTCATTTGTACTACTACTGTGTTCTATATTAGCATGTTTAATCCATGAATAATTTAGTTATTCTAAATTATCCATTGTCGGTTGTTGATACGGGAGTATCTATGAATTAAGACAAATATGAGTGCTTTGGTCATATTCATTTGGAATGAATATTAATTGATGATGCCGCCAAACTCATGTGTGTTCATTGGATGAACATTGGATTGACCCAACCTACGAGAATTCACTGCATGGATCGTCGTCACTAGTGAATCTCGCAAGTGGTTGAATCTCTCATCCTAATACTTGAGATGCAAGTAGGTTTTGTATGTGTGGAATGTCAATCTTTGATATGGTTCAACGTTGTCCTGAACAAGGCTGCTATAAAGACCATTTTCAGGTGCGATGTGAAACACATGAACAAACACATGCAGTCAAAAGAGGATTTGTTCCTCCACATGTATTGGAGTTAGATACTACTGGGCCCCTCGATGAATTGTACAGATGTATGTGTGGCCACACCCAAATGTAATTAAGATGACACTTGATTAATTTGGTAATCTAGTTCAATATCAATATCGAGAAACAGAATAGTTAAACTTAAGAATGACTTATGATCCATGTCTAAAGTTTAACAGAGTATCTGAAACAAAAGGATGAATAATTTCTAAACCATTTAAATGAGATGTTTAAGAAACTATCCTCATATGTTTCTGGGGGCATTGGCGTGTTGCTAGACGCTAACCTTTGCTTGTATTATTATATGATTATTATGACGTGCGCAAGTGGGAGCTGTTGGAGTATGCTCGTTTCATAATAAATAATTATACGGCTAGACACATGTGAGCCTATGGGGTCACACACATATACACAGAGGTACCACTTAATATATCGTGTCTATTGTATTTACGATATATATAACCTTCGTAACTAGAGATTAATATCGGGATTCTAATAACTAAGCAAGCACTTAGCTTATTAAACAATTAAATGGTTCAACCCATTTAAAGCCCATCATAAACTGTCCTTTATGATAGATATTAAATCTATACGTTTTATTTTTTCAAATGTGGAATTGATTTAGTCAATCAATATTGATAAACAATATGACAAATGAAAAACGTATGGCTTGGTGATTAAGATCACATGGTGTGGAGTGATATAATAAAAACATTTATTTTTTGTTCATTCTCTATACCTTGGGTTCATACGGTAGAAAACAACAACAAAAAAGATAACGTGTTCTTTTTATATCTTGCGTCTATAGTAGAGCAAGAATGAGTTACTAATAAATGGGTATTAGACCAGCATCGATTTGGTATACGATGATGTGTAGTGTGTTTCTACATAGAGGTGATCTACTTTGTTCACTTGAGTTTCTTGGTAGATCTTGTGTTGGTGATTAGTCTCCATTCGATCCTACCGAATCACACTACAAAGGTATACTTATACTATTATGTATTTTTTATTGATTAATCATATGACTCTATGGATCCGTTCATAGGTGATCTTTCCGCTGCGTTTATTATTTATTCATATCATGTTTATATGGATAATCACCTATACTGTTAGTATTATGTAAGTACCGTTAGTGTTAACGCGGTACATAGTAAGTACTGCTACTTATAAAGTAAGTACTGCTATGATGATTAGGATGAATATATCTTTGTATAAGATATGTCATATTTATAGTTAGAGTATATCTAATGTGATATACCTAAATAGTTAGAATATTGATAATATATCGCCTGTGATATAGTTATCTTTATAGAATATTCTAAGGTTTCTAGGGTTCCTAACTCTATAAAAGGAACATAGGTACAATGTCTTTCATGTACCTCATACAAGTCGATTAATAAGAGAATCGAATAGTTAAAATTGTTAAACATGGATTCACTATGAACATGGGTTCGATCCGGAGGTCGGGGAGGATAGAAGTGGTGTTTAGCCATTTTAGAGAGAGAAACAAGTAAGAATAAAAGTGTGTGTTTTATTCTAGTGAGAGAAAAACAAGAAGGAAATGATCAACCTCACCCCTCCATGGAAGTATGGAGGGGTTTATATAGCCCGGGACTTGGACTTTACATATGACAATGTTGGGTAAAAAAGTTGATGTGGCAGAAACTCAAAAACGAAGAAAACATCAAGACATTTACTCAGGTGTTGACAAGAGTAATCCAAGCGTTGACAAGAGCAAATTGGGCGTTGACAGAAGTCAACAAAAGTCAAACGCTGTCAACAAAAGTCAATGTTGAAGATTTGATGGAGAAATCTATTTAGGGAATATATTGAGTATATTATTTAGGATATACACAATATATACTTTATCTAAATAGAAGATTTAGATGTTTATTTGATTTTATCTCTTGTAGATTCTGTTCCTTCCACTATAAAAGGAACAAGAGTCTTAGGTTTTATTCATTCAATTCATTCACAATGTAAACCTAAAGTGTGAGTCGACTAGACGTGGGATTCAATGTATACACGTCTAGTGGTTGTTCGTTATTAATATAATGAGCAATCCATATGTTTTAATTCATGTTATTATGCCTAAACACCTTGTTAATGTGTTATGTTCTAATTCTGCTTTGATTATTTAAACATATGAACAATGATCATTCCTAGTAGCTTAAAAGATCCGAAAACCAAGGTTTCCACAATTGCTATCAGAACCTCGTGGCTCGTGATGCTAGGACCAACAAGGTGTTCGTGTTTCGAGAAGAAAAGAAAAATCCGTCTAGGGTTTTTCTGGACGTTTTTGTGTGCGCAGCAGTATTCAGAAGGTCATAACTTTTGATTGAACCGTTGGATCGTCGCAAAATTTTATATGTGTGTTCTACATACATAGATCTAAACATCCACCGGAGGGATTGTCCTGTTTTATCCCGAATCAAAAGTTATTAAGCGTCGAAGTTGGCTGTAGAGATGATTTTCAGTTTTCTGTTTCACATGAAATAATGAATTAGGGTTTATTTCAAACCCTAGATAATTACTATACAGAAAAGAAACATGTTGCTGGTTGTAAAAGACATGTTTCTTGGAATCATGATAAACCCTAGATCAATCTTTGAACAGTTAAAGAAGGATGTTGCTACTTGCTTTGGTGAATCAATTTTTGAATTGATGATGAACCCTTGTAGAAACATATGGTTCATAGCTGCTATATCAATCATGATTTTCTGCTTCATGATCATACGATGGTGATTTTTAAGCAGCAGGTTAAAGGATTTAATATAGCTGTTTACAACATATGAAGATATACTGCGTTTGCAGATTAGGGTTTTGGATACAGTAGCAGTGATATAGACAGAAAGATGTATTGTTTGTGTTGCTGTTGATAACGAGAAGGACATGCAGCCAAAAGATATATGTTATTAAAGTACATACTTTTTGTATGTAAATCAAAAGATCACGTGATATTGTTTGAAGCTAAGGTATTCTCATGCGATTTATATTATAAAGAAAGCAGATGGTGACAGTGATCGATCAAACAGTAGGCTGGCACAAAAGTAGTACTGTGAAGTTGTCAGGAACATACAAACAGAAAAAGAGAGGTATGATACGAAATCTTTTTCTATGATATTGTGAGTACAAAGTATATTGAAAAGGGAAAAGATTCGGTCAAAGGTTTTTAGCTAGAAACAAGGATATTTGTTCACACGTTATCAGCCAATCAAGAATATTCAGAATTGTGTTCACATGATGATTGCATTGTGATTGGATGAAGATAGGGTCCGAAAATTTTGGTAAGCTAACAGGTTTATTATGGATGCAATATTTTCGGATGACAATCTTCAAGATAATCAGTAAAACATAATATCTTCTATTTTTGGAGTTTCTATGGATGGGTAAATTGATGTCACGATGCATAATGCTAATTTGTAGGGATTTTACTTTCCCTGATATATCTCCTATATATTAAAATTGGTATGTGCTACTTTTCTGGGATAAAGAAGTAAGCCACAAAAGGTGTTAGTGGTTGATCAAGATGTTGACATAAACAAAATACCCACTGACAGAAAGAGGCGCTGACAGGTTTTGCTGAGACGCTGACAGATTTATCTTTGACGCTGACGAGTGTAGGTCAGCCGCTGATGGAAGTGGACGCTGACAGAATAAGTCAACGCTGATAGGTTGACAGTGTTGTCCGAGATATGGCTGTTCAAACGCTGATACGTGTTGTCCGAGATATGGCTGTTCAAACGCTGATACGTGTTGTCCGATATCGGATAATACACATGGAAGGATATTGGACATAGGAGGATCTCGGGTAACACACTGATTGCTGCTGTTTGAGAAAATTGGACATTTTAAGCACACAAAAAGGAGGATTATACACACAAAGGTACATGGAATCTCCGTTTTAATTTAGAATATCATGTTGATATTTATGGCTCGGATATTTTTAAAAGGAATTAATGATCTTAAAGCGAGTTAGCAACTATTCGTGAGAATTTGATGGATATTTTAAACTATGTAATCGGGATAGCCTTGTGAAAGAGTTATCCGTTTCCGTACTTTTACATATGGTATGAAGATGTTATTCCATTAAATTCATCATGAAGAGGTGTTGGCTTAAGGGGAAGAATTCTTATGATAAGTTTGATGATTGAAGAAGATTTTCGCGAGTTTGTGTTTTATCATATCTTAAAGTCGTGGACTCCCAGTCATAGACTTTAAAGGTAACTTGTTCGTGCTTTACATGGTTGGTGATGAAGGCTTGTCATAACACTTGAAGGAGTTACATTATCGTGCTCAGTGTCTCACATAGGATGAGAATATTGACAAGAGATTGAGGTCTACTTATAATTGGTCTGATATAAGTACTTTATCACGTGGATAATACAAGACATGGAACACAAGGTTGGGTTATTCTACTTCTACATCAAAAATATTATATTAATTGTTCTTCAAGATCATTACATAGAGCTACATTTGGAGAATCTTCAAATATTGCAACATTGTTTACTTCCTTGTTGATGTGACAAAAAGGGGAAGAAAATACATGCTACACTTGAGGGGAAGCAACTTGAAGATCATGTACAACTTACAAGAGATACACATAGAGTTTTGCCACTATCAACTAGGGGAAGATTGTTGGGTCAAAAAGTTGATGTGGCAGAAACTCAAAATCAAAGGAAACATGAAGACATTTGTTCAAGCGTTGTCAAGAGTAAATCCGACGTTGACAAGAGTAACTTAAGCGTTGACAGAAGTCAAACGCAGTCAACAAAGTCAAACGCTGATGGATGTTGAAGATTTGATGGAGAATTCTATTTACAGAATATATTGGATATATTCTAAATAATATATTCAGTATATATCTATAGAAATAGAATATTTAGTTTTATTTGATTTGATCTCTTGTAGATTCTGTTCCTTCCACTATAAAAGGAACAAGGGTCTTAGGTTTTTATTCATAACTTTCATTCACAATGTAAACCTAAAGTGTGTGTCGACTAGGTGTGGGATTCAATGTACACACACCTAGTGGTTGTTCGTTATTAATATAATGAGCAATCCCTTTTGTTGTAATTCATGTTATTCGTGCCTAAACACCTTGTTAATGTGGTATGTTCTAATTCCGCTTTGATTATTTAATCATATGAACAATGGTCATTCCTAGTAGCTTAAAAGATCCGGAAACCAAGGTTTCTACAATTGGTATCAGAGCCTCGTGGCTCGTGATGCTAGGACCAACAAGGTGTTCGTGTATGGTGTTCTTTAAAGATCAAAAAGTTCCTCAACAAGCTCTGATACCACTTGTTGATCCCAAACTTAGATCGATTAGCTTTGTGTATACGATATTAGATCAAGTAATACACGTAGAGAAACCTTTGTATATGCTTTATGAATCTAAGTGTTATGCGGAATTTAACACTTAAACAAGAACACACAAGATGTAAACAAACTTTCACTTTGATTATGAATGTCGAACTTGCTTACAATGAAAGATGTTTACGAATGAAAACTTATATAAAACTTGATATTAAACATTAACCTAAAGGCCTTATTTTATAGATACAAGAAGCCTTGTATAATAATCTACGTATCAACTATTCTAGGTAAAGATAAATATAGAAAATACATTATCGTTTCTATCCTTACTAGAAGTATTCTAGAATATAATAAACGTGTAGATTATATCTTCCATCAGTGCTTGTCTTCAATGTGTCAACGCTTGACTTTAACTTATCAACGCTTAAGCTGTCAGCGCTTTCTTTGTTCTTGTCAACGCTTGTTTTGTTCTTGTCAGCGCTCAAGTGATCTGGCCTTAATTTATTCCCAACAATTCTTGCTGATCCCAAACTTAGATTGATTAGCTTTGTGTATACGAGATTAGATCAAGTAATACACGTAGAGAAACCTTTGTATATGCTTTATGAATCTAAGTGTTATGCGGAATTTAACACTTAAACAAGAACACACAAGATGTAAACAAACTTTCACTTTGATTATGAATGTCGAACTTGCTTACAATGAAAGATGTTTACGAATGAAAACTTATATAAAACTTGATATTAAACATTATCCTAAAGGCCTTCTTTTATAGATACAAGAAGCCTTGTACAATAATCTACGTATCAACTATTCTAGGTAAAGATAAATATAGAAAATACATTATCGTTTCTATCCTTACTAGAAGTATTCTAGAATATAATAAACGTGTAGATTATATCTTCCATCAGTGCTTGTCTTCAATGTGTCAACGCTTGACTTTAACTTGTCAACGCTTGAGCTGTCAGCGCTTGCTTTGTTCTTGTCAACGCTTGTTTTGTTCTTGTCAGCGCTCAAGTGATCTGGCCTTAATTTATTCCCAACAATCCTCCCCTAAACTTGATATCCACTCTTATGATCAAGTTTCTGAATAAGCATTAAGGACTAGGAGGAGTCTGACAAACCTTCTTATATTGGTAATGAATAAATCTGATCAAATCTTTTGCCACGTCACTTGAATAATCTATTTCCAGCTGAGTGTCCTTCATCTTTTCCAAAACAGCCTTGGATATGAAATACTGAGCATCCACAAGTAGATACTCAGCAAACTTTGTAGAACTCAAATGGTGTACACCAGCAGCTGAATATAACCTCCATTGAAGACCACTGAGGTCATCTTCAAGATCCTTCCATATTGCAGGATCTTCATCTTTTGTCCCACACATTCTTTTGAATGTGGTCCAAAGTTTTATTCCATTAGCTGAAGTTGGTGCTTCAGCCTCATACTTGGTCTCCAGCAACCTCCAAAGGTCCACCAAGTCTTCTCTATCACAACTTGCAAATAAAGATATGAGAGTGGTAAAAGTGTGTACCTCCTTGCCAAATCTGCCAATCTTCCAGAATCCACATTCATCTTCTTCATAGCTCACAATTGGATTCATGGAATCTAATGGTAACACTTGCACCATATCTGAAGCTTCTAATGGGGAGAGCTTGAGGCACTTTCTTATAACTGCTTCACTTGGATATAGTGGATCCATATCTTTTGGAAACTCAAATTTAAATCCCTTCTTCACTGGCCTGGGAACTATCATAGCTTTCTTGATTTCCATTTCTTCTGCAAGTTGCTCCTTTCTTTCATCTGAAAGAAGTCTGAGAGTGTTTGCTTCCTGCACTCTCACCCAAATGGGATAAGCCCTATGTTCCAACTCATCAAATGTCAAAGCCTTCAACTTCTGATGTGTCCATCCAACTCCATGACATCTGAGCAACATAAAGTAGAGCTCCCTTCTATCCCTTTTTAACTCTGAGAGAATATTGCTTGCCTTGTGTTTCAAAATCACCTTACAATCCTTCTGAACTCTAAGAAGAAGCTCCAAACCCCATATTTGATCTGAAATGGTCAAGTCTGGATTATCCATGCAGCTTTCTTCCCAAGTATTGTACATTTGAACCACTTCTGGTATGTCAAAGTCAACCTGCAATTTCAACTCTCTCAGCTTCTCTTTGGCCAACTCATCTCCATACTCAAGCCTTTCAGGTTCTATAATCATGACACTTGAGTCTGAGCTAGCTCCATCACTTTCTTCTTCTAAAGTCACAACAAATGGTGACTTCTCCTTTTCATCTTGTTCCAGTATTTGCTCAGCCAATCTTCTGTCAAATTCAACTTGGGCTGCATCTTTTGGAACAAACTCTTCTACCATTTTACCCTTACCCTTATCTGATGGTGCAATGGTTGGTAAGGTAGATGGTAATACCTGAGAAGAAACTTCCTTGATGATAGATGATGACTGGGATACATCACCTTCATGTGTAGGTCTGTCAACGCCTAAATTTATCCTATCAGCGCCCAAAATACTTCTATCAGCATCCAAATTTGCCTTGTCAACGCTCAAATATTTTCCCTCAGCGCCTTATGTAACCTCTCTCAACATAGCTGTAAATGATAAATTTAGGTTGGTGGGAGAGATTAAGGACGTATCAAAACCTGTTTGTTTCTTCAAAGTTGTAAGGGCTTCAGCAACATCCATTGATTGACCATCCTGGCTGCCCTTATCACTCAGATTTATTTGATCTTCCTCCCCTTTGGAAGACTCCTCCATGCCCCTTATAACACGATCACTTTCCAAAATAACAATCCTCACCCTCAATTGCTTGAGTTCAAGGCCTTGTGAGCTGACAATTTGTACTAAGTCTGCATTTTGCTTTTGCAAGCTAATGCAGACTGCCGTCAATTCTATAAGAGTCATTGGTTCCAGTCTGCCCTCTTCTAAAATGGGGATTTGACCTCCCAAGTCAGATTCATTGGGCAAGGATGAGGACTTAATGATGGTGGGACTGCCTTGACCAGCTTCTAAGCCAGAACCAATAGTCCCAGCCTCATCCAGGGCACCAGCCACACTTGTGGTGGTGGTTCTCTCTACTTCATGGCTAGGACCACCAGAGGAGAACACTCCAGTAGTCCTTTGGTGTTTCATCAAATAAACACTCCAGTAGTCCTTTCTTAAAAGTCTTGGTGAGGCATGGAAGATTGAGGCAAGATCTATTCTTGCCAACAATACTTACAAGAGCTCCTCGTTTGATGACATCTACAACAAACTAAGACTGTTGGAAGATGAAACTCTTTCAGAGCATGGAAGCAAATCTACCACCAGCAACATGGCCTTCTTCTCTCATAGTGAAGGTCAATTCAATCAGAAGGACTCTTATATGTATCCAGTTACTGGATCATCATATGTCAGCGTTGGAACAAGTCTTGTCAACGTCTCCTATTCAGACGCTGACACATTCAAGAATGACTCCCCAAGAGTTAAACCTGCTGGTTTGGATTTGGATACTGTTTTTGCTTACATTGCTTCTTTGCCCAATGGTTCAGTGATTACATATGAGGACCTTGAGCAGATAAGTGATGAGCACTTGGAAGAGATGGACATCAAGTGGAACATGGCTCTTGCTAGTATAAGAGCAAATAGGTGGAACAGAAGGTTTAAAAAGAAGATGACCTTCAATGCTAAAGACACAGCTGGATTTGATAAATCCAAAGTTGAGTGCTACAACTGTCATCGTATGGGGCACTTCATGAGGGAATGCAGATCTCCTAGAAGATCTGATGCTGGTAAACCCTCAAGTCAGATTGTTAAAGCTCAGGATTCCAAAGCTATGGTTGCAGTTCAAGGAATTGATGGTACAGGATGGGATTGGAGCTATCTGGCTAAGGATGTTGAAGAGGATAAAGCTTTGGTTGCTGATATTGAAGAAGAAGAGCATGTTGAATATGCTCTCATGGCACACTCCTCCTCTTCATCTGATAATGAGGTATATGATGATGCTTTTTGTAGCAAAGGTTGTAGGTTAAACACTGAAAGACTTAACAAATAGGTGTTAAAACTAAAAGATGATATGTGTACTGAAAGGTGTAAATTGTCTAATTACCAACTAGCTCTTACTGAAACTGAGAAAACCGTTTCTGAATACAAGAAAATGGAATTTGACTTAAAAGATAAGATCAATATCTTAAAACATGAGCTAGAGGGTAGTATGGATGTTAGAAACATCATGACAAAGGTTAATAGAGATCTACAGGCTAAGTTAGATGAGGCCATTAAGAATAAAGATAATGTTGACCTCAAGATTCAAAGATTTGATAGAGCCACCCAAACCCTAGGAGACTGTGTAGCTAAACAAAGGGATCCTAAGGACATGACTGGGATTGGGATGAATGATTACTCTCTGGTTCCACCACCAGCTGGTGACTTCTATGGTGTCCTTAGAAAGGACTTGTCTTAGACTGGTATTCCAGAATGCCAAGAGGAGGAATTCATTCCTCCACCAAGCGTTGTCACTCCAGTGGAAGAGTATCAACAAAAATTGACTAACCTAAATGAGTGGAAGAAAGCTAACCCTACTTTATTTGTTAAGGGAGGTGTGCTTTGTGAAAGTCCCAATGAATCACCACCCATTAAGGTTACTCACCCAGTCACTGGTAAAGCTGTTGATCTAGGCTCAAACACTGTTAGAAGACCTACCATTAAATATGCAGAGATGTATAGGAATAATAGGTCACCTAAGAGCCAAGTTAGCAATCATGGAACAGGCTTCTTCTCTTCTAGACCTAAGGTTGTTTCTAAGAAAGCCTGCTACACTTGTGGTAGCTTTTCACATTTGGCATACAAGTGTGTCAACACTCCCAAAGCCAGCGCTGACAGGAACAATTTCAGCGCTGACAGGAAGAAAGTCAACGTTGTTAGAAAGTCAAACGTTGCCAGACCCAAACCTTGTGTGCAGCAAAGTCCACAAGTGATTAGACCTGCCCCATTCTTTTCTAGAAGGACTAACACTCATGAACAAAGACCATTTCAAAAGACAAACACCTGGTCAAATAGGCAATGGGCTCCTGTAGCAAACCCTAGGTTCAACGCTGACAAGGGTAATTTCAGCGTTGACAGGACAAATTCTAACGCTGACAAAAACGTGACCAGACCTAAATATTTGCAGCCACGAGGTAAGGGGTCTAAAGC
Organism: Glebionis coronaria; assembly: GCA_025667525.1. Classification (NCBI taxonomy): domain Eukaryota; kingdom Viridiplantae; phylum Streptophyta; class Magnoliopsida; order Asterales; family Asteraceae; genus Glebionis; species Glebionis coronaria. Next base: position 511,281,424 of record CM046879.1, on the reverse strand, counting down.
TTCTTCAAGCTTAACATGGAGACCCAAGAAAGATCAAAACCCTAATGATAATGGAATTTCAATGACTTGCAATAGATTTAATTACATATCAAAGGTCATTACTAAACCTATTGGGGTTAACTGGGTATTTCATCCTAAAAAGGATGAGAATGGGGTTGTTGTGAGAACTAAGTCTGTTCTTATTGAACAACCAGATGAATCTAAGCCTTTTGAGACTTGGGTTCCCAAAGAAAACTAATTTGTTTTCTTTATGTGCAGGGCATTCAAAGACAGATCAATGATTATGGATATTGGGATAGTGGATGCTCAAGGCACATGACAGGGAAGGAAGACTATCTGACGAATTTCACCCCTATTAAAGATGGTGATAAGGTATACTTTGGAGGTGGTTACGGAACCATCACAGGCAAAGGAACCCTTCTCACCAATAATCTGCGTTTTGAGAACGTCATCCTGGTAAAAGAACTTGATTATAATTTGTTTAGTGTATCACAAGTTTGTGATAACAAAAATAAAGTTCTTTTCACTGATACTGAGTGCTTGGTGTTAAGCAAGGATTTTAAGATCCCTGATGAGAAATATATTGAGTATAGAACACCTAGGCATAAGGACATATATAATGTGAATTTAAATGGGATTAAAATGAATACCAATATGTCTTGTTTTTATGCTAAGGCCTCAGTAGATGAGAGTAATTTGTGGCACAGGAGACTAGGGCACATAAATTTTAAAAATATAAATAGACTTGTGAGGCTTGGTTTAGTTGATGGTTTGCCTGAGAAGGCCTTCCACAATGACCACTCTTGTGTTGCATGTCTTAAAGGCAAGTAGAACAAGGTCTCATTCAAGTCCAAACAGGTGCATACTAGTTCCAGACCTCTTCATATGCTTCACATGGACCTCTTTGGTCCAACAAATATACAAAGTTTGAATGGTAAGTCGTATTGCTTTGTTGTCACTGATGACTTCTCTAGATTTACTTGGATATTCTTTCTAGCTATGAAGAGTGACACAGTTGATGTTCTTATTGATTTTATCACTCAGATTGAGAAAAGGTCTGGCAATGAGGTTAAAATGCTTAGGAGTGATAATGGTGGAGAATTTAGGAACAAGAAGCTAGATGATTTATGTGCCAGGAAAGGAATTACTAGGCAATTTAGTATTGCTAGAACCCCACAACAAATGGGGTTGCTGAGAGGAAAAATAGAACCCTAATTGAAGCAGCTAGAACAATGTTGGCTGATGCTCACTTTCCTATAGCCTTTTGGGCTGAGGCTGTTAATACAGCATGCTATGTGCAAAATAGAGCATTGGTTAACAAAATTCAGAACAAAACACCTTATGAGTTACTTTGGGGTAGAAAACCTAATATTGGTTTTCTCAGACCTTTTGGTTGTCATATAGTAGTGTTGGATACTAGTGATGCCTTAGGGAAATTTAGTGCAAAATGTTGGGAATAAATTATGGGTCAGTTCACTAGACGCTGATAAGAAGAATTCAAGCGCTGATAGGATGACATTGGACGCTGACAGCCAAGCGTTGACACTTGAAGAAGTCAACGCTGACAGCCTTGAAGATTAACACTGATGGAATATATCTTCATACGAATCTTTTTGTTTATTTGTTTCTTTATTTGTGTATGGTAAAGATAAGCTCGACATTGTATTTTCTATTATTATCTTTACCTAGAATAGTTGATTCGTAGCTTATTGTACAAGACTTCTTAATCTATAAAAGAAGATCTTTTAGGTTAATGTTAATTATCAGTTATCATAAGTTTTCACAAGTTAAACCTCTTTCATTGTAATCAAGTTCGATCATTCTAATACAAGTGAAAGTTTGTTTAACATCTTTGTGTTTTAGATTAAGTGTTAATTCCGCATAACACTTAGTTACTTTATTCATAAGCAAAGGTTTCTCTACGTGTATTACTTGATCTAATCTCGTATACACAAAGCTTAATCGATCTAAGTTTGGGATCCACAAGTGGTATCAGAGCTTGTTGAGAAACTTTTGATCTTTAAGTAACGCAAGAACCCTAAAACACCAAAAACCCTAAAAACCCTAAATTTCTCAAAACCCTAAAAACATCATGTCTGGCACAAATCATCCTCCTGCTCCAGTTTTGCTACAAAACAACACCACAAACCCTAGTATCAAAATTCCCATGTTTGATGCTAGGAACTTCGAGCTTTGGAAGTCTAATTTTGAGCAATATATAGCCATCCATGACTACACTCTTTGGGAGATTGTTGAATATGGGAACACATTCAACAAAGCTCAAAAGATTGCTAATGCTATTGCCACAAGGATAGTTGTTCCTAATTGTCCTGAAGCTGATAAGAAGGAAAAGCCTGAAGATGGAAGAGCTGTATCTGCTGAAGATATAGCCAAGAAAAGGGTGGACATGAAAATCTTGAACATCATGAAACACGCCCTAGGTCATGAAAATCAGCACAAGTACAAACGCTTTGAGTCTGCAAAAGAGCTTTGGGAAGCTCTTGAAGTAGCACATGGTGGCAATGCTGACACAAAAGAAGAAAAGAAGAAGCAACTCATGCATGAGTATGCTGTCTTCAAGGCTCAACCCAATGAGAATCTCAGCAGTGTGAGAAGTAGACTGCTTGATATCACAAGTCAACTTTCCTTCATGGGAACACAGATTGATGACCCTGACTTGAATGCTACTTTTCTCAAAAGTCTTGGTGATGTATGGAAGATTGAGACAAGATCCATTCTTGTCAATAACACCCACAAGACCTCCAGGTTTGATGACATCTTCAACAAGCTAAGACTGTTGGAGATTGAATGGCTTTTAGAGAGTGATAATAAATCTTCCAGTAGCAATATGGCCTTCTTCTCACAAAGTGAAGGCCAATTTGATTCCATGAACTCCTATGGACATCCAGTCACTGGATCTCAGTCTGTCAGCGCTGGATCATATCCTGTCAACGCTTTATACTCAAGTGCTGACACTCACAACTTTGGCGCTGATGGAATTAAACCTGCTGGTTTAGATCTAGATACTGTGTGTGCATTCATAGCTTCTTTGCCCAGTGATTCAAGGATTACATATGAAGATCTTGAGCAGATAAGTGATGAGCAATTGGAAGAGATGGACATCAAGTGGACTATGGCTCTTGTAAGTTTAAGAGCAAACAGGTTTAATAAAAGGTTCAAGAAGAAGATGACCTTTAATGCTAAGGATGTTGCTGGATTTGACAAATCCAAAGTTGAGTGCTACAATTGTCATCGGATGGGGCACTTTATGAGGGAATGTAGATCTCCAAGAAGATCTGATGCTGGTAAGCCTTCAAGCCAAATGGTTAAGAGCCAAGATCCCAAGGCCATGGTTGCTGTTCAACAAATTGATGGTGTTGGAGGATGGGACTGGAGCTGGAACTTTATGGCTAAGGATGAGGAAGAGGACAGAGCTTTGGTTGCTGAAGTTAAAGAAGAGCATGTTGAATATGCTCTCATGACACACTCCTCCTCTTCATCAGATAATGAGGTATATGATGATGCTTTATGTTCTAAGGGTTGTCGTTTAAATACTGAAAAACTAAATCAAGAGATAGTAAAATTATTAGATGAGGCAAGTGCTGAAAGATGCAAAGTATCTAATTATCAAATTGCTCTTACCCAAACAGAAAAGACAGTAGCTGAGTATAAGAAAATGGAGTTTGATTTAAAGGATAAAATAAATATCTTAAATCATGAGTTACATCAAAGTAAAGATATTCAAGATATCACAAACAGGGTTAATCTTGATTTGATAGCTCAGTTAGATGAGGCTAACAAAAATAAAGATAATGTGAGTCTTAAAATCCAGAGATTTGATAAAGCCACACAATCCCTAGGAGAGTGTGTTAGTAAACAAAGAGACTCTAAGGACATGAGTGGGATTGGGATGAAAGATTATACTGGTGTTCCACCACCAGCTGGGGATTTCTATGGTGTCCAATCAAAGGACTTATCTTGGACTGGCTTGCCAGAACTCCAAGAGAAGGAATTCATTCCTCCACCTAGAGTGACTTCCCCAGTTGAAGAATACAAACAAAAACTGACTGACCTAGATGAGTGGAAGAAAGCTAACCACACTTTGTTTGTTAAGGGAGGGTTGTTGTGTGAAAGTCCAAATGAGCCCACACCAATCACGAGCCATGATCCTACACCTATTAAAATCACACACCCAACCACTGGCAAAGCTGTTGACCTTGGCCCACAAACTGTTAGAAAACCTAGTGTTAAGTATGCAGAGATGTATAGGAATACTAGGTCACCAAAAAGCCAAGTTAGTAACCATGGAACAGGCTTCTTTGCTTCTAGACCTAAGACTATGTCTAGAAAAGCTTGTTACTCATGTGGTAGCTTTTCACATTTGGCATACAAATGTGTCAACGCTTCCAATGTCAACGCTGATAGGAACCATTTCAGCGCTGACAAAAGTTAACATAGGTCAAACACTGTCAGACCCAATACCTTTGTGAACAAAAGTTCACAAGTTGTTAGACCAGCCCCATTCTTTACTAGAGGGTCTAACACACAAGGCCTAAGACCTTTCCAAAAGTCAAACACTTGGTCCAATAGGCAATGGGTTCCTGTAGCAAACCCTAGGTTCACCGCTGATAAAGGCAATCGGGGCGCTGACAAGAACAATTTCAGCGCTGACAGACACACTGCCAAACCTAGGTATTTGCAACCACATGGAAATGGGTCTAAAGCTTCTACTAGCTTAACATGGAGACCAAAACAAGACCAAAACCCTAATTCTACTGGTCTTTCTATGACATGCAACAGGTTTCATTATATTTCAAAGGTCATGTCAAGACCAATTGGGGTTAACTGGGCATTTCATCCAAAAAGGGATGAAAATGGGGTTGTTATGAGAACCAAGTCTGTTCTTGTTGAACAACCAGATGAATCCAAGTCTTCCAAGGCTTGGGTTCCCAAAGAAAACTAATGTGTTTTCTTTATGTGCAGGGCATTCAGAAGAAGATCAATGATTATGGATATTAGGATAGTGGATGCTCAAGGCACATGACAGGAAAGGAAGACTATCTGACGAATTTCACTCCTATTCAAGATGGTAATAAGGTATACTTTGGAGGGGGCTATGGCACCATCACAGGAAAAGGAACCCTTATTACCAATAATCTACGTTTTGAGAATGTCTTCCTGGTAAAAGAACTGGATTATAATTTGTTTAGTGTATCACAAGTGTGTGATAACAAAAATAAGGTTCTTTTCACAGATACTGAGTGCTTGGTGTTAAGCAAAGATTACAAGCTCCCTGAGGAAAAATACATAGAATTTAGAACACCAAGGCATAAAGACATATATAATGTGAATCTTAATGGAATTAAGATGAATAATAAAATGATGTCATGTCTTTATGCTAAAGCCTCAGTAGATGAAAGTAATCTTTGGCACAGGAGATTAGGGCACATAAACTTTAAAAATATCAATAGACTTGTGAGGCTTGGTTTAGTTGATGGTTTGCCTGAAAAGGCTTTCCACAATGACCACTCTTGTGTTGCATGTCTTAAGGGCAAGCAGCACAAGGTCTCATTCAAATCTAAACAGGTGCACTCTAGTTCTAAACCACTTCACTTATTGCATATGGACCTCTTTGGTCCAACTAATATAGAAAGTTTGAAGGGTAAATCCTATTGTTTTGTCATCACTGATGATTTTTCCAGGTTTACATGGACTTTCTTTTTAGCCAAGAAAAGTGAAACTGCCCAAAGTCTGATTAATTTCATTACCCAGATTGAGAAGAAGAATGGTAATGAGGTCAAAATTATTAGAAGTGACAATGGGGGTGAGTTTAGAAATCAGTTGTTAGATGATTTTTGTGCCAAGAAAGGGATTACTAGGCAGTTTAGCATAGCTAGAACCCCACAGCAAAATGGGGTTGCTGAAAGGAAGAATAGAACCCTAATTGAAGCAGCCAGAACCATGTTGGCTGATGCCCACTTTCCTATAGCCTTTTGGGCTGAAGCTGTTAACACAGCTTGTTATGTTCAAAATAGGGCATTGGTCAACAAAATACATAATAAGACACCTTATGAGTTACTTTGGGGAAGGAAGCCAAATATTGGCTTTCTCAAGCCTTTTGGTTGTCATGTAGTTGTTTTAGAAACTAGTGATGCTCTAGGTAAGTTTGATTCAAAAGGTGATGAAGGCTACTTCATGGGTTATTCAGTGCAGAGCAAGGGATATAGGGTTTACATTAAAAAGGAAAAACGTATACTTGAAAAAGTACATGTTAGGTTTTTAGAGAGTAAACCTAGTGATCCTGAAAGTGGTCCAAATTGGTTGTTTGACTTGGAACCTTTATCTAGAGCTTTAAATTATATGCCTGTTACTGATCCAGACATTGTGAAGGTAACTTCAAGTGTTTTGGAAAAGAGAATTGGTAATGTTTCAGGTATACAGGTTGCTAAGAAGGATGGACCACCAGCAGTTGAGTCATCTCCCACACAAGAATATGTTACACTTCCTATATGGACAGATGAGTATTATGCTGCTGCTGCTGCTGCTAGAAAAGATAATGGTGGTGTCCAAATACCACCAAATACAAACATGCATGGTTCTTCAGGCGCTGACAAAGGGAAATCAAGCGCTGACAAGAGCAATTCAGACGCTGATGGATCAGACGTTAACAACAACAGTTCAAGCGTTGTTAGCCCAAGCGCTGACAAACAAGGTTCAGACGTTGATGACACCTTTGCACATCTTTTCTCTTCCCATTTTGAACAAGGTGGACCTTCCAATGTCCATGAAGAGATTCCTGTTGATCAAAGAGAGTCTGATGAAGAAGATATTGGCAACATGGAGCGTGAAGTTGAGGACACCAGACTTTTTGAAGGAGGAGTTCTCACTTCCACAATAAAGGATCACCCCTCATCTCAGATCATTGGTGATGTTATGGCTCCAGTTCAGACAAGAAGATCCCATCAAAATCTTGGTGGATTTATTGCCAATATACACAAGAAGGTTGATACCCCTCTTGTACAAGCATGTTTGTTTGCATGTTTTCTGTCACAAGAAGAACCCAAGAAGATTTTTGATGCTCTCAAAGAACCTAGTTGGGTGGAAGCAATGCAGGATGAGCTTCACCAATTTGCTATACAGGATGTTTGGGAGCTGGTTGATTGTCCTAGATATGTGAGACCAATTGGGACAAGATGGGTTCTAAGGAACAAGAAAGATGAAAGGGGTATTATGGTCAGAAACAAGGCACGTTTGGTAGCTCAGGGATATACACAAGAGGAAGGAATAGATTATGAAGAGGTCTTTGCTCCTGTTGCAAGAATTGAAGCTATAAGAATTTTCCTAGCTTATGCCTCTTGTATGAACTTCATTGTTTATCAAATGGATGTGAAGAGTGCTTTCCTCTATGGGACAATTGTTGAGGAGGTATACGTTATGCAACCTCCTGGTTTTGAAGATCCTGAGAATCCAGACAAGGTTTATAGAGTGAAGAAAGCTATGTATGGACTTCATCAGGCCCCAAGAGCATGGTATGGTACATTGTCCACCTACTTGGTGGAAAATGGTTTTAAAAGGGGCACCATAGATCAGACATTGTTCACAAAGAAGAAAGGTAAGGATGTCTTACTTGTCCAGGTCTATGTTGATGATATCATTTTTGGATCTACCAATCCAAAGATGAGTGAAGACTTTTCCAAGCTTATGACAGATAAATTCAAGATGAGTGCAATGGGTGAGATGAACTTCTTTCTAGGGTTACAAGTTCAGCAGAAAGAAGATGGTATCTTCATCTCCCAAGACAAATATGTAGCTGAGATCTTGAAGAAATATGGTTTTTCTCCACATGAAAAGAGTGCTTCCACTCCTATGGATAGGGAACACCCTTGGGGAAAAATTGGAGCTGGAAAGGATGTGGATGTTAGGCACTATAGATCAATGATTGGTTCATTGATGTATCTTACAGCCTCAAGACCTGACATCATGTTTGTTGTGTGTGCTTGTGCACGCCATCAAGTGACTCCCAAAGAATGTCACCTTTTTGCTGTGAAAAGAATTTTTAGGTACCTAAGATGTTATCCAGATCTTGGCTTATGGTACCCAAAAGATTCACCATTGGAGCTTATTGCATATTCAGACAGTGACTATGGTGGTGACAAGTTTGATAGGAAATCCACAACTGGTGGATGTCAATTTCTTGGGAGTAGATTGATATCTTGGCAATGCAAGAAACAAACAGTGGTGGCAAACTCTACAACTGAAGCAGAATATGTTGCAGCAGCTGCTTGTTGTGGACAAGTCTTATGGATTCAGAACCAGCTGTTGGATTATGGGTATAATTTCATGCATACCAAGATTTTTGTAGACAATAACAGTACTTTATGCATTATTAAAAATCCTGTACATCATTCTAAAACTAAACACATAGAAATTAGACATCATTTTATAAGAGATTGTTTTGAGAAAGGTTTAATACAACCAGATAGGGTAGCCACAGAAGATAATGTGGCTGATTTATTAACTAAACCTTTTGATACTGGAAGATTTCAATATTTGGTAACAAATATTGGAATGGTTAATCTCACTTAATATGTGTTTTGGAACCTTTTTGTAAAAGTATGTACAGGATAATGCATTGTTATTAGTCTTTGTGATGATTTAGATTTTTCCACTTTATTTTTCTAACACTGACAAAGGTAAATGTAACGCTGTCAAGTGTTATTTTGCCGTTGTTAGAGATATTATTGTCTAACGCTGACAAGAGTTCCTTCAACGCTGATAAGTGTTGTCGGGGCGCTGTCAGCAACAAATGTTAGTTTTGTGGTTTTCAATCTAAATGTGTAGGTGGTGGTAGCTTTATGCCATTGGATACAGAGTTGCTTATGGATCTTTGAAGAGCTATTTGGACATGTTTTTGTTTATGGATGATGGTTGGAATATTTATATTCCTATCTTGACATAAATTTTTAATGTTCATATATATTTTGAGAAACTCATGTATCATAGTTTAAGGGGAGGTTTAAGGAACCTTTAGGACTTTTGGGTATTCTTATAATACTCTCATCACAATTCTAGATTGTGTCCACAGGTGAGTATGGGTTAGTTTTATTAAACCATGAGGCACTGTAGCATGCAAAGTTGACAAACTATGCATGCTGCCAAGACATTTTTGGCCTAGAATTGGTTATGGTCTGATGGGAGACTTGGGAATAGTTTTGTTATGGGTTTACTTGGGAGTTACAAAGAATTTTATGAAATAACTTTGTTGGTAAGTATTTTGGTTAGCAAGGGACACTTGAGGACATTTGTGTCTATCTTGCTTAAGCAAGTGTGCATAAATGGACAGTGCTTGCCGCCCAGTAATTATTATCAACTTGCAAGATATTTCCCTTAGGATAAATTACTTTGTTAAGGTCTTTTTCTTTTTAAAAATTTTTTTTATTTTTAGACGCTGACAAGTTTTTCTCCAAACGCTGTTACGTCCAATCGTGACGCTGACAAGGCTTTAGGCAAACGCTGACAAGAAAATATAGCCGTTGGGCGTTGATGGGCTATTTTTGACCGTTGACACCTAGTGGGCCCTACCCAGTTGTTATTTTTTACTAATCTTTGGCCGTAATTTTGGGGAGTTGTTACTTTTAATTAATGCATGAGATAAGTTATATTTGATTCAATATTTTCATCATTGCTCTTTGAATATAACTGCCTCATTTTTGACCAATCCAAATCATGCATCTCTCCTATAAATTTGGCTAAACTTTTTGTTCTGGGTATTCATATTTTCTTGTCTAACATTTTTCTCCTAGATTTTTCCCATATCACATAACCTAAACAGCTTTAAACATGGCACCAAAGTTCAACTCAACCAATCTGACATTGGAGTTCAAGAGCCAACATAATATGGTCGCTTACTTGGCTGCTGATAATGATTTGTTCCCTCAGTATTCACAAATGGTGGCATTTTTAAATGCATCCTCCATAAGGTATGCACTTTCTCATGAACCATTAGTCCCTGTCGCACACATTAGACAGTTTTGGAATAATGTAAGTTCCACAACAGCTAATGGAGTGACCACATTAACATCTACTGTTCATGGAAGAACATGGGTGGTCACTGAAGCCTTGGTTCGCCAAGCTTTGCGTCTTGATGACGCTGATGGTGTGACTACTCTTGCCATTGCAACAATAGAACAAGGTCTTAGGGAATTGGGTTATCCTATTCCTGCTGGTAAATCTTTAAATAAATATCATAAGCAGGAATTTCCCTCTGACTGGAAATATTTGATACATGTCCTTCTTCAATGCTTAAGTCCAAAATGTACTGCTTTTAATGAAATAAACAGGTCCATTGCAAGTGCTTTGGTTTGTATGTCACGTGGGCTTAAGTATAATTTTTCAAAAATGATTTTTGAAGGGATGTGTAAAAATAAGGGAAGTAAAATGACTTTGGCTTACCCAAGATTTTTGCAAATGGTGTTTGATTTACAAGAATATTGTACTAGGGATCATGACACTTTTTATGAGATCCCTAAGCAAAAGAAAACCATTTTTGACAAGATGAGCTCCACAAACAGATCTATACCTCTCACCCAAGCCATGCTTGAAGTAATTCAGGCTGCTCAACCACAACCAGACCCTGCACCTCAATTTGAGCCTATCCTTGAACCATTACCTTCACCTGACCACATGGACGTTGACCAACCCAATGTCAATGCTGACACTCAAAATGTTGGCGCTGACATAGCCAATTCCAACGCTGATGACATCCCTGAACAATCCCAAACACCCCTTAACCAACCAACACCCACACAATCTACCTCATCTTCCACCCCATTACAATCTAGGTTGAATAAACGCCAAAGGACTACTGGAGTGTTCTCCTCTAGTGGTCCTAGCCTTGTTGCAGAGAGAACCACCTCCACAAGTGTGGCTGGTGCCATGGATGAGGTTGGGGCTATTGACACAAGCTTAGATGCTGGTCAAGACAGTCCCAACATTATTAAGACCTCATCCACGCCCTATGATTCTATTTTGGGAGGTCAAATCCCCATTCTAGCTGAGGGCAGATTGGAACCTATGACATTGACTGAATTGACGGCTGCTGTCATTAGCTTGCAAAAGCAAAATGTCAGCCTTGTACAAATTGTCAACACTCAGGACCGCGAACTCCAAGTATTGAGGGAGCGGGTAATTGTTTTGGAGAATCCAAGTAGCAGGAGTAGAATGGAGGAATCTTACAAAGGGGAGGATGAAGAGGGTGAGTTGATTCATACAGCCAGTGAGAAGAGTTCACAATTTAGTGAATCTTTAAATGTTGCTGAAGCACTCACCAACTTGAAGAAGCACCCAATTATTGATACATCCAAGGTAACTCCATTGAACTTGGAAGGATCTTTCACAGCAACAATGGGCGCTGATACAGGTTTGAACGCTGACAAATCCAGCGCTGACAAAGGTAATCGGGGCGCTGATAAAGGTAACTTGAACGCTGACAAAGTTGCAGGTGGTGTTGATGTATTCCAGTCATCAGCAATCATCAAAGATGTGTTCACACAGGTTTCTTCTTCTACCTTACCTATTATTGATCCAAAAGACAAGGGTAAGGGGATTTTGGTTGAAGAAGATGTTCCAAAGAAAGATGCAGCACAAATTGCATTTGATGAACAGTTGGCTGCACAACTTTTGGAAAAAGATTTGAAGAGGAGTGGTAGATCACCATTTGTTGCCACTTTTTAGAGTGAGGAAGAAAGTGATGATGAAAAAGAAGGAGATAGCTCAGATTCAAGTGTTCAAATTATTGAAGATCCAGAAAGACTTGAATATGGGGATGAGTTGGCAAAAGAAAGATTGAGTGATTTGAAGAATCAGATTGATTGGGACCTTCCAGAAATCACCAGAATGTACCATGCTTGGGAAGACAAGGTTATGGACAACCCAGGAATGAGTTTGTCAGATCAAATTTGGGGGTTGGAAGTTCTTCTCAGGGTACAAGATGATATAAAGGTGATTTTGAGGTTTAATGCACAAGAGGTCAAGACTTGGCTTAAAAGAGATAGAAGGCAGTTGTATTACAAGTTGCTTAGATGCCATCAACCTAGATGGACATACAAGAAGTTGTTGGCTTTATCTTTTGAGGAGCTAGAGTATAGGGCACATCCTATTTGGAGGAATGTGCAAGAAAATAATGTCTACCAGTTTCTTTCAGAAGAAAGGAAACAAGAGCTTGCTGAGGAAATGCAGATTCAAAAGGAGATGAGGATTGCTCAAAGACCAGTGAAGAAAGGAGATCCTCTCCAATTTCCCAAAGATATGGATGTGTATTATCCAACTGAAACTGTCATAAGGAAGCATCTCAAGCTTTCTCCATTGGAAGCTTCAGATTTGGTTAATCTAGTACCTCTAGATGACAGAAATCCAATCATAAGTTTTGATGAAGATGAGTGTGGATTTTGGAAGATTGGCAGGTTTGGAAAGGAGGTACATACTTTCACTTCAATTATTTCTATCTTTGCAAGCATAGACAGAGAAGACTTGGTGCATCTATGGAGATTAATAGAGGCCAAGTATACAGCTGAAGCACCTACTTCAGCAAATGGAATAAGACTATGGCACACATTTTTGACTTTATGTGGTCCAAGGGAAGCAGATCCTGCCATATGGAAGGATCTTGAAGATGACCTCAGTAATCTTCATTGGAGGCTTTATTCTACTTGTGGTGTATTTCATTTGAGCTCTACAAAGTTTTCAGAGTATCTACTTGTGGATGCTAACTATTTCTTGTCCAAAGAAGTATTGGAGAAGATGAAGGAGACACCCTTGGAGATTGATTATACTAGTGATGTGGCCAAAGACTTGATTAGATATGTTTATCACCAACATAAGAAGTTTTTGTAAGATTCCTCCTAAGTCTTAAGTTTTTATTCAGAAACTTGATCATTGGAATAGATATCAAGTTTAGGGGAGGATTGTTGGGAATAAATTATGGGTCAGTTCACTAGACGCTGATAACAAGAATTCAAGCACTGATAGGATGACATTGGACGCTGACAGCCAAGCGTTGACACTTGAAGAAGTCAACGCTGACAGCCTTGAAGATTAACACTGATGGAATATATCTTCATACGAATCTTTTTGTTTATTTGTTTCTTTATTTGTGTATGGTAAAGATAAGCTCGACATTGTATTTTCTATTATTATCTTTACCTAGAATAGTTGATTCGTAGCTTATTGTACAAGACTTCTTAATCTATAAAAGAAGATCTTTTAGGTTAATGTTAATTATCAGTTATCATAAGTTTTCACAAGTTAAACCTCTTTCATTGTAATCAAGTTCGATCATTCTAATACAAGTGAAAGTTTGTTTAACATCTTTGTGTTTTAGATTAAGTGTTAATTCCGCATAACACTTAGTTACTTTATTCATAAGCAAAGGTTTCTCTACGTGTATTACTTGATCTAATCTCGTATACACAAAGCTTGATCGATCTAAGTTTGGGATCCACACAAAAGGTGATGAGGGTTACTTCATGGGGTATTCAGTCCAGAGCAAGGGTTATAGGGTTTATCTTAAGGAGGACAAACGTATAGTTGAGAGAGTACATGTTAGGTTCTTAGAGAATAAACCTAGTGATCCTGAAAGTGGTCCTAATTGGTTGTTTGATTTGGAACCCTTATCTAGAACTTTGAAATATATGCCTGTCACTAATCCAGACATTGTGAAGGTAACTTCAAGTGTTGTGGAGGAACAAGTTGTTAATGTTTCAGGTACACATGTTCATGAGAAGGTTGGATCACAAGCAGAAAAGGCATCTCCTACATTTGAATATGTCACAATTCCTATTTAGACAGATGCTTTTGCTGCTGCTGCTGCTGGACAAGATAATGGTGGTTTACAAATACCACCAGATACAAACATGCATGGTTCTTCAGGCGCTGACAAAGGCAAATCTAGCGCTGACAAGACCAATTCAGACGTTGATGGCTCAGACGTTGACAACAACATTTCAAGCGTTGTTAGCCCAAGCGCTGACAAACAAGGTTCAGACGTTGACAACACTTATGGGCATCTTTTCTCTTCCAGTTTTGAACAAGGTGGACCTTCCAATCTTCATGAAGAGGTTCATGTTGATCAAAGAGAGTCTGATGAAGAAGATATTGGCAACATGGAGCGTGAAGTTGAGGACACCAGACTTTTTGAAGGAGGGGTTCTCACTTCCACAATGAAGAATCACCCCACATCTCAGATCATTGGTGATATTATGACTCCAGTTCAGACTAGAAGATCTCATCAAGGTCTTGGTGGGTTTATTGCCAATATACACAAGAAGGTTGATACCCCTCTTGTGCAAGCATGTTTGTTTGCATGTTTTCTGTCACAAGAAGAACCCAAGAAAATATTTGATGCTCTCAAAGAACCAAGTTGGGTGGAAGCAATGCAGGATGAGCTTCACCAATTTGCTATTCAGGATGTTTGGGAGCTGGTTGATTGTCCTAGATATGTCATAACACTTGAAGGAGTTACATTATCGTGCTTAGTGTCTCACATAGGATGAGAATATTGACAAGAGATTGAGGTCTACTTATAATTGGTCTGATATAAGTTCTTTATCATGTGGATAATACAAGACATGGAACACAAGGTTGGGTTATTCTACTTCTACATCAAAAATATTATATTAATTGTTCTTCAAGATCATTACATAGAGCTACATTTGGAGAATCTTCAAAGATTGCATACATTTTTTACTTTCCTGTTGATGTGACAAAAAGGGGAAGAAATACATGCTACACTTGAGGGGAAGCAACTTGAAGATCATGTACAACTTACAAGAGATACACATAGAGTTTTGCCACCATCAACTAGGGGAAGATTGTTGGGTCAAAAAGTTGATGTGACAGAAACTCAAAAACGAAGAAAACATCAAGACATTTACTCAGGCGTTGACAAGAGTAATCCAAGCATTGACAAGAGCAAATTGGGCGTTGACAGAAGTCAACAAAAGTCAAACGCTGTCAACAAAAGTCAATGTTGAAGATTTGATGGAGAAATCTATTTAGGGAATATATTGAGTATATTATTTAGGATATACACAATATATACTTTATCTAAATAGAAGATTTAGATGTTTATTTGATTTTATCTCTTGTAGATTCTGTTCCTTCCACTATAAAAGGAACAAGAGTCTTAGGTTTTATTCATTCAATTCATTCACAATGTAAACCTAAAGTGTGTGTCGACTAGACGTGGGATTCAATGTATACACGTCTAGTGGTTGTTCGTTATTAATATAATGAGCAATCCATATGTTTTAATTCATGTTATTGTGCCTAAACACCTTGTTAATGGTTGTTGTTCTAATTCCGCTTTGATTATTTAATCATATGAACAATGATCATTCCTAGTAGCTTAAAAGATCCGGAAACCAAGGTTTCCACAAACAATATTAGTCCCTGCAAGTCCCGGCTATGAAACTAATGTAATTCTGTTAGTCGCACACATTTTAAGGCTAACAATCTTCCCCCAATGTGGTGACATCCGAAATTACTTACAATGTTCCTAACAAATGCAAATACAACAAAAATATGACAGTATTAAGTTTGCTTCCAATGCTGAGGGTGACACCCTTGTCTTCAAGTCTTCTAGAATAACTTATACCCCAGTTTGAATCCTCTTTGTCTTTGCTTGTTGAGGAACCATTGTATCATGTATGAACTGGATTAACTTCCCCCCAATTCATACCACATGTCTTAAAAAGCTTTGTTCATAGACTTCTTTTTTATGAAGCTTCTGAATCAGCTTCCCCCCAAACCAATATCCCAGTCTTGAGCATAATCTGTAGCTTGAGCAATCTTCTATCTTTGAAATTTAAAGTGCACAGCGGAATTTTATAGAAAAAGGAGCAAACCACACCAAGTAACTACTACCTTGACATTTTTGGTCTTAATGATTATGTGTTTGGGGGAACATGTAAGAAATCAGCAACAAATCTTCTCACGCTTGTAGAATGCTTCCGCCTGGAATTTGAACTAAGTACTCCAGAGTGGGAACAAAGTCTCCAAAGTACACGTTCTTCCCCCTTGATGGTGACGAACTCTCGGAGGAATCATCTGACGTGTATAGTCAAAATCGTGAGATGTTCTTGTCGAAAGTATGATGGTGACGAACACTCAGAAGCATCATCTGACGTGTACGCTCAGAATCGCGAGATGTTCTTATCAGGATTAAGAAGGTTAAGAACACTCGGAAGCATCATCTGTCGTGTATGCACAGAATCGTGAGATGTTCTTGTCAAGAGTATGGTGGTTAAGAACACTCGGGAGCATCATCTGACAAGTACAATCAGAATCGAGAGATGTTCGTGTCTGAAGCAGAAATCTTTGTTGACATTTTGTAGCTCAAGTTGCTCGTGAGAATTGTTTGCTGATCACATCTCTACTCTTGTACTCTCTGGCTAAACTTACCAACCTCGTATTCTTTCGGCTATCTGTAGTGACCACTGGTGAAGTAAATCTGATATTCCAAACTTGAAACTGAAGTACAATCTCCCAAATTTGTTACTTACGCTTAGCACTTGTGTTGATTGACGAACGGTGCAGAGAAACGTCTCTTAGTACCTTATACATAAAAGAAGAGAGAAGTATAAGATGTAAAACACCTCTTGAAATACCCACAACTACAGATGAGTGTGACACTGAGCACTACAACGTAACTCCTTAAGTGATAGTTTTCCATGTCTTCGACCATCCACCCCTTGACAGTGGAAACTAGATAAATCAAGTCTCAATCATAAATGCTGAAGCGAATCATCAATCGATAGAGGGGGTGAAAAGGCTCGATGATAAATTGAGTAGACGCCTTCATGATATTCCACTTCAAATTCAAATAATAAATACCAAATCCACTTCGTAATCACTTGACATTACTTTGCCTCGAATACTAGCCGTTTTGACAATTTTAGTGAATCTTAAAGGATCGTTTTGGTGTTCATTTGTTTTTTGTCTTCGTGTTTGTTGTGTTTGTTTGAGTGTATTTAACTTGAGACCAACATTGACTAAAAGAAAGAGAAGCCGTCAACATTGTCAAGCTAACTTTGCATTGAAGCCCAAAATTAATCACATGCCCAACTGATGCGCGGTGAGGTCGTCAGAAAATTTTCCGAAAATTAGGGTTTTAAAACGAGGTTTTTCTTTAACCGGAATAAACCCGTAATCACCATATCCCCATAATTCGCACATCCATCATACCCGGCCAAAATCTTAAACTTTCATAACTTTTCAACCCAAAATTTGTCATAAAATCACACTCGACCGAATTTACATAAGCCCATGATCCAAAACTCAAATTCATATCAAATTGTGACCAACTGTAGCATAACCTACAACCCAGTACATAAGTTTTCGGTATGGAGGCCCATGAAAGTATTGGGACCCGGCCTGTTAGGAGATAGGAGATATATATAACATGTAACCCTAGAGATTAGGTCACACATAACCCTAATTGTCTCTCTTAACTTTCTCCGCCCACATCTGCTATACCACAGTGAAAACGAAAAAAATAGATCCTCAACATCTGATATAGATTTACTCCCAACTCAACCATCAAACCTTAATCCCATAACACACCTCGTCAATATCATCTCATTTCCCAAATCAATAAAGCAGACTGACTCAACCATCTATCTTAAATCGAATCATAACAATCAATCCCGTTTCATCCTCGTAGACATAGAACCACATATCTATCGCATCAACCATAGAAAATACGAAGTACGACAAAAATGTCATTTCTATTTTGATGCAACATCAAGATCTATAATATAGGTCACGGGTAGGTTTGTTTTTTAATTGCATGCGATTGATGTTGATTTTAAGATTTAAAACGAATTAAACATTGATTGTAACAAAGTTGTTACAAAATCAGTGAATAAATTCGTAAATTAAAAGGGGTTCAAGCCCAATACAGATCGATGAGGAGAAGTTTTCGTGTAGGATCTACAGGATCTCGACATGCGTGTCAAGAAAACGAAAACGAATCTGAGATCTTCATGATATGTGTTTAGTATCGAGTCTGAGATGGTGTTTTGTTGGATTTGCATATTATTGAATTTGGTTGTTGGGATGAGTTGGTTTTAAAGAATTTATAATCATTGACTCGGTTGAGTTAACCCGATCAACTCGGTCAATACCGAGTTGACTCGGTGTAAAGTTATGTTTTTTTTAGTCAACTGATTTTTCAGAACCATCGGAATGTTGTGTGAAATGTCAAGTCAACCCATCGGAATGATTTATACATCCATCAGAATGCTTTTAAATGATCCATCGGAATGTAAATAATCCATCGGAATATTTCATCAGAAAAATCCATCGGAATAATCATCCGAATAATCCATCGGAATAAGCGCAACTGAAAACCCATCGGAAAACTCCATCGGAATAAGCATTCGAAAATCCATCGGAAAAATTATCGGAAATCCCATCGGAATAAGCATCGGAATGGCAGTCGGAAAAGGGTTTGAAACCGAAAAATATGGATCTGTTATCTTTGTCCTTTTTCCCAATGAAAATAAATCATAAGATATGTGATGAGACAAAAAAACGTGTAGAAAAAGGACAAAAAATTTGATGAAAACCAAGAACAATTGATTAAAAAATGATAATAAAAGAACTGATGTGGATGAAGATCTAGACCGTGTAATGGTTATTCCAAGAAAATGAAAAACTTACCACATAAAAGTTGATCTGACACACAAACACGAACATAAAACATCGAGACAAAAAACACGAAACACCCCTGGTTAGCTCTGATGCCAATTGTTAAACATGGATTCACTATGAACATGGGTTCGATCCGGAGGTCGGGGAGGATAGAAGTGGTGTTTAGCCATTTTAGAGAGAGAAACAAGTAAGAATAAAAGTGTGTGTTTTATTCTAGTGAGAGAAAAACAAGAAGGAAATGATCAACCTCACCCCTCCATGGAAGTATGGAGGGGTTTATATAGCCCGGGACTTGGACTTTACATATGACAATATTAGTCCCTGCAAGTCCCGGCTATGAAACTAATGTAATTCCGTTAGTCGCACACATTTTAAGGCTAACAAAAAGTAATTCTGTTCTTCTGTGCTTTATAAGTTAGATTCCGCATAACTTATTTAGTTTTTAGTAAGAGTGCTCAAAGTGTTTTAGTTTGATTACAAACTATTATACTAATTCTTAACATAATATAGATCCAACCAAAGGGATCAACAAGTAGTATCAGAGCCTGTTGAGAAACTCTGAAAAAGAAGAACACGAACCTATACACTCCACACATACCAAATCTCAATGTCTCAACCAGATGGTGTTAATGCTCACTTGGATGATGTTCAGAACACTGATCCTGTTCTACCTCAAGGAAAACCACAAGTTGTGCATCCTGCACCAGCACAAGGTGCTCAAGTCGTGAATGATGTAGCTACCTCTACACCAACACCTTCTCATACTCTGTCTGCTGTTAAACTCCCAGTTCTCAAAGGTGACAATTATGAGACTTGGGCTATGCAGATGGAACATTACTTGAATCACACAAATCATACTGTGTGGCAAGTTATCAAGAATGGGAACACACCAAAGAAGTTACACTGGTTGCCAGACAATACATGCTATGTTCTACTTGCTGTGACTGCTGATGAGGTACAAGCAGAGATCAGAGAAAGAAAACCTAGAACTGCTTTGGCTATGGCTCTTTCTGAAGACATTCTACCAAGCTTTCATCATTATAAAGATGCCAAAGCTATGTGGGATGCTATAAAACTTAGATTTGGAGGCAATGACAAATCTAAGAAAATTAAGAATATTGTTCTTAAGCAAGAATTTGATAACTTCTCAATTACCAGTATAGAGGGAATACATGGTGGATATGGAAGTTTCAGCAAGTTGCTTATTCAGTTAGCAGTTTATGGACAAGTAAATCCTAATGAAGAAGCAAATCTAAAAATTTTAAGAAGTGTTCCACCAGAGTGGAAAGCAATGGCTATGCACTTCATCAAAAGAGATGATTTGGAAACAATTCCCTTTGATCATCTCTACAACAATCTTAGAGCATATGAGATGGATGTGAAAGGCACTGAAGTAAAGATAGCAACTACTTCAAAGTCTAACTTGGCTTTTGTGTCAGATGGGAACAGCGATACTTACTTTCAAAATACCGCTAGTGGATCTAGCAACGGTACTTACTTCACAAATATCGCTGGAGGACTTACAAGCAGTACTTACCCACAAAGTATTGAAAGCAGTCCTATGATCTCTCAAAATCCACATGGAAGGTCTTCACCATTGTTTAGTGACAATGATGCCTTCTCATTCTTTGCTAGACAAGACAACAGGCCAAGATTAACTCTCAATGACTTGTTCCAAATGGATGATGCTGATGTTGAAGAGATGGATCTTAAATGGCAAGCTGCAATGGTGTCAGTAAGATCTAATAGGTTCTTCAAAAAGACTGGAAGAAAAATGACTGTTGATCCTGATGAGCCATTGGGATATGAAAAGTATAAAGTTGAATGTTATAACTGTGGAAGGAATGGACACTTTGCAAGAGAATGCAATAGAGATAAAGCTGAAACAAGCAATCTGAAGTCCAAGAACAGCTATAGAACCGGTCCAAAAATAACTGAAAGATTTCCAAGAGGAAACAGCAGGAGTCCTAAAGGAACCAAAGCATTGGTTACTGTAGACGGAGTGGTGAACTGGGCAGAAGAGGAAGAAGAAGAAGAGCTTGGATTAATGGCTCTCTCTCATGAAGATACTGAGGTACATCCTTGTTCTAAAGATTGTATTCTTAAATTTAATAGTCTAAAAGTAGAACTAGAGGAACAGTATCAAAAGGTTAACACATGCACTGTAGAAGTAGAGGCTTTCAAACAGGGTGTTGTTAAACTTGAGGATAATATAGTTTTGTATAAAAAGGCTCAACAAAACTATGAAGAGAAAATTAGGATTTTGACTCTTCAAATGAGGGAAAAAGATGTGGAAATAAAAGCTTTTGAAAGACAACTTTTAAAAATAAATACAGAAAATGAAGCTTTAAAAACCAGTAAAGACTGGGAAGTGATTAGTCAATGGAAACAATCCTCTAATGGATTGGGAAAATTGATTAATTCACAAATGGGGTATTATGATAAAACAAGCCTAGGATATATTGAGGATCAACCTGGGATAACCTTAACTAACAAGGACTTATCAAAAGGGATTTTTGATAGTTCTGGTGAGGTAGATGATACACCTGAAAATGATAGATATGCTAAAGGAATGAAGGCAGTTCCTCCACCAGTATCTGGAATTTTCATGCCCCCTTGTAATGATACTAGTATAGAGTTAGAAGATCCTAAGATTAATAATGTCTTTAACTCTAGTATTATGTCTCAAGAAAATACTGATGTGACCAAGAATATTGTTTATCCACCTCTAATGAATAACTTTGTTTCTAAGGAATCTAAGACAAGTTCTGCTCCCAAGGAGGTAAAAACTCCTAGCAAGATACCGGAAAACAATAAACAACATACTAAAAACAAAAGGGCTGGGCTAGGTTTTGAAAAAGTAAAGTCAAAACAACCTTTTGGGTCTTCTTTAAGAAGAAAAGGATGTTATGTTGTGGTAGTCTAAGTCATTTTATCAAAGACTGTGCATTACATGAAGATAAAATTGTGAAACAGAAGGCTACACAAAGGGTCATGAAAAACAGTAATGAGAAAAATGCACAGGGTAATAGGAAACAGAAACTTAAAGATGACAAACCTAAGTTTGATCATGCAAGGGTAGTTAAACAGGTTAAAAATAATCCTACCAAAAGTTTTGTTCGTAGGGCAGTACTTATGAAGCAAGGACTTGTATCCTTAAAGTCTGGCAAACCAAGTACCGGCAAGCCAAAACCTACAAGTACTGCTAGACCAAACTCAGGTACTGTTGGTTTAATGTCTGTAAAACCAATGTTCTCCAAGACTTCTAAGAAGGTTTTGGAAAAGGTTAAAGCACCTAGAAGTAAGGACAAGAACAAATCAGTACAAATGTGGGTTCCTAAAAGAGATATACCATGTGTTAAAGCAAGTACCGCTAAAGCAGTACTTAAGTCAAAGAAGTCAAAGCACATAGAGTCACCCTATGAATTTGACTACATAAATGAAACCATGAAGTATAAGAGTAAAAGTAGCATTACTGGGAATGCTTCAGTACAAACTCTGAAATGTGTAGGTCCCACAAGATCCGAGCCAAATGTGGCTTGGGTCCTTGTTAAAAACTAATAAGTTTTATTTGTGTGCAGGGGCATCTCATTGATGAATTAAAAGATAAAGGAATTATAGATAGTGGATGCTCAAGACACATGACAGGGAACAAAGATTTTCTTGCTGAATTTGAAGAATTCAGAGGAGGTCCAGTAGCCTTTGAGGGTAGCAAAGGTAGAATCACTGGCAAAGGGAAAATCAACACAAGAAAGTTGGAATTTGAAGATGTCTTCTTTGTGAAAGAACTGAATGAGTTAAATCTCTTTTCAGTATCACAAATGTGTGATAAGAAGAACAAGGTGCTATTCACAGACAAAGACTGCTTGGTGTTGTCTAAAGACTTTTAGATGCCCAAGGAATCTCAAATACTGCTTAAAGTACCCAGGCAAGAAAATATGTACACCTTTAATCTTCATACTATTACTCCAACAGGTGGTATTACATGTTCGCTAGCTAAGGCTTATTTAGATGAGTCAAATCTATGGCATAGAAGATTAGGTCATGTGAATTTTAAGAATCTTAATAGATTGTGTTAACTCGGATTCACTATGAACACGGGTTCGATCCAGGGGTCGGGGAGGATGATAGAGGTGTTTAGCCATTGTTAGTGAGAGAAAGAGATGCTCTAATAACTGTGTGTTTATTAGAGAGAGAAAGACAAGAAAGAAATAAACAACCTCACCCCTCCATGGAAGTATGGAGGGGTATATATAGCACGGGACTTGGACTATTACATATGACAATATTAGTCCTTGCAAGTCCCGCCTATGAAACTAATGTAATTCCGTTAGTCGCACACATTTTAAGGCTAACAGATTGGTAAAAAGGAATTTGGTTAGAGGTCTACCTAAAAAATCTTTTCAAAATGATTTCACATGTGCTGCTTGTCAAAAAGGAAAACAACATAGAGCCTCTTGTAAGACCAAGACTGTAAATACCGTGACAAAACCTTTGCATCTCTTGCATATGGATTTATTTGGTCCAGTTTCTATAAGAAGCATTAGCCATAAGACCTTTTGTCTAGTCATAACTGATGATTATAGTAGATTCAGTTGGGTTTTCTTTTTAGCCCTTAAAAGTGAAACAAGTGAATTACTAAAGGATTTTATCACTTTAGTTGAAAAGCAGTTCACTAGACAGGTTTTAATCACTAGGACTGATAATGGAACAGAATTTAAGAATGCTAATTTTGATGAATTCTGTAGGTCTAAAGGAAGTAAGAGGCAATTTAGTAATCCTAGAACTCCTCAACAGAATGGAGTAGCTGAAAGGAAGAATAGGACATTAATTGAGGCTGCTAGAACTATGTTGGCTGATTCACTTTTGCCAAATACCTTTTAGGCTGAAGCAATCAATACTGCATGTTATGTGTTAAATAGAGTTCTAGTAACTAAACCTCAAAACAAAACACCTTATGAACTTTTGACTAATGTAAAGCCTAACATAAGGTCATTTAAAACCTTTTGGGTGTCATGTGTCCATACTAAATACTCTTGATTACTTGGGAAAGTTTGATGGAAAGTCTGATCCAGGATATCTTGTAGGATATTCATTGCAAAGTAAAGCATATAGGGTTTACAATTTGGCAACTAAGAAAGTTGAAGAAAATGCTCATGTCAATTTCTTAGAAAATAAACTTAATGTTCCAGGAATAGGTTATGCTTGGATGTTTGATTTAGATTATCTAACTAACTCCATGGATTACTACTCTTTGCAAAAACATTGTCAAACTAACAATGCAGGTGAGGAGTCAAGTGCAATTAATACAGGTACTCAAGAAGATGTTTCTTCATCTGATGAAGATGTTCACATCTATGTGCCAAATATGCCTACTGTTACTCCCATGTCTGCAACTCCCAAGAAGCAAATCATGCCATCAAATGATGATCAAGCCTCCCAGGAACTTCAGAGGCTTCAAGATCAAGAAAAGAATGCTACATCTGCTAATAAGCATTCAGGAAAAGAATCTTTTGAGTCACAACACTCAGCAGTACATACTATACCTAGCGGTACTTCATCTGCAAGTACTGCTAAGTCAAAATCTGCTAGATCTGCTGACTCACTAGAAGAGATTTTGCAAGCATTGGACGATGAAGACTTATATGCCAGTCCAGCTGATGGAATCTTCTCCAAAGCTTCCTATGATGAGCAGGGTGCAGTAACTGATTTCAACAACTTGGAAACTGAAATTCCAGTCAGTTCTATTCCCACTCATAAAGTCAACAACAACCATCCTACTACTCAGATTATTGGTGATCTAAAATCTGTTGTACAAACCAGAAGACAACTGCAAACCAATATTGAAACTCATGCACTCGTGAGTTATGTCAAACAACAGCAGAGAACAAATCATAAAGATACTCAGCATTGTTTGTTTGCCTGTTTCTTATCTCAAGTAGAGCCCAAAAATATCTCTCAGGCTCTTGATGAAGAAAGTTGGGTGGATGCCATGCAAGAAGAATTAACACAATTTGAGCTACAAAAGGTCTGGATTCTTGTGGATCTTCCCTCAAGAAAAAGAGTAATTGGTACAAGATGGGTCTTCAGTAACAAGAAGGATGAAAGAGGGGTTGTTGTGAGGAACAAGGCAAGACTTGTTGCTCAAGGCTACAGACAGGAAGAAGGGATAGACTATGATGAGGTTTTTGCACCAGTGGCAAGGATAGAAGCCATTAGGTTATTTTTGGCCTTTGCATCATATATGGGATTTATAGTGTAACACCCGTGAAAGTGCCGTAAGATGCTAAGTTATTGTCTCAAGAGTTGTTCAGTATGAGCATCTCTCTTAAGTTGTGGCTCACTTGTGGATGTGATATCCCGAGCCCAACGTCATTTATTTAATCCTATTTTACGAATATTTTTGAAATTTCTAAGAATTTTTATCGTGGATATATTTGACGGTTTAAGTTGAAACCAACGTTTACGGCCGTAATTTAACGTTTGACGATTTAAGAAGAACCGATAACGACTACGATACCGACGGATGCCCAAAATTTACATTTTATTATCGATTGATCGATATTTGAGTTTTTCGAGATTTTATTTATATTACGTGTTAAGTCGAGTCGGAACCATATGAATATTCGTTTTGTGTGCGTTTGAACCATTTAAAAGTATTTTCGAGTGTTCGGGACGACCCCCGACTTCCGTAAAATTTTAAAACCGACTAGTATGTCATAATCCCGCTCTTTATAACTAGTTTTGCAAACAAGGCCAAAAGATAGCCTTATTTACACATTTGGTCCTCCCTCCACTATATATAAACTTATTTTTTCACACACACCTCATTTTTCACACTCCAAAATTTTGTCTCCCCCTCCTTTCTCTCTAAAAGTCACGGCCAAACACCACCACCATGAATCCACCACCAAAATTTGATTTTTGGAAAATCTAAGCAATACCCCATGTTTATAACATCATTGTAAGTAAATCCCACCACAAAAATCAAACATGCAACAACATTTTTTTTAGATCTAATTTTTGATTAATCTTGATAAAAACTATGATTTGATCTAATTAATCTCGTGGGGTTATGTTTAAATGTGTTTAGGAACACACTACTAAAATATTGGAGCATGGGAGATGTTTTCCCATGGTGATTTCAGCCCCAAACCCCACGGCACACATGGGGGTTTTGGTGTTCTTGAAGCTTTGATCCATTTTGTTCATGGTATGGTCCTATATTTGTGTTAATAATATTTTAATAATATTTCTTTGTATTGCATGTTGTTTTCATCAAATGGGTTTTGATTAAGATTGTTCATACAAGTGATTATGGATGATTAGGATGTTTTAGATTGATGATATGATGATATAATAGGCCTAGGAATCAATGGAAGAGATTGGAAAGATGTTTTAATATGATTTTGAAAGAGTCAATTTAGATCAGATTGTTTAAGGGTTATTTTCGTGGGTTTAAGTCTAATTCCAGGTTGAGAAGATAGGATATTGTTGTAGAGCTTCTTTTTAGCTTCGATTCGGTATAAGGTAGAGCTTCTAACTCAAAACGAGTCAAAAGTTATGATATTTTAAAGTTTGAGGCGTACCGGGTGATGAAAATCACAAGTTACGGGTTTTTGTCAAAATATAGGTCGAATGTCTAGGATTGTAACTAGAGTTCTAAAAATGTTTGGAAGTTGTTCTTTGGTCCTAGACCTGCACAAAAGAGTGTATTTTCAAGTTTAGGAGTTGATGTTTCAAGTTGAGTTGACTAAATAAGTCAAAGTCGAGTTGCACTTGGAAGGTGCAAATCTGTCCGAAATTTTAAGGTATAGAGATATGTTGAGCAGTGGGTCTTGGAAGTGAAAACTTTTTATGAAATTTGTTGTGTGGTTTCTACAGATTATAAGTGATTTTTACAAATTTTCTCAGATTTTTAGGAGTGGTCTAAGTGGGGTAAAACAGCCCGTACATTCGGTATGTACCGGCAGAGTCGTAAAATGCGCGATAATTCTAATAAAGTATAAAATGGTTCGTGTCTAGTAAATATCACTTGTATGGATTTTTTGCGTGAGTTTATATGAACCTTGAGTGTTCTTAATTGTGTACATACAGTACTTGAAGGTACTTGAATGTGTTGATTCATTACGTGTTTATTCGTTAGGTGTTGTATTTGATTTCCCGGGGCATCCTCATCGTCGGTGATCGATTTCGTTTACGCCGTAGTACTAATACTACCACTACCACCTAAGGTGAGTCTATAGCCTCGCTCTTTACTTATTTCAAATAATTTTTAACCCGCGAGGGGGATACATGCTAATTTAAATGAAAATGAACATAAGGCTTGAATGATTGTTGGACCCGAATGTTGCCTCGAAATTATGTTGAGTACCTAGTTGCAAAAGTCCCTAAATTCATGAACTATTAACTATTGTCCTGCCCTCGAGTAGGGGGAAATAGCCGCTTATACAATTTGTAGTACTACGGGGCTAACGACCCAATGCTAGCCGAGAAGCTGTACGTTGAGTAAGTTTTGCGGTAGATTATCTTGTATGAGAGATAAGGTATAATTGCAACTGATGCCTTTAGAAGGGGCACTGGTTTCATCTGAATCACGCCGGTAATTATTACGCGGGTGATTGAGTTAACGGATTAGTGTCATGAGCTTAAACATAATTGTCATATCCCTGAGTAATAGATTGTGTGTACGACAATGCTATTGAATGATCATGATTGGTTTTTAATACTTATGTTCAACTTATGCTTTGATAAACCTATAGATTCGCTCAACCTTTGTGTTGACGATTTTAAGCATGTGTTTCAGGTAACCAAGATTTATAGCAGTGGAGCATGCGAGGATGGAAGTTGTGGTGGCTTGGCGGTCTACTTTGTTTTCCTCCCTTTTTGCACTTAAAATTTTTATACTATGTCATGTGAATGAAAATGTATTTTTGGGTTGAGATTCAGTGGGGACCAAAACGCAAACTCTGTATTGTATTCTTTTGGGGTTTGGAAAACAGTAGACATGTACATTTTAACTATGTTTAAATTATGTCAAGACTTTTACGTCTTTTGAGTCGTTTGATATATCTTGTGTGCGATGATAACTGTGTAGCACCCAAATGTTGTAGTTCCGCTGCGCATAGCATTTGTGGGGGTGTTACAGATTGGTATCAGAGCCATGAGTTATAGAGAACTAGGTCATTTTGAAAAATCCTAAACTATAACTTTTGGTGTCGTAAGAAATTGTCCAAGCACACAACTATCCTGCATGGCTCCGGTAAGATTTCTTTAGCATTGCATTATATTTTAGATGTATCCCTCAAACTAATATGAATTCCCTAAGTATTTAGTAACTAAATACTTTGATATATATTGAGATATATTGTTTTGTACGTTGAGTACTTATCATCGTAATTTGCAAATTCCTGTAAAGATTATCGTATAGGTTGCATGTAATTGGCATAACGGGCTACATTGCATTACATGGCAACACCGTGTTGTAATCCTACGTGTATGTAGAAATGGTTGTATGTATAAGTATGTATATACTATGGTATTTAAAGGCATTGCACGTGAAGCAATGGTCCTTGAGTAATTATCGTACATTAAAATGCGGTTTTGTTGAGAATTCGGCCTTACCGCTAATTATCAATCTTGATAATTAATTTATTGTTCGAATAACCAAATATGAACCTCGTTTGATATCCTAGATACGTAAATGATGCTTCGTAACATATTTTATATCGACTAGGTCGATCTCGATTGTCGTTATCGCACCGTGATGTGTCATTGTGGATAGTTTCTTTTGAAACGTAATTTACTTATGTATTACTTTATTTCCTTTATTTCCTAATGGGTTTGATATATTAGTTGTCGTAACTATAACATAGACGAAGTATAATCGATGATGCGTACATCGGGGCGGCAAATCATGTGTGTATATTATGAAACGTGGTTGAGGCGTGTTGCCATTAAATCGTTGGTTACTATTCTACTTGAAATTTAAAGATGTGTTTTAAAAATTTGACTAGCGTTGTGATCAATCGCGATAACTTAGAATGTGGTTGGTTTGTGTTAATTTTGTGGTGTACAATTTCGAGACTCATCCGAGGCCGATAACAACGTTTAGTTGACATACGTATTCTCGTTCCATTTATTTCATTTTGTTTTGTTGTTTCATTATTTTGAAGTTAATATTTTACATGACGAGGTCCGGCATTTGTGCAAGTTAAGTAAGCATCGAACTTTGTTGATTGAATGATTTAAACATAAAGTGTTTTATATATTTAATATTTGGTGAATGAAACTTTCGGATAAAAATGACGTATGATGTGTTTTGTAACAAGTAAAATTCGTGTAGAGAATAAACGGACATTGTGAAATTATTTTCCTTCAACCTTGGTTGGTAAATCGTAATAAGTAATTATTATTACTCGTAAAATCCTTGTTTTTCATATATTAAAATTTGATACTAAAAGATTGTGATGGACTTGTTAAGAATTTGTTTAAATTAATTTGAGAAAGGAGTTATAATAAAATTTGCGATATGACTATTGAGTATATGTAGCTTCGGATTTGGCATAAATTAATTCTTGGGTCAATGTAGTAAACTTTTGACGTATCTTGTAATATAAAACATGAGTAGAAGATGTGGACATGTGTTTTGGAGCTAGAGATTCTGTAAAATTGGTTTTACTTTAAACATAAGGTTATGTTTACGTATGTATTGGTATAAACTAGAACACGTTACTTGTTGTATTGAATAAACTAGGTTAAAAATCGGAATGTACACTTTAAGTGAGAAATTATAATGCTTGAAATGAATTATAAAATCTTGATGGAACGTCATTTGAAATCATTTGTTTGTCTAATTGTCGTTACAGAGAATCACTATACATAATTTGATGATGCTTGTTTAAAAATCGTTTGAAAAATCTTTTGTTTTATTTCGCTGCGAGATGTGTTAATTTTAAAATTGTTTGATAACGAGCTAAAGATTAAAAGTTGAATTTTATATATTTTAAAATCATTGAGATAAGCATTTTGATTGTTTATTATATTATTATTATTGAGATTTAAGTCTCGACTAAAATCAGTAAGTATCTGAGATAATACCACGTGAAGCCTCTTTATCATTTGAGTCGAAGTGCGCGAATGTGATTTAACAAACCAGTTTTAAGGAAGACTTACGTATAATAAAAAGTCAAAAGTTGATTTTAAGAATTAATTGGACTAGTTTGAGGCATGTTGGACACGTGTATATTTGTGATAATATAAGTCGTAATAATAAAAACGTAAAACTTGGAAAATTCTTACTACGTATGTTTTTGGTACTTAAGATATGAACATTAATGAGGTTTTGACACAAGTATGGAGATTTTCAAACCTAATGATTTGTCAATTAGGATAACCGAGTCACCGCATCTACTAATGTTAATAATTTCCGAGAGATTGAAATTTTTCCAGAAATGAAAGCGTTATAAAGATTGGAAAATGAAAGGTATAAATTCTTTAATGGTGTAACACAAATTAAAAATGTGTAAATGTTCGGTTTTACAATGTACAAGGTAACACTAATTATTATACGCAACTGGATTACACAACACACGCCTACTTGTATATTATTTAATAAAGATGTATATATAACGTTTTGAGTCACGATGGTTCGATCGTCCGACATCCCTTCTTTGATTTTGTGAGTATGTATCTAAACATGAGTCGTCATGTGATTGTTCATTTTAATATTGTCTATGGTATGAAACCAATATTATTATATTTATTTTGTGTCGCTACTTCGCTAGTACTTGATGATGCGGGTATGTCACCCGGTGTATTTTGTCATGATCATGGACGCCGTAACTTTCTTCTTTCGGTTAATGGAACCTAAAAATTCTGTATTTACTTGTATGATGCTATAAATCTTCATTAGATTGGTTATTTATTTATATTGAACAAAAGCGAGGAGGCGAAGCCGCTTTACCAAATTGTAGAGGTGAAAGAACTCGATCTTTCTGGTGAAATTGTTTCTATTTTACCAAGTGGTTATTCTTCTCTCCCCGTATACCCTTGGTGGAATGGGTGTGCAACTCGAGACGATGGGAAGTGTGATCGTTGTTTTATTTTTGACGCTTGTGTTGATATTCAACTTTTACTCCATGTATTCGTAGATCGCTAGTTGGATAGGATGAAGTAAGGAAAATTCAGTTGAATGGACTTGAAATGATTTGAGAGACTACGAAGGAAATGGTGTAGATTAAGAAGTATTTGCTAACCGCGAGAAGCTGTGGAAAGAGATGTGTTGATAACCGTAGGAAGAAATTGGGAAATTGAAGTGGAGACCATGGACCGAGATGTTAAGAGAATTAAAGCAAGGTGTAATACTCATCGTGAAGGTGTGATGGAACCCGAGACGTGAACCAAAGTCCATATCGGAACGTAAAGACCTCTTTAGGAAGAAGTACCTTTATCTTCCTAGTAGTACAAAATGCGAGTATAAGAATCGGAGAGCGCCGGGACGTCGCTCCCTTAAGGAGGGGAGGATGTAACACCCGTGAAAGTGCCGTAAGATGCTAAGTTATTGTCTCAAGAGTTGTTCAGTATGAGCATCTCTCTTAAGTTGTGGCTCACTTGTGGATGTGATATCCCGAGCCCAACGTCATTTATTTAATCCTATTTTACGAATATTTTTGAAATTTCTAAGAATTTTTATCGTGGATATATTTGACGGTTTAAGTTGAAACCAACGTTTACGGCCGTAATTTAACGTTTGACGATTTAAGAAGAACCGATAACGACTACGATACCGACGGATGCCCAAAATTTACATTTTATTATCGATTGATCGATATTTGAGTTTTTCGAGATTTTATTTATATTACGTGTTAAGTCGAGTCGGAACCATATGAATATTCGTTTTGTGTGCGTTTGAACCATTTAAAAGTATTTTCGAGTGTTCGGGACGACCCCCGACTTCCGTAAAATTTTAAAACCGACTAGTATGTCATAATCCCGCTCTTTATAACTAGTTTTGCAAACAAGGCCAAAAGATAGCCTTATTTACACATTTGGTCCTCCCTCCACTATATATAAACTTATTTTTTCACACACACCTCATTTTTCACACTCCAAAATTTTGTCTCCCCCTCCTTTCTCTCTAAAAGTCACGGCCAAACACCACCACCATGAATCCACCACCAAAATTTGATTTTTGGAAAATCTAAGCAATACCCCATGTTTATAACATCATTGTAAGTAAATCCCACCACAAAAATCAAACATGCAACAACATTTTTTTTAGATCTAATTTTTGATTAATCTTGATAAAAACTATGATTTGATCTAATTAATCTCGTGGGGTTATGTTTAAATGTGTTTAGGAACACACTACTAAAATATTGGAGCATGGGAGATGTTTTCCCATGGTGATTTCAGCCCCAAACCCCACGGCACACATGGGGGTTTTGGTGTTCTTGAAGCTTTGATCCATTTTGTTCATGGTATGGTCCTATATTTGTGTTAATAATATTTTAATAATATTTCTTTGTATTGCATGTTGTTTTCATCAAATGGGTTTTGATTAAGATTGTTCATACAAGTGATTAGGGATGATTAGGATGTTTTAGATTGATGATATGATGATATAATAGGCCTAGGAATCAATGGAAGAGATTGGAAAGATGTTTTAATATGATTTTGAAAGAGTCAATTTAGATCAGATTGTTTAAGGGTTATTTTCGTGGGTTTAAGTCTAATTCCAGGTTGAGAAGATAGGATATTGTTGTAGAGCTTCTTTTTAGCTTCGATTCAGTATAAGGTAGAGCTTCTAACTCAAAACGAGTCAAAAGTTATGATATTTTAAAGTTTGAGGCGTACCGGGTGATGAAAATCACAAGTTACGGGTTTTTGTCAAAATATAGGTCGAATGTCTAGGATTGTAACTAGAGTTCTAAAAATGTTTGGAAGTTGTTCTTTGGTCCTAGACCTGCACAAAAGAGTGTATTTTCAAGTTTAGGAGTTGGTGTTTCAAGTTGAGTTGACTAAATAAGTCAAAGTCGAGTTGCACTTGGAAGGTGCAAATTTGTCCGAAATTTTAAGGTATAGAGATATGTTGAGCAGTGGGTCTTGGAAGTGAAAACTTTTTATGAAATTTGTTGTGTGGTTTCTACAGATTATAAGTGATTTTTACAAATTTTCTCAGATTTTTAGGAGTGGTCTAAGTGGGGTAAAACAGCCCGTACATTCGGTATGTACCGGCAGAGTCGTAAAATGCGCGATAATTCTAATAAAGTATAAAAAGGTTCGTGTCTAGTAAATATCACTTGTATGGATTTTTGGCGTGAGTTTATATGAACCTTGAGTGTTCTTAATTGTGTACATACAGTACTTGAAGGTACTTGAATGTGTTGATTCATTACGTGTTTATTCGTTAGGTGTTGTATTTGATTTCCCGGGGCATCCTCATCGTCGGTGATCGATTTCGTTTACTCCGTAGTACTAATACTACCACTACCACCTAAGGTGAGTCTATAGACTCGCTCTTTACTTATTTCAAATAATTTTTAACCCGCGAGGGGGATACATGCTAATTTAAATGAAAATGAACATAAGGCTTGAATGATTGTTGGACCCGAATGTTGCCTCGAAATTGTGTTGAGTACCTAGTTGCAAAAGTCCCTAAATTCATGAACTATTAACTATTGTCCTGCCCTCGAGTAGGGGGAAATAGCCGCTTATACAATTTGTAGTACTACGGGGCTAACGACCCAATGCTAGCCGAGAAGCTGTACGTTGAGTAAGTTCTGCGGTAGATTATCTTGTATGAGAGATAAGGTATAATTGCAACTGATGCCTTTAGAAGGGGCACTGGTTTCATCTGAATCACGCCGGTAATTATTACGCGGGTGATTGAGTTAACGGATTAGTGTCATGAGCTTAAACACAATTGTCATATCCCTGAGTAATAGATTGTGTGTACGACAATGCTATTGAATGATCATGATTGGTTTTTAATACTTATGTTCAACTTATGCTTTGATAAACCTATAGATTCGCTCAACCTTTGTGTTGACGATTTTAAGCATGTGTTTCAGGTAACCAAGATTTATAGCAGCGGAGCATGCGAGGATGGAAGTTGTGGTGGCTTGGCGGTCTACTTTGTTTTCCTCCCTTTTTGCACTTAAAAATTTTATACTATGTCATGTGAATGAAAATGTATTTTTGGGTTGAGATTCAGTGGGGACCAAAACGCAAACTCTGTATTGTATTCTTTTGGGGTTTGGAAAACAGTAGACATGTACATTTTAACTATGTTTAAATTATGTCAAGACTTTTACGTCTTTTGAGTCGTTTGATATATCTTGTGTGCGATGATAACTGTGTAGCACCCAAATGTTGTAGTTCTGCTGCGCATAGCATTTGTGGGGGTGTTACATATAGTCTATCAAATGGATGTGAAAAGTGCCTTTCTATATGGTACTATTTCAGAGGAGGTATATGTCTCACAACCTCCAGGTTTTGTAGATCCTAAATTCCCCAATAGAGTCTACAAAGTTATCAAAGCACTTTATGGTCTGCATCAAGCTCCAAGAGCCTGGTATGCAACTTTATCCAACTTCCTGCTAGAACATGGATATAGGAGAGGAACCATTGACAAAACTCTGTTCATCAAGAAAAATGCCAAAGACATTATTCTAGTTCAAGTCTATGTTGATGACATCATTTTTGGTTCTACCAAGAAGACATGGTGTGAAGAGTTTGAAGCTTTGATGAAAGGAAGATTTCAAATGAGTTCTATGGGAGAACTAACTTTCTTTTTAGGAATACAAGTCAAACAAAGGAAAGATGGAATATTTATCAGCCAAGATAAATATGTTGCTGAAATCTTAAAGAAATTTGCATGTATGGATACAAGGAGTACAAGCACACCTTTTGAAGCCAAGAAATCTTTATCAAAAGATGAACATGGAGAGGATGTTGACATTCATCTCTATAGGTCAATGATTGGTTCATTGATGTATCTTACTGCTTCAAGACCAGATATAATGTTTGCTGTGTGTGCATGTTCAAGATTCCAAGTTCATCCAAAGGTGTCACATCTATATGCTATGAAGAAGATTTTTAAATATCTTAAAAGTCAACCTAATTTAGGATTATGGTATCCTAGAGACTCCACCTTTGAATTGGAAGCTTACTCAGATAGTGACTATGCTGGAGCAAATCATGATAGGAAATCCACAACAGGAGGTTGTCAATTCCTAGGCAGAAGACTCATATCATGGCAGTGTAAGAAGCAAACCATTGTTGCTACTTCTAAAACTAAAGCTGAATATGTAGCTGCTGCTCATTGCTGTGGACAAGTACTTTGGATTCAAAATCAATTGTTGGACTATGGGTTTAATTTCATGAACACCAAGATTTACATTGATAATGAAAGTACTATATGCATTGTCAAGAATCCGGTATTTTACTCCAAGACTAAGCATATTGAAATAAGACATCACTTTACAAGAGATGCTTATGACAAAAAGCTTATTCAAGTCTTGAAGATTCATACAGACAACAATGTAGCTGATTTGTTGACCAAGGCATTTGATGCAAAGAGATTCGAATTCCTGGTGACACACATTGGTATGCTCAACCAATAATATGCTGCATATGTTAAGGGGAGGTAATAGCTGTACAAGTTTTATATAAATTTTATTGTATAGTCTATGCTTTGTGTTTTTGATGTTATTGCAGGTTTATAGAAAAAGATAAAAGAGGTTACATGTCTAGTGGAAAGCATGAACTGGTCAAAATTGTGAGGTACCGTTGTCACTCCAAGTACCGCTAACACAAAACCAAGTACCGCTTATGTTCCATGTACCGCTACATGTCCGTTGTACCGTTAAGGGTCTCTTTTGTAAATTTGGCGGTTTCTTCGCGCTTGGGTTTGTTATTTACTTAAATACTTACCCCAATTACACAATTGATTCACCTAATCTTTTATTTTTCTCTCTTGATTCTATAACCCTCTCTCTAATCTTTCGATCATCAAAAATACTAATGGCTGCCTTACAAGTAATCTCTAAGCATAATTTAGTTGCGAATCTTGCTACGAATGATGACTCACTTGGTTTCCATGAGATGCTTGGTTTCCTTTCTCGAAGTCATATTCGCTTCGCACTCACTGTAAGTCCAGTTGTCTCTATACCCATTGTTGAACAATTTTGGGATACTACTGTTTTAGGTACTCGTTTTGATCAACCTTGCATTAAGGCTAGGGTAAATCATAGGAATATATATGTCACTGAGGTACTGCTAAGAGCAAGTTTGAGACTTAATGATGAAAATGGACTTAGTATGCTTAATAATACAGAGACTCATGATGGCCTTGCAGCCATAGGCTATGGGGGTGGTAGGGAAAGTCTTACTTTCTTTAAAGCATTATTTTCATCTCAATGGAAATTGCTTTTTCATGCTATTATTCACTGTTTAAGTTCAAAAAGTACATCTTTTGATCAAATACCTGCTGCATTGGCATCTGCTGGTATTTGTCTAGCAAATAACAGGGTTTTTAATTTTTCAAAATTAATTTTTGAAGGCATGACTAGGAATTTGAAAGGGGCTAACAATTTTTTAATGTATCCTAGATTCATTCAGGCTTTAGTTAGTGACCAAATACCTAACCTACCAGCATTAACTGATACATGGGATGTTCCTTCATTCACAAAGAGAACTTTCTCTTTCTTGAACAAACAAGGAAATGCCTTTTCAGGAACTGTAACACCATTGTTTGCTCATATGTTAGCCCAACCTGCCAATCAAGAAGGTGAGGAACCTAGCAATGCTAGTGATTCTCAGCAAACTCCTTCTCACCAGAGCTCCTACTCTCTAGAAGATTCACAATCTTCTTCTCACAATATTGGTATTCCACCAAACATTGATGATATGATCCACACACCTGCTGCTTCTATTGCTGCTAGTGGTTCACCACAAGCACAAGCACCAGAGGTGGTGGATGTTGCAAATTTAACTTCTTTGTGTACAAGTTTGTCCCAACAGGTACAGGTATTGCAGAAAGATAAGCTTGTTCAAGACAAGAAAATTGATGAATTGGAAGCTAGCCTACTCAAGTTAAGGAACAAAGTGTCATCTTGGATGAGGCAATATAGATCAGTTCAGACATCTGCAATCAGGAAGCAAAGGTTCAGAAACCTCAAGAAAAGGCAACTGAATGTAACCAAACAGGGGAGGAATATTGAAGAACGGGGAAGGAATAATGAAGAACAACCACCTTCTTCTGATAATCAAACAAGGATCTCTGGAAATGACATCAATTTTGAATTGGATGAAGATGTCATGGGGACTTTTAAAGATGGAACTGGTTTAGAAACTGGTGTGGATGAACCTTCAGACATGGAGATTCAACAGCAAGACCCACAACCTACTCCAGAGGAACCACAAGTTCAAGAAAAATTGGTAAATCAACTAGAGGAGCCACAAGTTGTAGAAACATTGGCAACTCAGCCAGAACCATCAGTTCAATCACCACCTCAAGCTAATTGGAGTGCTTTTTATGAGAAGTTGGAGGAAATTTCTAATCAGTTTCCTGATCTATCACCACAAAGCAATAAGTCAGAAAAGACTAAAGAAGTGAAAGTTGATATGATGGCTTCTATGGAAGATAAAGCATCTGGGGAAACACAAGTGATTGAAGAAACAAGTGTGTCAAATACTGGTGAAGTCAACTTTGTTGAAGATCCAAGTACTGCTAAGCCAACTGCAAGTACTGCTGACATTGTTGAAGATCCAAGTACTGCTAAGCCAATTGCAAGTACTGCTAAGCCAATTGCAAGCACCGCTGGTGATCATCCTTCACTGGAAAGTCAAAGTTCATTTGGAGAAAATGAGACTTTAGCCAAATTGCTGCTTGATCTAAAGAAGAATTTAGTTGAGAAGACTAAGCAAGCAGAAGTGGAGAAAAGACACAACAAGAAGTTCTTGCCTCAAAGGATCAAATTCAAGGTAAGAAAGTACAAGCTTCACACCCTACAAAAGGTATAGTCATTCAACAGTTAGCTAATGAAGAAGTAGCTGCCAAACTGAAGAAGAAGCTACCTAAGATAAATCCAAAGGATAAGGGGAAGAAGCAATTATTGTCAGAATCTGAAGATGAAAGTGATTCAGATGATGATATAAACAAAGTCATGTATAGATTTAATCAAATTGACCATGATGAGGAATTTGCTTATAGAATGCAAGCACAAATTCGTGAAGATGAATTGCAGGAAGAACTTGCAGCAAAACAAAATTTGTTAGAAGCTAAAAGGATACAGTAAGAATGGAACATACAAGAGTATGACAGGATTCAAGCTGAGATACATGCAAGTGAGCTTCTTGCAGACTCATTGATAGCTGAAGAAAAAGATGCATATGATGAAGAAGAAAAATCAAGATTGATTGATGATCTGGTAAAGGAGCAACAAAGATTCTTTGCTGAAAAGAGAAGGAAAGAAAAGATTAAGCCTCCAACTACTATGCAGATTAGAAGTCAAATGATGAAATTTCTAAAGAAAGTAAAAGGATTTACTCATATTCAGCTGGTCAAGAAAACTTTTGAAGAAATAAAGTCTTTGTATAAGCAAAGTAATAGGACTGAATTGAATTTTGTTGAGATTGGATCTGAAGTAGACATGAAAGCTTTTGAAGAATTCAAGAAACGTCTACAACAACAAAGACAATTTGGTAGTACTCCTAGAATTGAGCCAAGTACTGCTGAACCTACAAGTACGTCTCCACCTATCAAGACCACTTATGTGAGGAAGAATAGAAAGGAGAAAGTAAGTTCAAGAGAGGAAGAGACTGCTCAAAGGATGAATGCAGGAGTTGAAACTCAAGGAATTACTCAGACTGAAAATGTACAAGCAGTACATACATAGTCAACAGTACATACAACAGTACATACTGAGGAAACGGTACATACAAGCTTGGAAGAGGGTTCAACAGAACTTGAAGGAATTTCCAAGAGTGTTAAAAGGAAAAGATCAACAAAGCTAAAGAAGAAAGCTAAGAGAGCTAAAACTACAGCAGAAGATAGTGATGATGATGAGAGCTTAAGGAAGTACTTGAAGATTGTGAACTTTGAAGATCAATGTTTTGATACAGAGATTTTTGGAAAAAGAGCATCCATTGTTAAGTGGATTTACTCTACAGATCAAGGACTTGAAGCTCATGGGATTCAGAGATCTGATGGCACAAAAAGGATATTCAGACTTTTGGAAGATATCCTTCACATACTTGACAGACAAGATATCCAAGATCTTGTAAGGTTAGTTGAAGATGCCAGTGCAGGTAAAACTGAAGTATCACTATTATATAGGGAATTTATCTTTATGTATGAGCCACACAAATGTGATCAAGAAATGTTGAAGGAATTAGAGAATTAAGTTCCTAGTTAATGAAGATATTACAGGTCATGTGGATTGCATATTTTGGATGTAGATGATGTTACATATTATATGCTGCAATAGAAGACTTATCCCTTCAAAAGAAAATTGTTGGAAAGGATGTTAGAACAACAATTGGAGGTTACAGAAGAATCTGTTGATGTTTTGGAGTTGATCAGAATGGTTAAACAACAAATCAAGGATTTGAAAGATTAGGAAGAAGATGAGAAAGAATCTTAAGTGTTTGACTTTCAGTCACACTTCATAAATGGTTCTCAGTTCACCATGTCTAACACACATAAGAACTGGCTAGTCCATAAGCAAACGGTTTGTGGTAAAGACTTATCAAATCCGTTGAAAGCTGATAGTTTGCTAAAAACTATATGGTTCTAACTCACCTTGTTTCGAGACAAAGAGTTAGCTAGTCCTAGACAAACAGTACTAGGTAAAGACTTCATCAAATCCGTTGATGGTTGACAATTTACCAAAAATTTTAATGTTTTCATTACACCTTATTCTTTGTGAATAAAGTATTGGCTATTCCAGAGTGTACGGATAACTGGTAAAGAATTTATCAAATCCGTTGATAGCTGGTGATTTGCTAAAAATCATGAAGCCAATACAGATTGGTGTTTTGTTGTTAACTGTTTTATTTCAGGTATGAAGATTGCAGACAAAGAAGTATTAAAAAATATAATACTTAGAAGGTTTTTGTTATCATCAAATCAAGTGGAAGATTTATGATCAAGTGTTCAAGGATTAAACTCAAGAAGACAAATAATGATGCTGCAAAGATGAATGAATGTTTAGAAGACACAAGAAGATCATAGTTTGAAGACAAAGATGATGCTCATAATGTTTGAAGATTATCTTATCAGAAGAAGATCTACATATGAAGTGTTTGGCTACATTCAGTTGGATGCAAATACAAATTACCAAGTTCAATCCAAGGATGAAGGAAAGACTTGAGACATGTATTTCTAATACATCCGGTACAAAAGAAACAAGAAGACAACAAGTTATCATTTCTAGTTTAGGGGAGGATTGTTGGGAATTATTTGTTAAGTGTCAAGTACCGTTAGTGTATATGAAGTACTGTTAGTATTATGTAAGTACCGTTAGTGTTAACGCGATACATAGTAAGTACTGCTACTTATAAAGTAAGTACTGCTATGATGATTAGGACGAATATTTCTTTGTATAAGCTATGTCATAGTTATAGTTAGAGTATATCTTATGTGATATACCTAAATAGTTAGAATATTGATAATATATCGCCTGTGATATAGTTATCTTTATAGAATATTCTAAGGTTTCTAGGGTTCCTTACTCTAAAAAAGGAACATAGGTACAATGTCTTTCATGTACCTCATACAAGTCGATTAATAAGAGAATCGAATAGTTAAAAGTAATTATGTTCTTCTGTGCTTTATAAGTTAGATTCCGCATAACTTATTTAGTGTTTAGTAAGAGTGCTCAAAGTGTTTTAGTTTGATTACAAACTATTATACTAATTCTTAACAAAATATGGATCCAACCAAAGGGATCAATAATATATGATGATATTATAAGTATGATGATGATCAAGTGGGTTTGTACATCTTTATTCACTATTATAGTGTCATGTGTTGGTAATTTCTTATACTAGTTTCACTAGTTTAACTTCTTTACTTGTCAAGGCCCAATAAGCCCATTATAAGCCCATTACCTTATATTAGTCCATTTTACACTTTTAACATCAGTCCTATACTTACATGTTGGGTCCAAGTGGGTTAAGCCCAATAAGTAAGTCCATTAGTGTTTAGCCGAATTAGTTGGGTTAATAGTCCAATAAGGCTAATTTGGCTTGTTAATGTCCATAAGTTATAAAGCTCGGGTTTTATCGGTTTTTATTTGTCAAATGTACTTATACATCAGTATATGAGTTATAAAAATTTTACATTAGACGGGTCCGACCGTCTAAGTTTTAATTACGAAAACGTTAATTTATCGGTTTTAGCTGAAAAGACGTAAAACTCATGTTTATAGTTTTATAACTTGTAAAATGTTTGTACTTGTAAATTATATAAAATGTCTCATTCTAATATCATAATATATAACTCTCATTTATAATTATTATTAGTAACTAGTGGGTTTTTATATATGTATATTTTATAAGTACATAATTTGAGTGCTTATATTATATACTTTTTATTTTACAAAATCTGATCCTAAATATTCAGTCCACTAAAACATCCATATCTAGAGTTCTATAAAGAGATAGAACCCCAAATTTTTATAGCAGAAACTACATGATATGTGCTTCATTTAACTCTATTATAGCTACTGATGAATCAGCTTCTAAGTATTTTAATAAATTCGTCCAAAACAGTCTATGCAGATTTATACTTCAATATTGTTTGATCATATCTCACTCATTTTATGGATTCCATTGAGTGGCCAACTCTCGCATGTGTATAAGCCATATACCTTACTATATATTAAATAATCTATGCCATTTTAACAAGTTATCATATGGTTATTCTCTGTTTTATACAGCCTACACTCTTAATCATGATTTTATCATTCTTTCATATAGCTCTTAATCATTTTAATCAAATTTATCAACACATGATCCCCACACAATACTTTTGATCATCATATATCATCATATACATATACATTTAGAAAGAAAATATAGATTTACATTTACAAAATAACAAGGTGATGGAAGAATAAATCTTGTTACCAACCAAGATTGTGTAGGTTATGATCAAGGCTTGGATTTTGATGGCAAAGCTTGTGATAAACCAATATCAACTTCAAGTCCACCAATCTTTATAAACTCCTTGTGGGAAATCAGCCCTATGACACCAAAAAAATCTCCTCTTTGGATGTTAGAATCACCTCCAATCTTCAAGTCTTCTATAGGTTTCCATCTTATGCAAGATTAACATAAGATTTCATGGGTAAAATTGATCAAATGGGGGTATTTTAGAGAGAGAGAGGACGGCAAGATGGAGTATAAGGAGAGAATTATGTGTTTTTGCATGTAAAAATGGAGGTGTTTGTTTAGTGTGTAGTGGTTTTGAGGAAAATGGTTTTGGTGTGTAAACTAGGACAAGTGTCCTAGTTTATGTTTATAAACTTGCCACATCTCTGATGTGGTGGTGGTATGTTGGTCGTCCCATAGTGGGGTGAGGCAAGTGTAAACTTGTCTCATCCCACTAATTTACGGGTACTCCTCGATTCTAATTTCCTCGATTCGCGTGTCCTCGGGTCATTTTACTAAAAACGTTTTTATAAATTATGAATCAACGGCACAAAACGAATCTAATAAAAATTGTCTCATCAAAAACGGAGTTCAAAAACGTAAATACGTAAACCTAGGGTTTCCGGTTTAGTCGTAAAGGACGTTAAATTATGCACGTAAGTCCTGATCTCTTCTCGTAAATTTGTGAGTTTATGAACCAACACAAATTTAAAATTCCAAAATAATATTCACGGATAAATTTATTTCCTGAAGTGTCGGACTGTCACCAAAAATAGTGTATGTAAACGTAAGCACGTAATGTAGAATCCTCCGGTTTAGACGTAGTCGATGCTACTTCAAGACGTAAATCCAATTCTTCCCAAAAATGAGTGAGTTCATAATATAACATTAAAATAATGTTTTTAAATAATACTTGAGAATAAAATATCGACCATAAATTGATGGATTGTCACATACAGACTGAAAGGAAGTTTAACAAAATGATCAATGAATGAAATGACAAGAACAACAGGACTATTTATAACAGAAAATGGCGCCAAAGTTGGTGAAAAGGGTTGGAGTATTTCACGTGCACCTCACGTGTCTAGCTCACAAGCTATGCACGTGTACCTCACGCGCCAAACCCTTCTGCTCATAATAATGGTTTCCCCTTCAAAGACCCTTGACCTCAAGGGTCAATATCAAATTTAGGAAACCTCTTCTCAATGTCAGTTAAGAGTTCCCAAGTAGCATCATCTTCTGTACTCTATTTGACCACTGAATTAGACCATAGACCACTGGCCTATTTCCAAGCTTAGCTAACTTCCTGTCCAACAACTTGAAAGGACTAGCAGCTATCACTCCTTGAGCATCACATAAAGGCAAAGTTCCTATAGTTGCCTCAAGAGAATGACACTTCTTCAACTGAGAAACATGGAAAACTGGGTGAACCTAAGCTGAAAGTGATAATTCCAATTTATATGCTACTTGGCCTATTCTCTCCAGTATCTTAAAAGGACCATAGAACTTAGCTGACAGTTTATGTTGTTTATGAATTCTGATAGTCAACTGTCTGTAAGGCTGCAACTTTAAGTAAACAAAGTCTCCTACAGCAAATTCTAATTTAACACTCCAACCTTTTAACTCCCAATCAACACCATACTAACCTAATCCCATCGTCTCCTATCTCCATCTACAACATCCTGACTCGAACAGAATTAAATAATCTCATATTCATTGGCTTGTGTGTAATATAATTTATTCAAGATCTTTTAGATCAAGACTCACGAAACCATAAAATCATCACTGATCCATGTTTGGTTTTTTACCATTTATTATTCGAAAATAAAGAAAGGTTTTTAACAATTATGTTAAACCCAATCTTTGATTCGTTTTTTATTAAAACAACATGCAATCAACCTATTACACTTACCCGAGATCTTATACAAGATCTTGAAGATGTAACCTTTGAATAGATTCGTACACCATTGGTTGAGTATGATTCGATTTAGGGGTTTCGGATGGTGTATTAAACAGGTTTAAGATAGATGTGGTTACTGATTTCAGATTGTATGATACCGAGGGTTTTTGTGTGATATGAGATCGAGATTAATTTCGTTATTGATAGGTGAATGATTATGTTTTCTTGTGGATATGGTGAGATGGGGATGGAGTAATGGGATTGATAGTTTTCGATTGTGTAGGCTCAGATTGAGATTGATTAAGATTGATGGAGTTGAGATTAAGGTGTTTAGGAGATGAGATTAAAGAAATGGTTAATTTGTGTTTCCTCTCGTCGACTGTGTTTGAGAATCTAGATTAGATGGTTTCTTTGTTGAGAGAAAATAGAGTTTGGGGGCGGATGAAACAAAGTCAGTATGGAGGATAGGTTAAGTATGAGAAACATTAGGGATAATTAGCATCTTATATGCCTATCATGACCATTGGACCGGGTAATAGTTGGTGTAGGCCTACATCGAAGTTACAAATTCAAAGGTCGACTAATGAACATAAAAAATTCATTTTGTTTATCGAAACTAAACAATG
The DNA here is from genome assembly GCA_025667525.1 of Glebionis coronaria. Lineage (NCBI taxonomy): Eukaryota > Viridiplantae > Streptophyta > Magnoliopsida > Asterales > Asteraceae > Glebionis > Glebionis coronaria. The sequence goes on along the minus strand of CM046879.1, from coordinate 511,237,024 downwards.
ATAGACACATGAATTTTTTAATCGGTTTTCATCTAGAATATATGCAATTGTGATACACCTTGATGTGGGCCTGCCTAGTTATTCACATTTCGTTGATTATTTGTTACCATCCGAATTCTTTTTGTAAAATTTTATTTTGCACAAAAGAATTTTGATACTACGTTTTATACTAGTATTATTGGGTGACTTCATGATGGATTATAAAAGTGATGAGACACGATGACGACAAAGTGACAAAATGTATTTGACGAGACCAAGAAAAAATGGGCGATTTTTTAGTGACTACAGATTTTTTTTTGGATCGGGTATTAATTATTTGAAGACGGAGACGAATTTCTTCGAAGGCGTGTACTTATTTTATCCTTGAACAGATAACTTGCTCGTGCTTAATCTCCGAATGAAGACTTGTTTATCTGGTTTACAGGTTCGGGGTGGATGGTTGATGGCTCGGATAACTATCACTTAAAGGGGTTACATTGTTGTACTCAGTGTCACGCGCTTAGTCGACGTGGATAATTTCAAGAGGTGTTGTGCTTATAAACTTCTTCAGTGATGCATTGAGTACTTAGAGATTTCTCCACCGTTCTTCATTCAACAATAGTGCAAGCTTAAGTCACAAGATCGAAGAATTTTTATTCAGCTTCATGTTTGATGTATCTGGTTCATTCTATCAGTGGTCACTTCAAATTGCTTTCAAGTGGGTTGGTAAAGGTGGCCATGGAGAGTTTATGAGAAGAGATTTTCGATCAACAACTGATTCTCACAAAATATATAATTCAGCTTATTTATTATTCTCACGAGTTTTCAGGTACATGTGCGTACAATTTATTGATGGTTCCGAGTTTCGAAACCATCAAGGGGGAAGAAGAAGACACATTGAACGCACAATGAGTACACGTGATGAACTTCATACCTTCGCAGAGAAAATCAGTGTTTTAACTCGTGGCGTTTTCAATCTCTAAACGGTACACTACTGATTCAATGTTTAATTGTTTGGTTGTTGCAATTATTCATCATCATTATCCTATATGCATTCCCGGGACTTAATTGACTCTGGTGCATCTCCGGAAGAAGATATGTTCATTTCCGGGACTTAATTGACTCTGGTGTTACGATGTCAACTTTATGAATGGGATAAAGTGTCCACTTCAGTATTTGAGATTCATAATTGGGATTGATTTACTTTCTTCAACTATATGGGGGAAGAAATGTCTTGATTCTTTCTGGTATGCATAACTTGAACTCTCAGGGGGAAGAAAAATTCAGAAGAATTATTCAAGCGTGAGAAGAAAAGTTGTTGATCTATTTGGTGTACCCCTTACTTTCAATCCCTCTTAGCAACGTTATCATGTTATATGATGGGATTTGCTTGTTAGATTCCGCTGTGCGCTTAATCATTATAAGCTTTATTGAAAGCTTTGAAGTTGCTTACGAGGATTGTCTATTTAGGGGGAAGCTATTAAAAAGCTTCTACATCAAGTTTATGTGGCATGAATTAGGAGGAAGTTAATTCAGAAGCTTCTCCTTAACCAGAAGTGTATGGGTTACTTAGTCGTGCCGTTACAGTATTTCTACTACAAGTTAAAGATGAGTCGTTTTGAAATCAAAGGCCTCAGAAGACATCATCATCATTAGACGCTTCATGAAAGCTCTTGTTCTTTATCATTATGTACTTGTTAGGAAAAATATTGTAAGGAATTCCACACGTCGTCCCATGGGGGAAGATTGTTGGAAACTCACTTTATGTGACGACATTTAAGAATTCCCATTAGTTATCATAGTCACACACGCTTAGACTAGACTAGGATCATTGTATAGTTTAAGCAGCGTGTGTGACTATATATACCCCTCCTTAGCTTCCAAGGAGGGGTGTTGCTTGTGTTTTTCATTCCTTAGTTTAATACATTTTCTATCTTTCACATTCAACCACCTTCTCTTAACTTCATCCATGGCTTCCACCATCTATCACCCTACTAGACCACCGGATTAGCTTTTAGCAAATCCAAAAAAACAAAAAAAGGAGTTTTTTTGTTTTGTGTGCAAAAAGATAAAACATAGATTTTGCATTTTCTAGAAAATATTTCTAGAAAATGATGATTTGAACGTGTTTTCTGTTTTCCTTGTTTTCTAGAAAACATTTTGTAGAAAACAGGGTGTTTTAGGGTGTTTTCAATGCAACTAAATGCACTCTTACGTTTTGTACCTGGACATGACATTTGTGATGTATGAGATGTGTCTTTAAAGTTTAAATAATTTCGAGTTGTGTAAGTACTTTTGTGAAAATGTGGATTGTGTATCCACCAAGAGTTACGGGTGTTGATCCCAAAGTCAGATCTTAAACCTTAATAGCTTGTCTAGGGTTGTGATAGAGAGAAAGAATTCAATCTAACACTAGAGAAACTTTGCAAAGCAAAGTACCTAAACAAGATGCGGAATATAATGTTTAGCACAAGAACAAATGTGATTGAAACGTTGAACTTTAATATATCAAAGATATACGAATACCCTAGAATGGTATTAGGGTTTACAAAACCTTAAAGTACTATAATGAAAGACAAAATGAGAAAGACACACTTTGCATGCTAACCTAGTGAGTCCTTTTATAGCCACAAGGACTCACGTACAAGATCACTACTAACAAACTATGGAAAGTATTAAGGAATAATAACTGAAACGCGTAAAAATCTATTCCATGTTTATCTTTGACAGCATGGCCTTTGACTTCAGCAGGGGAACCAATCCCCCTGCCTTTGTTATTTAGCAGGGGGGAACTTACTCTAGCAGGGGTACGGATAATCAACTAGCAGGGGAAACAACTAAGCATAGATTTATTCCCAACAATCCTCCCCTAAACTTGTGCTTTCCCCTAAAGACAAGTTTCTGAATAAATACTAGTTGATGAGGATGCTTACAAACTTTCTGGCCAAATCTGACTATGAACCATTCTTACCAGATCATAAGCAACAGGCTTTTTAGCATCTACAATTAGGTTAGCCTGTGCCAGTTTCTTCAAGGTGTCCTGAGAGAAGGGATAATACCTATGATTGAGTAAGTACACGCTCACACCTTCCATCACTACCTCATAAACCCCAGAATTGGTAAATAGCTTCCAATACAACAAATCTCCTTTATTCACTGCATCAAATATAGGATCAAATAATTCATGTTCATACATCCTATGCATGCACTCCCAGATTACCCAATCCTTCTCCACACCATCCATGGTAGGAGGTTTTGCAGCAAACGTCTTCTTCAATATTTTCCACATATCTTCTAAATCTTCACTATCCAAAATTTGAAACATGATATCTAGACTCAGAAATGTCTGTGCTGTATTGTCAGCTCTTGTAAGCTTCCACCAAGTCCTCCCTTTGTGTTCATAAACAGCATACTCTATGATAGCAAACTTCTTTCCAAGTTCACTAGGTGAGATATCATCATTTTCCTGCAAAATTAGCTGTTTATCAATTTCATCATTTGAAGGCCTTTGAGACTCTTTAGTAACTGTGCCCACTTTCTCCATTCTCTTAAGTCTCTTTGCTGCTCTTTGTGTTGGGAATAAAATATGGGCCAGTTCACTAGACGCTGATAGGAAGAATGTCAACGCTGATAAGAAGACATTGGACGCTGACAGCCAAGCGTTGACATTGAAGAAGTCAACGCTGACAGCCTTGAAGATTGACACTGATGGAATATCTTCATACGTATCTTTTGTTTATTTGTTTCTTTATTTATGTATGGTAAAGATAAGCACAACATTGTATTTTCTATTATTATCTTTACCTAGAATAGTTGATTCGTAGCTTATTGTACAAGACTTCTTGTTCTATAAAAGAAGGTCTTTTAGGTTAAAGTCATATATCAGTTTTCATAAGTATTCACAAGTTAAACTCTTTCATTGTAACCAAGTACGATTATTCTAATACAAGTGAAAGTTTGTTTAACATCATTGTGTTTTAGATCAAGTGTTAATTCCGCATAACACTTTGTTACTTTATTCATAAGCAAAGGTTTCTCTACGTGTAGTACTTGATCTAATCTTGTATACACAAAGCTTAATCGATCTAAGTTTGGGATCAACAAGTGGTATCAGAGCTTGTTGAGAAACTTTTGATCTTTAAGTAACGCAAGAACCCTAAAACACCAAAAACCCTAAAAACCCTAAAAACCCTAAAATTTTCAAAACCCTAAAAACATAATGTCTGGCACAGATCAACCTGCTTCTTTGCTACAAAACAACTTCTCAAACCCTAGTATCAAAATTCCCATGTTTGATGCCAGGAACTTTGAGCTTTGGAAGTCCAATTTTGAGCAATACATAGCTATTCATGACTACACTCTTTGGGAGATTATCGAATATGGGAACACATTCGACAAAGCAGCAAAGATTACTGCTGCAATTGCCACAAGGACAGCTGTTCCTAATTGTCCAGAAGCTGATAAGGTGGAAAAGCCTGGAGATGGGAGAGCTGTAGCTGTTGAAGATATAGCCAAGAAGAGGGTGGACATGAAAATCTTGAACATCTTGAAACATGCCCTAGGTCATGAGAATCAGCACAAGTACAAACGCTTTGAGTCTGCAAAAGAGCTTTGGGAAGCTCTTGAAGTAGCACATGGTGGCAATGCTGACACAAAAGAAGAGAAGAAAAAGCAACTCTTGCATGAGTACGCTGTCTTTAAAGCTCAACCTAATGAGAATCTCAGCAGTGTGAGAAGTAGACTTCTTGACATCACAAGTCAACTTTCCTTCATGGGAAAACAGATTGATGATCCTGAATTGAATGCTACTTTTCTCAAAAGCCTTGGTGATGTATGGAAGATTGAGACAAGATCCATTCTTGTCAATAATACCCACAAGACCTCCAGGTTTGATGACATCTTCAACAAACTAAGACTGTTGGAGAATGAATGGCAATTGGAGAGTGATAACAAATCTTCCAGCAGCAACATGGCCTTCTTCTCACAAAGTGAAGGCCAATTTGATTCCATGAACTTCTATGGACATTCAGCCCCTGGATCTCAATCTGTCAGCGCTGGATCATATCCTGTCAACGCTTTGTACTCAAGCGCTGACACACACAATCAAGGCGCTGATAGAATAAAACCTGCTGGTTTTGATCTAGATACTGTGTGTGCATTCATTGCTTCTTTGCCCAGTGATTCAAGGATTACATATGAAGATCTTGAGCAGATAAGTGATGAACAATTGGAAGAAATGGACATCAAGTGGACTATGGCTCTTGTAAGTTTAAGAGCAAACAGGTTCAATAAAAGGTTCAAGAAGAAGATGACCTTTAATGCTAAGGATGTTGCTGGATTTGACAAGTCCAAGGTTGAGTGCTACAACTGTCATAGGATGGGGCACTTTATGAGGGAATGTAGATCTCCAAGAAGATCTGATGCTGGGAAGCCTTCTAGCCAATTGATTAAGAGCCCAGACCCCAAGGCCATGGTTGTTGTTCAACAAATTGATGGAGTTGGAGAATGGGACTGGAGCTGGATGGCTAAGAATGAGGAAGAGGACAGAGCTTTGGTTGCTGAAGTTAAAGAAGAGCATGCTGAATATGCTCTCATGGCACACTCCTCCTCTTCATCAGATAATGAGGTATATGATGATGCTTTCTGTTCTAAGGGTTGTCGTTTAAATACTGAAAAACTAAAACAAGAGATAGTTAAATTATTAGATGAGGCAAGTACTGAAAGATGCAAAGTATCTAATTATCAAATTGCTCTTACCCAAACAGAAAAGACAGTAGCTGAGTACAAGAAAATGGAGTTTGATTTAAAGGATCAAATAAATATCTTAAAACATGAGTTACATCAGAGTAAGGATGTTCAAGATATAGTAAATAGGGTTAATCTTGATTTGATAGCTCAGTTAGAGGAGGCTAACAAAAATAAAGATAATGTGAGTCTTAAAATCTAGAGATTTGATAAGGCCACACAATCCCTAGGAGAGTGTGTTAGTAAACAAAGAGACTCTAAGGATATGAGTGGGATTGGGATGAATAACTATACTGGTGTTCCACCACCAGCTGGGGATTTTTATGGTGTCCAATCAAAGGACTTATCTTGGACTGGCTTGCCAGAATGCCAAGAGGAGGAATTCATTCCTCCACCTAGAGTGACTTCCCCAGTTGAGGAATACAAGCAAAAGCTGACTGACCTAGATGAGTGGAAGAAAGCTAACCACACCTTGTTTGTTAAGGGAGGGTTGCTGTGTGAAAGTCCAAATGAGCCCACACCAAACATGATACCAATTGTGGAGTCCTATGATCCTAAACCTATTAAGATCACACACCCTACCACTGGCAAAGCTGTTGACCTTGGCCCACAAACTGTTAGAAAACCTAGTGTTAAGTATGCAGAGATGTATAGGAATACTAGGTCACCAAAAAGCCAAGTAAGTAATCATGGAACAGGCTTCTTTGCTTCTAGACCTAAGACTATGTCTAGAAAAGCTTGTTACACATGTGGTAGCTTCTCACATTTGGCATACAAATGTGTCAACGCTTCCAATGTCAGCGCTGATAGGAACCATTTCAACGCTGACAAAAGTCAACATAGGTCAAACACTGACAGACCCAATACCTTTGTGAACAAAAGTTCACAAGTTGTTAGACCAGCACCATTCTTTTCTAGAGGGTCTAACACACAAGGCCTAAGACCTTTTCAAAAGTCAAACACTTGGTCAAATAGGCAATGGGTTCCTGTAGCAAACCCTAGGTTCAACGCTGATAAGAGCAATCGGGGCGCTGACAAGAGAAATTTCAGCGCTGACAGACACACTGCTAAACCTAGGTATTTGCAACCTCAGGGAAATAGGTCTAAAGCTTCTACTAGCTTAACATGGAGACCAAAACAAGACCAAAACCCTAATTCTACTGGTATTTCTATGACATGCAACAGGTTTCATTATATTTCAAAGGCATTGTCAACACCAATTGGGGTTAACTGGGAATTTCATTCAAACAGGGATGAAAATGGGGTTGTTATGAGAACCAAGTCTGTTCTTGTTGAACAACCAAATGAATCCAAGTCTTCCAAGGCTTGGGTTCCCAAAGAAAACTAATGTGTTTTCTTTATGTGCAGGGCATTCAGAAGAAGATCAATGATTATGGATACTGGGATAGTGGATGCTCAAGGCACATGACAGGAAAGGAAGACTATCTGACCAATTTCTCTCCTATTCAAGATGGTGATAAGGTATACTTTGGAGGGGGCTATGGAACAATCACAGGAAAAGGAACCCTTGTCACCAACAATCTACGGTTTGAGAATGTCTTCTTGGTAAAAGAACTGGATTATAATTTGTTTAGTGTATCACAAGTGTGTGATAACAAAAATAAGGTTCTTTTCACAGATACTGAGTGCTTGGTGTTAAGCAAAGATTATAAGCTCCCTGAGGAGAAATTCATAGATTTTAGAACACCAAGGCATAAAGACATATATAATGTGAATCTTAATGGAATTAAGATAAATAATAAAATGTCATGTCTGTATGCTAAAGCCTCAGTAGATGAAAGTAATCTTTGGCACAGGAGACTAGGGCACATAAACTTTAAGAATATCAATAGACTTGTGAGGCTTGGTTTAGTTGATGGTTTGCCTGAAAAGGCTTTCCACAATGACCACTCTTGTGTTGCATGTCTTAAGGGAAAGCAGCACAAGGTTTCATTCAGGTCTAAACAGGTGCACTCTAGTTCTAAACCACTTCACTTATTGCATATGGACCTCTTTGGTCCAACTAATATAGAAAGTTTGACGGGTAAATCATATTTTTTTGTTATCACTGATGATTATTCCAGGTTTACATGGACTTTCTTTTTAGCCAAGAAAAGTGAAACTGCCCAAAGTTTGATTAATTTCATTACCCAAATTGAAAAGAAGAATGGTAATGAGGTCAAAATTATTAGAAGTGACAATGGGGGTGAGTTTAGAAATCAGTTGTTAGATGATTTTTGTGCCAAGAAAGGGATTACTAGGCAGTTTAGCATAGCTAGAACCCCACAGCAAAATGGGGTTGCTGAAAGGAAGAATAGGACCCTTATTGAAGCAGCCAGAACCATGTTGGCTGATGCCCACTTTCCTATAGCCTTTTGGGCTGAAGCTGTTAACACAGCTTGTTATGTTCAGAATAGGGCATTGGTCAACAAGATACATAATAAGACACCTTATGAATTACTTTGGGGAAGGAAGCCCAATATTGGCTTTCTCAAGCCTTTTGGATGTCATGTAGTTGTTCTAGAAACTAGTGAGGCCCTAGGTAAATTTGATTCTAAAGGTGATGAAGGCTACTTCATGGGTTATTCAGTGCAGAGTAAAGGATATAGGGTTTACATTAAAAAGGAAAAACGTATACTTGAAAAAGTGCATGTTAGGTTTTTAGAGAGTAAACCTAGTGATCCTGAGAGTGGTCCAAATTGGTTGTTTGACTTAGAACCCTTATCTAGAGCTTTAAATTATATGCCTGTTACTGATCCAGACATTGTGAAGGTAACTTCAAGTGCTTTGGAAAAGAGAATTGGTAATGTTTCAGGTATACAGGTTGCTAAGTAGGATGGACCACCAGCAGTTGAATCATCTCCCACACAAGAATATGTTACACTTCCTATATGGACAGATGAGTATTATGCTGCTGCTGCTGCTAGAAAAGATAATGGTGGTTTTCAGATACCACCAAATACAAACATGCATACTTCTTCAGGCGCTGACAAAGGGAAATCAAGCGCTGACAAGAGCAATTCAGACGCTGATGGATCAGACGCTGACAACAATAGTTCAAGCACTGTTAGCCCAAACGCTGACAAGCAAGGTTCAGAGTTTGATGACACCTTTGCACATCTTTTCTCTTCCCATTTTGAACAGGGTGGACCTTCTAATGTCCATGAAGAGATTTCTGTTGATCAAGAAGAATCTGAAGAAGATATTGGCAACATGGAGCGTGAAATTGAGGACACCAGACTTTTTGAAGGAGGAGTTCTCACTTCCACAGCTAAGGATCACCCCACATCTCAAATCATTGGTGATGTTATGGCTCCAGTTCAGACAAGAAGATCCCATCAAGGTCTTGGTGGATTTATTGCCAATATACACAAGAAGGTTGATACCCCTCTTGTACAAGCATGTTTGTTTGCCTGTTTTCTGTCACAGGAAGAACCCAAGAAAATTTTTGATGCTCTCAAGGAACCAAGTTGGGTGGAAGCAATGCAGGATGAGCTTCACCAATTTGCTATACAGGATGTTTGGGAGCTGGTTGATTGTCCTAGATATGTGAGACCAATTGGGACAAGATGGGTTCTAAGGAACAAGAAAGATGAAAGAGGCATTGTGGTCAGAAACAAGGCACGTTTGGTAGCTCAGGGATATACACAAGAGGAAGGAATTGATTATGAAGAAGTTTTTGCACCAGTTGCAAGAATAGAAGCTATAAGAATTTTTCTAGCTTATGCCTCTTGTATGAATTTTACTGTTTACCAAATGGATGTGAAGAGTGCTTTCCTCTATGGGACAATTGTTGAGGAAGTATATGTCATGCAACCTCCTGGTTTTGAAGATCCTGAGAATCCAGACAAGGTTTATAGAGTGAATAAAGCAATGTATGGACTTCATCAAGCCCCAAGAGCATGGTATGGTACATTGTCCACCTACTTGGTGGAAAATGGTTTCAAGAGGGGCACCATAGATCAGACACTATTTACAAAGAAGAAAGGAAAACATGTGTTGCTTGTGCAGGTCTATGTTGATGACATCATTTTTGGGTCTACTGATCCAAAAATGAGTGAGGAATTTTCCAAGGTCATGACAGATAAATTCAAGATGAGTGCAATGGGTGAGATGAACTTCTTTCTAGGTTTGCAAGTTCAGCAGAAAGAAGATGGTATCTTCATCTCCCAAGACAAGTATGTAGCTGAAATCTTGAAGAAATATGGTTTTTCTCCACATGAGAAGGAGGCTTCCACTCCTATGGATAGGCAACACCCTTGGGGAAAAATTGGAGCTGGAAAGGATGTGGATGTTAGGCACTATAGATCAATGATTGGATCATTGATGTATCTTACAGCCTCAAGACCTGACATCATGTTTGCTGTGTGTGCATGTGCACGCCATCAAGTGACTCCCAAAGAATGTCACCTGTTTGCTGTGAAAAGAATTTTTAGGTACCTAAGGTGTTATCCAGATCTTGGATTATGGTACCCAAAAGATTCTCCATTGGATCTTATTGCATATTCAGACAGTGATTATGGTGGTGACAAGTTTGATAGAAAATCCACAACTGGTGGATGCCAATTTCTTGGGAGCAGATTGATATCTTGGCAATGCAAGAAACAAACAGTGGTGGCAAACTCTACAACTGAAGCAGAATATGTTGCAGCAGCTGCTTGTTGTGGACAAGTCTTATGGATTCAGAACCAGCTGTTGGATTATGGGTATAATTTTATGCATACCAAGATTTTTGTAGACAATAACAGTACTTTATGCATTATTAAAAATCCTGTACATCATTCTAAAACCAAACACATAGAAATTAGACATCATTTTATAAGAGATTGCTTTGAGAAAGGTTTAATACAACCAGATAGGGTAGATACAGAAGATAATGTGGCTGATTTATTAACTAAACCTTTTGATGCTGGAAGATTTCAATATTTGGTAACAAATATTGGGATGGTTAATCTCACTTAATATGTGTTTTGGAACCTTTTTGTAAAAGTATGTACAGGATAATGCATTGTTATTGGTCTTTGTGATGATTTAGATTTCCACTTTATTTTTCTAACACTGACAAAGGTAAATGTAACGCTGTCAAGTGTTATTTTGCCGTTGTTGGAGATATTATTGTCTAACGCTGACAAGAGTCCTTTCAACGCTGACAAGTGTTGTCAGGGCGCTGTCAGCAACAAATGTTAGTTTTGTGGTTTTCATCTAAATGTGTAGGTAGGTGGTAGCTTTCTGCCATTGGATACAGAGTTGCTTATGGATCTTTGAAGAGCTATTTGGACATGTTTTGTTTATGGATGATGGTTGGAATATTTATATTCCTATCTTGACATAAATTTTTTAATGTTCATATATATATTTTGAGAACTCATGTATCATAGTTTAAGGGGAGGTTTAAGGAACCTTTAGGACTCTTGGGTATTCTTATAATACTCTTATCACAATTCTAGATTGTGTCCACAGGTGAGTATGGGTTAGTTTTACTAAACCATGAGGCACTGTAGCATGCAAAGTTGATAAACTATGCATGCTGCCAAGACATCTTTGGCCTAGAATTGGTTGTGGTCTGATGGGAGCCTTGGGAATACTTTGGTTATGGGTTTACCTGGGAGTTACAAAGAATTTTATGAAATAACTTTGTTGGTAAGTATTTTGGTTAGCAAGGGACTCTAGAGGACATTTGTGTCTATCTTGCTTATGCAAGTGTGCATAAATGGACAGTGCTTGCCGCCCAGTAATTATTATCAACTTGTAAGATATTTCCCTTAGGATAAATTACTTTGTTAAGGTCTTTTTCTTTTTAAATATTTTTATTTTTAGACGCTGACAAGTTTTTCTCCAAACGCTGTTACGTCCAATCGTGACGCTGACAAGGCTTTAGGCAAACGCTGACAAGAAAATATAGCCGTTGGGCGCTGATGGGCTATTTTTGACCGTTGACACCTAGTGGGCCCTACCCAGTTGTTATTTTTGACTAATCTTTCGCCGTAATTTTGGGGAGAAGTTACTTTTAATTAATGCATGAGATAAGTTATATTTGATTCAATATTTTCATCATTATTCTTTGAATATAACTGCCTCATTTTTTACCAATCAAAATCATGCATCTCTCCTATAAATTTGGCTAATCTTTTTATTCTGGGTATTCATATTTTCTTGTCTAACATTTTTCTCCTAGATTTTTCCCATCTCACATAACCTAAACAGCTTTCAAACATGGCACCCAAATTCAACTCAAAGAATTTAACATTGGAGTTCAAGAGCCAACACAATATGGTAGCTTACTTGACTGCTGATGATGATTTGTTTCCTCGGTATTCACAGATGGTGGCATTTTTAAATGCATCTTCATTGAGGTATGCACTTTCTCATACACCATTAGTCCCTGTCGCACACATTAGACAGTTTTGGAACAATGTAAGTTCCACAACAGCTAATGGAGTGACCACATTAACATCTACTGTTCATGGAAGAACATGGGTGGTCACTGAAGCTTTGGTTCGCCAAGCTTTGCGTCTTGATGACGCTGATGGTGTGACTTCCCTTGCCATTGCAACAATAGAACAAGGTCTTAGGGAATTGGGTTATCCTATTCCTGCTGATGTCACTTTAAATAAATATCATAAGCAGGAATTTCCCTCTGACTGGAAATATTTGATACATGTCCTTTTACAATGCTTAAGTCCAAAATGTACTTCTTTTAATGAAATAAACAGGTCAATTGCAAGTGCTTTGGTTTGTATAACACGTGGGCTTAAGTATAATTTTTCAAAAATGATTTTTGAAGGGATGTGTAAAAACAAGGGAAGTAAAATGACTTTGGCTTACCCTAGATTTTTGCAAATGGTCTTTGATTTACAAGAATATTGTTCTAGGGATCATGACACTTTTTATGAGATCCCTAAACAACAGAAAACCATTTTTGCTAAAATGAGCTCCACAAACGACCCCATACCTCTTACCCAACCCATGCTTGCAGTAATTCAGGCTGCACAACCACAACCACAACCACAACCACAACCACAACCACAACCAGAACCTGAACCCCAACTTGAGCCTATTCATGAACCATTACCTTCACCAGACCACATGGACATTGACCAACCCAGCGCTGACATTCACAATGTGGGCGCTGACACAACCAATCCCAACACTGATACAATCCCTGAACAATCCCAAACACCCCTTAACCAACCAACACCCACACAATCTACTTCATCTTCCACCCCATTACAATCTAGGTTGACTAAACACCAAAGGGTTACTGGAGTGTTCTCCTCTAGTGATCCTAGCCTTGTAGCAGAGAGAACCACCTCCACAAGTGTGGCTGGTGACATGGGTGAGGCTGGGGCTATTGATACAGGCTTAGAAGCTGGTCAAGACAGTCCCAACATCATTAAGACCTCATCCATGCCCTATGATTCTATTTTGGGAGGTCAAATCCCCATTCTAGCTGAGGGCAGACTGGAACCTATGACTATGATTGAATTGACGGCGGCTGTCATTAGCTTGCAAAAGCAAAATCTCAGTCTTGTACAAACTGTCAACAAACAGGGACGTGAACTCCAAGTTTTGAGGGAAAGAGTAACTGTTTTGGAGAATCCAAGTAGCAGGAGTCTAATGGAGGAATCTTCCAAAGGGAAGGATGAAGAGGATGAGGAGGATGAGCTGATTCACACAGCTAGTGAGAAGAGTTCAGAAAAGAGTTCACAATTTAGTGAATCTTTGCAGGTTGCTGAAGCACTCACCAACTTGAAGAAGCACCCAGTTGTTGATATATCCAAGGTGACACCAAAGAACTTGGAAGGATCTTTCAAAGAAACATTGGGCGCTGATACAGGTTTGGACGCTGACAAAGGTAATCGTGGCGCTGATAGGAGCAACTTGAACGCTGACAAAGTTGCAGGTGGTGTTGATGTATTCCAGCCATCAACAATCATCAAAGATGTGTCCACACAGGTTTCCTCTTCCACTTTACCAATTATTGATCCAAAAGACAAAGGTAAAGGCAAATTGGTTGAAGAAGATGTTCCAAAGAAAGATGCAGCACAAATAGCTTTTGATGAACAGTTTGCTGCACAACTTGTGGAAAGAGATTTGAAGAGAAGTAGAAGATCACCATTTGTTGTTTCTGAAAGTGAGGAAGGAAGTGGTGATGATAAAGAAGGTGATAGCTCAGATTCAAGTATTCAAATTATTGAAGATCCAGAAAGGCTTGAATATGGGGATGAGCTTGCAAAGGAAAGGTTGAGTGAGTTGAAGAATCAGATTGATTGGGACCTACCAGAAATCACCAGAATGTACCATGCTTGGGAAGACAAGGTCATGGACAACCCAGGTATGAGTTTATCAGATCAAATTTGGGGGTTGGAAGTTCTTCTTAGGGTACAAGAAGACATAAAGGTGATTATGAGGTTTAATGCACAAGAGGTCAAGACCTGGCTCAAAAGAGATAGAAGGCAGTTGTACTATAAGTTGCTTAGATGTCATCAGCCTAATTGGACATCAAAGAAGTTGCTGGCCTTATCTTTTGAGGAGCTAGAGTATAGGGCACATCCTATTTGGAGGAAGGTGCAAGAACAGAATGTCTACAAGTTTCTTTCAGAAGAAAGGAAACAAGAGCTTGCTGAGGAAATGCAGATTCAAAAGGAAATGAGGATTGCTCAAAGACCAGTGAAGAAAGGAGATCCTTTCCAATTTCCTAAAGACATGGATGTGTATTTTCCAACTGAAGGTGTTATAAGGAAGCATCTCAAGCTTTCTCCATTGGAAGCTTCAGATTTGGTAAATGTAGTACCTCTAGATGACAGAAATCCAATCATCAGTTTTGATGAAGATGAGTGTGGATTTTGGAAGATTGGCAGATTTGGAAAGGAGGTACATACTTTCACTTCAGTTATTTCTATATTTGCAAGCATAGACAGGGAAGACTTGGTGCATCTATGGAGATTAATAGAAGCCAAGTATACTGCTGAAGCACCTACTTCAGCAAATGGAATAAGACTTTGGAACACATTTATGACTTTGTGTGGTCCAAAAGAAGCAGATCCTGCCATATGGAAGGATCTTGAAGAAGATCTCAGTAATCTTCATTGGAGGCTATATTCTACTTGTGGTGTATTTCATATGAGCTCTACAAAGTTTTCAGAGTATTTACTTGTGGATGCTGACTATTTCTTGTCCAAAGAAGTGTTGGAGAAGATGCTAGAGACACCCTTGGAGATTGACTATACTAGTGACGTGGCCAAGGACTTGATCAGATATGTTTATCACCAACATAAGAAGTTTTTGCAAGATTCCTCCTAAGTCTTAAGTTTTTATTCAGAAACTTGATCATTGGAATGGATATCAAGTTTAGGGGAGGATTGTTGGGAATAAAATATGGGCCAGTTCACTAGACGCTGATAGGAAGAATGTCAACGCTGATAAGAAGACATTGGACGCTGACAGCCAAGCGTTGACATTGAAGAAGTCAACGCTGACAGCCTTGAAGATTGACACTGATGGAATATCTTCATACGTATCTTTTGTTTATTTGTTTCTTTATTTATGTATGGTAAAGATAAGCACAACATTGTATTTTCTGTTATTATCTTTACCTAGAATAGTTGATTCGTAGCTTATTGTACAAGACTTCTTGTTCTATAAAAGAAGGTCTTTTAGGTTAAAGTCATATATCAGTTTTCATAAGTATTCACAAGTTAAACTCTTTCATTGTAACCAAGTACGATTATTCTAATACAAGTGAAAGTTTGTTTAACATCATTGTGTTTTAGATCAAGTGTTAATTCCGCATAACACTTTGTTACTTTATTCATAAGCAAAGGTTTCTCTACGTGTAGTACTTGATCTAATCTTGTATACACAAAGCTTAATCGATCTAAGTTTGGGATCAACACTTTGTACATTAAGTACAGACTTCTCAAGTACTTCTGGAAAACTTCCACCTGCTTGATGTGATGCCCCTGCTTGTGATGATGCACCTGCTTGTGTAGTTTCCAAAGTTGTCTCTCCAGCTTTTCTTTTCTTTGATTCTCTAGCTTTCTTTAGCATTTCACTTTGTCTCCTAAGATACTCAGCTTCCTCAGGAGTGTTGATAGTCATCCAATCCTCCACATCATACAATTTTAGAACTGGTCTGGCTGCTCTTTTTATGGCTTCAAAACTCATATCACTGAAGTCACCATCCTTCCACTTTCTATGTCTCTTAAGCAGAACTTTGTAGTGTTCAAGTTTCCCTTTCTCTGAAGTTAGATACTTCTCACTCTGAATTTGAATTGCCCTTCTTTCCAGATACTCAGTTTGATATTTGTAAACAAGGCAAGTCAACTCATACCTGTCTTCCAAAGGAGCATTTATCAACTCCTTCTCCCATTGATCAAGAAATTCTCCAACATGAGGTACCCTGTCATCTAGTTCCCTATGCATAATCTCAACCTGCTTGAGCATATCTTTGGGCCTCATCTTTTGCATTCTTTGGTCCTGCATATCCATCTCCTCTTGGTGTAGCCTGAGAGCTACTTGTGCATCATGCGCTTCTTGAGCCCTTTGCTGTTCAGGAGTTAGATGCTTGTATTTTCTCTTGGGTTGTTGCACCATGATTCCTTTTCCTTTGTCTTTTGGATCCACTGCTGGTGCTGGTTTCGCTTTAGATGCAGGTTCTTTGATTGTAATCCCCTTCTGAGCTGGTAGCTTCCTGTTCTTTCTAACAAAAGTTTGAGTAATACTCTTAGCAGGGGATTGACTTACAGCAGTGGGATCAGCAATGGCAGGGGAAACTTTTGAAGCAGGGGCTTCTTCTGGATTGCCCATGGTGAGCAATGTTTGAGCAATATCTTTGGTTGCACTCCCCTTGTCACTTCCCTTATCAGCACTTCCTTTCTCCACCCCTTTCTGAGCACTTGCTATCTTTCCATGTACCCCACCAGGATATGAATAATACTCAGTAGACCCCTCTGTATTTGGAACTTCCTCCCCTTTGGAAGCATCCTCATCTGTTGAAAGAATCAGTCTGGGCTTTCTCCTCCCCTCAAGAGTGGCAAGTCTGGTTTCCAAGTGAGTGATAACCAGACCTTGCTTTTTGACATCTTGTACCAGTTGTGCATTCTGCCTTTTCAGACTCATACACATTTTTGTCAATTCCAAATTAGTCAAAGGTTTCATACTGCTCTCAATCCTAGAAGGGAATTTCTCCCCTTTTTGGATATCATAGAGTGAGGGATAGGACTTATTTATGGTGTCACTATCCTGCTCACCCCTTGAGGATGAGACAGTAGTGGCAGCCAAACCCCCAGGTTGCTCCAAACTCTTGGAGACTCTCCTTTCTGCTGCTTGTGAAGATTCACCAGGCAAGGGAGACCTGGCAAACCTGGATTTTGAACGCCTTTCTTGTTGTGGATCAGCAGGTGGTAGGTTCTTGGCAGGGGTATCAGAAGGTTGATGTGTGGCTGTTTGATTTTTGGCTGCTTCCCGTCTGATTTGGTCCATCATAATTAAAGTGAGTGGAATGTTTTTTCCAGAAAACAGGGGTGATGGTGCAAGTAGTGTGGTGAAGAGTTTGGTGGTGTGTTGGGTTGCTGAAAAGTAGTTTTTGTGTTGAATGGGACCATGATCACTCATATTCAGCAGAATTTCTATAAACCGTGGATACATACAAAACTTTGAGGTGCTTGAAACATTTTTAACCATGCCTTTAAAAATCATTTGAGAAAAACAATACTTCCTCCCTGTTGCAAAGCAGATCAGAGCAGAAGCTATCTCACTACCAACTTCATTAAAAGCAGTGGTTTTTGGTGACAAACATTGCATAATTGTATGAATCAAATATTTCCAATGAGGGGCAAACTGGCCTTTAGCAAACTTACATTTTTGATTTTTAGAAAGTTTGTACCCCAATTTAACAAGACCTGCAAAAATTTCAGCCTCAGAAAAGTTGGTTATCCCATCCTCATCATCAAGGAGAAGATTCTCCCTGATGGAGGCAAGTGTAATCACCTTGGAATGACCATCAACCGTGCTTTGAATTATAACCTCTCCATTCACTGTTTTGGTCATGGCTTTAGACCAGAACTGTTGAATGTGTGAGGTATAGATTCGAGGATTGATGAGAAGGGACACTCTGAAGTACGAAGACTTTAGAAAGGCCACAGCATCAGCAAACTCTGCTGGTTCATCATGAAGTAAAGCGATTTGGTTATGATTAGGAGCAATTTTAAGAGTCATGATAAAGTTTGAAAATAGTTTGAAGGTTTATAGAGATGAGAGGTAAGTGGGATTAAGTAGAGAGAAAAGGATGGACCTGCTGGTGAGGGGAATTAAGTTTTTATAGGCGAATTGAAGAGTTGTGATTGGACCAAAATTTTCAAATTGCAAAAATATCAAAGATAAATCTTGATAAAAAAATTAATATATTTGAAATAAAAAGAAAAAGATTACCAATCAGCGAAGAAAGCACCTTAAATATCTTTTAAAAACAATAAAATATTCCCTAACCAAAAGTTAAACTAGCAGGCCCAACGGCTATGAACAGGGTAACGGTATTGTCGGTCAACGGTCAAACAGGGGAATGTTATGATAGCAGGGGAATGAGAAGATAAAAGCAGGGGAAACTTTCCTAGGGATATTGGACTAGTCATGGAGAGACTAATGCTAACTAGCTCTGCTCTAATTGCACACACTTGTATACACAAGATAGATACATAGAAACTCAAGAGTCCTCTATTCAGCAATGGTCCCAATACAAAAAGTCAATACATAAGTCCCCCTACACCAGGTTATCCTAAGAAAACATGCATACCCCAGTCACCATCCCAACCTTGTCCCTTACCTATGGTCAGTCAGTCTTGGCAATGTGTGTCACACTTCTGTATTTAAACAGCAAGCTGTTTTAATAGAGAAATGTAAGCACACACTACAGTGCCTCAAGCTTTCAGAGTTCTGACAAGCTTTGCAGCAAGTCATCATCACCCTGAACCCTCACTCACCAGTGGATATGATCTAAGATCATATATGAGTATCCTAAGGATACCCTGAGTCCTAAAGGTGTGACCTAACCTCCCCTGAAACATAGAGTATATACCTGATCCACCAATGAGAATAGTATGCACCATATGAACCTCTGCATTGTTAGTCTAAAACCACATAGAACCACTTTTGTAAAAAGAACACACCCAGCTTAAGAGAAAAATTCTCTTAGCAGGGGAATGAACCCCCAGCAGGGGAATCTGTGTTAAAAAGCAGTGGAATGAAAGAGATTGAAAAATGGACTAACAGTTATACAACAACAGCAATGAAGCAACCCTGATCATACATGACAAAATAGACATCAGATTTTAAGGAGTAACCATTCCAATACCTACAACCAGATACTGAAACCTCCCTACTTCAAAAGCTTTTGTTAAAAGATCAGAAACATTAAGTTCTGTATCAATTTTTTCAGGAACAATCAGTCCTTTTTCAAAACAATCTCTGATAAAGTGATGTCTAATTTCAATATGTTTAGTCTTGCTATGAAAAACAGGGTTCTTTATAATGCAAATAGTACTGTTGTTGTCAATGAATATCTTGGTTTTAAGAAAGTTATACCCATAATCAAGCAGTTGATTTTGCACCCAAAGAACTTGACCACAGCATGCAGCAGCTGCTACATACTCAGCTTTAGTTGTGGATGTTGCCATAATAGTCGGCTTCTTACATTGCCAAGATATAAGCCTGCTTCCCAAAAATTGGCATCCCCCTGTTGTAGACTTCCTATCATTGTTGTCACCGGCATAGTCACTATCTGAATAGGCTATCAGCTCAAATGGTGACTCCTTTGGATACCAGAGTCCTAAGGTGGGATGACATTTTAGATACCTAAAAATCCTTTTCACAGCAAATAAGTGACACTCTGTTGGTGACACCTGGTATCTTGCACATAAGCAGACTGCAAACATGATGTCAGGTATTGAAGCAGTGAGATACATAAGAGACCCAATCATAGACCTGTAATTCCTGAAATCTATAGGCTTTCCAGGACCATCCTTACCCCATGGATGATCCTTGTCCATTGGAGTGGACACCTTCTTTCCATCAGACATGCCAAACTTCTTCACAATCTCAGCCACATATTTGTCTTGTGAGATAAATATCCCATCTTTCCGCTGTTGAACTTGTAACCCCAAAAAGAAGTTTAGTTCTCCCATGGCACTCATTTGGAATTTATCCTGCATCAATTTGGCAAACTCTTTGCTAAGCATAGAGTTAGTTGATCCAAAAATGATGTCATCCACATAGACTTGTACTAGCAGAAGGTCACCCTTTTGTTTCTTAGTAAACAGGGTCTGATCAATCTTCCCCCTGCTGAATCCATTGTCTAAGAGATATTTAGAGAGAGTACCATACCAGGCTCTGGGAGCTTGGTGAAGTCCATACATAGCCTTTTTCACTTTGTATACTTTGTCAGGATGTTCTGGGTCTTCAAACCCTGTAGGTTGCATGACATAGACTTCTTCATCAATGGTTCCATATAGGAAGGCACTTTTCACATCCATCTGGAAACAGTGAAGTCCATGAATGAGGCATAAGCAAGAAATAATCTAATAGCTTCAATCCTGGCTACTGGAGCAAACACCTCTTCATAATCAATTCCTTCTTCCTGAGTATACCCTTGTGCCACTAGTCTTGCTCTGTTGCTGACAACTATTCCCCTTTCATCCTTTTTGTTCCTGAGTACCCACTTTGTCCCAATATGCCTTGCCCATTTGGGACAATCTACCAGAATCCAAACCTCTTGTATGTCAAATTGTAAGAGCTCCTCTTGCATGGCTTCAACCCAGCTTGGGTCATTTAAAGCCTGAAAATCTTATTTGGCTCTTCTTGTGACAAAAATGCAGTAAACAGACAACATTGCATGTTGTCATGATTGAACTTCATGGTGATGTTAGCAATGAAGCTGTGCTCCTTTGCTGTATACCTTGTATGTCTGGGGGCTTCAGGATTACCAATGATCTGAGAGATAGGATGATCCTTATTGATTCTATAGGTAGGCTGCATGATGACTTCTGTTTCATCTTCTTCCAAATCAGAATTGATGGGGCTATTTTTATTAGGAAAGAAGTCCTCAAAGGAACTTCCAAATGATATAGCATGACCTAGAGATGGGTGCTGGTGAGCAGAATGAAGCTCTGAGTAACTAGGACCTCCACTCTTGATGATTCTGCTTCCACTGCTGGATATAATAGGACCATCATTTATGGGTGTAGATGATGAAATGAGTGGGGATTCTCTTTCTGCATCAGTAGTCTCATTAGCAACATGATCCTTTGTGGAAGAGGAATCAAATAGTCTAGCAGGGGAATCCTGGATTTCACTGCCTTCAGCCATTCCACTGCCTTCAGCTATAGCAGGGGATGAGATTGGCTGTTCTTTTCCTAGAGAAGAATTATCTTCTTGAACATCAGCTTCAATAGGAAACAATGAGGGTACATTCATGTACCTCAGGGGTGACTTCTCTACACCAGTTGTTTCTTGAGTACCTGAAATGTTAGAGTTCTACAAAGCAACAGGTACATAATTCATAGACTTTGAAAGTACATCTATATCAAAGAACCAGTCAGGACCTGTTTGAACATCTTCAGGTTTGTCTTCAAGAAAGTTCACATGAAGATTTTCTGTGATTTTGCTTGTCTTCTTTTTGAAGACCCTATATCCCTTGCTGTTTAATGAATAACCCACAAAGTATCCATCATCACCCTTTTCACTGAACTTACCTAGATTGTCAATAGTGTTCAAGATGATCACATGACATCCAAAAGGTCTGAAAAAGTCAATTAAAGGAGGTCTTCCATTGAACAGCTGATAAGGGGTCTTGTTGTGTGCCTTGATCACCAAGGCCCTGTTTTGTACATAACAAGCAGTGGATACAGCTTCAGCCCAAAAGATAACTGGAAGTTTGGAATCAGACAGCATAGTTCTAGCAGCTTCAATGAGTGTCATATTCCTTCTTTCTGCAACTCCATTCTGTTGAGGTGTTCTTGTAATGCTGAATTGCCTCTTGATGCCTTTGTTAATGCAGAAGAGTCCAGTTTCTGATTTCTGAACTCACCACCATTGTCTGATCTCATGGTGACTACCTTCATGCTTTTTGATAGTTCAATTTGATTGATGAACCCAATGAGTACATCAGCTGTGTCACTCTTCTCAAATAGAAAGAATGTCCATGTGAACCTTGAAAAATCATCAGTAATCACTAGGCAGTACCATTTCTTCATTATGCTTGCCACAGAAGTAGGACCAAAGAGATCCATATGCAGTAGTTCCAATGGCTTGGTGGTGGACATACTTGTTTTTGATTTGCAAGATGCTCTGTGTTGCTTCCCTTTCAGACATGCAGCACAAGTATGTTCATTTCCAAAGGACTTGGAAGGAAGACCATGAACCAGATTATACTTTACTAGTTTGTTCATGTTCTTGAAATTGAGATGACCAAGTCTTCTATGCCATTTCTTACATTCATCTACTGAAGCTTTGGCAATGAAACATGTTTCATTGTCTTGGAGAGATATGTCCTTGAGATCAATTGTGTACATATTCTTCTGTCTTGGTGTTCTGAGTACAATAGGAGTGTCTTTTGGCAAGACAAACTCCTTTCCTAACACCAAGCATTCAGTGTCAGTAAACAAGACAAAATTCTTGTTATCAATCATATGTGACACACTGAAGAGATTGTACTTGAGTTCTTTCACCAAGTATACATTTTCAAAAGTCATCCCATTTGTGACAATAGTTCCTTTTCCTGT
The DNA here is from genome assembly GCA_025667525.1 of Glebionis coronaria. Taxonomy (NCBI): domain Eukaryota; kingdom Viridiplantae; phylum Streptophyta; class Magnoliopsida; order Asterales; family Asteraceae; genus Glebionis; species Glebionis coronaria. The sequence goes on along the minus strand of CM046879.1, from coordinate 511,214,525 downwards.
TATAGTTCCATGCCCATCTCCAAAAGAAACACCATCATTGTCATGCAGGGGCACAAAGTTAGACAAGTAAGCTTTTTGTCCAGTCATACTTCTTAAGCATCCACTATCCTAATATGCTCTATCATCCCTTGTCTTCTTTGTCACCTATAAAAAGAAAAACAAATTAGTTTTTCTTGGGGACCCAAGCCATTACAGACTTGTATCTACCTCGTGTATCAATATAGGATAACTTATCAAAAACTAGAGATACACCATTAGATTGAGTACCCCTTTTGGGTGCCCAAACCCAACGAGCTGAGGCTTTCACAGCTTTTCCCCATCTTCCCATGTTCCTAGAATACAAAATTTTGCTAGCAGGGGATACCTCAGTTTTAGCAGGGGGAATCTCTATGCTTAGCAGAGGGAACCCACTTTTTGTTTTGGCCTCTAGTCATGTGTTGGTAAGGTCTAGAGCCAGTTCTATATGTTGTATAAGGTGTTGGGGTGGTCCCAGAAGTGTTGGGCTTTGGGTGAACATCATTCTCCTTCCTAAGGGCAGGAACAACATATTTATCAATCACCCTGTTTCTCAAAGCAGGGGCAACATACTTGGCAGGGGAAAAGATTTTGCCCCTGCATTTAGAAGAATGGTTTTAGGTTGCATATTCTTTAAGGGATTTGCAGCCACCATCTCCATTGGTGCCTTACACTCTTGATAACTGTGTTCAAAGCTGCCACATGTGAAGCAGGGCTTGATATTAATCACAAAGTCTTCTCCTAATTGATGAGACTTTTGGTCATTCCAATTTCTTTGATTACCTCTGACATTCCTGTACATACCAGCATATTTAATAGTGGACTTAGGGGACTGTGACCTGGTCTTAGATTTGGAAGAGCTATTCTTAGAACTAGAAAAAATTCCTTCCCTTGAGAATCGAACAGGGTTATCAATTTGTTTTACACCAACCTGTTCCTTTTCAACATCCCTAATAACACTAGTTTTAACTAGAGACTCTTCTGTATCAATATTATTAGGTATATAAGCACTCAAGTCAAACTCAATGTCATCCTGTTTTTCAAAACAAGGAAGACCAGTCCAGGATAGGTCTTTTCTAGGAAAAGGAGCATGGATGTTAGCAGGGGGTGGTGGTATGGTAGCATGCATATTTTTAATCCCAAACCCTGTTTTGTCCCTAGGAGATTGACCAACTTCAACTGCTTTGGTTAAATCTTTTGAAGCTTTTCCAAATTTTTCAACAGTTTCCTCATCTATCTTTTGGTTAGCTTTGAAAATTTCAAGTTCAGCAGTCAATTTTATTATAGATTGGTTATTCTCCTTGGCATCTCTTTCTAGAATCACAATGTGATCCCTATAATCACTTTCTCTTTGCTTATACTCTCTTATGGTGGACTCTAACTGTTCTAAAGCACGTTTATAATTATCAAGATCATTATCACAATTGATATAGTCAGATTTTACCTTTCTGATTTGATCCTTCAAGGATTCAGTATTTTTCCTACAAGCTTTAGTACAATATGAGTCATCATATACCTCATTGTCAGAGCTGGAACTTGACATGGCCATAAGTGCAAAGTCGTCTTCCTTTTCCTCAGCAATCAAAGCTTGATTTCTTTCCACACTATCTGTCATAGCACTCCAGTCCCATCCACTTGCTCCATCTATCCCCTGCATAGCTACCATGGCCTTAGCACCAGAATCATCATCTCTTGTTTCCTTTCTGTAGCTATTTCCAGTCTTAGGTCCTCTGCATTCCCTGGCAAAATGACCCTTCTTACCACAGTTGTAGCATTCAACTTTTGTTTTATCAAACCCAGCCACATCAGAAGGATTAATTGAGATCTTCTTCCCATATTTCTTGTAGAACCTATTGGCTCTCATGCTGAGTAGAGCCATATTCCACTTGATATCCATCTCTTCTAGCCCTTGCTTACTGATTTGACTTAAATCTTCATGTAACACAGTAGATCCTTGTGGCCCTTGAGATGCTATAAAAGCACAAGCAGTATCAATGCTGAATGTAGCTGGTCTTTCTTCATCATAGGAAGGTCCAGACCTGGTAGCAGGGGAATAAGTAGCAGGGGCTACTTCAATTCCACTGTTCTTGGAGATTCCACTGCTTTGTGATATGAATGCCATGTTAGCAGGGGAATCAATGAATCCACTTGAGTTGGTGGGAATTGTTCCTTTTGACTTCATCTCATTGACAACAGTTTCAAAAACTTTTAAGTTATTGTATATGTCATCAATGTCTTTTTCGTCCAAGTCATCCTTATTCTGCCAAATTGCCTTATAGACAAACCATTCTTTCTGGAGGCTGTTAAGAAACCTGGTATTCACCTGCTCTTTTGATACCTCAATATCAAATAATTCCAACTGGGCCACCATATCTTGAAGCCTATTGTAAATGGCTCCAATTGATTCATCACCAATTGCTTTGAAGGAAGCAAAATCATTCAGCATTTGATTTTTCTTCTTCTTCTTTGTGGCTTCATTTCCTCCAAAGGTTTTGCCTATGGCTTCCCATAGATCTTTAACGGTTTTGTACTTCCTGAATCTGAGTTGATGTCTATCAGGTAGAGCCAACAGTAATGAGCTGTGAGCCCTGACATCATGCCTTCTAGCCAGTATCTCCTTATCACACAGAGCAGCAGATTTCTTCTTCTCCTTACTTTTGGAACTTTCACCTTCTTCCTTGCTCTCTTCAACTGCCACCATTTTGTTGAATTGATCACCAAACTCTATGATCTCCCAGAGAACATAGTGTTCCATTTTGAGGTATTGTTGGATTCTGAATTCCCATAATTCAAAGTTTTCAGGATCCAACATAGGTAATTTGAGATTATTGTGATTGTTGCTGTTTGAGGAAGAGTCTGAAGACATGGTTGATATGAGGGTTTTGTTCTTGGTTTAGACAAAGTTTCTCAACAAGCTCTGATACCACTTAATTCTGGCTAAAACAAGACCAAAACACGTATTTAATATCATTTGTTTGGAATTATGCGTGGTTTTTGTGTTTATTGTGTTTTCAGAGCCAACCGGATGAATATTGAAGAAAACATGGGATTGCACGGGTTTTATGGAAGAAAAAGACTCAAGACGAAGTCTATTGTCCAAGAGATGCAAAAGATTTGAAGTCACTGGGCCTATTTGACGATTTATCGAAGAAAGGGACCAAAGATGGAAGATTTACATAAGTCGAAGAAACTCAAGTCTATTAAGCGAAGAAATTAAAAGACGAGTTGAATTTAATCGACAACAAATCCCAAATCAGAATCGAAAACGTCAACTTTTCTGATAAGACGAGAAGACAAGAAGAACGGGAGAAAGCCCACTCACCAACCAAAGGGGACACCTATAAAAGGAATCCCCCTCACACTTTTCATTCAGTTTTTTTAGTTTTTTCTCTCCTTCTTTTTCTCCCTTTCTGTTTCGTAGACATCACCAACACCACTAGGGTGTTTGGTGATTTTGATCTTTGTTTTTCAATCTTGTAATTTCATCTTTGTTTTGTGATTGTTATAACCTTAATCATTCAATACATCAATCTTTCCATTTCATCTTGTTCATCTCCATCTATTTGGTTAAAAGTTTAAGTTCTTATTTGATTGATTTAATCTTTAAAAGTTGTTGGGATTTATGTTTTTGTTGATGGGATTTGTAGTTTATGGTTAGTAGATGCTTAGTGATTAGTTTATTTAAGTTTTTGGTTAGAAACTTGGTGATTTTTGGATCAAAATCGTACTCCCCTGTTTTTTCTGAAGTTACTGTTCTTGAGTTCCCAGGTTCCGGATGAACCAAAAGTTCCGGACGAACCAAAACTTCCGGATGAACTAAAATTTCCGGATGAACAAAATCTTCCGAATGAGTTTTCTTTTCAAAAGTTCCGAATGAGTTTTTAAAGTTCCGAATGAATTTTCCCTTAAAAAGTTCCGAATCAATTTTCAAAAGTTCCGAATGAGTTTTCCTTCAAAAAGTTCCGAATGAATGCTTTGTCCAAATCTTCCGAATAAACTTCCGAATCAAAAGTTCCGAGTGAACTTCCGGATCAACAACTTCCGAATCAACTTCCGAAGAAAGTTCCGAGTGAAGGTTCCGAGTGAAGTTCCGAGTGAAGGTTCCGAGTAAACTTCCGAACGAAGTTCCGGATCAAGGGTTCCGAACCAAGTTCCGAGTAAACTTCCGAATCAAGGTTAAACTTCTGAATCAAGGTCAAACTTCCGAATCAAATTTCTTTTGAGTATTTCTAAGGTTTACTTACTGTTTCTTCAGTTCATACTTATATTTTAATTTTAATTTTAATTTTAATTCAAGTTTTATTAATTGTTGTTGTTAATTTAATTGCTTTTAAATTTAAGTTTACATTTTAATGCATTTAAAACTTTTAGTAGACTAGAAAATCACTCCCCTTTTTAGTAACCAAGAACAATCATTCCACTTAGAACCAAGATCAATTCGAGAGGATATCGAGATCAACTTCCAAAGAAAGTTCCGGATCAACTTCCGAAGAAAGTTCCGAGTGAAGGTTCCGAGTGAAGTTCCGAGTGAAGGTTCCGAGTAAACTTCCGAACGAAGTTCTGGATCAAGGGTTCCGAACCAAGTTCCGAGTAAACTTCCGAATCAAGGTTAAACTTCTAAATCAAGGTCAAACTTCCGAATCAAATTTCTTTTGAGTATTTCTAAGGTTTACTTATTGTTTCTTCAGTTCATACTTATATTTTAATTTTAATTTTAATTTTAATTCAAGTTTTATTAATTGTTGTTGTTAATTTAATTGCTTTTAAATTTAAGTTTACATTTTAATGCATTTAAAACTTTTAGTAGACTAGAAAATCACTCCCCTTTTTAGTAACCAAGAACAATCATTCCACTTAGAACCAAGATCAATTCGAGAGGATATCGAGAGAATATAGAAGAACCCCAGTGATAAATGCATGTATCAAATGGCGCCGCTGCCGGCTCTTCTCGTTAAGATCAAAAGTTTTTTGTGAGAATTTGTATTTTGGGATCCGTTCCCCGTGAACGTTACTTTTTCATAAAATTTTCAAAAACATAAATATATATATATATATATATATATATATATATATATATATATATATATATATATATATATATATATATATATATATATATATATATATATATATATATATATAAAAATTCAAAAAATCCTAAAAATTAAAATAAAAAACATAAAAAACCAAAAATATTTTGCTTTGTTTTTCTCTTGTTAGTTATTTTGCAGATGTATGCGCACTCGATCAACGTCTTATCAAGAGCCCGAGCCTCTCGATAACCTAGACATGGCCGGTGTACAAAACAACAACAACATACCACCTCCAAACAATAATAATAACAACAACAACCCACCTTTCAACAACATGAATAATAACAACATCAATGAGCCTCTACTGGATAATCGCCCGATGATTGAACTGCTGCAAGCTCATGTAGATGGCAACACTGATCCAATTGTTATACCAGCGATTGCAGCCAACAATTTCGAGCTCAAATCAGGCTTTATCCAGATTGTCTCTGCTCAACCATTCTTGGGGCGTACCATTGATGATCCACATGACCACATCAAGAGATTCTTGCAACTCACCAACACGGTCAAATTCAATGGTGTTCCACAAGAGGTAATTCGGCTACAACTTTTTCCCTTTTCTTTAGAGGGACAAGCCCGGCATTGGCTTGCTAAGGAACCGCCACAGAGTATTCTCTCGTGGACGGATTTGGAGACCAAGTTTATCAATTACTTTTTCCCACCCTCTCGTACTACCGCTTTGCGGAATGAAACATAAATTTTGAACAAAAGTACGATGAGTCGTTTAGTGAATCTTGGGATCGTTTTAAAGATCTTTTAAGAAAATGCCCACAACATGGTTTTACCAAAGTACATCAAATTAATACTTTTTACAATGGTTTAAGCATGAGTGACCAAGATTCACTAAACAGTGCCTCGGGGGGTAATCTTTTGGCTAAGACTTCCAATGCTGCTTGGGATATCATTGAGAATAAGTCTCGTGTGCAAACCAAGAGTGTTCGGACCAATGTCGCTAGTGCTAGTACTAGTGACAGCGACAAGCGACTTGACAAAATCACTACGCTTCTTGAGTCGCTTGTTACCCACACCGTTAACAACACCAACAGCAACAACGCTAAAAACGCTCAAGTTAGTGATGTTAACCAACCATGTGAAATATGCGGGGGTCCTCACTCTTACACCACTTGTACTGCCACCCAAGACTATCCTTCTGAAAATGTGAATGCAGCATATGGCACCTATCCTCAACCTGCTTATCAAGCTAGACCTCAAGGTGACCGTAATTTGCTTAGCTACCGCTCCAACAACTACCTCTCACCACCCGGTTTTCCTCCAAACAACCCAAACCAACAACAAAACCTCAATCGCCCTCCTCAACAACAACAACAACCTCGTACACCATACATCCCACCTCACAAACAACCACAACCACCTCAACGAAACACCCAAGTTTACCAGCAACCTGCTTATCAACCACCCGCATATACTGTTCCTCCCAACCAACCCACCGTTTTACACCAAGAAGTGGAAACCTACATGAGGACGAACGATGTGATCGTGGGAAATCTTCAGAGAGAAGTGCTCAACTTGAAAGCAGACCTGGTCAAACAAGGGAACGATCTGAGAGCCGATATGAGAAATACGTTGGATAGCCAAACAAATGACTTGAAGAACATGATGGCTAGTTTCTTCCAAGGTAATCAACCCTCTTCTTCGGGTACTCTTCCGAGTAACACCGTTGCGAATCCAAGAGGGGAGATGAAAGCAATCACCACTCGCAGTAGAGCCAACAGTAATGAGCTGTGAGCCCTGACATCATGCCTTCTAGCCAGTATCTCCTTATCACACAGAGCAGCAGATTTCTTCTTCTCCTTACTTTTGGAACTTTCACCTTCTTCCTTGCTCTCTTCAACTGCCACCATTTTGTTGAATTGATCACCAAACTCTATGATCTCCCAGAGAACATAGTGTTCCATTTTGAGGTATTGTTGGATTCTGAATTCCCATATTTCAAAGTTTTCAGGATCCAACATAGGTAATTTGAGATTATTGTGATTGTTGCTGTTTGAGGAAGAGTCTGAAGACATGGTTGATATGAGGGTTTTGTTCTTGGTTTAGACAAAGTTTCTCAACAAGCTCTGATACCACTTAATTCTGGCTAAAACAGGACCAAAACACGTATTTAATATCATTTGTTTGGAATTATGCGTGGTTTTTGTGTTTATTGTGTTTTCAGAGCCAATCGGATGAATATTGAAGAAAACATGGGATTGCACGGGTTTTATGGAAGAAAAAGACTCAAGACGAAGTCTATTGTCCAAGAGATGCAAAAGATTTGAAGTCACTGGGCCTATTTGACGATTTATCAAAGAAAAGGACCAAAGATGGAAGATTTACATAAGTCGAAGAAACTCAAGTCTATTAAGCGAAGAAATTAAAAGACGAGTTGAATTTAATCGACAACAAATCCCAAATCAGAATCGAAAACGTCAACTTTTCTGAAAAGACGAGAAGACAAGAAGAACGGGAGAAAGCCCACTCACCAACCAAAGGGGACACCTATAAAAGGAATCCCCCTCACACTTTTCATTCAGTTTTTTTAGTTTTTTCTCTCCTTCTTTTTCTCCCTTTCTGTTTCGTAGACATCACCAACACCACTAGGGTGTTTGGTGATTTTGATCTTTGTTTTTCAATCTTGTAATTTCATCTTTGTTTTGTGATTGTTATAACCTTAATCATTCAATACATCAATCTTTCCATTTCATCTTGTTCATCTCCATCTATTTGGTTAAAAGTTTAAGTTCTTATTTGATTGATTTAATCTTTAAAAGTTGTTGGGATTTATGTTTTTGTTGATGGGATTTGTAGTTTATGGTTAGTAGATTTAACACCCCCAAATTTACACGCAGCGGAATACATCTTTGGGTGCTAAACAATGATACAACAACACATAATTTATAAAGAACGACTCGAAAAGAGACGTTTTAGATTTATCGTTCCTAAAACATTTGTCAGAGTAGCGTAGTCCCAAGTAATCGTTACCAAAAGATAAGTTAAAACTTATATTGGTTTGTTTTGAAAATGGAACGATAAATAAATCAAAGAGTTTGAACAACAAAAGCAGTGCACAACTTCATTCCCCGTGACCTCCAAGCTTCCACTTCTTGATTACCTGAAATACATGTGAGTAAAACGATCAGCAAAAATGCCGAGTGAATCTATAGGTTTATGAAATCAATTTGAACACAAGCAAAGATTATAAGTTTGTGGCATGCTTATAAGCATCAAATAATAATTTGCATCAACAATGATAATTGTATATAGCATAAATTGCAATAAGCTCATGGAACCGAGCCCTTAGACACTCCCATATCAGTCTAATAAGACGAGAGATTTATTAATTGTCGGTTACCTCCAGATTATTGGTACATTGCCGTATACCTGACTTCTCAATACAATATGCTCAAACAGTGTGGAGGTCGGGCCTAAGCTTCTATGACAAGTCCACAAAAACTGAACCGGGGCGGCTTCCCCCATAGATCTATTAACTGTACTAGCGGTTAACCCATCATAGGTTAATTAACGGTCCATAATTGAGGTTTTAACAAAGGCAATCACTTAATGCAATTTAAAGGCAACCACGGGTCCATTCATAGAGGGACAAAGCATACCATAAAAATCTTGTGTTCTAAGTTTATAAAAACATGTATTCCCCCTCGCGGGTTTAAAATCATTTAATAACTAGTATAAAACGAGGCTATAGACTCACGTTGATAATGAAAGGCGGATTATCGGCTACGGGCGTGCTTCGGTCACGGAAACCTATATAAATAATAATCGGTCTTAGACTCTTGTCTAATGACTTTTATCAAAATAACAATATACATATGATGATTTTGTACATATGATGATGATCAAGTGGGTTTATATATCCTTGTTTACTCATTTTAGTGTTTACGTTTTGGTAATTTTTTTACTAGTTTACTAGTTTTACCTACTTACCTATTTTAAGTCCAATAAGCTTAGTATAAGTTCTTTAACTTGTTTTAATCCATTTTATACCTATATTATCAGTATCTATACTTTCCATGTTGGGCCCAAATGGGTTAAGCCCAATAAGTTCTTTTTATGAGTGTTTAACTTATTTAGTCCAATTATTAGTCCAATATGCTTAGTTAGCTCGTTAATGTCCGTATGTCCTATAGTTCGGGTTTTATCGGTTTTTACTTGTATTAGTTACTTATATATCAGTATATGACTTTTAAAAACTTTACATTAGACGGGTTTGATCGTCTAAGTTTTAATTGGCGAAAAATGTTAATTTTACGGTAATAGCCGAAAAAGTCGTAAAAATCAAGTTTATAGTTTTTATTACTTATAAGTATTATTCCACTACCATTTATATAATTTATCCATTTAATTAACCTTTTACATATTTATATAAATAAGTTTCATAAGTTAGTGGGTTTTTATTTTACATTTTATACAATAAAATTTTAGTGCTTATATAATAATAATAAACATTAATTCTCAAAATCTGATTTTTATCTTCATGTTCACCATTTTTATCATATCTAGAGTTCTATAATGAATTAGAAGCTCATTTTTGGGTGGCATGATCTTCATATTATGTGCTACATTTAACTTAGTTATAGCTACTGCTCATTTTAAGTTTATCTATGCTTAACAGTCCCTACAAAACAGCTTATTCAGATTAGCACACCTATTTTGTTTTGATCATATCTCACTAATTATAATGATTCCATTGCATGGCCAACTCTCACATGTGTATAACATCTTGTACTTACTGTAAATGGATTATAGCATGTAAGTTTATCAGTTCAAGTTTTAGTTACATACTGTTTTTATACAGCCAACTAAATAAGCATGATTTTAGCCTTATTTCTCATTAACATTTTTAAGCATATTTATCAACACTTGATCCCCACACAACATTTTTATCATCATATATACATCATATACATATACAATAAGAAAGAAAATACATTTGTTCTTTACAAAAATAACAAGAGAAAATGGAGAGGATGATCTTCTTTACCAACCAAGTGTATTTCTTGTTTTTGGAAGACAAGAACTTGATGAACACCACAAGTAACTCAAAGATCATCAAACACCAAGAACAATAGTTGAGAAATCAGCCCTAGGACACAAGCAAATCACCTCCAATGTTGTTAATATGGCCACCAAATGATCAAGGCTTCAAGATAACTCCATGATAGAGCTAGTAAACATGTATTTCATGGCTAGAAAAGATTAAAAGGGGTGTTTGTAGCTTGAATATGGATGGCAATGGTGGAAGGTTTTGAGAGGATTTGAGGTTGTTTGCATGTAAGTAAATGGTATGTGTGAAAAGTGGTTAATGGTTTTGTGTTAGTGGGAAAGTTGTAAGCTTAAAGAGTAAGCTTACTTACACTTGTAAGTTTGTAGCTAACATGATGCCACATATGGTTGTGGTGTCATGTTGGTGCCATCCCATTTAAGCTAGTGGGGTGGGACAATGTATTTTGTCCCATCTCACTAGTTTACGGGTATTCCTCGATTCTGGTTTTCTCGATTTGCGTGCCCTCGGGTCGTTTCACAAAAAAACGTTTTTATAAATTATGAATCAACGTCACAAAACGAATCCAACAAAAATTGTCTCATAAAAAACGGAGTTCAAAAACGTAAATACGTAATCCTAAGGTTTCCGATTTAGTCGTAAAGGACTCTAAGTTATGCACGTAAGCCCAAATTTAAATCCGTAAATTGTGAGTTCATCAACCAAAACAAAAATAAGTTTCAAAATATTATACGAGAAAATATTTCACTACCTGAAAATGTTAGATTGTACTTTTTAAAAGTTTGAAACGCACACGAAAAATAATAATATAACGACTCGATACGTAATTGAAACGATATCGTCGAAAGTATTAAATATCGAAACTATCGATAATAAAATATAAAATTTTTGGCATCCGTCGGTATCGCGATCACTAGTAGTCCTCGTTGCTCGTCAAAATATTAAAATATAATATTTAATATTGGTTTCAACTTAAACCGTTAAACATAATAATATTTAACGTTATAAAATACTTCAAATAATTGAAAATAGAATTAAATTATGAACTTATTTTTACGGGTTTTACATCCTCACCACCTTAAGGGAGCGACGTCCCGGCGCTCAACTCGCCTCACTTTCGCCAACGCGCATTAAAGTCTCAATAAATATCGTCGTTGAAAGTCAAAAAGATATTACATAATATGTGTTCTACATGATCGGACGTCATCAGATGATGCCGTCTCAAGTTCTCACAACTTACGATCATTTGACTAGATCACACACCATATAAGTACATAAAAGAAAAGGTTGAACACAAACATCGAGTATAGATCTCCACCGTTAATCATCGAGAAAACCTTGAACGAACCCTTGATAATATCTCAAGAGTCTTTCCACTTGCGGTGTCGGCTTCAACATACTCCTCGAGGTCGTAACGAATTTATTAACTCCATTCCTTAAGAGATTCAGTCCTCAATCATTCCACAAGTACACGCATAAATCCTGGTGATACTTATCGTTTCTTCTTATACACTGCTTCCCGAGATTCATTTTAAACTCGAAATAAAATAGTGATCTTCAATACGAGGAACAGAACGAGATAAAAAAAATGAATTCAGTAAACGCATAAACGGAAAAGATGTGGTAAATTGATTTAAGGTCGACGATCGACGAGGGATCTCGACTCACGTAACCGTAAAACATAATTATTCACAATACTAGAAAAATGAGAGCGAAGAATGAATTATACATTATCATTAAAATAACATTTGTCACAATTATCCGTCCCGGATTTGGTATTACCTTAAAACTCAGTTGAGGTACTTTCTTGATAAAGATGATACATCAAAAATAGAAGTAAAATAGTTTCAAAATTTATTTGGTCGTCTTAAGAAACTTTGAAAGAATGACGTAAATTTATTAATTATACTCATATTGATGGTTACGATTTAGAAAATATAATTTCCAAATTAAATTATTGTTAGGAATATAAATTAAACCGATAATTTCATTACATTAAAAATAAAGTATGATAAGTCAATTAGTTCAAAAGGTAGAACATAATTTTATTTTTAACATTAGTTTTAGTTATACAAAATATGATGTATAAATTTGACCTTTTTCTTGTAATGGTTATTTCGATAATTGAAAATCATTGGAAAATGTATAAATGTTCCATAAAAATTTTATAATACTTTGTAGAAATACATAAAGGTGTTTATTATTTCAAAATAAATATGGGATATATTCGGGTTTCAAAATGTGACAAGATAACAAACGAATACGAATGGAAATAATGGTCAACAATTAGTACGAAATCAGCGATACAAAAGAAGACGAAGCAGATGTCGTATGAATTCTTAAAGAGAATAATAAAATAAAGGCGTTGATGGTAAGACGATAAGAAATAATAGATTAAACAAGTTGTCAATTTTGTTAGTGCCGTCGATGGTTCACCAATATCAGCTCGTTAACTTAGCGGTGGTCGTTACACGATCGGAAATAAGATCCATACAAAAATTTTAATAAAAGGAAATTCCTAATAATCACTTGTAAGTAAAACAAATCAAACGAACGATGTTAGTGTTTAAAGGGAGAAGTCAAAGCACGGTTCACAAGGGTGGATTTCGAGACAAACGAGAGTGACGGACGTCATCCCGGATATACGGAAATCACTCTAGTGATAATTCATTATTCACGTACAGAGACATTCCAAGGATCTACCCAGTCGCATAAAGAAGATTGGACGAGAAGGAAGGATAAAACATCGAGACTTTCAAGTCATTTATCAAGAGTTAGTAATTAGACGAACGGTCAAAAGAAATCAGTTGTAAGACAAAATGAAGTAACAAGTGAAAAAGCGATCGTCGAGTAAAAACGTATTCGTAAGCGCGTAATTCGTTTAAGAAAACGTATGCGGATGCATAGAAATTGCGCCACTTGCATAAATTATAAAGGTTTTCAAAACTTCTTTTCATTTTATTTCATTTTATTTATCTTTATCGTAAATACAAGTAAAAAGTTGATTATTATCAAGATTTTTAAGTGGACTACTATTCAGCCTAGCATGGCTCCATCTAAATTAGACATAGGTGATCAGGCCATGTATAATTTAGGGCTAGCAATGCAGTGCTCAATTTCATCGAAAAGTATTACGTTTCTTATGTTTATATAAACCATGCCATTTGTAAAATGGAATTTAAAAATATTTTATAAATTTATAGGATACAAGTAATTTGTGAGATACTTAATAAGCAACTTTTAATCTTACGAAAAGTATTTTATAAGACCAAAGTAAAAACAATTGGTGAAAATAATCGTAAAACAATATTAGATTTATTTATAAGGTGACATTATGACAACGTATAAAGTAGTCAAAGTTTTGCAAAAAGTGGCAAATAGTAGCTCATAAAACAACCAATGAAATGGTTACAAGTTGTTAAGGTTTCAAAAGATTATAAGGTTTAGACGAAAATGCCATGAAAAACGTGATAAGAATGTCGACGAAGAATGTGAAGGCAAAACTTCAAAACTCAACCCAAATCAATGGAAGGTTAAAAGAAAACGAAAATAAAATAACATCGAATGAAAAATGAGTCATATATATGAAAAGAATAAAACAATCCACATGTGTATTCTTTGTAAGATACTCGACACAACATGCTTTTAAGAAAGTATGTTATTCGTTTTTAAATTATACCATTAATCCGGTAATTGCTAATCCTGTACTGTTTCTATTTTTAAATATTTTCACATGCAACTAGTATTCGTTAGTTGTAAAATAATATTTGTTAAAATTTTACGATCTCAAATGAAATCAAAACAGCTTAGAAATATTTAAAACTCATGTTCTGAATTTTCTATCAGATTTAACTTTTAAATATGAGCCGAATAATTGACCCGATAAACGACATCTCCAAGACTCGTAGTCTAAAGCATTTTAATGCAAAACGATGTTTCAGACGACTTTCTAGTTTTACCCGAGACCTGAAACCCAATGTAAAATGACCAAAATACCCCTGCAAGTTCTGTGCAGGTTTGACTATTTTATTTTTAAAAAAACTCAGGTTTTACTTTTAAGTTTTGACCTGTTTATACTGCCCCTACAGTTTCTGCATAAAGTGTATTTTTCGACACTTCTTAACGGCTCAAAATATATACATATATACACACATGTCTTGTGGATTTTACAACAACGAAAAATAAATCTCGTAATGAGCATCAAATAAAATATAGCATGGTGAATGACAGAAAATGCTTCAAGGTATTCAACACAAAATTTAGGAAGCAAGACGGTGAAAGACGTTCATAATTTAAGTTTCAAGGTGCAATGTAGGCAAACCTCCTTGGTGCCACGATTCTCCAAAAACACCAAAACATAACAAGAAAAGAATGGAACATTAACATGCTACACTCCGGGAGCGAGAAGGTTAATGAAAAACAAATGATACCATTTTATATAAGTAAAATCGTATTCCAATTCTAGTGCCATAATCTAGACGATGATTTATAAAATAACGATGATGCTACCGAGATATAAGTGAACAATACACTTCGGAGTCAATACATATAAATGTCAATAAATAGCGGTTAGTCTATTCCAAGGACACATTGAGCTACACAATGGTCTGGAGATTACGTTAAAAGACGTCCAAGCACAAATAGCCGGAAGACGATTTGAATATCTATATAGATATCTCAAAGGGTTAAATAATGAAAGTAACGCGCGCAGATGAAGGTATGTAAGGTCATAATATAAAATTTTTGCAATAAAAGCAATTTAAATACTTCAAAAATATATACAGAAAGATCTTGAAAATTCGTTGTATTTATTTAAGTTAATCATTAATAAATGATAAACTTTTATCGAAAAGTTTAACGACATAAATATATATCGATAAAGAATTATAGTATTTATCTAGAAATACTTAGTAATAAGGCATACATAATAATGTATACTAAAGTTGTAATCCCAGAAGTAGCTTGAACCTGAAGTCACGCGAAATCATGTGCACCGACTCTTTGAAAAAAATAAAACCGACAGTTATAGTTTAGGTTTTTAGAAAAAAGACCTAGTTCTCTATAACTCATGGCTCTGGTACCAATCTTTAACACCCCCAAATTTACACGCAGCGGAATACATCTTTGGGTGCTAAACAATGATACAACAACACATAATTTATAAAGAACGACTCGAAAAGAGACGTTTTAGATTTATCGTTCCTAAAACATTTGTCAGAGTAGCGTAGTCCCAAGTAATCGTTACCAAAAGATAAGTTAAAACTTATATTGGTTTGTTTTGAAAATGGAACGATAAATAAATCAAAGAGTTTGAACAACAAAAGCAGTGCACAACTTCATTCCCCGTGACCTCCAAGCTTCCACTTCTTGATTACCTGAAATACATGTGAGTAAAACGATCAACAAAAATGCCGAGTGAATCTATAGGTTTATGAAATCAATTTGAACACAAGCAAAGATTATAAGTTTGTGGCATGCTTATAAGCATCAAATAATAATTTGCATCAACAATGATAATTGTATATAGCATAAATTGCAATAAGCTCATGGAACCGAGCCCTTAGACACTCCCATATCAGTCTAATAAGACGAGAGATTTATTAATTGTCGGTTACCTCCAGATTATTGGTACATTGCCGTATACCTGACTTCTCAATACAATATGCTCAAACAGTGTGGAGGTCGGGCCTAAGCTTCTATGACAAGTCCACAAAAACTGAACCGGGGCGGCTTCCCCCATAGATCTATTAACTGTACTAGCGGTTAACCCATCATAGGTTAATTAACGGTCCATAATTGAGGTTTTAACAAAGGCAATCACTTAATGCAATTTAAAGGCAACCACGGGTCCATTCATAGAGGGACAAAGCATACCATAAAAATCTTGTGTTCTAAGTTTATAAAAACATGTATTCCCCCTCGCGGGTTTAAAATCATTTAATAACTAGTATAAAACGAGGCTATAGACTCACGTTGATAATGAAAGGCGGATTATCGGCTACGGGCGTGCTTCGGTCACGGAAACCTATATAAATAATAATCGGTCTTAGACTCTTGTCTAATGACTTTTATCAAAATAACAATATACATATGATGATTTTGTACATATGATGATGATCAAGTGGGTTTATATATCCTTGTTTACTCATTTTAGTGTTTACGTTTTGGTAATTTTTTTACTAGTTTACTAGTTTTACCTACTTACCTATTTTAAGTCCAATAAGCTTAGTATAAGTTCTTTAACTTGTTTTAATCCATTTTATACCTATATTATCAGTATCTATACTTTCCATGTTGGGCCCAAATGGGTTAAGCCCAATAAGTTCTTTTTATGAGTGTTTAACTTATTTAGTCCAATTATTAGTCCAATATGCTTAGTTAGCTCGTTAATGTCCGTATGTCCTATAGTTCGGGTTTTATCGGTTTTTACTTGTATTAGTTACTTATATATTAGTATATGACTTTTAAAAACTTTACATTAGACGGGTTTGATCGTCTAAGTTTTAATTGGCGAAAAATGTTAATTTTACGGTAATAGCCGAAAAAGTCGTAAAAATCAAGTTTATAGTTTTTATTACTTATAAGTATTATTCCACTACCATTTATATAATTTATCCATTTAATTAACCTTTTACATATTTATATAAATAAGTTTCATAAGTTAGTGGGTTTTTATTTTACATTTTATACAATAAAATTTTAGTGCTTATATAATAATAATAAACATTAATTCTCAAAATCTGATTTTTATCTTCATGTTCACCATTTTTATCATATCTAGAGTTCTATAATGAATTAGAAGCTCATTTTTGGGTGGCATGATCTTCATATTATGTGCTACATTTAACTTAGTTATAGCTACTGCTCATTTTAAGTTTATCTATGCTTAACAGTCCCTACAAAACAGCTTATTCAGATTAGCACACCTATTTTGTTTTGATCATATCTCACTAATTATAATGATTCCATTGCATGGACAACTCTCACATGTGTATAACATCTTGTACTTACTGTAAATGGATTATAGCATGTAAGTTTATCAGTTCAAGTTTTAGTTACATACTGTTTTTATACAGCCAACTAAATAAGCATGATTTTAGCCTTATTTCTCATTAACATTTTTAAGCATATTTATCAACACTTGATCCCCACATAACATTTTTATCATCATATATACATCATATACATATACAATAAGAAAGAAAATACATTTGTTCTTTACAAAAATAACAAGAGAAAATGGAGAGGATGATCTTCTTTACCAACCAAGTGTATTTCTTGTTTTTGGAAGACAAGAACTTGATGAACACCACAAGTAACTCAAAGATCATCAAACACCAAGAACAATAGTTGAGAAATCAGCCCTAGGACACAAGCAAATCACCTCCAATGTTGTTAATATGGCCACCAAATGATCAAGGCTTCAAGATAACTCCATGATAGAGCTAGTAAACATGTATTTCATGGCTAGAAAAGATCAAAAGGGGTGTTTGTAGCTTGAATATGGATGGCAATGGTGGAAGGTTTTGAGAGGATTTGAGGTTGTTTGCATGTAAGTAAATGGTATGTGTGAAAAGTGGTTAATGGTTTTGTGTTAGTGGGAAAGTTGTAAGCTTAAAGAGTAAGCTTACTTACACTTGTAAGTTTGTAGCTAACATGATGCCACATATGGTTGTGGTGTCATGTTGGTGCCATCCCATTTAAGCTAGTGGGGTGGGACAATGTATTTTGTCCCATCTCACTAGTTTACGGGTATTCCTCGATTCTGGTTTTCTCGATTTGCGTGCCCTCGGGTCGTTTCACAAAAAAACGTTTTTATAAATTATGAATCAACGTCACAAAACGAATCCAACAAAAATTGTCTCATAAAAAACGGAGTTAAAAACGTAAATACGTAATCCTAAGGTTTCCGATTTAGTCGTAAAGGACTCTAAGTTATGCACGTAAACCCAAATTTAAATCCGTAAATTGTGAGTTCATCAACCAAAACAAAAATAAGTTTCAAAATATTATACGAGAAAATATTTCACTACCTGAAAATGTTAGATTGTACTTTTTAAAAGGTTGAAACGCACACGAAAAATAATAATATAACGACTCGATACGTAATTGAAACGATATCGTCGAAAGTATTAAATATCGAAACTATCGATAATAAAATATAAAATTTTTGGCATCCGTCGGTATCGCGATCACTAGTAGTCCTCGTTGCTCGTCAAAATATTAAAATATAATATTTAATATTGGTTTCAACTTAAACCGTTAAACATAATAATATTTAACGTTATAAAATACTTCAAATAATTGAAAATAGAATTAAATTATGAACTTATTTTTACGGGTTTTACAGTAGATGCTTAGTGATTAGTTTATTTAAGTTTTTGGTTAGAAACTTGGTGATTTTTGGATCAAAATCGTACTCCCCTGTTTTTTCTGAAGTTACTGTTCTTGAGTTCCCAGGTTCCGGATGAACCAAAAGTTCCGGACGAACCAAAACTTCCGGATGAACTAAAAGTTCCGGATGAACAAAATCTTCCGAATGAGTTTTCTTTTCAAAAGTTCCGAATGAGTTTTTAAAGTTCCGAATGAATTTTCCCTTAAAAAGTTCCGAATCAATTTTCAAAAGTTCCGAATGAGTTTTCCTTCAAAAAGTTCCGAATGAATGCTTTGTCCAAATCTTCCGAATAAACTTCCGAATCAAAATTTCCGAGTGAACTTCCGGATCAACAACTTCCGAATCAACTTCCGAAGAAAGTTCCGAGTGAAGGTTCCGAGTGAAGTTCCGAGTGAAGGTTCCGAGTAAACTTCCGAACGAAGTTCCGGATCAAGGGTTCCGAACCAAGTTCCGAGTAAACTTCCGAATCAAGGTTAAACTTCCGAATCAAGGTCAAACTTCTGAATCAAATTTCTTTTGAGTATTTCTAAGGTTTACTTACTGTTTCTTCAGTTCATACTTATATTTTAATTTTAATTTTAATTTTAATTCAAGTTTTATTAATTGTTGTTGTTAATTTAATTGCTTTTAAATTTAAGTTTACATTTTAATGCATTTAAAACTTTTAGTAGACTAGAAAATCACTCCCCTTTTTAGTAACCAAGAACAATCATTCCACTTAGAACCAAGATCAATTCGAGAGGATATCGAGATCAACTTCCGAAGAAAGTTTCGGATCAACTTCCGAAGAAAGTTCCGAGTGAAGGTTCCGAGTGAAGTTCCGAGTGAAGGTTCCGAGTAAACTTCCGAACGAAGTTCCGGATCAAGGGTTCCGAACCAAGTTCCGAGTAAACTTCCGAATCAAGGTTAAACTTCTGAATCAAGGTCAAACTTCCGAATCAAATTTCTTTTGAGTATTTCTAAGGTTTACTTATTGTTTCTTCAGTTCATACTTATATTTTAATTTTAATTTTAATTTTAATTCAAGTTTTATTAATTGTTGTTGTTAATTTAATTGCTTTTAAATTTAATTTTACATTTTAATGCATTTAAAACTTTTAGTAGACTAGAAAATCACTCCCCTTTTTAGTAACCAAGAACAATCATTCCACTTAGAACCAAGATCAATTCGAGAGGATATCGAGAGAATATAGAAGAACCCCAGTGATAAATGCATGTATCAAATGGCGCCGCTGCCGGCTCTTCTCGTTAAGATCAAAAGTTTTTTGTGAGAATTTGGATTTTGGGATCCGTTCCCCGTGAACGTTACTTTTTCATAAAATTTTCAAAAACATAAATATATATATATATATATATATATATATATATATATATATATATATATATATATATATATATATATATATATATATAAAATTTTCAAAAAATCCTAAAAATTAAAAAAAAAACATAAAAAACCAAAAATATTTTGCTTTGTTTTTCTCTTGTTAGTTCTTTTGCAGATGTATGCGCACTCGATCAACGTCTTATCAAGAGCCCGAGCCTCTCGATAACCTAGACATGGCCGGTGTACAAAACAACAACAACATACCACCTCCAAACAATAATAATAACAACAACAACCCACCTTTCAACAACATGAATAATAACAACAACAATGAGCCTCTACTGGATAATCGCCCGATGATTGAACTGCTGCAAGCTCATGTAGATGGCAACATTGATCCAATTGTTATACCAGCGATTCCAGCCAACAATTTCGAGCTCAAATCAGGCTTTATCCAGATTGTCTCTGCTCAACCATTCTTGGGGCGTACCATTGATGATCCACATGACCACATCAAGAGATTCTTGCAACTCACCAACACGGTCAAATTCAATGGTGTTCCACAAGAGGTAATTCGGCTACAACTTTTTCCCTTTTCTTTAGAGGGACAAGCCCGGCATTGGCTTGCTAAGGAACCGCCACAGAGTATTCTCTCGTGGACGGATTTGGAGACCAAGTTTATCAATTACTTTTTCCCACCCTCTCGTATTACCGCTTTGCGGAATGAAACATAAATTTTGAACAAAAGTACGATGAGTCGTTTAGTGAATCTTGGGATCGTTTTAAAGATCTTTTAAGAAAATGCCCACAACATGGTTTTACCAAAGTACATCAAATTAATACTTTTTACAATGGTTTAAGCATGAGTGACCAAGATTCACTAAACAGTGCCTCGGGGGGTAATCTTTTGGCTAAGACTTCCAATGCTGCTTGGGATATCATTGAGAATAAGTCTCGTGTGCAAACCAAGAGTGTTCGGACCAATGTCGCTAGTGCTAGTACTAGTGACAGCGACAAGCGACTTGACAAAATCACTACGCTTCTTGAGTCGCTTGTTACCCACACCGTTAACAACACCAACAGCAACAACGCTAAAAACGCTCAAGTTAGTGATGTTAACCAACCATGTGAAATATGCGGGGGTCCTCACTCTTACACCACTTGTACTGCCACCCAAGACTATCCTTCTGAAAATGTGAATGCAGCATATGGCACCTATCCTCAACCTGCTTATCAAGCTAGACCTCAAGGTGACCGTAATTTGCTTAGCTACCGCTCCAACAACTACCTCTCACCACCCAGTTTTCCTCCAAACAACCCAAACCAACAACAAAACCTCAATCGCCCTCCTCAACAACAACAACAACCTCGTACACCATACATCCCACCTCACAAACAACCACAACCACCTCAACGAAACACCCAAGTTTACCAGCAACCTGCTTATCAACCACCCGCATATACTGTTCCTCCCAACCAACCCACCGTTTTACACCAAGAAGTGGAAACCTACATGAGGACGAACGATGTGATCGTGGGAAATCTTCAGAGAGAAGTGCTCAACTTGAAAGCAGACCTGGTCAAACAAGGGAACGATCTGAGAGCCGACATGAGAAATACGTTGGATAGCCAAACAAATGACTTGAAGAACATGATGGCTAGTTTCTTCCAAGGTAATCAACCCTCTTCTTCGGGTACTCTTCCGAGTAACACCGTTGCGAATCCAAGAGGGGAGATGAAAGCAATCACCACTCGCAGTGGCAAAGGTACCAAGGAACCCGAGCTTCCTATACCTCCACCGGTGGTTGTGACTAAGGAGAACGAGTCACCTGCTCCTATTCCTCATCCTTCTCCATCCCCAATTTCTCCACCTCTTACTTCTACCCCTCCTCCACCCATGGATGTGAGTGATCCTATTCTCCCAAAGCCTTCCTCTTCTTCCAATATACCTTATCCATCTAGGTTGAGGAAAGAGAAGCTCAAAAGCAAGGACGATATTCAGGTTTCAAACTTTCTTAAAATGTTTAAACAACTGAATTTCAATATCTCCTTCGCTAAGGCTCTCGCTCACATGCCTAAGTATGCGAAAATGTTTAAAGATCTTCTGAGTGACAAGGAAAAGCTTCTTGATATTGCCAACACCCAACTTAATGAGAATTGCTCTGTAGTGCTCTTAAGGAAATTGCCAACCAAGCTTGGTGATCCGAGTCGTTTCTTAATCCCGTGCAATTTCTCGGGAGTAGAGAATTGCATGGCCCTAGCCGATCTAGGTGCCAGTATTAATCTAATGCCTCTAAGCGTTTGGAAGCAATTATCTCTCCCTGAGCTAGTACCCACTAAAATGACTTTGGAATTAGCTAACCGTACGGTTGCTTATCCAGTGGGGATAGCCGAAGACGTCTTTGTAGGAGTCGACAAATTCACTTTTCCTGCCGATTTCGTCGTCGTCGACTACGAGATGGACCCTCGTGTTCCCTTGATCGTGGGTCGTCCATTCCTGAGGACCGGTCGCACTCTCATCGACGTTGAAGCCGGTGAGCTTATCATGAGAGTGGGTGACGATATAATCGTCTTCAACATGGGAAAGTTGTCTAAACAACCTTATTCATACGAGAGTGTTAATTGTATTGATGTTCTGGATGAGGCTTGTGAAGAACACTTCAAAGATGCTTGTAAAAGTATTCCTACCTCTCTTCCCAATGTTGAAACCGTTTCCTCTATTGATTCATCGCTGTCTCTATTTGGAGAAAGTGACTTGTTTTGGAACGATCTTGAAACCACCATGGGAGATGTGAACGCTACTGATGATTCTCCCACCGATGGGGATGACGACATGCATTTCTTTGAAAACCTTCTCAACGAAGACAATCCTTCTCCTCCATCTCCCACGGTTATTGCTATCGATACTCCGACTTTGAATACGCCTCCCGTCGACAATCCTCCGGATTTAGAACTTAAGGAGTTGCCGCCCCATCTCGAGTATGTGTTCCTTGAAGAAGAGAAGAAGTCGCCCGTCATTATCGCGAAGGATTTGAAAGATGAAGAGAAAGCCCGACTTGTCGCCGTGTTGAAGAAGCATAAAACAGCTATCGCTTGGAAAATCTCCGACATTCGTGGAATTGATCCTCACTTCTGCACGCACAAAATTCTCATGGAGGACGACTTTAAGCCCACAATTCAAAGCCAACGAAGGGTGAATCCAAAAATCCATGAAGTCATCAAAACAGAGGTTATCAAACTTCTTGATGCGGGTATGATTTACCCTATTTCGGATTCACCATGGGTTAGTCCAATCCATTGTGTACCCAAGAAGGGCGGAATAACCATTGTTCCCAATGAACACAACGAGTTGATTTCCACTCGTCTCGTTACTGGGTGGAGAGTTTGTATAGACTACCGCAAACTCAATGATGCCACGAGAAAGGATCATTTCCCTCTACCTTTTATGGACCAAATGCTTGAACGTTTAGCAGGTAATGAATATTACTGCTTTCTTGATGGTTTCTCGGGTTATTTTCAAATACCCATCGATCCCCAAGATCAAGAGAAGACAACATTCACTTGTCCCTATGGCACATTTGCTTACAAAAGAATGCCTTTTGGCTTATGTAATGCGCCCGGGACTTTCCAAAGGTGCATGTTAGCTATCTTCCATGACATGGTTGAACAAACCATGGAAGTCTTCATGGATGATTTCTCGGTCTTCGGGGATTCCTTCTCTTCTTGCCTTGCCAATTTGGAACGAATACTGAAGCGGTGCAAAGACACTCGCCTTGTTCTAAATTGGGAAAAATGCCATTTTATGGTAAAAGAAGGCATCGTGCTAGGACACAAAATTTCCAAATCCGGTCTTGAAGTTGACCGTGCTAAAGTCGATGTTATCACTAAGTTGCCTCCACCTTCAACCGTGAAGGGTGTGAGAAGTTTTCTGGGTCATGCGGGCTTCTACCGTCGATTCATCAAAGATTTTTCTCAAATCGGTCGCCCGATGACTCACCTCTTGGAAAAAGATACTCCTTTTATCTTTTCCAAAGAGTGTCTTGAAGCCTTCAACTCGCTTAAGGATAAGCTAACTAAGGCACCCGTCTTGGTTACCCCTAATTGGGAGCTTCCCTTTGAGTTGATGTGCGATGCTAGTGATTTTGCTCTTGGAGCGGTTCTGGGACAAAGAGTGAACAAACACTTCCAACCAATCCATTACGCTAGCAAGACAATGACGGGGGCACAATTGCATTATACGACAACAGAAAAAGAGCTTTTAGCTGTTGTCTATGCCTTTGAAAAATTTCGCCCCTATCTTGTCCTTTCCACCATTATCGTTTACACCGATCATTCCGCGTTGAAGTACTTGTTGACAAAGCAAGATTCCAAACCAAGACTTCTTCGCTGGGTTTTGCTACTCCAAGAATTTAAAATCGAAATTCGCGATAAAAAAGGAGCTGAAAACCTAGCCGCGGATCATCTCAGCAGACTTGAGAATCCTTACCAAGGGGATCATCCGAACAAAGAAATCAATGATTCTTTTCCCTTGGAGACCTTAATGTCTATAAATTCGAATTCTGATGAAACCCCGTGGTTTGCGGACTTTGCAAACTACTTGGCGGGTGGAATTCTCCAGGAAGGGTTGACGTCCCAACAAAAGAAAAAGTTCTTCACCGACATTAAGACTTACTTTTGGGACGACCCTTACCTATTCAAACAATGTGCCGACCTGATTATCCGTCGATGTGTTGATGGACCAACAGCTTTAAAAATCCTTGACGCTTGCCACAAAGGACCCACTGGTGGTCACTTTGGTCCCAACTACACCGCCAAAAAAGTGTTTGATTCGGGATTTTATTGGCCCTCCATATATCGTGACACTCACAATATGGTTAAACGATGTGATGTTTGCCAAAAACAAGGCACGATCACACATAAAGACGAGATGCCTCAGAATTTCATTCAAGAGTGTGAAATCTTTGATGTTTGGGGTATCGACTTTATGGGGCCATTCCCTTCTTCTAAAGGAAACAAATACATCCTTGTGGCCGTTGACTACGTCTCCAAATGGGTTGAAGCCAAAGCTTTACCCACTAATGACGCAATGGTGGTTTGTAACTTTTTGAAAGCTCTATTCGCTAGATTCGGTGTGCCTCGTGCCATTATTAGTGATCGTGGGACTCATTTTTTCAATGACCAATTTGCTAGAGTCATGGCTAAGTATGGTGTAAATCATCGTCTTTCCACAGCCTACCACCCACAAACTAATGGCCAGGCTGAAATATCCAACCGAGGACTAAAGCGAATTCTGGAAAAAACCGTGGGAGAGCATCGTGCCTCATGGGCTGATAAACTTGATGATGCTTTGTGGGCTTTTCGTACTGCTACAAGACTCCGATTGGTTGTACACCATATCGTCTCGTGTACGGGAAAGCGTGCCACCTCCCCATTGAGTTGGAGCACAAGGCTTACTGGGCCTTGAAGTGGGCTAATTTTGATATTAACAAAGCCGGTGAGCTACGCAAGATCCAACTCAATGAGCTGAATGAACTCCGTAATGAGGCTTATGAAAATTCTTTGATCTATAAGGAAAGAACTAAGCTCATTCACGATTCTAAGATTAAGAACCGAGAGTTCCATGTTGGAGACAAAGTCTTACTCTTTAACTCTCGGTTGAAAATCTTTTCGGGCAAGCTGAAATCTCGTTGGTCTGGCCCATTCACCATTGCCCAAATTTTTCCATATGGTACTCTCGAGCTCGCTCAACCTGATGGACCGAATTTTAAGGTGAATGGCCAACGAGTGAAGTTTTACTTTGGTGAGGATACCTCTCAGGAGGTGATTCCATCCCTCACCACGTTTCCCAAGAACTAATTTTGGGTCCAGTCAGGCTCGTGACTCGGTTATAAAAAACAAGCGCTCCTCGGGAGGCAGCCCGAGTATCTATCCTTTTATATTTTAACCTCCTAAGTGTAGGGGGACCTCTATCGGTGTTTGTATTTGTGTGGTAATGTGATTACAGGGATTAGTGCACTCTTGGAAACTTTGAAGAACCGTGCTCCCGTGTTATCCGAAATCCGGTTCTATCTCTCAACTATCGTGATTCAATTTTCTTCATACTCACATTTGAAATTGATCTCTTTAGTCGTCTCTTCCTTAACTTGAGTTAACCAACGTGCACAATGTCATAAGTGTAGGGGAGACTTTTCCCACATGCTTAAACATTGAGGACAATGTTTATCTTAAGTGTAGGGGGGCTTCTATCGAAGTTTTAAGTGGACTTTTCCATGAAAATGCCTTCATTTAACCGGAAAATCCTATTTTTCAACATTTTTCAAATTTTTTATTAACTTTGGCCATTTAGTCATAACTTTTAAATTTTTTATCGTTGTTTTCATATGTATATATCCCGCAATAAAGTCAAAAATATTAATAAAGTGGTGTAGCTAGTTTAGAAATCTTTGACATATTAGGCCCGTTGCGTTTATTTTGACTCAACCCGAATAGACTTATCCAAGTTTATTCTAGCTAGTATCCTTAACCATGTAGACCTTAATTGGTTTATTAGGCTAAGTATCCACGAGTCTCATTACTTGAGATTTTAAATTGTGGAGGACGAGAAATGATAGAGTCAATTATAAGTCGGTATTCTTGCACAAGCTCACTTGGTGTAATTATTTTCCTATTCTCCCATCACTTGCTAATAATTTATCTGCAATAAGTAAGGTTGTACAATTTGAAAAGTTACTTAGCTTCTAGCCCAAGATCGTTTAAAAGTTGCTCGGTAATGATAAGAGTTCATAGCCAAGGCATAACTTATGAAGCGGGGCGCGAAGATTGGCGAGTCCGAAAAGGCCCTAACAAGGCATGAGGATTCCATTTTATTGCTTAAGATCCAAAGTGATGTGAAAAGCATTATTCCCAAAGTCAATATGAAGGATCAAGACTCACGACGAAAAGCAATCAACTCCCATAAAGATCATGGAGAAGTCTATCCGAAAAGACCCTAACAAGGTATGAGGATAAATAGATCCAAGTCCGAAAAGGAGGCGGATCGTTGTATCTCAAAATCCCAAATAGAGATTGAAGAAATAATCATGAAGTCGTGGTCAACAAAGTTGGAGTACCTCTCAAAAGTCTCCAAGTGAAGAAACTCTATGAACGATGAGAAGACCATTATCTCAAGCACGTCTCTCAAGATATGAAGTATGAAGTACATGCCAAATATCGGCCCGAGAAAGGTCTCAAATCGTGAACCGAGTTATGCCAAGATATGAACTTTTTGATATCCCGAGAAGCAGTTTTAAGAGATTTTGTCCTTTAGCTAACTATTGATCAAATCGTCCTACTTTGCTTTCAGCCTAAATAAACTATCGAAATAAGTCCAAAAATGCATCTTCATGATCATTCTAAGACAAAAATAAAATTAAGAGATACACCTAGGAATAAGGGAGTTTAAGCATATAATTAAGCCATGTGTGTAAGTGTTTGATTTACTAACTTATAATAACAATGATCTCGTTTTTAAGCTTAGTTTGGGGAACGTAAAACTTGAGGGTGATAAATCTTCGCAGCACCAAAGCCCTAATGTAAGTCATTGATCTCTTTGCAAGTTATTTCCATGTAGCTATTTTCAAGTGAAAATGGTTTTCTATCCTTTTGTTTCCTTTAAGTTTAATTTCTTTTAGTACTTTAATTTTTGTTTTGTAGTATTTGAATAAGGCCAAGGTTGATTAATTATGAGAAAAGTGTAAAAATTGCTTTATCACTAAGCATTGCATGAGGGCATGGCAATGGTTAAGTGTAGGGGATTTGATAGGTGTGTAAACACCCATCCTTTTACCACTTAATTC
This sequence comes from Glebionis coronaria, assembly GCA_025667525.1. Lineage (NCBI taxonomy): Eukaryota > Viridiplantae > Streptophyta > Magnoliopsida > Asterales > Asteraceae > Glebionis > Glebionis coronaria. The sequence continues at coordinate 511,186,840 of CM046879.1, read as the reverse complement.
TGGCTAAAACAGGACCAAAACACGTATTTAATATCATTTGTTTGGAATTATGCGTGGTTTTTGTGTTTATTGTGTTTTCAGAGCCAACCGGATGAATATTGAAGAAAACATGGGATTGCACGGGTTTTATGGAAGAAAAAGACTCAAGACGAAGTCTATTTTCCAAGAGATGCAAAAGATTTGAAGTCACTGGGCCTATTTGACGATTTATCGAAGAAAAGGACCAAAGATGGAAGATTTACATAAGTCGAAGAAACTCAAGTCTATTAAGCGAAGAAATTAAAAGACGAGTTGAATTTAATCGACAACAAATCCCGAATCAGAATCGAAAACGTCAACTTTTCTGAAAAGACGAGAAGACAAGAAGAACGGGAGAAAGCCCACTCACCAACCAAAGGGGACACCTATAAAAGGAATCTCCCTCACACTTTTCATTCAGTTTTTTTAGTTTTTCTCTCCTTCTTTTTCTCCCTTTCTGTTTCGTAGACATCACCAACACCACTAGGGTGTTTGGTGATTTTGATCTTTGTTTTTCAATCTTGTAATTTCATCTTTGTTTTGTGATTGTTATAACCTTAATCATTCAATACATCAATCTTTCCATTTCATCTTGTTCATCTCCATCTATTTGGTTAAAAGTTTAAGTTCTTATTTGATTGATTTAATCTTTAAAAGTTGTTGGGATTTATGTTTTTGTTGATGGGATGTGTAGTTTATGGTTAGTAGATGCTTAGTGATTAGTTTATTTAAGTTTTTGGTTAGAAACTTGGTAATTTTTGGATCAAAATCGTACTCCCCTGTTTTTTCTGAAGTTACTGTTCTTGAGTTCCCAGGTTCCGGATGAACCAAAAGTTCCGGACGAACCAAAACTTCCGGATGAACTAAAAGTTCCGGATGAACAAAATCTTCCGAATGAGTTTTCTTTTCAAAAGTTCCGAATGAGTTTTTATTGTGCCGAATGAATTTTCCCTTAAAAAGTTCCGAATCAATTTTCAAAAGTTCCGAATGAGTTTTCCTTCAAAAAGTTTCGAATGAATGCTTTGTCCAAATCTTCCGAATAAACTTCCGAATCAAAAGTTCTGAGTGAACTTCCGGATCAACAACTTCCGAATCAACTTCCGAAGAAAGTTACGGATCAACTTCCGAAGAAAGTTCCGGATCAACTTCCGAAGAAAGTTCCGAGTGAAGGTTCCGAGTGAAGTTCCGAGTGAAGGTTCCGAGTAAACTTCCGAACGAAGTTCCGGATCAAGGGTTCCGAACCAAGTTCCGAGTAAACTTCCGAATCAAGGTTAAACTTCCGAATCAAGGTCAAACTTCCGAATCAAATTTCTTTTGAGTATTTCTAAGGTTTACTTACTGTTTCTTCAGTTCATACTTATATTTTAATTTTAGTTTTAATTTTAATTCAAGTTTTATTAATTGTTGTTGTTAATTTAATTGCTTTTAAATTTAAGTTTACATTTTAATGCATTTAAAACTTTTAGTAGACTAGAAAATCACTCCCCTTTTTAGTAACCAAGAACAATCATTCCACTTAGAACCAAGATCAATTCGAGAGGATATCGAGATCAACTTCCGAAGGAAGTTCCGGATCAACTTCCGAAGAAAGTTCCGAGTGAAGGTTCCGAGTGAAGTTCCGAGTGAAGGTTCCGAGTAAACTTCCGAACGAAGTTCCGGATCAAGGGTTCCGAACCAAGTTCCGAGTAAACTTCCGAATCAAGGTTAAACTTCCGAATCAAGGTCAAACTTCTGAATCAAATTTCTTTTGAGTATTTCTAAGGTTTACTTACTGTTTCTTCAGTTCATACTTATATTTTAATTTTAATTTTAATTTTAATTCAAGTTTTATTAATTGTTGTTGTTAATTTAATTGCTTTTAAATTTAAGTTTACATTTTAATGCATTTAAAACTTTTAGTAGACTAGAAAATCACTCCCCTTTTTAGTAACCAAGAACAATCATTCCACTTAGAACCAAGATCAATTCGAGAGGATATCGAGAGAATATAGAGAACCCCATACAAAATGCATGTATCACTTGCCATGTGCCAAGTCTTTGAAAGTAATAGCTTTTCAATTGCATTCATAGTAATAAATGTATTAAGTCATTTCAAATTTAGCATTTATAGCCATAAATGCTCCAAGTCATTGAAGACTTGGAGCATTGTGGATGCTCTTAGTCATCGACCACCATCACCTTGTTTCTATTTTGAGGTTTTAACGAGTTAATTTAAGTTTGTTGATTTGTTATAAATCATGTATTTCACATGTGTGTTTTGTTTTTAATTTGCATGAGTATGGTTTTTGTTTCATGTGTTGGTTAAGGGTGTCAATAATCTCGATTTGACCGAATTTGATTTGACCCAGGTTAATTGGAAACCCAACTAACCTGAATTCAAATTCAGGTCGGGTTTTAGGTATAAAAGTTTTGTCTAACTCGAGTTCAGGTCAACTCGATTGAATCGAATAACAACTTTTTTATTTTTTAATATAAATTTTAATTTCTATTTAAAAATAGTCGGGATGACACAAACTCGAATTGACCCTAACCAATTTGGACTCGACTCGTTTGACCTATATTCGACCAACCCAGTTGAAATAAAATCGAATTCGAATATAATATTTTTAGCATCAATCCTAATTAAACCTGACACGTTTAACTCGAACTCGATTAAGCGAACCTGACTTTTACCTTAGTTGTGGTCCTCTATGGTTTTGCAAATGAGACGTAATCGAATGACACTAATAAAAGTTGTTTCTTTTTTCACTGGTGCTGTTTCCTCTATGGTGCTGTTTCTTTTTTTTTTCTCTAGTTCCATAAGGTTTCTGAGTGGAGAATGTGCACATTTGGAATATGAATGACACTAATAAAAGTTGTTTCTTTTTTCACTGAATTTTTTAAATCAAATTACTATTTTAGCCTTCTTCTCCAAATTACCCATCTGGCATATCCATCCACATAATCTAAATTAAAAACAAGCAAGCTCATGACTATACTTTTGGAAACATTAATTTCTCTTCAAGTCAAAATTGGTCCAATATATGCTTTGTTTAACAATCAAAAGCAGTTGTGATTTTTTATCACAACCATGAACAAAACCCAATCGATTACATCACTTTCTTGTAGAAATTGGATATGAAGTCGAAAGATTTTGTATCAACTATTAAGTATTAGGAAAATGCCTTTCAGATCTCTTGTTCAGTAATGATTTAGTTACGTTTGAGACGATGTTCGTCGGCGCAAGAAGGATGCGACAACGTGGCCATGCGATGTGCAAGAAGAGTGATGTTGAGCTTATACGGTGGTGATGACTGATGATTAGATAAGTGTTGTAAAATCACTAGCAGGTTGTTTGATTGTGGAATAGCAGGTGGGTTTTGTTTTGGAAAGAGAAAAAGAAAAGATAAGGTTATATTTGTCTAATGTTAGATAATATATCTGTTGTTGTGTCTGGATGGAGAGATGCTACTTTTTTGTGTCCTCCCAAACTAGAGCCTAATCTAGAATAAGTAAAAAAAGAAACGGACAAAATCTCCATTACAATATGCATCTGTTATGCAAGGGCCCATTAAGATGAAAAGAAAGGGTTATTTACTGCAGAGACCCTCTAGAGAGAGGGTTCTCTTGCAGTGACCCCTTTTAAATGGGATTTCGAGAATGACCCTGTTCTCCGCGCCGTATTTAAAGCGGAGCACCATCCAAACACGTGTCACGCTCTCCTTAAACCAACAAAAAAAATATTAAAAAAAGTTCTACGCGTCCCAAATGGAGCGGAGCAAATTAATGATGGCAGAATTAAATAAGATTAAAAGTTTGCCGTGCCTCATATGGAGCGAAGAACTTTAATGCTCCGGGTGTACCTCTTATTCTTTCTATTTATTTTCTTTATTTCCTAAACATTTTTCTTTCTAAACTTTTATTTACATTTATTTGTTTCTTTCTAAACTTTTATTAACATAAGTAATTAAAAGCCAATTTCTGGAGTGATTATATATATTTCAAACTTTTTCAAAGATTTTTTTGTATGATGGTTTCTGTTCTTTACGAGGCGTGCTATCAAACGCATAAAATTTTGGCATCATTAGAGCAAAATATAAGCAAGATATGATGTGTTAAAGTGTGTCCGAGAGTTTTGGAAACATTTATATATTTTTGGAGCACCAACTTATGGACTGTTTATGTATGTGTATAATTTTTTTAACGAATTTAATTTTCGAATGATTGTGAACTCCACGGCGAGGGCTTTTAAACGCACAAAAAATGCACATGATTGGAGCTAATATAAGCAAGCTATGTTTTGTTAAAGTGTGTCTGAGAGTTTTTGAAACATTCATTTCTTTTCAAATTTACAATAACCATTAAATGACTATATTGTACACGTTAAAGTATGTTTTTCTGTCTATTATTTTAAAACGGCAATTGTTGATTTGTGTTGATGTGTAGTCGTTGATAATGTATACTTTGTAAAATTAAGAACAATAAAAGAAATGACACTTGATTGATAACCATAAAAAACGTCACAACAAATAACACAACACATGTAGATCAGTACACGACCAACCTTTATTTTGACCATTTTAACAACAGAACATTACTGAACGAGAACATGGAAGATCTACACTGACTTGTAGTTGTAAATGAGTTGTTGCTTACTTGTTAAGCTTAACATCAACTCTTGCCTTGCAGCGGTCAAGTTTTGTATAATACGTTCGTCGGCTTCATGCGACAGTAGTAGAGTATGTAACCCATAAGTGTTTAGACTTGTAAGTGGCATAGAATGAACATATGCCGTTTGTAGTTCACGATTTCGCTTTTGCTGAGCATAAGTATTCAACTCCGATCAATAGTTTTTGGGCAAGCCTCATCTCTTCTTCTGCCTCTTTTTTCAATCTTGCAATAATGATGTCACGTACTTCATTTGGAGACTCTGACATAATTTAATGTAGTCTAAAGATTTCAATCAAGAAATTAAGAGAGAATTGTGTGTTTATTTTTTAGTCACTAGTGGGTTTATAAAGCAAATAGAATTGCATGCTTATGTCATATGTCGATTGGATTTTAGTGTTAGCTTAAATAATTGAATGATTCTATTAATGGGAGACAGTGATAGTGATAGATCAGATAATGGAGTAGTCTACATGATATTATTGATTTGTTATATCAAGTAGGAAAATATTTAAAATAGATTGATGCGTTACATTTTGATTAAAAGTAAAATAGATTGATGCGTTACATAATGAGTAAAAAGAAACAGGTGCTAAATCATAAGCCTACATAAAAACCCTTTATTTATTACATCGTTTATTTTAAATAGCCATTGGACGTTTCCATGATTTAGTTTCCTCGTTCTGAAAGTTCTCTTGTTCAGCCCACTCAACCATTTGATCGATAGTGAAATCATTTTGTGTTGATTCTCTTTTTTCTTCTTCACTGTCATCCTTGTAGTCTGTTATGACATCAAACATCATTCTTACTAGCCTGTCATTTGATATTATATTGTGTATAATAAAATTAACACGCTCATGGTCAATGTAGATTTCTAACTTTCCTTTTGCCGCCGAAATATCGAACATCACGTGCATGTCATAGTTGTTTCATAGTTTCACGGTGCTTGAAAAGCCTCTGTGCGGTACTTTGTAATAAAGAGCATGAATTTGTTTATCAACAATATTATTAAAATATTGTTTTAGAGCTTGTAGTTTCATTCTAAGAATGTTGATTGTCATTTGTCCACCATTGACGTAGTTTGTGTTATTTGTTTCATCGATCACTAGTTGGCCATGATTGTGAACAAGAAAATCCAAACGGGTTTGTGTATATGGTGTTATTGGTTTTTGTTTTCCAAGGAAGTTCAACTCGCTATAAACATAGTCATAGTAATCGGGGTTTTTGTTTTTTCTTGTCTTCATTTGGTGTAGATAACTTAGTGCTTCTTGTTGTTTGAGTTTTGTTTCTTCAGAAATGATACTTGCAAATGAGTCTTCAAATGAACCATCTTCCGGAACTAAGGCCGTGGTTAGATCAATAGGATGATGAGAGACGTATATTTCTAACTTCTCAGCAGCCTCTGCGATGTCATACATAATGTTAACATCATGATTCGTGTGAAGTGATTTCATACCATTTAACATGTTGTTTGGTGGCAACTTGTAATAAAGACCGTACACTTGTATTGTTGCGTAATATAAACATGTTAATTTGGTTGAAATATATGTAAGCATCTGTTGGTAATCCATTTCTGGAACGTTAATATTGAGTAACGAACCGTGTTCATATGTTAGTGGGGTAAGTTTGAAAATTCCGTTGTGATGAAGACCAAACTCAAACATATTGTTTGTGGATGTTGACATGCTGTTATTGATTCAAGTGGGATACAACAAAAAAGAGGCATATGTATTTATATGCATATGTAGAAAAAAACGAATAAAGTTGAATAGTAGAGAATCAGTCAGAATTTTTTATAATGCATTAGGGGTAGTGGAAGTGATTCAGTGAAGTGTCATATCCAACAGTGAAACGTCATGTCACACAGTGTATAAAGTGTATGATGACGTCATTCTCCGCGTCAATATTCAAGCGAAGAACATTTTTTCAGTGAAAAGTCATGTCACACAGTGTATAAAGTGTATGCTGACGTCATTCTCCGCGCTAGTATTGAAGCGGAGAACATTTTTCAGTGAAACGTCATGTCACACAGTGTATAAAGTGTATAAAGACGTCATTCTCCGCGTCAGTATTGAAGCGGAGAACATTTTTTCAGTGAAACGTCATGTCACACAGTGTATATAAAGTGCATAAAGTATGTGTTTCATTTTCTATAAATGTGTCTTACAGTATCGAGATGGTTGTCAATCTTAAATTATTGTTTTACAATATACGTTTGCACAACAACTTTATGAGATAGTTTCAATGTAAGAAAATATATTACACGAAAATATATTACAAGAACATATATTACAATAATAAGAGACTTTATTACAAGATGCATAAAATTCATAAACTAATTATTAAGAAAATAAGTTGAACAAACTGTTTGGCCAGCTGGGCTTGATATTGTCAAGATGTTGAGAAGCATAATTTTGTGACACATAATGATCAAATGGTTGAGATGGGTTTGTTGTTCGATCATATTGGTTTGATGGTCCTGTGTTTTCATTGTAGTTTTTGAAACTGAATATATTTTGATTGTAAGCTTGTGATTGATCATGATTATATGGATGTGATACATTTGGGTTGTAAGCTTGTGATGGATATTGATCATTATGATATGGATGTGCCTGGTATTGCATATGTTGGTTATGTTCGTGTGCTTGCCAGGGTTGTGAAGTATTTTCCCCATAAGTGTTAAATGATTTTCGTGTTGGTTCATGGAAGGAGTGTATTGTCTCATGTTGTTGAGTTGATTGGTTGTTTTTTTTGCTTGTTTTTTTTTGGGAACATTTTTGCTGGCTCAGGGATGTATGATTTTTTGCATTGATCTCGCTTGTGACCCACTTCATTGCATCTGATACAGTGTATCGTCCTTGGTTCTTCTCCTTGAGACAAAATTCTATTTGTGTTTTTAGGTCGGCCAGGCTGTCGGCTGTACATTACAGGAGGAATAACTGGACGAACATGGCTTGGATACTCCCATTCATGTTGCTCTCCAACAAAATATATTGACTCTGCATATGTAGCTTGATACTTTTCTTTTTTAAACCAGTATGCTACAAAATGTACGCAGTCGGATAAACCCAAAAACTTGGTCACCGCAATAACGTGACCACAAGGTATCCCTGAAACTTGCCATTTGCGACATTCACAAGTACCGTTCATCAGATTGACTTCACGATTATATTGGCCATCCGATACTTGAAACTGATTTTGATTCACACCGTAAACTTGCCAATTAGCGCTTTTCATTTTTTTTTCATCACTTTATCCACTGCCCAGTCAGTGATCTCATACTTCATATTCGCTGCAGCACAATGAACAAATTGTTCTTAGATTAATAAATGATGTTTTCATTAAAGTAAAGTGGCTAATAATACTTTAAGATTTGTACCTGCAGCTTGCCTCGGATTATAATACCATTCTTGCACCATTCCTTGAAACGCCTCGGTCATCATTGTTATAGGTAGCTTTCGTGTTTTCCTAGTATAATTATTTACTGATTCAACACTATTAGATGTACAGTAATTGTACCGAGGTCGTGGAGAATACGCCCGAGACCATCTTTGAGGGTTCGCTTCCATTAGCTTGTTGTATGCATCAGGTTGTACAGCATGTAGCGTTTCCATTTTCTTTGCAAATTCATCTACGGTATACGCTTTGCATATTTTCCAGAACATACGCTCTGTTTTACCTTTTTTAAAGAAAGGTTCATCATTAAATGGCGACAACATATACCGTGAAACGCTAATGGATACTCGTTGCGTACAGCCAATGCGATAGCAGCATGTCTGTCAGAAATGAAAATCATATTGGGGTTGACACATATACACTCTTTGAGTACATACATCCACCATGACCAGTTTGGACCGGTTTCACCTCTACATATACCATATGCGACAGGAACAATTTGATTGTTTCCATCCATGCCTACAGCCAGCAAATTAGCACCCTTGTATAGACCCTTTAAATGTGCAACGTCTATTATGAGCATAGGTCGTAGATGATTAAGAAAAGTTCGCACATGTGAAATGACATTGAATACATTAGTGTGACTAGAATTAAGATAATGTTGACAACTTTTTTAATTAAAGTGATTTGAATTAAGATAATGTTGACTTACTGAAACACCCAACGCGATGAATAGCATTTCGAACACTCCTTCTTCGTTTGTCTTGATACATGTTACTGTACCTGGGTTTTTTTTCTAAGTTGTAACAGTAATATGGTAGCATTTCAAAAGATTCGTATGAAGACCCTCGTATCATATCCAACCCATAGTCCTTACCTCTCCACGCTTGTTGATAAGATACACTAATTTTATATTGTGCCATGATATCTTGTTGTATTTGTTTACTTTTTAAATCACTCTGTAACCTATGACCTTTTTGTTTGCATTGCGATGGTTTGGATATGTTTGTGTTTTGGAACAAGTGTGAACATCATTCATTCGGGTTATTTTGAAAACATCTGTATTAACCCATCGCCTAGACCAAATCTTCCAACTGTAGTCTTTGAAATGATAACACTTATAGTCGGCTCTATCTGGGTTCGTTCTATATTTTCTAAATTGGTAACCTTCTTTGATTACTTTCAACCTAATATCTAGGTCTAATTCTTCCCTATTTAAAAAGGTTTTACCGACATGCACTTCCATATCTTTATTTGTATGAATAGATTGACTAGGTTTGGAAATGTATATAGGGGTTTTTGGAACATCAGGCATAAATGGCATGAAATTTTTCCATTTATGGTAAAAAGGTTTTTGTGGTTGTGTTTCCCAATCATTAAAACTTACTTGTTCTTGTTCCTCAACATTGTCGTCTTGTGAAAAGGCACATGAGGAACCAGGTTTGGTAAAATTTGGACCTTCACCATCATCAGAATCACCATTTTCATCATCTGATAAGAATGCAAATGAGGACCCCGGTTTTGTAAAATTTGGATCATAAGCATAACCAGTATCCTCGTTTACGTCATCATCAGAATACTCGTTTACAAATTTTTGTTGATTTGAGTTCATTTGTATGTTGATGATTTTTCTGAGTTACGTTATTCCATTTGTGTATATTTATATGGAAGGAGTCCGTATGCAAGGGAAGAACATTTTTTCAGTGAAAAGTCATGTCACACAGTGTATTAAATGTATGATGACGTCATTCTTCGCGTCAGTATTGAAGCGGAGAACATTTTTCAGTGAAAAGTCATGTCCCACAGTGTATAAAGTGTATGATGACGTCATTCTCCGCGTAAGTATTGAAGCGGAGAAAATTTTTTCAGTGAAAAGTCATGTCGCACAGTGTATAAAGTGTATGATGACGTCATTCTCCGCGTCAGTATTGAAGCGGAGAACATTTTTTCAGTGAAACGTCATGTCCCACAGTGTATAAAGTGTATGATGACGTCACTGTCAGTTAATTGTTATATATACAGCCTATTGAATACAAAATACGTTAACCAAATCTCAAACAATCCAAACATGTCAAGATACATACCTTTTGAAATACAACGAGAAATCATGTTACGTCTTCCAGTGGATTCTTTGGCGAATTTTCGTAGGGTTTCAAGAAGATGGCGGGCAACCATAGACCGACCAAGCTTTCGTCGTCGATATGGTGCTCGTCATTCAGACACATGTTTCTTTATTTTGGCATATAAGAATGGAACTACCGGATACATGTTTAGGGTTAATACTACTTTAACATTTGTCCCTCTAGTTGACAGTGTAAATGTCACTGTTCTAAGACCATTCGCTACATCTGAAAGAATTTGGTGCTTTGTATGCGGTGATAATATTACATTGGTGGTTTGGAACCCGTCCATCCAAATAAGTGTTACACTTATCACATACATCAATGATGAACCAGCATCTTCGAAGATGCTTTTTGGTTTTGGTGTTCAGCCAGACACACTCGAACCAATGTTTCTAAAAATTCATTTACCGACAGAAGGTCCTGGACCATGGGTGGTGTATGTGTTTACAAACACGTTGAACGGATGGACTAGAATCGAAGACGATCGACTGCCGCATGAATGGGTTAGGATCAAAAGGTCCGGTCAAGCTGTTGTTGGTGGGAAAATTTTCTGGATTGGTTCTGAGTTGTATGCATGTGATCATGGCACTTTATATAAAAGGTCAGGTCAAGCTGTGGTTGACAGTAAAATATATTGGTTTGGGTCTGAAAAGAATTTTTTCCCTAACGGTAACTGGTCCAAATCCTACATGATTATATCATTTGATTTGATTGACTGTTACTTTTAAATTATAGACATTCCTAATGTGATAACTTCCACAATTCCACCACCTTACTATATTGTCCAGTTAGGAGATACTTTGGTGATTTCAGGATCTTACAACACTGAATACGCGCGTGTATTTCGTGCTTGGCAGTTACAAATTACAGGTGTGTTTGTTAATTCAGTTCAAGAATTATTCAACATTGAGATGCCTATAAAGCAAATCCCAAAATTATTAGGATTTAATAATTCGGCTGAACCAATAGTTCAGGTTAATGAGAACCCGCAACTATGGTTTCACCAACTACAAGTATGGAATCGTAATTCAGAAGGCCTGGAAACGATACCAGAGATTGAAGGAAACGGTGGTTCTTTTTTTCTTGGACAATACAAAGAATCACTTATTCTTCACAACCATCGCCAAAATGAATTTATAGTGTAGCTTTATTGGTACGATCTAATCGTTTTTTAAGTTTCTGTTTTTATTGCCTTTCTGTTTTACATATGTATTGCTTTTATGTGATTTAATCGTTTTTTTGTATTGATTTTCTATTTCAAATAAACAATAAATACTACATTAAAGAACACGCAAATAACGAATGTCACATTCAAAATGCAAATCTTTTATTTAAAACACGTTTATAAAATACAAACAAACAACATCAAACCAAACCATAACCACAATCGTCAGTCTCCTCACAACGTGTTTCATAAAACCTTCTTGCCATTTCAAGTCTAAACTGTCCGAAGAAGCCTGTAGGTTGACTTATGTACTCAGGCGATCTTCCTTGAATAAGTTGCTCTAATAGCCAACATGTAATAATGCCGCAGTCGTAACCGTTTTCCTGTTGTGGGACATTGACACCTTCTGGGTTGTAACTAAACAAGAATTGATAGGGAGCACGTCTAGTTCTTTGAAAGTGACCATCTACAAATAAAAACTCATTCAAAGTAGTTGTCCAATTTTCTAGGTTGTTAAAAATCATTCTCCCTCTTTCCGGATAATGGTTCGAGTCATATATAGTGAAAGTTGATGAATTTAGGTTTATAACACCTGAGACCCAGTGATTTCCATGCATGATTGGCAAAAAAACCTACAGATAACATTTTAATTATATAAATAAGCATTATAACATATTTTAAACACAATAAACATGTACAAAATAATACGTACCCATTCTACAACATCCCACGAAGGGTACGGTTGGCTCGTGCCGTCAATAGTTCCTCTAATGAAGTAATCGAAATCCAAAGTGTACTTGTTATCCAGTGGGTCTAGTGTTGTAGTCTTTCCCTTTGCAACTGTCCAAATACTATGGGGGGGCCTAGTTCTAATTATCAACTCCATCCATGCGTTCATTTGCTATTTATGCATTTAAATAATATAACTTAGCTATGTTCATACAATTTAAACTAAATAGGAAAAATTAATTTAGTTGATAAACTTACATCGTCAGTTAACCAACCCCGTTTCTCCCATGGAATATATGAAGTAACACTGAGAGTGCCAGTCTGATCAGGAACTAGTGACAACCAAAACTCTGGTTCGACAACATAACCCCTCGTGTGACAGTCCAAATAAATACGATAAGGCCTTTGTAAGAATGTCATTAAGTCCTCATACAATCCTCGACGAACCTATACAAGAAAATTCATATTTTAAGAGTAATTATCTAACTTATACTTAAATTAGTTAAATATTAAAATATCATAATAATCACCTTAGAAAAATCCACGTTATCGAGTACGACGCCTGTTGGCACATCAAAATACAAAGAAGATATGTTCTGGGAATGTTGCTTGGTTTTGGTCTTCCTAACTCGTTTCGGGACTAATATCGTCGTTGGAGGCAACGAAACATATGGACTTTGCTTTTGTCTTCCAGGTCGACATTCTCTCTTTTCTCGATTCATGCCATCCTAAAAATAGTATAAACAATTGGCTAAAGATATACAAATATAGCGAATACAACTATAAAAACCATAAACCTTAATGGTAGACTTACAAATACAACACTGTGTTCAGCACGAGTGTTCGATGGACCATATTCGCCCATGCGAGAAACCGACTCACGATTGTTCACAACAAATCCTAGTGGTGGCCCCATGTTAGTTTGTGGAGTGGGGAGGGGTGACATGTTCCTCATATTACTTGGTTGACCGTGTGTAGGCATTTGGGCACTATTACGGAAAGATTGTGGATAAACCGGCGTATTAGGTGAAGGCCACCTAGCACCGTCGAAAAAATGACTACTCGGAGGGTCATCAAAATTTCTAGACGGACCCATGAAGTCCTGCAATTCAACATTTTCATTTTATTTTAATTTACACTAAAAAATATAATATAAATTCACTTTAAATAAATGGATAGATTATACATGCGTACGAGGCACACCACTCAGCAACGAACTAACACCATGATTGACCGGGGTTGTACAAGTTTCTGGTCGCCTCAAATCCTGCTTAAAATAATTATACAAACTACTAAACACGTATTATTATAATAATTAGTATAACACAAACTAGGTCACGAAATTCACCTTGATTAAATCAAACACATCTTTTATCTGTTTGGTATGTTCACTCAAAAGACGATATACGTCTTGTGGAAGATCATCACGGACGTATGGATTAGCACGAGGAGGTATAGGCGGATGAACGTGTATTTCACCGTCAAAATATGCCCTACTATCAATCCACCAACGTGCCCGAGCCTCCTCGGCATCTGGTGTTATATTTACAGGCTCAAGTCCCTAAAAATTATTTATGTAATTAGTGTTGTAATAAAACATTTCAAAAATAGAAAATAATTACAAAATTAATAACTACTTACGTTTATTAAAGCGAGAAGCTGCTTTCGATAAAACCTTCTCAAACGCCTCCAACGATTCACTCTAGGATGGTTATGTACATATTTATAATAATGCACACTTTTTGATCTAAAGCACTCTAATATCCAGGTCTGCAAAAAATAATAAATGTTACAATTATTGTACATTAAATTTACTAATATTACTAAAGAAAAAAAAAATACCTTGAATGCCCATGTGAATCCAATTAGCGTATAGCTATGCACTTTCCCTTCTGGAAGGTCATTTATAAAGTGATGAACACGCCATCCTACCGCACCCCTAAGTTGCCAATACAGAGTGGGCCATACGTGCGAACCCCATGGGTACATATTAAACGCTTCCCTATTCTCCACTATCCTAAAGTATCATTCGGGGACACAATGTGATATCTCATGTCCTAAAAGTATCAAGTCCATACACGCTAACAAGCACAAGCCAACCGCATCGTTGTCATTCAAGTCATAAAAAGAATCGCTTAAAATCTTTTCTAATAGCTGCCCAGCGTGTATCACACGACCATCATACCTTGATTCAAATACTCGTCTCCTAAACGGCATAGGGCCTGATGTAAATTTCTCCTTAAATTCAACGCCAAATTTCAAGGAGGTGACCAAACAGAATTCCTCCCTCCCAAAATATAATTGATGCCCATTTACATAGTAAGTGAAACGGTTATTTATGCCATCTTCTTCTTCACTATATCCTTGACAACATCCTAAATAATGTATCAATACACAATTTTCGTCACTGGTAAAGTCTAAATCCCAAAGCCAACCTAAACAAGAAGCCCTAAATAAAGCTTCTTTAGGGGTGTCTTCTAATTTACTCATAATGTCGCCAATCAAGGATATCTTACTTCTACATGTAAGTTTCGTAGGATAATCCTAAAATAATAAAAAATTAATACACAATATTAATACTAATACAAACGTACATTAAGTTAAAATAAAAATAAAACATACCTCTATGGGAACAATTCTTGCCATGTTTGAGAATACTATATTAATACTGGTCCAAATCCTAATCTTGAACTGCTGCTACTCAATCTTCAAAATAAAAAACAGGAACTATATATAAGCTCATGAAGAATACTAACTGCTACACATGATTATCTTAAAAAATGATTATATTATATTTAACCAATTATACAAAATCTACTTGGTATAATTATCTTTAAGAAATGCTAAACTTTATAACTACGTTTATGAAATATTGACATGCATTAACATTTTGTATTTTCAAAATAATCAAATATATAATGGACACAGCAGCTATTGAAATAACTGATAATCATAGATCATAAGATACAAACTTACAAATCTGAAATCTTATTTTTACTACATTAGTACTTTAAAACTATATATATAAAAAAGAACCAAGTAAACTATATAATCTGTTCTATATATAAAAGAACGACTAATCACATATAAAACTAGCTCGTTTTACCTAGATTTCCATGTCGATTGTCGTCAGGAAGAGCTTGTATCTCGAGATAATAATAACCACTGCTGCTGCTAAGAAATTAAGATAGCCATTTTGAGATGAAAATGTTGCATGCAAAATGGGATGAAATTCGGATAGACACGGGGGTCTTTTTATTGCAGTAATAATAAAATCTAACTGTCAAGTCAAAGATAAAAATTGAGAAACGGATTTGGTTGTTTTTCTGTGCTCCGCTTTAAAAACGGCGCGGAGAACTTTAATTTCTTTGTAACGAGACGCGACAAACTTTTTATGGGGAATACGCTAAACTCTGCAAAAGCAGAAGAGTTGACCAGACAAAGCATTAATTTGCTCCGCTCCATTTGGGACGCGGAGCACTTTTTTTAATATATTTTTTTGTTGGTTTAAGGAGAGCGTGACACGTGTTTGGTTTGTGCTCCGCTTTAAATACGGCGCGGAGAACAGGGTCATTCTCGAAATTTCATTTAAAATGGGTCACTGCAAGAGAACCCTCTCTCTAGAGGGTCTCTGCAATAAATAACCCGAAAAGAAACAGCACCTATATCGACACATGCATTGAAAATGTAAAAAGTGCCAAAATCAACTCTTTGCAGGTACATTGGTAAGTTCTTGTCTCTACCTAATGAAATCCAAGTGAGCCAACCATCCATTAGCCACAATATTCTATTTGTATGTATATAAGATATGCTATTACTGAATCATTTGTTTGCTTCTCGTACAACACCACCAAAGAAAACCAAACATGCAGATGATGAATGGTTGGTTCTCCCTGGTTGTTTTAGTTATAATGTATGCTCTTTGGAAGGTGTTATACTATTGTTGGATTTCGCCGAATTTAGCATATACCAAGCTTAAAAAGAATGGATTTAAAGGTCCACCTCCAAGATTTCCATATGGAAATATCAATCAAATCCTAAGAATGCAAGATGAACTTACCATGTCTTCATCCTCATCATCGTCACCGACAACAATCAACCATAACATACATCCAGTCGTGTTCCCGCACTTTTCTCAGTGGCAAAAAAATTATGGTAACACCAACTCCTATAATGTCTTTGTTAAATATTCGTGTTCTCATCTTGCCTAGCAGTATTCATGTGGTGAGAAATGCTACTAATTGATTGTGGGTCTAAAACTTTAAATCCCTCCTCGAGCAGCGGTGTGAGATATTTGTAACGCTAATTATTTATAAATGTATTAAACTTGTCACTGTTTCCATTTTAATACGTAGTAGTTTGGACACTGTTGTATCTATTTTGTAATTTGGTCAACTTAATGTTCGATTTTAAAAGTTTTTGGAACCCTGAGCTTTTAATACCGTACACTAAGTTGACGAAATTACAAAATAAATACACTGAAGTGACCAATATTACTTCAAAGTTCAAAATGTGAAAGTTGTCAAGTTAGATGTATTTATAACTTATTAGCTCATATTTGCATTGTATATAATGAAAAGAAAAAATTTCACGTTTGGTCCCTATCGTTTACACCAAACATCAAGTATGGTCTCTATTTCAAACTAAGTCCGCAGATCGTCCCTATCGTTTACACTTTGGATCAAAAATGGTCCCTATCTTGGATGAACGTTAGATTTGCCAGTTAAGTCTTGAGAGAGGAGGGGTATTTTGGTCTTTTACTTATTTTGACTTCATTTAATACAAACACCCACCATTTTCATCCCACATAATCAAACATACATCTTTTTCATCCCACAAATAAACTCTTCATCGAAATAAACCCAAAAATTAAAAATTCAAAAATTAAACAAGATCCAAAATATAAATTAACAAAGATGGCAATTCTTGCTCCAAGAATATATGCATCAAAACCATTTGAAAAATTAAAGATCTAAAAATTAAAAAAATCAAATACAGTACAATCTTAAAAGTAGTTCCAAACAATATACTACTGTAGTAATTTGCTTTAATTTAACAGTGGTCAACTTATCCAATCTTAAAAGATGTAATTTGTCTGTGTGGGGAGTTTGATTTAATTTGTTTTTGTTAGTATTTTGCAGCATGGTCTTGCGTTCATATTTCCATTTAACCAACAACAAGCAGTTGCAGCATCTGCTGCTTCTGTCCCTGGTTCATCTAAGCTTAATACAAGCACAGCAGGTGGTTTGGGTGGTGTTGCCGGCTCAGCCAATTCAGCTATTGTGAGATCTGTGACAACGACCGCTATCTCTGCTATGAGCTTTAATTTCCCCAATATGGGTGCCAACAACGAAACCCAATATATGGCGATTTTGCAGAACAGAGTCAACGGACCCTTTCCGTATCCAATACCTGCTGCGGTTGGAGGACCACCAAATTATAGAGCTAACCCTCATGCCCAAGCCATGCCTCTATTTAACGGACCCTTCTATTCCTCACAAATGATCCACCCATCACAAATTCCTCAATCGTCACAACAACCTCAAGGTAACTTACTTTTATTAGTTTTGGAAATGGGTTCCATTTCTTTAACAACAACAATGCTCTCGGACAAAACCCTTGCTGAATCTACTCATTTAGTGATCCAACAATCAAGAAAAGACCACACACCATAGGAGTCAAATACGGATGAACCAAAACACCAGTATCAACCCGAAACTCAACTCCCTTCATTCCCCTCGTCCTCTTCAAAACCAAGATCCGGTTACTCAATAAAAAAATCGTATCTTACGATTATCAGAAAACCACGTGGGTGGCTGTGAATGAAGAAAGGGGTGCTGGAACTGATTAAAAAATCAGTTGGTTAGTTGAGTATTAATATATACTGATGGAATATGGTGTGGGTTTTTTTTGAGGATGAGGGTAATGATTTTAACAAATCTTATTTGTAAGTTATGGATTTATGTAGCTTATGATTTAGTTTTGATTGAATGTGGGTTGAGATGAAAACATGTGAGAGAGAGACTCTATGTATGTGTGAGAGAGAGATAAGAAAGAATTTGAGGGAGAGAGAGAGTTAGATTTAAAAAAGAAAAGAAAAAATAAATAATTGAACTTTTATTTATTGAAATCGAAAAGACAAAAATGCCCCTCAAATAAGTATACTTAACTGGCAAATCTAACGTCCATCCAAGATAGGGACCATTTTTGATCCAAAGTGTAAACGATAGGGACGATCTGCGGACTTAGTTTGAAATAGGGATCATACTTGATGTTTGGTGTAAACGATAGGGACCAAACGTGAAATTTTTTCTAATGAAAAAATGTTAGTTTGTCTTTCTATAAGAAGTTGTTTTAACTGCCATGTACCAGACAAAAGTTAATAGTAGTAAGTAACTACTAATGGTCCCGTCTGACGGGTTTGCAGGAAAGGTGTATGTATATTGGTTAGGAACAAATCCATTCTTGTATGTGTCGGATCCTAAGTTTCTAAAGGAAATGGCTGCAAAAGTGGTCGCTAGGAGATGGGGAAAGCCAACAATATTTCAGGACGATAGGCGTCCCATGTTTGGCAAAGGCCTCAGCATGGTTGAAGGAGATGATTGGGTTCGCCACAGGCATGCTATTGCTCCATCTTTCTCGTCTTCGAGCTTGGTAGCAACTATATTTAATTCGACTTCGTTTTGATGACATTATTAGTTCATTATGAATTTAGACATTGCTACTTTACATTCCACGCGCGTACTGGTTATTTTGGTAGCAACTATATTTTAAGTACGTTATCTAAATGATATCCAATTAATTAGATGTGATCAGGGACGGAACCACGACACAAAGAGACCGTGGGTACTTAGAATAATCTAAATAACTACAGTCTTGTGGGAGACAATGTTAGAATGCCTTTTAACATCTGTTTAAAAAAAGTAAATTGCAGATAGGATGGGTGATGAACGAAGTTCTACGTTTATATCCTACAGCCCCAAATGCTCAAAGGCAAGCTAGAGAAGAAATAAAAGTGAATGACATGGCGATTCCGAAGGGAACCAACATATGGATCGACATCACATCCATGCACCATGACCCTGATATTTGGCGTGATGATGTGAATAAGTTTAGACCAGAGAGGTTCAAGGACGACTCGTATGGTGGAGCTAAATATAAGATGGGATACATGCCTTTTGGTTTTGGCGGGAGAATGTGTGTGGGAAGAAGCTTAGCTACAATGGAGTATAAGATTTGTTTGTCCTTAATTCTGACTAGGTTCCGAATCACACTATCGCCAAATTATCATCACTCCCCGGCTACATTGCTCACTCTTAGGCCTCCTAAAGGGCTACCTTTGATTCTTCAGCCTCTTTAATGTGAGACTATTGCTTATGCAACTACGTAGTAGATGAAAGTCATTCATTGCCCAAGCCCCAATCACGACAAACATTAGGTCACTGTAAATGGCCGATCATGCATGTTTATTGAATAAATGATGAAATAAAAGTATTATTACTGTACTATATAGATATAAATCCAGTGCAAATTAAAAGATACGTAGTATAAATGTAACAACGCAGTCGAGAATGTAATAAAAAAGTGGAAGTAATGTTTATTCCAGCTACTATTCTCCATCCAATTCCATGATGGATTCCGTAAGATTAATTTTATCTTGAAATGCCGATAAGGAATAGCCGGTTATAGAAGCAGGTGGCATGTTAACAGGATATATACTATGCAAGACATATATGGATCAGTTTGGCAAATTACATATCTGAGTAGAGTTTATTTATGTAGGAAATCTTGATGCTGACATGGTGGAAGGTAGATCATCAGATATATATGCCATTCTTTCTAAAGTTCAGTCTTTACGTTAAGATATGTGAAAAGGTGTGGAAATGAGCTGAGTATATAGCCCGAACATGCCAAAACTTGATCTGGCTCGTCTAAAGTTATACAGCCTAAACGAAATAAAGCTCCACGCGAGCTTGGCTTCTTAAGTATATATACTATCCTCAACTTTATATATATCCAAAGAGGAGAAAGGATTCCAAACTTGGTTTTTAGGATTTGAACATGATCAAGTGAGTCGACTCATATTAAGGTTTAAAGAAGTTACGGCCAGCTAGCCAATATTCTTGAACTAGAAGACTTGTGGCCTGGCTTTACGATTTTGAGGCTTCAGCAGGCCCTCAGTTTGAATATCCTCATTTCTTATACCACATGATTTATACAAAGTTTATAATGGAACCTTGTTGCGTATGTCTAACAATCTCTTTATTCGGATCTGCCTTTTCGTTTATATGTATTGTACACCATGCTTTCAACTTTAGCTCAATGATTTTTGGTGATTTAACACTACTGCATGTGCAAGAGATCCTCAACATAGAACATGCAGTGGTATGCTGGTGTGACAATCCTAGTGCCATGTTATCAATCAGATCATGATAATCATGAGTCGGGTTTCTTACATGTGAAAACTAATATCTGCAACATCGAACATGGCTTGTCTTTATTGATCGAATATATGTATATACATGTAGCACCACTCCAAATTAGCTAACTCTCAGTAACGCTTATAACTAAACTAGCAGATATTAGTTACGTGATTACTGAGTTGTAATGTCCCATATTAAGACATTATTACATGATACATTGCAAAAACGAGTAATGTTGGTAGAAGGAATTACTTATACTTAATTACAAATTAAATCACTAATAACTTGCCCTCAACGGGTAACGGGTAACTTGTGCTTCTTTTACGTCTGAGTCAAAAACTTGCCCTCGGCGGGTAACTTGTACTTCTTGTACTTAGCTACTTTTCAATTTGCTGAGCAAATTTCGATTTACCACTCCTGATATGTCTACCTTAGTGGTCATTGGATGATTTTCACAATTTTTACCATGTCATCAACTCGAAAAACATTTTCAAGGTCTTTCGATCTCAAGTAACATTTGAGTCATTTTGAGTGTTGCTACATTGAATTGAGTCGAAAAAATATACTACATGAAACGTGTAAACGCAACTTGCAACACATAACATCTTGGGTTGAGAACAATTCTTTGATTTTCTACAAACACACAGTACACTTTCAAATCTCTGGTATAGTTACATATACACTTCCATAAACAATATAAATAGAACACAAATCATATGATTGAACAATCGTTTAGATATATCAACTTTAAAAAAAAACAACCACAATCAAACCAACTAACCTAGTTCTTCGATATGTAGATAGTAAGATTTCCGAGTTTAAGAGATTGAGAAACGTCTCCTTCTAGGCTTCGTATGATCAACGTCATCTTCCATATTAGAAGTATCCTTGGATCCATGTTTAAACGGATTCAACTTTCCAAATTTTTTAGACATCGACGAAAAGAAAGTAGTTTTCTTTCCATTACCTATTCTTGATGAAGTAGATCCAACCTGATTATTTTTGTGTTGTATATCTGATATATAAGCTTTCATTTGCAACAACTCTGATCTTAAAGCTTCGTTTTCTTTAGCTAATGATACGTCCGCTTGTACTTGAGACCTCATGCTTAAAGCATCGGGTGTGTTCTTCTCGTCTTTACCACTTCTTATTTGTAGTTGATCAAAATATAGTGCGTGTAAAACCATTTGTATGGGTAGTCTTTTATTTTGAGAGGCGTGCACCCTTGCTTCGTACGATAGTTTGAATGGGTCCATTGCGCTGCAAACTTTCTCTCGTTCAATTTCATCCAAGTTCGGATGAGCCTAGAAAACAAATTATGATTAGTAAATGTCAAGGTATTTGTAAAGATACAAAACAGAATGAGCCCAAAAAGAGAGCTTATTAGTGGCTTATTTAAGTTCAGATGAGGCAGAAAATAAAATCTATATGATTCAGTAATTAAAGGGGTGTTTGGACTGACTTATTAACAATGAGTGCAAATCCAGATTATCAAAACGCTTATTGGCTTATTCATAAAAACGTGTTATCACCTTAAATTCACGTTTCAAATAAGCTAATCCAGACACCATTTTAGTTTCTACCATTATCAACCATTTATTCAAAAGAAACTTATAACTAAATAGCTACCTTGAGGAATATATCGATAGCTCGATAAAGATCATCATCAAACTTCCTTGCATTTTTCGGTACCAAATTAGCAACACCATTAAACTTCGAAATACTCAGGTCATTGCACGTCGCAATCTCCCCCAAATAAGCATCAACCGTCTTAGCAACCCTAAGCATAGCGGTCGAGGACACTTCTTTAAAATCACCACCATTAAAAACCGAAACACTCTTTTCCTTCTCAACAAACCCCGAAATAATCCTTCTTACACTCTCCAAATCAAACAAACTTTCACCATCAAACGTATACGACAACACCAACAAATCATCAACCGTTACATGCTCTAACATAGCCGTTATCCGTTTTTCTAGTTGCTTCTTGCACAAGTCATCATTTTCTAGAAATATCGCCGTTCTAAGAAGGCAACATAAAAAGTTGATAGGAAATGCTGAGCGGTTTGTTTCGATTGGGAGAAGATTTACAATTGATTGTAAGAGTTGTCGTTGTTGTGTTCGGGTTGGGGAGTTGACGGAGATCGCGGTGAAACTAGTGCCTGAGCGGTTGCGAACGAGTTCTTGCAATGATCGCTCAGTGTACGTTATGATTGCTGAAGCGATTGTGAGTGGTTTTGCGCCTCGTGCTGTCATTGATTTGATTATCTTTTCGAAGAAGGTTATGTGGATTATTGAAAGTTCGTCTGTCCACCAGTTTGGGGGTGATCGGCTTGGAAAATTCGCTTCGTTACAAGCCTGTAAATACATGTTGATTCAATTATCATCTTGACGACCTACTAAAACGTTAATTACAAAATACAACTTACTGATGCATATTTTGTATTGTACCTAGGAAAAAGGGTTCATTTTATTATTTGTAACGTATTAAGTAACTTTTTACGGCAAGTAAATTGATGATGTGGCGATATGCCTCATCGCTGTCATCATTGTACCTGCTATAAAAAGTTACTTACACGCAGAGCTAAAAATTTGAAAATATGATGATATGAAAGTAAGTTAGTATGGTTCCAGATGATGAATATACCTTAGCGCTAGCAACTTCAACGCATCGTTGAACAATATTAATCTGTTCAGCAATAGGAAGTAGATCTTCACACGATTTCAAGACAACAACAGCACCGGATAAGCTCGACAGCGCTACTTGAACAAGGAAATCATCGGTTCGACTAGCAAGGTTACCATCACAATATTGATCAGTCATATCTAGATACTCAGCAGCACATCTAAGAGCTGCTACGTTATGTACAGTTATTTCAAAGTTTACACCATAGCAAAACTTTGCTGCTTTTTCAAAGATTTCGGCTCCTCCTGGGATGTTTGAGAGATCTAGTCTTGCTAATTCGGGTTCTTTTGATTCGAGTATTAGGTGTCTTATGTAGTTGCTCTTTGCTACTAACATGAACTGTATCATAAAAATAAATGGTTCAGTAAATACTAGTACTAGTTTTCCGTAAATTTTATTACTCCAGAAAAACAGTTGAATACAAATGATAAAAGGGCTATTTCCCAAAATAGCTCAAAACCACTATCTTGTTTTTTTTTTCACAAAACATGAACTGATCTGAAAATAGGCTCTAAGGCGACCGAGGCAACCGATATCCTTTGCATGACAAGTGTACATGTTGGAATATGGAGGCAACCGATGCAAACGAGACAATCGAGACACTTGTCACGTATGAATGCCTTGGTTGACTCGATCGCCTTGAGTAAAAACATGACCAAAATTCATTTACCGGGGATACTCCCTTTTACCAAAAAAAAAAAAAAAAAAAAAAAAAAAAAAAAAAAAAAGAAAAAACATGACCAGAATAGTTTCTATGTACCACTTTGGCCAAAAACATTGCTTCAGTGATCCATAATCAAATAAACATTATGGATACATATATAAGCTCAAACACCTTTAAAAACTACCTATACGTGCTATATAAAAACACAATAACCATGTAGACAAATATAGATATGATCATACCTTGTGCAAAGGAAACTTTGCTTCACCAACTTGTATAAGAATATCAGTTGGGATATCTTGAGAGAACACCCTAAGCAAGAAAACAAATCATACAAAACAAATGTCAGTTTCTAAATTGTTTTGAATAAAATGATAAAAAAAAAAATTCTTTGTGTAAATTTTATTAGAGTTAAGTAGTGAATTATTACCATTGGCCAGTTCTCTCCATTGCAAGAGAAACTCTATTGGTGTGTGCAGCCATGAACTCAAGTTATGATTGGGAGGATATGGTGGTGATTATGATTTATGTGTTATGGGATATATAGAGGATGATAAGGAATAGTATAGTCCTACATGCTGCTTTTTTTTAATCCACTTTTAAGAGGGTTTTTGTTTGGACATCATGGTCACTTTTTTTGGACCTTTTAAATTTTAATACTGTCCAAGACTCTAAAGCTATTCACAACGCAAATGGGTCACGACCTAATTTTTTCATAACGCAAATGGGTCATGATCTAATTTTTTCAAGTTTTTCTCTCCTGCGACCTATTACAACCTATTTAACATAACAAGAAGACCTAACTCAATTTTTTTTATTCAATAAAAATAACATCTTATATTCAATAAAAATAATATTTTATTCAAAAAAAACATTTTATTCCATACAACACACATTACACTAAATAAAAAACAATACATAAAAAAACACATTACGTAAATTAAAAAACATTACGAAACATAATAATAATTTTTAAGTTGTAAAACTTAAAAACTTAAACTCTTTGATTACCGAAATTCTCCTTAACGTCCAGCCAAACTTTACACAAATCTACCGCCTCTTCGGTACTCCATGCCATTTGAGAACTTATTATTTTAGATGGTATAAAAATTGAATTTGGAGAATTGTAAGTTATGTGTGTGAAAAATGGTAGAATAAATGGGGTATTTATATAGCTAGAGGGTAAAATTTAAAAAAAAATTCAGACACACAAAACCAAACACAGCCAACGTTCAAATCAATCGTGGGTAATACCGAATTATGGCGACTGGTCATTAACGACCGAATCAGCGCAACGGCACAATTCGGCCGCGACCTAGTGCGATCGACTTATTGGGCACACCGTTGTGGGTAGCCTAAGTAATATAATATCTGACCTTGTAACACTATGTGATGTAGCGGAAAAACAAAGATAGATAAATGAATTTGTTGATTCCAAAGAATGTCAGACACAATCCTTCCAACTTTCGTTGATTAAAAAAGAATACCGATAATCAGGTAAACTACAACAATCGTTGATTCAACGAATATCCGATTATTAGGATGAAATCAAACAATAACCCCTGACCTGGATTTAAGTTGATTAACAAAAGACTAAAAGTCTGTATTTTTTTTATTCATAACTTCATAATAATTCAATACAAATAAGTCCTAATTTTATAGAAAACTAAACTTGGGAAAAAAGATAAAAATTATTCTTAAAAAACACAAAATAGGATTACTAAATAAAAGATACCACAAATTAAACTAAATAACTAGTTTATTTTTATGTTCATCCATCATTAATGTAGCGAAAAATAACAAAGTAACAAAGATAAGTAATTGAGTTTGTTGATTCCAAAGAATGCCAGACACAATCCTTCCAACTATCGTTGATTCAAAAAGAATACCGATAATCAGGTAACTCCAACAATCGTTGATTCAACGAATACCCGATTATTTGGATGAAATCGAATGATAAACCCTAACCTGGATTTAAGTTGATTAACAAAAGACAAAGTCTGTATTTTTTTATTCATATCTTCATACTGATCCTTAGAATAAAACCAAAGTCCTAATTTTATAGGAAAATTATACATAGAGAAAAAGAAAACAATATTCTTCCCAGAAAACACAAAATAAAAACATTAAATAATAAAACCAAAGTCCTAATTTTATAAGAAAACTAAACTTAGAGAAAAAGAAAACAATATTCTTCTCAGAAAACACAAAATAAAAACATTAAATAAAATATACCACAAAATAAGAAAACTAAATAAAAGATGTCACAAAATAAAACTAAATAAGAAGTTTATTCTTATGTTCCTCCATCATTCTCCATCACTTCAAAAAACTCGTCCTCGAGTTTGTCTCACTCGTCTCTTGTACTCGTAGCATCCAAATTTGTATCCCTTGCATCATATTACCTTTTTTTTAAATGAATCGACCTCTAACCTTGATCGTCTTAAAACCCAACTTGTCAACCATGGTAGTTTGGATCATTGAAGAATAAATATTATTAGCAACAACTACAGTGTCTTCAATGTTGTCTTCTTCCCCACCAAATTCTTTTTTCCCGATAAATCTTTCTTCTTCCCCAATGACATCTTCAATATCAATATCATAAACTAACATAGATTCTTCTTCATATTTATCATCATCAAATATTGGAGGTTCTTCATAATCATCACTAGCCTCACCATAATCATTCCATTCATCAAAAGATAAACCATCACTCTTAAAAAACGGATATCCTAACATCTTAATCTGGAAAATTCGGCTCTTGATACCAACTGATGTAGCGGAAGCGTGGTGGGCCCATAACCCACAGGAACATAAGGATAAACTTCTTATTTAGTTTTATTTTGTGACATCTTTTATTTAGCTTTCTTATTTTGTGGTATTTTTTATTTAACGTTTTTATTTTGTGTTTTCTGGGAAGAATATTGTTTTCTTTTTCTCTAAGTTTAGTTTTCCTATAAAATTAGGACTTTGGTTTTATTGTAAGGATCACTATGAAGATATGAATAAAAAAATACAGACTTTGTCTTTTGTTAATCAACTTAAATCCAGGTTAGGGTTTATTGTTCGATTTCATCCAAATAATCGGGTATTCATTGAATCAACGATTGTTGGAGTTTACCTGATTACCGGTATTCTTTTTGAATCAACGATAGTCGGAAGGATTGTGTTTGGCATTCTTTGGAATCAACAGACTCAATTACTTATCTTTGTTACTTTGTTATTTTTCGCTACATTAATGATGGAGGAACATAAAAATAAACTAGTTATTTAGTTTAATTTGTGGTATCTTTTATTTAATAATCTTATTTTGTGTTTTTTAAGAATAATTTTTATCTTTTTTCCCCAAGTTTAGTTTTCCTATAAAATTAAGACTTATTTGTATTGAATTATTATGAAGTTATGAATACAAAAATACATACTTTTAGTCTTTTGTTAATCAACTTAAATCCAAGTTAGGTTTTATTGTTTGATTTCATCCTAATAATCGGGTATTCGTTGAATCAACGATTGTTGGAGTTTACCTGATTATCGGTATTATTTTTGAATCAACGATGGTTGTAAAAATTGTGTCTGACATTCTTTGGAATCAACAGATTCAATTATTTATTTTTATTTTTCCGCTACATCACTATGCCATGTAAATAAAACTAGGGCTGTAAACGAACTGAACGTTCAGTGAACCGTTCGCCGATCGTTCACTAAATTATACATTAGAGCTACAAATTAAAAGACATGGCTACTTTGATTAAAAAAAAACAATATTTTGAGATATGATGATTATATAAGTATATAAGATGATGATATGGATCGTCTAAAGTAACAACTTTAGTTACACTAACGTTTAGCCCGTTTACATGTATATATCATCGTTTAGGTTCATTTATGTGCGTTTATATTCGTTTGATTACGTTCGTTTAAGTTATATGAACGAACATAAACGAACATGAACAAGTTCAAATTTAAATAAACGAACATGAACAACAATTTTTGTCCGATTAAGCGTTCGCGTTCGTTTATTTGTTCGACTAAAATTAAATAAACGAACATGAACATACCTCCGTTCGCGTGCGTTCGGTTCGTTTACGACCCTAAATAAAACCATATCATGATGTGTTCATGTTATTTACTTGTGTTGTGTTGATATTATTTACGGTACTTCTTTTGTATAAATGGAGTTAGGAGCTTGTAATCATCCTAATACAACCTGTTTGTCACTCTCTTTTAGAAGTTAATTTAACCATCTAACGTGGCGTAAACTAAGCCAATAATCTAACAACTTGGTTAAATGGTGCATTTCTAAAATTCAACCGTATCAAATCCCGTATTTCACGAGATATGGTTGTGAAACGTAAAACAGTTTTACTTTAACCTAAAAGTAAAGAGAGGATGCTTTCGGATGACTTCACTTTCTAATTATAGCCGGTGAGTATCCCCATTACATCGAGACTGACATTTCAAGTCCACTTTTACTGAAATCACACTTTTCTTATGCTTATTTATCTTGAAACAAGCAATATGTAACCCTTGTTTGATCATCTAATTATTTGATTTGAACACTCTATGAAACACACATGTATCAACGGATCTAATGTAGTGACTACAATTAAAAGGTTCAAAACATCACATAACATACGGGTAATTAATCTACAATACTTATATGATTTTTCGCCGTCAAACTGTGATTAAACCACCAAAATTTCTCACATGGACAATTTTCTTGACACGCAAACTTCATCACTCAAAAGCTTGTTAAATTGGTACTTTTAGTATTACATGCTGTACAATGTACGCCAATACGCTTCTTGTTCATATATGTAGTTGTCAATTGGCACAATTAGGAATTAGGAGATGGACTTATTGACAAACATAATGTCAAGTACCGATCAGAATGCCAACACCATGTGAATGTGGTCAGGGTTTCTTTCCACCACAAATTTATGTGGTCGAGCCAATTCCAACTTGGTTTCAAATCTTGGCCATATCATAGTACACGTCACTTGGTCCCCTCATACGTTGCTTTTCACGACATAATATTAGTATGGCCACCGAGTATCCATTTATGGCAAATGATAGTGTCACACGTGGATTATTGCCCAGTTCTAATCTAGTTTAAGATAATGTACTTTAATCATTTCTTGATTTTATCTAATGGGTTTCTTTTTTGGGAAAGGAATGAGAAGCGAGATCCTAAAAGAATGAAATGTCTGTTTAACATGAAATGCCGGGTAAATGGGTCAGGTTATTTGGATCTGAAAAGGTCATAAACATGTTTTTCAACTGGAGGGTATAGCATATATGAGTTCATAAATCAACTTCACAGACTGATAAGCCAAAATAAGCTGACAAAACAAGCTAACCCGAACGACCCTTAGAGCATAGGTATTCAATGTCATGGCTTGAGCCAGCCCTAAAAACACTACTTAATGACACGAGCATCATACTTTACCTCGTGTTTTTGGGTGTTAGAGCTACCAACAACACACCAAATAAACGCCAAATGATGGCACGAGACCCACACTGCCACTCGTGTTTTTGGGTATTTTTCTCGTGTTATGGGAAAATGCCAAAAAATGAGATACTTGATGGCACTAGAAATATGGTGCTATTGATGGAGGAGTGTATTTTTCTCGAAGAACTGCGTAGAGCTTTCAAAAGAAATTTTACACAGCGAAAGAAGTATGCCAAAAACCCAGTGAAGCTCCACGGAGTCAAGCAACATGAGGGCGAATCTTTGGATGCGTACACGGAACGCTTCAAAGACGAATGCATATATGTCAAGGCATGCCTAGAGATCATGAAAAGCTCCAGTCTTATGAATGGTATTACCAATCAGGAACTGATCAAACATTTGAATGACAAACTTCCTAGAACCTTTGACGAGATGATGGAGCAGACAAGAGCCTTCGTCTGTGGAGAAGTTGCGACCGTAGAAAACAAGAAAGGGTACTCAAACTATAGGGCTGAGGATCATCCCAATAAACGGTCTACAGACCGAAGGAATGATCACCGCGACCAACAACGAGGACGACGTGGTTAAATAAGTACAACCATCTGACAATGACTCCGAGGGAAATACTGGCAGCCGAAGGGGCTATATTTCCAAAACCACCGTCAATGACAACTCCGGTAGAAAGGCACGTCGGTAACAAGTACTGTGAATACCACGGTGAAAAAGGGCACGCAATGGACGAATATGTGCACCTCAAGAAGCAGATTGATGAGATGGTGAAAGCAGAAAAGCTCAAACATCTCATTAAGGAGTTAAAGGATGGGAAAGACATGCAGAAAAACGAAAACAAAAGAGACCAACCCAAGGACAAACCCGCGATCATCTACATGGTGTAGTCATGGCAGCGGATAACTAAACAAAGGGTTAGTAAAAAAAGTCTCGAGAGAAAGAAATCTCATTCTCTCCCTTAAACACAAGCAGTGTGGTTGAAGGGCCCTTAACGATCGAAGTAAACATAGGGGGACACGTCGTCCACCGCATGTACATTGACGGGGGCTCCTCATCTGGAATCCTGTACGAGCACTGCTTCAAACGGCTACGACCAGAGGTGAGAAGCCAGTTGATGCCGTCTACGTCGCTGTTGACAGGTTTCACCGGAGAAGTAATCTGTCCACTAGGGCATCTACGACTGTTAGTAACAGTTGGAGACACGGAGCACTCGACAACAGCCTGGATGAACTTCATGGTGATACAATGACCAGCGTCGTACAAAAACATCATCGAAATACCGGGCATATTGGCGATCCGAGTCGTGCCATCCACATCACATGGAATGCTGAAGTTCCCAGTAGAAGGAGGTATTGTCACGGTTTACAATACCGTAATACCACAGGCAAAGTGAAAAACTGTGGCGGAAACTCCATGACCAGCCGCAGTACAAACAGCAGCACCTCCACCCAACCTGGAGGTGGCGATTCACCAAAACTTCCCAGAGCAAGAGATCATGATCGGGGGGACGCTGTCTGAGAAAGGTAGATCGGCTATGTGCTCTCTCCTAAAAGAGAACCTCGATATCTTTGCAAAGGAACCAAAGGACATGACCGGAGTACCTCGGTTAATCGTGGAACATCAATTGAAAATCCGCGACGGATACCCTCCAGTCAGACAGAAGAAAAGCGGGCAAGCCCCAGAGCGTAGCCAAACTATACTGGGGGATGTCAAGAAGCTGGTTAGAGCGGGTATTATGTGGGAAGTTTATTACCATGATTTGTTATCCAATCTAGTCATGGTCAAATAACATGACGGTAGTTGGAGGATGTGCGTGGACTTCACCGACCTAAAATAAAGCATGCCTCCAAGACTGCTACCCGCTCCCGGAAATCGACTTGAACGTTGAATCCCTATGCGGGTATCCCTTCAAGTGCTTCTTGTACGCATAAAAAGAATATCATTAATAAGTGTGAAAATACTTATCCTTTTACCACTTAATTATAATAATAACCAAGCCAAAACGTGTATTTTATGTCGTAAATGTCGGAATTATGCATGGTTTGTGTTTTTGTTGTGATTTAGGATCAAAATGTGAAAAGGGAAGAAAACACGGGCTTTCACGGGCTTTTATCGAAGAAAAAGAGAAAAGACAAAGTCAAAAGATCAAGAGTGCAAAAAAACGGAAGTCCAAGGCCTATTCTGAAGAATTATCGAAGAAAAGTCTAAAGACGGAAGTTTAATAAAGCCGAAGAACTCAAGTCTAATTAATGAAGAAATTACAAGACGAGTTTAATTAATCCCGAGACAGAGTCGAAATAAAGTCGAAGAATTTAGAAGACGAAAAGACGAGAAAGAAAGAAAGAAAGAAGGAGCAACACATGCTAACCTCCCTTCTCCCTATAAATAGAGACCTTTCATCTCATTTGCTTCTTGTTGGCTATTTTGACAAACTAGTCTTCCACCATTTTCATTACTTGCACATTTATTTTCATGTCATTTACTTAATTTTCAATTTAATTACCTTGTTTTGCACCTTAAATTTATTGCCTTTAATTCAAGTAAGTCTTTTAATCTTGTTGTTGAATCTTTGTTTCCTTTAATCAAGCTTTTTATTATCCATCTTATTCTACTTTTCTTGCTTTTGATTTTGATTATTAATTCGGAATAAGCATTCTTTTGCTTAATCTTATTGATTATTTGAGTAAAAAGTTTATCTTTTTATCTCTATCTAGGCTTTTATACGAATTAAGCTATAAGCTTGACAATCTTATTGGCTTATTTTGTATTTAGCTTATTTGTTTTAAAGTTTTCTTAAAAGTTTTATCTTTTTAAAGTTTGCTTATTTTGATTGCTTATTTTGTGTCTTGAAAGTTTTTAAATTTTAGCTTATTTTGTCCATCTTATTATTGCTTTGGTTTAGTTTTTGGTATTTGCTTATTGTCTAAGTGCTTATTTGGTTTTTCTTATTTACTTATTAGATTCCATCGTAACCTTCTTAAGAGTTTACCCATTCCGATCAAGTAAGTGTGATCGCATAAACCCTAGGGTTTCTACTTGCGAGCCTTTACTTCGATCAAGGACTAAGATCAGACTACGATCGTCCATCACGATCTAAGTCACGATTGCCCTGTTGCGATCTGTGACTGCGATCGTTGGTTGCGATATGTGGGTGCGATCACTTGGTCACGATCGTCCACTGCGATCCACTTGTTGCGATCGTGGTGGAGTGCGATCTAAGCTACGATCGTTGGCTGCGATCTGTGGATATGATCTAGAGTGCGATCGCTTGACTGCGATCCACGGTACGATCCAAACCACGATTGTTGGTTGCGATCGTGACTGCGATATGACTTTTGTCTTTGTTTTTATCTTATTTTTCCAAGCTTACTTTTCATTATGTTTTAATTTCCAAAAATTGCACGCTTCCCGAAATCTCTGTTTTTACCAAGTGTTTTTCTAGTAATTTTTAGTTTAATTTTTAAAGCTTATTTTTCCGCCATTTTACTTTAGTGTTATTTTAATCGTTTTTCTTTATTTTAAATTTTAAGTTTACATTGTTATAAAGAAAAACGATTAAAATAACACTAAAGTAAAATGGCAGAAAAATAATCTTTAAATATTAAACTAAAAATTACTAGAAAAACACTTGGTAAAAACAGAGATTTCGGGAAGCGTGCAATTTTTGGAAATTAAAACATATTGAAAAGTAAGCTTGGAAAAATAAGATAAAAACAAAGACAAAAGTCAGATCGCAGTCACGGTCGCAACCAACGATCGTGGTTTGGATCGTACCCTGGATCGCAGTCAAGCGATCGCACTCTAGATCGTAGCCACAGATCACAGCCAGCGATCGTAGCTTAGATCGCACTCCACCACGATCGCAATAAGTGGATCGCAGTGGACGATCGTGACCAAGTGATCGCACCCACAGATCGCAACCAACGATCGCAGTCACAGATCGCAACAGGGCAATCGTGACTTAGATCGTGATGGACGATCGTAGTCTGATCTTAGTCCTTGATCGAAGTAAAGGATCGCAAGTAAAAACCCTAGGGTTTATGCGATCACACTTACTTGATCGGAATGGGTAAACTCTTAAGAAGGTTACGACGGAATCCAATAAGTAAATAAGCAAAACCAAATAAGCACTTAGACAATAAGCAAATACCAAAAACTAAACCAAAGCAATAATAAGATGGACAAAATAAGCTAAAATTTAAAAACTTTCAAGACACAAAATAAGCAATCAAAATAAGCAAACTTTAAAAAGATAAAACTTTTAAGAAAACTTTAAAACAAATAAGCTAAAAAATACAAAATAAGCCAATAAGATTGTCAAGCTTATAGCTTAATTCGTATAAAAGCCTAGATAGAGATAAAAAGATAAACTTTTTACTCAAATAATCAATAAGATTAAGCAAAAGAATGCTTAACCCGATTTAATAATCAAAATCAAAAGCAAGAAAAGTAGAATAAGATGGATAACAAAAAGCTTGATTAAAGGAAAACAAAGATTCAACAACAAAATTAAAAGACTTACTTGAATTAAAGGCAAGAAATTTAAGGTGCAAAACAAGGTAATTAAATTGGCAATTAAGTAAATGACATGAAAATAAATGTGCAAGTAATGAAAATGGTGGAAATTGTCAAAATTGCCAACAAGAAGCAAATGAGATGAAAGGTCTCTATTTATAGGGAGAATGGAGGTTAGCATATGTTGCTCCTTCTTTCTTTCTTTCTTTCTCGTCTTTTCGTCTTCTAAATTCTTCGACTTTATTTCGACTCTATCTCGGGATTAATTAAACTCGTCTTGTAATTTCTTCATTAATTAGACTTGAGTTCTTCGACTTTATTAAACTTCCGTCTTTAGACTTTTCTTCGATAATTCTTCAAAATAGGCCTTGGACTTCCGTTCTTTTTGCACTCTTGATCTTTTGACTTTGTCTTTTGTCTTTTTCTTCGATAAAAGCCTGTGAAAGCCCGTGTTTTCTTCCCTTTTCACATTTTGATCCTAAATCACAACAAAAACACAAACCACGAATAATTCCGACATTTACGACATAAAATACACGTTTTGGCTTGGTTATTATTATAATTAAGTGGTAAAAGGATAAGTGTTTTCACACTTATTAAATCCCCTACACTTACCATTACAATGTCCTCATGCAATGCATTAGTTACAAAGTAAGTTTTACATTTTTCATCATAATCAATCCACATTGGCCTTTATTAAATAGACAAAATATTTAAAGGAAGAAAACAAGTAAAAAGATCAAAAACTTACCTTGGGGTTTTGGAATGTCATGAATGATTATCATCCTCAAGTTTCACGTTTCCCATACCAAGCTTAAAAACGAGATCATTGTTATTATAAGTTAGCAAACTATCACAAACTCATGTGGGCCAATTATTCACTTAGACTCCCTTATTCCTAGGTGTATCTCTTATATTTTATTGTTGTCTTGAATGATCACAAGGATGCATTGTTGACTTATTTCGATAGTTATTTAGGCTGAAAATAAAGTAGGACGATTTAATCAATAGTTAGCTAAAGGACAAAATCTTTTAAAACTGCTTCTCGAGACCTCATAAAGTTCATATCTTGGCATAACTCGCTTCACGATTTGAGACCTTTCTCGGATCGATATTTGGCATTGACTTCTTCATTTTTCTCCAATCTTTATTTTGGATTTTGATATACAACGATCCGCCTCCTTTTAGGACTTGGATCTATTTATCCTCATACCTTGTTAGGGCCTTTTTGGATAGACTTCTCCATGATCTTTAGGGTAGTATTTGCTTTTCGTCGTGTGTCTCATTCCTTAATATTGATTTTTGATAAATGATTCTTCACATCACTTGGGATCTTTAGCAACAAAATGTAGCCCTCATGTCTTGTTAGGACCTTTTCGGACTCGCCAATCTTCGCATCCCGCTTCAATAAGTTATGCCTTGGCTATGAACTCTAATTAGTACCGAGCCACTTTTAAACGATCTTGTGCTAGAAGCTAAGTAACTTTTCAAATCGTACAACCTTACTTATTGCAATTAAATTTATTAGCAAGCGATGGGAGAAAAAGCTTATAATCAACTCACATAAATTCATGAAAGAATACCAAACTTATAATTGATTCTATCATCTCTCGTTCTCCACAATTTAAAATCTCAAGGAATGAGACTCGTGGATGCTTAGCCTATTAAAACAAAGTTTTGGGTTTTCAAGTCAGCTATCGGATCTTGCAAACTCTTAGAATTTTTTCAAGTTTAGAATTCGCATTTTAAAGTTCCCTTGATAAACGACTTTCTAGGATCAATTATAGGAACTTGCGAAAAGTTCTTGTTCTTAACCCGTAAGAGTTAAAACTTTCGTGTTTTAAAGTTCCCTATATAAAGCCTAGCAAAACTTGACTTAAACACGTTAAGGATACTAGCTAGAGTAAACTTACATAAGTAAACTCGGGTTGAGTCAAAAGATTCACAACGTTTAAAAATTAAAACCACTTTATTCAAAATTTAGTCTAGCAAAGAAGGAAAATAACTATAACAAAGGAAAAACTAATAGGCCAAAATAGATCAAAAATTTTGAAAAATGTCGAAAAATCAATTTTCCAGTTAAAATGAGGACAAATACAGGGAAAAGCCCACTTAACTTCGATAGAAGTCCCCCTACACTTAATATAAACATTTTCCTCAATGTTTAAGCATGTGGAAGTAACCTCCCCTACACTTAGGACATTGTGCACGTTGTTTAAATCTTGCTAAGGAAGAGACAACTAAAGTGATTCCTATTTTACGATTGAAGAATATAAAATAGAGAATCAAAAGAGTTTAGGATAGAACCGGGAAGACGGGTACACGGAATCACGGGTCGTCAAAAGTCATCAAGAATGGATCTTTGAAAGCTCAAATCCCTGCACATGATAAGAAAGAAAACAACAAACACATACTAGGGTCTCCCCTTACACTTATTATAAAAACAAAGAAAAAGGATAGATACTACGGGTTGCCTCCCGAGAAGAGCTTGGTTTTGTTAACCGAGTCGTGAGCCTGACTCGACCTTGATTAGCATAGGAAGAAGCTTGAAACACATCCACCGGGATCAAATACATGATTTTCATCCATCAAGTAGCACAAGCTTAAGGCGAATAAGGCAAGCCAAAGAAGAATAGGCAAGGTTCCCTTAAGCAAAGATGGGGCACGGTGGTAGTAAGGATGAAGAGTTGCAAGCATATCTCAATGGTTTCCAAAAGTCTTTCCTTTTATTTCATCAGATGGATACTGAGATGGCTTAAAAATTGCAATACCGGGATCGAACACGTTTTCCTTTAGGGGAAAATAACACTCAGGTTCAGTAGTCCTTGAAGATGATCCGCTCATAAATCGATCAATCTCATCCTCAGAAGGGGGATAGAGAGGTGTCAAGACATAAGTACTGCGGATATCGGTGTCGGACGGCTTCTTCTCTTTTGAAGCGGTTTTCTTCATATCCAAAGGAGGATAAAGACTATAATCATCAAAGTCCAAAGGAGGAGAATCACTCTCATTTGGGAAGTAAGTGTTGAGAAAAGTAGCAAAATCTTCCTCAAATGAGTAGTCATCCAAAGTAGGATCAAGCATTATTGGTGGAGGATCTTCATCAAAAGTAGGTGCAAGGTCATCATGAGAAGAATCACTCGAGATAGTATCAGCCTCATCAAAATCATCATAAGTGGGTGATAGGTGTGAAAACACCCATCTTTTCTACCACTTAATTACATTAAAACGGGACCTAAACGTATATTTTATGTCGTAAATGGAGGAATTATGCGTGGTTTGTGTTTTTATTGTGTTTCAGGGTCGAGAAGGTGAAAAGTGGAGAAAACACGGCTTTCACGGGCTTTTATTGAAGGAAAAGACAAAAGACGAAGTCGAAAGATCAAAAGTGGAAAAAGAACGGAAGTCCAAGACCAATTCTGAAGATTTATCGAAGAAAAAGTCAAAAGACGAAAGTTTACTAAAAGCCGAAGAACTCAAGTCTAAATTATGAAGAAATTACAAGACGAGTTCAAAGAAATCCTGAGACGAAGTCTGAAAAGTCGAAGAATTTAAAAAAGACTGAAAGACTGGAAGACTGAGGACCAAGAAAGAATGAAAGAAAGAGGGAGCCACCAACCACTCCCCTCTCCTATAAATACCACCCTCACAACATGTGAGAGGGTTGGTTAGTTTTAGTTTTAGTTTTAGGATTAGATTAGGAGTAGGTAGTTTCTCTCTCTAAACTTATGCTTTCTCTCTCTAGATTAATTTGTGTTTAAGCTTTTGTTATTGAATCATTACCTTTTAATTAAGCTTTTAATTCATCATCTTCTTCCTTTCTAGTTTGATTTGTTCTATTTCATCATTGTTCATGTTCTTGAGTTTTTATGATTTTGATCAAGTGGGTTTTGATTGATTTGGTTATGTTTGTTAGTTTTGATGATTTGTTTTGATTGATTATTGTTAATTGATGCTTATTGGTTGTTTTGGTTTAATCGTTCGTTTGATTTTGGTTGATTTAAGGATAAATCGCGTTTATTGTACATCCCCTATTCTTCGGTTTGGTTGTTACTATATTCTATCATTCCCAGACAACCTTCATCCGGAAGTCTAGAAGTTCCGAATGAAGGAACCTTCATCCGGAAGTCTTGATGTTCCGAATGAAGGAACCTTCATCCGGAAGTCTAGAAGTTCCGAATGAAGGAACCTTCATCTGGAAGTCTTGATGTTCCGAATGAAGGAACCTTCATCCGGAAGTCTTGATGTTCCGAATGAAGGAACCTTCATCCGGAAGTCTTGATGTTCCGAATGAAGGAACCTTCATCCGGAAGTCTTGATGTTCCGAATGAAGGAACCTTCATCCGGAAGTCTGGAAGTTCCGAATGAAGGTATGTCAGTCTTCTTTCTGTTTTTAATTTTAAACTTTCTTCTTTTAATTTCAAGTTTGATTCTTCCCGCCTTTTTATTTATTCGAATTTTTATTCACTTTTCTTTTAGTTTAAGTTTTTATTTGCATCATTTACTTTTTGTTAAGTTTTAATTTTACGTCGTTTCTTTTCTCATCATTTATTTTTAAAGTTTTAAATATCGCACCGTTTACATTTTAACTTGTTTTAATTTCTCGTCATTTATCATTAAGTCTTGCTCATTTATTTTCCAAATCCAAAAATATTTGTTTCACCAAGAACAACTAATCTCACACAATTAACCGGAAATCAATTCGAGGAGATTCCGAGAACGAACTTTCAACCAGTAAAAATTTTGTTATTAAAATGGCGCCGCTGCCGGCTCTTTTCGTGAAGATCGAAGGTTTTTTGTGAGTGACGCGTTGGATTTTGGGATCCGTTCACTTGTGAACGTTATTTTTCGTGTCCAACAATTTTCAAAAATCCAAAAACATTTGAAAAATCATAAAAAGCATTTCTTTTTCAAAGTTTTGCACCAAACATATTCTTCTTGCTTATCTATCTTTCTTTATGGATTTTTATGTCCATTGCGTCCGGTGTGGGAAACAATTATCTGGGAACAACTCTTGTCAATGGTGTACATGTGAGCGGTGCGGAAACGATATTGACTACACACAATCCGGATTTTGTCCCTTTTGCAACTCGACTAATTCATTCTTTTTGACCCCACATCCTTTTCCCCCGTGCATCTATTGTGGAAGCGATTCTCATTGGCATATTTCGTGCCCGGTTCGATACCCGTATGGTCACGGGCAAGAACCGGGGTACAATTATGACAATGATAATAGCTATCCACAAGACGCACCTGATTTTTCTCCACACCCGGTTTGCAACAACTGTGGGGGTCCTCACGATACCTATTACTGTCAACCAATGAATTATTATGAGCAAAATCCGGGTCCTCAGTTTTCTTCACCTACGGATTATTATGAACCAAACCCGGTTTCTAATTCTTCTCAACCGATGAACAACTATGAACCACATCCGTGCTATAATTCCGGTTTTCAAAATCTTGAACCCCCACCGCACTCACTCGATCATCAGCCTCGTCACGGGATGAGTTACCAAGAACCAATTGACGATCTTGCTACAGCTTTTCAAGAGCAAACGAAAGAGCTTTTAGACACGCTGCGTACTTGTATGGAGTCCTTTTTACAGCCGCAAGATCAGACGAGTACTCATATCCCTGAGCATATTATTGTCCCTATAGATAATGAGGAGAGTGATGCCAATATTGAGGTTATTTTCGACGAGGAGGAATTTCTAAAGCAAAATACTTCACTCCTTAGTGATGATGGATTTCACATTCCTGAGATCGATGAGTTTCTTGATATTGATACACCCATGGAATACATATCCGGGTATGCTGATGTGGAAGGAGATATACTTTTTCTAGAGGATTTATTACACGATGACACTACACCTTCTATCCCAGAGGTGGAAAGATGTGAATCTACTGAAAAAGGGACGCAGGTGGAAGGTAATTGTTCTCATACTTCTCATATTATATTGCCACCTCATCCTCCCACGTGCACACCCAAGCGGGTGATGTATCACTTTTACTCTACTCGTTTTATACCGGGAAATGAGGATGAGTGCTTTGACCCGGGAGGTGACATTGATTATGCTATGATTGATACCATCACGACTTTGCCGTTTGCTCAACTTCCATTGTCTTTGGGGGAGGACAATGTGCTCACTATACCCAACCCACCTCCCGTGGATCTTGAATTCACATACTTTACGTATGTTGAAAGGACCTTTCTCCCTTTCAAGACTTATTCCCCCGCCTCTCCTTTATTAATGTCCTCCGGGAACGAGGACAAGGTCTTTGATCCCGGTATCACATTCGAGGCTTCCCCATGGACCATTTAATTCGGGGACGAGTCAGGCTCGTGACTCGGTCAACAAAAACAAGCGCTTTTTGGGAGGCAACCCACTTATCTATCTTATTTCACCTTAAGTGTAGGGGGACCCCCGTTGGTGTTTCTTGTTCTCTTTCTTATCATATGCAGGGATTAGAGCTTCAAAGACACACTCTTGATGACTTTTGACGAACCGTGATTCCGTGTTCCCTTCTTCACGGTTCTATCATCAACTTTTTTCGATTCACTATTTTATATTTCTCAATATTAAAATAGGAATCTCTTTAGTTGTCTTTTCCTTAACGAGATTTAAACAAAGTGCACAATGTCCTAAGTGTAGGGGAGTTTACTCCCACATGCTTAAACATTGAGGACAATGTTTATATTAAGTGTAGAGGGGACTTCTATCGAAGTTAAGTGGTCTTTTCCTTGTATTTGTCCTCATTTTAACCGGAAAATCAATTTTTCGACATTTTTCAAAATTTTTAATCTATTTTGGCCTAATTGTAGTTCCCTTTATTTTTGCTATTTTTCTCTTATTTTAATAAAATGGTTTTAGCAAGTTTAGATATCTTAGATATATTAGGCCCGTTGTGAATATTTTGACTCAACCCGAGTTTACTTATCCAAGTTCACTCTAGCTAGTATCCTTAACCATGTAGACCTTAATTGGTTTATTAGGCTAAGCATCCACGAGTCTCATTCCTTGAGATTTTAAATTGTGGAGAACGAGAAATGATAGATTTGGTTACAAGTTTGGTATTCTCTCATTAACTTATGTGAGTTAATTATGATCTTTTTCTCCCATCACTTGCTAATAAATTATCTGCAATAAGTAAGGTCGTACGATTTGAAAAGTTACTTAGCTTCTAGCCCAAGATCGTTTAAAAGTTGCTCGGTAATGACGAGAGTTCATAGCCAAGGCATAACTTATGAAGCGGGGCGCGAAGATTGGCGAGTCCGAAAAGGCCCTAACAAGGCATGAGGATTCGATTTTATTGCTGAAGATCCAAGGTGATGTGAAAAGTATTATTCCCAAAATCGATATGAAGGATCAAGACTCACGACGAAAAGCAATCAACTCCCATAAAGATCATGGAGAAGTCTATCCGAAAAGACCCTAACAAGGTATGAGGATAAATAGATCCAAGTCCAAAAAGGAGGCGGATCGTTGTATCTCAAAATCCCAAATAGAGATTGAAAAAATAATCATGAAGTCGTGGTCAACAAAGTTGGAGTACCTCTCAAAAGTCTCCAAGTGAAGAAACTCGATGAACGATGAGAAGACCATTATCTCAAGCACGTCTCTCAAGATATGAAGTATGAAGTACATGCAGAATATCGGCCGGAGAAAGGTCTCAAATCGTGAACCAAGTTATGCCAAGATATGAACTTTTTGATATCCCGAGAAGCAGTTTTAAGAGATTTTGTCCTTTAGCTAACTATTGATCAAATCGTCCTACTTTGCTTTCAGCTTAAATGAATTATCGAAATAAGTCAACAATGCATCTTCGTGATCATTCAAGACATCAATAAAACATAAGAGTTACCCATAGGAATAAGGGAGTTTAAGTGACTAATTGAACCGCATGAGTAAATGTTTGTTATGCTAACTTGTATTAACAATGATCTTGTTTTTAAGCTTGGCATGGGGAACGTGAAACTTGAGGGTGATAAACATTCATGACATACAAGCCCTAATATAAGTCTTAGATTTCTTCACAAGTTTCTTCCTTCTTGCATCTTATTATTTTCTATCTTTTTGATTTTCCTTAGTTGTTTAATAAAGGCCAAGGTAGGTTGATTATGATGGAAAGTGTAAACTGATAACTAAGATTTTACTCAGGTTAAAAGATTCGTTGATGTATGTCTCTTCGAATTGAAAAACTTGTGTTTAATGTGTGACTCAGTTATCTTTTGGTGGAACAAAGATGTGTCGTTGTAGTGTTTAAAATAAAAGGTGCAGAACAAATAAAGTAAAAGTGTAATTAAAAGTAAATCTAACTCTAATTAAAATAAAGGTGCACGTATTTAAGAGCGCGACTAAAATTAAAGGGCAATAAAGTAAATAACGCAAACTTAAATCTAACTAAGGCAAACTTAAAACGCAGCTAAAACTAAATCTTAAACTAAGGCAAATAAACTTAAAGCGCGATTAAGGAAAAAGGCGGGAAAAAATAAAGCTTGAAATTAAAAACTAAAATTACAGAAACTGAAAATGATAAGTCCCTATCCGGAATAAACCCTATTCGGAATACTGTCACTATGCGGAAAAAGGTGCTTATTCGGAATAGCTCCCTATTCGGAAAACAAAACCCTTTTCGGAATAATCCTCCTATTCGGAATAAAACCCCTATTCGGAATATCTGTCCCTATTCGGAATAAAGTTCTACTCGGAATATTTGGCCTATTCGGAAAATCCAGTCTATTCGGAATACTATTCCTATTCGGAATAAAAGTCCCTATTCGGAATGTCAGCCTCTATTCGGAATATTTAGTCCTACTCGGAACAAACTTCCTATTCGGAAAATCCCCCAATTCGGAAAGACTTGGCCTATTCGGAATACAGTCCTATTCGGAATAACGAATATTCCGAATAGAGAACACTGCCAAGACCTTACTCGGAATATTCTGGGCTCGAGTCTGGGAATGATCAGAAACCAAAGGCCGAAGAACAAGGAAAGTAAAAATAGCTCGGATCTAACAAAAACTAAGCTAAATCAAACACAAGATTAAATCAAACAAGCAAATAAACAACTATTAAGCATAAACAATCAATCCAAATCAATCAAACTCACAAAACTTAATCAAAATAATCAAAACCCACTTAAATAAATCAACCAAAATCAAGATCATAAACATAAACAATAACAATCAAAGATTAAGAAAGGAAGAATGAGATTAACAAGATAAAGATAAAGATTAACAAGATTTAAAAAGAAAAACTTACTTGAATTAAATGGTAATTAAGGTGCAAGACAAGGTAATTAAATGGACAAGTATTTAAATTGACAAGGTAATTAAAGGTGGAAGGACTAATTGTCACGATTAGCCAACAAAATGAAATGATTAACAATCTAAACTATTTATAGGGGAGGATTAGGAAGCTTCCTCCCCTTCTTCCTTTTCTCTTAATTGCGTCATTAGGTTCTTAAGCATATAGTCTTCATTAATTGCACCATTAGTCCTTTTTCCTTCTAATCTTCTTTACTTGGACTCTAATGACTTGTGGCTCGGGATTTATT
This sequence comes from Glebionis coronaria, assembly GCA_025667525.1. Classification (NCBI taxonomy): domain Eukaryota; kingdom Viridiplantae; phylum Streptophyta; class Magnoliopsida; order Asterales; family Asteraceae; genus Glebionis; species Glebionis coronaria. Next base: position 511,143,455 of record CM046879.1, on the reverse strand, counting down.
CGAACTCGTCTTTAAATTCTTCAATAAAATAGACTTGAATTCTTCGGCTTTTGATAAACTTCCGTCTTTTGACTTTTTCTTCGATAAATCTTCAGAATTGGTCGTGGACTTCCGTTCCTTTTGCACTCTTGACTTCTCGACTTCGTCTTTCATCTTTTTCTTCAATAAAAGTCCATAAATGCCCGTGAATTTCCGTGTTTTCTCAACTTTTCACCTTTTCGTCCTAAATCACAACAAAAACACAAACCACGCATAATTTCGACATAACAGACATAAAATACACGTTTTGGTCCGGTTATTATTGTAATTAAGTGGTAGAAAAGATGGGTGTTTACACACCTATCAAATCCCCTACACTTGACCATTGCAATGTCCTCATGCAATGCATTAGTTACAAAGCAAGATTACATTTTTCATCATAATCAATCCACGTTGGCCTTTATTAAAGAAATAAAAACTATAAACATTCAAAGTAAAGAAATCAAAAGCATACCTTGGGTTTTGAAAATGTCATGAATAATCATCATCCTCAACTTTTCACTTTCTCCAAACCAAGCTTAAAAACGAGATCATTGTTATTATAAGTTAGTAGACCAACACGAACTCATGTGGGCCAATTATTCACTTAGACTCCCTTATTCCTAGGGGTATCTCTTATATTTTATTATTGTCTTGAATGATCACGAGGATGCATTGTTTGACTTATTTCGATAGTTTATTAGGTCTGAAAATAAAGTGAACGATTTAATCAATAGTTAGCTAAAGGACCAAATCTTTTAAAACTGCTTCTCGGGATCTCATAAAGTTCATATCTTGGCATAACTCGCTTCGCGATTTGAGACCTTTCTCGGACCGATATTTGGCAGCGACTTCATACTTCAAATCTTGAGAGACGTTCATGAAATAATGGTCTTCTCTTCATATAGGAATTTCTTCACTTGAAGTTTTGAGAGATTCATACTTGGACCACGACTTCTTCATTTTTCTCCAATCTTTATTTTGGACTTTGATATACAACGATCCGCCTCCTTTTATGACTTGGATCTATTTATCCTTATACCTTGTTATGGTCTTTTCGGATACACTTCTCCATGACTTTTGGGGAGTATTTTTTTTCGTCGTGTGTCTCGATCCTTCATATTGATTTTCGATAAATGATTCTTCACATCACTTTTGGATCTTTAGCAACAAAATATAGCCCTCATGCCTTGTTAGGGCCTTTTCGGACTCGCCAATCTTCGCGTCCCGCTTCAATAAGTTATGCCTTGGCTATGAACTCTAATCCATACCGAGCAAATTTTAAACGATCTGGGGCTAGAAGCTAAGTAACTTTTCAAATCGTACAACCTTATTTATTAGCAGATAAATTTATTAGCAAGCGATGGGAGAATAGGCTCATAATTAACTCACATAAATTCACGAAAGAATACCGAACTTATAATTGGCTCTATCATCTCTCGTTCTCCACAATTTAAAATCTCAAGTAATGAGACTCGTGGATACTTAGCCTATTACATCAAAGTTTTGGGTTTTCGAGTCGCCTATAGGATCTTGCAAATTCTTAGACTTTTTCAGGTTTAGAAATCGCGTTTTAAAGTTCCCTTGATAAACGACTCTCTAGGATCAATTATAGGAACTTGCGAAAAGTTCTTGTTCTTAACCCGCGAGAGTTAAGACTTTCGCGTTTTATAGCTCCCTATATAAAAGCCTAGCAAAACTTGACTTAAACACGTTAAGGATACTAGCTAGAGTAAACTCGGATTGAGTCAAAAGATTCACAACGTTTGAAAATTAAAACCACTTATTAAACATTTATTCTCGCAAAGAAAGAAAATAACCATACAAAGGTAAAAACTAATAGGCCAAAATAGATCAAAAATTTTGAAAAATGTCGAAAAATTGATTTTTCGGTTAAAATGAGGACAAATACAAGGAAAAGACCACTTAACTTTGATAGAAGTCCCCCCTACACTTAAGATAAACATTGTCCTCAATGTTTAAGCATGTGGGAGTAAACTCCCCCACACTTAGGACATTGTGCACGTTGTTTAAATTTCGCTAAGGAAAAGACAACTAAAGAGATTCCTATTTTAATATTGAGAAAATATAAAATAGTGAATCGAAAAGAGTTTAGGATAGAACCGGGAAGAAGTAGAACACGGAATCACGGGTCGTCAAAAATCATCAAGAATGGATCATTGAAGCTCGAATCCCTGATTAAGAAGTGAGGAGAGGAAAGCAAACCAAAGGGTCCCCCCTACACTTATGGTAAAGAAAGCGAAAAGATAGATGCATGGGTTGCCTCCCAAGAAGCGCTTGGTTTTTGTTTACCGAGTCGTGAGCCTGACTCGACCTTGATCATTAACGGAAGAAGCATGAAACGTATCCACCAGGATCAAAGACATAGTTTTCATCCATCAATAAGCACGAGCTTAAGGCGAACAAGGCAAGCCAAAGAAGAAGTGGCAGGGTTCCCTTAAGCAGCGATGGAGCACGGTGGAAGCAAGTAGGAAGCAGTGCAAGCATGTCTTCAAAATTTCCAAAGATTTTTCCTTTTATTTCATCAGGTGGATACTGAGATGGCTTAAAGACTTCAATACCCGGGTCGAACACCTTTTCCTTTAAGGGAAAATAGCACTCAGGCTCAGCCGAGTGTGAAGAAGATCCGCAAAGAAGCACAACCTCGTCCTCAGAAGTGGGACAAAGAGGTGTCAACTCATACGTGCAACGGATTTCGGTGTCGACCGGTTTCTTCTCCTTTGACAAAATGCTCTTCAAATCCAAAGTAGGATCAAGACGATAATCTTCAAAGTCATAAGGAGGAGCATCACTCTCATGAGGGAAGTATGTGTTGAGAAATTCAGAGAAATCTTCCTCAAATGAATAATCGTCCAAGGTAGGATCGAGTGATGGCGAAGGATCTTCAGCATGTGAAGAATCGCTCGAGAGAGTATCAGCCTCATCAAAATCATCGAAAGCGGGCAGCTCGGGATACTTAGAAGTATAATCAAAATCATCCGAATCTGAGCTAGAATCATCATCATAAGCATCAAAGACCGGTGGTGACTCATAAATGGGAGAAGCGTCCAAAGTAGAGTGAGAATCATCCACATTATCTTCAAAGAGTGGATTATCAGTGGAAGACTCGAATAGAGGATTGTCATAGACGGTAAAGTCATCGAGCACATTTATCATATTCACTGATTCTCGGCCTCCAAAGGATTTGCCTGTAAGCTTCCCCATTTTAAAAACTTTTGAATCATCCCCGACTCGTAAGATTAACTCACCTTCGGCCACATCTACTAAAGCACGTCCGGTTCTCAAGAATGGCCGACCAAGTATTAAAGGAATACGAGGGTCCATTTCATAATCAACTACGACAAAATCGACCGGGAAAGTAAATGTGCCAACTTTGATAAACACGTCTTCGGCTATACCAACAGGGTAAGCGAGAGTACGATTTGCAAGTTCGAGAGTCATCTTTGTTGGAATGAGGTCGGGTAATGATAGTGTTTTCCAAACACTCAGTGGCATCAAATTAATACTAGCCCCGAGATCAGCAAGGGCAGTAAATTCTTCAGTTTTGTTGAACACGCAAGGCAACACAAAACGACCGGGATCTCCAAGTTTTTTCGGAAGTTCTCTAAGAAGGACTGCAGAGCAGTTTTCATTTAATCGTGTGTTGGCGAGTTCAATCAGCTTCTCCTTCTTGCTAAGCAATTCCTTGAATGCTTTGACAAATTTCGGCATGTGGCAAAGTGCTTCAACAAGGCTAATGTTGATGGTTATTTTAGATAGTATATCCACATATTTCGATACTTGACAGTCATTCTTGGTTAGCTCGTTGGTCTTGCCAATGCGAGAAGGGTATGGGATTCTGGGTTGATAAGGGTTAGGTGAAGGTGTAGTTGGTGAAGGTTGTGATGTTGAAGGGTCCTTCCGAGATACATCGTCATGATGAGGCGGAGACGGTAATGGTGTACTAACACTAGGTGTAGGAGGAGTAGGGATATATGGTGGTGGAGGAGGTGTAGATGATGGTGGTGGGTCAGGTGGATTGACAATGGTAATTCCACTACGTGTAGTTATAGCACTCACATTAGCTCGCGGATTGGTGACGGTGTTTGAAGGTAGAGAACCCGAAGAAGAAGAAGGTTGAGCTTCGGGCAAGAAACTAGCCAACAGATTCTTTAATTCAGTTGTTTGAGTGATGAAGGAGGATTGAAGATTATCATGAACCTCGGTTCTGATGTCATTACCTTGCTTCAAGATATCTCCTTTCAAATTGATTATTTGGCTCTGTAGATTCTTGATTTGCTCACCTTGAGTTCTCATGATGGTGTCAACATCGGGATTAATGGGTGGGTGTTGTTGGGTGGGTGGTTGATAAGGGTTAGAAGCACGAGGTGGGATTTGGTTGCTTCTATTGTAGTTGTTGGCGGGATTTTGGTTTTGAGGAGAAAAACCGGGTGAAAGGTAATTGTTGGAACGGTAGCTCAGCAGATTTCTATCCCCTTGTTGTCTAGCTTGGTAATTTTCCGGTGAATAATTACCGTAAGCTGCATACACATTTTCCGGATTTCCTTGTGTCGAAGGACAATCGGTGTATGAGTGAGGACCGCCACATGTTTCACAAGGATTAGCAACCGCTTTAACTTGTTGTTGTTGTTGGTTTGAAGCGAGAAGCGTAATACTTTTGCTCATTTCAGCCATCATGCGGGTGAGTTCGGTCATCTCAGGGTTTGCTGAGGTAGAAGAAACATTGACTCTCGGGTTGTTTCTAGAAGAAGCAGAGGAATCCCAGTTCTTATGATGAGTAGTCATGTTTTCAATTAACTCTCTACACTCCTCGGGTCTCCTTTTCATGAATGTGCCACCGGCGGCTGCATTAATCGTATCACGATCTCGAAAAGTCAATCCGTTATAGAAAGTATCAATTAGGGTCACAGGGAGCATGTTGTGGTTTGGACATCTATCGATCAAGACATTATATCTCTCCCAAGCGTCAAAAAGAGATTCATCGGGATCTTGCATGAAACCGCTGATCTGATTGCGAAGGCTTGTGACCATGGATGGTGGAAAGTAGCGCGATAGAAAGCGTTGAGTCATATCATCCCAAGTGTGAATAGAATTCTTCGGGAGACGATCAAACCATTTCTCGGCATGATGCGATAAAGTATGTGGGAAGAGTTGTAGGCGGAGAACATCCATTGTGGCTCCAGGCAACTTCATGCTTTGGGTGATTGTAATGAACTTGTCGAGGTGTTTGTTGGCATCATCATCAGGCAATCCTCTAAATGGGTTTGTTTGTACTTGCTGAATCATGTGGTGCTTCAACGAAAACTCAGGAGCGTTGATTTGCATCGGCGCAATCGGTCCTCCTCGTCCAAACATTGTTGGTTGACAAAGTTCCTCCATGGTCCGAAGATCGGGCTATGGAAGAGCATTGTTGTTATTATTATTATTGAGGTTCGGTGGAATGTTGTTGTTAACACCTGCCATATCTAAATCTTCTTGAGGCTCGGGCTCTTGATAATTAGAAGATCTAGTACGCATACACCTGAAAATGCAAAAGAAAACAAAACCAAACACAAAAACAATATATATACACAATAAAGATAAAATCTTTTTGTATTTTTGAAATTTTTAATTTTTATGTATTTTTTATCAATTTTTAATATTTATGATTTTTTTGAATTTTTTATGCAAGAAAAATAACGTTCACAAGCGAATGAATCCCAAAAAGCAACGTGTCTCTCACAGAAAACCGTCAATCTTAACGAAAAGAGCCGGCAGCGGCGCCATTTGATAACTAAGATTTTACTCAGGTTAAAAGATTCGTTGATGTATGTCTCTTCGAATTGAAAAACTTGTGTTTAATGTGTGACTCAGTTATCTTTTGGTGGAACAAAGATGTGTCGTTGTAGTGTTTAAAATAAAAGGTGCAGAACAAATAAAGTAAAAGTGCAATTAAAAGTAAATCTAACTCTAATTAAAATAAAGGTGCAGGTATTTAAGAGCGCGACTAAAATTAAAGGGCAATAAAGTAAATAACGCAAACTTAAATCTAACTAAGGCAAACTTAAAACGCAGCTAAAACTAAATCTTAAACTAAGGCAAATAAACTTAAAGCGCGATTAAGGAAAAAGGCGGGAAAAAATAAAGCTTGAAATTAAAAACTAAAATTACAGAAACTGAAAATGATAAGTCCCTATCCGGAATAAACCCTATTCGGAATACTGTCACTATGCGGAAAAAGGTGCTTATTCGGAATAGCTCCCTATTCGGAAAACAAAACCCTATTCGGAATAATCCTCCTATTCGGAATAAAACCCCTATTCGGAATATCTGTCCCTATTCGGAATAAAGTTCTACTCGGAATATTTGGCCTATTCGGAAAATCCAGTCTATTCGGAATACTATTCCTATTCGGAATAAAAGTCCCTATTCGGAATGTCAGCCTCTATTCGGAATATTTAGTCCTACTCGGAATAAACTTCCTATTCGGAAAATCCCCCAATTCGGAAAGACTTGGCCTATTCGGAATACAGTCCTATTCGGAATAACGAATATTCCGAATAGAGAACACTGCCAAGACCTTACTCGGAATATTCTGGGCTCGAGTCTGGGAATGATCAGAAACCAAAGGCCGAAGAACAAGGAAAGTAAAAATAGCTCGGATCTAACAAAAACTAAGCTAAATCAAACACAAGATTAAATCAAACAAGCAAATAAACAACTATTAAGCATAAACAATCAATCCAAATCAATCAAACTCACAAAACTTAATCAAAATAATCAAAACCCACTTAAATAAATCAACCAAAATCAAGATCATAAACATAAACAATAACAATCAAAGATTAAGAAAGGAAGAATGAGATTAACAAGATAAAGATAAAGATTAACAAGATTTAAAAAGAAAAACTTACTTGAATTAAATGGTAATTAAGGTGCAAGACAAGGTAATTAAATGGACAAGTATTTAAATTGACAAGGTAATTAAAGGTGGAAGGACTAATTGTCACGATTAGCCAACAAAATGAAATGATTAACAATCTAAACTATTTATAGGGGAGGATTAGGAAGCTTCCTCCCCTTCTTCCTTTTCTCTTAATTGCATCATTAGGTCCTTAAGCATATAGTCTTCATTAATTGTACCATTAGTCTTTTTTCCTTCTAATCTTCTTTACTTGGACTCTAATGACTTGTGGCTCGGGATTTATTCGAACTCGTCTTTAAATTCTTCAATAAAATAGACTTGAATTCTTCGGCTTTTGATAAACTTCCGTCTTTTGACTTTTTCTTCGATAAATCTTCAGAATTGGTCGTGGACTTCCGTTCCTTTTGCACTCTTGACTTCTCGACTTCGTCTTTCATCTTTTTCTTCAATAAAAGTCCATAAATGCCCGTGAATTTCCGTGTTTTCTCCACTTTTCACCTTTTCGTCCTAAATCACAACAAAAACACAAACCACGCATAATTCCGACATAACAGACATAAAATACACGTTTTGGTCCGGTTATTATTGTAATTAAGTGGTAGAAAAGATGGGTGTTTACACACCTATCATAAACCTTGCTTTATCACTAAGCATTGCATGAGGGCATTGCAATGGTTAAGTGTAGGGGATTTGATTGGTGTGAAAACACCCATCTTTTCTACCACTTATTTACATTAAAACGGGACCTAAACGTATATTTTATGTCGTAAATGGCGGAATTATGCGTGGTTTGTGTTTTTATTGTGTTTCAGGGTCGAGAAGGTGAAAAGTGGAGAAAACACGGCTTTCACGGGCTTTTATTGAAGGAAAAGACAAAAGACGAAGTCGAAAGATCAAAAGTGGAAAAAGAACGGAAGTCCAAGACCAATTCTGAAGATTTATCGAAGAAAAAGTCAAAAGACGAAAGTTTACTAAAAGCCGAAGAACTCAAGTCTAAATTATGAAGAAATTACAAGACGAGTTCAAAGAAATCCTGAGACGAAGTCTGAAAAGTCGAAGAATTTAAAAAAAGACTGAAAGACTGGAAGACTGAGGACCAAGAAAGAATGAAAGAAAGAGGGAGCCACCAACCACTCCCCTCTCCTATAAATACCACCCTCACAACATGTGAGAGGGTTGGTTAGTTTTAGTTTTAGTTTTAGGATTAGATTAGGAGTAGGTAGTTTCTCTCTCTAAACTTATGCTTTCTCTCTCTAGATTAATTTGTGTTTAAGCTTTTGTTATTGAATCATTACCTTTTAATTAAGCTTTTAATTCATCATCTTCTTCCTTTCTAGTTTGATTTGTTCTATTTCATCATTGTTCATGTTCTTGAGTTTTTATGATTTTGATCAAGTGGGTTTTTATTGATTTGGTTATGTTTGTTAGTTTTGATGATTTGTTTTGATTGATTATTGTTAATTGATGCTTATTGGTTGTTTTGGTTTAATCGTTCGTTTGATTTTGGTTGATTTAAGGATAAATCGCGTTTACTGTACATCCCCTATTCTTCGGTTTGGTTGTTACTGTATTCTATCATTCCCAGACAACCTTCATCCGGAAGTCTAGAAGTTCCGAATGAAGGAACCTTCATCCGGAAGTCTTGATGTTCCGAATGAAGGAACCTTCATCCGGAAGTCTAGAAGTTCCGAATGAAGGAACCTTCATCCAGAAGTCTTGATGTTCCGAATGAAGGAACCTTCATCCGGAAGTCTTGATGTTCCGAATGAAGGAACCTTCATCCGGAAGTCTTGATGTTCCGAATGAAGGAACCTTCATCCGGAAGTCTTGATGTTCCGAATGAAGGAACCTTCATCCGGAAGTCTTGATGTTCCGAATGAAGGAACCTTCATCCGGAAGTCTGGAAGTTCCGAATGAAGGTCTGTCAGTCTTCTTTCTGTTTTTAATTTTAAACTTTCTTCTTTTAATTTCAAGTTTGATTCTTCCCGCCTTTTTATTTATTCGAATTTTTATTCACTTTTCTTTTAGTTTAAGTTTTTATTTGCATCATTTACTTTTTGTTAAGTTTTAACTTTACGTCGTTTCTTTTCTCATCATTTACTTTTAAAGTTTTAAATATCGCACCGTTTACATTTTAACTTGTTTTAATTTCTCGTCATTTATCATTAAGTCTTGCTCATTTATTTTCCAAATCCAAAAATATTTGTTTCACCAAGAACAACTAATCTCACACAATTAACCGGAAATCAATTCGAGGAGATTCTGAGAACGAACTTTCAACCAGTAAAAATTCTGTTATTAGTGGGCATGTCTGGATACTCAGAAGTAAAATTATCATAATCATCCCCATCGGAACTAGAATCATCATCATAAGCATCATAGATCGGTGGAGAATCATAAATTGGTGGAGGATCAGAATTGGAGAGAGAATCATCCACATCATCTTGGAACAGTGGATTATCGTAGCAAGAATCGAATAGAGGATTGTTGTAGACGACAAAATCATCAAGCACATTAATCATATTCGTTGATTCTCTTCCATTTGATTTGGTTGTGATCTTCCCCATTTTAAAAACTTGTGCCTCATTCCCGACTCTTAAAATGAGCTCACCTTCAGCAACATCGACTAATGCTTTTCCGGTTCTCAATAATGGCCGACCAAGTATTGAAGGAATACGAGGGTCCATTTCATAATCAACAACAACAAAGTCGACCAGAAAAGTGAAGGTGCCAACTTTAATGAACACATCTTCGGCAATACCAACGGGGTAAGCGAGAGTGCGATTTGCTAGCTCAAGAGTCATCTTTGTTGGAGTAAGATCGGGTAATGATAACTTTTTCCAAACACTTAAAGGCATCAGATTTATACTTGCCCCGAGATCGGCTAAGGCAGTAAATTCTTCAGTTTTGTGAAAAGTACATGGTAGCACAAAACGACCGGGATCTCCAAGTTTCTCCGAAAGTTCTTTAAGAAGGATGGCAGAACAATTTTCATTCAATCGAGTATTAACAAACTCGGCCATCTTCTCCTTCTTATTAAGCAATTCCTTAAACATCTTAACAAATTTAGGCATTTGGGCTAGAGACTCAATAAGGCTAAAGGTGATGGTCAGTCCCGAAATCTTCTTCAAATAGTTCGACACTTGAATGTCATCCTTGGTTTGCAATTTATCCTTGTCTAAGCGAGAAGGATAAGGAATGTTAGGTTTATAGGTGGAAGGTGTAGTAGGTAAAGGTTGAGATGTTGAAGGTTTAAAGGTGGAAGGTGGGGTTGGTAAAGGGTTCTTCTTGGGAACTTCTTCATTAAGAGGTAGAGACGGTAATGGAGAACTAATACTGGGCGTGGGAGTAGGAGGGATAAATGGTGGTGGAAGAGGTGTAGATGGAGTAACTGGGGAAGGGATAAATGGTCCTACTAAGGTTGCTCCACTGCGTGTAGTAATAGCACTCACATTCGCTCTTGGGTTGGTGACGGTATTTGAAGGAAGAGAGCCCGAAGTAAAGGGTTGAGTACTTGGAAAGAAACTAGCGATCATATTCTTTAAATCATTCATTTGATTGTTGAAGGAGGTTTGCATATCATGTCAAAGCTCGGTTCTAATATCATTCCCTTGCTTAGTGATATCTCCTTTCAAGTTGATGATTTGGCTTTGTAGCTTCTTGATTTGCTCTCCTTGGGTCCTCATGAAGGCTTAAACATCTTGATTAATGGGTGGGGCTTGTTGAGCGGGTGGGTGATAAGGATTAGAAGCTCGAGGTGGGTTTGGGTTGCTTCTATTTTAGTTGTTGGGGTTGTGGTTTTGAGGAGAAAAACCGGGTGAAATAAAGTTTTTAGAACGGTAACTTAGCAAGTTACGATCACCTTGAAGTCGGGCTTGGTAATTTTTCGTTGAATAGTTACCATAAGCCGCATACACGTTCTCCGAATTGTCATGAGTAGAAGGACAATCAGTGTATGAATGAGGACCGCTGCAAGTCTCACAAGAAGTTGCTACAGCTTTAACTTGTTGTTGTTGATTTGTAGCCAAAAGTTGCATATTCTTGCTCATTTCGACCATTGCGCGGGTTAATTCGGTGATATCAAGGTTTGAAGAGGTAGAAGACACATTGACTCTCGGGTTTGATCTTGAAGATGCGGATGAATCTTAATTTTTGTGACGAGTAGTCATGTTCTCGATAAGCTCTCTACACTCCTCGGGTCTTCTTTTCATAAATGTGCCACCGGTGACTGCATTAATCGTATCACGATCACGAAAAGTTAAACCGTTGTAGAAAGTATCAATCAAAGTGACGGGGAGCATGTTGTGGTTTGGACATCGATCAATCAAAACATTATATCGTTCCCAAGCATCAAAAAGTGATTCATCAGGTTCTTGTGTAAATCCACTAATTTGATTTCGAAGGCTCGTGACCATGGATGGTGGAAAGTAGCGCGAAAAAAAGCGTTGAGTCATCTCATCCCAAGTATGAATTGAATTCTTCGGAAGACGATCAAACCATTTTTCGGCATGGTGGGATAAGGTGTGTGGAAATAGGTGAAGGCGAAGAAAATCCATAGTAACCCCGGGCAACTTCATGCTTTGAGTAACGGTAATGAACTTGTCGAGGTGTTTGTTGGCATCATCATCCGGCAATCCGCGAAATGGACAAGTATTTTGGACTTGTTGGATCATGTGATGCTTCAACGAAAACTCTGGAGCCGTGATTTGCATCGGCGCAATCGGTCCTCCTCGTCCATTCATCGTGGGTTGACAAAGATCCTCCATTGTTCTAAGATCGGGTGGTGGAAGAACATTGTTGTTGTTATTGTTGAGGTACGGTGGGTTATTATTGTTGTTCACACCAGCCATATCTAAATCTTCACGAGTCTCGGGCTCAGGATAAGTTGAATATCTAGTACGCATACACTTGCAAAAGAAAAAGAAAAAGATACCAAAAAAAGTGATAAGTCTAAATTATAGATTGACGCTATGAGAGGAAAAGACAGTGTTCCATACAAGCCAAGGTGTATGTTGTTCTACAAAGATACCATTTGGTTTAAAGAACGCGAGAGTTACCTATCAACGGCTCGTGGACAAAGCCTTTGATATCTAAATAAGGCTTAACCTTGAGGTGTACGTAGATGAGTTGGTTATCAAGAGCCATACCGAGGAAGAGCTCATCGAGGACATCACAAAAACCTTTGGGACATTAAGGAAGATCAACATGAAGTTGAATCCCAAAACGTGTACCTTCGGCGCTATGAAAGGCATGTTCTTGGGCTACATGATAGATCCCAATGGCATTAAACCATGCCCGGACAAGACAAAAGCCGTGATATAGCTCCCTCCTATGAACAATCAAAGAAGTGCAGCCCTTCAACGGAAACTAGCAAGACTAAATCCATTTTTATCCAAATCCGTTGAGAAGTCACTTCCTCTCTTTAAAAATCTCAAGAGGTGTATGAAAAAAAGAGATTTTCGATGACAACTGAAGCAGAAGAGGCTTTCGAAGATCTAAAGAAGCATTTAGCGGCACTCCCAATGTTGGTCGCACCACGACCAAAAGAAGAGTTGATTGTATATCTATCTGCTACGCATGGAGAGATTAGCATGATGTTAATGACATACAACACAGTTCAGAGTTTATGTAGACTAGAAACAAGATAAATAAATTGGATATATTCATTCCAATGAATATCAGATACAATTCTTCCAACAATCGTTTATTCTAATGAATATTGATTATTAGGGTAAAACTTGGTAATCAACGTCCAATGGTTTAACTTTGATTAAACTAAAAACTGTCTTGCTAGGGTTACAGCAGAATGTTTAAATAATGACAGGAAACAAAAAAAGTCCTAAAACGCCAATGGGCTAGACTGTAGCCCAAAGACGAAGTCCAACATAAAATGTAAATAACACAAAAATGAAAATAAATCATAGTAATGGCTTTTTGGGCCTAGAAAAATCCTTAACCACCTAAAAACTGGTTACAACAGCGTTCCTCTCGTCTTTCCGGTCGTTTTGACAGGTCACGGGCTAAAAACGGACTGGCTGTTTTAAGAAATCCCTCTTCTTCACACGATCTTGGGCTTCTAGAAACAAGTCAGCCCATTCTATAATACTTGGGCCTCCATCATTTCCCTCCGGATAGGAAAAATTCATCCTCGAATTCCCAGCAGTATCATCATCAGGAGAATCACCATAGTTGAAACAAGTGTTTCACATTAACAACACCAGAACATCAAATATGGATCAATAACTTCAAACGATAAGCATTCGAGTTCATCTTCTCCATAATTTCCAATGGACCGATCTTCTTTGTAGATAACTAACTGTACTCACCAGCTGGAAAACGATCCTTAGTCAAAACAGCCCACACAAAGTCTCTTTCTTCATAATCAACATACGCCTCTTTTGATCTGCATCATGCTTGTACTTCGAATTGGCGTGAACCAAATTGTCACGAACAAATTTATGAACATCATGCAACCCCTCAACAAAATTTTGTACTTTCTTCGGAACAGACCAGAAACCTAGGGAGTCATAAGATCAAGAGGACCACGTGGTTGAGCAGAATGAACCACCTTAAATGGACTAAAACTAATGCTTCGATTAACAACATGATTATGAGTAAACTCAGCTTGACACAAATTCTGAATCCATGATTTCACATGATCTCCCACCAAACACCTTAACAGTTACAAGAGACTTGTTAACAACTTCAGTTGGCCCATCAGTTTGAGGATGATAAGCACTACTAAAATTGAGTTGAGTATTCACCATCTTCCATATAATACGCCAAAAGTGACTCAAAAACCTAGTGTCTCGATGAGAAATAATGGAGGAAGGTAAACCATGTAAACAATACACATCCCTAAAGAAAAGTTGGACTACATTAACTGTATTTGTTGTCTTCTTGCAAGGAATAAAATGAAACATTTTAGAAAAACAATCAACAACAACAAATATGGAATCATTAACCCTTTGAGTACGAGGTAGCCCCAGCACAAATCCATGTTAATATCAACCCAAGGCGGCAAAGGAACAGGCAGTGCATATAAAGTCCTGCATTAGTAGCTGTGCCCTTTGAAACTTGACAAATATGACACCTCTTGACGTAAAGATCTACTTCCTTCCTCACACTAAGCAAAAAAATAAGAAGCTTGAACCAACTGTAAAGTGCGATCACGACCAACATGCCATTCACTATGCAACTCCTTAATAATTTGCAAGCAAAGACTTGAATCAGGAATACAGAGTTGATTCCATTTAAATACGAACCCATCATGCATAAGAAAATCTGATTTCTCTCTAGATTACAAACCCTGTAAAACAACTGAAAAGTGTGGGTCCATAGTAACCATGTCATGAATGACATCAAGTCCTAACACATCAACCATCATGGTTACAAGTAAACTATTCTTCTCGCTTAAGGCATCAGCAGCACGATTTGTAGCACCAGTTTTGTATTTCACCACACAAGAAATTCTCAAGAAAAGTAAACCAATGCCCATGCTTATGGGATACCTTATCTTGAGTACGAATATGTCTTAAGAAATCATGATCAGTAAATAAAACAAACTCCTTATGAAACAATAATGGCGCCAATGCTTCACAGTTTGGACCACTACATAAAACTCCAAGTCATAAGTAGAGTACCTAGATTTCGACCCTGTCAACTTCTCACAAACATAGGCAACAGTCTGTCCACCCTGACTAAGAACTCCGCCAATTGCAACCTTTGAAGCATCAGTATGAAGCTCAAAAACTTTAGAAAAATCAGGCTATACCAGGATTGGCATTGTAGTAAGCCCTTCCTTGAAAACCTGAAAAGCCAGTTGTACTTCCTCCGACCACACAAATGACTTCCCCTTTATACAGTCTGTCAAAGAGGCCATAATGGAACTAAAATTAGGGATAAACCGCCTATAGGAAAAAGCAAGACCATGGAAAATCTGAACTTCAGTAATGGTAGTTGGAGTTGGCCACTCTTGAACATATGCTATCTTAGACTCATCCACGTGTATGCCATCACCAGAAACAACATACCCTAGAAACAAAACTTTAGGGGTCATGAACACACACTTCGTTGCTGCATAAAAACTGTCTTTCCGAAGCAAGGTCAAGACTTGTCTTACATGAGTGACATGCCCATCATAAGAAGCACTATAAATAAGAATGTCATCAAAATAAACAACCACAAACTCGCTGATAAAAGGCCTGAGCAGTTGATTCATCACACGCATAAATGTACTTGCTGCGTTTGATAAACCAAAAGGCATTACCAACCACTCATACAACCCTCCACGTGTCTTGAAAGCGGTCTTCCACTCATCACCAGATCTAAGAAGAATCTAGTAATACCCACTCTTCAAATCCAGTTTTTAAAAATAGTAGCACCACTAATCTGGTCAAGCAAATCATCAAGGCGAGGATTAGGTGTTAGTAGTGTAGATCCAAGTAGTATGTATACTTGGATATAGTGTTAGTGTCCTAGATCCAAGTGGTGTTTATACTAGGATGTAGATTAGATGGTTTATGTGTTTAGGCCATAAAACAAACTCGACATCTAGCCTTGTGTCAGAAAATGAGAAGTAGGCGACGTGTGTAGATTAGTCATACCTAAGATTAGGACTCGACATTCAGCTTAGTGTCGAAAAATGGTGTAATCGACGTGTATGGTTTTCTCCACCTTCAAATGAGCTTGCTGACTAGTGAAGTAACTCTCGAGTTTGGTACTCGAGGAGTGGAGTAGGGCGAAGAGGAGCTTCGTGACCGAACCATAATAAATCATCGTGTTAGTTAGATTTCTCTTTTACATTATGTACTTTACATTTATGTCTTTACATTTATAGTTGCATATATGTGTTGTGTGTTGTTGTGTGCATCTCGCAATCTAAACATCTAAGTTGTAGAAAAGTTAAGGTTTAGTACGTGTGTGCTTCATGTTTAGATTGTGCTCAAGTGTGCATCCCATAGTTTAAACTTCTGAGTTGGGGAAAAGCTAAGGCTTAGTACATGTGTGCTTAGTGTTTAGACTATTGTTTGATGTACTCTTATTTTGATGTGTTTGTGTGTTTCTTTACTTGCTCTTTATTGTCATTATCTACAACAAACACATATCATATTAAGTCAAGCTTAATCAGGAATTTGATACAAAAGACTGTTAAGGTTTAAAAGGTAATAATATTTTTCGTCTACTGTTGGTGGTTCATTAATTGAACCCGCGGTTCTTTATTGATAAAGAACCGTTGTCATATTTATTGAACCGTGACCAGTAGATTATAAGAAAAAGTTTTTAAATCTTAATAAGAAACGTATTCACCCCCCCCCCCCTCTACCGTTTCTACACAAAAGAAGTTAGAAGTTAGTGTATATTCACTATTGTTTGAATTTAACATATAACAGAAGCGCGAATATTTACCTTTGGAGAGGAATCTCAGGAGGTGTCGTCGCATGCTCGGGGGACGATTCTTCAGTCTCAGGCTCCGTAGCGCATGTCTTCAACTCTTCTAGCGATTTCCCCCGAGGACAGGACGAGCAGAGGAGGACTACCCAAATCTTTTCGAGGGACACTTTTTGGGGTGAGACACTAGGGTCTACGAGATCCGATCTTCTTTTGCACGACACGCGCACAAGACCTTCCTCCTCATCCTTTTTTTCTTCTTCTTCTTATTCTTCGTTTCGCGACCAATCTATTGAGTCGGACTTCGCGCCCTTTTCTTCGGGGGCTGTTGTGATTGTGCTTCTTAGGCTGCCACATTGCGAATGGGAAATGGGTCTTGTGCAGGTTGCGTCTTAGATGACTCGGACTCTTGAATCTCTAGCTCTAATGTGCCCACAACCGTTGTCTCCAGTACATCATCTTCTCTTGCTTGTCTTGGTCGGGGTTTCATGTGAACCCTCTTTGGATGAGGCGTGTGCACCGATCCAAATGTATCCGTCTCTACAAAAACAAAGAAGGGAAATGAGTTAATAAATGGCATTCGAACACTTACAAAGTATATGAAATAGAAGAAGGACAAACACTCACCCTGTCTGTTTTCCTCATAAAATTATGAAATTTGGTTGCGACGCATTAGGAATTGACGACTTAAACCCAACATACACATGAATGCTTCTGGGTGTGAATTAATGGGTATGTGATTGTTGTTCAAGGTCTCTACGTCTCCTTCGTCGTACGTACCATGGGCGGGGAGCTTTTCCCTTAATAGTGACTCATTGGTTTGCCATTCGACCTCAAATGGAAAGATCGCATTATCGATCGAAAAGAAATGGTCATTCCAGTTTTTCAACGAATCTAGCTTCTCCGTGTAACACTGGAGTCGCCCGGGGCGCTTTTAAAAGGACACCCATCCGTGACTCCAGTCTGGAGAGTAAAAGGCACCGAAAATGTTGACCGAGGGTTCTATGGCCAACAGTCTGTAGTTTATCTCATAATTTAATATCTTTGTTGTACCTATGCAGTGCAGTTGCGATATGTGAACTTGGTAGTATAGGAGGACGTTCGCTAAGAAAGATGATAGCGGTACACGGTTATTGGCAAACTCAAAAATCCGTGTGTATACCCTACTTTCCCATTAGGGAAGTTCCCAATGTGGAGGTGTCTCCCTGGTACTTCCGGAGAGAGCGCCTCCGCAATATAAAATTTCGACGTAAACTCACAAAGTTCCTCGTCGGATAGCACTGAAGTGATCTCTGACAGTTGCTTCACCATTATAAATATTGTTGGGTTCAAATCATGGTGTTTATTACCTTGCTTGCTCAACTGTCGCACTCAGATTGTGGAATATATTCGTTAATGGAGGTTTTAAGATTTTTTCACTATGTGAAACACAATAAAAATCGGCTAGGCTTTTATATATGCTAGGTTTTCACTGTTCACTCCATGGGATGGTCGACACGTGCCATCCACTTGTGGGTCTAACGGCTACAAGACCAAGGGGTTGGTGATGTGTCATGCACTTTTCACATTTACCGAGTTAGTTGACCACTTAGATAAGAAGTGGGTCCCATGTTTGGCAGTTAAATTTAAAAAAGCTATGCCACGATTACGAGTGCGCTTGGGATGGTTTCAGTACCACTGACTTATTTTTCCTAATCTAGTGGCCGCGATACGACCTGCTACTACTAGACTGGGTGACATGATGACGTATGTCCCTGGTCGGGCCCTACAGCCCGACCCACAAGTATTACCCACATCCGATCCACCACGAATGGATTAAGACTCTGAAATTGGTCCAATATGCCCAGTGGAAGGATGTCGCACGCGGTCTCAAGTGGGTCGCACCCTGGTCGCACGTTGTTAGGGTCAGACATGATCATAGTTTAATTGGGACTATGATTCATCCAAGATTAAGATGATATACACTCTCCTTAAATGGATGATAAGGATCTCATGTATATGGTAATTATCCTCATCTTCGGTCGCACGATTCGGGAAGCTCTACTAGGGTTTCATCGGGGTATAAAAGGAGCCCTTTCGGTTCCATTCAAGGTACAATTCACTTGCAATCACAATACCCTTACTCATCAGTAAAACTGATTACTTACTCTAACGCCAGAGTCTAATCGTGAGAGACAATCCCACGATAAGCCTAACGGTACTTTTTCTTAGTGCGCATAATCTCAAAGTAAGATTCACTTGATGCGGGATCCGAAGCCTTCCACACCTTAATCATCTCTAATTCGGGTCAACTAGATCTAACCAACTTTTGTATAAACAGAAATGTTTATTAAACATTCAATTTGTTTACGACCTATGTATGTAAATTGAGAAGAAATACATTTCTGTCCAAGATTAACTTAGTTGCACCATCCGGAAACGTCAACTTCATATATTTCGTAGACGTTGTATGAACAAGTTTTCTTCATGACACGCATGTAACATACCCGTGCTAACACACCATGTCTTGTTCATAACACCAACTAATGGATTCAAAGCTAAGTGTAAACACATATGAATTTTTATTTTGGTGGTACTTTCCTTCTTAATACAAAAAATAAGTGACGCTAAAACTCATGGAACTTGTAATTATTTGATTGGATGAAGAAACACATTTATTTTTCTGAACAAAAGAAATACATTTATTGTGGTGGGGGTGTTCCTATATCCATCATGCAATTTGTCAAATCTGGTGCTTGATGGCAAATAGACCCATTATTGGGCTAATTACTAATGTGTGAATGTAATTCATTTTGTTGCGTGTATTCAGGAAAGTGATCCAAAAGGGGCTCGCCATAAGGGCCCTGGTTCAAGCTGGCTGAAGTAACTAGGGGTGGAAACGAGCCAAGCTGCTCGTGAAAAGCTTGGAATCGGATCGGTAAAAAGCTCAAACGAGCTGAGCCTAAACGAGCTCGAGCCCGAGCTCGAGCTTAATTTCGAGCTCGTTTATTAAACGAGCTCGAGCCCGAGCTTTACGTACAAAGCTCGTTTAGGCTTGCGGGCCTAAACGAGCCTAACGTTTTATATACGAGCTCCTTAACGAGCTTAATAACAAGCTTATTAACGAGCTTAATTTATATATATTACTAGCCAAGTTCTACATTGAAAATTCGTATAAACGAGCCGAGCTTGAGCCGAACCCGAGCTTGTCTATAATACCACGAGCCGAGCTCGAGCCTAAAGACTAAGGCTCGAAACGAGTCGAGCTCGAGCTCGAGCTTTGTAAAACTTAAACAAGTCGAGCTCGAGCTTTAGCGAGCTCGAGCTCGACTCGGCTCGTTTCCACCCCTAGAAGTAACATATTATAATGGATTTTGTAATATTGCTATAGTTGTATTTTGTATGCTATTCACATCACTTATTTGGATATTTATAGAATTATATAGAAAAAAATTCACTAACTACATATCCATGTACATCAGATATGATGGATCAAACTGAAAAATAAAAACTACTAACTATAAGTTGAAGCTATTAGTACTGTGATTTGAAAATGTTTGAAAACGACAGTAAAACATTACAGAAATTTACGATTTCTTAGGCAGGAGAAGTTACATTTTGATGCTTTACAGGGATTTATGTAGGTCGATTATACTAATTAGCTCAAGTGCGCAACCGTGTAATCTCTTTTTGTTTAATGCGTTTTGCTAACTCATTAAGTTCGATTTTTTCTGGATTGTGTCGAAAATACAAGGTAGATTTGTATCATGATTGGGACATTTCATTTAAATTTCTACAACCACACATGTAAGATATACGTCGTATTTAGTTCTATCTCATTTTCATAAGAAGTCACACAATTGACAATGCCAGTCGTAAAAAATTCTCCATACCAAAATCAGATTCTAGTGTTACGCTTTAAAACGCAACTGCAACTACCATTTCGTGAGTCCTTGACCCAAATATTAAGCCAAACATTCGAAACATGAAACCATTAAACCAAACAAACGGGGTCATATATCTGTCAATGTTGAAACGTGATATATCGAACACGAAGACACCACGTACAGTACTGATATAAAGTTTACTAGGTAGAATTTGAGGTTATCATGTTTTAAATTTGGTGGAATGTTTGGCTGTTAAGTCATTTTCTAAAGGGAAAATACAAGTTATAGTGTAATGAATATATGTCATCAAAGAACGAACTTCTGCCTACTATGTTTGGTTATTCATTTGTACAAAGTTTTGTTGATCGTGACGGGTGAGCATAACAGTTAATAATCGATGACCCTAGTGGCCTAGTGGTACATATTTAGCATACCGACACCGTTATGGTGCTTCGATAGATATATGTAGATTGTAGAATGGACACGATCATCTTAATTTAAGAGCATTAGGAGTGTTTTTTAGCACCAAAATTCTTTTAACATCATATTTTCTGTAATAATAGTTGGAGTCTAAAATATGAGTCTCAAATGATAAAAAATAGTGGTATAATAAGTCCACAAATACACATTTTATTATAAAAAAAAAATAAAGATAGAGTTACTAGCCGAACTGGTGTGATTGACGCGAGATCCGCTATAGTGCACCAACGCCAGACTGGCGTCAAAGAGCCATCAGCCATCGTTCTCCCGCTCTAAGAGTTTGATTAAGTAAGTTTTTAATTAACCGATAAATGTTAAGTAATTAAAATTTTTAACCCTCTTTTGTTTCTGTTAGAGCATCTAGTATGATGAACCTTTTACAAGGTTTATAGTATTGGCACATTTTTAAATGTCATTAATTTATAAACCTTTCTCATATTACCTATTAACACAATAAATAAACCTTTTAGTTAGTTTATAAAATTGTCAAATCATGTAATGCATTAAATTATAAATCTATTTAAAAGCTTATACTTTTTCATGTCAAATAAACTTGAAATGATTCTTAATACACAAATTTTGAAATTTAAGGCCAATTAAATGTATATAACGCTCATTTTTTCAATCAAAAAAAAAAGCAAAGATTACATTAATAAGCCCATTCAAAATGTGGTTAAAAGATTTTTAACATTTATCATATAATTCTTTACATCGATAAATCTTAGTTTTCTGTTTTTTCACTCTTTGGCTCTCGTTTTTTCTTGTATCATTCTTTAATCGAAAGTTGATTTCAAGACTTCAAAATTTCTATTAGAATATTTTCTTTTAAAAAATATGATCAAAACGCGGTTTAATGCCCTAAACTTGGCCAAGTGAAATTTCTATTACCTTGAAATATTAGAGGTAAAAATAATACCCTCAAATTTAATTAAGTGGAATTTTTGCTACCTCTCACACACTTGACATTAATCACATGATTCCTGCACAAGCTAAGCAAACATACTCTTTTCTTTAATGTGCACGCCAACATCACAATCTGTAATATTTCTAGCATTTCTTGTAACCGTTAGTTGATTTTGCTGATGTAGTGATATAAGCAAAATTTGTGTTGCCTAATTAAGTGTTAAGTGACAGACTAATGGTTTTTGTAAGTTTTTTTAGCTAATATTATTGCCATATGATCGATATTAGTTAATAATAGTGAAGTTCTTTGTGTCAAATTATGCTTTTGTTGTCCTTATTTACTTGTAAATTTGTGTCAAATTATGCTTTTGTTGTCCTTATTTACCTAAATTTGAAGAAAAAAAGGAGTCATATGTAGTATTAGGAATGTGATGATAATATTGACAATTCACTAGAAATGTTATATTTCACACTTTATTTTACATATTTCTGTAGAAAATATTTTAAGTTTATTAATTAACAAATATGATTTCACATTTTATTTTATTAGTGTAAAAAATATTTTAAGTTTATTAACATATAGAGTTAAGATCCATGTACACTCTTAGAATAGTATAAATCCAATAAACTAATTACAATCATTCATTTTTTTTAAACCTAATTTCGATCACTTTTTTAAAAATTAAATATATCACAAACGGTAAATCGTCAAACGAAAAAAAATACACCATTAGAACGAGAATTAAATCATTTTTCTATCAAGGGGCACATGTATATACTTTCGACGAACTTTTTTCTGATTTTTTTTCTTAAGTCATGTATGCGAAAATCATATATGATTTTCTGAAATGATATATGATTTTCTGAAATCATATATGATTTTATGAAATTATATATGATTTCTGAAAATCATATATGATTTGTCATACGAATCATATATGATTTTCACTGACGTGATTGGGAAAAAAATCGAGAAAAAGTTAGTCGAAAGTATATACATGTGCCCCTCGTTAGAAAGATGATTTAATTATCTTCACGATGATGTGTTTCATTTTGCGTAAAGATTAACGGTTTGTGAGATATTTAATTTTTTTAAAAATAGATTTTTTTTTTAGATAAAAAGAATAAATGGTTATGATTGTTTGGTTGGGTTTATTCTAAAAAGAGAGTCTATTTGAACTTTTTCCTTAACGAATATGATTTCACACTTTATTTTACTAGTGTAGAAAATATTTGAAGTTTATTAACAAATATGAGTGTGTAAAAAATGAATACATAAATAATTGTAAATAAATTTTAGAACAAAACATTTATATGTGTTGCAAATAAAAGTTCACACTTTTTAGTGTAAAAAATTCATAACTTTTTCACACTTTTAAGTGTAGCTCACATTTTGTTACACTAATACTCTTCACATTTATAAAAAATAAGAAGCGTGAGGAATATGTGTGTAATAAAATATGGGTCACATTTGAAAATATAAAGAAGTTATAGAATATTTTACAATAATAAGTGTGTATTTTCTTTTGTAATCACATGTAAGTGATGTTTTAAATTTTATGCATATTTATTTATGTAATTAATTTTTACATAGTTATAAATATAAAAAAACTTAATATATTTTTTACATTTATTTGAAGAGTGTAATAAAGTGAAATATGACAACTTTTAAGTGATTAAACAATAACAACCCTTAATGCCCTGACAATATTTATAAGACTGATTTCTTCTTATACGATGTAAATCAGGATATCTCATCATATGAAATTAGATTTCACCATTTTAAAGTGTATGAAGGTATTTTTGTTGTTAGTTTGCATTGAAAACTTAAATTCATCTAAAAGCATCTACGATGCTTGAAATTTTGAAAGACTTTTTATATTTATGATATTAACTTTTTTTAATAAATGTCATCCTTTTAAAAATCAGTTCTCTAAAATCATATTTTTTACAAAAGCTTTTGTAAGAGAAAAAAGTTCTCAGAAAATAAGTAAATTAACATGTAAAAGCTTTGCTCAAACCACTTTGAGAAATAAAAATCATTGTGTCAAGCTTTTAAAAAAACATATTTTGCAATGCTAAAAAGTTTTAAAAAAACTTTTACAATTAATAAAAAGCTTTTGAAAAAACTTACGCTCTATTCCCGAGTTTATATTTTAGAGTTAAAGGGAAAGGTTTGGGGTGGTAATAAAAAAAGTTCGTGTTCCTAAGATTTTTCAGGAGAGGAGAGGGAAGTAAAGGAGAGTAAATTATACCAAATTTAGGGTATGTTTGGTAGAGAGAAATAAATGAAGCTGAGAATTCAAGAGAAATGAGTAGAGAGTTTAAGGGAAATGGGTAGTGTAATTTAGGTAGGTCAATTTCCATCATTTTGATAGAGAAATGAGAGAAATGGATTTTTTTTGAAAAAAAAAATATTTTTTATTTTTATTTTTTTGTTTGTAATTGTTTCAGTAATAATTTTATTGAAAAAAATTTTTGTTAAAAAATAACAAATTATGTTTGTGTTTAAAAACTTTAAAAAATGTTTTAATTTTTTGTTATTTTTCTTGTTGTTGTTCCGGTAATAATTTTACTGAAAAAAAAGGATTTTATTAAAAAATTAAAAACTACGTTCCTGTTTGAAAATTCTTGAAAAAAAAAGTTATTTTTAATTTTTTTTTTTCCTTGTAATTTTTTTGAGTAATAATTTTATTGAAAAAAAAATTTGTTAAAAAGATAACAAATTACGTTCATGCTTGAAAAATAAATTTTGTGACATTATCGTAGTATATATATAAAATCTTTTCATTTACATAATTTTCAAAAAAGAAATATATTGACATTTTCTGTTTGCAATTCTCTAGCGCTACCAAAACATCAAAATTCAATAAATTTCTCACTCAATTTCATTTATATGGATTCTAATTCTCTACTCAATTCTATTTCTCTGAAATTCTCTCTACCAAACGTGCCCTTACTCTCCTAATCTTCTTCCCAAATTGGAATGAAAAGGAGTGAATTTCATTTTTAGCCTTATTATTACTTACATCCTATTCTTTTTTTTCCAACTCAGAAACACACTATAAAAAAATATTTCTTCTTCCTCTCCTCTTTACTTCTTTTCTTTTTTTCCTCTACATCCCTCTTCCTCTCCTTTTATTCTTAGCATTGAAGATGCTCAATGATAACAAGCTGAAAGATCGATAGTTGTTTTCATGCAAACTCGAAGTTCTGAGTAAAAGTATACATGCAAAAACCGCTACAACATTTAGGGGTTGTTTGGTTCACAGAATATTTTGAAGGAATTGTAATCTTTGAAATAATTGTAATTTAATATAATTGTAATTTAATGAATTAGAATATAGTGTAATGTAATATGTTGTAATTGTAATTGATTAAAACTTATAAATGTGTTTGGTTTAACTCCCAACGTAATGTAATTCAACTTTTATATAAAATTTAAAAAATTAATAGAAAATAATATTTAAAATAACATATAATAAATTAAAATAAACAAATAATAATTATTATAATAAAATAATAATTAAAATAATAATATTAAATTAAAATAAATAATAAATAATAAATTTAAATAATAATAATTATATAATAATCATAGTAATAATAAAATAAAAATTATAATAAATAATTAATAATAATTAATAATAAAAAGAAATAATAACAAAAATAATACTAAATACATAAACAAATAAATATAGTTACAAATAAAAATAATAAAAAAATAATAACATTACTAATAGTAAATAAATAATATTTATTATTATTATTATTATATTTTATTTTATAATAATAAATAATTTATTAATTATTATATTTTATTAATATTATTATATTAGTATATTTATAATATGTAATAACTTTTTTATTATTAATACATTTTTTTAGTATTAATAATTTTATTAATATTATATATTATTGCTTTAATATTATATTTTTTAATGATATTTTAAATATTTTATTTTTATAATAATATATTTTTAATAATAATTATACTTTAAAGATAAAAGTTTTTTATTTTTTGATAATAATATTTTACTAACAATTAATTTATTATTTTAAAATTTAATTATTCTAAATTTTATATATACAATAATTATTTTATTAATATTTTTAATATAATAATTAATATTTTATTGATATTATCATTTATAGATTTAATTAATATAAATATATATACTTTATTAAAAATAACAATATATAAATATTAACTTTTAATTAATAATAATTTTAATAATAAAAATATTAATAATGATTATTATATTTAATTATTATTATTATTATTATTATATTTTTTATTTGTTATTTATTATTATTATTATTAATATTATTACGTAGTATTATTTACAAATACAGATTTTTTAAAATATACAAATACTGAATTACAACGTAGTTCAAAACTTTTCATCCAACATCCTAAGTAATTCAAATTCCCTTCATTGATGTAGTTGTAAGTGTGAATTACAATTACAACGCAAACCAAACAGCCGTTTTAATGTAATTTGAATTACAATTCATTTCACACTTCCAACCAAACATGATTGAAATGTAATTCACATTACAATCACAATGAATTATCATGCATTATAATGAACCAAACGCACCCTTAATATATTTAGGGGTGTTGGTTTTACCTTATATAGTGGGCTTATAAGCTTATTAGCTTATATAAGCTTATAAGCCGAAAATAAGTGTTTGGTTAACCTTATATAAGTAGGCTTATAAGCTTATATATGGGGGTTTTGGTAAGCCAAGAATTTGTGGCTTATGTAAGGTTAGTTGAGCTTATATAAGAAAATTATATAAAAAGACTTTTATACCCTCATTTAATAATTGCTTCCTTTTTATTTTTATGTATTTTTTTTTATCATTTTATCATATTAGTTATATAAGCTAAACCAAACACTTAACAAAAGCTTATAAACTTATCATATATAAGCCATAATTTGTTTATATAATATAAGCCTAAGCCCACTAATAAGCTTAACCAAACACCCCTTAATTATATTTGACATCTAAATTATTTTGTTAAGTATACAATAGTTTAATTGCTTTGGAAACTGTTGCTTGAGCGAAAAAGTTTAAACTAAAATTAATTAAAAATTGTTTACACCATACTGATTATTAAAAAGTAATATAAGATTCCACGCCCAAAAAAAGATAGAAAAGTCATTAGATATATCAAATGATTTTTCGATAAAACATGAGATAAAAATGCCTCGTTTTGAAGCTTTTGCTTTTTTTTTTTTAATTGAAATCAAAAAAACAATTTCAAAACTTGTGGGCTTTTTGGGTACTTATCTATTGGGCCCTTTTGTATTATTTGGATCGTATATAAAAATGAGCCCATACCAGGCCATTTGTGATGATTTGTATTTCAACAATTTTCCTTTTAATAAAAGCAAACTTTTACGACCTATATCACTTATCTCAAAAGTTTTATTTTACATGTTTTCAACGAGACTTGAACCTACAATTTTTAAGTTTATGAGTCGCTCATCTATCGCTGAGCCAATAGGCTTTTGATATATTAGGCTGTTGTTGGAAGATATATTAGGCGTATTAACATTTTTTGAGTTTAGATGTATGTAATGTTGTTCCTCGATACATTTAGTCGAATAAATATCTATACTACAACACACACATAAAGAAAAGAAAGATAGAGTATTTGTTAAATAACTTGAAAAAAACTTTTTATTATTTTAACAAGTGTTTTGTAGGAGTTTTTTTTGTACTACATGAACAACTTTTTATAAAAGCTTGACAAATAATTTTTATTTGATAAAACTTGTAGTGATTAAATGTATTTTCTATTCATTGCATTGCTCAACGTCTTTCAATGACTAGAACATTGTCAATGCTCTTATTACATGTTTTATTCTCATCTCAACCGCATTATGATCAAAGCTGGTGGGATGATGACGTTTTGTGGGAAGAAAGAAATGACACTTGCACATGAGGTTTATGAGATCATTAGGTAAGGTGGTTGGGAGTTGGATTAAAATAAAATAGTAAAAGGCTGAGATTTCATATTTAAGTTTTATGGTGAGAATAAGTTTTTAATTTCAAATGGACACATATTACAAAAGTATTTGCTGATAATCTTGATATTAATCCTTCAATAACAAAGAAAGTTCACCTGCAACGACTCTATGCTTTAAAAAAAATGGTCATTTTAAAATTAATCGACTTGTATGTCAAGTTGAAACTCGGGTAAAAGAAATGCTAGACAAGCCTAAGGCTTTATTAAACTGATAGCATTCTCGTAATCGTTTTCTTCTTGGTCAGTGAGCAGCCCCAATGCGGTTCTATTAAGATTTGAACATTGGAAATTTTTTAAAAGCATCTACAATGCTTTAAATATTCAATGACTTAAAATATTGACGGCATTTAATAAATACCACATTTAATAGACAAAACTTGTAACAAAAACTTAGTATATGCAAAGTTATTTTAAAAAACTTTTGAATGCAATGAAAAAAACCTATTCCAAAAACTTTTCATAACAGTAAAAAGTTATTGTAAGTTAGAGGTATTGTAGTTGCTCTAAGACTGATGGGAGTGGGGTGAAACCCACTCATCTCCACCTCAGCGTCACATTAGTTTTTTACCAAACTCACCAAAATTCACTCAAACTCACCACAGGAGGTAATAACACTCACTCAAACTCACTCCACATCACCCCCATTTTTTCATTAAATATTTTTTACTCATACAATTAAAATATTTATTCATACATTTTATTGAAACACGGGTACACAGAAAATTAAAACACAGTACGAAATTAAAAATAAAAACATAGAAAATTAAAACACAGTACGAAAATAAAAATAAAAACATAGAAAATTAAAAACAACATTTTAAAAAAAACTAATATGGGATATTATAGGCCTCCTTGATTTGAGATTTAGGCCACTCCGTGACTGTGAGATCACGTCCCGTCAAATGATCTATCGGCTGCATATAAAAGTCCAAATCTTCCTTTTCTTGCTTTTTTCGGGCTATTTCCACTTCTTTTCCCGGACTCGAATCTCTTTATTCTTCATCTCAAATATGCGGCATGTTGTTTACCCTGCACAACAAAGGCCCGTTCTTGTTGTTCACCCAACCCAGACAGCATCAACCTAGCCAAAGCCTCGTCGTTTGTACTCGACTCCCCCGAAGCTCTGCTCCCTTTAGCCTTAGCCTTAACTCTGTCCCTTCTCATTGGACGTGGGATCGGTTGCACTTCTTTATTATCAGTGGCATCAACATCCACACTGTTACTTGCATCCATAGAATTTGTATTAAACGAACTAGACCCAGATGACTTGTATCTCTTGCTTACTTTGGAAGTCCTAGCTAATTCGTTAGGCAATTCTTGCTCCTTCCATTTCTCGACGTCTTTCACAACCTCCCAGCAATGACGAAAACGGCATTCCAACTTGAGCCTCATAATGCATCAACGCCTCATTAATCATATCAGCATCTGATGCACCACTTCTAGGCCCCATCTGCATCAGTTGACCATAAACACCACAAAAACGAGCTATACAAGGTCGAATTGACTTCCACTTCCCGTTCAAAGAAACATAAGTACGAACCCCGGGTTATCCCGTTTTGCTCTTAAAGTACTCAAGGATTTTTGTCCAAAATACCTGCGTACTCATTTCGTTTCCATGAATGTTGTCAGTAGACACGGAAACCCAACCTTTTGCCAAAAAAAAATTCTCCGCTGTTGTCCAATGTTGTTGTCGTTTTGGAGGTTTTTCGACCGCCTTCTTCTTTTGACGTCCCCTATATAGTGTCTTCTTTGGTTTAGGTTTTTGGACCGTTGGTTGAGTTTCGGGAACGGTTTCCAGCTCGGGAGACCCGGTTTGTTGATACGAAGCAAACTCTTGACTTTCAATCGAGTCTTAATACTGCGGGATGTAGCAATCTTGAGTTTCATAGGCGGGTTGTGATGAGGAACCACCCCTATGGCTTTGGTATTGGCTTGGGTTTTGGTTATGGTATTGACTTGGGTATTGGGTATGGTATTGGGTAGAGTATTGACTTGGGTCTGGGCAACGGTAAGGTGTGTTTTGGTAAGGTTGTGGGTGATACAATGATGGTGGTCGTATGGTGATACCGGGTGACGGGTTTTCTAGGTCGAAAGTTCCTAGCGTTGTGGGTGGTGAATTTTGGGTATTTGGCCTACCTCGACGTTTGTTGGAGGTTCGGGGTGTGTTTTCTTGAGACATGATTTGGAGGAGATGAAAATGAGATGTTAGATTTTGTGTGTGTGAAAAATGAAGAAGATAATGGGGTATTTAATAGAAAATTTTTGGTAAAAAAAAATTTATTTGAAAAAAAAGACGGATAGTTTTTAGTGGTGAGACCCAGGTATAAACTCACCTGGGTGAGTTTGCCCTATTTATTTTTCTTGTCTATGAATAAGTCGCGCGTGACTTTGACCAAGCAGCTCGTGGGTTTAACCCTACTCCCACCATCCTAAGGATGTTAATTGATTTACCACAAAATCACTTGGTTTTTTTTTTCCTTCATGTACGAGTTGACATTATGAGACATTGAGATTTTTTGTCTTTTTTTTTCTTTTTTTTGAACGTTATGAGACATTGAGATTGACACTCATAAATGCTAATTTAGGCCCTCATGTAGAAGCCAAGTAGCCAAGATGTCACCTTTAAGAGTTAAGTAATCGGGTAGGTGGATGTGTTGTAAAATTGGTCATGCTGGTTTGAAGTAGCCTGGGCTAATCACACTCTGGACATTTGACTGATGGATTGATAGCCATGTTGTCCATTTGCGTATTAAATATTGTAGTGAATATGGTCAAGTTGTTTGGCACATTTGAAACATATTATATAGTAGAAGTAAAAAGCAAGTGGATGTTTTTTTTAACATTTGTAGTATTTCACTAGCTTATGTTTTTCAAAATGTTTACAACTCACGTATGTATATACATATGATTGTAAGTTTATTTTTTACGTCACGTACCATTATAAGTTCTATCTATACGTATAATATATAATAGCTTTATAAACTGTTAAATTTTAACGTTATTATTTTCGGGTCACATATTGACCACTTAGTATGAGCGATTTTAACGTTAAATCGTCACGAGTTTGATCATTAAGTCAACTCGATATAAACCATTGGATCATTATAAATGGTCGTGCGGTGGTTGATGCTGCAAAACGTAAACGTGTTAAGTATTTGGCTAAGTGTGCAACTATCCGATATGGGTTTCTTTCTTTTTGTTTTCTTCTTTTGGGGAATTAGATGAATATGTGGTTACCTTACTGAAGCAGATTCGGAAGTTCTCATTCGTCTAAGAGATTGAAGCTCGTGTTGTTGTTCATATATTTACCAGGACTAGTTTTGCTATTGGTAAAAGAGTGAGGGCCTAGATAGTTCTGTAATAAGTTTTATACTAAAGGTAAAAAAATATATGGAAAACTTTTAGGATCGACTTTTTCGACCCTAAATTGTTCCTAACGTTCCCTCAATTTTCCAATTTTTTTACCAAAAATTCAGACAACCCGGCAAAAAAAATAAATGGAACTTTTAACGAGTTCGATCCTATCACACGACTATTTAATTTTATGTCCATAAACTTTCATAACCTTAACATATCGACTCGTCGGTTGAACTTTTAACGTAGGAGTTTAGATAAAATAATAATAATAATAATAATAGATGGCCTCTTTCCTGCTTCTATTTCTCGTCCGAGGTCTGGTGTCAAGCTTCTTGGTGGCTCTATTAGTCGTGATTCAGGTTTTGCTGGTAGTTTTGTTGCGCGTCGGGTTTCTAAGGCTATTTCTTTGTTAGAGGCTATTAGGGGGCTTGATGACCCGCAATGTGAACTTCTTCTCCTTCGTTATTGTGCTGGTGTTTCTAAGTTGGTGTATGCTTTGAGGACTTGCCCCCCTGGGTTTCTTGAGGGTGTTTTGTCACAGTTTGATCAGGCCTTACGCGCGTCTCTGGAGTTGATTGTTACGGGTTCAGGGCCTGGGTTTGGTGATTTGCAGTGGCGTCTTGCTACTCTTCCTATCAGTATTGGTGGCCTAGGGGTTTTATGTGTTGAGGATGTCAGGCGCTTCGCCTTTATTGCTTCTCGTTTACAATCTGGTGATTTGCAGGATCGGATTTTGGCGAGATCTGGGATTGTTTCGCCGGGCCCTATTTTTCAGTCTGCTCTTGATGCTTTCTCGACTTGTTGTGGTGTCGATCCTCTCTCTGTCGCCACTAGCTCTCCTGTCCCCCAGTTTATGAAGTCTTTGGCAAAGAGTTACTTTGGTTTCATTGATGGTTGTTTGACGTCGCGTTTTGGGTTGAGTCGTCGTCAGGAGGCACTTCTCAGCTGTGTGCGTGCTCCTCATGCGCAAGATTACCTCTTCGCTATTCCGATTGATGGGTTGGGACAGCGGGTGAACCCGAGACAGTTTCGTGCGGTATTGTGTTATCGTTTGTCGATTCCTTTATTTCCTGATGGTCTTTGTGCTCGGGTTGCCATGTACATCGGATGGATCTGTGGGGTGATCATGCAGTTCATTGCGCTAGTGATTTGGGGGTTAAGTTTCGGCACAATCTTGTTCGTGATGTGTTGTTTGATATTTGTTCTAAGGTTGGTGTGTCGGTGAGGAAAGAAGTTGATATGGGTTTTGTTTCTGACGGTGGGCGTGATCTTCGGCCAGCAGATTTATTGCTTCACAATTGGTCCCAGGGCAAAGATGCGTGTTTAGATGTTACAGGGGTTTCTCCGTTTGCAGGGACGGGGTTGGATTCGTGGGTTCCTGGGAGTGCTTTGCAGTCGGCTGTTCAGAAGAAGAAGAGGAAGTATTCTTCTATTTGTGCTGAGCATGGTTACTCGTTTATTCCATTCGCCTTCTCGACTTTTGGGGAGTTTGAGGAGGAGGCGATGGGTACTCTCTCGCGTCTTAAGCGGTTAGCTGGTTGTCATTCTAATGACGCGAGGAGTGGCGGTTTTTTGATGTCTAGACTTAGTTTTTGTATTCAAAAAGGGGTGGGAGCGCAGCTTGTTTCGCGGCTCCCTTCCAATTTTGTGTGATTAATAAAATTGGAATTTAATAAAAAAATAAAAAAAAAAAAAATAAATAAAAAAAAAATAATAATAATAATAATAATAATAATAACAAAAAGGGATTTACAACAAATTAGATGGGAGTCGAGATACTATCTGCGCTCCCATCCATTTAGCAATGGTAAAACATATATGTACAGCAGCGCGCGCTCCAATGTGGCGGTTTAATAATAAAAATAATAATAATAATAATAAATTTTGCACTGGGACGTGTGGTGATTGAGGCTGCACAACGTAAACGTGTTAAATATGAGGCTAAGTGTGCAGATATTGGATATGGTTTTCTCCCCTTCTCATTCTCTTCTTTCGGGGAACTTGAGAAGGATGCGGTGAACTTACTAAAGCGGATCCGAAGATACTCTATGACTCAAGATATTGGGTCACGTGGTGCATGTTATATGTTTAATAGGATCGGGTTTGCTATTGCTAGAGGGGTGGGAGCCCAAATTGTTTCTAGGCTTCCCACTAACTTTTTATAAATCCTAATATTATAATAATAATAATAATAATAATAATAATAATAATAATAATAATAAATAATAATAATAATAATAATAATAATAATAAAGGGATGGGAGCGCAGATAGTATCTCGACTCCCATCCAGTTTGTTGTAAACCCCTTTTGGTTTCTAACAAGTGACGGTTAAAAATAAAATAATAATAATAATAATAATAATAATAATAATAATAATAAGTTTGGTTTCATTGATGGTTGTTTGACGTCGCGTTTCGGGTTGAGTCGTCGTCAGGAGGCACTTCTCAGCTGTGTGCGTGCTCCTCATGCGCAAGATTACCTCTTCGCTATTCCGATTGATGGGCTGGGACAGCGGATGAACCCGAGACAGTTTCTGCGGTATTGTGTTATCGTTTGTCGATTCCTTTATTTCCTGATGGTTCTTTGTGCTCGAGTTGCCATGTACATCGGATGGATCTGTGGGGTGATCATGTTGTTCATTGCGCTAGTGATTTGGGGGTTAAGTTTCGGCACAATCTTGTTCGTGATGTGTTGTTTGATATTTGTTCTAAGGTTGGTGTGTCGGTGAGGAAAGAAGCTGATATGGGATTTGTTTCTGATGGTGGGCGTGATCTTCGGCCAGCGGATTTATTGTTACACAGTTGGTCCTAGGGCATAGATGCGTGTTTAGATGTTACATGGGTTTCTCCGTTTGCAGGGGCGGGGTTGGATTCGTGGGTTCCTGGGAGTGCTTTGCAGTCGGTTGTTCAGAAGAAGAAGAAGAAGTATTCTTCTATTTGTGCTGAGCATGGTTACTCGTTTATTCCATTCGCCTTCTCGACTTTCGGGGAGTTTGAGGAGGAGGCGATGGGTACTCTCTCGCGTCTTAAGCGGTTAGCTGGTTGTCATTCTAATGACGCGAGGAGTGGTGGTTTTTTTATGTCTAGACTTAGTTTTTGTATTCAAAAAGGGGTGGGCGCGCAGCTTGTTTCGCGGCTCCCTTCCAATTTTGTGTGATTAATAAAATTGGAATTTCGATAAAAAAAATAATAAAATAATAATAATAATAATAATAATAATAATACTAATCTTTTTTTTTGTAAAGCAAAACCCAAAGTAAGGACTTTTCTAAGAGATTTTTTCTTTAATAAGAAATAATTATTTTATTTATTCCTTTAAAAAGTGTATTTGTTTCTTTATTTAGTAACAATAGTCTAATTTTCGTACTTATGTTTACTGAAATTAAAAATTCGGGTAAAAGATATACGTGTTAAAAACGTAAAGAAAAACCTTAAAAAAAGCGGGTAGAAAATTATAGAAATTAAGGGTTAAGTCTATCAGTTATAAAACTTTAGGGGGTTCTATCTGACTTTTTTAAATCTTTTATCCCAACAAACAAACAAACTCATCAAACCACCACTATCTGTCTGAACACCACCACAACATCAAATGAGAAAGGTCATCAATTACAAATCTTAATTAAGATTAATTAAAATTTACTTTTACTACTTGGTTAGGTTTTAAATCATGAAATCTGCAATTACTCTAATTATTTTGCTTCCTATACAAATTTTCTAGGAGTAATCCATCTCTCATCTTGGGTCAGCAAAGATAATTATGATCATCAAAGGATTGTCAACTGGGGCTTTTACTTCACCGCTGTTTTAAGGTAATCATAACTAATCTTTTAGATTAATTATTTCACATGATGTGCATTTCAATGGAGGCCTGGAAGGAAGGTCAAATTAAAGTTGTATTTACATTCATATTTTCTTATGCTGATCAATATGATGATTAAGTTTTGATTGTTCATTCCTTTAGCTTCATTAGGAATAGATAATAGTTTGTGGACTGATTTCTTTAATTAGATTGGTATTTCATCTACAGAACAGTTACATTCATGTTTCATAAGTAGTGTTTGGGATACAAGGATCTGCTAATGATCGTGATAGAAGAATGTGGAATTGTTACTTGGAGGTGGTGGGTGTTTGACATAAGGATTTTAGTCTTTCACTAGATTGGTATAAATGTAATACATGGGAAGAATAACCCTTTTGATAATATTTATGCATTAATATGCTACAGGTGTGAGAGCACGCAACTGCGATTTAGTTGGTGCATTAAAGGGTGAAGTGGATAATTGTCAAAATGCTTCCGTGAACGAGCTTACAGCGAGTCTAAGAACCTTCAAAAGAGACGCAAACAGAGGTCAGTGTTATCTGACTTTATAATCATATATATGGGCAATTCTCAAGGTGTTTGGCAATATCTTAATAGTTGTATCCATGGGTGTCTTGGAACTGTTTTTAATTGTTGAAATGTTGGATGCAACTTATATGAGGGATATTGTATAAGTGTGTCAGGTGAAGAATTGAGGGCATGATTATGAGGGATATTGTGTAGGAAACTAATATCATTTTTAGTTTAACTACATATTGATAAATGGACGAGTTGGGTAACAACACAAAATTTGTTTTGGGTAAGATAGGCCGGATTGGGTTCATCGGCCAACACCTTTTCTTTCATGCACTTTTTGCTAATAATGCATCTTTGAACCACCAAACTTAAAACACAACCAAGAAACACCCATTTTTAATCACACATACTTAAAAATTCATTTATATATCAACAATATTATGGTAAAAATGAGAATAGAAAGAAGTTTATTGTTATCGCAAAGTAATGTATATCAGAGGAACCCTATAGTGTTTACAAAATAATACGGAGTAGTAGTGAACAAAATCAAAAATAGTGAACTTGATAACATGACTAAATCTTAAAACTATATTTTAACAATTTGAGCGTCACATCTTTAAAGTGGAAGGGATGGGACCTCTGATAACGCTCCACTGTTGTTTGGGGCTAAACAATCGTTTAAGAACTTGATAGGGTCTTTAATGTGGAACGGATGGGCTCAAGAACGTATCAATGGAAGTAGGTAAGTTGAGATAAAACAGTGCTTTATTTGAGGAAATGTGTTACATGGCTACTCCATATCATCAAATAAAACCTTTCAATAGTAAGATTTTGATAGTTCGCAGATGTAATTACTTTTTTTAGTTTTGAGGAAATGATTTAACTTCCTAATAGCTCTTGGCACTCTTTGTAGTTGTGTACAAAACGTATACCACGTGCACTTTCAAAAACTAATCAAATGGTACTAAAGTATTCAAGCAACTTAAATACAAGGTACTATGAGGGAATTCTAACTTCTCACTTTACATGTTCTTTTTTATTTAGTATTAGCATTATAGGTGGAAAATTGACCCATTTATTTATTAATGGATCAGTCTGGGTTATGTAAAACTCAAATGGGTTAGAATGGTTAAAAATAGTCAAACCTTTATTTAGAATGATACAAAACTTTCTTACTCAATTTAGTTATAACATTATACTGTATTATAATTGTAATATGTTTATGTAGCTATGATTAACATGTCATTATTTATATAAAATAAGTAATAAATATACTACAAAAATGTGCATGTTTAACAAACCCGACCCGCTCGGCCAGAAACCTAGACCTGTTAAGATTCAGAGGTGCTCCATTTAATTTTTTTATTAGTTCATAATGTCTAAATTTTCGTGCAACAAAAAGAGATTTTATGCGCTAAAGGTTTAATAAGTATAGTTCGACAAGAACCCGTGCCAGTTCAAGTTCACCACCTACATTTATAGCCACATGCTTAGGAAAATAATGAGGAACCACCACCCGCTACGTAACTCAGTTTCATTCTCAAAGCACCAGAATCGTGTTCCCGTATTTGCCATAAGCTCTAAACATTTTTTAAAGGGACATTTATTTTCTTTTTGGCAACGGGGTGTGCAACCACGATTAATTGATCAATTTGGGGCCATTAAGTTTAATCTACAAAGATTTCTGATCTGGGCTCTTCAAGTAGATAAACTAGATTAACCATATAGTAAGTTTCCGACCTCAAATTGGTAAACTAGGTGTATTAGTGAGATGGATACGGTGGCTTGAATTTTAACTTTTTGAGAGTACATTAGTGTTGCCGCATAATAAGTTTCAATGGATTTCACGTTTATCGGGGGATCCATCAGTAGAACTTTCGGGTGAAGCTCAAGTTGCATTTGCCATGTCAGAAAACAAAGCAACTTAAACAACTAGAATGCATCTTTACTTCCTTTGGGGACATATAAGGTGCACACCTTCAACCTTGGAAATTTGGCGTCCTTACTCCCGTATTTGTTATACTTATATTATTGAAAACACACTATAAAAGTAGAAAACAACAACACCAAAGCTTTGACCCAATTTGTGTTTCATTCTCCTGTTAGTGATTTAAATAGATATATTATCCCAATGTACTAACATGTAGAAAATGTTACTGTAATATACTTCAACTTTGTTTAATACATTTAGTGGTTTCCTTTATGTTTACGGCAAGGAAACTGTTGCACGTTATGGATGCAACTCACACAACTACCAAACTAGAGCTCGCACTAGCAGACGTGGATGTAGCTCTAAAAACTATTGCTCATCTGCAGACAATATCAAGGGCTCAGTGATGATCATAGCCAGTTGCCTAGAGCTGCTTATACAGTGTTCAAGTGGTATGTTTCCAGTCCTGTACAACAGCAGGTTGGTTTTGGACCAGTGCAGGTAAAATAGGCCGCTTTAGGGTAAATTGATCATGTTTGGTGAACGGTGTGTGCCATATTTGTTTTTAATAGTATAATAACTTAGTTTAAAATATGATTACAAGATTTTTACAATCAAATTGATATACTCCGTAGAATATGGTGACGTAAAATTATCTATGGAAATGTTTGTTAAAAGATTCTCTTATTAGTAGACATGAAATGCTATGGATGATTTATTTCTCCTTTTACATTTCCCCCCTTTTTTATGCAGTCAGGTAATGACAGAATCGAAAGGTGAAAGTCCCATGAAACATAGAACTAATTTTATAAAGAAATACAAAAAGGATCGTGGTATTAAAATGTTTAGTGAAGGAACAAGTATGGTGAGAAAGGGTAACATTTAGTGCTAAAGTTGTTGGTTGTCGCAATATTTAACGTTTGGAAACAATACTTGAAACTTGAAAGAGTGAAATGTGTTTGGGTTTTAGCAAATACGTAAATGGTTTATAAGAAAGATTAAGGCTACCTGCAACATCGACCTAATGCGACTTTGATTTTTTAGTTTTCTCTCTCCTGCGACTTAGTGCGACCTATATGCCCCAAAAAGACGATTGTTTTTATATACTGCTTCTATATTTATTATTTATTTATTAGGGTTATTGAAAGATTAATCAAGCCCAAAATTATTGGTGATACACCAAAGGTAATATCATGATTAAAAAATTTATGCCGTATGGAGGAAGGTTTTAGATTAAAGCGGTCCTAAGTGTAGTGGTTTTAGGATTTTCCCGTAAATGTTAATTGTTTTTTTTTCTATAATGTGTTAATGTTCGTCTATGGTGGTTTCTAGGGAGGTAATAGTTGGTATTTTTTGTTGTATAGTCGAATTGTATATTCCCGCACACATTAATCAGATGATGCTGGATTAGGAGGTGTCTGGGATTGTATTCCGATTACTGTTTTCGAATGTCATATCATTCTATCTTATTTTACAGTAGCATGTATAATATGAGCCTTTGATATTGCTGTTGAGATTGTAGTCCTTTCTGCTTAAAATGAATATTTTAAAATTATAGATATTGTTCAATGCTATATTGAATGCATTGTTTGAATAAATTAGCGTTGCAGCTTTGTGTTTGATACAAGCTAAAATTACATAAAGTTTATTTTTCCCTTTTTTCAGTCTATGTTGTTGTTGTTGGTGGTGCTTGCGTCATTGAGGATTCCAACGAAGAAAAGGTTAAACGGATGATCTCGGGCATAAAGAAGAGATCAAGGAAAATAAGATTATCTGGGTGGGTGCAGGTTCACGAGGTCCAAATATTGATACCCTGTAACAAAAAAATAATTTGAAACAATTGGTATACTCTTCGGTTATTACTCATGTTGTTCTTTTGCATATTTTTTGTGTTAGATTGTGTTTCCTTTTGTTAAACTTCATAAGAGTTATGAAATGTCATGTTTGCCCACATATAGTGTTATGTAATAATTATAGGTTTGGATGCAAGTACTACCAAGTAATATTTAGCTTTACAAATCATTTGAGGGTTGTTGATGTAGCTTTTTTACGTTATTGAGATGGTTTGAATAATGAGTTAGGATGTGTTTGTTTAGAGTCGATATAAACTATCGATTTCACATCTTTGTAAAACCGACGGTCAAAATCCCCATTTTTTAAAAATTACAACCAACTATGGTAGCAAATTCAAGCTGATGTAACCTTTCTTCCAGCGGGCAGGTTGACTTGATATGGAGCCTCTAAAGTTCAGAAGGTATAGATTTTATGCTTTACAATCATTTTTGTTTGATCGGCAGAAGCCGAAGTCGTGTTTGGATATATTTTCTATCGTAAATGATACTAACATGACTATTTGTGTGTTGTTCAGAACCGAGGGTGAATATTTAGGCTATCGATGGATAAAAAGTAGGATATGTCTGAACTGCACCCGGTATGTAAATATGAGTTTTGGTGTTTGATTGCAAGGGGTCGTATAAATACATTCCAGTAATTTACTAATACTTGGTATGCATCTAAGTTTCAAAATGTCATTAATTATTTACTTATACCATTTAGTTTGGCTTTAGAAAAAAAAAGTAAATGATGCTTTCAACTTCTGTTTAATAGGTCGTTTTAATATGTTCATGTTTTTCACCAAAAAAACGGGATGTTTAAAGCTGCTACATTCTTTGTTTTGTGCAGATAGAAATATGGAATGGATTTAGAAGTGCACCATTCGACCAGTCAAGGAAGGAAATTCGAATGATGCGGTTAACGACGATGAGTGTTTGTTAAAGAGGGTAGAAGTGGTGGTCTGGTGGGGATGAAGGAGATACTCTCAAGAAGTCTGCTTAAAAGCAAGCCTTATCGGCTACATCTGCTACGACAAGTAGGACGGTGAGCGAAAGGTAAATACCCTTTACTATAATTCTACACCTGTTAAAAAAGACTAAAAAGACAGTATCACATGTTATATATCATTTTTGTTGTTTTACTTTAGGTAAATTAGGTTTGCATTGTTATACTTATAAAGTTAAACCAGTTGCAACGTTAGTCGAATACAGCTCATGTCATAAGCTGATATTCATGTGCAAAGTAACATTGACTATTCTCATTTGATATAATTTGGTTTTAAGGTTTGTTTGGGATTTCTTATATACCTGCTTATATGGGCTCTTTAGGATTACTTACTAGATTAACTTCTTTTAAATAAGGTCATAAAACTCAAGATTTGGATAACCACAAGCTTAAGTTAAGTTGATAGTTACATCAAATTGTTTACTTTATACATTAGTGGCATTGTTAAAATTATAAGAGCATCGTAGTAGCAGATTTATGTTAGTGGGTTCGCGCCTTGACAACTAACTGACTAAATAAAGTTAACTACAAATTTATATTTGAGATATGGAGTTATAAACTATACCAGAACTTGGTACTTTTTTTGCAAAGACATCCTATATAACCTAACCTACAACATTGCTTGCGGTTGAACACAAATGATGTGTTTCGGAGCCCAGAATATGAAGTGCAATGGTGAAATACTACTCTACTTGAATTGTCAACTTACTATTGTCTATAGATCAGATGAAAGACAGTGAGCTACTGCTCATTTTTTTAATTTAAAACATATGTACATAAGTTTATTATGGTTATTGTACAGATGTACATAAATTTATTATCGTTATTGTGCACCCGAAGTGTCAATGCCCATATACGGCCATTGGTTTGAGGTAAAAATAGTCTTTCTTAAAGCTCTGGCGATGCTATTCGTAATAAAGTTGATGTTACGGTCAACTGATCCATGTTTAGCCTCTTGAATTTAACTAATTAGCTTCACGGTTTCTTTTTGTTATAAGTGGAAACTGTAATGTAGTCGCCTAATGATAAGCTAATTTGAGTTATGCTCAATCTTAAACTTGCCAATAAGTAGTTTAAACTAAATGGAAATGGGTTAAGTGGGTTAAATTTGTTGGTTTTATTTTAATGTACTTAACTACAGAATTATCAGGTTTCACTAATTTATGGATGGATTATAGATCATACACAAGACCAAAATCCACCATTAGTAGCTTTATATAAGTTTAACTTTTTGTTTGACCTGTTAGGCACGGTAGATTCACAAAATTGACCCATTTTGTAAGTTAATTGTACTCAGCATCTTCTATTTTTCATTTATTACAGTATGTTTTACTCTGCTTATGGCTTATGTGTAAGACATGATTTGAAGATGTTCACAAACCATTGAGTATGCAGCTGAGGAATATAACTTGGTATGTGAAAAGCGATAGGATCTTAGAATTTGTGATGTGGGTTGCTTCATTCTGTGTGTGGCCAACACTACCAGGATTTTTACCATGGTTTTGTCAACATTGACTCATTGTTTGAGAATAATCTATTTCAATGATTTGTTTGTAATACTTATATACTTCTATGTTGTATCATTTTAGCAGGAAAAATGTTAGTCATGAGGGTGTAGTCAAATAAATCATATATATCAAGGTAAAATTCTGACATGTTTGATACTTTTCGCTTAGTTACATCGTTGAGTGCAAGGTTTTTTTTATAAAAATGTGTGGTGTGTTTCTGAATTCGTTACTTCAATTCGATTAACACATGTTATTTTCTCCTTGATAATTCAGTGTCTTTGAGGTCTAAATTATTGTAACATTTTTTGCTACAGGTCTTAATGACTTTGCGTTTCATTCCTTTTTTTAAGGGATCTCAAAAGTCCAAGAAAAAAGACGCTCCACTAGCAAATCCCACAGGCGAAAACTCAAGTTTTGTGCATCAGTTTATGTCGTATAGGCAACTAATAGTGTCCTGCATTTCAGAATGAGCATCAAGACAATCAGATGTATTGACCCCACTGTTAGTTGCAGTTTAAAAAGTATTATAGTAAGTTGAATTGATCGAAGACTATATGCTAAATCTATATTTTAAATAGAGAGCATATTTTGGTACAATTATTGTATGCTTTAATGTGCACATGATCCCTTTTGTGATTGACAATGTATTCGCACCTTTTACGATCAAGTGGCAGGGTTGATATAGTCTATACGTGAGGTTTATTGTCAATTGCAAAGTCACACATCAAACATGAAACATTTGAGGAAAATAAAGAAACAACATTGCAGCTGTTTCCGAATGCTTGCAAAGGAACATAATCTTTAAGAAAGCTCATGTTGTCCATAACATAATCAATAAACCGAGCAAAATGCATAATACATAGAGACATAAACAACTATCAAACAATACTAAACACTGTTTTCATAAATTTTAATAATATCCTAGAACTAGGTATCATACAATACTTGATTAAAATTTTATGTCTTATTTATATTAAATACAAACATACTGTTAAAAAAATTAGAAAAAAACCCGTGCGTGCACGGGTATCATCACTAGTAATAATAATAATAATCAAAATTAAAAAAAATCAAATTAAAAGTGAGAGATTAAATAGTATCTTAGGCTTCTTACTAATTTTTTTAAATCTTTTTATTTGACAAGCTTATCAGTAATATTCGATGTGTGTATATGTATAGTTGACACAAGTTGATAATTAATACCAGTAACACTTGTGATAATTAATACTAGTAGTAATACACGTGAATACACAATGGGAATTTCTAACATGTGCCCTTGTGTATATGTTTAAGTTTATATATAAGTAAAGTTTAGACTTATTAAATGCAAATTGTTACTTATTTATGGTGAATTTTAAGTATATTTAATGTGAATTGAGTCCGGTTATTTTGGATACCTTGTATCCAAAGGATACAAGGGGACCAATCTCCACCTTCCATCTAATCTTGATTAAAGGCCCAGATTAATTCTCATTTAAATTAAAAAAAGGCAGAGGGGTATTTTCGTCATTTTACCCCTCCACCTAACACCACCTACCACTCCTACATTCATAGATCTCGATCGGTACTTTTTTTCTTCTTCTTCATCTCTCTAAAACACACACAAACACACACACACACATACACATATTTACATCTTAATTTATCAAAACAAACATCAAACGCATCGATCATCCACTTCATAAATAAGGTAAAGTTCATTCGATTTATTTTGATTCATCTTTTTTTAGCTTATTCAATGTGAATAAGCTTATAATTCATCTTATTCTTTTGTAACTTATATGAGAAACTACGTGAATTTAAAGCTAACTAATGTGAATAACCTTATAGATTATCATCATCTTTATTATGATGAATTATAAGCTAACTTATTAGCTTATTTTCGTGAATCATAAGGTTTTATGGCTTAATCTCGCTGAACAGATTTAGTATGACCTGTTTGTAAAGTATCATATATGATATACTATATCATATATGATATAAGCTAAAGTATCATATATGATAAAAATATATCATATATGATTATGTGGTTGAAAATTGAATTAACTCTTTTTTTATGGCTTAATCTTGCTGAAAATATTTAGTATGACTTGCCATTGACATATCATATATGATATACTATATCATATATGATATAAGCTAATATATCATATATGATAAAATATATCATATATGATTAGTGCTTGAAAATTGAATTAAATCTTCTTTTTTTTGTGTAGAGGAAGCTGTTTACAAGGCATGTTGAATATTACAAGCATCCAAGAGGCCAAGAGGCCAAGAAGCTTAGTGAAGAAGCTCATGAATTTTTTACGTTTATTGTTTGTTTTTCTTTGTAATCTCCTAATGGAGTTTTGAAGTATATGGACGATTTTATAATCCATTGGTATCTGGTACAACGTCTTGTTAATATGATTAACTTTCTTTGGTATTATGTCATAATGATTTGATAAATTAAGCCATATATGATAATGCACTATCATATATGATAATGAATTATCATATATGATACTCAAAGAAAATTTGGATATATTAAACAAAGAATATGATGAATTCATGATTACAACAAAAAGTATGCACAATTAATAACTAAACACTTGTTCATAATATAAAAAATTGTACTTTTGAACAGAATCATATATGATAGTTCAAATAGAACATAACCTAATGTAAAATCATACATGATATACATCTGATATCGTATATGATAACCATTTATACAAAATCGGAAGGTGCTAACAACATTATTATTGAAACTACTCTTCTTTTTCAATAATACACTATTCTTATAACACATTATCAAATGATGAATTCATGAACAACACATACTCCGTCTTGATCCTTAAAACATATTCGTGCATATCCTCTTGTTATAATCAACATCCCTCTCCCCTTTGCTCCAAATAGGGCAATCACACCATCTCTGTTTGACTGCATTTATAAAAGAAAAAAAGAACATATTATGCAAAATTTTAATACCAAATGAATTACTCATATATATATATGATAGAAGACAGGTTTCAAGAGTTTATACAGATTTTTTAAAAGATACTCATACAAAATCTATTTTTTCTTATGATTTTTTTTATATATCATATATGATGTATATATATCATATATGATATATCATCAGTTATCATATATGATATATCTATCATATATGATAAGAAATGTACATCATATATGATAACATCAAAAAGTTAAAAAAAAATCATAATAATACAGCTTATTAACATGAAAATAAGCTTATTCATAACTATCTTATTCACAAAAAAGTATAACTCATTGAAATAATATAATAAGCTATCTTATAATGCAAC
The DNA here is from genome assembly GCA_025667525.1 of Glebionis coronaria. Lineage (NCBI taxonomy): Eukaryota > Viridiplantae > Streptophyta > Magnoliopsida > Asterales > Asteraceae > Glebionis > Glebionis coronaria. The sequence continues at coordinate 511,098,543 of CM046879.1, read as the reverse complement.
ACAATAAATTCAAATCATTTAATTTACAAAGCTTATTCATAACTCCACTATTATTAAAAAAAGCTTATTCATAAGCTTATTCAAACTAACTAGCTTATTAATCCAACTTCATAACTTATTCATAACTTCTCATCTAAGAACTTAGCTTATAATTAAGAACAATCAATCCAAAAAGATTCGTTCACAATAATACAATTAAAAGCTAATGATAATACATTAATAAGCTTATTTAAACCAAATAAGCTAAAAATAAAAATACAACTTAATCAAACCTGGTGATGGATGAATCAATTCGTGATTATAGATGTTCGTGATGAATTCGTCATGGATTCATCATGATCGCGTTTCGATGAATTCATGATTAATTAATGATGGACTAATGGTGGATCGGGGGTAGAGAGATAAAGTAAATCAGGGGTAGAGAGAGAAAAAGAGATTCCATGTGTGTTTTTTGTGAGAGAAAAAAGAAGAAAAAATATTATATAGTAGATGATGAAATGACCGAAATACCCTTGCAGTGTAAATTGGGGATTTAATCTTAGTTATTGGATGAAAAAGAGATGAAGGGTGGGGATGAGTCCCCTCATATCTTAGATAAGTTTAGTATCCAAATGAACTTAAATCTATTTAAAATTATAATTACAATGTTTAGAAAAAACTTAAATTAATTAGCTAATGGTAAGTTGTCATTTGTTAAAAAATATGAAATTAAATATTAAAATAAATGTATTTTTTTTAATTGTATGTTTTTAAAGAAAGATAATAATTTTAGAATGAAAAGAGTATTGTTTTATTTAGGGGTGAGTATTTGGACCGTTGGATCGGATCGGACCAAAAACCGATTTGGATAATTTCGGTTCGGGGTTTTGTAGCATTTCGGTATTCGATCCATTCTGATCTTACCAAAACTCGTCGATTATGTTTAATAGGATCGGACCGAACCGAAGACTGGAACAGACCGGACAATTTCAGTCCGATCTTTGTCTGAGGTCTTGTACCATTTCGATATTCAGTCTAATCCGATATTAGTCGATCCAGTTTAATCCGAACCTGTTGCTCAGCCCTAGTTTTATCTTCTTTTTAGTTCTCTAAAAGGACTGTGTACTTCATCTTTTGATATATATCATATTTGTTGTTTGATTGTAAATATCACACTTTTCGTAATACTTGTTTGAAAAAAACAACTATAAGGCTGGTGGGATTGGCACATAAGTCATTCACCGTTATGTTAGCGTGATCTTAGTTTTTTAACAAACTCATCCAAACTTACCCAAACTACCCATAGAAGGTAATGGTAATGACCCAAACTCACTCCACATCACCCCATCTTTTTATTAAATATTTTTTATTCATACATTTTGTTAAAACACGGGTACATAGAAAATTAAAACACAGTACGAAATTAAAAGACGATACATAGGAAATTTAAAAACAACATTTAAAAAAAACATAAATATAAAAAAAACATAATAAATTAAGCATTGGCATACAAATGCTCGACCAAATCTGCTCGAAGATCGTGATGTTCATGCGCGGAGCTGATATGTCGCATAACTTGTAGCACGTGTTCTTGGGTTTGAAACACATCGTCCGGTTGAATTTCTTTTTATGGGAACCATTTAGGAGATATTGCTTTTTTGAACATTCTAACCATATTATGTAATATGATGCATGTGTACATCATATTCATGATTCTTTCTTTCCGTAAAGGTCGTGCGGGATTGGCTAATATGACTCATTTCTTCTTCAAAACACCAAAAGCTCTTTCAATATCTTTTCTTGCGGATTCATGTTTTTGCTTATATAAAATCCTCTTATGGTCACTGGATGCTGGTTCAGGAATTGTTTTAACAAGTGGTGCCAATTCCGGATATATCTCGTCCGTAAGATAGTATCCCCATGGATAGTGTACACCGTTAGCCACAAACTCCACCTCAGGTGCTCGTCCGGTTTTCAAATCATTAAATAAATGGGACTGATATAAAACGTTGATGTCGTTGTTTGACCCAGAAACACCAAAAAATGCATGCCATATCCATAAGTCCTGCGACGCAACAAATTCAAGTAAAATGAATGGATTTGGTCCATGATCTCGTCTAACATATTGGCCTTTAAAGGCAGTTGGACAACCGAACCATTCCCAGTCTGTACAATCAAGACTTCCTATCATCCCTGGAAACCCGTGCTTTGCTTCATGATGCGCATAAAGTTTCTGAACATCAGTATACGTGGGTTTTCTCATATACTCAGCCCCGAATATTTCCATAACAACACTACAGAAATGATCAAGTGATTCTCGAGAAGTTCTTACGCTAATTTGCAGATACTCATCTAGAAAACCAAGAGCGACGTCGTATGTCAATTGATGAATTATCGAGGTGCACTTTAACAACGGCGAAATACCTTCTTTACCGGTACAACCAACATTATTACGAAAGTATGCAGAATGGTGAGTCACTTCACTAACTATCCAGTTGAAAAGTGGGCGGCCCATTCGAAAATCCTTTCTGAACTCGTCCGCATCGTATCTTGGGTTCGCCAAAAAAAAGACGCAAGTAACCGATCATGAGCACCTATTCGGTCTCGAGTTATGACGTTTCTTGGTAATCGATTAGCAATGTGTCGTCTCTTAATAAACTGCAACACTTTTTTAATAAACCCCACTTGCGTTTCGTTGCGACTTCCGGATTTTCAGTGGCAAAAAATAACTCGTATTCGTCGATATTTTCCATTTTTTTAGTGATTTGAGGAGAATGTGTGAAATGTGAATGTGTGTTTGAAAACTAAGAGTTTTTGGTAGGTATTTATAAGTAAAAAGGGGTATTGAGAAAAGGTTTTTTTTTATTTTGAGAATAACGGATATATAAACATGTGGGTCCCATTTGTAGTAACTCACCCAGGGTGAGTGTGGCCTTGTTTTTTTGGTTCCAACAACAAAGTCGCGCGCGAGTTTAGGTAGGGGAATGGAGGTTGCGCGCGAGTTAAGGGCTCTGGCTCGTGAGATACCTTCCACTCCCACCAACCTAAGGATGTTACAGGTTGCAACGATGTGTTAGATGACATGACAAATAATTTAGATATTTTTAAAGAGGTAAAAAGTTCATATAAGAGTAAAATATATAGTGAAGAGATAAAAAAATTGTTTTAATTTTGTTAAATTAATGTCACATCACATAAAAGCAACTCACAAAAATATTCTCTTATTCATTCCATTTATATTATTTTTCACTTTGACCTCACAAAATATCTCCTTAACTCACAAACCTAACTTTTTTAAAAAAAGTAAAAAAGTTTTTGTATTATTAGTTTCATAATATGGAGAGTAGAATGGAGAGAACCGGAGAAGAGGGGTGGGAGCAATGTGATGGAAAGACCTTAAGAAAATAAAGAATATGACACCTTAGCCTGACGAGCACACATCTCTCCATTACAGGTTAAAATATACTTGCCAAATAATAGATCCAAAGAAAAACAAATATACCACCTCAGCTAAGTGATCACATTTCTCTTCGTTACTTCATCGACCTTATGTAATCTAATATTTCTCTCAAGTATCAATACCTTTTCCTCAAAGATACTTACCAAAATGATCTAGAGTAAATGATTATTTGATTAGATTATTTACTCCCTTAGCAAAGTTTGATATGACACCGACTTGTTTAACAAGTTTTGATAGTAGGTGTCTAGAAAATGATTAGTAGTGGTTAATCATGTTGATTAAACAAATTTTAAAGTTAGAGTCGTGATTTAAAATATTACTCGCCGTCATTAGATGATTAATGATCGTGTATGGTTTAACATGATCGATCATTAGATGATTAAATTTGGTTTTTATTTATTTGTAAAATAATATAACCAATCATGTTCATACTAACTTGAAAAATTCTTGATTCTATACGCATCTTGCTACAAACTACAACCAGAATATCTTCTTGTTGCAAAATTAACCAATGAGTGGATTTAATCACATTCTTTGTACTTACAAGCCGGCAGAATGTATCAAATTCTTGTTTTGTCCTTTAGTACTACCTTCATCCTAAATTAATAGTTTTGTATTTTATTTTCGATTGTCTCAAAATTATAATGTTCTTCCAAAAATATAAAGAACATTTGGAGGTTATTGATCAAAGCAAAACCATTTTTTATAATTTCAAATGAGAATAATATAATTTGTATTACCACATCCGAGCATTGTTATGTCAAATAAAGAACATTTGGATAGTCCAAAAATCGCCACCACTTTATCACCGAGCTACGAAGACAAGGTCGTCTTATAGTTTTTTTATAATCTTAGGCAATAGCGACAAAGAGACTATTTTTCACTTATAAATTAAAATATATATATAAACTTGAATTATATGACTTGTATATACTCAATGTATTTATATGAAAAATTAAGAAAAACAAAAATACTTTTAAATAAAAACTCTGTGTGATAACATTATTTGCATATCTTTTAACCCGTCTCTGTCCAAAAGTTCGAGAGAGGTGATTAGAAATAGTGAAGTGGAACCAAAGGCGTCTTGGTCTAGCGGTATGTGAGTTGTCCTCTAACCTAAAGGTTGTGGGTTTAAGTCTCGGTGGAAACACGTGAGATAGAAATTGTGAGATAATTGTGTGAGTTGTAAAAATTGTCTTTAAAAAAAAATAATAAAAAAAAATAGTAAAGTGGATCACTCATGTGGTCCATGAGTCCATGTGGGTGTTTTTCATAAATGTTTGACTTTAGAAACATTAAAAATGTATTGTGTCAAAATAGTTTTTGAGCCTCTCTATACAATGCGTCGTGTGTAGAGAGAGTTAGGTATTTGTTCCAATATTTTTTATATCAAGGATAGATATTTGCAAGAAAATGATTTTGTTTAATATTTTTATGTTCGTTTATTAATTTTAATCGGATAAATAAACGGACACGAATGTTTAAATGAACGAATTTTTGTTCATATTCGTTTATTAAAAAAATAAGTTATTTATGTTCGTTTATAAATAAACTAAACGAACCTTAAACGTACATAAATGATCAAACATAAATGAATGTAGAAAAAAATATACAATTGATAAAATTGTGTATATTCTTTTGTTTAGATGTGTTGTTTTGTTTAAACATATCATATTTAAAAGTATACAATTAAAAGATATAATATACAAAATTAAAAAACAAATGAAATAAACGAACGCATAAATGGTCATTCACGAACATAAAAGAACAAACGTGACTTTTTTTTTTTATGTTCGTTCATTTAACTAAAGGTTCGAAAATTAATATTCTTATTGATTATTTAACTAATAAACGATATAAATGGTTTTTTTTTATCGAGCGTTTTTTAAAATGTTCGGTGAAACATTTAGTTCATTTAGATAGTTTTTCATACTTCATCGTGTGACTCAGTTTGATAAACGATAAAACAAAAGAGGTGAAAGTAATTAGGAACCGTGATAATCACTTTTTGATTCATAAAAAGGATATTTGTATATGTTAACAATTGAATAGGTGTTTCGGACTAATTAATAAGCGAGTTTAATGTCATAACGACACAAAAGTGTGTCAAAGTTGAAGTCAAGACAAGTGTGTTCGAACAACATATATCCATATATATCGAAAAATATAAGTAATGAGACAAATAAGCTATGGTTTTTATAAAAATTTCATTTGTCTTCCAGGCTTTGTTTTTGTTCTATCGCCACTCATTGTTTTGTAGTTTTGTCCCTTGTTTTTGCTCGTAAAAGTATTGATTGAACTATTTTGAAACTTAGGGTCTGTTTGGTTTGAAGTCGGGCTTTATTTTAGGTGTAGATTTATAAAATAGAGGGTTTAGAATTAGGTGTTATTAAATGAAAAGTAATGTTTGGTTTGTATAAGGTTTATAATATTAAATTATTTTAGTGTTAAATAAAAAATAATAAGGTATAAATTTTAAATTGATTAAATTCTTCTTTACATAGAAATGCTCCATTTTAAATAAAAAAAGTACTATATGCATAGGTCATTAAAGCATTGTCAGAAACGAAAGGGGTGAGGGTGACTTTTTGCAAAACCCTATGTTGAGGATGTGAAGCCAATGTTAAGTAGCCCAAATAAGGTAACCAAACAATAAATATTTCCATCAACCTAAACTAACAGTAGTATATCCGGAGAACAAACACCCCCTTACATTTTTTCAACTAAAAAAGTACTTGGAATTTTTTTATTTTTTTTATGATAATGACTTTCACAAATGCATCAACTTTGTGCAAACCGAGTTAGAAAGATGTTACACAAGAAAGTTTAGGTATTTTGCATGGATCGTCGATTATACAAACCAAACACTCAACATGTCTCGATTCTGCCAAAAACAAGAGGTAGTCAAGACCGGCTTTGTGGGTGTGCAAATTGAGCGATTGCACGTGGTCTCAAAAATTTTGGAGACCCCAAATGTTGTCTTATTAAAAATTATATGCACATGTACATATTTTATATATAGACTCTTTATACATAACGTTTTTTTGGAAGGACCTCAATACATGATTTCGTCCAAAGCTCTTAATTATTATTATTTATATTTGTTTAAGGAAGACGCAGTCACATTGGCTACAGTACCGGTTACTTAATTATTTCTCTGATGTTTTGACGGGAAAACTTTTCAACCCACGTGTCTAGCGGGAAATTATCTTATGTACGTGTCATCCAACTACATTTAACCTGATACACGTGTTTTCAATCAATATATACGGAACATATAAGAAAAAAAACACACACACAACCTGTGTGTCTATCCTGAAGAAAATTATCTAAAAACAGTTTTCAGCTTCTTAAAAATCCCTTATAAAAAAACACACACAACTTTATATCAAGTTTCTAAGTTGGTTGATATACGTGAGTGCTTTCCAGATCTAATCCCTAAGAAACTTGATATAAAGTTCTCGATGTTCTCTTCTAATTTCATAAACGTCGCTTGCCTGAGTTGTGTAAGTTTTCATTAATGCATGTTTTAATTACATTATATGTTGGTTAGTCATTCAAGTTAAAACATGATGCATGCGATGTGTTTGATAAAAGTCATCATATTCAGTCTGTTGGCTTCGGAATAGCATACCACAAATACACGTGTCCATTTTTCTCCCCAAATATACCCACCAACCGTCTCTTCTTCTCATACACACACATAAAAAATCCCAAATTGATAAGGTTTAGAACTGATCTCAATGGATTGCGACTTTGAATCCGATTCAAAAAATCGTTTTGAGTCTGAGGCGTGTTCTTTTCACGCTTTTAAAAAAACCCAACTTTTAAGATTGTGTTGAATTCTTATAATTGAAATAATTGCTAATTTTACGATGTATTTTTTGGATGTGTATTCCAAATTTGAAAACCGATAAAGTATAGTCATTGTCTGTAACAATCACATTTTTTAACAAAATCAAGTGTTATGCATAAAGAAAGGTAACTTTTTTTTATAAAATTATCTCGACTGATTTGGGTGCTTTCTTAAATATATATTAGTAATTGTAATTGTGAATTATAGTTGTTTACTCAGTTAGTTGTTTATTTATTGTCATGGTTTCAGGATTGACAGATTTGGTATGAGAAATTTGAGGATATAATCAAGTCAGGATTAGAGTAAAGCATCTCTTAGTAAGCGTCTTTTCCGTTGTAATTCTTTTGGCATATGTATTTGAAGCCCACGTTCATATATTTCATAAAAAGGGTTTACTAAAATACATAACACGCATAGATATTTCGTAACACGTAGGTTACTCATTACTTAAATGGCTTTTATGGGCTTATGAATTCAATCGACCTAATGAGCATATAAAGTCCGTAGGCTCAAGTGAGTCGGCTCATAAGGCTAAAAAATGTAAGCTAACGAGGTTATCGAACTCTCAATAAGCTTATAAGACCAACAAATAAGTTTAGACAAACATCACACTAAACATGAATATAAGCTCATAAACTAGAAAATAAGTCGAAAAGTGGGCTTATGTTACGTCGGTCCAATAATCTCTATATTGGCATTGCCGAGTTAGTGACCTGTTTTTTTGTCGATATATAAGGAATTTACTTTTTGAATTCAGTTATTAAAATTGTGAAATTGGCCTGTTGTATAAAAGCGCATGAATCGATGCTGAAAGAGGGGGAAGCGCCCTTTAGAAGGGGAAAGTTTTCACCTGAGAAAGAGCAGATGATCTCCGTTGGTATGGGTCGATTTATGTACAGCCTAAATAACTTTCTTTGAATTCGTAAGTAACTTTGCCTTGCTGATGTGTAGTGCTATTGGCAAAGGAATCGGTTCCTGTTTGGCTGTTCATGAGGCCATATGAACTTGGTAATTATACTCCCCAAAATCAACACGAGCATTAATTTTTCATGAATTTCCTTTCCGGAATGGGTAACGTTGGTATGATATGATATGTGCTCGCTTGCAGGCTTTGGGAAAAACCGTTTTCGTACTCGAAGAAAGAGCAAGTCGTCGGCCCCTGGAAACGAAATACACTTTGGTAAGCGGAAAATGTCTCACTTCCACATTCAACATTTACTATATTATGTTGTTAGATGATCAATTAGAAGCTATGCTAAGCTCCGTCAGAGTCCTTGCAGCCTGTAATGAAACTTACGGGAGATGGGCAAAGTTGCTTGGTGTTTGTTCTCTTTTTCAGCGAAGGTTGTGGCTACAACATTTTTACCTACACGTAACACTTCTCAAGAATTCACGACTACAACGGAGAAGGATCCGGATCAGGGTCTTTCTTGAAATTTGAAGTGTTAAATAATCAGGTAGCTATATTGAGAAGTTAGTCTTTTATATTGATGTTCTTGGTTTCAATACAATGACCTTTTAATGATAATGATAAAAGGTGATAACTTCTGCACTTGGGTGATAAAAGTTGACATACTTGAAGTCCCACATGAGACGGAAACGATTGAAAAGACCTCACCTAGAAACCAGCTTTTGAGTGGCTATATATGGCTACGGTATTCTCTGTGCTGTTAACTAGGACAAGGCTTTCATTTGAATCAACAATGAAATGGTTAGGTCATTAAGTTTTGACAATGAAATATGCACGAGACTTCTCTTCACTTTTTGGGTAAGTGATTCTTCTTAAGCAAGGGTCATTATATTTATATTTATCGTTTAATACTTGCTGAATAGCACTAGAGTACGATACGAACATGTAAATAGTGGTTCCTAATATATTTTGTTGTGAAACAAACCAGCAGATCAAAAAATGTACCGCTAAGAAGAATGAGCACGTGGCGCCATATACTCGGGTGGAGCCTCAGATTCAAAAGAGAATAAAAAAAGCAACATATAATACGGGATCAAGCTGCACTTCGGGTTGTTGGAAGAACTTGAGGTTTGTTACTTATCTCACACCCATTAGAATGTATCATAAGCATCATTAACACGGTCTTTCTGTTAGAAAAAATCATTAACATGGTGTTGTTATTTATATGATAGAAAAGAGGAATTAAAAAGCCAAACCAAGTTCAAGACGATAAAATGCAACAATGGATAGTGAAAAAGACAACAATGATACAAAGACTACTGTTTTCAGCTCTCAACCATGGCGGATATAAAATATGTCCACGACTGCCTAATGAAAAAAGCTTCTTACGGTAGCTGTTAAGTACCAGGTATTATTACATCGTATCAAATTTTTCATTATCATGATTTATTTGGCTAAAAGTTAAATACTTAACAATATAAAATTTATGGTCATCTTGATGGCTGATATAAAGTCGGTGCATGCTAACAGGAGGACCATGAACTATACATTTCAAGTTTTGCGTGAAAATGCAGCCGCGAAAGCCTACTCTTACGCCATACGTTTCCCATACAAGAGTTGAAGAAATTATAGGTACCAAGTTACTGAACTACGTAGTTTAATCATAAGAATGCATATGACTAGACAACTATTAACTAATTATGCAGGTATACCGAAACTCCTGAAACATCCCTACTCCCCAATATCTGAACCAGTAGTTATGTGTGAAGAGTGTATATTGTGGTCATGTGAAAGCAACTAATTTGTTCGGCTGAAGAATGCATAAGGGTTATGTGTGTAAACACTTTGAAAGCTGAGCACGCCAAACTGTTGCGGGGGGTTGGTTACAAATTTTGGAAAATGCAGCAAGTTGTTTTCTTTAGTACTTATACATAATGTAACGTACCTCCTTTACCATTACCTTTTAGTATGCACATTTTTGCTCAACTTAAATCTATAGAAAACATAACACGCAAAAGAAGATTTCCCGCAGCGAAACACGGGTCTTCCATACTTGTTTTTTTAAACTTAGAGATGACCACGGAGGTAGTAAAATATTCCATTTACACTACTAAATGAACTATAAATCACTTACCATGGCTAGGAGCGATAATTTAGATCATAAACCTCATGAAAAGGGAAGGCTTTACCTGGTTTGAGTTTGTGTGGCGGTGGGCTTAAATCTCGTTGATTAGTCGACCAATGAGTCGGAAATCACGGTTACAAAAAAAACAAAACAAAAACAAAACAAAAGAAAAAACAAAAAAAAAGGTTCGGCTTGTGATTAACCTTCAACCATCGAATAGATACGAAATTATGAGTCAAACTCCTAGATAATGTACTTAAATCCGCTCAATCTTGCCAACCAGAAGCTTAGGATAAAATTTTGACTGTAAATGACTTTACATAGTAGTATCTCAAAGGCTCAAACTAAAGAGTAAACAAATAAGTGAATTTGGCTCACGGTCATCTAAAAAAGAAATAACTATCTTGATGTGTACAAATGAAACATTAAAGTATCTATCTAATATCTTGGCCCCAAATGTTGCAAAAGCATGGCCCCCATTGGAAGAGTATACTTGGCCTCCAAATTAATATAAGGGTTAAGCACATTTTTGGTCCTTATGGTTTGTCGGGTATAACGGTTTTGATCCAAAACTTTAAAAAATAACGGATTCAGTTCTATTTGTTTGGCCCGTGATATTTTTAGTCCCAAACGTTTGTTTGACTAAGCTTGACTACTAACTCTGGGGACATATTCGTCTTTTCATCCACAACCAACTAAAACTAATAGTACATCTTTTTTCTTCTTTTTATTTTATTATTTCTAGAACACAAAAATAAACCCTGTAGCTCATCTCATCTTCTTCAATAAGACACTCATCACAAATGAAAACCCTAGCCGGCCAAAACACATCGCCGCAACCCTCCCTATTCAACAGCTACAACATCACAACATTCTTCGTCTTCTTCTTTTTTTCTAATCTAAACACTCATCAAAACTTTTTTATATTTCTCATTTGACACCATCAATCATCAACATCCCCGACCCCGTTCGACCACCATCAATCTATCACCTCCACTATACGGCACCACTACCCTAACACATCAGATGTCATATACAATCAGATCCTGACAATGGTCTCGTTAAGCTTTACCTTTCTTGATGGTTCTAACGTGGTGGCGATGGTGGTTTCTGTGGCAAATCTCTTTCTTTCCAGTCAAAACATATTTCCCCACTAACTGATGTGTTCATTTAATAAGAGTGGATGTGTTGTTTCCAGTCAAACATTTTCTTCAATGATTTGATGTTTGTCAAACAATTGATATCTTCATTTTGTATTGTGAAACAGTTGATGTTTGTGAGATGAGGATTGGAAAACAAGAATGGATGTATATTGAGCTTTTCTAGAGCTTTAGTGAAGTTGATAATGATCATAGTTTTAAGAGTTAATTGCTTTTTTTGTCCTCGTGGTTTGGTGTGTTTTTCACTTTTGGTCCAAAAACCTAAATAATTTCGATTTTGACCTAAAAGTAAACTATTTCTTCGCTTTTGGTCCAATTTTCGTTGACTGTATGTTTGACCGGCTAAAAATATGTAAAATGACTAAAATACCCTTATTTTAACATTAAAAATGACAAAATACGTATCAGTACTATTATTATTATTATTATTATTATTAACTTTTTATTATTTATTATTATTATTATTATTCAAACTTTTAAAAAAAGATAAACTTAGTAATATATTTTATAATCATTAACATTTTCTTCCATCCTATCCATACAAACATAGAAATATTTTCACGAACAACCTTTAATCTGATTATTTTTTTATCACAATATTTTCGCACACTATATCCGACCAAACCATAATCTCACAATCATTAATATGCATATACCAAAAATTCACACATCTTCTTCTCTAGAATCGAACCCTTAACCGGATCTTGAAAGATGGAGTGTGACCTGAAGTAAGTGTGGCCGAAAGTGACGGTGATCGGAAGCCTTAACCCGATCTTGATAAACCCACATAACCAAACGCCGATTGGTGTCATCACGACCAGAAAACCAAGACCCTCCCTTCACCACCGAGACCCTCCATCCACCACCAAGACCCTCTACCACAGAGACCCTCCCTTCACCATTTCTGACGATGGTTATCTCAATTATTCTTTTATTAGATCTTCAACCAAAAAACCAAGATATGCAACTAGATTCAAGCATCTAGGACCAAGATATGCAACCATATCCAAGGTTCGATCTTCAATGATAATCAAGATATGAGTTGTGTTGGGTGGTTGGTAGCGTTGGTGTAGTGGTGAAAGAATAGAGGTTTTTTATAAGTTATGTTAATTGTTGGGTTATAGTTTTTAAGTTTCAGATATTGGCCTGTGTTTCAATTGAGAGTATTATTGATGGGTTAGAGTGGTGGGAGTTTGATAATGGGTGTTGACGAAGGTGCGGGTACTGATTATGGGTGTGGTGGGTTTTGAAGATCTCTGGTGGTGGGTGTTGCGGTGGTGATTATGATTTTGTGTAGAGAGAGATAGAAGTGATGAAAGAGGTAGATCTGTAAAAATTTTTTGGGGATAATTTGGATTGCTAGATTTGTATTTTTTTAATAAAAAGAAAAAATAATTGTATTTATGTGTTATAAAAATATAAGAATGAGGGTATTTCAGTCATTTTATACGGTCAAACGGGTCAAACTGACGAGATTAATAGAATTGGACCAAAAGCGAAGAAATAGTTTACTTTTAGGTCAAAATCGAAACTATTTGGGTTTTTGGACCAAAAGTGAAAAACGCACCAAACCACAAGGACCAAAAAAGTAGTTAACTCTCGTTTTAAATAGCTCGCTATAGTCCGTCTTAAGGCGTGCTAAAGCTTGAGGCGTGACCTCCACGCAACGCAATAGGTTAAGGCGCGCTACGACCTAAGATGCGCTGATTTTTTGAATTCAACTCCAAAAATGAATATTGTTATATATAAGGAGAGTTTTCTAGTTTTAGTTATTATGTACAACATTTATTATGAACTTAATGTAAATAAAGTATTGAAATATGATAAAACAATAAATATTTTTATATGTTGTGTCGCTATAAGCCACGCTTTAGAAACGCTAAAGCTTCGCCTTACCCGCTAAAGCGTGTAGCTTGGACATGCCGTCACGCCACGCCTCACGTTAGTTATAACCATGATAATGATTGCTAGTGTTTGTTACAGGCTATGTTTGGTAAGAGCTGTTAATTTTTTTGTTAAAAAAATAATCTATTAGCTCTGCTTGGCACAACAATTTTGTAGAGCTGTTAGCTTTTTATTTTAAACAAGTAGCTCTTAAATAAAAAGCTCTCTCATACAGCTTTTTAAATTGTGAAGAGCTGTTAAAGCTGTAAATTATTGATATACCCTCCAACCATATTATAATTTATTTAAATACGTCTTTTTAAGTAATTTTACATCTTAATTTTACAGTCAACAGCTAATATACCAAACACTTTTATTAAAAATACAGCTTTTTAATAAACAGCTTACAGCTAGTTTTGCCAAACATAGCCACAGTAAATACTTTGAGCCTAAATGGATTAACATTCAAAATGTTTTAAATCCGTCTTGTATAACTGTTTATGTTATGTTTGTATACTATTATTAAAAAGAAATGAGGTTGATAATTTTTATATAATTTCTTATTAATAATGATAATAAATTATTATTATTATTATTATTATTATTATTATTATTATTATTATTATTATAAAAGAGGGGTACTTTAGTCATTGCGCATTATTATTCGAGGGTATTTTAGTCATTTTAAGTAAATTTAACAGTCAAAAGTTAGTCAACTAACGTTTGGGATCAAAAGTGTTACGGGTCGAGCAAAATAGGACTGAATCCGTTACTTTTCAAATCTTTAGACCAAAACCGTTATACGCGACAAACCATAAGAACCAAAAATGTACTTAACTCTTAATATAAAAAACAAAAACAAATCAACCATTTATTTTTTTACCTTCCTCATTATTTCTTTATTAAGTTTTCAGTTGTCTTAATATAAGCAAATACTTTAATTATGATTAATGAAACAAGCCTACAGCCAGGAGCGAGTCAGAAAGTTTGGCTCGAATGTCACATTTTAATATTTTTTATAAATTATACTATAAAATGTTTTTTAAGAAGACAATTTATAAAGAACTTAAATATTTTTACAAATTTACATTATAGCTTTTTTACCAAAAAGATCACATGACTCTTGTGACCTTTTTATCTTCGTCCTTGCTAACAACTGATCATAAGGCTGCACTTTTAGATATTTGACTTTAAACTTAATAAAAGAAGAAAAGAAAATATAATATATATTTTGTGTTAAACGTTCTTTAACTAAAATGTAATTTATTTTTTTATCTTTATGCTTTTTATTTGTAGCCATTATGGATATGACTATTATTAGTATACCTGTTTTTCAGTTGGCCTCTCATGTATATCTAAGCCAATGTGTATCCCCTATCACCTTATCTTTAGTAGTACAAAATTGTTAAAAGTTTTGCCACTTAAAAATATTCCCTTTTTATTCCTTTTCTTAAAAAAATCTTGAAAACATGATTTCTCTAATGAAAAGGATCACTATTCATGGGTGTTAAAAAATACTAAAGACGGTGAGAATTTTTCGTCGTAAATTCAAAAAAAAAACAGAAAAAAAAAAAACTAAGAAACAAATACATCAAGTAGAATCAATCAATCTGAAATCAAAATTAAATACAAAACCTTTTATTATAAGTTAGTACGGTTTTTATTTTAAAAATTCGTAGTTCATCGGATCAAACCACCATATAAATGTTTTGGGTTGGTTACTAATACTCCATTTTTTTACAAGTAATACCTCCTAACTTTTTAAATTTTTTTATTTTTTTATTTATTTTTTTATTTTTATAATTTTTGTTATGTTATAAAATTATAAAACAGAAAGTGTGGAATAAAAAAATATAAAGTTTAACATGTTAAAAATAGTAAACTGTCAAAAAATACGGAACAGAAACTGACTGAAAACTGTATTGTACTGCAACACAGGGACAAAAAAAGGGTATTTGGAGTATTTTTTTTTATTTTTTTTAAGTAAGGTATTGATAACATCATCCACTGTTTTTAACTGAGTATTTAAATAATAATATAACTATTGACTATATCATTACACTTACTTTTACTTTATAACAACTTTAAACAATTAATGATCATATATAACTTTTATCTTTTAGATTAAACATTTAACAACAATAGTTCGGTTATTTTGAAAACTTGTTTTTTGTTGGAATCTAAGGTACTAATTCTAGTCATCCATTACCTAAGATTAAAAAAAACACGGAGGGATTAGTTTTGCCAAAATATCCAAAATTTGCAAAAAATCAGCAGAAGGACTAAATTGTAAATATGTCGAAAATTGTTATTACAAGTGATATTTCGTTACTGATAAAAACACTGAAATATCACTAGAGATAAAACAATGAAATCACTAGTGATATTTCATTAACATAGTTACTGCGTAATATCTCAGTGATATTTAACAGTGATATTTCATTGATTTTCGCTAGTGAAATATCACTAGTGATAATTCATTACTCCGTCATATTTACAATTTTGGTACCTCCGCCCATTTTTTCAACTTTTGGACATTTTGGCAAAAATGACCCCTCCGTATTTTTTTTAATCTTAGGTTAATCTCTACCATTATATCACAAATAGATGAAAGGTGAGGATTTGTTCCTTGGTTTCCAACAAAAAAATAAGAATGCAAAATAACTTTTCTCATAAGAGTCAATGTAACGTGATTGTAATTTATAAACTTAACGGTAAATATATATTCTTGTTACTGTATTATGTATGGGGATATGAAAGCAGTCATTTTAAGGAAATGATTTTAATATGACTTCAATTTATTTATATTCAATGGTAACCAACTTTATTGAAATGCCATTTCATGATGTATTCAAATTCGATTAAACATCTAAATTGGTTAATCGTGACTCAAACTGCAGGTAATCGCGCATTTTGAATAATCACATGTTCGGTTGCTCGTCTAACACGATTCGGTATCAGATAATCTAATGAATTACCAGTCAATGACAAATAATTAGGGTCCGTTTGGTTTGTAGATGGGTTTTAGTTTGGGGTGGGTTTATAAAGTGAAAGTTTAGGATTGGGTTAGATTAAAATTTGATGTATGTTTTGGTGAGAGAAAATATGTATTGAGATATAAATATTATTATGTTATAAAATAATATTTATAATTTAAAATTGAATTTTAGTATTATAAAATTAATATATTATAATATAAGTTTTATAAAAAAGAAAGAAAAAAAGAGAATTAAATTTTATGGCCCATAAAAAAAACAAATATTGTCAGGAAAGCTGGAGAAAAGTTGGTGGTAGAGTGGAGATTTTAAACAGTATCAAAATCAGGGGCTAGTTACCAATTTTAAAACCCAATATATACACCAAACAATTGTTTTCACCCTAATCCACACCCAATAGTTGCTATGGCCCCAAACCAAACGGGCCCTTAAATCTTTCAACTAACCAAATTAAATCGTCCTATAAACACCAATCACCAACATAGTGTAAAGTGGGCAAATACAAAAGTAAGAAATGTACTTTTTCAAATTTAACGGATTGTTCCTGAAATCTTCTGAAAGCATCACAATTAGGCCCCGTGGCATCATCAAACAGATTAGGCGTATGTTTATATCATAATACCAAGGGTATCTTTTGCAATATTAGCGAGAGTTGTGACAGATCGTTGAAGCTGGTTGCTGAAACTAAGGGTGAGCATGATGCAGTTTGGTGCGATTTTTGACTAAAATAAAACCATAACTGTACTTGCGGTTTTTATAAAAATAAAAACCGCAGTGCACCACAAACCGCGATTTTGGTTTTACGGATTCTGCGGGTTTTGTGAATTTTAACCGCACCGCACCATCACTTTTTATATCATGAATGTAGATTTTTACGGTTTTTAGTTTTTAAAATATTGATTTTTTTTCAATTATAGTAATGTATAAATTGAATTTAACAAACATTGACTTATGAATTATAAGAATACTAAGGATAATATGCACTCGAAGTCTAATTAGTGTGACGTTTTCCAGTATATAACAGTTACTGTATGGTGCGGTGCGATTTTGCGGTTTGATTTTACGGGTAAAACCGCAACCGCACTGCATTTACGGTTTTTATTTCTTTTTAAAACCAACCCGTCGATTTTTTTCGTGATACGATTTTTTATGATTTTACGGTTTACGGTGCGTTTTCTGCTCACGCTTAGCTGAAACAGAAGATAAAGTTTTTCTTAAACGTTAATTTTAAAAGTATTTTTTAATTTAGTAATTTATTTTAGCTTATCTTTTTCACATACTACTAAAAACTATGTTATTTTTTTTCACGCCAACCTTCTGAAAAGGGAGGGCTTACCTAGTTTGAGTTTGTGTGGCGATGGGCTCAAACCCCGTGGATTAGTCGGTCAATTAGTCAGAAATCACGGTTACCAAAAAAAAAAAAAAAAAAAAAGATTTAATTTTAAAAATAAAATATAAACTATTATTTTTAAAAACAAACTCATGTTATAATAAACTGCGCGTTATGCATACCCTAATTACACCAGAACATAGCAGCCATTCTTCAAACCACGCGGCTCACCATACAAACTAAGTAGTCAACCATTACCAAAAGAAGTCAATGTTGGCGACAACATCTATATTTCCTTTATGAGAAACCAAGAAACAGAACATTCATCCAATTTTTCTATATTATATTTGTTAGCGGGAAATTTGGATTTGCTAAGACTGCTGGGAGTGGGGTGAAACCCACCGCCACCTCAACGCTACGTCAGTTTTCTAACAAACTCACCTAAACTCACCCACGAGGGTAATGCCACTTACCCAAACTCACTCACACTTACTTTTCATGCCTGTTTTTTTATTATTTAAATACACCCCACTCACAAAAACACCCAAAATTAAACTTAACCTAAAGAATAAAAAACATCTGGACCCACATGTATACAACTCACCTGAGTGAGTTTGCCCACTTTTTTTCTTAGCTAGGAACAAGTCACACGTAGGTTTATAAAGGTGGGGTGGAGGCTGCGAGTAGTTTTGGCCAACCCACGAGTGAGACTTAGCCGACTTCCACCAACCTAAGTAACAACTAACAATTCTAAAAGGTGTTTTGAAGTGAAATTTGAACTAGCTTTTGATGATTTACCAAAACATCATCTAACTATAATTTTCTAGATAAAAAGATTAAGCCATTTCAAATACGCTATCCAAATTCCAAACATCTAGATAAAAACATTTAACTTTTTGGATACTTGGTCAAACAACAAGTCACACATACATTTTAATACGACCCTCTCGAATAATATTGAGATAAGACACCATTTCAAGTGTGTGCTTACTCCATAAGAACTTAAGATAAAAAAACCAAATAATTACTTTACTTTTTAACTTGATTGATTCATTCATTAATAAAAGTTTTTGTATATATACCGAATAACCTAACTTGTTAAACAAGCCAAAGATAAACACATTCCTAAAGATAAACACATTCATAAACAAATACTGATAAATAAATAAGATAGATAACTTCTAGCCCATAAATCACGTGTGTATGATTCCTCACTCCTTCGAATCCACCTTGCCCTAAAGGTGATGTCTTGAAAAGCACACTTGATTCTGGGATCCCATCCTAATCCTACCGCAACCCCGTCGTTCACTCATGCAATTACCTTGCCTTCCGCTACCACAAGCAACACCCTTTTTCCTCTTTCGCCTTCCATTGCCTTGAACAAAACACAACATCCTTCTTCCACATTCCGATACCCAAGTGGTAACACTTCTCACTTCTTCAAAAATCACCTTGCCCTCAAGATGATACGAAGAATTTTCCGAATGAAAATCCATCATGCATTCCCCTATAGGCTCATCACCACCCACGGGAATGTACATCGGTAATGTGTTGATAATGCAAGACAATGACTCATCATTATCATCCCCAATCGTGAAAATCGCGCACGATTCACTAACTAAACCCTCATGAACTGTAACTTCTTGTGCGACTTCTGGTTTTATTGCAGGCACAACTTTTGATGTTGTAATAAAATCATATGCTTTCTTTTTTATTATTTGCTTTTTCTTTACAACTCTCTCGACACAAGCCTCTACTATACGTGCTAAGTAGAAAGCTTCACCTATAGTTGTTGGTTTCGAGTATGACCTCAACAACTATAATTGTAGCTTCAGTTTAAGTTCAGAGATGTAAAACGAGGCAAGCAAACTTTCAGACATACCCGTTACTTGACTAATAAGATTTTTAAATTCACTTTGATATTCAACCACCATACCCATTTGCAAGAGCTTAGATAATGCATCTTTTACGTCCCGCTCGCTGTCGCTGCCGGATGCCATGAATCATACTCGGAAAAAAAATCACTAATGAACAGTACCAGTCTAATGAACAGTATCAGTCTGATGAACAGTAACAACATGATGAACAGTACAACCACCGGTGAACAGTGCGCATCGGTGAACAATATTTTTTTTTGGATTGGAACCCTAGACCAAAATCCCTCAATTAATTGAGGGCTCTCAATGAAAGCACCAATTGATACGACCCTCTCGGGTAGTATCAGGATAAGGCACAACTATAGCGTGTGCTGGTTCCGTAAGAAAGAGACACAAGAAGACTTAGAGATTTATTGACTAACTTTGATTGATTCTTTCATTAAGGATTACAAAACCTTAAATAGACTCTTATGAGATAACTATAAAAAACATAAGAGTTATCCTAAAACATGATAAATATTTTCTTAAACATA
This sequence comes from Glebionis coronaria, assembly GCA_025667525.1. Classification (NCBI taxonomy): domain Eukaryota; kingdom Viridiplantae; phylum Streptophyta; class Magnoliopsida; order Asterales; family Asteraceae; genus Glebionis; species Glebionis coronaria. The sequence goes on along the minus strand of CM046879.1, from coordinate 511,078,433 downwards.
TATCCTAAATAAAGATAAATATCATAGACTCCTAATCCCTATAAAACCACAGGCGTATCATTCCTCACTCCTTCAAATTCACCTTGCCTTCAAGGTGATATCTTGAAGTACTTATGATTCCGGGATCCCATGTCCTAATTCCACCTTCATCCCACATTCTACTGCCGTATGTCGCTTTCATGTAGGTCGATATCTCACGTTCTCCGCATGGTTCTCCAACAGTGATTGTTCTCAAACCGAGATTATTCTCCAACCTAATTTGTTCTCCAACATAGTTTGTACTTTAGACTCGGTCGGCACAACCACAAACTCATCGTGACGTCCATTTTCTTTAAGTGTAGCAACCCTATTTGTTTGGCAGTGTCCTCCGTGTTCGACTTATGGATAGTTGTTTTCTCAAGATTTTGAACCTTCTCACCCCTATAATTGTTTGTTCTTTTCATGACGGAATGATCATCTCCTGGATCGAATATAAGATCCAACTTATTCTCCTCATGAATAGTAGTTCCCTCCAAACGAGCCTCGATAATACGAGCTAAGTAAAAGGCTTCACATAAAGTTATAGGCTTCGAGCACGACCTCAATAGTTCTAGTTGTAGCTTCACCTTAAGTCCAAATATGTAAAATGAGGCAAGCAAACTTTCAGAGATCCCCGTTACTCGACTTATAAGATCCTTAAACTCACTTTGATATTCGACCACTGTACCCATTTGTAAGAGATTAGATAATGCATCCCTCGCGTATCGCTCGCTGTCACCACCGAATGCCATGAATCATACTAGAAAACAGTAAAAAATTTGTTTTCATGATGAATAGTAACTCGGGATGAACATTAACTTTTGATAACAGTAGCCTGATGAACAATACTTCGTGATGAACAGTAACAATGAACGGTACCGTCTGATGAACAGTACCCCCAGGATGAACATTTTTGTTTTATTGGAACCCTAAATTAAAAACCCCCCAACGAGTTGAAGGCTCTCAATGAAAGCACCAATTGATACGACCCTCTCGGATAGTATCGGGAAGCAGGATAAGGCACCACTTCAAGCGTGTGCTTGCTCTAAGAACTTGAGATAAGAAAACCAGAGAATTACTTTACTTTTTAACTTGATTGATTCATTCATTAATAAAACCTTCTGTATATATATACTGTATAACTTAACTTGATAAATAAGCCAAAGATAAACACATTCCTAAACAAGACATATCTTAAACAAATACTGATAAATAAGATAGATAACTTCTAGCCCATAAATCCCGTGCGTATCATATTTAGTATAGTCATTCCTTATTTTTATCGTCATGGGACATGGAAATATAGGAAATCCTTAAACTTTTTAGAATCATGATATACGTTATTGTTAGATAAATCAAACGAACAAAACAAATACGAACAAACTAAGCGGAAGCTTTTATTAGATACCCAAAGTTACAATACGAAAGCTACAAAGAAAACTAATGACATTGGCTTCTATTTATAGGGAACCAATGACCTAAAACTTACCAAACAAAAACATACTAAAAATAACAAAACTTGTAGGACAAGCCAAACAAATTACCTAAAACAAATTTACTAAACAAACCCTAAATTTTAACTCACTTTTCAACAATCTCCACCGTGAGTTCAACTTCATACGAAACTTCAAACGAATCTTGGTCTTCAAATTCAAATATCCAAATACCAAATTCCAAACGCCCCTTGAGAGTTTAAGTTACTTTTCGAACAATCTCCACCGTGACTTCAACTCTATTCGAAACATCAAACCAATTCCGTCTTAATTCGGAATTCCAAATGAACGAACGAATAAACGATCGAATCAAACAAACAAACAAACAAACAAGCAAACAAACAAACAAACAAACGATCGAATCTGAAAACGATCTCAAACAAACAAACAAATGATCGAACCTGAAAACGATCTCAAACAAACAAACAAATGATCGAACCTGAAAACGATCTCAAACAAACAAACAAATGATCGAACCTGAAAACGATCCAAACACACAAACAAATGATCGAACCTGAAAATGATCCAAACAAACAAACAAATGATCGAACCTGAAAACGATCAACCAACTAACGACCGAACCTGAAAACGGTCGACCAAACAAATAAATCACCCCAAACGATCTTCACCAAAGACTATCAAATTCGAACAACTAACTTCAAAAAACACTAACGAACGAAGATCCCAAATTCTCAAACGATCGAACAAATTTCGAACGATCCGATTATTAACAATTCTTCAAACACTAAATCGATTTTCAAATTCTAAGTAGTTACTCCACCGTAACAGATAATTCCGAATCTTACTCCACCGTAACTGACAATTCCGAATCAATGTCCCCAACTCATCAAACTCCATAAAATCACCAAATCAAAGTCGATTTTCGAAAACCAAGAGTAACCTACGACCAGAAAACGTTCCAAAAACAAAACTATCCAAAAAAACCTAACTAATTGTTTAATATCCCAAATTGATATGCTAACGCCACAGAACTTCAATTCTAACCGACCCCACAAAATCAAATATTGAAAACTAGAAACAAACCCCACCGAACTATTCACAATACGACAAAAAGAACAAATCAACTTCTAACACAAGTCACCGACTTTTATACTTTTTCTTGACTTCAAACCCAAAAACAAATCAATCGCACCTCGACTTCGAATCACAAATATCGCTTCAAAACCCAAAAGCAAATCAATCGCACCTTATCTATCAAACGAAACTCGAACACTTTTTTTCCTTTTTCTTCTTCATGATTACGGATCAACCTCGCTCTGATACCACTTGTTAGATAAATCAAACGAACAAAACAAATACGAACAAGCTAAGCGGAAGCTTTTATTAGATACCCAAAGTTACAATACGAAAGCTACAAAGAAAACTAATGACAGTGGCTTCTATTTATAGGGAACCAATGACCTAAAACTTACCAAACAAAAACATACTAAAAATAACAAAACTTGTAGGACAAGCCAAACAAAGTACCTAAAACAAATTTACTAAACAAACCCCAAATTTTAACTCACTTTTCAACAATCTCCACCGTGAGTTCAACTTCATACGAAACTTCAAACGAATCTTGGTCTTCAAATTCAAATATCCAAATACCAAATTCCAAACGCCCTTTGAGAGTTTAAGTCACTTTTCGAACACATTCCTAAATAAGATATATCTTAAACACATTCTTAAACATAAACACATTCCTAAACAAGACATATCTTAAACAAATACTGATAAATAAGATAGATAACTTCTAGCCCATAAATCCTGTGCGTATCATATTTAGTATAGTCATTCCTTATTTTTATCGTCATGGGACATGGAAATATAGGAAATCCTTAAACTTTTTAGAATCATGATATACGTTATAATGGTTATCCTATAAAGTCACGAGCGACCACAGTAAAATTAAAATCATGAGATAAACAGGAAAAGAGCTATGGGAGGTCACGGTATGAAAATATTCTTCCACCAAAAAATTTATAGTGTATTTTCTTTGGTAATTCGAGATATTTTTGTTTTTTAACTCATCTAGAAGTACGTTTTTCTTATCAGACTTTTGGCGAGGCTTTATAATGTGAAGCATGTTTTTCTTGTTTGGAATACTGAAAATTAGAGGAAAAAAGGAAAGAATACTGTGTATAAGACGTATGTAAAACCCGCTTTAAGAATCATAATATCATTAAATGCACGAAGTTACCGTTAAATTTAAGCTTTTAAATTAATTAATATACGGCATGCATCGCGAATATTTAATATGAATACTATGTATATTAATTAATTATCATAAGTATTATGTACGTAAACACGAATATTAATATACGATAAGTATCTACGTACGATATTAAGGAAACGTTCAAGAAATAAACCACGATAAATAAACACGAACATGCACGGTAAATATTAAGCAAGAAAAACAAATATTAAAACTATAGGGGGTGTGTTTGGCGTCGGCTAGAAAGAAAGGAAGGGAGAAACCGGGCCTTGGCCCATACCCATTAACCAGTTTAATAAAAACTACAGAGGTTTCATAAAAACACTTTTATAGAAAATAAATTAAAACCCTGGCTCTCTCTCCTTGCCTCTCTCTCTTGCCGTGACACCCTTAGAACACAAGAAAGAATTCGGGTTTGATCTTTGATGACACGGTAGTGTGTTCGTGTTCATCTTTATTTAATACACGCATTCGATATCTCAAATCCTTTTTCTTTGTTTTATTTATTATGTTAGATCATTAAGAACCAATTAAGAAAACATGTAAAATCAAGGTTTATCAAGATTCAAATAAATACAAAGGTGGGGGTGTTTGTTTGTTTCGATCGCACACAAACCGAGACCTCTAAGGTCTCGGTGGTGTTGTCGTTCAGCCGCTGTAACCCCTCAATGGGGTCGGCGTTGGTTTTGAACCACCAGCCGCAAGCATTGGGCTGGCGGTGGTGGTGGTATGGTTGGCAGTCGCAAGGACCAAGACCCACATTTGGGATCTTGGCCTAGCGGTGGGAACCGAGACCCTTTGGGGGGGGGGGGTGCTCGGTGGGTACTTGACGCAGGCAAGGGGAACCCCAGCTTCGGCTGGGGGCTGTTTGGTTCGACGCAACAGAAATCCGAGAGGCGTAGGCTCTCGGTGAGTTGGTTATGGCTCGGATGGGTCATGGCAGCGAGGCCACAACTGTAAAACCCGCATGCTTTTACCATGAATAGTACCCTTAAGATCGTACGTACTAGATTAAAACTTTCATATTATAGCATGATTACGATTACGTGTTAGGATGTTACGTATTACGTACGTGTTAGAACACGATAAGTATTTACTACGCACGAGCACGCAATAATTATTTGACAATAATTAATCACGAACATGCGATCATGAAATCATGAACGTAATTAAATCACGAACTATTATTAATTACGTATATATATTTATTACGAGCGTAAATAAATATATTAGGTCACGATAATTATTTAACGAGAACATATAAAACGCGAACACAAATAATCACGAACGAGTAACTAAACATCGAAACACGGAAAACGGTACGGGTACCCCATGTGGGGCCCCCTACCCGCGGCTACAAGGAAGAAATAGGCCAAGCCCATTTCAATTTTTCACTAAAAGGAGGTTAAGGAAAATTACACTACTCATTTTTTTCTATAGAAGAATTTTACAGAACCCTAAAATCCTCCTCCTCCTTCTTTTTCTCTTTTTGGTCGCCACCCTCAAACAACACCAAAGGGGTGTTTGTTGATCTTTGATCTTGGAATTCTTGTTGGTGATCGTGTTTGTTCATCGTTTCCTTGATCCACGTATTCGGTAAATCCTTTTAAACCTTTTTCTTTTGATTTAACCTTTTAATTAATTAAGAACATGTTATGTTTTTTTATAAAACCTAATTAAATCATAGATCTAACATGAATTTGGGTTGGATTAAAATCAAAAGGGTTGTTTAGGGGTGTTTTGTTTTTGGCCGCAGCCTACACCGAACCCGAGAGGGTCTCGGTTTGGCCACTTGACCACCACCGAGACCATATGGTCCCGGTTGGTTGGTGTGGGTCCCACGGCAGCATCAAGACAAGGGTGACCCCGACTTGGTTCGGGGTATGGTGTCGATTTCATGTCCGGTTCATGGTTCTTAGTCAAGATCCGGTTCATGGTGTATGTTTAGATTATTTTTTTATTTTTATGATCTTATGTTAAAATTAAATTAATAATATGACATGATTAATTTAATAACATGACTTAGGTTATTTTAATTATTAAAATTATGAAATTACTAACCTAAGTATTTTTATATTTTTAAGACTTATAAATAATTAATTATTTAAAAACCATGGTTATAATTAATTAATTTACATGACTTAGGTTATATTATTAATAAATAATAATACATGTTTTAACCTAAGTATTTAACTTTATTTAATTAAAAACATGTTATACTTTAATTAAATATTTTAACCTATAGTTTAATTTAATTACATGAAATAATTATTAAACTATACATTATAACATATGACTTAGAAAATAATCATGAAAACACTTAGGCTTATATACTTAGTTTATTTAACCAGCTTATTTCTAATTATGGAAAACTTTCTATTTTTAGAAACTTAATTAAATAAGGCAGCTAATCTATTTATGGAAACCTTCTATTTTTAGAAACTTATTTAATTAAGGCAGCTGATCTATTTATGGAAACTTTCTATTTTTAGAAACTTATCTATTTTAAGCAGTAATTCTATTTTTGCAAACTTTCTATTTTTGGAAACTTTTTTTTTTGGAAACTTTCTATTTTTGGTAACTTTCTATTTTTGGAAACTTTCTAATTTTGGAAACTTTCTATTTTAGGAAACTTGCTATTTTTGGAAAGTTACTTATTATTACACAGTAAGTATAATAATACATGAAATACCAGAAATACTTAATCAGATTAAACAGAATATAAGATAAACACAGTTTAAAGCTTTAAACAGTAAAACATGGTAAGAACATATAAAATAAGCTAAGACATGACATAAAACCATCTACGTATTTAGTAAGCAAATACTTATTCATGTATGTATTTATGTAGCACTAGTGATACGGAAGTAGGATTCCTTTTAGTTCATCTTCTTCGTTCACTGGACATAAGGTATGGATTCCCGTCCTTACAGTATGGACATTCTTTCCTTATTAGGATTCTCCGTATGCAGCCAAATGTTTTCTCGTAGTATAAGTATGTGTTTGAATTGCTTATGTTTAATATAGAATACCTATAGCCATATACATGCATGACCAGTTTCACCTAGTTATGGAGGTACCATAACCATAACATTAGAGGCACTGATGTTATGACTTCACCACGGCGGAGTGATTGCTCGTGGCGTCCCTTCAGCTTTTGGCCATATTATTATATTTATCATGTGGGGCGTATGGGTACATCCTAGTTACATGTTTTCAGTCAGGATTTCATGGTGAATGTGGTGTGTGCCTTGCATCCTTCACAAGGAGCTGATCCCTAATAGAAGCATTTTAGTGTGGGTTCTAATTCTCTCACAGTCCTCTCGAATTGATCTCAGTTTAAAGTGGAATGACTTGTTCTTGGTGACAAAAAGGGGTTTGATTTTCTAATCTACTAAACAGGGAAATGAGTAAAGTAATAATGATATAAATTCAAAACAATCAACAATTAAAAAGCATAACACTAGAATTAAAACTGGAAAATACCCTTACTGAAAAATATCCTACTCGGAAAAATACCTCTATGCGGAAAAATGGCTCTATTCGGAAAGCATGTCCTATTCGGAAAGAAAGCCTATTCGGAAAATTTGGCTTATGCGGAAAGTAAGTCCTATGCGGAAAAACTGAGCTATTCAGAATGCATGTTCAATTCGGAATAAATTTCCAATTCGGAATACTGGTCTTATGCGGAATAAAGTTTAACTCGAAATAAAAGTTCTCTATTCGGAAAATCTGGCTATTCGGAAAAACAATCCTATGCGGAATGTTCAAATTATTCCGAATAAGTGAAAAGTAAATAGCCCTATTCGGAATATCCAATATTCCGAATAAGGGAAACAGAAATTCGTCTATTCGGAAAGTATGGACGAAGAACAGTAGCAGTTACAGCCAAAACGATTTTCGAATCAAATCACCAGATTACTCAAAAATGTTTTACCAAATCAACCAATAATCATTTAAATACCATAAGTAACAAATCCCAACAATAAAAACACAAAATCAACCACTTTTAAAAGATCAAAATCAATCACACAAGAACTTAAGAACTTTTAATGAAAATGGAGATGAACAAGATGAATAAAAAGATTGAATTGAAGGATTAATGTAAAGGTAAACAAGAGTAATCATTAAACACTTACAAGATTGAAAGAAAATTAAAAATCACCAAACACCCTAATGGTGTTGGTGAAGCTACGAACCAAAAACCTGGGAAAGAAGAAAACAAAAACTAACTCCCTAATTGTGTGAAGGAAAAATCTATATATAGTCCTAGTGGTTGGTTGGTGAGTGGGCTTTCTCCCTTTCTTCTGGTCTTTTCAGAAAAGTTGACGTTTTTTATTCTTATTCGGGATTTGTCGACGATTAAATTCAACTCGTCTTTTAATTTCTTCGTTTAATAGACTTGAGTTTCTTTGACATATGTAAATCTTCCATCTTTGGTCCTTTTCTTCGATAAATCTTCAAATAGGCCCATTGACTTCAAATCTTTTGCATCTCTTGGACAATAGACTTCGTCTTGAGTCCTTTTCCTTGATAAAACCCGTGCAATCCCATGTTTTCTTTAATATTCATCCGGTTAGCTCTGAAAACACAATAAACACAAAAACCACGCATAATTCCAAACAAATGATATTAAATACGTGTTTTGGTCTTGTTTTAGCCAGAATTAAGTGGTAAAAGGATGGGTGTTTACACACCTATCAATCCCTCCTACCCAAAAACCAGTATATTAAATTAGAGGCAGCCCTTCTAATTTGCATGATGAGGTCACCCCTCCAAGTATTCATGCACGGTGGATTTTCATGACCTATATTGGTTAATGGTAAAATACGTTAAACAGTTTTTACAAGATAAACATAAGGCTTTTCAAACTATAAAACCAGTTTTATCAAGACTTAACCAGGTTACTCGGGACTTAGTTTTCTTCCGCTGTTATATGTTATATGATTATCCTATTCATGGTTTATTGTACATCCGTGTACTGAGCGTATTTGCTCAACCGTTTTCCTTTTCTATGTTCCCAAAACGGCAGGTACTCAGGGACGCTCGTAGACATTAAGAGTACGTGCATATGGACTGGAAGCTTTCTAGCCTTCTTTACTTTATGCATTTCCTTTCTTATGATACATTTGTTATGGACATTGTTTAGTCCTTTCCTTTATTATACTATGTTTATGTGTGATGAGCTTTACATTTGGACTACCGATGTTTGATTCCGGTATTTTCCTTTTATGGTCAAGTAATGTTTAAACATTTTTCCTTGTATGCTTTGATGACATGCCATAATTGCATGTGACATTTCCATTATCAAAATGGGGTGTTACAGTTATGGTATCAGAGCCAAGGCTTCGACCTGTAGGCTCTCAAATATGACATGTGATTAGTGGGTAGTCACTACGGTCTTCCTAGAACTGACAGTTGTTTTCATGCATTCATCATTTTTAAGCATACATATACATGTCATTGTCGCAGATTTTTGACTAAGTAATGGTTGGTACAGGACTGGCCCTATTTAGTCGCATGTGTTTTATCGAAACTTTTAAATTTGGGACCGACCCATAGGCGTCCCCTCGCTATGTCTTTGGTTTTGGGTGAACTGACCAGGGGCGTTCACTCTCGAGCATAAAAAAGTTTTCATAAAACTGCATCATGCATTCATACACAAAATTTTCTTGCATAAAGTTTCTCTCGTGAAATTTTGGTATAAATTTTTTCATGTATATCTATTTTATGTTTTGATCTATTTAATCATATGTTTTATGTTATACTGTCAGATGGTTCTCACACGCGATCAGGAACAACTCAATGTTGTAATTCAAGCTGCTATGCAAGTTTTGCTTCCTCAACTGAGGAATGACATCAGGGCTGAAGTTCAAGCTGCCAACAATCAGCAGCATAATCAGGCACCTCCTCCTCCTCCTCCAGTGACATTAGCAGTATGGCTGGAGAGATTCAACAAGCTCCGCCCTCGAGATTTTGAGAAGACGGATAGCCCCAGCGATGCTGAAAGCTGGTTGGCTCACATCAAGAAGATTTTCAATGCTATGGGCTGTGACCCCGCATACAAGGCGAGGTTGGCATGCTATCGGTTCGAAGGCGATGTGATTAATTGGTGGTTAGCGTTGATGCAGTCTGAAGGTGGTGACGAGTGGGTTGCTGATTTGACTTGGGCTCAGTTCAAGGACAGGGTGATGGAGCAGTTCTTTTCCAAGGCTGAGTAGGACAAGCTCAAGAAAGAGTACCATGGGATCCAACAAAGAGCTGGGAGAATAGCAATGAGTTTATGCAGCGCTTTCTTCGTTTAGTTGGTTTCCTTGGTGCGGCAGCAGGTACTCCTGAAGAGCAGGCACATCACTTTAGATGGGCTCTTCGCACATCGGTCGCAAACAATCTGGTGTGTGCTACGTTCAACACTGTAGCACAAGTGGCCGATGCAGCACGTAAGCTGGAAATGCTGCAAGAGAGAGATGAGTTCGGGGAAGCTGAGAGACCCGACAAGAGGTAAACATTCGTATTCAAGCGGTGATCAATCCGTATACTTTCCATATATGTCAATTATTCATCTCTTTAAATGTATCTTCCAGGCAGAAAACTAGGGACCGGTCTCAGCCGACTACTCAGCAGCAGCCTCATCAGCCCAAGGGAAACGGTCAGACTAACGACCGTTCTGCTACGGATAGGCGTGGCGGTAATGATAATTACCGTAACAACGCTGGACACTCCAACAACAGCAGGTTCTAATACTTACGCATTACATTATGATTTCATGTTATAACTCATATTCTGACACTTTAGCAAACTTCTACCAGGAACCATGGAAACGGTAGGGACCAGAACCAGAGAGGTTCACAGCCTAGCCGTCCAGCTATCACTGGTATTCAATCTTACGACCTTCCGCATTGTCCTTTGTACCTAATTATCATGTCTTATGTAAAAAATTTTATTAGGTTCCCAGCCAGCCAGAGCACCTGCTGGAGGATTTACTCATCCTCTCTGCTCTACTTGCCACCGTAGGCACCCAGGGCCATGTCGCCGTAATACTGACGCGTGTTTCAAGTGTGGTCTTCCTGGCCATATCATGAAGGATTGCCGTAAGGGCGAGATGGAGGGTACATCAGGACATGCTGACACCAAGCCGCCTCCTACTACCGGGCGTGTCTACACGACATCTCGAGACCAGGCCAACAAGTCTACAGGTACCATCACTGGAATCTTGTATATGTATGGTCAAGCTGCATGTGTTCTTTTCGATACGGGTGCTACTCACTCGGTTATTTCTACTGCTTATGCTAAGAACATTAGGATGCTCCCTATGCCACTAGAAAATAGGCTTACTATTTCCACGCCTTTGAGGGACTCTGTATTAATCACCCATGTATACAAGAGTCTTCCCCTAGAATTTGACGATAAGGTTCGACCTGTTGACGCACTTCCGTTGGACATGAATGACTTCGACATGATTTTGGGCATGGATTGGCTATCCAAGCATCATGCTACCATAGACTGCCATTCATATCGAGTTATCTTCGGTGATGTTAATGCACCAGAGTACATTCATAACGGGTTCATACCCGGACGGTATGTACAAGTCATATCTACCCTGCAAGCGCGTGCACTACTGTCACATGGCTGCGAGGGTTATCTAGCTACGGTTCACGACATGGATGCTGAATCCCCATCAATTCAGGATCAACCTATAGTGTCGGAATTCCAAGATGTTTTTCCAGCAGAACTTTCGGGCATACCACCTGCACGAGAAGTGGAATTCAGTATCGAGCTTATTCCAGGAGCTGAACCAATCTCCAAGGCTCCTAATCGCATGGCTCCCATAGAGCTGAAGGAGCTGAAGGATCAACTGCAAGAACTTCTTGAACGAGGTTTCATTCGACCGAGCGCATCTCCATGGGGCGCACCGGTTTTGTTCGTTAAGAAGAAGGACGGCAGTATGCGTCTTTGCATAGACTATCGCGAGCTTAACAAGATTACTATCCGGAATAGATATCCACTACCACGAATAGACGATCTGTTTGACCAACTCCAAGGGGCCAAACACTTCTCCAAGATTGATCTTAGGCCAGGCTATCATCAGCTACGGGTCAAGGAGCAGGACATCGCTAAGACTGCTTTTCGTACCCGCTATGGCCACTACGAGTTTGTAGTTATTCCATTTGGTCTGACAAATGCTCCAGCAGTGTTCATGGATTTGATGAACAGAATCTTCCATGAATTTCTAGACAAGTTCGTCATTGTCTTCATCGATGACATCCTGATTTTCTCAAAGTCCAAGGAGGAACACGAAGACCATCTTCGTACAGTACTACAGATTCTTCGCCAGAAGCAGCTGTATGCTAAATTCTCCAAGTGTGAGTTCTGGTTAGACAAGGTGGCATTCTTAGGTCACATTGTATCAGCAGAAGGAATCACTATGGATCCAGCGAAGGTTGAGGCCATTACTAAGTGGCTAAGGCTGACATCAGCGACGGAAGTCCGCAGTTTCTTAGGCTTAGCTGGCTATTACCGTAGGTTCGTGGAGAACTTTTCCCGCCTAGCACTACCATTGACCAAACTGATGCGGAAAGGGGAGAAATTCGTCTGGACTGAAGATCGAGAGAAGAGCTTTGAAGACCTGAAGCAGAAGCTAGTATCTGCACCTATTCTTACTCTACCATCTGGTATGGGTGGATTTCAAATCTACAGCGATGCATCGGGGAAGGGACTTGGCTGTGTTCTCATGCAACATGGGAAAGTGATCGCGTATGCTTCACGGCAGCTTAAGCCTTATGAAGAAAATTACCCCACGCATGACTTGGAACTTGCAGCAGTGGTGTTTGCATTGAAGATATGGAGGCACTACTTGTATGGAGAATCATGTGACATTTTCACGGACCACAAGAGCTTGAAGTATATCTTCACTCAACGTGAATTGAACATGAGGCAGAGGAGATGGTTAGAGCTGTTGAAGGATTATGACATTAATCTACAATATCATCCCGGAAAGGCAAATGTAGTAGCAGATGCTCTTAGCAGGAAGTCCAGAATGATCAACGGCATTAAAATCGAAGAGGAAATCATAAGAGACTTGGAACGACTTGACATCGAGATCATGGTACGTGGACAGCACGGATAATGGGCTAATCTTAGAGTAGAACCCGAGTTAGTCTCTAAGATCAAGGAAGCTCAGAAGGATGACGGAGAAATCTGGGCGATAGTACAGAATTTGGAGAAACAGACAGAATTCAGAGTAGATGCAGATGGTATCGTATGGCAGGGAACGAGACTTTGTGTTCCTGATAACCAAGAACTCCGGGAAGCTTTGTTAGTTGAAGCTCATAGCTCCCCATTCTCTATACATCCTGGTTCTACTAAGATGTACCATGACATCAAGCAGTACTTTTGGTGGAGTGGTATGAAATAGGATGTGGCCACTTACGTCTCCAAATGTCTTACCTGCCAGCAGGTTAAGATCGAGCATCAGCGATCTGGCGGTCTCCTTCAACCGTTAGATATTCCAGAGTGGAAGTGGGACAAAATCATCATGGATTTTGTTACTGGTCTTCCGCCTACCAAGAGGAAGCACGATGCAATTTGGGTCATCGTAGATCGACTTACCAAATCAGTTCATTTCTTACCGATCCGCAAGGAAGATCCAGTAAGTAAACACGCAGATACGTACAGAAGAGAGATCATGAGACTCCACGGTGCACCATCCAACATCGTCTCAGACAGAGATCCTCGATTCACTTCGCGCTTTTGGAAGATGTAGAAACTAGAAGGGGGGGGGGGGGGGTTGAATAGTTTCTAGTTAGTTTTCAAAACATTTCGGCTTAATCCACTGTGTGCGGTTCCTTATGTGTACCCGCGGTTCCTTATCAATAAGGAACCGCCGGTCCATTTATGGAACCGCCGACAGTGGACGAAACTGTTTATTACATGTTTAAACTTTGACAATCCTTTGTATCAAATTCTCGATCAAGCTTGACTAGATATGAGATGTGTTTGATTGAAAGATAAATACTACAAGTAAGTAAACACACAAACACATCAAATCAAGAGTACGTCAAGCAATAGTCTAAACACTAAGCACACACGTACTAAGCATAAGCTTTTCCGCAACTAGGATGTTTAGACTAAGTGATGTACACTTGACCATAATCTAAACACGAAGCACACACGTACTAAGCCATAGCTTTTCCGCAACTTAGATGTTTAGATTATGAGTTGCACACAACACACAACACAAGTATGCAACTATAAATACATATACAAAGGTAAAGACATAAATGTAAAGGAAAGTACCGACACGATGATTTATAGTGGTTCGGTCACGAAGCTCCTCTTCGCCCTACTCCACTCCTCGAGTACACCTTACTCGAGATTTACTTCACTAGTCAACAAACTCCTTAAGGTGGAGAAACCATACACAACGTCGCTTATCCAATTTCTGACTCTAAGCTAAAAGTCGAGTCCTAATCTTAGGTAGGACCAATCTACACAACGTCGCCCACTTCACCATTTAACGACACAAGGCTAGATTTCGAGTTCTAATCGAAAGCTAGAACCAATCTTCACGACTCTTCACTTTGAAGCTAAGTGAGAACTTCACACAACACAACTACTAATCACTTTAAAGCTAAGTGAGAACTCACAAGACACAACCACATCACTTTATAGTTTAGTGAGAACTACCTAGACACAACCACATCACTTTAGAGTTTAGTGAGAACTACCAAGACACAACCTAATCTACCCACTAGTTATGTTTTATGGCCCAACATAACAAACCTTGTGTTTTATGGCCTACACACATAAACCATGTAGATCTAAGCACACAACACTTAGATCTATAACTCTAACACTATATCCAAGTACTAACAAGACTTGGATCTACACAACTAACACCTAATCCAAGGATACCCATCACTTGGATATTCTACCCTTACAAACACATCCAAGTGTACCCAACACTTGGATCTTCTACATATACATAGTAGGAAGACTAAAAACATAACTTAGATCTATAGAAGGAAAGATCTTCATCATGTAGTGAACCCAACACATCATGGTAATGATAGTGTTCTTCTCTTTGCACTTGTGAGGATGAGGAGATTGACGATTGAATCACATCTTAAACAAGATTAATCAAAACTAACTAATCAAGGATCTAAGATGGTTTTTGAAAGAAACTGTGCAAAAGGGTTGAAAGAAAACCTGGAAATGATCCACTATTTATAGGACAACATTGCAACGGTAAAAAAGACCCGCGGTTCCTTATCTCTACCCGCGGTACCTTATCAATAAGGAACCGCGGGTTCCTTTAAGGAACCTCCGCGTTAGAGTCCGTGCAAATTTGTCCTTTAGTGGGGATATGCCATCTGGGGTAGTTTATACCCTCAAAGGATATTCTTTTGGCATATGGAATATGCCAAATTCAAATTTCCATTTTCTTTTTAATAAAACATTTTCTTAAAAATAAAGTTAATTAAAATCTTTTGTCACATTTGATTAAAATGTGAGTTTTAAGAAAATATTAATCCTTGATCACTTAGTTAGGTTAATGACATGTTTGTACATACCTTGAGTGATTCATGCCGAATGCGGTCTTGGAGGTTTCGAGAGAAGTATACAAATGTATTCTTGAGTGATTACGAGTACCTTAACATTTTACATAATGTATTGCGAATTATACGTTTGTCATCAACAAAACACAAAGAGATTATATCGACAAAGCATCGTAATGTTTGCACTAACAATCTCCCCCTTTTTGATGATGACAAAAAAGTAAACCGCAACACATATTAAAATGCATAAGTTACTCGTTTACACTTACTTCTCCCCCTTTTGTCGAATAAAAAAGGTAGTCAACGTCTTGAAGAAGAGAAGAATCAACGTCGAGAGAGCACACATCCAAAGTGGTAGTCATCCATAGCACGTCCTTTGAAGAGGAGAAGAATTAACGTCACACGAGCTTGCATCCAAAAGGTAGATCATCACTAGTGGTCGACGGTTGAGAGGCGAGAATCCAAACCATAAACCCATCATCCAAATATACTGAGCTTGCGTCATCCTAGTGAAGTCTTCAATCACCATAGGTTAACTAACTCCATGCATAATAAAATGCTTATCTTCAAGATTCCAAAATTCATTACTAGCAAGATATTCGATGAATGATCGCAAATGTAATGACTTGAACTCTTTCAAATGCTCCCCCTTGATATGAGCTCCCCCTTGCTTGAGACACCAACAAAGCAAGAATAGTGACGAGCTACAAAAATGGGTTAGAAGTGTCCTACAAAACAAGGTTAGTAGACAAGAGCATATATAAAAAGAGGATGATAAACAAGTCGTTTGCACAAACAATGACAAACATTGAAGAAAGACGTGTGCACGCGATGCTATCAACAAAAAATAAATAAATAAAGGAGAGGATCGTGACAAGATCAATTCACAATTGTTGGAATAGAGATAGAAAAGAAACATCCATACCAATTGTAATGATAATATGTCAAAGGGTAAAAAGCTTAGAATTTCTTGGAATCACCCAAGAAAATTCAAGATTTAACCATCAACTCTAAAAAAAATAAGGAGAGGATTTTGAGGAAATCAATTCAAAATTGTTGGAATATAGGTAGAAAAGAAACATCCAAGAATTTGAAGATATCATCTCAAGGGGTTAAAAACTTAGAATTGATGGAATCACCCATACTAATTGTAAATTTTAACCGTAATCAACTCTCAAAAATAGGAACAAAAATATCTCAACCTAGAGACATTTTTGACCAAAAAAAATAAAGGAATACCAAAAGCGGATAAATCGACGCTTTAAGAAATACACGAGATATAGGACATTATAGGCAACAATGCGTATGAATGTCGACACCAAAATGTGTTTAGCATACGATAAACTACATGCTCAAAGTTTCGTAGCTCTTCTCAATCATTAAGGATGTTCAAAGAACAATTACATGATGAGGAAAGGGTAAGGCTCAACTCAACTTAGTTTAGAAAGACTAGAAAAAAAAGAGATTCGACTTAGAAGAGCATGATTAAAATAAACCAAGAGAAACTCAATCAAAGAAGTTAAGGATAACTTCACAAATTGATTCATGAATACTATACCTTAGAAGATGATAGTGAAATCTCGATAGAAAATGAGAGAAGAAACTCAAAAGAAGCTCAAGAAAACATGAAAGAGTTAGTACAAAATCTAACACATAATCAAGTAAGCACATAGGATAATTCATGCAATGCCTTATGAAGTCTACAATAAACCAACGTAGAGAAGGTGCATAATTAACACATAAGGCATGCAAGAAACATGATTACTTAAAAAGAGAAGACTAAGTAAAACTTGTTAGCACGTAGCATTTAAGAACATGCATGAGTTAGACACATCTAAGAGATATTATATCGGAATTGCTTGACAAAGTCAAAACCTTTATAATAAGCATGCATTCGTTAACTAATCAATTAACCATATAGCATACGGATAAGCAAGAAGATCTATAAGCAAGTAGCATACAAGCAAGTCATCTATCTAGATATCACAAATCAAGCTACATGTAATGTAAATCTCCAAGAAGATTCCTAATTCTTATTAGTTTAAGAAAAGGACTCAAAATAAGAGAAAATAAAAAACATAATGACAACAAGATCCAAGTCTCAAAGCAAAATCATGTTGAAAAACATGAAAGGAAATACAAGAGAATAAAGATCATACAAAGATGTATAAAAAAACAAGCCTAAAACTTAAGCATAATTTTAATCTTAGTTACACTAGAATCCTAAGATTTGCTTAAATTAGATGTCTTAGCAATAAGCAATCCACATGCTTAAATGAAAGACAAGGGTGGTGGCGGAATTTGGTGTGGTGAAAGGTGAAGTCACCAAGGGTTCAACAAAGTCATTCACAATGTGAATGCTTTGGATGGGTTGAGGTTCGGTAGTCACATCCAAGAGAGTACTTGGAGTGAAGGGTGAGGTTAGCTCATTCATTCTAGATTGGAATGAAGAGGAGGTAGAACCATGTGAATGGTTGGTACCATGGGTTGAGGTAGTCTTGCATAGAGCAAGAGGTGGTGAGGGTGATGAAGAGATGAGAATTGGAACAATCTCATTCTTGGGTGTGTGAAAGGGTGAAGAGTTAAGTTTGGGTAACTTAATCTTAATTTTGAGGTGCTGCTTTGAAGAGGAGGTTTTGGATGAATTGGAGGTTCTTGTAGAAACCATGGTAGTAATGGGTGGTTCAAGGGGTAAGGATGAATGGTTTGAGGTGTGAAGACCATGGCTAACAAGGTGGGTTTAAAAGGGTGAGGGGATGATCCAAACAAGTAATGGTTAACAAGGGAAAGCCCAAGATATTTTGTGAGTGATCAAAGGTTTGAGACAAAGATTCCAAAGGGTGTTGGAACAACTGGGAAGTTTCAGAAAACCTGAATTTGAGAGCTTCTGCCCGCGGTTCTTTATCTCCACCGGCGGTTCCATATTGATATGGAGCCGCGGTCTATTTAAAGAACCGCCCACAGAGGCTAGGTTTAGGTGGTGAAGGAGGATTTTCCAATTCAGCAAATCCTAATGTTCTAGTCTAACTTATCATAAAGTCATGCTTAAGAGCAATAAAAACTAGAACACACACAAAGGAAAGACACATAGGTTCAATTAGCACGTAAGAGGAAAGCTAAGAAAAACCTAATGGCTACAAAAGAAAAGACTCCTAATGCCATACAAAGTTCATCAAAGTAAACTATCATTAGTCATATATAGGAAAAGCCATTTAGCCAATTTAGAGAATGAGTATGAGACTATCACTAGAGGTGCTCAATTAAGGCTAAACACGACCATTTTTACGAGTTATACACCAACTCAACTTCCCACATGGAAGTAATTCAATCGTGAGGTCAAATTAAGATCCTAGTACATAAATTCTCTAGTAGTCATTCTCAAGTTAGACAAAATGTAATTCCAACATTTGCCTAATAAAGTTTTACAAGGATGAAACTTGTATGGTGACACAATGCATGACCTAATGAGGGTTAAGAATGCACCATTGCATTTCTTGTCAAACAAGTCTAGTTAAGGTTATTTACCTTAATATAACTTGAGGCCAATAACTTTGAAGTGTATAAACAAAGTTTACACAAACCAAAGGAACACTCTTGATTGGTCTTTCGGAAATGACACATTTATAAATTGCATAGCAATGTAAATTACTTGAGTATTTCGGATGAAACATCCAAGTTATCAAACCGACTCTATTGTGCATTTTAAGTAATTATTAAACAAAATATGTCTAACAATTTGAACAAGTAGATTCAATATAACACCATCAACACAAGTGTGAGTTATGATCCGATGTATATTATTAATAAACCACATTCATGTCTACACTAAAAACATGTCAATTAGATTCGATAATGATACCAATCATAGTTTGAATAATGCATTGATATTTAATCGAAATCTTTCTTGATTCCCACAAACACTCTTTTAAGAGAAAATAGCTAAGATTTTCAAAGGGTGTTTCATGTTTTATAGTGAGACATTTATCTACTTGAACTAATAACACAATGATCGAGTAAGACGACCTAAATCAATAGATTTGACAAGCTCCCAAAGCTTTCAAACCTAAAAGTGTTAAAGAACATCCCGAGGTGTACGAGATGTTTATGTAACATTTGTAAACTAAGAGATGTTAATCCTATATGCAATGCACACATAATGTTTCAACTAAAATGCAAGAAATCTAGCATACATCCTAATTAGGAAAAACTAGATACTAACAAATACCAAGCAAGGCACAAGAGACTAGACATATAAGTAATACTACTACAAATAGCAAGGAACACTTAATAATGTCTACAAATAATAATAACACACAAGGAAACACACACAAACAATTAACTTAACACATAAAAGCATTCGTCCATGTTTTGAGTGTAGATACACCAAAGTATTCATAGCTTGATTTTATTTGAAAATAGTCTTTGACCCATTTAAGATATAATTAAGTTTAACACTTTGTAAATATATTAATTTTCAAAGATATATCACCAAGAGATGTCCAACTTAATAGAAAAGAGTAAAACACAAGTTTTACGACAAACTGACGCTCAATACTTTGGACAAAGTATGGAACTTAGAAACCATCCAAATTTTAAAGTTTGAATAAAGGTTTAGAAGCATTTTTAATTGAAACAAAATTCAATTACGTTCGAAATGACGGGTGGCACGACTTCTACGGACTTACGGATGATTTTATATGATTTTTCAAAGATTGCAAAAATCTGAGTCAGACTGACTGCGGTTCCTTATTGATAAGGATCCGCGGGGAACAATAAAGAACCGCGGTCAGAGGACAAAAAATGAGTTTTTGGCCAAAATCATTTGGTAACTTTTAGGAAGGACTTAGGACTCTAAAAAATCATTTTAGACACATAGAACTCGTATTTTAGAGTTAATTATGACACAAAAGATTTTTATACTTCTAAACATGAAAAGATTTAATTCAAGCTATTATACAAAGTTTATTTAACACCAAAACTTGTACGAATGAAACAACAAAACACATTTCATAAGTAATCACTCTTCATGAACAATTTGATACAAAGATCGTCTCTATTTTTAAAAACCGTTTTCATTTTTAAAAAC
The DNA here is from genome assembly GCA_025667525.1 of Glebionis coronaria. Taxonomy (NCBI): domain Eukaryota; kingdom Viridiplantae; phylum Streptophyta; class Magnoliopsida; order Asterales; family Asteraceae; genus Glebionis; species Glebionis coronaria. The sequence goes on along the minus strand of CM046879.1, from coordinate 511,058,060 downwards.
CATTTGTTTTGAAAAACTAGAGCAAGGATCGATCCAAGCTTTAAAGTACAATATACTTCAAAGATCTTGTGTGACCATCGCTCTGATACCAATTGTAGAAACTATAAGGGGGGGGGGGGGGTTGAATAGTTTCTAGTTAGTTTTCAAAACATTTCGGCTTAATCCACTGTGCGCGGTTCCTTATGTGTACCCGCGGTTCCTTATCAATAAGGAACCGCCGGTCCATTTATGGAACCGCCGACAGTGGACGAAACTATTTATTACATGTTTAAACTTTGACAATCCTTTGTATCAAATTCTCGATCAAGCTTGACTAGATATGAGATGTGTTTGATTGAAAGATAAATACTACAAGTAAGTAAACACACAAACACATCAAATCAAGAGTACGTCAAGCAATAGTCTAAACACTAAGCACACACGTACTAAGCATAAGCTTTTCCGCAACTAGGATGTTTAGACTAAGTGATGTACACTTGACCATAATCTAAACACGAAGCACACACGTACTAAGCCATAGCTTTTCCGCAACTTAGATGTTTAGATTATGAGGTGCACACAACACACAACACAAGTATGCAACTATAAATACATCTACAAAGGTAAAGACATAAATGTAAAGGAAAGTACCGACACGATGATTTATAGTGGTTCGGTCACGAAGCTCCTCTTCGCCCTACTCCACTCCTCGAGTACACCTTACTCGAGAGTTACTTCACTAGTCAACAAACTCCTTAAGGTGGAGAAACCATACACAACGTCGCTTATCCAATTTCCGACTCTAAGCTAAAAGTCGAGTCCTAATCTTAGGTAGGACCAATCTACACAACGTCGCCCACTTCACCATTTAACAACACAAGGCTAGATGTCAAGTTCTAATCGAAAGCTAGAACCAATCTTCACGACTCTTCACTTTGAAGCTAAGTGAGAACTTCACACAACACAACTACTAATCACTTTAAAGCTAAGTGAGAACTCACAAGACACAACCACATCACTTTATAGTTTAGTGAGAACTACCTAGACACAACCACATCACTTTAGAGTTTAGTGAGAACTACCAAGACACAACCTAATCTACCCACTAGTTATGTTTTATGGCCCAACATAACAAACCTTGTGTTTTATGGCCTAAACACATAAACCATTAGATCTAAGCACACAACACTTAGATCTATTACTCTAACACTATATCCAAGTACTAACAAGACTTGGATCTACACAACTAACACCTAATCCGAGGATACCCATCACTTGGATATTCTACCCTTACAAACACATCCAAGTGTACCCAACACTTGGATCTTCTACATATACATAGTAGGAAGACTAAAAACATAACTTAGATCTATAGAAGGAAAGATCTTCATCATGTATTGAACCCAACACATCATGGTAATGATAGTGTTCTTCTCTTTGCACTTGTGAGGATGAGGAGATTGAAGATTGAATCACATCTTAAACAAGATTAATCAAAACTAACTAATCAAGGATCTAAGATGGTTTTTGAAAGAAACTGTGCAAAAGGGTTGAAAGAAAGCCTGGAAATGATCCACTATTTATAGGACAACATTGCAACGGTCAAAAAGACCCGCGGTTCCTTATCTCTACCCGCGGTACCTTATCAATAAGGAACCACGGGTTCCTTTAAGGAACCTCCGCGTCAGAGTCCGTGCAAATTTGTCCTTTAGTGGGGATATGCCATCTGGGGTAGTTTATACCCTCAAAGGATATTCCTTTGGCATATGGAATATGCCAAATTCAAATTTCCATTTTCTTTTTAATAAAACATTTTCTTAAAAATAAAGTTAATTAAAATCTTTTGTCACATTTGATTAAAATATGAGTTTTAAGAAAATATTAATCCTTGATCACTTAGTTAGGTTAATGACATGTTTGTACATACCTTGAGTGATTCATGCCGAATGCGGTCTTGGAGGTGTCGAGAGAAGTATACAAATGTATTCTTGAGTGATTACGAGTACCTTAACATTTTACATAATGTATTGCGAATTATACGTTTGTCATCAACAAAACACAAAGAGATTATACCGACAAAGCATCGTAATGTTTACACTAACAGAAGAGTCTGCAGAAAGCTTGGGGTACACAACTTAAGCTTAGCACCGCTTTTCATCCTCAAACGGACGGACAGTCGGAGCGAACCATTCAGACGTTGGAAGATATGTTAAGGTCATGGGCATTGGAATGGACGGGTGATTGGGACGATTACATCTGTTTGGTGGAGTTTGCATACAACAACAGCTGGCACGCAAGTATCAAGTGTGCTCCTTTCGAGATGTTGTATGGCAAAAAGTGTCGCGCCCCAATCTGCTGGGATCAGGTTGGCGAGCGAACACTTGAAGGACCGGAAATCATAGAGATGACCAATGAGAAGATCGCAGTAGCTAAGCAGAAAATTCAGGAAGCACGGTCACGTCAGAAAAGTTAAGCCGATAAGCATCGTAGGGACATACACTTTAACGTAGGAGATCACGTCTTCCTTAAGGTTTCGCCGGCACGTGGTGTTAGACGCTTCGGGATTAAAGGGAAGCTCAGTCCTCGTTTCATCGGACCGTTTGACATCATTGAACGAGTCGGTGAGGTATCTTACCGATTTGCGTTACCTCCGCAGCTTTCGCATGTGCACAATGTGTTTCATGTGTCCTTACTCAAAGGGTACCAGTATCATCCCCTTCACATGGTTCAGTATCCACTGGAACAGATACGTGAAGATCTCACTTTTATAGAAGAACCCGAACGAGTTCTTGACAGACAAGAACGAGTCATGAGAAGGAGACGATTCCATTCGTCAAAATTCTATGGAGGGATCATACCGAGCGGGAAGCCACTTGGGAAACAGAGGAGTCTATCCGGGCTTCTTACCCTCATTTCATATTTTGAATTCGGGTATGTTCTTCTTTTCCAGTTTACTTTATCTATAATTCGGGGACGGATTATTCTTTTTAGGGGGGGAAGAGTTGTAAAACCCGCATGCTTTTACCATGAATAGTACCTTAAGATCGTACGTACTAGATTAAAACTTTCCTATTATAGCATGATTATGATTACGTGTTAGGATGTTACTTATTACGTACGTGTTAGAACACGATAAGTATTTACTACGCACGAGCACGTAATAATTATTTGACAATAATTAATCACGAACATGCGATCATGAAATCATGAACGTAATTAAATCACGAACTATTATTAATTACGTATATATATTTATTACGAGCGTAAATAAATATATTAGGTCACGGTAAATATTTAACGAGAACATATAAAACGCGAACACAAATAATCACGAACGAGTAACTAAACATCGAGACATGGAAAACGGTACGGGTACCCCATGTGGGGCCCCCTACCCGTGGCTACAAGGAAGAAATGGGCCAAGCCCATTTCAATTTTTCACTAAAAGGAGGGTAAGGAAAATTACACTACTCATTTTTTTCTACAGAAGAATTTTACAGAAACCTAAAATCCTCCTCCTCCTTCTTTTTCTCTTTTTGGCCGCCACCCTCATACAACACCAAAGGGGTGTTTGTTGATCTTTGATCTTGGTATTCTTGTTGGTGTTCGTGTTTGTTCATCGTTCCCTTGATCCACGTATTCGGTAAATCCTTTTAGACCTTTTTCTTTTGATTTAACCTTTTAATTAATTAAGAACATGTTATGTTTTTTATAAAACCTAATTAAATCATAGATCTAACATGAATTTGGGTTGGATTAAAATCAAAAGGGTTGTTTAGGGGTGTTTTGTTTTTGGTCGCAGCCTACACCGAACCCGAGAGGGTCTCGGTTTGGCCACTTGACCACCACCGAGACCATATGGTCCCGGTTGGTTGGTGTGGGTCCCACGGCAGCATCAAGACAAGGGTGACCCCGACTTGGTTCGGGGTATGGTGTCGATTTCATGTCCGGTTCATGGTTCTTAGTCAAGATCCGGTTCATGGTGTATGTTTAGATTATTTTTTTATTTTTATGATCTTATGTTAAAATTAAATTAATAATATGACATGATTAATTTAATAACACGACTTAGGTTATTTTAATTATTAAAATCATGAAATTACTAACCTAAGTATTTTTATATTTTTAAGACTTATAATTAATTAATTATTTAAAAACTATGGTTATAATTAATTAATTTACATGACTTAGGTTATATTATTAATAAATAATGATACATATTTTAACCTAAGTATTTAACTTTATTTAATTAAAAACATGTTATACTTTAATTAAATATTTTAACCTATAGTTTAATTTAATTACATGAAATAATTATTAAACTATACATTATATCATATGACTTAAAAAATAATCATGAAAACACTTAGGCTTATATACTTAGTTTATTTAACCAGCTTATTTCTAATTATGGAAAACTTTATATTTCTAGAAACTTAATTAAATAAGGCAGCTAATCTATTTATGGAAACCTTCTATTTTTAGAAACTTATTTAATTAAGGCAGTTGATCTATTTATGAAAACTTTCTATTTTTAGAAACTTATCTATTTTAAGCAGTAATTATATTTTTGGAAACTTTCTATTTTTGGAAACTTTCTATTTTGGAAACTTTCTATTTTTGGAAACTTTCTATTTTTGGAAACTTTCTATTTTTGGAAACTTTCTATTTTTGGAAACTTTCTATTTTAGGAAACCTGCTATTTTTGGAAAGTTACTTATTATTACATGGTAAGTATAATAATACATGAAATACCAGAAATACGTAATCAGATTAAACAGAATATAAGATAAACACAGTTTAAGGCTTTAAACAGTAAAACATGGTAAGAACATATAAAATAAGCTAAGACATGACATAAAACCAGCTACGTATTTAGTAAGCAGATACTTATTCATGTATGTATTTATGTAGCTCTAGTGATACGGAAGTATGATTCCTCTCAGTTCATCTTCTTCGTTCACTGGACATAAGGTACGGATTTCCGTCCTTTCAGTATGGACATTCTTTCCTTATTAGGATTCCCTGTATGCAGCCAAATGTTTTCCCGTAGTATAAGTATGTGTTTGAATTGCTTATGTTTAATATAGAATACCTATAGCCATATACATGCATGACCAGTTTCACCTAGTTATGGAGGTACCATAACCATAACATTAGAGGCACTGATGTTATGACTTCACCACGGCGGAGTGATTGCTCGTGGCGTCCCTTCAGCTTTTGGCCATATTATTATCTTTATCATGTGGGGCGTATGGGTGCATCCTAGTTACATGTTTTCAGTCAGGATTTCATGGTGAATGTGGTGTGTGCCTTGCATCCTTCACAAGGAGCTGATCCCTCCTACCCAAAAACCAGTATATTAAATTAGAGGCACCCTCTCTAATTTGCATGATGAGGTCACCCCTCCAAGTATTCATGCACGGTGGATTTTCATGACCTATATTTGTGATACCCAGAACCGAGGTCACTTACCTTACCCTAAATTACGCTTATTTTTGAAATTTTTAAGAAATTTTATTTGCTATATATTTTATCATTTTGGTTAAAACCAATATTTGAGGTCGTAATCTTGACGATTGACGATTTAAGAAGAACGATGACGACTACGATCCCGATGGATGCCCAAATTTCTATGTTTATTGTCATTTTATCGATATTATAATTTTTCGAGGATTTTACTTTCGGTTCGTGTTAAGTTGAGTCTGGTGCGTTTTATTGCTTTCCGGGTACATTTAAATTGTCCTAAAAGTATTTTGGAGTGTTCGGGATGACCCCCGACTCCCGCAAAATTTTTCAAATTGACTAGTGAGTCATTCCCGCAAACATTTGAGGTCGTTTTCACTTAAGGCCAAAAGAATGCTATAACTGCACACAAGGGCTTCCAATTTTTACAAAGTTTAAACCAAACACACATACAACACCAAATACACCAAAAATTTTCTCCCATTTCTCTCTTTTCTCTCTTTAGGCCGACGGCCAAGAACCACCACACCACCACCATAATTTTTTTCTAGCTTGTTTTAATTAAAACCAAGGTTAGACCACTTCTAGTTTAATCATTACAAGTGTTTTCATATACTTTAATCAAACATGCATCCATAAAATTTTTCAAGAATTAAATGCGTTTTTCAAAAATTTGTTTTGATGTTAATTGAGTTCATGCATGTTTAATTGGGATATAATAGATGGATAATCACCCAACAAACCAACCAAAATCAATTTGGTTGGGGTGTTTTGATCACCCACACCCCACGGCCAAATGGGGGTGTTTGGTGGATCATGGTGTTTGATGTTTTGCTTATGGTATTTGTGTTTAATTCATGTTTTTAGGTGTTTTAGAATGGGTAAACCTCATTGCATGTTTGATTTGATAAATGGGTTTTGAGATGGATTTGGTATTTTAGGGGTTAAGGACTGATTAGGATGGTTAGTCATGGTTAGGAGTGTTTAAGTTGAGGTTAAGTGTCGATAAAATGGTTTGGAAACGAGTGTTGGATTGATTTTGAGATGGGTAAATTTAGGAAGATTGTTTAGGCTTGTTTTCATAAAATTGATTTTGTAAACAGGTCATGATACTAGGATATAGTTGTAGATCGTCTTCTTAGCTTCGATTTGGTATAAGATAGAGCTTACGACTCCTAACGAGTCAAAAGTTATGATGTTTTGAAAATACGTGTACCGGGAGATGAGAACCTACATAATCCGAAATTATGTTTGGTTTTGGGTCAAATCCCGGGGACCATAGATATAGTTTGGTAATTGGTTAAAGGTTTATTTTGGTCTCAAGCCTGCATTTGTGAGTCTATTATTAGACTTAGGTGTTAAACGGTTCAATGGTATATTTCAAATGGGTCAAATGAGTCCAACTTGGTCAATGTTTAAAATCAGTCCGAAAAGCGTAGGTTTAGTAATGTGTTGAGTAACGGGTCGTAAAAGCGAAAACTTTTAATGGAATTAAATATGGGTTTTCTACAGGTCTTAAGGTAGTTTTGAGAATTTTCCCAAATTTTATTAAAAGGTTTAAGTCTAGTAAAACAGCCCATACTTTTGGTAAGTATTGGCGAAAAACGTGAAAAGGGTAATAACATTAATAACATGGATGAATAGTATAAAACGAGTAACAATTATTTGTTTGGTTTTGGCGTGAGTTTGTTATTATCACAATTGACTAATATGTATGTAATATACAATACTTAAAGTTTATAAATGAGATTACTCATTACGCGTTATTGTTTGTTAGGTGTTGAATTCCCCGGGCATCCTCATCATCGTCAGTGATCGTCACTCGAATCGTCGACTACTCTATATATATAAGGTGTGAATTTGTAGCCTCGCTTACTATTGTTTAAACTGTTTTACCCGCGAGGGAAATGCATGCTAGTTTTCTAAAATGAACATATGTCATGAATGATTGTTGGACCCGAATGTTGCCTTAAATTGTGTTGAGTACCTAGTTGCAAAAGACCCTATATTCATGAACTATTAACTATTGTTTAATCCTTGTGTGGATTGAAAATATCCGCTTATACAATTGATAGTACTATGGGGTTGACGACCCTATCCGAGACGAGGGCTATTACGTTGAGTACCCCCTGCGGACAGATAATTTGTGATAAGAGATAAGGTATAATTGCAACTGATGCCTTTAGAAGGGGCAATGGTTTCATCTTAATCATGCCGGTAATTATTACGCGGGTGATTAAGTTAACGGATTAGTGTCATGAGCTTAAACACAATTGTCATAACCTTGAAAATAGATTGTTTGATCGACAAGTCTATGAATGATCGTGAATGATTTTATTACACATATGTTCAAAATGAGATTATAAAACCTATGAATTCCACTCAACATTATTTGTTGACCCAATTTAGCATGTGTTTCAGGTAACCGATGAAGTGTAGCATGGAGCATGCATTGGATGAGAGTTGTGTGTGGCTTGGCGTCTACTTGTGACAATCCGTCAATTTATGGTTGATATTTTATTCTCGAATATTATTTAAAAACATTATTTTAATGTTACAATATGAACTCACATATTTTTGGGAAGAAGTTTGGATTTACGTCTTGAAGTAGCGTCGACTACGTTTAAACCGGAGGATTCAACGTTACGTGCTTACGTTTACATACACCGTCTTTGGTGACAGTCCGACATTTCAGAAAATAAATTTATCCATGAATATTATTTTGGAATTTTAAATTTGTGTTAGTTCATAAACTCACAAATTTACGAGAAGAGATTAGGACTTACGATTTTATTTTAACGTCCTTTACGACTAAACCGGAAACCTTAGGATTACGTATTTACGTTTTTGAACTCCGTTCTTGATGAGACAATTTTTATTGGATTCGTTTTGTGACGTTGATTCATAATTTATAAAAACGTTTTTCGTAAAACGACCCGAGGGCACGCAAATCGAGGAAACTAGAATCGAGGAGTACCCGTAAATAAATAGGATGAGACAAGTGGGACACTTGTCCCACCCCACTCCAAAACTGGCCCAAACTAGTGCCTCAACACTTTAGGTGTCAAGTTGCAAGCATACAACTTACACTTGTCACTTTAAGCTTACTTTGTAAGCTAACACACCTCAAAAACAACTAGCTACAAACAATACCACCATTTACACCATGCAATCAACTTACATTTTCTCTCATCTCTCTCAAAGATGCCGTCCCAATTCAGCCCTTAAATACCAAATTTGATCAAAATTAACCATGGAATCCTATGTTGTTTCTACATATGTTAAAGCCCTTTTGAAACCCTATTGATTGGTGGTGATTATAACATCCAAGGAGGAATTTCCATGGAGTATCAAGGCTTATTTTCCACAAGGAGTTCATGGAGCATGGTGGTCTTGAAGATGGTCATGGTTATTCACAAGTTTCTCCATCTAAATCCATGTTTTGATCACAACCTACATCATCATGGTGGTATAAAGATTGTCCTCCTCATCTTCTTGTTATTTTGATTATGTAAACATGTATTTTATTTCCTATTGTATATATTTATGATGATTATATGATGATAAAAATGTTATGTGGGGATTTGTTGTTGATAATCATGGATAAAAAGGTGAAAAACTATAAGAAACAAGGTTAAAATCTTGATTAATTTACATGGCTGTATAAAACAGTAAAGAAACATGTTATGAACTGATAAAAGGATGAAGTAGAATTGATATACAGTAAGCTATGAGTCTTGTACACATATGAGAGTTGGCCATGCAATGGAATCAAAGTAATGAGTGAGATATGATCAAAACAAGTTTAAGGTTCAAATCTGAGTTCACTGTTTTGGACGATTTTTAGAAAATATTTAGAAGATGATTCAACAGTAGCTATAGCAGAGTTAATTGTAGCACATATCATGTAGTTTATGTGATAAAAATTTTAGCTTCTATCTCCATATAGAACTCAAGATATGGCAGTTTTGGTGAAAGTGAAGATAAAAATCAGATTTTTGAAAAATAAAGTATAATACTATTATATAAGCACTCAAAAATTTAATAGTATAAAATATAAATTAAAACCCACTAACTTATGGATTTTATTTATATAAGTATGTAAAAGGTTAAATAAGTGGACATTTTATAAAAATGGTAACTTGTTATGTTTTATAAGTTATAAAAACTATAAACATGATTTTTACGACTTTTTCGGCTAGTGCCGTAAAATTAACGTTTTTGTTAAATGAAACTTAGATGGTTGGACCCGTCTAATGAAAACTTTATAAAACTTATATACTGATATATAGACATGTATAACAAGTAAAAACCGATAAAAACCCGAACTATAGGGCATACGGACATTAACGAGCTAAGTAAACATATTGGACTAATACTTGGGCTAATAATTGGACTAAATAAGATAAACACTCATAAAAAGAACTTATTGGGCTTAACCCATTTGGGCCCAACTTGAAAGTTTAAATACTGATAATATAAGTATGAAATGGATTAAAACAAGTAAAATAACTTATAATAAGTCTACTGGACTTAAAACGCGTAAATAGGTAAAACTAGTAAGCTAGTATAAAAGTTACCGACATATAACACTAAAATGAGTAAACGAGAGTATGTAAACCCACTTGATCATCATATATATATAATCATCATATGTATACATAATTGTTATTTTTATAAAGTCATTGGACATGAGTCTAAGACGAGTATTATTTGTCTAGGTTTCCGTGATTGAAGCACGTACCGTACGTCCGAATTGCCGATAACCCGCCTTCCCACATCAACGTGAGTTCATAGCCTCGCACTCTTTTAAATGTTTTATGAAATGTTTTATAAACCCGCGAGGGAGATAACATGTTAGTTTTTATAAAATTAGGACACCATTTGTCCCGATTGTTTGTTTATTGATTTGGACCCGAATGATTGAATGACCCGATTGTATGACCCGATAAATGATTAAAGGACCCGATAGATGAAATAAAATGGATTATTAAAGTTAGGTTATGTCACTAAAAGTCCCATTAGCATGAATTGTGAACTACCAGGTTTTGGTAGACGCTTGTGCATATAATAGTACTATTTGGGGACGATCACCCCAGTTCGCGCCTTGACGGTTGATCCCCGTCGTGCCACATTGATTGGTAAGAGAATTTATGTATGAGAAGATTTTCATAGCGTGACCTTTGTGACGACACGCTACTTTAGATGGGCAAAATTGGTATCGGGTTAGCTACCCGTTTTGGTTTTAGTAAGGTAACAATGTCATGCGGCTTGTAATAATCAAAAATTAACGAAATACTTATAGAGGCTCCGATTAACGATGTATTGCCTGACTAGCAATACAGGGTCATACTATTGATATTATGTTTGTGTTTTGGTTTCCAAAACCATATTCATATAACGGTTTTTGTTTTCATACAACGTCGTAAGACGTATTGTATGATGTTTTTACGACATTGGCTCGTATAATAATTTTTAAGGCTAATGCCTATATTATGATTTTCGATAAGGATTTGTATAAAATGACTTTGGCTATTTTATGGCCTATTACAAAGATTTGTATAAAATGATTTTGGCTATTTTACGGCCTATTACAATGATTTGTACGAATTGATTTTTTGTACTAATTTTATACCAAAGTTATATTGATGGAATTTATTAAACTCTATGAATTCACTCGGCGTTATCGCTGACCTTTTCTTTTAACATGTTTTATCTCAGGTACTTGAAGGTAATTCTCGGGAAGACGACAAGAATTCATGGCCCGCACTTAAACAATATTTTCCATTCAAATATTTTATAAAACTTTGTATGAAATGTAATGGCTTGGGACCGATGTAACTTTGATATTTATGAATGGAAATGCTTTATTAATTAAACGACGCGATTTTTATGCGTTGTCTATGATGTGAGTAATGTGCTATCCCGTAACACCAACGAGTCTTCCGCTGTATTGAGTTGTATAAATTTGGGGGTGTTACAGTTTGGTACAGAGCTCTCGTTTTAGAGAACGAAAGATTTTTTAAACCAAGGTTTTGAATAAAACTTTTCAAAATCTTTTAACTAAAAACATTTTTCTAAAAATGTCTAAAAATCTTTTGACTATAACGGTGCCGAAGAATTCCCGAGTTACCGACAAGGCCAAGACTGAGAAGTGTTATTTTAATATATATATAACTTGGATTATATATATATATATATGATGTAATTTTATTACATGATTGTTTGATGATTATTTTGATATTTATACGAGGTATTTATACGACGTAGATTGTCACAATATACCCTAAATCCCCTAGTAAATTAATCGAAGCTATTCTCGTAGGAATTTTAGCTATCCTAGATCTAAACCAAGTTGTGGATATTTATGATCCCAACAAATGGTTGATATTTGTAGAAATGTAAGTATTAGTTGATTGTGATATTGAAAAAGAATTGGTGAAATTTAATCTGATATCGATGTCATGACGATCTTTTTTTATAGAGTGGAGTTTGACAAAACGTTACCACCTAGAAAGATGTCATCTGATTCGTTGTCATCCAATTCTTATATTGAAATCGAAAGGGTGAATGTTGCACTTGAGGCTGTTATTGGAACCATTACCCAAAAGCCTCATGCCACTAATACCTTTCCGAGAAGTCTAGTTGAATGATCAAGTCATTTCATATTAATGACTCATTTGATAATTGTTGTTGTAAGAGCTAATAGGATTGGAAATTAAGTATGGATTTATATTGAGATTGTATTGCCTTTACAAGGCCGAAGAATAAGGGTGAAAGTATTGGAAAATAAGGTAGGATATCGAATTGAGTATAAAATTGGTTAAAACTTGAATAAAGTAAAATTTAACCCGTATGAAATATGAGATTGTTAAGAGTAAGTCGTTAAGTTACGTGATTGAATTATAAGGTTTTAAATGATTGTTAGTTTGTGTTAAGGGTTGTTCCTAGGCCATTGTCCACTAATGAGGATGCCCAGTGTCCAAGAAATAAATTGAAGAAATCTTCTTCTGAATTGAGACCGATGGATCTTCTGGGACATGTGGAACACCTAATGGCTCTTGTAGATTAGTATTCATTGTGGTATCTTTTAAAAATAATCCCTAACTTAACTGAGACATCAGTTGGTAGGATGAGTTCTAAGAATTGTATGACATAGTGACACGTAATGTGTTACGGTACAATTTTGACTTGTTTGTGATTAATGAAAAGACTACATTTGATTGCTAAATTCTACATGTATCGATGTTATCTATCTTTTATTGCTTCTTCCTAATGTTTGCATTAGTGATGCAACCATTGAACGAGTACTCATCTTGATTTAAGTTACGTTGTGGATTATTCTTTTGAGTGCCATCGAGATCATGAACCTCATGATTATTTGGCTAAAGCTCATTTCCTATCATATTATAGTTAATTCTTGGTGAACAAGCTTTCATCACTCTTTTGCAGATCACACATTGTTTTTATAAAGTTAAAACGATATCCTTTGAGAAAATTTAATTTTCATCACAATAAGGATTATTCAAAGAGAGATTTATAAGTGATTGATATCAAAATGAAGTTGTTTATGAAAAGCTTTGGAAACTTGATTATTTCCATAACAAAGAAATTCTTTGTAAATTTATTTTTGATTCTTATTTAAAGAATTAAGCATGAGAATGTTTTTACAAATATGATGATAAAATTTTGACGAACTGAGTATTGCATCGTTAATCTTGAAATTGTATATAGTTGCGCGCCTACATACAATTTGGAATGGACTATGCAAGACTGATTAGTAGTCACCATAAAACTAATGAATAAACACTACATTTTCTGTGAGGATTGTGAAAGATTAAATTTTAATGAGATCTGCAAGAAGTGAAAAATAGGGACATAGTGTTAGGGACACCTACATATGTGCCTGTAGCATCTATTCTTCTGAGTCGAATTTACTCATCTGTGGAATTTGTCTTATTCGACAAATTGATATTCCGTTCTTGTCCAATTCTCCCGTAGTGAGATTCTTAGGAAAAGTATTTGATTACCGAGTGTTGATACCCGACTGGATGTATCGACGTTCCTATCATTTCTTTTGATTAAGATTTCATTTGAATGACCTGGGTAACGATCCGAGGAACTTTCGAACGCGTACCCAAATTATGAAAACATGGGATATATTCACAATTCGTTAAATGTTTTCGTCTGTATCTGACTTGAAATTCTCCCGCATAGATTATGCGTTAACCTTACTCTTTTAATAGTAATTATGTCTCCATATATCCTTGAATTTGTGAAGGATTATGAGTTATTATTAGTCTTTTGAGAAGTTCACATCTTATCAACAATAATGAAACTGGAAGGCTAATAGTGCCAGTAGAATGGATTGATTGATTAAGACAGGACGACATAGTCTAAATCAATGGGAACTCGAGTAGAATTCCCCTAAATGATAAGATGTTGATTATCAAAAGTAATCTAAATAATTCTTGAAGGATGACCATATCCTGTATTAAGACTTGAAATATTACCATGAATGGTTGTGAACTAGTTATAGATATTATAATTTAGAAAGAACTTAATATGAATTTATTAAAAGATGTTTATGTTATCTGAAACTTTAGGAAGTATTTGTTGGTAAATTACCTAGAGTTTCGCCATTAAGGCAAGTTGAAATGAGTATTGATTATATTCCCGGTGCTGCACTTGTGGCTTGTACACTATACGTCAGCACCATCTAAATTAAAGGAATTACCGTACAACTGAGAGAGTTGCCGGAGAAAGATTTCATTATACCAAGCCTGTCATCATGAAGAGCTATGGTGTTATCATTCCTTATATTTATAGATTACTGTGACTGAGTAAATTGACAATCGAAAACAATATCCATAACTCGAAATGGAAGATTTGTTCGATCATTTACAAGGTTTTAACGTATGTTTTAAAGATTTGATCCACGACATGGTTATCATCAACTTCGCATCTGCGAAAAAGATTATCTATTCCAATCACTACATCCGGTACTTGTAATGAACATTATGAGTTTCACGTGATGTCGTTTGGATTGACTAATACACATGTAGCATTCATAAAATTAGTGAATCACGTGTGTAGGCTGTAATTTGATAAATTCATGCTTGTGATCATTAAGGATCATTTGTTTGTTTATAAGAATAAGAATGAGTTAATAATTATTTATAGATTGCCCTGAATTGGCCGAACAATGAAAACATGTACCTTAAATATTTAACATAAGACTTAAGACTTAATTCTTTACATGATTTAACCGTGTGATTAATAGATAATGGAAGCTATATTGACTTTTCAAAGATTAGAACCATTAACGCTTAGGGATTAAAAACTTAATCCTTTACATAAAATGACTGTTGGATTAATAATGGTAAGATGTATGCATATAGACTCTTCAAAAATTAAGAGCCCTTTTAAGACTTTGGATTTTACCAAAAAGAAATGGAAATATGTTTTGACAAATGTTTTAACAAAGGATTTTTAAAGGGATTATTCCCTTATACACAAACCATTTAACTAAACTTCTGTTTAGGGGTAAATGTTTGTGTATACCTCAAGATAACTTAAGAAGGACTGAGTAAAACCATTTATACCATAACCTGAAAACTTAAAACGACAATTTTTTCTTTTCAAACTAAGAAAACTTTGACCAAAGTATAAACAAAGGTTTTTCGAACATTTACGAATCTTATTAAATATTTTCGATAAATCAACAAAAATCTTGTTAATTAAATCCAAATTTATTTTGAACATTTTATATAATTGGTCGAACTAAGAAATTTAAACTTTTAACGTTTACGTTTCATAAAAATTAAATAATTATTGTTAATTTACATATAATAATTATCGACGCTTTAGACGCCGGATTGAGAAAAACTGATAAAAATGATAGTTGAGACGAAACTGAAACATAAAAGATATGAAGAAAGAATTTTGAATAAATACAGTTATGATATTTATTTCATCAGGAGAAAGTGAACATAATTACTGACGCATAATATAGAAAGAATATCTGAGTGAATTGTGGACATGATAATTATATCATCATGAGAAGTGAATATAGATACCGATGCATTATGTAGAAAAGATAAAGAACCAGTTAGGACATGTTCATTATTAATGAAGGTGCAAAATAAATTGCCGAACGATATAAAAATAAACAGTTTGTAAAAAGGATAATATAGATAATAAAAGTGGTTCGCGGCTAATGTGGACCATTAAAATTGAGAAGCCGATAGCGTTAAATATTTAAAAGACCACTGATATGAGCTTAAACTCATATCCTTTTATCAACAAATAACCCTAAAACACGAAGCAAAATACCCTTTTATATTGTAAAAGCAGTGTTATGTGGTATGTTTGTGTTTGTGTGATCATGTGTAGGTAAAAGGATACAATTTCAAGCAAACAAGGAAAAACCAAGCTAAAATGGATGAAAAAGACAAGGAAGGATCACAAGTGACAAGTTTTCAAAGCTCAAGGACCTATCTTGACAAGTCTTGAAAGTTGAGGGACTTAAAGTGCAAATACTGCAAAGTCAAGATCCAAGTCAAACCTGGTCAAACTACAAAGTCAATCAAGTCAAAGGGCCATTTTTGTTGAAGAATGAAAGTTGAAGGGCCAAAATTGTCAAAGGAATGAAGTTTCTAGCCTTAAAGAGAAATCTGCCAAGTTAAGGGACTTAAATTGCCAAGTTTGGAAAGTATTGCAAGTTGAATCCATGTGCAAAGGCTTTTAACCAATCAGAAACAAGGAAATATGTCACACGGATCAAACAATTAAATCCCACTACAAGCCGCCACATTTAATGCAAGATCACAACAGTGTGATCCGTGTAACACTTTTTCCACCAATAAGAAGCTGCCACGTGTCTCTCTCTTTCACCAAAATATTTTCCAGGATCGCGTTTTTGATAGAATGCATTTCAGAAGAAGATCAAAATATCAAAGTTGCTCGTTTTGATGAGACGAATCCAATGGTGCAACTTAATTAGCATATTATCCAATGAATCAAAAATCCCCAAAATGTGTTCATCACCTTTAAAGAAGATTGGCAGAATTCATCCACGTGTCAAGCAATGATTGGCCTGAACACGTCACATCTCCAACAAACTCTCAAGTCTAGCCTATAAATACACAACTTGTTCTTCATTTTCAGTAGTAGTTAATTTTCAGAAAACACATAGTTCTCTCAATTTCCCTTTTCTTCTTTTCCCTCCTTTTCACCTAACAACTCAAGAGATTGACAACCTCTTGAGTTTGTTAGTTAGTTAGAACCTTGTAACTACCATTTGTAACTGATTTTAGCAATAAAATTCAAATCCAAGTTTTCCCGCCAATTCTTGTTCTTCAATTCCTGCTACCTTACTGCTATTGTGTGATTAATTTGTTGCTGATAGAAGTTTGTTATGATCATACATTGATCATAACTGGCTTTGTTGAAGATTTGTTGCTGTTTGATCGAAAATTCAGTCCTTTCTATTGTTCTTGAAGTTTCCATGGCAGAATGATGAGTTTTAGCTGTTTTGGTGATTGATAAGAGTTGATAGCTAGTGATAGGTGGTGGTATCACTAGGGCAAGAGAGCTCAGCGCTCCTCTTCTACCCAAAGGACTTCTACATTAGGTTTTAAAGCTTCTGTTTTCAAATTCCTCTAAACAGTCTTTGCATGCTTCATTCTCTAGTGTAAACTTGATGGCTGCCTGATTCTATTTGATAAGTGGTTGTTTGATTGAGTGAGTCTAGTGTATTGTAGCTTAATCTTGTTCACTTGAGTTTAGTATTGAAGTTTTTGGCTTAATTTCAGTAATTGCTTAGCTAAACACCTTAATTGAGTTCTAGTTGGTAAACTTGCTTGATTTCAGTTTCATTAGCCTTCATTTTGATCACATAAACTAGTTTGCTATAGCTCATAACTCAGTCTTAATCATTACTCAATAATTCTTTGAAAAAGTTTGATAAAAATCAGATAAGGAGTGTTTGGGACTAGTTGTAATTCAGTTTTCAAGTATTGTTAAGTGAAGTTTAAGGGTTCATTTGCAGTCCTTAGAAGTTAACAAGTAGTCCTGAGTCTTTTGTAAGTCATACATATAGTCAAAAAGGCAATTGGTTGATAAAAAGTATGGGTCATACTTGAATTCAGTTTTCATTACAAAACTTGTCAGATTCATTTGCTCATTTCTCCTTCATTACTTGTTCAAAATTGCTCAAACCAGTTTCTAGTTAAAGCTTACATCATAATCTTTCAGTATCTAGGAGGAAATTCTACAGTTTTCAGAAATAAGCTAGAAATCAGCTTATTAGTTCAGACCTTAGCAAATTGCATTCTCTGATATAAGTTCCTTACTGTTTTACTAGTTCTAATAATCCACTTCATAAAAGTCCTTATTTTCTTTCACAATTCTGATTAGTAAGTGTTGAATATCAAGTTTTGAGATTTTGAGCTTTTTCCAAAATCTGGTCAACGTTTGGTCAACATAAGCTCATTTGAGCTTATTTTCAGATATCTTGCTTATTAGTGGATGAAAATTGTTCTAGTTTGATTTCCCCTGCTTTATATCAAGTGCTTATTCATTTTCTTTACAAAAATCAAGTTGTGGATGTCTGGATTATGCTATAGCTTATTTTGAGCTTATTGATAAGCTCTCTTTTGCTTATTTTGGACTTTTAGACATTTTCCTTAAACACACGTTTCTATTATTGGATTTGAAGTAGTTTGCAATTTGTTTCAGCTTAATTGGTTGAGAAATAAGCTCAAACGAGCTTATTCTTTCATTAAGCCCGTTTTTTGGTTATAAGTTTGGAAATTTGCACTTTAGTCCCTAGGAGTTTAATTAGTGTTTAAACCTAGCTAATCTTTCTAATTTTGTGGTAATTGCAAAAGTTAGTCCCTGGATTTGTTAGTTTGTTTAATTTCAGTTTTAGAAGTTTGTTAGTTTGTTAAATTTGGTTAGTTTGTTAGAATTTTTACAAGTTTAGTCCTTGTAGTTAACTGTTTTACATTTTTAGTCCTTATAATTTTTAGAATTTACATTTCAAGCATTTATATTTCATAGAAATTACATTTTCAGTCCTTATACTTTTAAATTTTGCATTTTAATATTTTACTTGAATAAAATTTGGAATTTGCAATTTGTTTTACGTATAAATAGGTTTATATTTTTCATTTTTACTTAGTGTTGTTTGAATTAGCAATAGATTACCAAGCAAGCTTGAACAACCAAAAACAATTAAAAATTTGATATTGATTGGACTTTCTATTAGTTAAGAACTGAGAAAACGAACTTGCATTATACACATTTCAAATGGCGCCGCTGCCGGTTCTTTGACTACACGAGAGACTATCGATTGACGGTTTTCATTGGCTTTTGGGATCCGTTCACTTTGTGAACGTTATTTTTACGTATCATAAATCAAAAACAAATAAAAAATCAAAAATATAAAAATATATAAAAACTAAAAAATTAACAAAACAATTCTTTTCCTAAAGAATTGACCAAAAAAAAAAAATTAAAAAATCCAAAAAGCAATCTTTTTCCTAAGAGATTGCACCCAAAAATATATATTATTGGATTCTCTCGGTTTTTATGTACATATAGTATTTTCCTTTAAAAAACTCATAAATACAAAAATATTTTCCATATATTATTATAAGTAAATACGTATACGTATAAGAACAATCAATCTACATATCTTCCATAAGTATTGCCGAGGCAATACACCGTGTTGAGGGGCGCTCCGGTCCTTGACACGCGTATCGATCAAACAAAATAAAGCAAGAATAGATAAATACTCTCAATAAGCAATAATTCGAAGAATACGAACATTTAAGTGAATAGAAAGGCGATGTGCTATAAAATGCCATCTAAGGGTCAATAGGTACTTAAGTGCTTCGCGCCACCTAACCCCCCGTTCACTTGGGAGTATTCTAAGAAGGAAAGCTTCATTGAGGGTCTTGCACCCAAAGTAGTATTACATATATTGTTACTTTCTTGTGGATATTTAATATCGAAACTCGAAGAGGATAATCTTATTCTTTTCAAAGTCACACGAGAGCTTCTCTCTCATTCCTCGTATTGAGTTGCATGCTCACTCGCGGGCGTGCACAAATACCGATTGGTGTACAACCTCTTCCTCCGAAAAGGAAGAAGAAAAGAAAGAGTAAGACCACCATCGTCCACCAAGCCGATCACGAGAATCGTGCTTTGTCATCACCACAAGGAGCCATGGCTGTTGATAACCGTACTTTGTTTGAACGTATGCAAACCAACATTCATGGATTTGTTAGTGCCATTAAGATTCCCGACTATCCCGCTAACACATTTGAGCTACATACATCTATGATCAATATGGTTGCTGCATCACCTTTCTATGGCAAACAAAATGAGGATCCCCATGCTCATCTTAAGAGATTCCTTTCACTTTGCAATACCATTAAGCATAATGGGGTTCCACCGGATGTCATTAGATTGTTGTTAGTGTCATTTTCACTAGATGGGAGTGCTAAGCATTGGTTAGACACCCAACCACCCGATAGTATCACCACATGGGATGGTTTTACCACTAAGTTTTTGAACAAATTCTTTCCTCCACAAAAGACTATGGCTTTGAGAAATATGATTATGGGCTTTACACAAAAACCTAGTCAATCCTTTGGTGATGCTTGGGAAGAGTATAGTGAGTTGTTGAGGCGATGCCCTAATCATGGAATGGATGATCTAAGCAAAATCAATACTTTCTATAATGGCCTCAAACCTCACCACCAAGATTCACTAAATGCTTCCGCGGGAGGGAGTATTCATTTCAAGACATACCAAGAGGCTTTAACCATTATTGAGACTAAGGCAATGGTTCAAACCAATGATCCATTTGAGGAAAGAGTTCATGTTATCCAAAACACTTCTCAAATCCCTTTTGACAACCAACTCCTCAAGTTTCAAGAAGCTATTTTTCAAAGGATGGATAGAGAAAGTGAGAGGCATTTGCAAGCACAACAAGACATGCTTCAAACTTTTAAGAGCATGACATTGAACAATTCCTCAAACAATGTGAATGCCATCACCATTTCTTGTGTTACTTGTGGAGGACCTCACTCTTATGAACAATGTGACAAGGTGCAAGGGTATCAAGGGGAATGTTATGCTTACCAAGAGGAACACCGTGAACACTTCAAGCCTAACATCAATCCAAATAACCTTTCTTACAAATCCCAAAATTACCTTACTCCACCCGGCTTTCCACCCCAACCACCCACCCAAATTCCACAAAATCCTCCTCAAATTCTAGCAAGGAATCAAGGGCAAAGACAACCATACCAAGGCAATAATTACAAAGCACCCAATCAATTTCAACCTCAAGCTAATACCTTTTATCCACCACAACAAGGATTTAATCAACCACTTCCATTTATTCCCAATCAAGCATATGCTCCAATTCCAAATCAAGCTTACCCTCAAAATCAAACTCAAGGATATGGGATGCAAGAGACTCAAGAGTATGTTGACAAGAAAATGCGTGATATTGAGAAGAGAATGAATGACCAAGTGAAACGTACAATAGAGGAACAAATCAATAGGGTTTTAGTGGCGGTAACTCAAAGACCACAAGGAGCTTTACCTTCCAACACACAAACAAATCCTAGGGCCAATGTCAATGCCATTACAACAAGAAGTGGTACAACAACAAAGGATCCTTCACCTCCTAAACCTACTATTGTTCAACCCACTTGTGCTCCTACTTGTGATAAGCCTTCTACTTCTACTCCACCTCCTCAAAGTGCTCCTATTCACTCAAACACACCTTCTCAACCACCTCATACTTCTCCTTCACCTTCCACACTTCCCAATGAAGAGGCTAACAAAGACAAATCTTCCACTACAACACCTATTCCACCTACACCCAAACCTACTCTTCCATACCCTTCAAGGTTGAAAAAGGACAAGTTAAAGAACAAAGATGACATACAAGTGTCCAATTTCTTAAGGATGTTCAAGCAACTCAATATCAACATATCCTTTGCGGAAGCTCTTGCTTATATGCCAAAGTTTGCTAAGATGTTCAAGGATTTGCTCTCAAACAAAGAAAAATTGGTTGACTTGCCCAACACATCACTTAATGAAAATTGTTCCGCGGTGTTACTTAAAACCTTACCAACAAAACTTGGAGATCCGGGGCGCTTCTTGATACCTTGTAATTTTCCCGGTGTTGAAAATTGCATGGCTTTGGCGGATTTAGGGGCAAGCATAAATCTCATGCCTTTATCGGTTTGGAAACAACTCTCTCTTCCCGAGCTCACCCCCACTAGGATGACTCTTGAACTAGCCAACCGAACCATAGCTCACCCCGTAGGTATAGCGGAAGATGTGTTTGTAGGTGTGGATAAGTTTACCTTTCCGGCCGACTTTGTAGTGGTCGATTATGACATGGATCCTAGAGTGCCTTTGATTGTTGGTAGACCGTTTTTGAGAACGGGTCGTACTTTGATAGATGTGGCGGAAGGAGAATTAATTATGAGAGTAGAGGATGAGAAAGTGGTGTTTAAGTTAGGGAAAGTTTGTGATAGAAAAGAGGTTAAGGAGTCTAGACCTTGTGAGACGATTAACATTGTGGATGTGTTAGATGAAGTGTGTAATGAACACTTTCATGATGCTTGTAAGAATGCTAGTGATGAGATTCCACATGTTGAAACCGTGGCCTCAATTGCTCCCTCTTTAACACCTTTTGGAGAGAGTGATTTCCTCTTGGAGGAATTTGAGTCCAACTTTCTTGGTGATGATGATTCTCCCATTAATTGGGAAGAAGATATTCTTACAATCCAAAAGTTGCTCAATGAGGACCCTATTCCTTCCCCTATTCCACAAGAGATTAGCATTGAGGAACCTTCCATAGTGAAACCTTCCATAGAGAGTCCACCTCCCATTGAACTTAAGGAACTTCCATCCCACTTAGAATATGCTTTCTTAGAAGGAAAAGACCAATTACCGGTGATTATTGCTAAGGAATTGAAAGAGGATGAGAAGGAGCAACTTATTGAAGTCCTTAAGAAACATAAGAAAGCTTTAGCATGGAAAATATCCGACATAAGGGGAATTGATCCACATTTTTGTACTCACAAAATCCTTATGGAGGATGATTATAAACCCGCCATTCAAAACCAAAGGAGAGTTAACCCAAAAATTCATGAGGTTATTAAGAAGGAAGTGATTAAACTCTTAGATGCGGGTATGATTTACCCCATTTCCGACTCTCCATGGGTTAGCCCGGTTCATTGTGTTCCAAAGAAGGGTGGAATCACCGTGGTGCCTAATGAGAACAATGAGCTTATTCCCACGAGACTTGTAACCGGTTGGAGAGTATGCATTGATTATAGAAAACTTAATGAGGCAACTAGGAAAGACCATTTCCCGCTTCCCTTTATGGATCAAATGCTTGAACGCTTAGCGGGAAATGAGTACTATTGTTTTCTTGATGGCTTTTCGGGTTATTTCCAAATCCCAATTGACCCTAAAGATCAAGAAAAGACCACATTCACTTGTCCATACGGTACATTTGCTTACAAGAGGATGCCTTTTGGCCTATGTAATGCACCGGGGACGTTTCAAAGGTGCATGATGGCAATTTTCCATGATATGATAGAGCAAACCATGGAGGTTTTTATGGATGACTTTTCCGTATTTGGGAACTCCTTTAGCTCGTGTCTCACCAATCTTGAGAGAATGCTTAAGCGTTGTGAGGAAACACGTTTGGTGCTTAATTGGGAGAAATGTCACTTTATGGTAAAAGAGGGGATTGTTTTAGGCCACAAGATATCCAATAAGGGATTAGAAGTTGATCGTGCCAAAATTGATGTGATTGCTAAGCTTCCCCCACCCACCTCGGTTAAAGGTGTGAGGAGTTTCTTAGGTCATGCGGGTTTTTATAGGCGCTTTATACAAGATTTCTCTAAGATAGCTAGACCGATGACTCATCTCTTGGAGAAAGAGGCTCCTTTCATTTTTGACCAAGCTTGTTTAGAATCTTTTGAGACACTTAAGGAAAAATTGACAAAGGCTCCCGTTTTGGTTTCTCCAAATTGGGAATTACCTTTTGAGCTTATGTGTGACGCTAGTGATTATGCGGTGGGGGCCGTCTTAGGACAAAGAGTTAATAAGCATTTCCAACCTATACACTATGCGAGTAAAACCATGACCGGTGCACAACTTCATTACACTACCACGGAAAAAGAGTTGCTTGCTATAGTATATGCTTTTGAGAAGTTTAGACCATACCTTGTGCTTTCCAAAACCATAGTGTATACGGATCATTCCGCTCTCAAGTATCTTATGACAAAACAAGATGCTAAGCCTAGGCTTTTGAGATGGGTTTTATTGCTTCAAGAGTTTAAGATAGAGATTCGTGATAAAAAAGGGGCCGAGAATTTAGCGGCGGATCATTTGAGTAGACTTGAGCATCCTTTTCAAGGAGATTTCCCACATCAAGAAATCAATGAATCCTTTCCATTAGAGGAGCTCATGTCTATTTCTTCCCAAGAGGATGCCACACCTTGGTTTGCGGATATTGCAAACTATCTTGTGGGCAATGTGCTTATTGAGGGTCTTACTTACCAACAAAAGAAAAAGTTTCTTAAGGAAGTTAAGTATTACTTTTGGGATGATCCATATCTTTTTAGGCAATGTGCGGACCAAATCATTCGACGGTGTGTAGATGGGCCCGAGGCATTTAAAATCTTAGAGGCATGTCATAAAGGACCTACGGGTGGACATTTTGGGCCTAACTACACCGCCAAGAAAGTCTTTGATTCGGGTTACTATTGGCCTTCCATTTACAAGGATGCCCAAGAGATGGTGAAATTTTGTGATGTTTGCCAAAGACAAGGAAAAATTACACAACGTGATGAGATGCCACAAAATTTTATCCAAGAGTGTGAGATATTTGATGTATGGGGAATAGATTTCATGGGACCTTTTCCATCCTCTAAGGGAAACAAGTATATACTTGTGGCGGTGGATTACGTGTCCAAGTGGGTGGAGGCTAAAGCCTTACCTACTAATGATGCTAGAGTGGTGGTAAAGTTCTTGAAACAATTGTTTGCTAGATTTGGTGTACCTCGGGCCATCATAAGTGATCGTGGTACGCACTTTTGTAATGATCAATTCACGAGAGTTATGAAGAAATATGGAGTGAATCATAGACTTTCTACCGCGTATCACCCTCAAACAAATGGTCAAACCGAGGTCACAAATCGTGGTTTAAAGAGAATTTTAGAGAGAACGGTGGGAGAGCATAGAGCTTCTTGGTCGGATAAGCTTGATGATGCTTTGTGGGCGTTTAGGACGGCTTTTAAGACACCAATTGGTTGTACTCCTTATAGGCTTGTCTATGGAAAAGCGTGCCACCTTCCATTTGAGTTAGAACATAAGGCATCTTGGGCTCTCAAGTGGGCTAACTTTGATTTAAACCAAGCCGGTTCACATAGGAAAGATCAAATCAATGAGATGGATGAGTTGAGAGCCAATGCCTATGAGAATTCTTTGCTATACAAGGAAAAGACTAAGAAATTGCATGATGCTAAGATTAAGAATCGTGAGTTCAAAGTTGGAGAGCCGGTTCTCCTCTTTAACTCAAGATTGAAGCTTTTTGCGGGCAAGCTTAAGTCGAGATGGTCCGGTCCATTCACTATTGCTCAAGTGTTTCCATATGGAACTCTTGAGTTGTCCCAACCCGATGGTCCAAATTTTAAAGTGAATGGTCACCGTGTTAAGCATTACTATGGGGAGGACATTTCCGTTGAAATGGTCCAAGAGGTCCCCATTTTCCCCATGAATTAATTCATTGAGGGACGAGTCGAGCTAGAGACTCATTAACTCAAGCATCGTATAACTAGGTTAGAGTGTTGTAGGTTAGAAATAAAGGCATAGATTTGGAGATAAGTGTAGGGGAGACCTTCTTTTGTCTTCATGCTTGTTTGTAGGGTTGCTCACTCATTTCATGCTTTGGAGCTTATGGAGGAGGCCCTTGTATCCGGTTCACTTCGTTACTTTAGTGATTTTTCATTGACACCTTGTGCTTAAACTTGATTTCACTAATAGTAGTCCTTTCCTTAACTTGGGTTAAGCAAAGTCTATTCATTGTCATAAGTGTAGGGAAGTTTTTATACTTCCATGCTCTTAAACATTGAGGACAATGTTTAGCTTAAGTGTAGGGGGGTCTTCTATCGAAGTGACCTTACCTAGAACTTGTCATTGTCTTGCATGATAACATGGAAAATTGGATTTTCAACATTTTTCAAATTTTTGATCTACTTTGGCCACCAAAAATATGCATTCATAATTTTTGCATCAATCATTTTTCATTTGCATAACACATGTGCATTGTATATATTCCTTCTTTTATTTTTCATCAAAAATATACAAAAAGGAAAAATATAATAAAACATGGTTTTAACAAGTTTAGATTTCTTTGACATATTAGGCCCGCCATGGATATTTTGACTCAACCCGAGTTTGCTTATTTTAGCATTCTCTAGCTAGTATCCTTAACCATGTAGTCCTTCATTGGTCTATTAGGCTAAGCTTCCACCAATTTCATTCTTTGAAATTTTAAATTTGTGGAGAATGGGAAATGATAGAGTTGAAGCAAGTGTAAAAGGGCTAGATAGACTTCATGGCAATTACTTGTGGCTAAACCCTTCTCTTCTTTACCTCTATTTTCTTCGCATGTATATAATTGTTAATAAATAATCAAGTACGGTTTTAATTGGTTCGTAATCTCTTATGCATTTTTGGCTAATCATTTATGGTTGATATGAGTACGTCTTAAGATTCTAAGTTAGCACGTTTTATGTGTACTAGACTTGTGTCATGCTCCATATTTAGCGGGTGTTTTTCCTTTTCTTCTTTGCAAATTTTTTGGAGAGGAATAAAGAAAAATAAGAGCGGCTTATGAAAAAAAATGAGTGGCTAGAAAAAAAAAAAAAAAAAAAAAAAAAAAAGAAAAAGAAAAAAAAAATAATGCAAGACTCCCAAGAGGGGCAGTGTGGTGTTAATTATAGTGACTATTGAGTTCCAATATTACCTTGACGGGTTGCGGGGATTCAATAGATTGCTCCAATCCAATATTACCTTGACGGGTTGCGGGGTTGAAGATCCAAAATCTCAAAAAGATGCGGATGTAAATTATTGCGTGAGTTTTATTTTTCTTTCCTTAGCGAGTGTGTAGTTACTTATGAAAGCATGACATGAGGATTTTACACATAAGGCGAATGACTTATTATTCTTAATACGGACTTGTATTAATTGTGAGCGGTTTTTCAAGTAATGGATGAGAAGATTACTTAGGATTAAAACCGTCCTTCCTTATTTTTGGATTTTACACTTCTTATATTTCACACTTGAATAATGACAAATTTGCCCACAAGCAATTTGCTCAAATAATAACCGGTTCCACATTTAATTGTCATGAATAAGTTGATGCACTTTTTACTTGTGAATGCAATGATCCCATTTACTAGCTTGGTATGGGGAAAGTGAAACTTGAGGGTGATGAATGTTCATGGTATCCAAGCCCTAATCCAAGTCATTGAGTTCTTTATGAGTTATTTCCATCAAAACCATTTCAAGAAAAATCAAAAAGATATAGATAAGATTGTATTTTAATCCATTGCATTGTTAAAAGTCAAAATCATGCATCATTTAGTTTAGAGTAGTGTAGATGCATCTCATATGGCCAAGGTGGATTAATTATGAGGGAAATGTAAATTTTTTAAGCCTTGAAAGATAATATTGCATGAGGACATGGCAATGCTCAAGTGTAGGGGAATTTGATATGAGCTTAAACTCATATCCTTTTATCAACAAATAACCCTAAAACACGAAGCAAAATACCCTTTTATATTGTAAAAGCAGTGTTATGTGGTATGTTTGTGTTTGTGTGATCATGTGTAGGTAAAAGGATACAATTTCAAGCAAACAAGGAAAAACCAAGCTAAAATGGATGAAAAAGACAAGGAAGGATCACAAGTGACAAGTTTTCAAAGCTCAAGGACCTATCTTGACAAGTCTTGAAAGTTGAGGGACTTAAAGTGCAAATACTGCAAAGTCAAGATCCAAGTCAAACCTGGTCAAACTACAAAGTCAATCAAGTCAAAGGGCCATTTTTGTTGAAGAATGAAAGTTGAAGGGCCAAAATTGTCAAAGGAATGAAGTTTCTAGCCTTAAAGAGAAATCTGCCAAGTTAAGGGACTTAAATTGCCAAGTTTGGAAAGTATTGCAAGTTGAATCCATGTGCAAAGGCTTTTAACCAATCAGAAACAAGGAAATATGTCACACGGATCAAACAATTAAATCCCACTACAAGCCGCCACATTTAATGCAAGATCACAACAGTGTGATCCGTGTAACACTTTTTCCACCAATAAGAAGCTGCCACGTGTCTCTCTCTTTCACCAAAATATTTTCCAGGATCGCGTTTTTGATAGAATGCATTTCAGAAGAAGATCAAAATATCAAAGTTGCTCGTTTTGATGAGACGAATCCAATGGTGCAACTTAATTAGCATATTATCCAATGAATCAAAAATCCCCAAAATGTGTTCATCACCTTTAAAGAAGATTGGCAGAATTCATCCACGTGTCAAGCAATGATTGGCCTGAACACGTCACATCTCCAACAAACTCTCAAGTCTAGCCTATAAATACACAACTTGTTCTTCATTTTCAGTAGTAGTTAATTTTCAGAAAACACATAGTTCTCTCAATTTCCCTTTTCTTCTTTTCCCTCCTTTTCACCTAACAACTCAAGAGATTGACAACCTCTTGAGTTTGTTAGTTAGTTAGAACCTTGTAACTACCATTTGTAACTGATTTTAGCAATAAAATTCAAATCCAAGTTTTCCCGCCAATTCTTGTTCTTCAATTCCTGCTACCTTACTGCTATTGTGTGATTAATTTGTTGCTGATAGAAGTTTGTTATGATCATACATTGATCATAACTGGCTTTGTTGAAGATTTGTTGCTGTTTGATCGAAAATTCAGTCCTTTCCATTGTTCTTGAAGTTTCCATGGCAGAATGATGAGTTTTAGCTGTTTTGGTGATTGATAAGAGTTGATAGCTAGTGATAGGTGGTGGTATCACTAGGGCAAGAGAGCTCAGCGCTCCTCTTCTACCCAAAGGACTTCTACATTAGGTTTTAAAGCTTCTGTTTTCAAATTCCTCTAAACAGTCTTTGCATGCTTCATTCTCTAGTGTAAACTTGATGGCTGCCTGATTCTATTTGATAAGTGGTTGTTTGATTGAGTGAGTCTAGTGTATTGTAGCTTAATCTTGTTCACTTGAGTTTAGTATTGAAGTTTTTGGCTTAATTTCAGTAATTGCTTAGCTAAACACCTTAATTGAGTTCTAGTTGGTAAACTTGCTTGATTTCAGTTTCATTAGCCTTCATTTTGATCACATAAACTAGTTTGCTATAGCTCATAACTCAGTCTTAATCATTACTCAATAATTCTTTGAAAAAGTTTGATAAAAATCAGATAAGGAGTGTTTGGGACTAGTTGTAATTCAGTTTTCAAGTATTGTTAAGTGAAGTTTAAGGGTTCATTTGCAGTCCTTAGAAGTTAACAAGTAGTCCTGAGTCTTTTGTAAGTCATACATATAGTCAAAAAGGCAATTGGTTGATAAAAAGTATGGGTCATACTTGAATTCAGTTTTCATTACAAAACTTGTCAGATTCATTTGCTCATTTCTCCTTCATTACTTGTTCAAAATTGCTCAAACCAGTTTCTAGTTAAAGCTTACATCATAATCTTTCAGTATCTAGGAGGAAATTCTACAGTTTTCAGAAATAAGCTAGAAATCAGCTTATTAGTTCAGACCTTAGCAAATTGCATTCTCTGATATAAGTTCCTTACTGTTTTACTAGTTCTAATAATCCACTTCATAAAAGTCCTTATTTTCTTTCACAATTCTGATTAGTAAGTGTTGAATATCAAGTTTTGAGATTTTGAGCTTTTTCCAAAATCTGGTCAACGTTTGGTCAACATAAGCTCATTTGAGCTTATTTTCAGATATCTTGCTTATTAGTGGATGAAAATTGTTCTAGTTTGATTTCCCCTGCTTTATATCAAGTGCTTATTCATTTTCTTTACAAAAATCAAGTTGTGGATGTCTGGATTATGCTATAGCTTATTTTGAGCTTATTGATAAGCTCTCTTTTGCTTATTTTGGACTTTTAGACATTTTCCTTAAACACACGTTTCTATTATTGGATTTGAAGTAGTTTGCAATTTGTTTCAGCTTAATTGGTTGAGAAATAAGCTCAAACGAGCTTATTCTTTCATTAAGCCCGTTTTTTGGTTATAAGTTTGGAAATTTGCACTTTAGTCCCTAGGAGTTTAATTAGTGTTTAAACCTAGCTAATCTTTCTAATTTTGTGGTAATTGCAAAAGTTAGTCCCTGGATTTGTTAGTTTGTTTAATTTCAGTTTTAGAAGTTTGTTAGTTTGTTAAATTTGGTTAGTTTGTTAGAATTTTTACAAGTTTAGTCCTTGTAGTTAACTGTTTTACATTTTTAGTCCTTATAATTTTTAGAATTTACATTTCAAGCATTTATATTTCGTAGAAATTACATTTTCAGTCCTTATACTTTTAAATTTTGCATTTTAATATTTTACTTGAATAAAATTTGGAATTTGCAATTTGTTTTACGTATAAATAGGTTTATATTTTTCATTTTTACTTAGTGTTGTTTGAATTAGCAATAGATTACCAAGCAAGCTTGA
The DNA here is from genome assembly GCA_025667525.1 of Glebionis coronaria. Lineage (NCBI taxonomy): Eukaryota > Viridiplantae > Streptophyta > Magnoliopsida > Asterales > Asteraceae > Glebionis > Glebionis coronaria. The sequence continues at coordinate 511,027,834 of CM046879.1, read as the reverse complement.
ACAACCAAAAACAATTAAAAATTTGATATTGATTGGACTTTCTATTAGTTAAGAACTGAGAAAACGAACTTGCATTATACACATTTCAACCACTTGTGATTGTATAAATATGGAGATTGTGAGATATAGTATGTTGGAATTTGTAAGTATAAGTATTCTATTTATGTCATTTATGACTAAAAGTATCTTTGTCTGAAGAAGTTGTACTGATGGCAATTATGAAGGCAGACATCGCCTCATACATTAGTAAACTTCTAGCTATTGCAAAGGTCATCATCTGAATTTGATTCGATTTGGGTCATCGTCGACAGACTGACCAAATCTGCTAATATCATTCCCGTTAATGATAAATGCAAAAGAGTATGTAAACATAGTGTGCCTGTATCGAATATCTATATCAAGATCCTCGCTTCACATCGAATTTCTAGAGATTTGCTCAGAAATCATTGAGAACGAACCTTGATGAAAGTACTATGTACCACCCCAATCGAAGGGACGAGGTAAAGTAACGATACAAAGTAATATAAGTGCTGTTTTATGTTTGAATGAATGACCTTTAGTAATAAAACCGTATAATCGTTTTCCTTTGGAAGGATTATCATTGATAATCATCGTATTAGGATTGAGATCGAATCTTGTTAGGATCTAAATATTAGAGCATCTGTAAGCAAGAGTTGAGATGAAGACACCCGACATACACCCATTGTGGGTTGGACATGTCTCTTAGGTTTAAGGTTTCCTATGATGGCGAACCTATCCTTACAAAATACCCGACCCGCGAGATCTGAAATGATTGTTGAAATTAGGATCTGATTATTGACTGCCGGTAGTGGGCAAGAGGTTATGTGAATATGAAATGTAGATTTTGAAGTGCCAGATGGGTAGCGAAGTTATGCCAAAATTTTTAACCTTGGAAAAATGAATTCATGATCTGACAAATCATGGGATATAAGTCCCCGTTGTATGGGACCATTGAGATGATGTAAAAGTTGGGATTGAAGGGCATATAAGCTGGATCTACCCTAGGACTTCAAGAACTGCGTGAATTATGTTTCGTAAATCGAACTTGATGGAATATCTATCAAGTGAAAATCTGATTGTTCTTAGTAAAGCTTAGATCGGCGAAAAGTTGCTATCATCAGAAACCCGTGAACATCATGGATAGAGAAAGTAAGTCAACGTTTAGCCTGATCTTATTCCCGTAGTTATGTTTGATGAAACTCGCGTATTATAATGGATTACACTTGTGAGAAAAGACCGAATGTGGAGGAAATACCCACATGGCTTTAACTCTATAAGAAGCGAGTAGTAAGGTAAGATGATCTTTGAGGACAAAGATCCTGTTTAGGGGTAAATGTTGTGACAATCCGTCAATTTATGGTTGATATTTTATTCTCGAATATTATTTAAAAACATTATTTTAATGTTACAATATGAACTCACATATTTTTGGGAAGAAATTTGGATTTACGTCTTGAAGTAGCGTCGACTACGTTTAAACCGGAGGATTCAACGTTACGTGCTTACGTTTACATACACCTTCTTTGGTAACAGTCCGACATTTCAGAAAATAAATTTATCCGTGAATATTATTTTGGAATTTTAAATTTGTGTTAGTTCATAAACTCACAAATTTACGAGAAGAGATTAGGACTTACGATTTTATTTTAACGTCCTTTACGACTAAACCGGAAACCTTAGGATTACGTATTTACGTTTTCGAACTCCGTTCTTGATGAGACAATTTTTATTGGATTCGTTTTGTGACGTTGATTCATAATTTATAAAAACGTTTTTCGTAAAACGACCCGAGGGCACGCAAATCGAGGAAACTAGAATCGAGGAGTACCCGTAAATAAATGGGATGAGACAAGTGGGACACTTGTCCCACCCCACTCTAAAACCGGCCCAAACTAGTGCCTCAACACTTTAGGTGTCAAGTTGCAAGCATACAACTTACACTTGTCACTTTAAGCTTACTTTGTAAGCTAACACACCTCAAAAACAACTAGCTACAAACAATACCACCATTTACACCATGCAATCAACTTACATTTTCTCTCATCTCTCTCAAAGATGCCGTCCCAATTCAGCCCTTAAATACCAAATTTGATCAAAATTAACCATGGAATCCTATGTTGTTTCTATATATGTTAAAGCCCTTTTGAAACCCTATTGATTGGTGGTGATTATAACATCCAAGGAGGAGTTTCCATGGAGTATCAAGGCTGATTTTCCACAAGGAGTTCATGGAGCATGGTGGTCTTGAAGATGGTCATGGTTATTCACAAGTTTCTCCATCAAAATCCATGTTTTGATCACAACCTACATCATCATGGTGGTATAAAGATTGTCCTCCTCATCTTCTTGTTATTTTGATTATGTAAACATGTATTTTATTTCCTATTGTATATATTTATGATGATTATATGATGATAAAAATGTTATGTGGGGATTTGTTGTTGATAATCATGGATAAAAAGGTGAAAAACTATAAGAAACAAGGTTAAAATCTTGATTAATTTACATGGCTGTATAAAACAGTAAAGAAACATGTTATGAACTGATAAAAGGATGAAGTAGAATTGATATACAGTAAGCTATGAGTCTTGTACACATATGAGAGTTGGCCATGCAATGGAATCAAAGTAATGAGTGAGATATGATCAAAACAAGTTTAAGGTTCAAATCTGAGTTCACTGTTTTGGACGATTTTTAGAAAATATTTAGAAGCGGATTCAACAGTAGCTATATAAGCGTTAATTGTAGCACATATCATGTAGTTTATGTGATAAAAATTTTAGCTTCTATCTCCATATAGAACTCAAGATATGGCAGTTTTGGTGAAAGTGAAGATAAAAATTAGATTTTTGAAAAATAAAGTATAATACTATTATATAAGCACTCAAAAATTTAATAGTATAAAATATAAATTAAAACCCACTAACTTATAGATTTTATTTATATAAGTATGTAAAAGGTTAAATAAGTGGACATTTTATAAAAATGGTAACTTGTTATGTTTTATAAGTTATAAAAACTATAAACATGATTTTTACGACTTTTTCGGCTATTGCCGTAAAATTAACGTTTTTGTTAAATGAAACTTAGATGGTTGGACCCGTCTAATGAAAACTTTATAAAACTTATATACTGATATATAGACATGTATAACAAGTAAAAACCGATAAAAACCCGAACTATAGGGCATACGGACATTAACGAGCTAAGTAAACATATTGGACTAATACTTGGGCTAATAATTGGACTAAATAAGATAAACACTCATAAAAAGAACTTATTGGGCTTAACCCATTTGGGCCCAACTTGAAAGTTTAAATACTGATAATATAAGTATGAAATGGATTAAAACAAGTTAAATAACTTATAATAAGTCTATTGGACTTAAAACGCGTAAATAGGTAAAACTAGTAAGCTAGTATAAAAGTTACCGACATATAACACTAAAATGAGTAAACGAGAGTATGTAAACCCACTTGATCATCATATATATATAATCATCATATGTATACATAATTGTTATTTTTATAAAGTCACTGGACATGAGTCTAAGACGAGTATTATTTGTCTAGGTTTCCGTGATTGAAGCACGTACCGTACGTCCGAATTGCCGATAACCCGCCTTCCCACATCAACGTGAGTTCATAGCCTCACACTCTTTTAAATGTTTTATGAAATGTTTTATAAACCCGCGAGGGAGATAACATGTTAGTTTTTATAAAATTAGGACACCATTTGTCCCGATTGTTTGTTTATTGATTTGGACCCGAATGATTGAATGACCCGATTGTATGACCAGATAAATGATTAAAGGACCCGATAGATGAAATAAAATGGATTATTAAAGTTAGGTTATGTCACTAAAAGTCCCATTAGCATGAATTGTGAACTACCGGGTTTTGGTAGACGCTTGTGCATATAATAGTACTATTTGGGGACGATCACCCCAGTTCGCGCCTTGACGGTTGATCCCCGTCGTGCCACATTGATTGGTAAGTGAATTTATGTATGAGAAGATTTTCATAGCGTGACCTTTGTGACGACACGCTACTTTAGATGGGCAAAATTGGTATCGGGTTAGCTACCCGTTTTGGTTTTAGTAAGGTAACAATGTCACGCGGCTTGTAATAATCTAAAATTAACGAAATACTTATAGACGCTCCAAATTACGATGTATTGCCTGACTAGCAATACAGGGTCATACTATTGATATTATGTTTGTGTTTTGGTTTCCAAAACCATATTCATATAACGGTTTTTGTTTTCATACAACGTCGTAAGACGTATTGTATGATGTTTTTACGACATTGGCTCGTATAATAATTTTTAAGGCTAATGCCTATATTATGATTTTCGATAAGGATTTGTATAAAATGACTTTGGCTATTTTATGGCCTATTACAAAGATTTGTATAAAATGATTTTGGCTATTTTACGGCCTATTACAATGATTTGTACGAATTGATTTTTGGTACTAATTTTATACCAAAGTTATATTGATGGAATTTATTAAACTCTATGAATTCACTCGGCGTTATCGCTGACCTTTTCTTTTAACATGTTTTATCTCAGGTACTTGAAGGTAATTCTCGGGAAGACGACAAGAATTCATGGCCCGCACTTAAACAATATTTTCCATTCAAATATTTTATAAAACTTTGTATGAAATGTAATGACTTGGGACCGATGTAACTTTGATATTTATGAATGGAAATGCTTTATTAATTAAACGACGCGATTTTTATGCGTTGTCTATGATGTGAGTAATGTGCTATCCCGTAACACCAACGAGTCTTCCGCTGTATTGAGTTGTATAAATTTGGGGGTGTTACACTACTTGTTTTTCCACCCATATTTAACTTGAACATTTAAAATTTTCTGTCATGTTGTCGAAATTGTATCTTTTGGGGTTGAGATTCGTGGGGACCGAAACGCTAACTCTGTGTTGTATCATTTTGGGTTTGGAAAACCGTAGACATGTATGTTTTTAACAATGCTTAATTTATGTTAAAACTTTTACGTCTCTTTGAGTCGTTTGATATATCTTGTGTGCGATGATAACTGCCTAGCACCCAAATGTTGTAGTTCCGATGCGCATAGCATTTGTGGGGGTGTTAGAGATTGGTAATCAGAGCCATGAGTTATAGAGAACTAGGTCGTTTTGAAAATTCCTAAACTATAACTTTTGGTGTCGTAAGAAATTGTCCAAGCACACTACTATCCTGCATGGCTCCGGTAAGGTTTATTTTTGTATTCATGGTATAGATGTATACCTTTGAGTTGAAGTATATATGTGGGTATTTATTACGTAGATATTGAACTACTATATGTAAACGTTGGAATTGTACGTGGAGTACTCGATACTGTAATTCTTGTATTACATATGCATGAGCATCATATTATCGCATTTTGGGCATGTGTACCACCTTTGCATTGCATTTGCATGCATGTATTTATAAATATTGAATAGTAATCTTACGTACCCTCCAAAATTCTCTGTTATTGCAGGAATGGCCGAGGTACCGCCTAACGGAAATGGAGACGAATACGTCATAGGACACGAAGGGGGAAATGTTGGAACAGCTGTTGAAGGACAAGCCGAGACGAACAGTGTGCAAGCTCAAGACCCCGATCGAAGGAGTACTACCTTCCCCAGGCCTACTCGTGTTTCTCATCTGATTAGTATGCCAGGTATCCCTAGAAGTTCCGACGCTACAACGAGCGCAAATTCTCTTCATCAGGACATCACAAGAGTTATCTGCCCCGGAACAAGAGCTTATCGTGACATTCCGCTTGTTTTGAGAAGATTAGATGGATCGATGTACGAGCGGTACATGGTGGAAACTCGAGTAATCAAAAGGTTCGACGAGAATGAGAGGGCACATCAGAGGTTGTTAGCAAGAACTGCAAGGACTGAATTTGATGGAGTGGCAAATAAGAGTGATATTAACAGTTTGAGATCGATGATAACAAACCTGAGTGCTAGTCTTGAGCAAGTTAGGGAGGATCAGGCGAGGTTGACTAGGATGCAAAGTTGGGAGCATCGAGTTAGAGCATCCCTGCCACCAGATTGGAGATTTGTAGATGACTTGGAAATGGAGGCTAATGATTTTATGGTCCAGCCACCTGCCAGAGGTATGTGTATCATTTTAGGGAATCAGGTAGCAGTGGAGTGTGGATCTACTTCTGGGACGAAGAAGGCAACTGAGTGTGGGCCGAATGATAAGGGAAAGAGGAAGATGGACGAGGACGAGGAAGACAATGATGAAGAGCCCAAGGAAGACAGTGATGAAGAGCCCGAGGAGGATGAAGATGAACCACCATCCAAGAGGTCGTGTGGATCACCACGTGACTAGTTGCTTGTATTTTATTTTATCTTTGATCGTTGTAATCGAACTATTTTAGACTTCTGTATGATGGTATTGTGATGAAAAACTTGATGACTTAAGTTTGATGGTGTATGGTTGTAGTGGCATTACTTGTCACAAATTTTGGTTGATTTATCAATACAATCCATGTTTACCTTTCATAATCTATGATACGTCTTTAATTTGCTCTTTTGTGATGTGAATTGATGAATATTAGTAACCTTGTAGTGATGTGTTGTTGTACTTATATTATGTCTTGAAAGAGAAATCCATCTTAATCTTGATGTGTATACTTACTTTGTTTTTCTATTTTTCCCTGTCTTTGCAGAGAGGTGTACTTGAGAATTCACCATGCCTCCAAAGCTAACAGCTGACCGTGTGAACACAATGATTCAAGAAGAAATTGCAAATGCACTCGAAGCGGATCGTGCAAACCGAAACCCAGATCAAGGAGGGAATGCAGGAAGACAGCAAGCCCCAAGGGAGTGTACTTATGCCGGTTTTATGAAATGCGGTCCCACGCAGTTTCGTGGCACTAGCGGAGCCTTAGAACTCCGAAGATGGTTGGAGAAGATCGAAAGCACTTTTGAAATTAGCGGATGTTCAGAGGCAAATAAAGTCAAGTTTGCAGCTGCCACTTTTCTTGATGACGCCTTAAGTTGGTGGAACAATCAAGTAGCCACTGTCGGATTAGCGGTAGCAAATGCGAGGACTTGGACTGCTACTAAGGCTCTCTTGACCAAAAAGTTCTGTCCCGAAGAGGAGCTGGGTGAACTAGAAGATGAGTTAAGGCATTTGACTTTGAAGAACAATGACATTACAGCGTATACAAGGAGGTTTAATGAATTGAGCCTTTTGTGTCCTGATGCCTTTGCTGATGATAACAAGAAAACGAAGCAGTACATCAAGGGTTTGTCAAGCAATATCAAGGGTGAGACAACTTCATCTAAGCCTGGGTCATTCGATGAAGCCGTCCAAATGGCTCACGCGCTAATGGATGTCAAACTGCAAGATAAAAAGGACTTCATTGCCGAAGGAAACAAGAGAAATTGGGAGGCAGCTCAGGGTAATCAATCCCAAGGTCAAAATCGTGGAGGGAACCGTAACAACCAAGGTCAGAACCGCAACCATCAGTTCAACCAGAGAAGAAATGATGGGATGAGGGCTGTCACTAACCCTAGAGGAGCTAAGGTGAATCCCCATTGTGGTCGATGTAATTTGTACCATATAGGGAATTGCCCACCCGCGTGTGGCAAGTGCGGAAAAGTAGGTCATAGAATTACAGATTGCCGAGCTAAAGGGGTAGCTACTGGGGCAAATGCCACGAAGGTGATGGTTTGCTTCGGATGTGGAGAAAGAGGGCATAAGCAGGGGAACTGCCCGAAGGCTGGAAACAGGCAAGGAGGAAATAATGCTGCTGCTGTGTATCGAGTAGGGACTGCTGATAAACCACAATGTCCTAATGTGGTTACCGGTACGTTTATGCTAGACGCTTGTTATGCTAGTATATTGTTTGATTCTGGTTCCGACAAGAGCTTCGTAGATGTTAAATTTAGTCGTCATATCGATAGAGAACCGTTAATGTTAACGACTAGTTATAACGTGGAATTAGCCGATGGGAAGATCGTTAGTACAAATTCTATACTAAAAGGGTGTACCTTGAAGTTAGGGAATTACGCTTTTGATATCGACTTAATGCCCATAGAGCTAGGATCGTTCGATGTGATTGTTGGAATGGATTGGCTGATGGCGCATAGTGCCGTGATCGTTTGTGGAGAAAGATTAGTTCAAATCCCGTTGAGGAATAGGGTTTTGACTGTGAAGGGAGACGAATGCACCTCTCGTTTGAAAGTGATATCTTGCTTGAAAATGATGAGATATGTAGAAGATGGATGTGATGTGTTTTTGGCACAAGTTTCTAGTGATGGTGACTTAGAGGCAAAGTTAGAGGAGGTACATGTAATTCGCGAATATCCGGAAGGTTTTCCTGATGAGTTGTCGGGTTTACCACCCACCCGTGAAGTCGAATTTCGAATCGATTTGATGCCGGGAGCTGCACCAGTTGCTCGTGCACCCTATCGATTAGCACCATCAGAGTTGAAGGAGTTATCGGACCAATTGAAAGAGTTGATGGATAAGGGATTTATTCGACCGAGCTCATCACCGTGGGGAGCGCCAGTGTTGTTTGTAAAGAAGAAAGATGGGTCATTTCGGATGTGTATCAACTATAGAGAGCTCAACAAGTTGACGGTTAAGAATCGGTATCCATTGCCGAGGATTGACGACTTATGTGAACCTTGCATTTGATCTGTTCCTGTGTATACTCAAAGATCGACTTGAGATCAAGGTATCATCAACTGCGTGTGAGAGAGGAGGATATCCCTATAACTGCCTTTCGTATGCGGTATGGACACTTTGAATTCCGAGTGATGCCTTTCGGGCTAACAAAGCGCCTGCAGTATTCATGGACCTTATGAATCGAGTATGCAAGCCGTATCTAGATAAGTTTGTCATTGTATTCATCGATGATATTCTTATTTACTCTAAGAGTAAGGAAGAGCACGAGAAGCACCTGAGAAAGATATTGGATCTGCTGAAGAAAGAGAAGCTGTATGCGAAATTCTCAAAGTGTGAGTTTTGGTTAGAGTCTGTGCAATTCCTTGGGTATGTAATTGATAGCAAAGGAGTTCGCGTGGATCCTGCCAAGGTCAAGGCAATCAGGGAATGGTCGGCACCGACAACGCCGACTGAAGTTCGACAATTCCTTGGTTTGGCTGGGTATTATCGGAGATTCATTGAAGGATTTTCGTTGATTGCGAAGCCATTGACAAAGCTTACAGAGAAGAATAGGGTGTATGAATGGGGAGATGATGAAGAACTCGCTTTCAAAACACTCAAGGACAAGTTATGTTCTGCTCCGATATTGTCATTACCAGAAGGAACCGAAGAATTTGTGGTGTATTGTGACGCATCTCGTAAGGGTTATGGACCTGTGTTGATGCAGCGTGAGAAGGTGATTGCTTACGCGTCGAGACAAATGAGGAAGAATGAAGAAAACTACACTACGCATGATTTGGAATTGGAAGCTGTAGTTTTTGCGCTGAAATTGTGGAGACACTACTTGTATGGGACGAAGTGTGTTGTATTCACTGACCACAAGAGGTTGCAGCATATTTTAGACCAAAAGGAGTTAAACATGAGACAGAGGCGATGGGTAGAACTACTGAGTGACTATGACTGTGAGATTCGCTACCATCCTGGCAAGGCGAACGTCGTAGCGGATGCACTTAGTAGGAAGGATCGAGAGAAACCTTTGAAAGTCAGAGCTTTAGTGATGACTGAGGGTGTTGATTTAACTGAAACAATATTGAAGGCTCAAGAGAAGGGATTAATGAAAGAGAATGCTGGTGCTGAGAATCTGGGGAGACTGTTGAAACCTCTTTTTGTGGTTAGGTCAGACAGGCTGAGATATTTCGAGAATCGGATTTGGTTACCACTATGTCCATCCGAGGAAGGAATGCCTGGAGTACGAGATTTGGTTATGAACGAATCTCATAAGTCGAAGTACTCGATACATCCTGGATCGGATAAGATGTATGTCTATTGGTGGTCGAATATGAAGGCGGATATTGCTCGTTACGTTAGTAAGTGTTTGACTTGTGCGAAGGTTAAAGCCGAACATAAGAAACCGTCTGGGCTGTTGGTACAACCAGAGATCCCATAGTGGAAATAGGAGAGAATCACTATGGATTTCGTGACGGGTTTACCTAGAAATCCAAGTGGATGTGATATGATTTGGGTAATAGTGGATAGATTGACGAAATCTGCTCACCTTTTACCTATGAAGAAGACGGACAACATGGAAAAACTGGCCAGTGTGTACTTGAAGGAGATTGTTTACAGACATGGTGTACCTTTATCGATCATTTCGGATCGCGATAGTAGGTTTACTTCGGAATTTTGGAAATCACTTCAACGTGCGATGGGAACTGAATTGAGTTTGAGCACGGCCTATCACCCGGAGACTGATGGCCAAAGCGAACGAACTATTCAGACGATGGAGGACATGCTCCGAGCATGCGTGATTGATTTTGGAGGAAGTTGGGAACGCCACTTACCTTTAGTGGAGTTTTCGTATAATAATAGTTATCATGCGAGCATCAAGGCTGCACCATTCGAAGCGTTGTATGGACGGAAGTGTAGATCACCTGTGTGTTAGAGTGAAGTAGGAGAAAGTCAGTTGACTGGACCCGAAATGGTTTTGGAGACGACAGAGAAGATTGTGCAAATCAAGAACCGATTTCTTGCTGCAAGAAGCCGACATAAGAGTTATGCCGATAATAGAAGAAAACCGTTGGAATTTGAGGTCGGAGACATGGTTATGCTTAAGGTTTCGCCGTGGAAGGGTGTGATTCGTTTTGGGAAGAAAGGAAAGTTGAGTCCGAGGTATATTGGACCATTTAAGATTGTTAAACGAATTGGACCGGTAGCGTATAAGTTAGAGTTGCCGAATGAGCTTAGTGCTATTCACGACACGTTTCACGTATCTAATTTGAAGAAGAGTTTGGCGGATAAGGAATTGGTGATTCCTTTGGACGAGATTCAACTAGACGACAAAATGCATTTCGTGGAAGAACCCGTGGAAATTATGGACCGAGAGGTCAAGAGGCTGAAGCATAGTAGAATTCCCATTGTGAAGGTTCGATGGAATTCTAGGCGTGGACCGGAATACACTTGGGAACGTGAGGACTTTTTCAAGGAGAGATATCCTCATCTGTTCCAGCGGCACGAAATGTGAGTATAAGAAGAGGCGAGCGCCGGGACGTCGCTCTCTTTAAGGAGGGGTGGATGTGATACCCAGAACCGAGGTCACTTACCTTACCCTATATTACGCTTATTTTTGAAATTTTTAAGAATATTTATTTGCTATATATTTTATCATTTTGGTTGAAACCAATATTTGAGGTCGTAATCTTGGCGATTGACGATTTAAGAAGAACGATGACGACTACGATCCCGATGGATGCCCAAATTTCTATGTTTATTGTCATTTTATCGATATTATAATTTTTCAAGGATTTTACTTTCGGTTCGTGTTAAGTTGAGTCGGGTGCGTTTTATTGCTTTCCGGGTACATTTAAATTGTCCTAAAAGTATTTTGGAGTGTTCGGGATGACCCCCGACTCCCGCAAAATTTTTCAAATTGACTAGTGAGTCATTTCCGCAAACATTTGAGGTCGTTTTCACTTAAGGCCAAAATAATGTTATAATTGCACACAAGGGCTTCCAATTTTTACAAAGCTTAAACCAAACACACACACAACACCAAATACACCAACAAATGGGTTTTTCAAAAATTTGTTTTGATGTTAATTGAGTTTATGCATGTTTAATTGGGATATAATAGATGGATAATCAACCAACAAACCAACCAAAATCAATTTGGTTGGGGTGTTTTGATCACCCACACCCCACGGCCAAATGGGGGTGTTTGGTGGATCATGGTGTTTGATGTTTTGCTTATGGTATTTGTGTTTAATTCATGTTTTTAGGTGTTTTAGAATGGGTAAACCTCATTGCATGTTTGATTTGATAAATGGGTTTTGAGATGGATTTGGTATTTTTGGGGTTAAGGACTGATTAGGATGGTTAGTCATGGTTAGGAGTGTTTAAGTTGAGGTTAAGTGTCGATAAAATGGTTTGGAAACGAGTGTTGGATTGATTTTGAGATGGGTAAATTTAGGAAGATTGTTTAGGCTTGTTTTCATAAAATTGATTTTGTAAACAGGTCATGATACTAGGATATAGTTGTAGATCGTCTTCTTAGCTTCGATTTGGTATAAGATAGAGCTTACGACTCCTAACGAGTCAAAAGTTATGATGTTTTGAAAATACGTGTACCGGGAGATGAGAACCTACATAATCCGAAATTATGTTTGGTTTTGGGTCAAATCCCGGGGACCATAGATATAGTTTGGTAATTGGTTAAAGGTTGATTTTTGGTCTCAAACCTGCACCTGTGAGTCTATTATTAGACTTAGGTGTTAAATGGGTCAATGGTATATTTCAAATGGGTCAAATGAGTCCAACTTGGTCAATGTGCAAAATCAGTCCGAAAAGCGTAGGTTTAGTAATGTGTTGAGTAACGGGTCGTAAAAGCGAAAACTTTTAATGGGATTAAAAATGGGTTTTCTACAGGTCTTAAGGTATTTTTGAGAATTTTCCCAAATTTTATTAAAAGGTTTAAGTCTAGTAAAACATCCCATACTTTTGGTAAGTATCGGCGAAAAACGTGAAAAAGGGTAATAACATTAATAACATGGATGAATAGTATAAAACGAGTAACAATTATTTGTTTGGTTTTGGCGTGAGTTTGTAATTATCACAATTGACTAATATGTATGTAATATACAGTACTTAAAGTTAATAAATGAGATTACTCATTACGCGTTATTGTTTGTTAGGTGTTGAATTCCCCGGGCATCCTCATCATCGTCAGTGATCGTCACTCGAATTGTCGACTACTCTATATATATAAGGTGTGAATTTGTAGCCTCGCTTACTATTGTTTTAAATTGTTTTACCCGCGAGGGAAATGCATGCTAATTTTCTAAAATGAACATATGTCATGAATGATTGTTGGACCCGAATGTTGCCTTAAATTGTGTTGAGTACCTAGTTGCAAAAGGCCCTATATTCATGAACTATTAATTATTGTTTAATCCTTGTGTGGATTGAAAATAGCCGCTTATACAATTGATAGTACTATGGGGTTGACGACCCTATCCGAGACGAGGGCTAGTACGTTGAGTACCCCCTGCGGACGGATAATTTGTGATAAGAGATAAGGTATAATTGCAACTGATGCCTTTAGAAGGGGCAATGGTTTCATCTTAATCACGCCGGTAATTATTACGCGGGTGATTGAGTTAATGGATTAGTGTCATGAGCTTAAACACAATTGTCATAACCTTGAAAATAGATTGTTTGATCGACAAGTCTATGAATGATCGTGAATGATTTTATTACACATATGTTCAAAATGAGATTATAAAACCTATGAATCCCACTCAACATTATTTGTTGACCCAATTTAGCATGTGTTTCAGGTAACCGATGAAGTGTAGCATGGAGCATGCATTGGATGGGAGTTGTGTGTGGCTTGGCGTCTACTTGTTTTTCCACCCATATTTAACTTGAACATTTAAAATTTTCTGTCATGTTGTCGAAATTGTATCTTTTGGGGTTGAGATTCGTGGGGACCGAAACGCTAACTCTGTGTTGTATCATTTTGGGTTTGGAAAACCGTAGACATGTATGTTTTTAACAATGCTTAATTTATGTTAAAACTTTTACGTCTCTTTGAGTCGTTTGATATATCTTGTGTGCGATGATAACTGCCTAGCACCCAAATGTTGTAGTTCCGCTGCGCATAGCATTTGTGGGGGTGTTAGAATATTGGCTAATGGTAAAATACGTTAAACAATTTTTACAAGATAAACATAAGGCTTTTCAAACTATAAAACCAGTTTTATCAAGACTTAACCAGGTTACTCGGGACTTAGTTTTCTTCCGCTGTTATATGTTATATGATTATCCTATTCATGCTTTATTGTACATCCGTGCACTGAGCGTATTTGCTCAGCCGTTTTCCTTTTCTATGTTCCCAAAACGGCAGGTACTCAGGGACGCTCGTAGACATTAAGAGTACGTGCATATGGACTAGAAGCTTTCTAGCCTTCTTTACTTTATGCATTTCCTTTCTTATGATACATTTGTTATGGACATTGTTTAGTCATTTCCTTTATTATACTATGTTTGTGTGTGATGAGCTTTACATTTGGACTACCGATGTTTGATTCCGGTATTTTCCTTTTATGGTCAAGTAATGTTTAAACATTTTTCCTTGTATGCTTTGATGACACGCCATAATTGCATGTGACATTTCCATTATCAAAATGGGGTGTTACAGCAGCCCTCGGGTTGTGGTGCTCGGTTGCCGGGTCTCGAGACGGGGCTCGGGAACTTACATGTGTTAGAAACACGTAAATTAAACCAATTATGAAAATAAGTTATATTATGTATTAATTAATTTAGTTATTAATTAATTTTAGTTTAATTAAATTAAAACTTATGTTATGTTTATTTAAATGAAACTATGATAAAATATGTATGTACATTTATTTAAATAAACTTAGGCTATAATAATTAATTGATTTAACTATTTATGAACATGGATTTAATTAATTAAAACTTATGTTGACTTAATTAATATCTTTTATGATAAAGTTTAATAACATGAACGTAATATTATTAATTAATAATAAACTAATAATAACATGACATAATATTATTAATTAATAATAAGCTAAGTATTTATTAATTATTAAACTTTATAATATAATAATACATGATATAAAATAAGCATATAATTAATTATGGAAACATATTAATTATGGAATTATATTATTTATGGTAATATACTAAATATGGTAACATGCTATTTATGGTAATAAATTAAATATGGTAACATGCTATTTATAAAAACATGCTAAATATGGAAACTTTCTATTTTTTGAAACTTACTAATTATAGAAACTTTCTATTTTTAGAAACTTACTATTTAAGGAAACTTACTATTTTTGGAAAGTTACTATATATGGAAACCTGCTATTTTTGGAAAGTTACTATATATAGAAACCTGCTATTTTTAGAAAGTTACTCATTATGTTATAACAAGTATTATAACACTTAAAACATGAAATACATGAATCTAAAACACATGGGACTATAAGAAATACATGATTAAAACATGAAATAATAAGATAAAATAAGAACAAGTATAATAAGTATGAACACGTTAAGTAAACCAAATAACAAGTATGTATAAGTAAGACCGACTCTTATTCATGTCTGTTCATTATGTAGCTATTGTGAAGTTGGAGTGATCGTCTACGTTCGTTTTCGTCTTCATTTACTGGGCATAAGGTACGGATATTCCGTCATTCAGTAAGGACATCTTTCTTCCTATATTAGGATTCCCCGTTTGCAACCATCTGTTTTTCTCAGTAGTTTAAGTGTCTTAAACACATTAGTATATGTATGATTATTTTAGATTTTCCTGAGCTATATACATGCATGCCAGTTTCACCTAGTTATGGGGGTTCCATAACCATAGCACTGGAGGCACCGGTGTTATGACTCTTCTGCGGTGAGAGTGATTGCTCGCAGCGTCCCTTTATAGTTTTGGCCAGTATTATTATCATGTGGGACGAATGGGTGCATCCTAGGACAAGTAGTATGATTTCATGGTAACTATAGTGTGTGCCTTGCATCCGTTACAGGAGCTGATCTCTCCACTCATTTTATATATTAATTAGAGGCAGCCCCTCTAATTGCATGACGAGGTCACCCCTCCAAGTATTCATGCACCTGGATATAGCATGACCTATATGGGCTCTCGGCATATTTAAAATATAGATTTCAAGATAAACTAAACATAAGTCTTTTCAGAAATATAAACCAGTTTTATGAACTTAAACCAGGTTCTCTAGGACATACATTTATTCCGCTGCTATTTATTTCATTCATAACTTGCTTATGTTTGTGCTTTACATTATATGTTATATATCCACACACTGAGCGTATTGCTCAGCCGTATTTCTCTTTCCATGTTCCAATACGGCAGGTACTAAAGGGCAAAGTTAGGAATCCAAGAGTACGTGCATGGAATGAGGCGCCAACTTTCTTTCATTCTTTAATACATTTACATACATTTGCTTTGCTGGACATTGTTTAGTCATTTTCTTTATATTCATACTTATGCATTTCGTGTGTGGAGCTTATGTGGATCCGATGTTTGCTTCCGGATTCTTTTATGGTCATTTAATGTTTTAGACATTTACCTTGTATGCTTTGATGACATGCCATAATTATCCTGTGATATTCTATTTATCAAAATGGGGTGTTACAAGGTAGCTATGAAAAAAAATAAATACTTATTTCGTCTCAAAATTATGGTCCAGTATACTATTTCTGAACGTCTCAAATTAATAGTCTACTTTTAGAATCTTTTATATAATAAAAGAATTATATTATTTGAAAATGTTAGTGAAAAATAGAGGTTGTAAAAAATATAATTGGACCAATCAAATAGCTTAATTTGGACAAATAAGCAAAAACGAGCGATGTGACTGGTGGAGAAAAGTCAAAATTGAATTTAGTTTAGTCAAAATTAAAAATTTTGATGAAAGATTTTGATGTAAGCATACAAAGATATATGTGTCAAATTTATGAAAATAAAAACTTATAAAAAAGGAGGAGAGGATTAATAAAACTTTAGTGGTTGAATTTTAAATAAATTAGATGGAATTAAGTGTAAACTTATAATTTTTTATATTTTTTTAGTAAGTTTATAAAATAACCCCTTAAACTTTATATTTTAAAAATACAACATATATATTATATTAAAAAATCAACAAATCACTTGATTATAAATATTCAAATAAAAACAAAAATTATTGTCTATTTATATTTTGACAATTAACAAAGTTAAGCAATAATTTATGTAAATTATTATTAACATGAATATAAATATCAAAATGAATACAGTAACTTAGACATCGGTGTTAGATAAAAATAAATAAACAGGATTCAGTATATTACAACAACATATATTTTTTAAGGTTGTTATGTTTTACTAAACACACAATATCTAAAAAATGATATATAACATTTTAGTTAAACAAAGTCAAATCCTTTGTGCAACAAATATTTATACAAAATATCAATTAATATTATCACACAATGAAAAATCAAGTAAAACTCATGGGTCCATGGGCAACGTAACTATTTAAGTATTAAAATTTTAATATTGTTTTATAAAATAATATTAGACATTACAAAATCATAAATTTATAAATCGTGTACGTGTAAGATTGATGTAAATGGTGTGTTGATTAATAATTAAGATATAACTATTTATATATCGAAATAAAAAAATGTATGAAATTTGAAAAATATAAAATTAAGGTGAATTTATATTAATTTACACGGTGCACAGTAAAACAACAATATAATAAAATATATAAACATTAGATGTTTTAAAAAGAACATATATAATATACATAAAATTACAATGATGAAATTATTACTTAATTTATCTTTTATGTTCAAGTCCCGTGCGTGCACGAGCTTTAAAACTAGTAGATAAAAGATGTAGATTAATTTTATTATATTACTCTCACTTAAAAATATTATTACAAACAATAAATAAGTTGTAAATGTGTAAAATTAAAAAAAATAAAGAATTGAAAAAAATAGTATTTTATTAAATACGTATTTTTTATCGATGAATTATAATTTTGAGACAAAGTGAGCAATACAACACAGATAAAAAATGTGCAACACCAAGTGGGGTCATGTCGGGTCTATTTTTTTAAAATTTGTGTGTTATTTATTTTTATAATTTTATTATCATTAGACATGTAAATATGAGATGAGAAATCAGAACTAAAGATAGTTATACGAAAGAAAACTAAGTGACACATTTCATGTGTGTTAGTTACGTTGTTGTTTTCTAAATTTTTTTAAACTTTTTTTGAATTTTCTTTTACTCCGCTCTTGAAAATAAAAATATCTATTATTATCACGGCTCTGTTAAAAACGACTATATTAATAAAAAAATATTAACAAATATCTGAATACTTACATAAAAGATTTAACCAATCTATTCAACTATAAATCTTGTGACCCTTATATATAATCAAAGTAAAAAATACAAATGAATATCGCCAAAATTGTCGCTTCTCCTCATAGATGAGAAAAATGACACTATTAAAGTATCACCACATCCACCACAAAGAAGATGTGATATGAGAAACAATATTTGATTCTACTCTTTGTAACCATTACATGAATTCAACCAATTCTTCCAATGAACGTTACATATGAAAAAGGGAAGAAATTTTCACACCAAACACGAACAAAATTTCAAACATTAATGGCTAGGCTACATGACACTCGAATAAGATGTCAAGGTTGTATTCCATATTATCATTGCAAGAAGGACAAAAAGTCAACGATATTTTAATACCACGAGACGAAAGGTTCAAGCGATGAGAATCCGGTCCAATATCAATCTCCATATGAAAATGCTAACTTTCTTAGGGATAACTTAGTCCTAAGTTGTCCGAGTAGCCAAAGAAGATAGTAGTTGAGCATCAATATGACGACGTGTCACTTCAACTAAAAACGCCGTCACTTGTTATCATTCATATGCAAAAGTTTTTAATGAGTTTAATACCAACAAGATTAATTTCAATCACAATCTCTCAAGCCAAGTTACAAACGCTAAGGTTAGTTCTAGACGAGTTCCAACTCCAGTGGTCGTTTTTCATACAATCAATGATCAAACAATCTTTGTCTTTATCTAGACGATATAGCTGTTGTAGCAAATGTAAAAGGGCATCATCAAGCCAAGTATCCTTCCAAAAGCGGATACTCGTGTCATGACCTGCTTGAAAACAAAGAGAGTTATGCGAAAGAAAATCGTTTGAATGTTTTTTTAATTAATTTTCTTCAGAGAATTTGTGTTTATACATTAAAAAGAACTATAAAACATAATTTTTTTGTTTTCTGATATTTTCTTTTTGTTTTTTAAATAAATAACGATTTTATATGAACGTATTTTTTACGTTTTGTGAAACATTAATATTTTCTTTTACAAATCTAAAACTAGCAACCTTACTTTTAAGGTAACACTCAATGCCGTCCTTCACGGGTTATGAGTTTTAACATCATCTAGAACGATATATGAGGAGGTTGAGATGTAGACAGTTATATCCCTACCTAAGGTAGAGAGACTGGTTTCGATTCTACCAAGATAGAAAAAGACCTATGACCTTGATTCTGGTTCTACTAAGATAGAAAAAGACCTATAATCTTGCAAAGAATGCAGATCGAACCCCCGACTTTTCTCTCAAAAGACAAAAGTTATAACCACTTAACCACTTATCCAACCTTGTTTTGTTTTCTTTTGAAAATCTAAAAATTAGCATAAAAAATCAAACACGCTCTTGCATGTTATTTCCTACAACTCACAACAGTCAAATACTTTCCATAAATAAAATAAGCCTTTGCTGTTGTCATCACCAACAAAACCAGCTAGCTTAACATCTCTTACCATTTCAACATCTTATTTTCTTATGAGCAGCATTTCAACATATTTTACTTATTCATCAAACACCCAACTGTTATTTTATACAACTTTCAACTTCATTTACCCAATCACACAACCACCCTCTTAATTGTCAACTTTTTCCATGTGAACACCCTTTATATTAGCATTTTCTTATTTGGTATTTAACTTAACCACAACACCTGTTTTATCAAATGTTCTTTGGTTTGAAACTGTGAGTTTTTCTGTGGGTGGGAAGAATTTAAGACTCTTGTTGGATTTTTGAAGTTAGTTTTTGGATTATGTTTTTGAGATAGCTTAAGGTTGTTTTTCGATGTCGAAATTAAGGTTTTTGTGGGTTGTGAGTTTGTTGGTTTGTGTTTTTGTTGTTGTTGTTGATGGTCAATCTACTCATCCAACTGAAGGTTAGTGATTTGTTATGTTATTATGTTCTTTGTACTTGAATTCTAACTTTAACGCGTTAAAGTGAGCCAATTAGATGGCTCAACTTTAATGCGTTAGGAAAATCGAGCAATTTGATTGGTTAATTGAAAATTTGTTAAGAGATATTATGTTTCGGTTATGTAATGATGAAAATATTTAACATATGTTGATGATAGAATATTTCTTTCATATTATGTCTTTGCTTAAAGTATGTAAGTTATGTTCATGATCCATGTTGCACATGTTCATTCTCTGACATATATTGAAATGCTAATTATAAGATTAGTTGTGCTTTGAATTTCATTTATTGGAGCTGTTTTTCTTCAAATTTTCCAAATATTGACTACTTAATTACTTAGTGATAGTTATCTTGGTTTTCCGGATATGATTATCAGATTATAAACCCATAAGCAGAAAATTTATTGGTATTTCCAAGTAAGAATGCTGAAAAATAGTGTTTCGTGTCTATACTTTGCAAAGTACTTAAAGCTCTTTTGATTATAATGATCCATGTTGCTAGAATACTGTTGCACATGTTCTTCTATGACATATTCGGATGCTAATCATAAGGTGAGAATTAGTATTTTGAGGTTTGAAGTACGTATTTTGTGGCTGTTTGGTTTTCCTTTCCTCTAGGAGTATGAAATCTAAACTCTTGCTACCTTGCTCGTAAGAGTTTGCAGAGTTTTAACTGTTGATTTTCAGTGTCTTTTTTGATGATCGCCTCTATTTTCACAACTATAATGACCTGATAAATGTCTACTGCCATTAGAAGATTTGGTTAAATCAATCAAAGCATGACCCTGGTTACTGAATTAATAGTTTTATCAGGGTTCATCTGTTGAAGAACCTCTGCGAGACAAATGTACTAAATACTCATGATGACCTTGTTATATAATGTGCAGTGACAGCACTACAGCTTATTAGGGAAAGCTTTAATGACCCAGACACACTCAGTAATTGGAGGGGTGGAGATCCATGTCAATCAAATTGGACCGGAGTCTTGTGCTTCAACAGAACCCTAGACGACAGCTATCTTCATGTCAGGGAACTGTAAGCAAATGTGGCAATTCTTACCCATTTACTTGTTAATGGTTTGATTCTGGTTATGGCTTTACTCTAGCGGGTCAAACGTGCAAAACTCTTTTTTGCAAATAACGAATTGGCCCCAAAATCGTGCAAAGTGTACTTTCTAATGCATGATGGTACAACGGTTACTGATCAAAACAAAGAAGACTCATTGATTCACACGTTATTAAACGAATAAATGGATTTTCGCCATTGAATCTAATAAATATAAACAAATAGTGTTTGTGCCATTTGATATAATCTGGTGTATGTATTTTGCAGGCAGCTACTGAGCCTCAATCTCTCGGGAACAATGTCTCCTGCCTTTGGGAGATTCGCTTATATGGAAATACTGTGAGTCAAGTTATCCTAATGTCACATGCTTTCTTTATCGCCTCTTTGCTATATTCAGTTCTTTTTGTAATATTTCTATATGCTTTTTTCCTCTTCATCTTAAAGGGATGTCATGTGGAACAAGATAACTGGGAGTATACCAAAAGAGATAGGCGAACTTACAAATTTGAAACTCTTGTAAGTTGATTACTTCTTTTCTGGTTTATTTACATATATATATATATAGCCATCTAGATGAAAATACTCGAGAAAGATATAATTGTTTATATGAGTGTAATGAGGCAGAAGATTTTCTGAGTGTAACATATTTTCTTCTCTTTGCAATTATGTGCACGCAGGCTCGTGAATGGAAATCAATTAACAGGTTCTTTGCCGGAGGAAATTGGTTATCTCCCTAATTTGGACCGAATACAGATTGACCAGAACCAAATATCTGGACCAATACCAACGTCATTTGCAAACTTGAACAAGACAAAGCACTTGTAATGATTTTGCTTACAGATTCTATTTCTCTAATTGCTGTATGTTTTTTTGATAATTAAAATGGCTTATATTGGTTTGTGGTTTCTGACATGTCTCTGTGCAGCCATATGAATAATAACTCGCTTAGTGGCCAAATCCCCCCTGAGCTATCTAGGTTGCCATCGCTTGTTCACATGTAAGTTTCTACCTTCATTCGGGTGCAAGGCTAGAGGTTGTGAAATGGGATTGTTGGGTAACGGGTCGGGTTGACGCAAACGCTTGTGATTATTGTAATATCGACGCGCTAATTATCTGTATGAACATAAACTTTTTAAATAACTAGGGAGTCAAATGTGCTTCTGATAATTGTTTCCGGTAATGTAAATTTTTCAATACAATGATATCATAGGTTTTATCTAAAATACACTTTGGGAGACGTTTGAACCTGTTTAACCCGTTTTTCTTTTTAGTTACTTTTGTTTTAAATATATATTTCACCCTATAGAGATATTCATTGCCTGAATCGACCCATCCATAAATAAATGAGTCAAAATTGGCAGATCTAAGTATGACTCGCCTGGTATTTGCTGACATGGAGGCATGTTGCAGGTTGCTTGACAATAACAATTTATCAGGAACTCTTCCTCCAGAGCTCAGTCAACTCCCAGAACTACTTATACTGTACGTTTTCTTCAAAAATGTGGTTTTGCTCAAATAATAAGTCACTGGTTCATTGTATTTCTTAACGGAATGAACTAGAAATTTATAAGTTTGCTGCATTACAATCATGAA
Organism: Glebionis coronaria; assembly: GCA_025667525.1. Classification (NCBI taxonomy): domain Eukaryota; kingdom Viridiplantae; phylum Streptophyta; class Magnoliopsida; order Asterales; family Asteraceae; genus Glebionis; species Glebionis coronaria. The sequence goes on along the minus strand of CM046879.1, from coordinate 511,005,148 downwards.
AATGGAGATATAAAACATATCTCATCATGCATCAGTAGCGTTACATGTTTTTAGTTTTCCCCTTTTTAGTATCTTTTTCATCGATCGTTATCTGTTAGGATCTCCAGACGTGTTTATATGCTATTCTGTTCTTCAAATTATTGATAGCAGTGATTTCTTTACTTATTTTGGCAGTCAACTTGACAACAACCACTTCGAGGGAGGCATACCCTCTTCTTATAGCAACATGCTAAAGTTGTTGAAGTTGTAAGTGTAATTTCATTTTTCATATGCGAAGAAACAAATGGAAATATCAATGATCTTTAATTATTTTTTGTTGGGTCTGCCAGGAGTTTGAGGAATTGCACCTTGCAAGGATCAATCCCCGATCTTAGCGGGATACCAAACCTTGCATATATGTAAGTTTGCAACAGAAATCTGGCAGTGCTTCATCTCTTTTACTTTTACCCATGTGTTTGTGTGCTCAACGATATTCATGTTAACTGTGTATGTTTTCTTTGCAAATTGTGCTTTCAGAGATCTCAGTAATAACAATCTAAATGGATCCATACCAGACATGACTCTTTCTGAGAATATCACAACTATGTAAGAATATACTGCTTTACGCGGTCGTTTTTCATTATCTTATTTGGGTTTTAATACTTGGTATGACAAACGATTTCATATGATATAAATTGTGCAGAGATCTTTCAAGGAATCAGCTTACTGGGCCTATTCCTCGTGGCTTTTCGGGCCTTCGTAGACTACAAAGACTGTGAGGATTTGTTAACCTTTCTTTTTCTTTCTTTTAAATCTAAGTTGTTTTTCCTCAAATGGCACATTGTATTATATTCACCTCAATAAATTTAGATGTTCAATAATAGTTTAACCCGAGAAAAATAAATATATTCACAATATCTTGGATGCGCATGCTATCTGAAAGACTGAAACTATTCTTCACTGCAGGTCTCTTTTCAACAATTCGTTAAATGGCTCAGTATCATCCAATATTTGGCAAAACAGGACTTTCAATTCAACCGAACAGCTTACCTTGTAAGGCCTGAAACTCGATTATGCTCTCTCTACATATGTGTGTGTTCACACATCAAGACACAAATATTTGTATTTCTGCTTGTTTGTTGCAATTAAAGGAAATAGTATAGTAGTAAAAGTGTGATGCTTTTCTAAACTCACTTCTTCTATGATTTCGCAGGGATATGCAAAATAACAGACTTTCAGGCATTTCAGGCAGCACCAACATCCCAACAAACGTCACCCTAAGGTTTGCTAGTTTTCTAGCTATTCTAACTTTTACTTTCACATATTAGGCGTGACCAGTCATAGAATTATCATGAAAAAAAAATTTGTTTATCGTCATTTTCAGCCTTCAAGGGAACCCTGCATGTTCGAATGCCAGCATGACAGAATTCTGTCAATCTCAAACTGCTATAGTCAATCGTCTACAAAGTGTCCCATCAAACTCAACCGATAACTGTCCACCTCAGTCATGCCCTGCTGACTATGAATACGCTCCAGGGTCTCCTGTCCCATGCTTCTGTGCTGCACCACTTCGTATTGGATATCGGTTAAAGAGCCCTGGAATTTCGGATTTTCCCGCATACTTTTACCCATTTGAGGTGTACTTAACCTCTGGTTTACAAATAAATCATTATCAGCTTGACCTTACTTATGAATGGCAAAAGGGTCCTCGAATACGGATGAATTTAAAGATTTTTCCCGTGTATACTGTTGGTACTAATACCTTCAATAGAAGCGAGGTCCTCCGGATCCGAAACATGTTCACACAATGGGAGATTCCAGACAGCGAAATTTTTGGACCTTATGAGCTTCTCAATTTCACTCTATTGGGCCCGTATAGAGAATGTTCGTCTCCTATTACCCAAATCTTATTAATTTCTTTTTTGATCTACTTACTTGTTAGGGATAGTTATGGCTAGTACACCATTTTTAGTACGCGTGTGGTTGGATTGCCCCTCGAACACTTTTTTGTCCATATTTAGTTCATTTATTTATTGAAATATTTTCACAATGATAACTTAAACCTTTTTTACAAAAAAAATCTAGGAGGTTGTATGCCACTATAAGTAGACTTTCGGCGACTTTTAACTCGTCCCTTTTAGCTAAATTCTTTGATTTGACCCTTTTGAGAAAAAGCAGATTCCGAATTGTATCTTTCACAGATATTTGGTTTGAAATTTTCACCTCTACCATATGCCCATAGTGGTCATAATAAAGGCTAATGATCTTGATTTTGGTCCGCAACAATTCCCTAATAGAACTTTGCAATGCTCATGTGTTATTAATATCAATCATATAAAACTCTTGATACATCGTCCCACTTGTATTGTTTTTTATAATTAATTTGTGATTGCAGTTATCCCCACCCCCACATCCTCCTCTGGAATAAGCAAGGGTGCAGTGGCAGGCATTGTGGTAGGGGCTATCGTTGGTGCGGTCTTATTGTCAGCGTTCGTTTCACTTTATATCCTAAGGTTCCGCCGGAAAAAGTACCATGCAGTTTCAAAAAGACGTCACAGTAAGTAAACTTGTGGATTTTCTACACTTCGACTATTGAAGTTAAAGTTTATCGCCCTTCAAGCTTCAAATTCATATGATTTATGTCATGCATTGAGCATCAACAGCACCCATGTGTGAAGTGTGAACTATTCTATTACCATATACCAATTGTGTTTTGAAAATTAAAATTAGTATGAATGTGAAGTTCAAATTTAGTAAAGTTGACCTTAAAAGTGCAACTTCAGGTAGTACACTGCTATATCTGATTCTGGGTCCAAATGTCTTTCTACAGTTTCGAGGGCCTCCCTTAAAATCGAAGGAGTGAAAAGCTTCACTTATGAAGAAATGAAACATGCTACACATAATTTCGATGTTGGCAGTGAAGTTGGGCAAGGTGGATATGGAAAAGTATACAAGGGTGTATTTACTGATGGGACAGTTGTCGCCATTAAACGGGCACAGGAGGGCTCACTACAGGGTGAAAAAGAGTTTCTTACCGAAATAGAGTTGTTGTCGAGATTACATCATAGAAATTTGGTTTCTCTGCTTGGATTCTGTGATGAAGAAGGCGAGCAGGTAAAATCTACTTGCATTAGGTTGATCCATTGAGTTTGTGATACGGACTTGCAACCGTTATAATAACATTCTGAATTTGTTGGTGCAGATGTTGGTTTATGAGTTCATGTCTAATGGCACTCTCAGAGATCATTTATCAGGCACGTATCTTATAATTCCATATGTTACCACAAAAACCTTTAGAATATTTTTCGGATTCATTCAAGTTTTCTGATTCTATGTTTGTTGTGTTGACTAGTTACGGAAAAGTATAAAGAATCCTTGAGTTTTGCTATGAGATTAAGAGTTGCTCTGGGTTCGTCCAAGGGCATTCTCTACCTACATACTGAAGCTAATCCACCAATATTTCACCGAGATATTAAAGCCACAAATATCTTGCTGGACTCAAAACTCGTCGCAAAAGTTGCTGATTTTGGACTTTCACGACTTGCTCCAGTTGCTGATATGGAAGGAATAGTCCCTGGTCATGTATCCACAGTCGTTAAAGGAACTCCGGTAAGCATCACTTTATATATGTATTGTATCAAAATGGGCTGGTTGAGTTGTGCTACATGACTTATTAAGACGTTTAGGTTACATAAGTAAATTTAGGAGTTACCTCATAGAATTTAGTAGAAATTCTAATATTATTGTAGTTTTTTTTTTGAGAAGTAACGAGGGTGCAGCCTTGACCGTCTCCACGATCAGTATTTTAACTTGAGCCTAAAATTTGTTTTATGTTTTGCAGGGTTACCTTGATCCCGAGTATTTCTTGACTCATAAACTAACGGATAAAAGTGATGTATATAGTTTGGGTGTCGTTTTTCTTGAACTCTTGACGGGGATGCACCCGATCACACATGGCAAGAACATTGTCCGCGAGGTAATTTTGATGAAATAACAAAACAATCAAATGTTCATGCTCCATAAGATAGCTAAGAGCGTGATTTCAGGGTGCCAAATATAGTTTCTTTTAAGCAGTGCTTTTTGACTACATTCTTTGGCTAAACTAACCATGCTCCTTGTCTCAACCTATTCATCAGGTTAATATTGCATATCGATCCGGCTTGATATTCTCAGTCATTGATTCTAAAATGGGATCGTATCCATCAGAATGTGTAGAAAAATTTGTAACTTTAGCCCTCAAGTGCTGTAAGGAAGACACAGACGAACGACCATCAATGACCGAAGTTGTCAGGGAACTTGAAAACATATGGCAAATGATGCCAGAATCTGAAATACGAATCCAAGACTCAATGAGTACCGATCCTGGGAAGAATGTGTCTTCTCCATCTTCATCATCTACAACAAAGAACCCGTATGTTTCGTCAGACATTTCAGGCAGTGATCTTGTTAGCGGTGTTATTCCTACTATTGCACCTAGATGAACAAACACGTGTAAAATAGTAAGTTCTCATAGTTGATTTTGACTTCTGGTTTTTCTTTAGGGGGGTATACAAGGTATAAAAACAGTGTTTAAGGAAGATGTTTTTCCTTCAAATCATTTACAATGTAGATTGTTTGAAATACGGTTGTCAAATTTTGTATATAACACGTCCGGACTTGCTTCTGTAAGTGCAGTTTCTTATAAGAGTGTATTTGTTAGCGCATCAACTGTTCTATTCGCATTTGTTACTCTTTCATCTTCCTAATACATAATTCTGTGTGTTACATGTAATCACATATTGATTCTTAAAAAGCCTCAGTTGCATTGGATCATTGCGGATTGTTTAAGCAGCTCGTTCAACGATTATATCAGTTTTACAGCATCGATCAAGCTTCACCTGTTTGGCTGTTATTAAATGTCAGTTTTATCAGTCATGGAAAAAGTAGCTCCGGGTTCACATTTTGCCTAATTGCCTGTAGGTACATCAGTATGCATTTGAAAATCGAATATGTGGTCTGAATTATTGGGAGTCTATTATTAGGTTTGTAATTTTGCTTCTCTTCCATTAATCACCAATGTTAAAAGGTGGGCTAAGTCTATACAATATCACAATATATAAAGCTTATAAATATTCATAGCAACTAATAATATCCATTACTACTCCACTGGACTTTGAGCCGGAGACGAGCGGACACTCAAACTAGTAAGAAACTCTTCAAATAAAACCGAAGGCAATCTTTTACTGAAGATATCAGTGGTAGCGTGATGGCACATGTACAACACGAACCTCACCCTTAGTAACCATGTCATGATGAATATCAATCTCTATATGCTTTGTCCGCTGATGTTGCACAAAGTTGACAAATAAATAGCACTAAACCACCATCAAGTGACCTAGTGGTAAGGTCCTTGACTCTCAAACAAGAGGTCAAGGGTTCAAACCTCCCTAGGTGTGTACATTTGGGGTGGCCACGGAGGTTCACCTGCGACGACTCCGGGCTATCGAAAAGGATAGTCGCCCTGGGATTAATCGGCTCGCAATGTCGAGTCGGAAACCCAGGTATACCCAAAAAAATATCACTGACGTTATTAGAATACACAAGGGTGGTAGACAATAAAAGGAAACGAAGTTCTCGAAGTAGGTTATGAATCCATGCAGTCTCAGCTCCTGCATTGGCAGCACCACGATTTCAGCATCTGCATTAGACTAGATCTACATATGGTACGTTGATCCTTAGAAGACCGAGAGAGAGGATTATCACCCAAAACTACACAATAACCAGAAGTAGAAAGGCAACCCGATCAATCGGCATCAAAATATGCAATAAGTGAACGAGTAAAAGAAACGCACAATTGTAGACCAAAAAACTCTAAAGTACCACAAACATATCAAAGAATACGCTTGAGAGCCGCCCAATGAAGCTTTCGAGGGTCGTGCATATAAAGAAAAATTTCTTGAACATCATAAGATATATCGAGACGAGTTAATGTAAGATACTGCAAACCACCGACAAGGCTCTGATATAATGTAGGATCTAAAAGATGATCCCCGTCAAACCCAAGCTTAGACTCCGTATCAACGGGAGTCCGAAAATGATTATAGGAAACCATGTGTGCACGCTCCAAAAGCTTGTGAGAAGAACATACTTGTATAATCACGAGTAACAAAAATCCTTGAAAAATAATTAAGTGCCCCCAAACTCGTCATCTCAAACTCCTGATGTAAAGATGAAATAATACGCTCAAGCAGGGTTGTAGAAGATTTTGTCAGTATGATATCAGCAACATATATCAGTAAGTATGCAGCCTTTATACCATGGCGATAAATAAACAACGAAGAATCACATCTACCAGAAGAGAAGCCATGTAAAGTATCACTAGGAAACTTTTGAACCCAAGTACAAGGTGCATGCTTCAACCCATATATGGAACGTTATAACTGATAAACATGGAGAGGAAGACGGGAATCCACAAAACCCGGTGGTTGATACATATAATTTGTCTCCGACAAAACCCCATTGAGAAAGGCATTATCAACGTTAAGTTGATGAACAATAATACTACAAGATAAAGCAAGTCTAAGAATAGTCTGAATGGTAGTCGGTTTAACAGCAAGATTGAATGTGTCATCACAATCAATATCAACATGTTGAGTGTGCCCATTGGCAATAACTCGGGCTTTGTACCTGCTTAAAGATCTAGCTACATGATACTTATGTCTAAACAACCACATAGAGCGAACCACATTATGTTGGAATTTAATAACATAATAAATCTAACATATATGCATCATGAGTAAACGCAACGGAATATAAACTTATCACATATGCACAAAATAATTAACATAAGATCTAGCATTACATATATTTTCTTACAACAATGGTGGAATGTACCAAGAAAACCAAACAAGAAAAAAAAACCTCTTGATCTACACGACTCATCAACTAAAACCCAAGATCAAAACTATGATCTTCTCCAAGGATGTCCACACAAGACCTCAATCAACCACCCTTGATTGCTAGGTGTTGACACAAGAATACATGAATAACCAAAAGGCAAGAATCCCTTTAGGTTTTTACTATAGGTTGACGAAAACAAATGAGAAATGGAGAGAGATTTGTTTTTTCTAACTTATGAAAAAGTGAAGAAAAGCTTTTGTACATATAGAACAATGGTTTAAGCTAAATAAAAAAAATACAATCTTATTAAATCTTTCCAATATTTAGTTTTGATCTTTTCTTGCTTGCTCCCTAATTGAATTGTAAAACATGAACACCTTACACAGAGTTGAACAATGAATGATTTATGCCCTTGGTGCTCAAATACAAAATCTTTCCTCTATTGGTGGGACCTGGTCGAAACCGTGCACTTACAAGCCTCTAAAATCGACCCTAAACCTACTGTTTTGTGGGTTTTGTGGATTTGTAACTGTGTATTGAATACAAAGAATGAGTTATCTATTTGTACTAGTCGAAGTCCCTACACCGTAGGTAGATATGTCCATACATCGTAGAGAACATGATATCTTCTTTCCTTTAAACAATCGTTTTCTACGGCGTAGGGGGGACAAACACCTACATCGTAGGTCTTCAAACTGGCCGATTCATATGGCGTAGAGGGAATAGGAGCCTACACCGTAGGTCTTATGTTTTTCAAATAACTTGATCTTGTCATCCATCAAATATTGTTGATAAAATAACTCCTACGCCGTAGACCTAAATATGTCTATGACGTAGGCCTCCAAATAAAGAAACTATCCAACATGTTACCTATGATGTATGGTAGAAGTCATCTACGCCGTAGGTGTCTTAAAATTTGTGCTTGGCGCCTCTTCTTGTCTTTTTCCACCAGTTTGCCCTCGTTTTCCGTTACTTACTCAATTTAACTTACAAAACACAAAATGTACGAAACTATGCAATATTGGGTGTTAATCAGCACTAAATTGAGCAGAATCAAAGGGATATTATGGCAACATACATTTATCTATTTCATGTTATCAAATTTTCCCTACTTGAGTTCCACTTGTCCTTAAGTAGACATGTTTAAAATTAGTTCCTAAAAAGATATCTCCTAGATAACGAGAAAATATGATTCTACAAACATTACTTATAAAAGATACCGTAGCCAAACATGTCACCATTTGGGGACTCCTAATCACTCACTCTCATCCTAATCTATATGTAATTCGGGGTTTTCTCTCATAACACAGTCATAGCAAGGTATCTGTCGTAAGCTTGGCGTATACATAATTCTACGCACACTTAGGGTCAAATATGGCAACGGGTTTTACTCACACATGCTTAAGTACTCAACACCTATTTCTATTTCTAATAAGAGCTCCAAAGACCACACATGCTCAGTCAAAAGGATAAAAGAGACACATATGATTGCACCATCCTCATCTCGGAAAAGCTAAAAGTATGAGCCACTTATGGGTTAAAAAGGTATGATAATTCCTAGTGATACACCTAAAATGGTTTAAAATGTAAAAGACGTGAAACAACTAGTCGAGGACATGTCATCACCAATAACCATAATTCTTTCATAAATTTAAGTCTTCAAAGTACGAGATTCTTAATCTTCATTTATTACGGGTTTATAGAATACCCATTATTCAACTCATTTTTGGTTTATAATACGTACCAACTCTTTATTTTGCAATATTTTTTTCCTTCCTTTTCTTTTTCTCATCATCATTTTTTTATCATAAACATATATCCACCCACTTGAGATAAATATTGGATAAAACCGAGGGGCCTTAAGAGATCATCATGATATTTCCATAAGCATAATTTCACGAACCAATCTTCAACGACTATGGCTGTCAAGTAGCCAAAAACTCATCCACGTAGAATTGATTACAAGGATAAGCTAGGTGTATTGATGTAGTGTTTTTCACACCCTTTAGGAAAAGAGCGTAAAAGAGGCAAGTATTAACAAGTGATTTAGGAAAACCACAAGTAATGACCCAAAGTAGGGATCGTTCTCAAGGAGGCTAGTGTGTTGTGCTAAGAAATGATTAATGATGTGATTATATTTATGAGAAAACAAAAATAGAAAGGAGATTAGAAAGGAATGACGGTTACGATTATGAATTAAACTAAGACGATAAGTCGTGCACGTAAAATCATAAAAAGTCACCAAATTTAAAAATTACCCTAAAAATTCCTAGAAAATTGTAATAAATCCTAAAAAATTGTAAATAGAGTTTACAAAAAATCAAAAATCACTCAAACCTTTTATTTAATTAAATATTTTTTAATGCTAATTAATGCACAAAAAATCAATTTAATTAACAAAAAGCCCAAAGTGAGATTTTTTAACTTTTAAACCTCTAAAATGACTTAACTAAATTTAAAACTAATTTTGAAAGTTTTAAAATTAATTAAAACTATTTAAAAACAATTAAAAACTATTAAAACTTAAAATAATTCTAAAAATTAATCTAATGACAATAAAATTAATCTAAAAATTGTAAAATTCCTAACTTAATGTATTTAACTAAGAAAAATGAAAAACTTGCAAAAATCTAAATTTTAATTTTTAATAATAAGATAATAATAAAATATTAATAAAAATCCAAAATTTATAAAAAATTCTAAAAAGTTGCAAAGTAGTTTATTTTAACCTAAGTAAAACAGAAATGCACTTGAAATTACCAAAATACCCTTATTGGGCCTTAAAATAGGCTAAAAGGCAAAGCAGTCCCTTAATGGGCTTAGAATTTGGCCCAATAAGAAAAAGTCAACCAAATAAGCCTAAAACTTCCAGTCTAACTTAAAATTTTATTTTAAGAACAAAACTCTAAAGGCCCAAAAGCTGATAATGTGTTTAAGCTAGCTTATTTCAAAGCAGCTTATTCTTAATGGGCTTTTTGGCCCATTAAGCTATAAACTGATGCCATAAGATAAGACACACAAGCTTCTTTTGAGTTACCAAAGAGATCTGTAAAAAGAAAATTTGAAAAAACACAAGAAATAAGCGTGAAATAAGCCAAGACTCTCTTCACAAAACGACAAAATAGTCGTTTTTTAGTTCTAGACCACCTCAAGTGCTGATTCAAGTTTCAAAAGTTTTTAAATGACTTAATTAAGCAAAATAATCAAAAAAATTTCCAGTAAGCACAAGAAATAAGCCAGAATAAGCAATTAAGCACTTATGTAAAAGTCAACTTGATGAGTTTTATAGTAAAAAGTCAAAGTCAAACCCTAATAAGCTCCAGATCAAATTAATGGGTCAAATTCGGAAGATCTATCACAAAAAATAAGTTGTTGCAAGTCTGGATAAGCCAAAATGGCTTATGAATAAGCTGTTTGATATTTAACACTAGCAGTGGCTAGTAGCAGGGGAAAGGAGTTCCAACTGCTTGACCAAATTGACTTTTTGTCTTATGTGACTTTTTTGTGGATTCAAGTTGCAAACAAGGCACCCTTGTAATCAGTGGATCACAAGGAGTCAGAAACAACAAAGATATCACAAATTCACCAAGCCAATCAGTGCAGTTAATTCAAAAGATCATCAGATATGCATCAGACAAGAACATTAAGCAGTTTTCACTCAATAAGCACTTTTAGCAAGAATAAGCCCGCCAAACTTCACCAAATGCATACACAAGCTTTAATTAATTCAAATGAACAAATATAAACAGGTTTAATGCATTGATTCAAATTTTAGATCCAGATTCAAGCAGATTAAAGTTACTGATGAACAAGAACAAGTAGTTATGATACTTTACTGATATACTTGACCACAAATCCAATTTCAAACACTCAAATCTTATTAACAAGTTACACAAACTTTAATTAACACTTTTTAGCCCTAAACATGCATACACTCTAGGTGTTTCCAAAATCTTAGGTCAAAAATAGCAAAATCAAGTGAGTTATAGCACAATCTTGGATTTGATGTTTTAAAGCTAAAAACTTGAAAGTATGAGCACACAACCAAGTATTAAGTAGATACAAACAACAAACAACACCTTCCAATAACTCAATAACAAGTTATGATCTCAAACAGGTCAACCCAAACACCCCTTATCTTTTTCAAATCCAAATTTAACAAAGTATAAGTGTGATTTAGTGTTACCCAAGCCCAATCAAACACAATAACAAGTATATTATGCAATATCAAGCAAGATTAAGCCATAAAAACAACAAGAACAATAGCAGAACTCAAAATCACAAATTTCAAGTATTTAGACAAATTTTTGGGTTCAAGGGCTCAAACCTCATGAATGTACATCCACACTCACGAATTTTTGAGCTGATGTGCCTAGCAAAACAAGGCACAAGCTTCCACAAACAAGCTGCTAAGAATCAACAAGGTTAGAACAAAAATTATGAAAAACATAAAGTAGAAAAAGGCTTGATTAATGCAACCTTTGTACCCACTTCTTGATTATCCTCAAACCACAAGCTCCCAATACCTTGATAATCTTCTTATCAGGGTATTTAGATCACTTGCAGCCCAAAAATTCCAAGAATGTACCAAAGACTTAGCAAAATATCAAGATTTGAACTTTGAGCAATTTCTTGCACAAAGTTTGAAAACAGGTTTTAAGATTTTAGAAACTCAAACATATATCAATAACAAGCAGTAAATAAGATTGGCACTTGGGTTTTCTTCAAACATTCAAACACTTCTCATTAAACATGAAGGAGGATTTACAGAATTTTGAACAAAGGAAAAACCAAGAGCAAGCCTCAATGTGTGTGGTCCTATGCCTTTTATAGGCTACAATGACTATCTAGAAAACATAAAAAACGTAAACCCTAAGTTGGTGAAGTCCCAATTTTTCCCTTGAGGTTTTGAACTTGCTTTAATCATGTGAAGGAGAATTGGCAGTTTGTGTGAGGTGTCAAAGGTAGAATTGCATCCAAAGGCTCACAATGAGCTTAGAAAGCAAGCATGATTGTGGGTGGTTAGATTCCTGGCATACTTTGTCTTCATCCCCAAAAACGTGTGCAGGGTACTATACATGTGACTTGGGTAGTGATGTGGCATGGGTTTTTAAAGTTGGGATGTGATTAAGAGTCCATTAATCATAATTCTGGACAATATAGGGGTCTAATTACAAGCCGCTTGAGAAAACCGAATTTTATTCTTGAGGTGAATAGTGCTAGGTTTGATCTGAATTTGGTTTTAAAAGATGTGTTAGGCGCCAAATAAACTAATCAGTTATGATTAGTTTAATTAAGCTGAGTGGGGTGGTGAGGTGGAAAAAGGGTGGGTTTTCATTGGTGGATTTTGGTGAGTGGGGCACGTGGCAAGCTGCCACTGGTTAAGGTATCTTCTCTTGTCTGCCAACTTTGATCCCTCACTTTTTTTCTTTTTTTCATTTGCAGATTAAACAGCCAAAAATGTATTTCCTTTGTAATCCAAGTTTTAGTTTTTAGACTTTTGCCCCAAATACTTTTCCAAAGTATTTTCAAGGGTATTTCTTGCCAGTTCATGATTCTTGAAGGGTTGTTTTGGCATTTTTTTCAAATATTATGGTCTTGACTTGTATTGTTGACTTATTGGAGGACTAATATTGACAAGTATTCATTTTTGAGGGACCATTCTTGCCAATTCTTCAAAGTGGAGGGCCCTTTTTGTAAATTTGACAAAATTTAAGGACCAAACTTGTAATTATGAAAATATAAGGGTTTAAAGTGTCAATTATTTAATATTGGAGGACCCTTCTTGTACAATCTTCAAATCTTCAAGGGTTATTCTTGGAAAATCAACACTAGGGCTTGGTTCTTTGTGCGACTTCGTTTCCCGTGTTCGTTTTTGCTTGTTATTTGTGATCTTTTGTCAGTTTCTCAATATCCGTACCTAAAATACACAAGTGACAAACACAAGCATATATTTGGCATTGATGATGATATTTAATGCATTTAAAGCCCGTTTTGGACGATGAGACTATGTATAAAATCAGTCTCATCACTCCCCATACTAAACCATTGTCGTTCCCTCACGCAATGCTAGAAAAAGTATCATAGCACCTCCAAATCCATTTTTATGCACCTTTATTGAATGATAAACTAGCTACACTACTAATATTACTACTACTTGTGTTTTAGACATAGTGTATGATTTTCATCGCAAAATGAGACGTTTAGGTTCATAGAATAAGAACACGTGAATGCTTCGTTAGAAATAATTTCGTCGTCCTCGATTTTCACCCAAATTCCATGCTAAGCATGCAACGAGATCATTGTCATTATAAGTTAGTAATGCTAACACTACTCATATGCCCTAATCACGTACTTATCCTCCCATTTTCCTAAGTTGTATCTCTTATATATTATTTTGTCTTGAATGTTTCACGAGGATACATTTTTTACTTATGCGATAATAGAGATTTAGGTCTAAAAATAGAGTCCTAACCGTGTAACCAAGACCATCGAATTAATAGCCCCTAATAATAGACAACGATGTCAAAAAATTAAGTCAACAAGAAGGATCGATAAACACAGTTTTATAACGGTTTTGGACATGAGACTTATTACCAAGACTTTTATACGCCCCCTAACGGAAGGGCCTTATTATCATAGGTTTACCTCCATCTTTTATTCAACTTCACCATGAAGCTTTTATTATGACTTCGGGCTTGCCTTGCCTTTTATTTAACCTCGCCATGAGGTGTTTATTATGGCCAAAGACGTATATCCTCACGCTAAGGCGAATTTTAGATCTTTAAAGCTTCAAAGATTAAGGCATAATTCACTTTTAATTTCGCATAGATTTTTCGGCCTTGTGAGCTTCAAATTGTTTGCTTGACTTAGGTGAGCACTTGAAATCTTATTATTGGGTGAAGCTTTCGATTATTCGGGTTGCCAATACTTCAAAACTGTGACGCTGGCGATACCTTAATGTCTTCCCAGTTTAATTACATGGAAGCTACTGGAAACGACTAGAAACCAACAATCAACACTAAACTGCTAAGTCAATATTTATTAAGCAAAAAATATTTACAAGCGAAGGGAGAATAAGCAAACAACGAGAACACGTGAGTTTTTGAAAGAATATGAGTACTCTACGTTTAGCATAGTAACTTATAATTAACTCTATCATATCTCGTCCTCATGTAAGAGACTTAGCCTAATATAAAGTTAATGAATCGAAGCTAAGTGCTCAACATGCACGGTCGAGTAAAAAATTACTCTTATTCTCGCCATCGGAAAATCTACATTCATGTCTTAAACACTTATAAAACATGAGAAAATTTTTAAAATATGGCCATTTTTAGCCTTATTTTGCAACAAAACACTAAACAAAAAGATAAACTTTGGAAAGCGTGAAGGTTTGGCAAGGCAAGTATCTATTCAACCCCCCCCCCCCCCCATACTAAAGTTAAACATTGTCCTCAATGTTTCGATTCTAAGGGTTGGAAACCCCCATATTAGAGACGTAGTCGAATGCTTAATCTAGCATGAAAAGGGTGTAACCGTTAAATTAATAGCCATTTATAAAGTGTGCTATAAACCTAAGGTTAGAACATAAAAGGATATATCATGGATATTGAGAAATTCTTCCAAGCAAACGATCGAGTTCTCCCATAAAACGAACACGAGAGGCTCCAATCGTGAAGATCATGATCATCTAAAAACCACAATGCACAAACAACCACGGAACAAAGGTTGGAAGGGCACAAATCCCCTCACGTTACTACATTAGAAAGCGATAATATGTACATATGATAAGCATGGGACTCCCCACTAGGCACCTCATTTTTGATTACCAAGTCATGAGCTCGACTCGATCCCCTCAATACTAATTATCATTGGGGAAGGTGATTTGGTCGAGGTAGTTCAAGGATGGAACTTCCCCGCCAAAGTAGTGCTTCAACCTATGTCCATTCACCTTGAATTTGGGGCCATCATTTTGAGCTAGCTCGATGGTCCCATAAGGAAAAACTTGAGTCACGGTGAATGGACCGGACCAACGGGATTTCAACTTGCCGGAAAATATTTTCAAACGAGAGTTAAAAAGCAACACTTGATCTCCAATGTTAAAAACCCGGTTTTTAATTTTTGAGTCATGAAACTTTTTAGTTTTTTCTTTATAAATCAATGAATTTTCATAAGCAATATCTCTTAGTTCATCAAATTCATTTAATTGAATTTTCCGGTGTTTTCTCGCGGTCTTCATATATCATTACAATGCTTAAGGGCCCAATAAGCTTTTTGTTCGAGTTCAATTGGCAAGTGACAATTCTTCCCATACACAAGCTAATAAGGAGTGCACCCGATGGGCGTCTTATGAGCGGTTCGAAAGGCCCATAAAGCATCGTCCAACTTATCCGACCAAGATTGTCGGTTCTCCCCAATAGATCTCTCCAAGATCCTCTTCAACACTCGGTTTGAAACCTCGACTTGCCCACTCGTTTGTGGGTGATAAGCCGTAGAAAGCCGATGTGTAACCCCATATTTCCTTAGGACCCTTTCGAATTGGTCGTTACAAAAATGGGTTCCACGATCTCTTATGATCGCACGAGGGGTTCCAAACCGAGAAAACAAGCTTATCAACACTTGACTACCACACGAGCATCGTTCGTGCGCAAAGCCTTAGCTTCCACCCACTTAGATAGGTAGTCAATAGTGACAAGGATGTAGTTATTACCACGAGATGATGGGAACGACCCCATAAAGTCAATGCCCCAAATGTCAAAGATCTCACACACTTGGATGATATTTTCTGGCATTTCATCGTTTTGTGAGGCTTTTCCTTATCGTTGGCATGAGTCACATGACTTCACAAGTGCATGTGCATCTCGGTAAATAGTAGGCCAAAAGAAACCGGCATCAAAGACCTTCTTACCCGTGAGATTAGCACCGTGGTGACCACCCGTGGGTCCCTCGTGACAAGCTCTAAGGATGTTAGAAGCTTCGGTGCCAAAGACACAACGTCGAATAATTTGATCCGCACAAGTCCGAAAGAGATAAGGGTCGTTCCAAAAGTAGAACTTGACGTCACGGAAGAATTTTCGTTTTTCTTGAGTCGTAATACATTTAATGATGAAGTTCCCCGCATGGTAATTTTCGATGTCCACAAACCATGGGGTGGATGAATCAAGCTTAGAAATCACTACACAAAATGTCTCGAGTGGAAATGTTTCGGTGATTTCCTTTGGCTCGTAAACACTTTGGTGAGGATCTTCCAAACGAGAAAGATGATCGGCCGCTAGATTCTCGACTCCTTTTTTGTCAAGGATTTCGACATCAAATTCTTGTAGGAGGAGAATCCAACGAAGTAATCTCGGCTTTTCATCTTGTTTAGCCATGAGATACTTCATAGCCGAATGATCCATATACACTATGCATCAAGTCAAGACGAGGTAGGGTCGGAATTTCTCAAATGCATACACCACGGCAAGGAATTCCTTCTCCGTTGTAGTGTATTTTAGTTGAGCCTCGGTCATCGTCTTGCAAGCATAGTGAATCGGCAAGAAGTGTTTTTCATGACGTTGCCCCAATACGGCCCCAATAGCGTAGTCACTAGCATCACACATTAGCTCAAAGGGGAGGTTCCAATTGGGAGTAACAAGAATGGGAGCTTCGGTAAGTTTCCTCTTAAGGATTTCAAAGGCTCGTACACAATCTTCGTTAAAGACAAAAGGTGCATCTTTTTTGAGGAGATGTGTAATAGGTCGAGATATCTTTGAAGAATACTTGATGAATCGACGATAAAAGCCCGCGTGGCCTAGGAAACTCCTAACTCCCTTAACGGTTTTGGGATGAGGTAATTTGGCGATGACGTCTACCTTAGCTTTATCTACCTCAATCCCCGCTTTCGAAACCTTGTGCCCTAAGACGATTCCACTTTTAACCATAAAATGACATTTTTCCCAGCACAGGTTGGTTTCCTCACAACGTTTTAACATTCTCTCAAGATTCGACAAACACGAAGTGAACGAACTACCAAACACGTAAAAGTCATCCATGAAGACTTCCATCGTCTTCTCGATCATGTCATGAAAAATAGCCATCATGCACCTTTGAAAGGTTCCTGGTGCATTGCAAAGTCCGAATGGCATCCTACGATAAGCAAACGTTCCATATGGACATGTGAACGTAGTTTTTTCTTGATCACGAGGATCGATGGGGATTTGGAAGTAACCGGAAAAACCATCTAAAAAGCAATAGAAATCGTTTCCCGCAAGATGCTCCAACATTTGGTCCATGAAGGGCAAGGGAAAACGGTCTTTACGAGTGGCGTCATTCAACTTACGATAGTCAATGCACACTCTCCATCCGGTCACGAGTCTAGTTGGAATTAACTCGTTGGCATCGTTTGGCACAACGGTCATTCCTCCCTTCTTAGGGAGACAATGAATAGGACTCACCCAAGGGCTATCGGAAATAGGGTAAATCATTCCTGCGTCAAGGAGTTTGAGGACTTCCTTTTTGATGACATCGTGAATTTTGAGGTTTACCCTCCTTTGACATTGGATTGCGGGTTTGTAATCCTCCTCCATTAAGATTTTGTGGGTACAAAATTTGGGATCAATCCCCTTAATGTCGGATAACTTCCACGCAATTGCCCCTATGTGATCCTTTAGAACATCGACAAGTGCGGTTTTTTCATCATTCGAAAGATCTTTCGCAATAATAACCAGCAACTTGTCGTCCTCCTCCAAAAATACATATTCAAGATGAGGAGGTAAATCTTTCAACTCGAGGATAGGTGGTTTCTCAATTGAATATTTGGGCTCGATACTCATAACCTCCTCGGTTGGAGGAAATGGGAAATCGTTAAGAAAATCCTTGATAATCGAGAAGTCCTCATCATTGTCGAGGTTTCGTCACAAGTACGTGGAACATCAAATTCTTCCAACGTAAAACCACCACCTTCAAATGGAGTGAAGGTTGGTGTCGAGTTATCAAGAATGGGATCAAGCATAGTGGGATTGCCACTATTTTCATCATCACCAAAACCTAGAACTTCTTGTGAAAATTCCTCGCAAACAACGTCAATCATATCAACGAGGTTTACGGTTGCAACGGAATAAACATGAGAAAGTCGAGAATTTTGAGTTGCGTTTATAACAAGTTCCTCATCGTTGAAACGTAAGGTGATCTTTCTAGCATGCACATCAATTAAAGCCATAGACGTATCTAAAAACGAACGACCTAAAATAAGTGGAACTTAAGGATCCGTGGGAATATCGACAACGATAAAGTCTACCGGATAATAGAACTTTCCCACTTCACAAAACGTCTTCGGCCAATCCACATGCGGGAATCGTGAAATGATCAGCCAACTCGATAGACATTAGTGAAGGAGTAAGATTAGGAAGATTGAGCGACTTGAAGATTGCAAGAAGCATCAAGTTAATAGTGGCACCAAGATCGGCCAAGGCATAGCATTCTTCCATATATTGGATTGCACATGGAATCAAAAATTTACCGAGATCACCGACTTTTTGAGGTATGCGGTTAAGATAAACCGATGAACAACTAGATAATGGTTGCAATTTCTCCTTGTTGTTCAACATACTCTTAAAGTTAGCGGCAAATCGAGGCACCATGACCAAAGCATCGGCAAAACTCACATTAAAATGAACGTCACGAAACATTTTCATAAAAATCTCAAATTGGTAATTATCGCGCTCTTGACGTTTCTCCTTTCTAAGTCTCGATGGATAGGGCAAAGGTGGTGTAGGTTGAGGCATAGGCATAGCCTTTGGAATCTCGGGTTCCAAATGTGGTAATGGGTCAACCGTAGGTGTGGCATGAGCGGTACTTCGTGGGATTGGGACATGCTCCTTTTCGACCACCACCTCGGGTTCTTCCTCAATTGCCTCCTCCGTAGGAGCAATTGGTTGAGGAGTCGGTTCCTTAAGTGTCTTACCACTTCGTGTGGTAATAACTTTCATCTCTCCCTTAGGGTTTGATATGGTATTGCTAGGAAGACTACTCGAAGACGGTTTGCACATTATAGCCTCAAACATAGATGAAATTTTATCCTCAAACATAGATTGTCTCTTCTCGGCCTTAATCATCTCTTGTTTTATCTCATGTTGCCGTTGTTCCATTTTTTGTTGGTTTTGTTGTAACCTAGTTACATTTCCCTCCATTTTGTTTGTATGGATCTTAAGCTCATTTGCTAACTCGTTTTTCAACTCCTTTTTCAAGTCATTCTTAAACTCGGATCTTAGGCTAATGATCTCTATTTGAATATTATCAAACCTAGCATCGTTTCCATTTGCGTATTCAACAAATTCATTTGGAAGATCTTTCAAAGTTTGCAAACCTTTGTTGTTGTTTTGAAAATCATTGTTTTGATTTTTGTTTGAAACTTGATTGTTATTAGTCCCTTGATTCCCATAAGTGTTCCCTTTGTAATTGTTTTTGAATCCAACTTGATTGTTTTGATAGTTGTTGTTAGCATTTTGATTGGGAGCAAAACCCGGTGGAGTCAATTGATTAGAGCGGGTAACTTGAACATTTTGGTTGTAAGTTCTCGTGGCCGCGTAGGCACTCGAAGTGTTACCACCATTGGTAATGCACTCGGAGAAATCATGTCCTCCACCACAATACATACATGAAAGCTCAACCGCTTTAGCCGTAGCGGGAGCACTTTGTTCACCAACTTTGAATTAAATTAAAAGTCCTTTAAGCTTATCAAAGATTTTGTTTTCCAAGTTTGCCTCAATTTGGCAAGCATCAATGGTATTGGACAATGAAGGTGAAGCCGAAGACTTACAAAAACTCGATGTGTTACGAGGACTATACACCTTAGATCTATTCTCAATTATCAACAACGCTTCCTCAACCATCTTACACAAAAAGTTACCACCCGCGGCGGCATTTAGATAATCCCTTTCATGATCATTTAAACCATAATAAAACGTGTCAATTTGATGCAAGTCGGAAAAACCGTGATGAGGACATTCATGTAACATTTCTTTAAACCTATTCCAAGCCATTGAAAAACTCTCATTAAATTCTTGTGAAAATTTTGAAATCTCGTTTTTCAAATGCGTAGTCTTAGAGGGCGGAAAAATTGGTTCACAAATTTTGAAACGAGATCCTTCCACCTTAATATAGAATTGGGTGGCTCTTTCGCTAACCAAATTTTAGCGGGCCCCGCAAAGGAATACGGAAAAATCATCATTTTAATCGAGTCATTAGCAACATCCTTAAATTTGCAAGTGGCGGTAAGACGATTGAATTGGCGGATATGGTTGTGCGGGTTGTCCTTTTCATCACCACAGAATTTGTTGTTTTGGATCATCGACAACAAACCCGTTTTCACTTCAAAATTCTCCGCAAGGATACCGGGAATCACAATAGCCTCTCCATAACCCTCGGTGGGTGCTTGAAGTAACTCCATCATAGTACGATTCGCCATGGTTGGTTCTTCTTCTACGATAGGTTCGTCAATAGGAGACTCCTCACTAGAAAGATTAGGAGTAGGTGTAGACTCCTTTCGGTTTTTTCGTTTACGTGCACGTCTTGCTTGATTACGAGTAAGCATAAACGTCACGTATAACATGGGGATGAGCAAAGAAGATTCTTTTTTGTGTTTTTGACTTTTTCAGTTTTTTTGGATTTTTGATTGTTTTTACCTTTTTTGGATTTTGGTGGATGTATTAAGCAGACAAAAATCTACAAATCTCCTCCTTAATCAAATCTCTTGATTAAAGAAGCCTCAAGGAATGAAAACGATCACGTGAAGTGAACGCCTTCGATGACTTTAGAACGTTGGTGGAACACCAAAACGTTCAAGAGGGTTTAATCAGAAACCCAAGAAAATATATATGATACTTAGATAATACTTTGGTTGGAAAACCCTCGATTAGCCATTTTTATCTAAACACTCACAAGCAAGCGGGGAAACGAGGCGGCGCGAAGCACTTAAGAGCCTTTTTCCTTAGGGTATATTTTAGAATACCCGCCTTATACCCACCTTATAGTTTGTGTTTTTCAAAATTAAGCTTCACGAAAGTATTTATCTATTTTGCCTTTTCTTTCTTGTTTGAGATTCGAATACAATGATTGAGTAATGACCTCCCAATCAAGGTTGTGTTTTCACACTTTTGGAGTACTTGTGAATTTATTGTTCTACGTATACAATATAGTAATAGTATTCACACAAAAAACGAAAACCGATAATACGTATTAGTAGAGTGCTACTAATACAAATAGATATTATGGTTAGTATAAAAACAACAATTGTTCAAATCAAAACACAACACGCCTCCCCGACAGCGGCGCCAAAATGATGTAGTGTTTTCCGCACCCTTTAGGAAAAGAGCGTAAAAGAGGCAATTATTAACAAGTGATTTAGGAAAACCACAAGTAATGACCCAAAGTGGGGATCGTTCTCAAGGAGGCTAGTGTGTTGTGTTAAGAAATGATTAATGATGAGATTATGTTTATGAGAAAAGAAAAATAGAAAAGAGATTAGAAAGGAATGACGGTTACGATTATGAATTAAACTAAGACGATAAGTCGTGCACGTAAAACCGTAAAAAGTCACCAAATTTAAAAATTACCCTAAAAATTCCTAGAAAATTGCAATAAATCCTAAAAAATTGTAAATAGAGTTTACAAAAAAATCAAAAATCACTCAAACCTTTTATTTAATTAAATATTAATTTTTTAATGCTAATTAAAACCCAAAAAATCAATTTAATTAACAAAAAGCCCAAAATGAGATTTTTTAACTTGTAAACCTCTAAAATGA
Source organism: Glebionis coronaria (assembly GCA_025667525.1). Lineage (NCBI taxonomy): Eukaryota > Viridiplantae > Streptophyta > Magnoliopsida > Asterales > Asteraceae > Glebionis > Glebionis coronaria. The sequence goes on along the minus strand of CM046879.1, from coordinate 510,983,508 downwards.
CTTAACTAAATTTAGAACTATTTTTCAAAATTTTAAAATTAATTTAAACTATTTAAAAATAATTAAAAACTATTAAAACTTAAAATAATTCTAAAATTTAATCTAATGACAATAAAATTAATCTAAAAGTTGTAAAATTCCTAACTTAATGTATTTAAACTAAGAAAAATGAAAAACTTGCAAAATCTAAATTTTAATTTTTAATAATAAAATAATACTACCTCCGTCCCATATTAATAGTCCATATTACTATTTTGGGACGTCCCAAATTAATAGTCCAGTCCAAAAATAGATAAGAAATGTAGATTAAGTTTACCATATTACCCTCACTTGAGGGTATTATTACAAACAATAAAGAAGTTGTAAATTAAATAGTTAAGGACAAAATTGTCATTGTGTAAAAAGTAAGAGGGAGAAAGCTGAAAAAGTAATGTTTTTATTAATATGCGTGTTTTTGGTCGGTGGACTATTAATATGGGACGGAGGGAGTAATAAAATAATAATAAAAATCCAAAATTTATAAAAAAAAACTCTAAAAAGTTTCAAACTAGTTTATTTTAACCTAAATAAAACAGAAATGCACTTGAAATTACCAAAATACCCCTATTGGGCCTTAAAATGGGCTAAAAGGCAAAGCAGTCCCTTAATGGGCTTAGAAATTGGCCCAATAAGAAAAAGTCAACTAAATAAGCCCAAAACTTCCAGTCTGACTTAAAATTTGATTTTAAGAACAAAACTCTGAAGGCCTAAAAGCTGAAAATGTGTTTAAGCTAGCTTATTTCAAAACAGCTTATTCTTAATGGGCTTTTTGGCCCATTAAGCTATAACCTGATGCCATAAGCTAAAATTTGACACACAAGCTTCTTTTGAGTTACCAAAGAGATCTGTAAAAAGAAAATTTGAAAAAAGCACAAGAAATAATCTTGAAATAAGCCAAGACTCTCTTCACAAAACGACAAAATAGTCGTTTTTGAGTTCTAGACCACCTCAAGTGCTGATTCAAGTTTCAAAAGGTTTTAAATGACTTAATTAAGAAAAATAATCAAAAAGTTTTCCAATAAGCACAAGCAATAAGCCAGAATAAGCAATTAAGCACTTATGTAAAAGTCAACTTGATGAGTTTTCTTGTAAAAAGTCAAAGTCAAACTGTAACACCCCCAAATTTATACAACTCAATACAGCGGAAGACTAGTTGGTGTTACGGGATAGCACATTACTCACATCATAGACAACGCTTAAAAATCGCGTCGTTTAATAATAAAGCATTTCCATTCATAAACATCAAAGTTACATCGGTCCCAAGTCATATTATTTCATACAAAGTTTTACAAAGTATTTGAATGGAAAATATGGTTTAAGTGCGGGCCATGAATTCTTGTCGTCTTCCCGAGAATTACCTTCAAGTACCTGAGATAAAACATGTTAAAAGAAAAGGTCAGCGATAACGCCGAGTGAATTCATAGAGTTTAATAAATTCCATCAATATAACTTTGGTATAAAATTAGTACCAAAAATCAATTCGTACAAATCATTGTAATAGGCCGTAAAATAGCCAAAATCATTTTATACAAATCTTTGTAATAGGCCATAAAATAGCCAAAGTCGTTTTATACAAATCCTTATCGAAAATCATAATATAGGCATTTGCCTTAAAAATCATTATACGAGCCAATGTCGCAAAAATATCATACAATACGTCTTATAACGTTGTATGAAAATAAAACCGTTATATGAATATGGTTATGAAAACCAAAACACGAATATAATATCAATAGTATGACCCTGTATTGCTAGTCAGGCAATACATCGTAATTCGGAGCGTCTATTAGTATTTCGTTAATTTTTGGATTATTATAAGCCGCATGACATTGTTACCTTACTAAACCAACAACGGGTAGCTAACCCGATACAAATTTTGCCCATCTAAAGTAGCGTGTCGTCACAAAGTTCACGCTATGGAAATCTTCTCATACATAAATTTGCTTACCAATCAATGTGGCACGACGGGGATCAACCGTCAAGGCGCGAACTGGGGTGATCGTCCCCAAATAGTACTATTAAATGCATAAGCGTCTACCAAATCCCGGTAGTTCACAATTCATGCTAATGGGACTTATAGTGACATAACCTAACTTTAATAATCCATTTAATTTCATCTATCGGGTCCTTTAATCATTTATCGGGTCATACAATCGGGTCATTCAATCATTCGGGTCCAAAATCAATAAACAAACAATCGGGACAAATGGTGTCCTAATTTTTATAAAAACTAACATGTTGTCTCCCTCGCGGGTTTATAAAACATTTAAAAGAGTGCGAGGCTATGAACTCACGTTGATGTGGGAAGGTGGGTTATCGGCAATTCGGACGTACGGTACGTGATTCAATCACGGAAACCTATATAAATAATAATCGGTCTTAGACGTTTGTCCAATGACTTTATAAAATATCAATTATGTATACATATGATGATTATATATATATGATGATCAAGTGGGTTTACATATTCTCATTTACTCATTTTTGTGTTATGTGTCGATAACGTTCATACTAGTTTACTAGTTTTACCCATTTACGTGTTTTAAGTCCAATAAACTTATTATAAGTTACTTAACTTGTTTTAATCCTTGTTATACTTATTTTATCAGTATGTATACTTTCCATGTTGGGTTCAAATGGGTTAAGCCCAATAAGTTCTTTTTACAAGTTTATATCTTATTTAGTCCTATTATTAGTCCAAGTATTAGTCCAATATGTTTACTTAGCTTGTTAATGTCCGTATGCCCTAAAGTTCGGGTTTTATCGGTTTTTAATTGTTATACATGTCTATATATCAGTATATAAGTTTTATAAAGTTTTCATTAGACGGGTCCAACCATCTAAGTTTTATTTAACAAAAACGTTAATTTTACGGCGATAGCCGAAAAAGTCGTAAAAACAATGTTTATAGTTTTATAACTTATAAGTATTATTTCACTACCATTTATATAAGTTATTCATTCATTTACCCTTTTACATATTTATATAAATAAGTGTTATAAGTTAGTGGTTTTCATTTATATTTTATACTATTAAATTTTGAGTGCTTATATGATAGTATTATTCTTTAATTTCCAAAAATCTGATTTTTAACTTCATGTTCACCATTTTTACTATATCTAGAGTTCTATAAGGACTTAGAAGCTCATTTTTGGATGGCATGATCTTCATATTATGTGCTACATTTGACTTAGTTATAGCTACTGCCCATTTTGAGTTTAAGTTGCCTTAACAGTCCCTACAAAACTGCTTATTCAGATTACACCACCTAACTTGTTTTGATCATATCTCACTCATTATTTTGATTCCAATGCATGGCCAACTCTCACATGTGTATAACATCATCTACTTACTGTAAATGGATCAAACCATGCAATTTTATCAGTTCATCTTTTAGTTATCTACTGTCTTTATACAGCCAACTAAATAGTCAAGATTTTAGCTTCATTTCTTATAGTTATCATCATTTTTAAGCATATTTATCAACACTTGATCCCCACACAACATTTTTATCATCATATATACATCATATACATATACAAAATGAAAGAAAATACATTTGTTCTTTACAAAATAACAAGAGAAAAATGGAGAGGATGATCTTCTTTACCAACCAAGTGGATTTCTTGTTTTAGGAAGACAAGAACTTGATGAACACAACAAGTATCTCCAAGACCATCAAATATCAAGAACATAGGTTGGAAAATCAGCCCTAGGACACAAGCAAATCACCTCCAAAGTTGTTAATATGGCCACCAAATGATCAAGGCTTCAAGAGAACTCCTTAATAGAGCTAGTAAACATGTTGTTCATGGCTAGAAGAGATCAAATGGGGTGTTTGTTGGTTTATTTGGGACGGCAAGAAGAGTGGTTTTGAGAGAGTTGTTGGTGTTGATTGCATGTAAGAATGATGGAAATGAAAACAAGTTTCTAGTTTAGCTAGTTAGTGGTAAAGTTGGTGCTTAAAGTGTAAGCTAAGCTTACACTTGTTATGTGTTAGCTTAACTTGATGCCACCTTAGTGTGTGGTGTCAAGTGTGCCATCCATAATAAGCTAGTGGGGTGGGACAATGTGTTTTGTCCCATCTTACTAGTTTACGGGTATTTCTCGATTCTAGTTTCCTCGATTTGCGTGCCCTCGGGTCATTTTACGAAAAACGTTTTTATAAATTATGAATCAACGGCACAAAACGAATCTAATAAAAATTGTCTCATCAAAAACGGAGTTCGAAAACGTAAATACGTAATCCTAGGGTTTCCGGTTTAGTCGTAAAGGACGTTAAAATAAAATCGTAAGTCCTAATCTCTTCTCGTAAATTTGTGAGTTTATGAACTAACACAAATTTAAAACTCCAAAATAATATTCACGGATAAATTTATTTTCTGAAGTGTCGGACTGTCACTAAAGACGGTGTACGTAAACGTAAGCACGTAACGTTGAATCCTCCGGTTTAGACGTAGTCGATGCTACTCCAAGACGTAAATCCAAATTTCTTCCCAAAGATATGTGAGTTCATATTGTAAATTGTTTTTAAATAATATTGAGAATAAAATATCAACCATAAATTGACGGATTATCACAGCATTTACCCCTAAACAGGATCTTTGTCCTCAAAGATCATCTTACCTTACTACTCGCTTCTTATAGAGTATCCATGTGGGTATTTCCTCCACATTCGGTCTTTTCTCACAAGTGCAATTCATTACAATACGCGAGTTTCATCAAACATAACTACGGGAACAAGATCAGGCTTAATGTTGACTTACTTTCTCTATCCATGATGTTCACGGGTTTCTGATGAATGCAACTTTTCGCCGATCTAAGCTCTACTAAGAATAATCAGATTCTCACTTGATAGATATTCCATCAAGTTCGATTTACGAAACAAAATTCACGCAGTCCTTGAAGTCCTAGGGTAGATCCAGCTTATATGCCTTTCAATCCCAACTTTTATACCATCTCAATGGTCCCATACAACGGGGACTTATATCCCATGATTTGTCAGATCATGAATTCATTTTTCCAAGTTTAAAAATTGTGGCATAACTTCGCTACCCATTTGGCACTTCAAGATCTACATTTCATATTCACATAACCTCTTGCCCACTATCGGCTGTCAATAATCAAATCCTAATATCAACAATCATTTCAGATCTCGCGGGTCGGGTATTTTGCAAGGATAGGTTCGCCATCATAGGAAACCTTAAACCTAAAAGACATGTCCAACTCACAATGGGTGTATGTCGGATGTCTTCATCCCAACTCTTGCTTACAAATGCTCTAATATTTAGATCCTAACAAGATTAGATCTCGATCCTAATAGGATAATTATCAATGATAATCTCTCCAAAGGAAAACGATTATATGGTTTATTACCAAAGGTCAATCATTCAAACATAGAACAACACTTATAGTAATTTGTATCGTTACTTTACCTCATCCCTTCGATTTGGGGTGGTAAAGAGTACTCTCATCAAGATTCGTTCCCAATGACTTCTGAGCAAATCTCTAGAAATTCGATGCGAAGCGAGGATCTTGATAAAGATGTTCGATACAGGCACACTTATGTTTACATAACTCTTTTGCATTTATCATTAACGGGAATGATATTAGCAGATTTGGTCAGTCTGTCGACGATGACCCAAATCGAATCAAATTTAGATGATGACCTTTGCAATAGCTAGACGTTTACTAATGTATCAGGCGATGTCTGCCTTCATAATTTGCCATTAGTACATCTTCTTCAGACAAAGATACTTTTAGTCATAAATGACATACATATAATACTTATACTTACAATTTCCAACATAACTATATTTTATAATTTTCCATATTTAGGCAACCATAAACGGCCCTTTAAAACATTTAACGCTATCGGCTTCTCAATTCTAATGGTTCACATTAGCCGTGAAACCCTTTTTACAAACATTGTTTATTTTTATATCGTTCGGCAATTTATTTTGCACCTTCATTAATAAGGAATATGTCCTAACTGGTTCTTTATCCTTTTTATATAATATGTCAGTATCTATATTCACTTCCCATGATGATGTAATTATCATGTCCACAATTCACTCAGATATTCTTTCTATATTATGCGTCAGTAATTACGTTCACCTTCCTGATGAAATAGGTATCATAACCGTATTTATTCAAAATTTCTTTCTTCATAATTTCTAAGTTTCAGTTTCGTCTCATCTATCATTTTTATCAGTTTTCTCAATCCGGCGTCTAAAGCGTCGATAATTATTACAATTAATTATTAAATTTTTATGAAACGTAAACGTAAAAATTTTAAATTTCTTAGTTCAACCAATTATATAAAATGTTCAAAATAAATTTTAATTAACAAGATTTTTGTTGATTTATCAAAAATATTTAATATAATTCGTAAATGGTCGAAAAACCTTTGTTTATACTTTGGTCAAAGTTTTCTTATCTGAAAAGCAAAAATTTTCGTTTCAAATTTCAAGTTATGGTTTTAATGGGTTTTCTCAATCTTCTTAAGTTGTCTAAAAGTATACACAAACATTTACTCCTAAACAGATGTTTAGTTAAATGGTTTGTGTATAAGGGAATAATCCCTTAAAATCCTTTGTTAAATCATATTTCCACTTTCTTTTTAGTATAACTCAAAGTCTTAAAAGGGTTCTTAATTTTTGAAGAGTCTATATGCATACATCTTACCATTATTAATCCAACGGTCATTTTATGTAAAGGATTAAGTTTTTAATCCCTAAGCGTTAATGGTTCTAATCTTTGAAAAGTCAATATAGCTTCCATTATCTATTAATCACACGGTTAAATCATGTAAAGAATTAAGTCTTAAGTCTTATGTTAAATACTTAAGGTACATGTTTTCATTGTTCGGCCAATTCAGGGCAATCTATAAATAATTATTAACTCATTGTTATTCTTATATACAAACAATTGGTCCTTAATGATCTCAAGCATGAATTTATCAAATTACAGCCTACACACGTGATTCACCAAATTTATGAATACTACATGTGCATTGTCAATCCAAACGACATCACGTGAAACTCATAACGTTCATTACAAGTACCGGACGTAGTGATTGGAATAGATAATCCTTTTCGCATATGCGAAGTTGATGATAACCATGCCGAGGATCAAAAACCTTGTAAATGATCGAACAAATCTTCCATTTCGAGTTATGGATATCGTTTTCGATTGTCAATTTACTCAGTTCACAGTAATCTATAAATATAAGGAATGATAACACCATAGCTCTTCAGGATGACAGGCTTGCTATAATAAAATCTTTCTCCGACAACTCTCTTAGTTGTACGGTAATTCCTTTAATTTAGATGGTGCTGACGTACAGTGCACAAGCCACAGGTGCAGCACCGGTTATATAATCAATACCAAATTCTACTTGCCTTGATGGCGAAAGTCTAGGTAATTCATCAACAAATACTTACTTAAAGTTTCAGATAAAAGAAACATCTTTTAATAAATTCATATTAGGTTCTTTCTAGATTATAATATCTATGACTAATTCACAACCATTCATGGTAATATTTCAAGTCTTAATACAGGATATGGTCATCGATCAAGAATTATTTAGTTCACTTTTGATAATCAACATCTTATCATTTAGGGGAATTCTATTCGAGTTCCCATCAATTAAGACAATTTCGTCATGTCATAATCAATCAATCCATTCTACTGGCATTACTAACTTTCCAGTTTCGTTGCCGTCGATAAGATGTGAACTTCTCAAAAGACTAATAATAACTCATAATCCTTCACAAATTCAGGGATATTAGGAGACATAACTATTATCTAAAGAGTAAGGTCAACGCATAATCTATGCGATAGAATTTCAAATTAGATACAGACGAAAACATTTAACGAATATGAATATATCCCATGTTTTCAGAATTTGAGTACGCATTCGAAAGCTCCTCGGATCGTTACCCAGGTCATTCAAATGAAATCAAATCAAAAGAAATGATAGGAACGTCGATACATCCAATCGGGTATCAACACTCGATAATCAGATACTTTTCCTAAGAATCTCACTACGGGAGAATTGGACAAGAAAGAATTGTCAATTGTCAAATAAGACAATTTCCACAGATGAGTAAATTCGACTCAGAAGAATAGATGCTATAGGCACATATATAGGTGTCCCTAACACTATGTCCCTATTTTTCACTTCTTGCAGATCTCATAAATTTTAATCTTTCACAATCTTCAAAGAAAATGTAGTGTTTATTCATTAGTTTTATGGTGACTACTAATCAGCCTTGCATGGTCCATTCCAAATTGTATGTAGGCGCGCAACTATATACAATTTCAAGATTAACGATGCAATACTCAGTTCGTCAAAATTTTATCATCATGTTTATAATAAAAAAAACATTTTCATGCTTAATTCTTAAATAAGAATCAAAAATAAATTTACAAAGATTTTCTTTGTTATGAATACAATTATGTTTCCAAAGCGTTTCTTAAACAACTTTACTTTGATAACAATCACTTATAAATCTCACTTCGAATAATCCTTATAGTGATGAAAATTCAATTTTCTCAAAGGATACCGTTTTAACTTTATAAAAACAATGAGTGATCTGCAAAAGAGTGATGAAAGCTTGTTCACCAAGAATTAACTACGATATGATAGGAAATGAGCTTAGCCAAATAATCACGAGGTTCATGACCTCGATGGCACTCACAAAGAATAATTCACAACGTAACTCAAATCAAGATGAGTACTTGTTCAATGGTTGCATTACTAATGCGAACACCAGGATGAAGCAATAAAAGATAGATAACATCGATACATGTAGAATTTAGCAATCAAAGGTAGTCTTCTCATTAATCACAAACAAGTCAAAATTGTACCGTAACACATTACGTGTCACTATGTCATACAATTCTCAGAACTCATCCTACCAACTGATATCTCAGTTAAGTTAGGGATTATTTTTAAAAGATATCACAATGAATACTAATCTACAAGAGTCATTAGGTGTTCCATATGTCCCGGAAGATCCATCGGTCTCAATTCAGAAGAAGATTTCTTCAATTTATTTCTTGGACACTGGGCATCCTCGTTAGTGGACAATGGTCTAGGAACAACCCTTAACACGAATCAATAATCAATTAAATCCTTATAATTCAATCACAAAACTTAATGATTTCCTCTTAACAATCTCATATTCCATACAAGTTAAATTTTACTTTATTTAAGTTTCAACCACTTTTATACTCAAGTCGATATCCTACTTCATTCTCCAATACTTACAACCTTATTCTTCGGCCTTGTAAAGGCAATACAATCTTAATATGAATCAACACTTAATTTACAATCCTATAGCTCTTACAATCAACAATTATCAAATGAGTCACTAGTACGAAATGACTTGATCATTCAACTAGACTTCTCGGAAAGGTATTAGTGGCATGAGGCTTTTGGGTAATGGTTCCAATAACAGCCTCAAGTGCAACATTCACCCTTTCGATTTCAAATTTAAGAATTGGATGACAACGAGTCAGATGACATCTTTCTAGGTGGTAACGTTTTGTAAAACTCCACTCTATAAGGAAAGATCGTCATAACATCGATGTCAAATTTATTCTCGCCAATTCTTTTTCAATATCACAATCAACTAATATATACATTTCTATGAATATCAACCATTTGTTGGGATCATAAATATCCACAACTTGGTTTAGATCTAGGGTAGCTATAATTCCTACAAGAATAGCTTCGATTAATTTACTAGGGGAGTTAGGGTTACTTGTGACAATCTACGTCGTATAAATACCTCGTATAAAAATCAAAATAATCATCAAACAATCATGTAATAAAATTACATCATATATATATATAATCCAAGTTATATATACATTAAAATAACACTTCTTAGTCTTGGCCTTGTCGGTAACTCGGGAATTCTTCGGCACCGTTATAGTCAAAAGATTTTTAGACATTTTTAGAAAAATGTTTATAGTTAAAAGATTTTGAAAAGTTTTATTCAAAACCTTAGTTTTAAAAAAAAAATCTTTCGTTCTCTATAACGAGAGCTCTGGTACCAAACTGTAACACCCCCAAATTTATACAACTCAATACAGCGGAAGACTAGTTGGTGTTACGGGATAGCACATTATTCACATCATAGACAACGCTTAAAACTCGCGTCGTTTAATAATAAAGCATTTCCATTCATAAACATCAAAGTTACATCGGTCCCAAGTCATATTATTTCATACAAAGTTTTACAAAGTATTTGAATGGAAAATATGGTTTAAGTGCGGGCCATGAATTCTTGTCGTCTTCCCGAGAATTACTTTCAAGTACCTGAGATAAAACATGTTAAAAGAAAAGGTCAGCGATAACGCCGAGTGAATTCATAGAGTTTAATAAATTCCATCAATATAACTTTGGTATAAAATTAGTACCAAAAATCAATTCGTACAAATCATTGTAATAGGCCGTAAAATAGCCAAAATCATTTTATACAAATCTTTGTAATAGGCCATAAAATAGCCAAAGTCGTTTTATACAAATCCTTATCGAAAATCATAATATAGGCATTTGCCTTAAAAATCATTATACGAGCCAATGTCGCAAAAATATCATACAATACGTCTTATAACGTTGTATGAAAATAAAAACCGTTATATGAATATGGTTATGAAAACCAAAACACGAATATAATATCAATAGTATGACCCTGTATTGCTAGTCAGGCAATACATCGTAATTCGGAGCGTCTATTAGTATTTCGTTAATTTTTGGATTATTATAAGCCGCATGACATTGTTACCTTACTAAACCAAAAACGGGTAGCTAACCCGATACAAATTTTGCCCATCTAAAGTAGCGTGTCGTCACAAAGGTCACGCTATGGAAATCTTCTCATACATAAATTCGCTTACCAATCAATGTGGCACGACGGGGATCAACCGTCAAGGCGCGAACTGGGGTGATCGTCCTCAAATAGTACTATTAAATGCATAAGCGTCTACCAAATCCTGGTAGTTCACAATTCATGCTAATGGGACTTTTAGTGACATAACCTAACTTTAATAATCCATTTAAATTCATCTATCGGGTCCTTTAATCATTTATCGGGTCATACAATCGGGTCATTCAATCATTCGGGTCCAAAATCAATAAACAAACAATCGGGACAAATGGTGTCCTAATTTTTATAAAAACTAACATGTTGTCTCCCTTGCGGGTTTATAAAACATTTATAAAAACACTTAAAAGAGTGCGAGGCTATGAACTCACGTTGATGTGGGAAGGCGGGTTATCGGCAATTCGGACGTACGGTACGTGCTTCAATCACGGAAACCTATATAAATAATAATCGGTCTTAGACGTTTGTCCAATGACTTTATAAAATATCAATTATGTATACATATGATGATTATATATATATGATGATCAAGTGGGTTTACATATTCTCATTTACTCGTTTTTGTGTTATGTGTCGATAACGTTCATACTAGTTTACTAGTTTTACCCATTTACGTGTTTTAAGTCCAATAAACTTATTATAAGTTCCTTAACTTGTTTTAATCCTTGTTATACTTATTTTATCAGTATGTATACTTTCTATGTTGGGCTCAAATGGGTTAAGCCTAATAAGTTCTTTTTACAAGTTTATATCTTATTTAGTCCAATTATTAGTCCAAGTATTAGTCCAATATGTTTACTTAGCTTGTTAATGTCCGTATGCCCTAAAGTTCGGGTTTTATCGGTTTTTACTTGTTATACATGTCTATATATCAGTATATAAGTTTTATAAAGTTTTCATTAGACGGGTCCAACCATCTAAGTTTTATTTAACAAAAACGTTAATTTTACGGCGATAGCCGAAAAAGTCGTAAAAACAATGTTTATAGTTTATAACTTATAAGTATTATTTCACTACCATTTATATAAGTTATTCATTCATTTACCCTTTTACATATTTATATAAATAAGTGTTATAAGTTAGTGGTTTTCATTTATATTTTATACTATTAAATTTTGAGTGCTTATATAATAGTATTATTCTTTAATTTCCAAAAATCTGATTTTTAACTTCATGTTCACCATTTTTACTATATCTAGAGTTATATAAGGACTTAGAAGCTCATTTTTGGATGGCATGATCTTCATATTATGTGCTACATTTGACTTAGTTATAGCTACTGCCCATTTTGAGTTTAAGTTTCTTAACAGTCCCTACAAAACTGCTTATTCAGATTACACCACCTAACTTGTTTTGATCATATCTCACTCATTATTTTGATTCCATTGCATGGCCAACTCTCACATGTGTATAACATCATCTACTTACTGTAAATGGATCAAACCATGCAATTTTATCAGTTCATCTTTTAGTTATCTACTGTCTTTATACAGCCAACTAAATAGTCAAGATTTTAGCTTCATTTCTTATAGTTATCATCATTTTTAAGCATATTTATCAACACTTGATCCCCACACAACATTTTTATCATCATATATACATCATATACATATACAAAATAAAAGAAAATACATTTGTTCTTTACAAAATAACAAGAGAAAAATGGAGAGGATGATCTTCTTTACCAACCAAGTGGATTTCTTGTTTTAGGAAGACAAGAACTTGATGAACACAACAAGTATCTCCAAGACCATCAAATATCAAGAATATAGGTTGGAAAATCAGCCCTAGGACACAAGCAAATCACCTCCAAAGTTGTTAATATGGTCACCAAATGATCAAGGCTTCAAGAGAACTCCTTAATAGATCTAGTAAACATGTTGTTCATGGCTAGAAGAGATCAAATGGGGTGTTTGTTGGTTTATTTGGGACGGCAAGAAGAGTGGTTTTGAGAGAGTTGTTGGTGTTGATTGCATGTAAGAATGATGGAAATGAAAACAAGTTTCTAGTTTATCTAGTTAGTGGTAAAGTTGGTGCTTTAAGTGTAAGCTAAGCTTACACTTGTTATGTGTTAGCTTAACTTGATGCCACCTTAGTGTGTGGTGTCAAGTGTGCCGTCCATAATAAGCTAGTGGGGTGGGACAATGTGTTTTGTCCCATCTCACTAGTTTACGGGTATTTCTCGATTCTAGTTTCCTCGATTTGCGTGCCCTCGGGTCGTTTTACGAAAAACGTTTTTATAAATTATGAATCAACGGCACATAACGAATCTAATAAAAATTGTCTCATCAAAAACGGAGTTCGAAAACGTAAATACGTAATCCTAGGGTTTCCGGTTTAGTCGTAAAGGACGTTAAAATAAAATCGTAAGTCCTAATCTCTTCTCGTAAATTTGTGAGTTTATGAACTAACACAAATTTAAAACTCCAAAATAATATTCACGGATAAATTTATTTTCTGAAGTGTCGGACTGTCACTAAAGACGGTGTACGTAAACGTAAGCACGTAACGTTGAATCCTCCGGTTTAGACGTAGTCGATGCTACTCCAAGACGTAAATCCAAATTTCTTCCCAAAGATATGTGAGTTCATATTGTAAATTGTTTTTAAATAATATTGAGAATAAAATATCAACCATAAATTGACGGATTATCACACAAACCCTAATAAGCTCCAGATCAAATTACTGGGTCAAATTAGGAGGATCTATCACAAAAAATAAGTTTTTACAAGTCTGGATAAGCCAAAATGGCTTATGAATAAGCTGTTTGATATTTAACACTAGTAGTGGCTAGTAGCAAAGGAAAGAAGTTCCCACTGCTTGACCAAATTGACTTTTTGTCTTATGTGACTTTTTTGTGGATTCAAGTTACAAACAAGGCACCTTTGTAATCAGTGGATCACAAGGAGTCAGAAACAACAAAGATATCACAAATTCACCAAGCCAATCAGTGTAGTTAATTCAAAACATCATCAGATATGCATCAGACATGAACATTAAGCAGTTTTCACTCAATAAGCACTTTTAGCAAGAATAAGCCCGACAAACTTCACCAAATGCATACACAAGCTTTAATTAATTCAAACGAACAAATATAAATAGTTTTCATGCATTGATTCAAAGTTTAGATCCAGATTCAAGCAGATTAAAGTTACTGATGAACAAGAAAAAGCAGTTATGATACTTTGCTGATATACTTGACCACAAATCCAATTTCAAACACTCAAATCTTATTAACAAGTTACACAAACTTTGATTAAACTCTTTTTAGCCCTAAACATGCATACACTCTAGGTGTTTCCAAAATCTTAGGTCAAAAATAGCAAAATCAAGTGAGTTATAGCACAATCTTGGATTTGATGTTTTAAAGCTGAAAACTTGCAGATATGAGCACACAACCAAGTATTAAGCAGATACAAACAACAAACAACACCTTCCAATAACTCAATAACAAGTTATGATCTCAAACAGGTTAACCCAAACACCCCTTATCTTTTTCAAATCCAAATTTAACAAAGTATAAGTGTGATTTAGTGTTACCCAACAGTATCAAGCAAGATTAATCCATAAAAACAACAAGAACAATAGCACAACTCAAAATCACAAATTTCAAGTATTTAGACAGATTTTTGGGTTCAAGGGATCAAACCTCATGAATGTACATCCACACTCACGAATTTTTGAGCTGATGTGCCTAGCAAAACAAGACACAAGCTTCCACAAACAAGCTGCTAAGGATCAACAAGGTTAGAACAAAAATTATGAAAAACAGAAAGTAGAAAAAGGCTTGATTAATGCAACCTTTGTACCCACTTCTTGATTATCCCCAAACCACAAGCTCCCAATACCTTGATAATCTTCTTATCAGGGTATTTAGATCACTTGCAGCCCAAAAATTCCAAGAATGTACCAAAGACTTAGCAAAATATCAAGATTTGAACTTTGAGAAATTTCTTGCACAAAGTTTGAAAACAGGTTTTAAGATTTCAGAAACTCAAACATATATCAATAACAAGCAGTAAATAAGATTGGCACTTGGGCTTTCTTCAAACATTCAAACACTTCTCATTAAACATGAAGGAGGATTTACAGAATTTTGAACAAAGGAAAAACCAAGAGCAAGCCTCAATGTGTGAGGTCCTATGCCTTTTATAGGCTACAATGACTATCTAGAAAACATAAAAAACGTAAACCCTAAGCTGGTGAAGTCTCTATTTTACCCTTGAGGTTTTGAACTTGCTTGAATCATGTGAAGGAGAATTGGCAGTTTGTGTGAGGTGTCAAAGGTAGAATTGCATCCAAAGGCTCACAATGAGCTTAGAAAGCAAGCAGGATTGTGGGTGGTTAGATTCCTGGCATACTTTGTCTTCATCCCCAAAAACGTGTGCAGGGCACTATACATGTGACTTGGGTAGTGATGTGGCATGGGTTTTTAAAGTTGGGATGTGATTAAGAGTCTCTTAATCATAATTCTGGACAATATAGGGGTCTAATTACAAGCCGTTTGAGAAAACCCAATTTTGTTCTTGAGGTGAATAGTGCTAGGTTTGATCTGAATTTGGGTTTAAAAGATGTGTTAGGCGCCAAATAAACTAATCAGTTATGATTAGTTTAATTAAGCTGAGTGGGGTGGTGAGGTGGAAAAAAGGGTGGGTTTTCATTGGTGGATTTTGGTGAGTGGGGCACGTGGCAAGCTGCCACTGGTTAAGGTATCTTCTCTTGTCTGCCAACTTTGATCCCTCACTTTTCTTCTTCCTTTCATTTGCAGATTAAACAGCCAAAAACATATTTCCTTTGTAATCCAAATTTTAGTTTTTAGACTTTTGCCCTAAATACTTTTCCAAAGTATTTTCAGGGGTATTTCTTGCCAATTCATGATTCTTGAAGGGTTGTTTTGGCATTTTTTTCAAATATTATGGTCTTGACTTGTATTGTTGACTTCTTGGAGGACTAATATTGATAAGTCTTCATTTTTGAGGGACCATTCTTGCCAATTCTTCAAAGTGGAGGGCCCTTTTATAAATTTGACAAACTTTAAGGACCAAACTTGTAATTATGAATATACAAGGGTTTAAAGTGTCAATTATTCAATATTGGAGGACCCTTCTTGTACAATCTTCAAATCTTCAAGGGTTATTCTTGGAAAATCAACACTAGGGCTTGGTTCTTTGTGCGGCTTCGTTTCCCGTGTTCGTTTTTGCTTGTTCTTTGTGATCTTTTGTCATTTTTCTCAATATCTGTACCTAAAATACACAAGTGACAAACACAAGCATATATTTGGCATTTTTGATGATATTTAATGCATTTAAAGCCCGTTTTGGACGATGAGACTATGTATAAAAGCAGTCTCATCATGTATAGTTGTAAAGAAGATACTATAGGTTTAACTAGTAGCCTATACTTGAAATGAGTGTGATCGGTTTTGAGAACGGAGGTTGACATGTCAGTGTAATAAGGCGATAAACACAAACAATTATGAAGGCTATTTAGATGTAATCATAAGGTAGTTGCCAATATTTATCACCCAATTCGGTCTAGAAATTATGATACAAGCTAAGTTCAAACATCTACAATACTACCGAGACACTCAATATATATGGTGGATTTGTGTAAAGTTCATGAAACCAGAATAATATACCTCACCTTTGTAATAAAGGGTAATAAATGTGTGCTCGACAAAGATTTCTTCTAGATTAATGTGAAAAACATGTCAAAATATTTTTAAAATTAGGACATCAAGTGCCTCGACATTACCATATTTCGTACAAGTACTAGTATAGTAGAATCACTCACTAGTGGAGCGCAATCCGAAGATTAACTGCCAACAGAATCATGTAGAGAATCCCAAACTTTTTTAAAACTATGCCACAATATGACACAAATTTCATAAAAGACTAAAAAAGATCGAAAACAAGTTACTTAAGTGGTAATTCCACTCCCATCCCCCCACTTGTCTTGTACAATGCCCTTATTATATATCTATGGTCAATAAAGAATAAAGGGAAATAAGTAGAATTAATACAGAAAACGTTCTTGAGTATTGCTTCATGTATGAATATAGAAGTTGATTTCCCCGATGTTGACTTCCTTCTAAATCGACAACCTCATCCTAAGAATTTGCATTCTACTACAAGTATATAACCGGTAAAAGAATGAAACAAACACAATTCAAACAGATCTAACTCACTTTCGTAGGAATCACGGTTTCATTTAACATATGCAACAAGTCGTTGTTAAACCACTGAGTTTCTATAGTGGACGAGTTTTGTCTCGTGAGGTTTTACAGGGAACACACCCATAAAGTTCATTTAAAAATCTAAAACATTGTTTAGTGAAATCCTTTTGAAAACGATTTTGAAAAAAGTTTTTGTCAGCAGGTGTTCTACGGCGTAGAAAAAAACTACCTACGTCATAAATATGTGAGACAGACCCGTTTATTTTGTAATTTAATGATGTCTACGGCGTAGATAGAGTGTAGTAGCAATTGTTTTCCACAAACTACGATCCAAAGCGATGATCACCATCCTTATACTTGCTCTAATATCCTGTAAAAAGTTAGAGATACATATAACCAAACAAATATGTAGAAAGAACGTGAAAAGATAAGCAAAATACTACAGGATAAGCATGGGGTGCCTCCCATAAAGCGCTTGTTTTTGTTAGAGTCACTAGCTTGACTTCACCCTTATTTTCTAGAATAACAGGGTATTTGTCCCCCCACTTGAAATCAAATGTGGGTTATAATAGCAATAATCAGTAATGGGATATAAATAGGTTGAAGGAGGGGTGTATGAGGTTACAAATTTATAACTGAGGGGAATTAAGAATTCTCTATTTACCTTATTAGATGATAAAATCATGAGAATGGGTCGATCATTGAGCTCCATAATTACCGAGAAAGGGTCTTTAACAAAGCTATGTAGCAACGCCTCATTACTATTTGAATGATTCATGACATGATCACTCTCAGTGTCTTTCACGTTAATACTTATTTCATATTTTTAATCAATAACACTAGAAAATTCATCAATAACGAGTTTAAAAAGGGAGTTTAGAAGACCATCATCATCTTGGTTAGTGTTTCTAACTAGTTCAATCATTTTTCTCATTATAGACCTCATGTCCAATCTTACTTAATCGGCTATCACTAATTCCGACCAAATTATCCAAAATCTCGTCTCTAAATTCATTATATAGTGTATCCAAAATTCAATTAGTTCCGGTGTGGGTAGTGTTTGGTTAAAAGAATGCTAGAGTTTCACTAATCTAGGTCCTTTTTCTCATATCATCTTCGGGGAGTGGCTTACTAGGTAATGCAACTAGGTCGGGTGTAAGTGTTAGAAAATTCCTAATCTTAACTACGTCCTTGACTGTACAGTTCCACATATCAATCATATCCCCTTCCTCACAATTATCTACTCCTTCATCCAAATACCCATTAGAATCATCCAATTTTTCATCAAAGACGGAATCCTTCTCATCTAAAGGGCTATTAGCCGTATAAGGTTGGGGTGTAGTATTAGTATCCTGAATTTCATTAATCCTAGCAACGTATAAGAAATATTCTTTCATAGTCATCATATCAATGTTTATGTTATCGCTTGTCTTAGGAGATACTAAACTATCTTCATGATAATTACGCATATAAAAATCTTTAGAGTAACTACTAAGGGTTTGGATACTCTCCCTAGATTGCCTCTCCCTTTGAACTTCATATTCTCAAATTTCATTCACGATCATATTCTCAAAATCATGTTTTTCTTTAAAACCCCTAAGTTGGCCATTCTTCCTAGATTGTCTCTCCTTCTTAGCTTCATATTCCCAAGTTTCACTTACTGTCATGTTATGAATATCATGTTCCTTCTCCATTGTAAGCTTACTAATCTCAACTTTTGACATCTTTATATTATGCAAAAAAAGTTAGTAGTACAAATTTAAACATAATATTAGCTCACCGACAATGGCGCCAAAAGCTTGATGCGTATTTTGTTTAAAATATATTTTACCAAGTTTTAAATTTATAAAACTATGATCCATCTACAACACACTAACGGGCAGAGAACTCGGTCGCATGAAGTATTTTGAATGATAAATCTGAGGTCGTCCAAGGAGCTAAGTGTAAATTTGGTTTTAGTTTAATTGTCACAGAAAAATAAATAAGATAAAATAAAAAGAAACCTATAGAAATAATTGCAGAAAAGTTACAAAAAAAGTAAATAGTAGGTAAGATCAAATAAGGATAAAATGTACTAGCCTAGCTACTTTATTGTTATTGAGTTGTGATACTGACCTAGGTATCAGTGATTTAAGAGATATGCTATACGCAGATACAATCTGAATCAAACTCCCACACACTACATGTAGGAACTCAACATAAGAGCATACTAAATAAATTACTAACAACCTAGTGTTTATATTAATGGTTTAGTGGTCATGAATTCGGTAAGCCCATTTGTTCAATATCCCTTACCCTATGTCTTCTAAACACGTACTTATCGCTTTCGTGACTAGTAGCGTATGTAAAGTTGACACTGATAGAACCACATCTATTCATATGACCATGTTATTCTAACTCTACCACATGAGCTACTTGCATATCTTAAGTCTTGAAGCTTATAAAAGAAAATGATCGTTAAGCCCCAATACACTCCAAATATATGCCAACCTATCATTTGTAAATCCCTTCCTGAAGTAGCCAACGATCAGTTCTATACATCTAGTATAGGTCAAGGGAATTTTGAAAAAAAATACAATATTGTCTATACACAAGGGACGCATAACATGCATTAGGATATCCAAAACATATCAATATAAACTAAACAACCATCATAATATCTATAACAATACTGTAGAAACTAGAAGGGGGGGGGGTTGAATAGTTTCTTAAATTTACTTGTTAAAGGTTGGTTTTTAAAAATCCTTTTCAAAAACTTAGGCTTGAGTATTTATGTGAAACCTTCTTATACACAATATGAACAAGGTATAGTGCAACTAAACTAATAATCACAAGTATAAAGAATAATGAATGTAAAGAGATAAGGGAAGGAAAGATCAAACCAAACACCAAGGATTTATAGTGGTTCGGCAACGAAGCTCACTCCTCGATCCTATTCCACTCCTCAAGTACTCCTTACTCGAGAGTTCACTAATCAACAAGCTCCTTAAGGTGGAGAAACCGTACACAACGTCGCTTATCCAATTTCTGACTCTAAGCTAAAAGTCGAGCCCTAATCTTATCTAGGACCAATCTACACCAATATACTTTAAGAACCACGTATTAACCTTAATACATACACAACTTCCAAATAGACACAACTACTTGGATCTTCACAACAATGACATAACAATGAATAAATAAGTTTGGATCTTGAATGGATCTTTGAGGTAGACACAACACTTCAATGATGATAGTGTTCTTTTGTTTGTACTTTAAGAGGAAGAGATGGGAGGAGAAAGATTCACTTCTAAACAAGTAGTAATCAAACAAATAATCAAGGATTTAAGTGATTTAAGAAGTATGAAAAAACTTGGAAATGTATATGCAAAAGAGGCAAGGAGAAAGTCTGAGAATGGTCCACTATTTATAAGACAAACTTCCAACGACTATATCTGCCCGCGGTTCCTTATTGGAGCCCGCGGTTCCTTATCAATAAGGAACCCCCATAGCTACTAAGGAATCGTCAGAGTAGACTCCGCTCCTTTTTGTCTTTTAGTGGATTGGTTCGAATCTGGGGATTAAAATATCCTGAAAGGATATTCCAAACCAAGATAGAATATGCCATTTTAAAATTTTCAAATTTTCAAATTATAAATTTAATAAAACATTTTCTTAAAAAGAAAGTTTAATAAAAACTTGTCACACTTAATAAAAAGTGAGTTTTAAGAAAAGATTAAATCCTTGATCACTTAATTAGCATGAGTACTTGTTTGTACATACCTTAAGTGATAATGGTTGAAATGAAAAATACTTAAACTCAAGAATTCATTTTTCGTTGTTTTCGTAAATGCTTGTTTTTACATATTGTCGTAATCAAAACAAAGCGAGACCAAAAAATTTAAGTAACGTTTTTAGACATTATTTCATTAACAAATACCATAACTAGGCACGCACCAGGGTGCTTAGCCTCTTATTGCACAAACACACAAGATAATCATAAACATAACTGAATTATGATACATGAAAACCTTAAAAAGAGCTGAACGATGAATGGTTTATACTTTTGGTGGTCAAACACAAAATATTCCCTCTGCTGGTGGGACCTGGTCAAAACCAAGCCCTTACAAGCCTCTAAAATCGACCCTAAACTTGATGTGTTGTGGGTTTTGTAATTGTGTGTCAAATACAAAGAATGAGGCCTCTATTTGTACTAGTCTAAGTCCATATGTTGTATGTAGATATGTCCTTACGCCGTAGGGAACACGATATATTCATTCATTTAAACCGTTATTTCTTACGCCGTAAGGGGGGGGGGGACAAAGACCTACGTCGTAGGTCTTCAAACTGGAAGTCTTTGGGATCACGTCGATCCCTACAACATAGATGGAACATGAGCCTAAGTCGTAGGTATTCTTTCTTCAATTAACTTGATCTTGTCGCCAACAAATATTGTTGATAAAATAACTCTTTCCGTCTTACGATGTAGACCTAAATCTGTCTATGTCATAGGCCTTCAAATAATAAAACTATCCAACGTGTTACCTAGGACGTAGGGTAGACGTCATTTATGTCGTTGGTTCCTTGAAATATGTGTTTGGCGCCTTTTCTTGCCTTTTTTCACCAGTTTGCCCATGTTTTCAGTTACTTACTAAATTTAACCTGTAAATCACAAAATGTACAAAACTATGCAATATTGGGCATTAATCAGGTGTAAATTGAGCATAATAACAAGGGCATTGTGGCAATTTTTTTTAACTATTTGATGTTATTAATTTTTAATATCTTTCAATTAGATTTTAATGTTGTCTAGCCAACTTTCATTCATGCAAATAACATAACTTGTCCCATGTACAATATATAATGGCGTTAATTAATCTTTTGGTGGGTCTTGAGACATTCATTCATGCATTCAATCTTACCAGCATTCAAGTTTCACTCAATGATTATTTATATTGTCTTTAGAATTAATTCACCACATATGTTAAATCATAACATATTTCTTAAGGTTTGTAAATTTCATTTTCTATAATACTTATGAGAGACTTCATTTCACTCTTAAGAACAATTTCTAAGATGAAATATTTCTTCTAATATGCTTAGTAACATATTCAATTTTAGAGAATTTAAACAAAGTACTCTCACTGGCTTTGAGATTTACTCATGAGCCATCTTATTTACAATCATAAATCAAATCCAACAAGTGATTGATTTGACAATTAAACATAAGACTCTGCTCATTCGATTGAATGTTTTTAATCCATATATGGAATCTTGTATCTTGTATATCTTATATTTGTGGATTTATAAAACATTCCTATGATTGTGTATCGTCCTCATAATGTAATCAATTATCAAATAGTTTTTTAATCAAGTTTTTCATAACTCTACCTCTTAAATCAATTATGGGAATGAAACATCTTAACACATTTAATGTTTGCAAATGTAGAAGTTTTAATCATAGTAAATTACTTAAGTATGATTTAAAACTTATATCATTTACTTGCAATAAACATATACAACCTTGTCCTAATAAATCTTTCTAACAAGAAAACTTATTTTAAACCTCATCAATTAAGTGATAGGTGAAAAATAATCAAATTCCAAAATGATTATCTTTCTAAGGACAACATCTTTTCATTCATAGTGTTGATTTATTCATCAAATCTAAAATTTGATAAAACATCACTTAGTGGTTAGAAATTTTGTAATGATCTTCTAACTCATAAACCTTAATTTTGATATCAGAAACATATCATTAGGAATCCATGCGAATCTATGAATGTAAGTAACATCATACTAAGGTTCTACATTTTCATGTTTTGCCTTAGTTGACTTCAGCAATTGTGTTTAGAAGGCATGTGTTTTATATCCTTGAAACAATTCAAGACTCACACTTGCTTCGTTCAAACGTAGGACTCCCGCTCACTTCGAGCAACAAAACCTTATTGTTCTCGTGTGGGTTACGTAGGAGCGTTATCTCATCATTTCCTTTAGACATCCTACAAAATACACTAAGTAGTACTAGGCTTTTTGTTAATATAATATCTAAGATTTTTAACAAATTCCAAACTCTAATTAAGACTCTATGAGATTCATCTCTGTAACACCCCCAAATATACACAATTCAATACAGCGGAACACTCATTGGTGTTACGGGATAGCACATTACTCACATCATAAACAACGCTTAAAAATAGCGTCGTTTAATAATAAAACATTTCCATTCATAAATATCAAAGTTACATAGGTCCCAAGTCATTGTATATCATACAAGTTTTACAAAGAATTTGAATGGAAATTTGTTAATTAAATGCGGGCCATGAATTCTTGTTGTCTTCCCGAGAATTACCTTCAAGTACCTGAGATAAAACATGTTAAAAGAAAAGGTCAGCGATAAGGCCGAGTGAATTCATAGAGTTTAATAAAATCCGTCAATATAGCATCGATATAAAATTATTACCGAAAATTATTTTGTACAAATCTTTGTAATAGGCCATAAAATAGCCAAAGTCATTGTATTCAAATCCTTATCAAAAATCATAATATAGGCGTTTGCCTTCAAAATCATTATACGAACCATTGTCGTAGAAACATCATACAATACGTTTTATAACGTTGTATAAAATTAGATAAAAACCGTTATATGAATATGGTTTTTGAAAAACAAAAACACGAACATAAAATCAATAATAAGACCCCGTATTGCTAGTCAGGCAATATACTGTAATTCAATGCATATAGAAGTATTTTGTTATTTTTGGATTAATATAAGCCGCATGACATTGTTACCTTACTACAAAAAACAACGGATAGCTAACCCGAAACTCATTTGCCCAGCAAAATTAGCGTGTCGTCACAATAATCACGCTTGTGTAAATCTTCTCATACATAAATTCGCTTACCAATCAATGTGGCACGACGGGGATCAACCGTCAAGGCGCGAACTGGGGTGATCGTCCCCAAATAGTACTATTATATGCATAAGCGTCTACCAAATCCTGGTAGTTCAAAATTCATGCTAATGGGACTTTTAGTGACATAACCTAACTTTAATAATCCATTTTATCTCATACATCGGGTCATATAATCATTCTCCGGGTCATACAATCATTCGGGTCCAAATCAATAAACAAACAATCGGGACAAATGGTGTCCTAGTTTATCAAAACTAACATGTTATCTCCCTCGCGGGTTTATAAAACATTTCATAAAAACATTTAAAAGAGTGCGAGGCTATGAACTCACGTTGATGTGGGAAAGCGGGTTATCGGCAATTCGGATGTACGGTACGTGCTTCAATCACGGAAACCTAGACAAATAATACTTGTCTTAGACTCTTGTCCAATGACTTTATAAAAATAACAATTATATATACATATGATGATTTTATATATATGATGATCAAGTGGGATTGTACATTTTTACTCATTCATTATAGTATTTATGTGTTGGTAATATTTTTATACTAGTTTTACTAGTTTTACTTATTTACATGTTTTAGGCCCAATAAGCCTATTACAAGCCCAATACTTTATATTAGTCCATTTTACACCTTTATTATCAGTATTATACTTTTCATGTTGGGCCCAAGTGGGTTAAGCCCAATAAGTAAATTTATAAGTGTTTAGCCCATTTAGTTGGATTATTAGTCCAATAATGCTAACTTAGCCCGTTAATGTCCATATGTTATATAGTTCGGGTTTTATCGGTTTTTACTTGTATTAGGTACTTATATATCAGTATATGACTTTTAAATATTTTACATTAGACGGGTCCGACCGTCTAAGTTTTAATTGACGAAAAATGTTAATCTTTCGGTTTTAGCCGAAAAGACGTAAAACTTAGTATAGAGTTTTATAACTTTGGAAAAACATTTATAGTTACAAATTATATAACATATCCCATTTTAATATTAATGTTTATATAACTCTTTTATTATAATTTATCAACTAGTGGGTTTTATATATATATATATTTTTATATAAATTTTGAGTGCTTATATTATATATTATTTATACAAAATCAGTCCTAAAAATCTAGTTTACTAAAATGGTCATATCTAGAGTTCTACATGGAGATAGAACCCCAAATGTTTATCACAGAAACTACATGATATGTGCTTCATTTTATTCCTTATAGCTACTGATGAATCAACCTCTAAATGTTTTAATAAATTCTTCTAAAACAGTGTAGGCAGATTTGCACTCTAAACTTGTTTTGACCATATCTCACTCCTTTTTATGATTCCATTGTATGGCCAACTCTCACATGTGTATAACACCTAATACTTACTGTATATTGATTCCACTTTACCATTTTATCAGTTTAACATTTGGTTACTTACTGTTTTTATACAGCTATCATATTTAGCAAGATTTTAACCTTGTTACCTATGGTTTTCCATCTTTTTAACCATATTTATCAACACCAAATCCCCACACAATATTTTTATCATCATATATTCATCATATACATATACAATAGGAAAGAAAATACAAGATTACATAATCAAAATAACAAGAGGATGGGAAGAACAATCTTTATACCACCAAGATTAAGTAGTTTATGATCAAGGCTTGGATTTTTGATGGCAAAACTTGTGATAGATCAACACCAATCTTCAAAGCCACCAATACTTGTAAACTTCATGTAGAAATCAGCCCTTGAACATCACCAAGTCACCTCCTTGGATGTTAGAATCACCTCCATTCTTCAAGGCTTCAAAGGTTCTTTATCTTAATATGAATAACATAGGATTTGTGGTGTAAATTTTGATCAATGTGGTGGTGGTGGTGGAAGTGGACGGCAATGGTGGAGGAGTAGAGAGAAAAATATGTGGTTTGCATGTTGCAAATGAAGTAAATGGTTTGGTGCAAGTGGTTTTTAGATGTTTAGTTAGCTTGCAAAGTTAAGCAAGACATGTGTCTTGCTTACTTTGTAAGCTTGACACCTAAGGGTGTGAGTAGCTAGTTTTGCCGTCCCATATTGGGGTTGGGGCAAAAGTGGTTTTGTCTCATCCCCAATTATTTACGGGTATCCCTCGATTCTAGTTTCCTCGATTTGCGTTCCCTCGGGTCGTTTTACGAAAAACGTTTTTATAAATTATGAATCAACGGCACAAAACGAATCTAATAAAAATTGTCTCATCAAAAACGGAGTTCAAAAACGTTAATACGTAATCCTAAGGTTTCCGGTTTAGTCGTAAAGGACGTTAAATTATAATCGTAAGTCCTAATCTCTTCTCGTAAATTTGTGAGTTTATGAACCAACACAAATTTAAAATTCCAAAATAATATTCACGGATAAATTTATTTCCTGAAATGTCGGACTGTCACCAAAACGGTGTATGTAAACGTAAGCACGTAACGTAGAATCCTCCGGTTTAGACGTAGTCGATGCTACTTCAAGACGTAAATCCAAATTTCTTCCCAAAAATAAGTGAGTTCATAATATAACATTAAAATAATATTTTTAAATAATATTTGAGAATAAAATATAAACCATAAATTGATGGATTGTCACAGCATTTACCCCTAAACAGGATCTTTGTCCTCAAAGATCATTTTATCTTACTACTCGCTTCTTATAGAGTTAAAGCCATGTGGGTATTTCCTCCACATTCGGTCTTTTCTCACAAGTGTAATCCATTACAATACGCGAGTTTCATCAAACATAACTACGGGAATAAGATCAGGCTTATTGTTGACTTACTTTCTCTATCCATGATGTTCACGGGTTTTTGATGAATGAAACTTTTCGCCGATCTAAACTTCATTAAGGAATAGTCAGATTTTCACTTGATAGATATTTTATCAAGTTCAATTTACGAAACATAATTCACGCATCCCTTGAAGTCATAGGGTAGATCCAGCTTATATGCCTTTCAAACCAATTTTTACATCATCTCAATGGTCCCATACAATGGGGACTTAATTCCCATGATCTTTCAGATCATCTATCCATTTTTCCAAGGTGAAATTTTTTGGCATAACTTCGCTACCCATCCTGCACTTCAAGATCTACACTTCATATTCACATAACCCCCTGCCCACTACCGGTAGTCAAAAAACAGATCCTAATTTCAACAATCAATTCAGGTCTCGCGGGTCAGGTATTTTGTAAGGTTAGGTTGGTCATCATAGGAAACCTTAAACCTAAAAGACATGTCCAACTCACAATGGGTGTATGTCGGGTGTCTTCATCCCAACTCCTGCTTACAGATGCTCTAATATATATCCTCACAAGATTCGATCTTGATCCTAATACGATAATTATCAATGATAATCTCTCCAAAGGAAAATGGTTTTACAGTTTATTACCGAAGGTCAATCATTCAAACATAAAACAACACTTATAGTATTTTGTATCGTTACTTTACCTCGTCCCTTCGATTGGGGTGGTACACAGTACTCTCATCAAGATTCGTTCTCAATGACTTCTGAGCAAATCTCTAGAAATTCAATGCGAAGCGAGGATCTTGATAGAGATGATCGATACAGGCACACCATGTTTACACAACTCCTTTAAATACAAAAGAGTCAATTTCTTCATCAAGAATTTATCATTAACAGGAATGATATTAGCAGATTTGGTCAGTCTGTCGACGATGACCCAAATCGAATCAAATTCAGATGATGACCTTTGCAATAGCTAGATGTTTACTAATGTATGAGGCGGTGTCTTCCTTCATAATTTGCCATCAGTACAACTTCTTCTGATAATGATACATTAAATCAGAAATGGCAGGAATAGAATACTTATACTTACAAGATTCCAACATAACTTTATCTCAAAATCTCCATTTTTAGGCAACCTCAAGTGGTCTGTTATACATTCAACGCCATCGGCTTCTCAATTTTAATGGTTCATATTAGCCACGAACCCCCTTTTATTATCTATATTATCCTTTTTACAAGCATTAGTTATTTCTAAATTATTCGGCAATTTATTTTGCACCTTCATTATTAAGGAACGTGTCCTAATTGATTCTTTATCCTTTCTATATAATATGTCAGTATTTACGTTCACTTTCCTAGATGGAATAAATATCATGACCGTATTTATTCGAAAATTCTTTCTTCATATTTTCTAAGTCTTAGTTCTATCTCAACTATTATTTTTATCAGTTTTGCTCAATCCGACGTTTAAAGCGTCGATAATTACTACAAGTAATTAAATAATAAATATTAATTTTTTATGAAACAATAACGTAAAAAGTTTTAAATTTTATCTGTTTGTCCAATTATATAAAAATGTTCAAAATAAATTTGAATTTAATTAACAAGATTTTTGTTGATTTATCAAAAATAATTAATAAGATTCGTTAATGTTCGAAAAACCTTCGTTTATTCTTTGGTAAAAATTTTCTTAGTTGAAAAGCAAAAATTGTCATTTCAAATTTTAAGTCATGGTTTAACGGTTTCCTCAATCCCTCTTAGGTTGTCTTGAGGTATACACAAACATTTACCCCTAAACAGGAGTTTAGTTAAATGTTCTGGATTTAAGGGAATGATTCCTTAAAAATTCTTTTGATAAAACATTTGTCAAAACACATTTGCACTTTCTTTTTGGTAAAACCCAAAGTCTTAAAAGGGCTCTTAATTTTTGAAGAGTCAATATAGATTCCATTATCTTTTAAACACACGGTCAAATAATGTAAAGGATTAAGTCTTTCATCACATGTTAAATATTCAAGGTACAAGTTTTTACTACTCGGCCAACTAAGGGCAGTCTATACATGATTATTAATTCATTCTTATTCTTATAAACAAACAGACGGTTCTTAATGATCACGAGCATGAATTTATCAAATTACAGCCTACACACGAGATTCACCCAATTTATAGATGCTACATGTGTATTAGTTAATCCAAATGATATCACGTGAAACTTATAATGTTCATTACAAGTTCTGGATGTAGTGATTGAAATAGATAATCTTTTTCGCGGACGCGAAATTGATGATAACCATGCCATGGATCGATCTTTGAATATACGCTAGAACCTTGTAAATGATCGAACAAATCTATCATCCTGGGTATTGGATATAGATTTTGATCATCAATTTACCTAGTTCACGGTAATTCAGCAAATATAAGGAATGATAACACCATAGCTCTTATGATGACGAGCTTGGTAGAATAAAAGTCTTCTCATACAACTCTCTCAGTTTTAGGGTAATTCTTTTAATGCAGATGGTGCTGACGTACAGTGCACATGCCACAGGTGCAACACTGGGAATATAATCAATACCAAATTCAACTTACCTTAATGGCGAAAGTCTAGGTAATTCACCAGCAAATACCTCCTAAAGTTTCAGATAACATAAACATCTTTTAATACATTTATTTTAAGTTCTTTCTAGATTATAATATCTATGACTAATTCACAACCATTCATGGTATATTTTTGAGTCTAAATGCAGGATATGGTCATCCATCAAGAATTATTTTTGATAATCAACATCTTATCTTTTAGGGGAATTCTACTCGAGTTTCCATCAATTAAGACAATGTCGTCATGTCATAATCAATCAATTCATTCTACGGGCACTATCAAATTTCCAGTTTCATCACCGTTGATAAGATGTGAACTTCTCAAAAGGCTAATAATAATTCATAATCCTTCACAAATTCAAGGATATATGGAGATACAACTATCATCAAAAGAGTAATGTCAAAGCATAATCTACGCGAGAGAATTTCAAATCAGATACAGACGAAAACATTAACGAATATGAGTATATCCCATGTTTTCATAATTTGAGTACGCATTCGAAAGCTCCTCGGCTCGTTACCCAGGTCATTCAAATGAAATCTAATCAAAAGAAATGATAAGAACGTCGATACATCCAGTCGGGTATCAACACTCGGTAATCAGATACTTTTCCTAAGAATCTCACTACGGGAGAATTGGACAAGAAAGAATTGTCAATTGTCAAATAAGACAATTTCCGCAGATGAGTAAATTTGAATCAGAAGAATAGATGCTACAAGCACATATGTAGGTGTCCCTAACCCTATGTCCCTATTTTTCACTTCTTGCAGATCTCATAAAATTTAATCTTTCACAATCTTTAAAGAAAATATAGTGTTTATTAATCAGTTTTATGGTGACTAGTAATCAGCCTTGCATGGTCCATTCCAAATTGTATGTAGGCGCGCAACTATATACAATTTCAAGATTAACGATGCAATACTCATTTCGTCAAAATTTTATCATCATGTTTATAATAAAAACACTTTCATTCTTAATTCTTAAATAAGAATCCAAAAAAAATTTACAAAGATTTTCTTTGTTATGAAAACAATTAAGTTTTCTAAGGTGTTTTATAAACAACTTCATTTCGATAATAATCACTTATAAATCTCACTTTGAATAATCCTTATAGTGATGAAAATTCAATTTTCTCAAAGGATACGGTTTTAACTTTATAAAAACAATGTGTGATCTGCTAAAGAGTGATGAAGAGTTGTTCACCAAGAACTAACTTCAATATATCAGGAAATGAGCTTAGCCACTTAATCATGAGGTTCATGACCTCGATGGCACTCAAAAATAATAATTCACAACGTAACTCAAATCGAGATGAGTACTTGTTCAATGGTTGCATCACTAATGCGAACATTAGGATGAAGCAATAAAGGATAGATAACATCGATACATGTAGGATTTAGTAATCAAATGTAGTCTTTTCATTAATCACAAACAAGTCAAAATTGTACCGTAACACATTACGTGTCACTATGTCATACAATTCCAAGAACTCATCCTACCAACTGATGTCTCAGTTAAGTTAGGGATTATTTTTAAAAGATACCACAATGAATACTAATCTACAAGAGTCATTAGGTGTTCCACCTATCCCGGAAGATCCATCGGCCCCAATTCAGAAGAAGATTTCTTCAATTTATTTCTTGAACACTGGGCATCCTCATCATTGGACAATGGTCTAGGAACAACCCTTAACACAAACTAACAATCATTTAAAACCTTATAATTCAATCACAGGACTTAACGAATTCCTCTTAACAATTTCTTATTCCATACAAGTTAAATTTTACTTTATTCAAGTTTCAATCAACTTATACTCAATGCGATATCCTACCTCATTCTCTAATATTTTCAACCTTATTTTTAGACCTTAATAGGGCAATAAAAGTTCAATATGAACAACACTTAATTTCCAATCCTATAGCTCTTACAAAAATAGTTATCAAATGAGTCACTAGTATGAAATGACTCGATCATTCAATTAGACTTCTCGGAAAGGTACTTGTGGCATGAGGCTTTTGGGTAATGGGTCTAATGACAGCCTCAAGTGCAACATTCACCCTTTCGATTTCAAATTTAAGAATTGGGTGACAACGAATCAGATGACATCTTTCTAGGTGGTAACGTTTTGTCAAACTCCACTCTATAAGGAAAGATCGTCATGACATCGATATCAGTTTTAATCTCGCCAATTCTTCTTCAATTTCACAATCAACTAATATCTATATTTCTACGAATATCAACCATTTGTTGGGATCATAAATATCCACAACTTGGTTTAGATCTAGAATAGCTAGAATTCCTACGGGAATAGCTTCGATTGATTCGCTAGGGGAGTTAGGGTACCTTGTGACAATCTACGTCGTATAAATACCTCGTATAAATATAAAAATAATCATCAAACAATCATGTAATCAAATTACATCATATATATATATATATATATATAATCCAAGTTATATATATATATATATTAAAATAACACTTCTCAGTCTGGCCTTGTCGGTAACTCGGGAATTCTTGGGCACCGTTATAGTCAAAAGATTTGTAGACATTTTTAGAAAAATGTTTATAGTTAAAAGATTTTGAAATGTTTTATTCAAAACCTTAGTTTTAAAAATCTTTCGTTCTCTATAACGAGAGCTCTGGTACCAAACTGTAACACCCCCAAATATACACAATTCAATACAGCGGAAGACTCGTTGGTGTTACGGGATAGCACATTACTCACATCATAGACAACGCTTAAAAATCGCGTCGTTTAATAATAAAGCATTTCCATTCATAAATATCAAAGTTACATAGGTCCCAAGTCATTGTATATCATACAAGTTTTACAAAGTATTTGAATGGAAATTTGTTAATTAAGTGCGGGCCATGAATTCTTGTTGTCTTCCTGAGAATTACCTTCAAGTACCTGAGATAAAACATGTTAAAAGAAAAGGTCAGCGATAACGCCGAGTGAATTCATAGAGTTTAATAAAATCCGTCAATATAACATCGGTATAAAATTATCACCGAAAATTATTTTGTACAAATCTTTGTAATAGGCCATAAAATAGCCAAAGTCATTTTATACAAATCCTTATCAAAAATCATAATATAGGCGTTTGCCTTCAAAATCATTATACGAACCATTGTCGTAGAAACATCATTCAATACGTTTTATAACGTTGTATAAAATTAGATAAAAACCGTTATATGAATATGGTTTTTGAAAAACCAAAACACGAACATAAAATCAATAATAAGACCCCGTATTGCTAGTCAGGCAATATATTGTAATTCAATGCATATAGAAGTATTTCGTTATTTTTGGATTATTATAAGCCGCATAACATTGTTACCTTACTACAACAAACAACGGGTAGCTAAACCGAAACTCATTTGCCCATCAAAATTAGCGTGTCGTCACAATAATCACGCTTGTGTAAATCTTCTCATACATAAATTCGCTTACCAATCAATGTGGCACGACGGGGATCAACCGTCAAGGCGCGAACTGGGGTGATCGTCCCCTAATAGTACTATTATATGCATAAGCGTCTACCAAATCCCGGTAGTTCATAATTCATGCCAATGGGACTTTTAGTGACATAACCTAACTTTAATAATCCATTTTATCTCATACATCGGGTCATATAATCATTCTTCGGGTCATACAATCATTCGGGTCCAAATCAATAAACAAACAATCGGGACAAATGGTGTCCTATTTTATCAAAACTAACATGTTATCTCCCTCGCGGGTTTATAAAACATTTCATAAAAACATTTAAAAGAGTGCGTGGCTATGAACTCACGTTGATGTGGGAAAGCGGGTTATCGGCAATTCGGATGTACGGTACGTGCTTCAATCACGGAAACCTAGACAAATAATACTTGTCTTAGACTCTTGTCCAATGACTTTATAAAAATAACAATTATATATACATATGATGATTTTATATATATATGATGATCAAGTGGGATTGTACATTTTTACTCATTCATTATAGTGTTTATGTGTTGGTAATATTTTTATACTAGTTTTACTAGTTTTACTTATTTACATGTTTTAGGCCCAATAAGCCTATTACAAGCCCAATACTTTATATTAGTCCATTTTACACCTTTATTATCAGTATTATACTTTTCATGTTGGGCCCAAGTTGGTTAAGCCGAATAAGTAGATTTATAAGTATTTAGCCCATTTAGTTGGATTACTAGTCCAATAATGCTAACTTAGCCCGTTAATGTCCATATGTTATATAGTTCGGTTTTATCGGTTTTTACTTGTATTAGGTACTTATATATCAGTATATGACTTTTAAATAGTTTACATTAGACGGGTCCGACCGTCTAAGTTTTAATTGACGAAAAATGTTAATCTTTCGGTTTTAGCCGAAAAGACGTAAAACTTAGTATAGAGTTTTATAACTTTGGAAAAACATTTATAGTTACAATTTATATAACATATCCCATTTTAATATCAATATTTATATAACTCATTTATTATAATTATTATCAACTAGTGGGTTTTATATATATATATATATATATATATATATATTTTATATAAATGTTGAGTGCTTATATTATATATTATTTATACAAAATCAGTCCTAAAAATCTAGTTTACTAAAATGGTCATATCTTGAGTTCTACATGGAGATAGAACCCCAAATTTTTATCACAGAAACTAAATGATATGTGCTTCATTTTAATCCTTTTATATCTACTGATGAATCAACCTCTAAATATTTTAATAAATTCGTCCAAAACCGTGTAGGCAGATTTGCACTCTAAACTTGTTTTGATCATATCTCACTCATTTTTATGATTCCATTGTATGGCCAACTCTCACATGTGTAT
Source organism: Glebionis coronaria (assembly GCA_025667525.1). Lineage (NCBI taxonomy): Eukaryota > Viridiplantae > Streptophyta > Magnoliopsida > Asterales > Asteraceae > Glebionis > Glebionis coronaria. The sequence continues at coordinate 510,949,284 of CM046879.1, read as the reverse complement.
AACACCTAATTCTTACTGTATATTGATTCCACTTTACCATTTTATCAGTTTAACATTTGGTTACTTACTGTTTTTATACAGCTATCATATTTAGCAAGATTTTAACCTTGTTACCTATGATTTTCCATCTTTTTAACCATATTTATCAACACCAAATCCCCACACAATATTTTTATCATCATATATTCATCATATACATATACAATAGGAAAGAAAATACAAGATTACATAATCAAAATAACAATAGGATGGGAAGAACAATCTTTATACCACCAAGATTAAGTAGTTTATGATCAAGGCTTGGATTTTTTATGGCAAAACTTGTGATAGATCAACACCAATCTTCAAGGCCACCAATACTTGTAAAATTCATGTTGAAATCAGCCCTTGAACATCACCAAGTCACCTCCTTGGATGTTAGAATCACCTCCATTCTTCAAGGCTTCAAATGTTCTTTATCTTATGTATGAATAACATAGGATTTGTGGTGTAAATTATGATCAATATGGTGGTGGTGGTGGTGGAAGTGGACGGCAATGGTGGAGGAGTAGAGAGAAAAATGTGTGGTTTGCATGTTGCAAATGAAGTAAATGGTTTGGTGCAAGTGGTTTTTGGATGTTTAGTTAGCTTGCAAAGTTAAGCAAGACATGTGTCTTGCTTACTTTGTAAGCTTGACACCTAAGGGTGTGAGTAGCTAGTTTTGTCGTCCCATATTAGGGGTGGGGCAAAAGTGGTTTTGTCTCATCCCCAATTATTTACGGGTACCCCTCGATTCTATTTTCCTCGATTTGCGTGCCCTCGGGTCGTTTTACGAAAAATGTTTTTATAAATTATGAATCAACTGCACAAAACGAATCTAATAAAAATTGTCTCATCAAAAACGGAGTTCGAAAACGTAAATACGTAATCCTAAGGTTTCCGGTTTAGTCATAAAGGACGTTAAATTATAATCGTAAGTCCTAATCTCTTCTCGTAAATTTGTGAGTTTATGAACCAACACAAATTTAAAATTCCAAAATAATATTCACGGATAAATTTATTTCATGAAATGTCAGACTGTCACCAAAACGGTGTATGTAAACGTAAGCACGTAACGTAGAATCCTCCGGTTTAGACGTAGTCGATGCTACTTCAAGACGTAAATCCAAATTTCTTCCCAAAAATAAGTGAGTTCATAATATAACATTAAAATAATATTTTTAAATAATATTTGAGAATAAAATATAAACCATAAATTGACGGATTGTCACAACATTTACCCCTAAACAGGATCTTTGTCCTCAAAGATCATTTTATCTTACTACTCGCTTCTTATAGAGTTAAAGCCATGTGGGTATTTCCTCCACATTCGGTCTTTTCTCACAAGTGTAATCCATTACAATACGCGAGTTTCATCAAACATAACTACGGGAATAAGATCAGGCTTATTGTTGACTTACTTTCTCTATCCATGATGTTCACGGGTTTTTGATGAATGAAACTTTTCGCCGATCTAAACTTCATTAAGGAATAGTCAGATTTTCACTTGATAGATATTTTATCAAGTTCGATTTACGAAACATAATTCACGCATCCCTTGAAGTCATAGGGTAGATCCAGCTTATATGCCTTTCAAACCAATTTTTACATCATCTCAATGGTCCCATACAACGGGGACTTAATTCCCATGATCTTTCAGATCATCTATCCATTTTTCCAAGGTGAAATTTTTTGGCATAACTTCGCTACCCATCCTGCACTTCAAGATCTACACTTCATATTCACATAACCCCCTGCCCACTACCGGTAGTCAAAAAACAGATCCTAATTTCAACAATCAATTCAGGTCTCGCGGGTTAGGTATTTTGTAAGGTTAGGTTGGTCATCATAGGAAACCTTAAACCTAAAAGACATGTCCAACTCACAATGGGTGTATGTCGGGTGTCTTCATCCCAACTCCTGCTTACAGATGCTCTAATATATATCCTCACAAGATTCGATCTTGATCCTAATACGATAATTATCAATGATAATCTCTCCAAAGGAAAATGGTTTTACAGTTTATTACCGAAGGTCAATCATTCAAACATAAAACAACACTTATAGTATTTTGTATCGTTACTTTACCTCGTCCCTTCGATTGGGGTGGTACACAGTACTCTCATCAAGATTCGTTCTCAATGACTTCTGAGCAAATCTCTAGAAATTCAATGCGAAGCGAGGATCTTGATAGAGATGATCGATACAGGCACACCATGTTTACACAACTCCTTTAAATACAAAAGAGTCAATTTCTTCATCAAGAATTTATCATTAACAGGAATGATATTAGCAGATTTGGTCAGTCTGTCGACGATGACCCAAATCGAATCAAATTCAGATGATGACCTTTGCAATAGCTAGATGTTTACTAATGTATGAGGCGGTGTCTTCCTTCATAATTTGCCATCAGTACAACTTCTTCTGATAATGATACATTAAATCAGAAATGGCAGGAATAGAATACTTATACTTACAAGATTCCAACATAACTTTATCTCAAAATCTCCATTTTTAGGCAACCTCAAGTGGTCTGTTATACATTCAACGCCATCGGCTTCTCAATTTTAATGGTTCATATTAGCCACGAACCCCCTTTTATTATCTATATTATCCTTTTTACAAGCATTAGTTATTTCTAAATTATTCGGCAATTTATTTTGCACCTTCATTATTAAGGAACGTGTCCTAATTGATTCTTTATCCTTTCTATATAATATGTCAGTATTTACGTTCACTTTCCTAGATGGAATAAATATCATGACCGTATTTATTCGAAAATTCTTTCTTCATATTTTCTAAGTCTTAGTTCTATCTCAACTATTATTTTTATCAGTTTTGCTCAATCCGACGTTTAAAGCGTCGATAATTACTACAAGTAATTAAATAATAAATATTAATTTTTTATGAAACAATAACGTAAAAAGTTTTAAATTTTCTCTGTTTGTCCAATTATATAAAAATGTTCAAAATAAATTTGAATTTAATTAACAAGATTTTTGTTGATTTATCGAAAATAATTAATAAGATTCGTTAATGTTCGAAAAACCTTCGTTTATTCTTTGGTAAAAATTTTCTTAGTTGAAAAGCAAAAATTGTCATTTCAAATTTTAAGTCATGGTTTAACGGTTTCCTCAATCCCTCTTAGGTTGTCTTGAGGTATACACAAACATTTACCCCTAAACAGGAGTTTAGTTAAATGTTCTGGATTTAAGGGAATGATTCCTTAAAAATTCTTTTGATAAAACATTTGTCAAAACACATTTGCACTTTCTTTTTGGTAAAACCCAAAGTCTTAAAAGGGCTCTTAATTTTTGAAGAGTCAATATAGATTCCATTATCTTTTAAACACACGGTCAAATAATGTAAAGGATTAAGTCTTTCATCACATGTTAAATATTCAAGGTACAAGTTTTTACTACTCGGCCAACTAAGGGCAGTCTATACATGATTATTAATTCATTCTTATTCTTATAAACAAACAGATGGTTCTTAATGATCACGAGCATGAATTTATCAAATTACAGCCAACACACGAGATTCACCCAATTTATAGATGCTACATGTGTATTAGTCAATCCAAACGATATCACGTGAAACTTATAATGTTCATTACAAGTTCTGGATGTAGTGATTGGAATAGATAATCTTTTTCGCGGACGCGAAATTGATGATAACCATGCCATGGATCGATCTTTGAATATACGCTAGAACCTTGTAAATGATCGAACAAATCTATCATCCTGGGTATTGGATATAGATTTTGATCATCAATTTACCTAGTTCACGGTAATTCAGCAAATATAAGGAATGATAACACCATAGCTCTTATGATGACGAGCTTGGTAGAATAAAAGTCTTCTCATACAACTCTCTCAGTTTTAGGGTAATTCTTTTAATGCAGATGGTGCTGACGTACAGTGCACATGCCACAGGTGCAACACCGGGAATATAATCAATACCAAATTCAACTTGCCTTAATGGCGAAAGTCTAGGTAATTCACCAGCAAATACCTCCTAAAGTTTCAGATAACATAAACATCTTTTAATACATTTATTTTAAGTTCTTTCTAGATTATAATATCTATGACTAATTCACAACCATTCATGGTATATTTTTGAGTCTAAATGCAGGATATGGTCATCCATCAAGAATTATTTTTGATAATCAACATCTTATCTTTTAGGGGAATTCTACTCGAGTTTCCATCAATTAAGACAATGTCGTCATGTCATAATCAATCAATTCATTCTACGGGCACTATCAAATTTCCAGTTTCATCACCGTTGATAAGATGTGAACTTCTCAAAAGGCTAATAATAATTCATAATCCTTTACAAATTCAAGGATATATGGAGATACAACTATCATCAAAAGAGTAATGTCAAAGCATAATCTACGCGAGAGAATTTCAAATCAGATACAGACGAAAACATTAACGAATATGAGTATATCCCATGTTTTCATAATTTGAGTACGCATTCGAAAGCTCCTCGGCTCGTTACCCAGGTCATTCAAATGAAATCTAATCAAAAGAAATGATAAGAACGTCGATACATCCAGTCGGGTATCAACACTCGGTAATCAGATACTTTTCCTAAGAATCTCACTACGGGAGAATTGGACAAGAAAGAATTGTCAATTGTCAAATAAGACAATTTCCACAGATGAGTAAATTTGAATCAGAAGAATAGATGCTACAAGCACATATGTAGGTGTCCCTAACCCTATGTCCCTATTTTTCACTTCTTGCAGATCTCATAAAATTTAATCTTTCACAATCTTTAAAGAAAATATAGTGTTTATTAATCAGTTTTATGGTGACTAGTAATCAGCCTTGCATGGTCCATTCCAAATTGTATGTAGGCGCGCAACTATATACAATTTCAAGATTAATGATGCAATACTCATTTCGTCAAAATTTTATCATCATGTTTATAATAAAAACACTTTCATTCTTAATTCTTAAATAAGAATCCAAAAAAAATTTACAAAGATTTTCTTTGTTATGAAAACAATTAAGTTTTCTAAGGTGTTTTATAAACAACTTCATTTCGATAATAATCACTTATAAATCTCACTTTGAATAATCCTTATAGTGATGAAAATTCAATTTTCTCAAAGGATACGGTTTTAACTTTATAAAAACAATGTGTGATCTGCTAAAGAGTGATGAAGAGTTGTTCACCAAGAACTAACTTCAATATATCAGGAAATGAGCTTAGCCACTTAATCATGAGGTTCATGACCTCGATGGCACTCAAAAATAATAATTCACAACGTAACTCAAATCGAGATGAGTACTTGTTCAATGGTTGCATCACTAATGCGAACATTAGGATGAAGCAATAAAGGATAGATAACATCGATACATGTAGGATTTAGTAATCAAATGTAGTCTTTTCATTAATCACAAACAAGTCAAAATTGTACCGTAACACATTACGTGTCACTATGTCATACAATTCCAAGAACTCATCCTACCAACTGATGTCTCAGTTAAGTTAGGGATTATTTTTAAAAGATACCACAATGAATACTAATCTACAAGAGTCATTAGGTGTTCCACCTATCCCGGAAGATCCATCGGCCCCAATTCAGAAGAAGATTTCTTCAATTTATTTCTTGAACACTGGGCATCCTCATCATTGGACAATGGTCTAGGAACAACCCTTAACACAAACTAACAATCATTTAAAACCTTATAATTCAATCACATGACTTAACGAATTCCTCTTAACAATTTCTTATTCCATACAAGTTAAATTTTACTTTATTCAAGTTTCAATCAACTTATACTCAATGCGATATCCTACCTCATTCTCCAATATTTTCAACCTTATTTTTAGACCTTAATAGGGCAATAAAAGTTCAATATGAACAACACTTAATTTCCAATCCTATAGCTCTTACAAAAATAGTTATCAAATGAGTCACTAGTATGAAATGACTCGATCATTCAATTAGACTTCTCGGAAAGGTACTTGTGGCATGAGGCTTTTGGGTAATGGGTCTAATGACAGCCTCAAGTGCAACATTCACCCTTTCGATTTCAAATTTAAGAATTGGGTGACAACGAATCAGATGACATCTTTCTAGGTGGTAACGTTTTGTCAAACTCCACTCTATAAGGAAAGATCGTCATGACATCGATATCAGTTTTAATCTCGCCAATTCTTCTTCAATTTCACAATCAACTAATATCTATATTTCTACGAATATCAACCATTTGTTGGGATCATAAATATCCACAACTTGGTTTAGATCTAGAATAGCTAGAATTCCTACGGGAATAGCTTCGATTGATTCGCTAGGGGAGTTAGGGTACCTTGTGACAATCTACGTCGTATAAATACCTCGTATAAATATAAAAATAATCATCAAACAATCATGTAATCAAATTACATCATATATATATATATAATCCAAGTTATATATATATATATATATATATATATATATATATATATATATATATATATATATATATATATATATATTAAAATAACACTTCTCAGTCTGGCCTTGTCGGTAACTCGGGAATTCTTGGGCACCGTTATACTCAAAAGATTTGTAGACATTTTTAGAAAAATGTTTATAGTTAAAAGATTTTGAAATGTTTTATTCAAAACCTTAGTTTTAAAAATCTTTCGTTCTCTATAACGAGAGCTCTGGTACCAAACTGTAACACCCCCAAATATAAACAATTCAATACAGCGGAAGACTCGTTGGTGTTACGGGATAGCACATTACTCACATCATAGACAACGCTTTAAAATTGTGTCGTTTAATAATAAAGCATTTCCATTCATAAATATCAAAGTTACATAGGTCCCAAGTCATTGTATATCATACAAGTTTTACCAAGTATTTGAATGGAAATTTGTTAATTAAGTGCGGGCCATGAATTCTTGTTGTCTTCCTGAGAATTACCTTCAAGTACCTGAGATAAAACATGTTAAAAGAAAAGGTCAGCGATAACGCCGAGTGAATTCATAGAGTTTAATAAAATCCGTCAATATAACATCGGTATAAAATTATCACCGAAAATTATTTTGTACAAATCTTTGTAATAGGCCATAAAATAGCCAAAGTCATTTTATACAAATCCTTATCAAAAATCATAATATAGGCGTTTGCCTTCAAAATCATTATACGAACCATTGTCGTAGAAACATCATTCAATACGTTTTATAACGTTGTATAAAATTAGATAAAAACCGTTATATGAATATGGTTTTTGAAAAACAAAAACACGAACATAAAATCAATAATAAGACCCCGTGTTGCTAGTCAGGCAATATATTGTAATTCAATGCATATAGAAGTATTTCGTTATTTTTGGATTATTATAAGCCGCATGACATTGTTACCTTACTACAACAAACAACGGGTAGCTAAACCGAAACTCATTTGCCCATCAAAATTAGCGTGTCGTCACAATAATCACGCTTGTGTAAATCTTCTCATACATAAATTCGCATACCAATCAATGTGGCACGACGGGGATCAACCGTCAAGGCGCGAACTGGGGTGATCGTCCCCTAATAGTACTATTATATGCATAAGCGTCTACCAAATCCCGGTAGTTCATAATTCATGCTAATGGGACTTTTAGTGACATAACCTAACTTTAATAATCCATTTTATCTCATACATCGGGTCATATAATCATTCTTCGGGTCATACAATCATTCGGGTCCAAATCAATAAACAAACAATCGGGACAAATGGTGTCCTATTTTATCAAAACTAACATGTTATCTCCCTCGCGGGTTTATAAAACATTTCATAAAAACATTTAAAAGAGTGCGTGGCTATGAACTCACGTTGATGTGGGAAAGCGGGTTATCGGCAATTCGGATGTACGATACGTGCTTCAATCACGGAAACCTAGACAAATAATACTTGTCTTAGACTCTTGTCCAATGACTTTATAAAAATAACAATTATATATACATATGATGATTTTATATATATATGATGATCAAGTGGGATTGTACATTTTTACTCATTCATTATAGTGTTTATGTGTTGGTAATATTTTTATACTAGTTTTACTAGTTTTACTTATTTACATGTTTTAGGCCCAATAAGCCTATTACAAGCCCAATACTTTATATTAGTCCATTTTACACCTTTATTATCAGTATTATACTTTTCATGTTGGGCCCAAGTTGGTTAAGCCCAATAAGTAGATTTATAAGTATTTAGCCCATTTAGTTGGATTATTAGTCCAATAATGCTAAGTTAGCCCGTTAATGTCCATATGTTATATAGTTCGATTTTATCGGTTTTTACTTGTATTCGGTACTTATATATCAGTATATGACTTTTAAATAGTTTACATTAGACGGATCCGACCGTCTAAGTTTTAATTGACGAAAAATGTTAATCTTTCGGTCTTAGCCGAAAAGACGTAAAACTTAGTATAGAGTTTTATAACTTTGGAAAAACATTTATAGTTACAATTTATATAACATATCCCATTTTAATATCAATATTTATATAACTCATTTATTATAATTATTATCAACTAGTGGGTTTTATATATATATATATATATATATATATTTTATATAAATGTTGAGTGCTTATATTATATATTATTTATACAAAATCAGTCCTAAAAATCTAGTTTACTAAAATGGTCATATCTTGAGTTCTACATGGAGATAGAACCCCAAATTTTTATCACAGAAACTAAATGATATGTGCTTCATTTTAATCCTTTTATATCTACTGATGAATCAACCTCTAAATATTTTAATAAATTCGTCCAAAACCGTGTAGGCAGATTTGCACTCTAAACTTGTTTTGATCATATCTCACTCATTTTTATGATTCCATTGTATGGCCAACTCTCACATGTGTATAACACCTAATTCTTACTGTATATTGATTCCACTTTACCATTTTATCAGTTTAACATTTGGTTACTTACTGTTTTTATACAGCTATCATATTTAGCAAGATTTTAACCTTGTTACCTATGATTTTCCATCTTTTTAACCATATTTATCAACACCAAATCCCCACACAATATTTTTATCATCATATATTCATCATATACATATACAATAGGAAAGAAAATACAAAGATTACATAATCAAAATAACAATAGGATGGGAAGAACAATCTTTATACCACCAAGATTAAGTAGTTTATGATCAAGGCTTGGATTTTTTATGGCAAAACTTGTGATAGATCAACACCAATCTTCAAGGCCACCAATACTTGTAAAATTCATGTTGAAATCAGCCCTTGAACATCACCAAGTCACCTCCTTGGATGTTAGAATCACCTCCATTCTTCAAGGCTTCAAATGTTCTTTATCTTATGTATGAATAACATAGGATTTGTGGTGTAAATTATGATCAATATGGTGGTGGTGGTGGTGGAAGTGGACGGCAATGGTGGAGGAGTAGAGAGAAAAATGTGTGGTTTGCATGTTGCAAATGAAGTAAATGGTTTGGTGCAAGTGGTTTTTGGATGTTTAGTTAGCTTGCAAAGTTAAGCAAGACATGTGTCTTGCTTACTTTGTAAGCTTGACACCTAAGGGTGTGAGTAGCTAGTTTTGTCGTCCCATATTAGGGGTGGGGAAAAAGTGGTTTTGTCTCATCCCCAATTATTTACGGGTACCCCTCGATTCTATTTTCCTTGATTTGCGTGCCCTCGGGTCGTTTTACGAAAAACATTTTTATAAATTATGAATCAACTGCACAAAACGAATCTAATAAAAATTGTCTCATCAAAAACGGAGTTCGAAAACGTAAATACGTAATCCTAAGGTTTCCGGTTTAGTCATAAAGGACGTTAAGTTATAATCGTAAGTCCTAATCTCTTCTCGTAAATTTGTGAGTTTATGAACCGACACAAATTTAAAATTCCAAAATAATATTCACGGATAAATTTATTTCATGAAATGTCAGACTGTCACCAAAACGGTGTATGTAAACGTAAGCACGTAACGTAGAATCCTCCGGTTTAGACGTAGTCGATGCTACTTCAAGACGTAAATCCAAATTTCTTCCCAAAAATAAGTGAGTTCATAATATAACATTAAAATAATATTTTTAAATAATATTTGAGAATAAAATATAAACCATAAATTGACGGATTGTCACAATCTCATCTTATTGTTTTTAACATAATATCTTAATTGACCTTCTATTTTGGATTCATGTTGAGTATACCTAATACATACTCAATTTTCTAACCTTGATATTTTTAGGAGTAATAATTTAAATTCCTCAATAACAAAATATAAAACATATCAATGTAGATATATTGAGTTGTCTTATTGGACATGCCATATATAGATATTTCAATAAGATCAAATTCATGAGATAATCCTATAATTTATTTGATGAAATTATACTTCATGGCTTTGTCTATTATGCCAACTTGAGTTCAAAACTTAATAGCATAAATAGTATCATTAACCCAGTTGCATGCTCTTAATCATAAGTCTTTGATTCAATCAAAGCTTAATGTGTATGTCACAACCAGTAGACATAACCATCTAATTTTTACAATTTTTATAAGTCATTGAACCAATCAATTCTTACTATTTGTTATAAGTCCTTGAACCAATCAATGAGACATAACTATTATTAAGGTAAAGCAATACAAGCACCATACATGGTCTTAATAGTAACTTTCAACTTAATCATAAACTTACCATGTTTATCATTTTATAGGAAAACATAATCATGTAGTTTATCTTTTGATATTGACATTCCATATCTAACAAAGCAACCTACCACAAATGTGTAGTGGTCCTAATAGATTAATAGTTTCCTTACTTGTAAAGTCAAGAAAACCCTTAATCATATTGTCAAAGTTATTCCTTGCCTACAATAGAGATTTCTTCCACTAGGGTATTGAACTACTTATTGCATAAAATAATAATACGTTGGTTAGTTTGTTTATATCAATAACAGGATAGTGTTACAAATATAATTAAGTATAGCTTTAAGCATGAGTAGTATAAGTAGAACCACATCTATTAATAACTAATCGTGCATAACTATCCTGTAGATAATTTCAACGTTGGAAACGACAACTCTAATGGCAGCAAGTTATCAAAGATAATATAATGTGATTCTTATTAAATGAAGATGCTCCACACTTGGAATGTTCGTTATTATTTCAATTCAAATAATAAATAAAGTGAGCAGCTTATAGCTCCCACTGAAACTGACAACATTTCAAGTATGCCAAATGCATTACCCACACAGGTTTTTGACAACACTAAGAGTGTTACATTATAGTGAAAGTAACTGACATTTTATCTTTTCATGTTATTGAATATCCACACATTATTGCTAGTGTGAGTCATATTGACTAGTAACCATTACTTAGATATTCAAAGAAGTGTGTTAAGTTTTATATATGTATACTTATGATGGAAATTTCATATATACATATATGATTATTAACTTGAAAAATTGGCACGCAATTTATCCTTTACACGCATACTTTGCCTTACGGGTGTGTAGCGTATTTTACTTGGTCAAAACAAAAAAGTATAAACAACTGGTTCTTTAGTTATTGTTTTACTAGTTGTGCGGTGATATTTCTGTCTTTATGTTCAAACCCTTAAATTCTTGATCATATCAAGATGTTTACCTTTGGTAGCTAAATATACAAGTTTTCTAGTTATCCAAAAAGATATGAAGTTTAACTTACCATTTAAGCATTTCATGTGTTGATTTGAATTTTGGATAATTCAATCATTCCTTACATGTAGGTTTTTCATTTGTAAAAATAATAGGAACGAACCTTTAAATTTTCCTATGGAAAACTAACAGGTTTGTCATTCTGAAGTGAACACCGAACCTATGCTTTCAGTTTACGTTGCATTAATACATTAAAAAATCTTGAAAAATTCAATATCAATATTTTTGATAATAACTCGGTTATAAAACTAATTACCCATGTCTATGGACTAAACAATCAATTTTACCAAGAGAATATGATCAAACTTGAACTTATTACCATTAATGCAGTTGATCTACTAGATACGGTAATAACGTCATGTTTTGCCTCATTTAGTACCACGGGCAAAAGTTCTGACCAAACATACTCGTTGTAAGTCGTCCAATACTTAGTCAGCAATTGTATAATCTTGGGTCTGACCTTATAATTATTGTATTGTCTTGTCTTTATTATGACTTAAGACTGTCTTTGATGAATTAATCAAGTTCAAGTGACCATGTACATTGGATAATGCAGAACTTACTTACTTAGGTACTTATAATTCTGAAAACAAAATGACAAATTTTTATAAACGGAAACATGTAATACTTACTTTTATAACAAGTTTCTAAGACAATGAAATTTATATTTTCATTTTCATATTTGTAAAATTTCCTTAAATAAAACATACGCCTCGGTACTTGAATCCATCAATGATCAAAACCGAGATACCCATTGTCTTAAAACATTATATAAGTTTTATGATGTGTTATAGGTTTGTTCTATCGGGTTTTCCTCCCACCTGTTTCAAAGACCAATGGAAAACTCACATGGAACCTTGCTACGGTAACATTTGATTCTAAGTCATCTTGAAAGACACACAAAAAGAACCCGAAGAAGTTGGTCAGTGCGAAGCTAGTTAAGTACCTTCTTCTTTAGGAACGTAGAGCGACCCGTCTTTTTCAATCTAGTGATGCCTAACTAAAACATTTTAGAAATCAAATTAAAACTTATTTTTTATATAGTTATAAGATAAGTAAATATGTAATCAAAATACAAGATATATACTTACCTTAGTTAGTCAGGTTTATTTTTTAAAAAATATTTTTGTATTTATTTAAGCTAAACAGTTTAAGAAATAAATCAACAAAATCATAAAGAATATACACTGACTAAATATATGAAGATATACAGTATATAAAGCAAGTTATATACCACATAAATAATAAGATATTACACTAAATAAGAAGAAATTTCTAAATCCAATTTTAAGATTTTATCAGATTCTGTCTTGTAACCCAAAATCGCCAGGATTACGGTTTTTCTAGCTTTTAGCTAAGACTAAATAGTTGTGTAGAATTGTATTCTTTGTGTCCCTTGTGGAACTAGAGGCTGAAAATACATATTATTTTATAGAAATTATTTTCTGTTCGGGTGTGTCAAATTCAGCCCTTAAATAATTTTTTAAAATCAATCTAAAGCATGCATACACCAATCTATTTAGTGATTTCTAGATTCAATAGCATTTTTAAGAATGTTAAGAATCTAAAACATGGATCATAATATTTATCATACATGATTTAAAGATTTAAACAATTAAACATGCATATCATAGCAAAAACACATAAATTGCAGACGTAGTTGTAATTAAGGTTTTGCTATCAACTAGAAAACATGCAAACTCATTTTTTTCCAGGTTATTATGGATCTAATCATATTTATATTAGCAAATACTAGATCTTTAATTAATTAATAATAATATATCAAAGAAAAAAATTGTTTTTACATCCTGTTTAGTCATTTTATGTAATTACATGACATATGATTTGGCTCATGATAGCATCGTTGGAATTTAAAAATATAATATATCTAAGATATATGCATCATGTGTAAACAAAGTGGAAAATAAACAGATTACATATGCACAAGATAATTAACATAAGATCTTGAATTACATACATTTTCTTGTAAGAATGGTGGAATGTACCAAGAACACCAAACAAGAAACCTCCTACTTGATCTACACGATTCACCAACTAAAACCCAAGATCAAAGCTATGATATTCTCTAAGTATTTCCTCACAACACCTCAATTAACCACCCTTGATTGTTAGGTCTTGAGACAAGAATACTTGAATAAAATAAGAGGCGGAAATTCCTCTTGGTTTTTACTATAGATTAAGGTACACAAAGGAGAAAGAGAGAAAGATTTATCTTTATAACTTATGAAAAAGTGAAGAAAAGCTTTTGTATGTATAACACAAAGGTTTAGGAAAAATAAGGAAAATATACAATCTTATTAAATCTTTGTCAAATTTAGTTTTGATTCTCTCATGCTTGCTCTCTAAGTTTGGCCGACCAATGGTGTATATACCCTTTGTTTTGACTTTTTGACTTTTTAGTATATTCAATATAGTAATTACATTAATTACCCTAAATTATTAAGTCTTTTAGTTAATCCTTATTAAACCTTTTAATTCATTAACCAACAACTGTTAAGTATTCACAAATTCCAAATTAAGTATACATAATAAATATATTATATATCTTAATAAAAGACGGTCTCGATGTTTAAGTGTGTAACCCCTTAACCCAAGTACTTCTAGTTGTATAAAATACTAACTATGACTTACGCACATCCCAACACATTCGATTAGGTGATTTTGAAACAAGCATCCAAGTATTATTTTAAACTAAAGAATTATATTCATCATACATAGCACCACGCCAATTAGGGTCGCAAAAAACAATAGAAGGAAACTTAGGAAGAGGAGAGATATGGGATGTATGCAAATTAAAACGTCGGTTAGGCTTAACAATACCAACTCGATCATGTGTGACCATCATATGAGTTCGAGTTGGAGGTGGTTAGGTTGATGTAGTGGCGGGTGTAGGGGAATAGGCCACATAAGATTGGCTATTAGGTGTTGGAGATCGGGATGTAGTAATTGATGGTTGTTCCTAGAAGGTAGGTGTTTGTATGAGCATAGGTGTGATAGATTAAATTACGGGTAAGAGAGACTGGTTAAGAAATTCTTAAGATTGAGGGGAGGTAATGGTAGATATAGAGTTGTATGGAATTGGTTTTCGTCATACGTGACGTGCCAAGAAAGTATATTTTTGTTGGTGGAAAGGTCAATGCAATGTTATCCGCGGTGGTAGGCGGGGTATCTCGAGAAAATGAACGGTGTGGCTCGAGAGGCTTATTTGTGAGGTGCATCAAGGTGGGGGTAGCATAGACATTCAATTATGCAAAGCCAAGAATAATGAGGTTCCTTTTGAAATAATTTTGTGCATGGTATGTCATTGTTAATTGATATTGATGGAAGTAGGTTAAAAAGGTAGGTTATCATATGAAGTTCCTCGACCCAAAATATAGGCGGAAGGTGGGCTTGGAAAAGTAGGGTACTAATGACACTATTGATCGTTCGAATTGTCTGTTCTGATTTTCGATTTTGTTGAGAGGTTCACGGGCAAGAAGAAAGAAATTAAATTTCATTTTTCTTAAAAATGTAAACTAGGTTAGGGTTATCAAACTCATCACCGTAGTCACACTGGATAGCTTTAATTTGACATTTAAATTGGTTTTTAACATAAGAACAGTTATAAACTTTAGAAAGACATCAAATTTATAATAATACATAATATCTAAAACCACCAACACTAGGAATAGGAGAAGTCCAAAAATCGAAATGAATAATATCAAAACAAAAAGAAACACGAGTATCTAAACCGACAAACGCGAAGCATCACATGTTTGCCAAGTTGTCAAGCATGACAAATATGTGAAGACTTGGCAGGGCCTCACGTCCAGATTGATAATACATATTTATATAGACATTCTACATGCTAATATATCTGGTGGCTTACAAAGCTTGAATTGAATGTTGTCATTATGATCATTTCCAGTATTAATTTAATAAAAACATGTTCATAAATAATGAGTGCCATTAAAGTCCAACAATTAATGTGAAATGGTTTGCGATAAAATAGTTTTGTTAACATTTTCGTCATGCGTAAAGTCATAATCAAAAAATTATAAGATCGAAAAATATCATTCACTAAAAATATGATTACATGATACCCGTTGTCGCATTGCGCGGGTACCTTGCTAATTAATCTCCAAAAAGTGTAAATTTGAAGGAACACTTATATCCTATGCATCTTTTGATGCCAACCAGGCCCTTCCTTATGGAACCAACCTCACACAAGAGCTCCTAGGTGACGTACCTTTGACGTTGAGTGAGAGCCTTTCAACACGGAGCTTGATGTAGTAATTTAGTATACTTGTTTTAGGAAAAAGCAAGTAACTAAAGTCGGAAAGCGTTAATCGATACGATTTAGGAAAACCATAAAGATGACAAGCGAGTTCGTTCCTCGAGGAAGGTTTGTTGTTTTGTGTTTGCCAATATGTAAAATCAAAGTCTGGATTAGTGTCATTTTTGGATGAGAAAAGGGGGAAAATAAGGACGATTTATGCTAAAAACTAATCTACGACGTAAAACGTGCGAAATCTTAAAACTCGTCAAAAAAACTAAAATGCTCTAAAAATAACCAAAAAATTAACTTAAAGTAAGAAAAATGTGAATAAGACAAAAATGAAAACCAAAATGTCCAAAAAAAATTATTTTTAAAGTTTAATAAAAAACCAATTAAATAAAATTAAAAATGAGTTAAAATGAAAACTTTTTTCTATGTAAACCTCAAAAATAGTAATATAAACTTAAAAACTATTTTTCAAAATTTTAAAACACTTTTTACTATTTTTTAATTACTTTCTAAAATTAAAAATAAAAATAATCATAAAAAATTAAATAATAACGTGTAAAATAAAAATTTTAAACAAAAAAGTCCTAAATTGAGTAAATAACACAGGAAAAATGCAAAACACCTAAAAAGCTTAACAAATAAGCTGAAATCCAGCTTATAACACACAAACTGAATTTATAAGCTAGAAACAAAAGCCCCTTAAGTAAATGGCCCTAGGGAAACTTGACAGTAAAATACCTAGGGCACGTTTGGTAAGAGCGTTGGTGTGTGAGGTGAGTGTCGCAGGTTCGAGTCCTGGCCACAGATTTTTTGTTAAAACTTTTTTTTTCTTTTTAACTAAACTTGTACCTCATGACTTACTTTCTATAAAAACACAATTATAAACTAAATTCTAACAAGATGGAAGCCAAAAACAAACAAAAACGTGCCCAGGTATCAAAATTATGCTACAGTATTGAATTCTCAACAATGGTGTGTTGTCCGATATATAAAAACAATTGGGAACGTTCTCTGATGACTCACAAAAACTCATTGATACTTCTTAGCCCATGGTTGTGCTCGTTTGATGATTTGTACTTGTTCAATTTTTGGAACAATATGGCACAGTTGAGTGTAGGGAGTTAGTAATAACAGAAAAACACCAAAGCTAATCACAAAATCAAACACAAATGCACATAATTCATTCACTGATGTGGGTAGGGGTCTATGGACAAATTGCTTATCTATTGAGTAATTAAATGAGTTTTAACACCCTAAAACTTGGTCAATAAACTGCCAAACCACCAATAACAAATACACAATCCTAAATGAACACTATATCTAACTAATAATAAGATTTGAACCCAAAAAAATCATTAAAACACCTTATGGAGGTCAACTGATTTTTATCTAGCCTATTTTACCCAAAAAATTATCATGCAAACTTCTATATAACCTATCCAACTCAAACCAAAGCACTAATAAACCTAACACTAACCATATTGAGTGTGTTAACTGGTTATAAGGCACCTTGTGTGTCACTCACAATTTGTTATACCCAAATCCAAACACCCCTTTACTAATAAAAACCAAAAAATTTCAAATGAACTTCAATCAAAAGCACTTAAATCTAGTTAAAAACTACTAAAACATGTATCATAAGCATAAATAAGTATGAACTAACACTCAAACAAGCACTTAAACAGCTACCACACAAAATTCACATAAAACATTCAAAAATCAACAAAAAAGTTCATAAAAAGGGTTCAAGCCAACCTTGGGTTGATGCCTTCTTTAAATGGACTTTTGAGGATGTTTATGAGCTTATGCAAACATGTAGAGATACCTCGTTGTTGGAATCTACAAAAGACCCAGGGGTTAAATATCTTCAATAGAAAATGATGGAATGAAATATAGATGGCCTTGTTCTATGCCTTGTTTGATGCTTGTTCCTGCAAAAACACAACCAACCAAAGAGCAAACTGCTTGTACCAAAAGTCTACAAGCTGAAGGCTTGTAGCTTTTGCTACAGTAAGAAATCAGTGATTAAAAAAAAGAAAGATTTTAGAAAAATATTTGAAAGAATACTTTTTGAAACATAAACTTTGAAAAGATTTGAATTAGATTAAAAACAATGACACAATTCTAAAAACCAAAATCACAATTCCACTTTCACTTCCTTGTGATTTTGGATTCCTAGAAATCTAAAAAAATCGTTTCTTGACAAAACTTTTGAACAAATGAACCTTTTTTATAAACCTTAAACTAACTTGCATCAAAGTAAGATTAGACTAGGAAAATACTTAAAATGGAACTCAAAATTTGCACAAATTTAAACTTTGTTAGCCGTATATTTTATATAGTCAAACAAGAATGTAATAGGTCATCTTAGTCGTTATTGGTCATGTATTGTAATAGGTTAGTCGGGAAAACCGGGCTTGGACTTTAAGCTAATATTGTATAAGTTAGGGGCGTAAGCCCAAAACAAAGCTAAGCCCGACCCAAGTAACTTAAACCCACGGCCCAACAAGCCAAGGGTATATATACCCTCTTCCATGTGTGGAAGAAGGTGTTGGTTCATTTTACTTTCTCTCTCTAGTAAACGAAAACCTTCCACCATCTCTCTTGTTTCTCTCTCTACTTTTCTACTCTTTCTCTCTCTAGAATCTTGTGTTATGGATTAAATGGGATTAACATTTGGTATCAGAGCCTATAGTAGATAGGTGATTGAAGTTCGTGTGGTATTGCTCTCTTAAAATTCGTGTGTTTTCCTCATATTTAGCTCGAATCATCAAAAAGATTTTGCGTTTTCGTGGTGTTAGTGAGTAGACAAATCATCTACATAGGCGTGGTAGTGAAATCACGTTTTTCATTAGAGTTCTTCTTTGTTCCTATTTTTTAGGAACTTCTGACTCAAATTCGCAACTTTTTGGTCCTTCTGTCTCAAATTCGCATTTTTTGTTCCTAATTTCGCAACTTGGTCTCTCAATTGCGAAATCCTGCTTAATTGCGAATTTATTGTCCAATTGCGAAATTGAATTCTAGGAATTGCGGAATTGTATGGGTATAAGCATTGCGAATTTGTCTCCAATTGCGAAATTGAATTCCAGGATTTGCGGAATTGTTCATTTCTAGTGGATTGCGAAATCTTGCACTCAATTGTGAAATCTTGCCTAAATTGCGAAATCTTCCAAAAGTTGCGAAATTGATCTATTGACTATATTGCGAGATTGAACTTTTTGAAGAATTGCGGATTTGAATTTTTTTTTTAAGAATTGCGGAATTGAATTTTTTTAGAATTACGAAATTGAACTTTTTCGAGAATTGCGGAATTGAATCTTCAAGTTGCGGAATTGTACTATATTGCGGAATTGTTGCCAAGTTGCGGAATTGTTCATAATTGCGGAATTGTGTAACTTTTTGACTGAAGCATCTTTAGACTTAGCCACTATCTAGACTAGTTTCGGAACATCATTTCCAAAAAAAAAAAAAAAAAAAAAAAAAAAAAAGAGTTAAAATTTTTAGGTCAAGTAAAATCAAATATTTTCCCTACTAGTTTTTGGCTATTTCTAACTCAATTTCAAAATTTGGCGATACAAAATTTTTTTGGCTTACCGTTTTGTCGGACTGAGGAATTTATTGTCGGACTGAAGATTCTCGGAACGCTACGAATTTTTTACCACACCTCATCACAACAAATCTACTAAGATCTGTAATTCATTCACAAGTATTCACCATGTCTAACAACAACATCAACATTGCAACTGCTAATCAAATTCGTTTGGAACAAGGTGGCAACGGTAATCCACCTGTGCTCACTGCCGGTTGTTACGTTCAATGGAGATCTCGTCTTCTCAGATTTCTCGACGGAAAAGAAAACCGAACGGCTCTTCGTTACTGCCTTGAGAATCCACCTCCAGTTTTTAAATTCAGACCAATTACCACACAGGCAGAGGATGGTACTTCATCAACTATAAGAGCTATGGAGGATTTTGACACATGTTCTGCTGAGAAAAAGAAACTCCTCCAAGCTGAAGCCGATGCTGTAAACTTCATACTCACTGGAATTGATAACGATATCTATTCCACAGTTGATGCATGTCCTAATGCTATGGAAATGTGGAATGCAATTCATCGATTGAAGCAAGGTGAGTCAATCAATGTTCAAGATCTCGAGACTAATCTACTTTGGGAATTTGGAAAATTCACATCTGAAGATGGTGAATCCATTGACTCATATTACTCGAGATTCTACAAAATGATGAATGAGCTTGTCAGAAATCAGTGCACCATCTCCAACCATCATGCCAATGTTCAGTTTCTACTTCAACTCAAACCGGAATGGCAAAGGTTTGTGACTTTGGTTAAACAAAGGGAAGATATCAAGACCATCTCCTATCACAAACTTTATGATATCTTGAAACAACATCAGAATGAAGTGAATGAACTAAGGGCTGAAAAGGCAGAATGGTCTGCTAATTCTATTGCTTTTGTGGCCACTACTTCAACAAAACCCGTACACCGTCAACAACCACCTACTCATTCCTCAAAGTCATCAAGCTCATCCACCAAACCTCTAGCTGCTGCTAAACACAAAGCAAAAGCAATTGTTCCCACTCCACCTCCAAAGTATGACACCGAGTCAGATGGAGACAGTGATGATGAACAAACTTCAAGGGACAAGAAGATTGAAGAACTCATGTCTTTACTCACCACAACTTATAAGAAAATCTACAAACCTACCAACAACAACCTCAGATCATCATCCAATGCTAGATATAAGGAAGTTGATCATGCACCTAGGTATGATCGTGATGCTAGGTATGATAATCAGAGGATGTTGAATCAAGTTGGGGCTAGAGATACTGTAGGCACTCCGGTTGTACAGAAGACTGGGATTCAATGCTTCAATTGCAAGGGATTTGGGCACATGGCTAGGGAATGCAAGAAGCCAAAACGGGTTAAGGATTCGGGATATCACAAGGAAAAGATGTTACTGTGCAAGAAAGAAGAAGCAGGAATTCCACTCACAGCAGATGAAGTTGACTGGCGTGATGACACTGATGATGAAGCCGATGATCAAGAGTTAGAGGCACATTATGTGTACATGGCAAAGATTCAAGAAGTGATTCCAGAGATTGCTGAAAATTCTGGACCAATCTTCGACACTGAGCCAATTGAAAAGGTACCATCAAATGATAACTATAATGTGTTTGCTAATGAACGACGGCATCCTGAGCAACCCGAAAGCATCAACGACACATATGTAATGGACACGGAGGATAGCAATATCTCTACGGATTCACAGCATATGTGTAATGATGACGAAAAAGCTGTTCAGGATACTGACTCGGATGAGGACCGTGATTTGCTTGCGTCTATTATTGATTCTTTAAAACATGAAATTAAGGAAAACAAAGAGGCTAATAAACGTTTAAAGCAAGCAAACACATCCTTAGCCGAGGAGATAGACAGGCTTAAAGAGTGTGATTATGTAAAAGAAGCTGATCGACGGGTTGCGATAGCTAATGGTTTGGTATATGAACGTAAGGTGCTCAACGAACAATATTGTTCTGAAGTAACACACGAAATTCATATGTCAAAACAGAAGATATCGGAACTTGAAGAACAACTGCTGCTACATAAACTCCAAATTACTGAATTAGAGTCGGTTAACAAAGAACAAACTGAGCTTTATAAAACTCGTGAAGAAAAGGATATTGAAAAAATTCTTGCTTTGGAAAAGAGAGTCGACACGTTAAACAACATTGTTTACAAAACGGGTCAGTCTATTCAAACTATGAATATGCTCAATAGAAATATGAAAACGAGTTTTGTCAAGCCTGAATATCTCAAGAAAGCTCAAAGCACCAAGCCTGCTCTTTATGATATCGGTTGTTATGTTGATAATCTTGCTCTTATGCTTTCCCCTGACTGCGACGAAATCATTCGTCAACAAGAAGAAAGTCGATCAAACTTAAGTGATTTAATAAACCTTTCTGATTCTGATTATTATATTAAGTTTGTTCCTCAAAAAGAACTTTCCAAAGAACAAAAGATGTACAATAGTGTTCCACCACCAAGTGATGAACCCCAAAAGAAAGTTTCTTTAAAAAGGAGTTTCAAAAAGCAATCAATTTTGTTAGAAAAACAAATTTCGGATGAAAAACGTAAATTGGATGAGAAAAGCAAAAGTGTTCAGCAATTTGAGTTTATAAAACAAGGTGTTTTAAATTTGTACAAAGGTGTCGTCGACTATGAAAAAGTTTCTATGGATACCATTTGGAATATTAAACCTAACCCACAAGAAGTCGTCATTCAACAATGCATTGTTCCAACAATTGATGATCTTTCAAAAAATGTGGAAATGTTTTATAATGCTCTCACTGAGGAAATGTTAACTGATTTAAGATATGTCAAATCTCTTAAAGATGAAGTTGATTTTCTTCAAATTAAATTAAAGACACAAGAACACCAACTTTCTAACGAAATTGATCGACTTTCTAAGGAATACTTTTATGCTGACCATATGAATGCTATACTTGGTGTGTATACCGATCTTGATCAATATTGTCATGTAGCATGTCTAGTGTCAGAATCGGACGAGAAATGTCGCAATCTTGAAGTAGAGCTTTCAAAACAAATTAAGTCATACAACAAACTTTCGAAAAGTTTTTCTCAACTTGAGAAACACTCCATTTCTCTTGAACTTGCTTTACAAAAAGGTGAAAAATCTCATAATCATAAAAAGTGTCAAGAAATGTCAGCTTCTTCGTTTCGTCTACTAAATGAAAAAGATTTCGAAATAAATGATTTGAAAGCTCAGCTAAAAGAAAGGGACATAGCCATCAGTGAGTTACAGAAACTCATTGAGAAAATGAAAGGAAAGTCTGTTTTGGGTAAACCACCCGCCGTTCGTCAACCGAATGCGGTTAAATGCCCTAAATCATCTATTTTGGGACAATCCCCATAGACTTTGCCTAAGATAGGAAATGATAAGAGTACCAATGTGATAGCACCTGGAATGTATAAGATGAACACTAAGCCCACTCAAACTGGAACATCGCGGTTACCTAAGAATATTAGGAAAACTAATCAACGTGTGTCTTCTTCTACAGGAGTAATCCCCACTACTAGCGTTAGCGGACCACGGCTTAAGAGCAATAGAATGCAAGATAAGGTCATGCCTAACAATAGTCAAGGAAAGAAGTTGGATGTAGAAGACCACCGTAAGAATTTTAAGTTTTCTAAGAATAAAACGTCTGTAACTGCATGTAATGACAGTTTAAATGCTAAGACCTCGAATGTTGAATTTGTTTGTGTTGAATGTGGAAAATGTGTTCGTACTTTCAATCATGATGCTTGTGCCCTTAATTATAATGGCGTAAATACTAGAACTAGGAAGCCTATTAGTATGCCCACTAGCACTAGTGAACCCACAAGAACTTTGAACCAATCCACTGAGCAACCACTTAAGAAACTAAGTGAGTTAGAATCCACTACTCTACGTAAATAATGCAGGTTAAAGAAGCTTTATGGGAACATGATTAGGACATGTACACGGGGGTATTCAAGATTTACACCACCCGGATACAAATGGGTACCTAAGACAACCTCATTCTAATTGGGTCTATGAATGTTAGCTTGCCTTTAGAATCTAGGTCCACTACTATTTTGGAACCCGTTTCTATCAAGGGCTCCCATTTGTCAAATGCTACATTGTCTTCTAATTCTTCTGCAGCTCGTCGAAATCATCCTATTCATAATGGACTCCGGGTGCACAAAGCAAATGACGGGCGATCTCAAGCTTCTCATTAACTTCGTGGAGAAGTTTCTGGGTACGGTGCGGTTTGGAAATGATCAGTTTGCACCGATACTTGGATATGGCGATTTGGTTCAAGGAAATCTCACTATCAAACGGGTTTATTACGTCGAGGGACTGAATCACAATTTATTCTCGGTTGGTCAATTTTGTGATGCGGATTTGGAAGTGGCTTTTCGAAAATCTACTTGCTATGTTAGAGACTACGATGGGAATGACCTTCTTACAGGTTCTCATGGTTCTGATCTCTACACAGTAACTCTTCAAGACACATCTTCAACAAATCCAATTTGCTTAATGGCTAAAGCTTCATCATCTCAAGCATGGTTATGGCATCAACGATTGTCACATCTCAACTTTGACACCATCAACTTGCTTTCGAAGAATGATATTGTGACCGGTCTTCCTAAGTTGAAATTCGTCAAAGACCATCTTTTTTCTTCTTGTGAGTTGGGGAAAGCAAAGCGGAAGTCTTTCAAAACAAAGACTACCCCTAGCTCAAAAGGACGATTGGAACTTCTACACATGGATTTATGTGGTCCCATGCGTGTAGAGAGTATTAACGGGAAAAAGTATATTCTAGTGATTGTTGATGATTACTCTAGATACACATGGACTTTCTTCTTAAGGTCCAAAGATGAAACACCAGAGGTTCTCAAAAACTTTCTCAAGATGATACAACGCAATCTTTAAGCTCAAGTCTTAACCGTAAGAACGGATAGGGGTACTGAATTTTTGAACAAGAACTTGCAATCTTACTTTCAAGAAGAAGGCATCGAACATCAAACGTCTATTGCTCGAACTCCTGAACAAAACGGCGTTGTCGAAAGACGGAACCGTACTTTGGTTGAGGCTGCTCGAGCAATGCTTTCTGCTTCAAAATTATCGCTATTCTTCTGGGCTGAAGCAATTGCAACTGCCTGCTATACTCAGAATCGTTCTCTCGTCATCCCTAGACATGAAAAGACACCTTACCACGTCATCAATGGCAGGAAACCTACTGTAAAATTCTTTCACGTATTTGGATCTTTATGCTACATCCTTAAAGACGGTGAGAATCTCGACAAGATGAAAGAAAAAGGTGATGCATGTATTTTTGTGGGGTATGCTACATTGTCGAAAGGATATCGGGTCTATAACAAGAGAACAAAGATCATTTTCGAAACAATTCATGTGAACTTTGACGAATTGCCACAAATGGTACTTGATCAGAATAGCTCAAGTCCCGCTCCTCAATGTCCAACCATGGCACCTACACAAAACAGTGTACGTCCCGTGCAAGAATGTCAACAAAGTACTCCTACAGCAGACTCGACGGATACGACACATATGAATGAGTTGGTTGACTTATATGATCCTATGTTTGATGAATACTACTATGGAAACAATCAAGTTGTGTCAAAGCCTTCCGCTGTCAATACTGCTGATGCACCTGAACAAAATCAACAAGACACAACTGCCTCTACTAGAGCAACCGTTGCTCAAGAGACAATTCCAGTGGATACTCAACAAACTCAAGAAACTTTCATACAACCAACATCACCAACCGTCATTGTTGAAGGAGGAAACAACAATCAAGCAGTTGATGCACAACCTGACAATGAAGAATTTATCAATCCGTTCGGTACACCGGTACACGAAGTCGGAGAGTCTTCTTCTCAACATGTTGATCCGTCCAACATGCATACATTCTACCAACCATATCCATCCACTCACCATTGGACACGTGATCATCCATTGGTGCAAGTAATTGGAAATCCTTCACAACCGGTTCGAACACGCAGACAACTCGAAACCGATGGCGATGTGTGTATGTATGCACTCACCGTGAGTTCAACTGTACCTACAAACATCAAACAAGCCATGACTGATCATGTGTGGATTGAATCAATGCAAGACGAAATTCATCAGTTTGAACGCCTAAATGTTTGGGAACTTGTTGACAGACCCTATGGAATGTCAATTCTAGATTTCAAATGGATCTGGAAAAATAAACTTGATGAAGAACAAACCATCATCAAAAACAAATCTCGTCTTGTGGTTAAGGGATACCGTCAACAAGAAGGCATAGACTACGATGAATCATTCGCTCCAGTCGCTCGTTTGGAAGCTGTCAGGATATTCCTTGCTTATGCTGCACATAAGGGCTTCACGTTTTTTCAGATGGACGTTAAAACTGCTTTTCTCAACGGTCGTTTGAAGGAAGAAGTGTATGTGAATCAGCCGGAAGGATTCATCGATCCTCATCATCCTGACAAAGTCTATCGTCTCAAGAAGGCTGTATATGGACTTAAACAAGCTCCAAGGGCATGGTACGAAGAACTTTCAAACTTCTTGGTGTCCAAAGGATTCTCCAAAGGTTCTATTGATCCTACTCTCTTTACTAATAAATATGGGGATGACATAATGTTGGTGCAAGTTTATGTTGATGACATTATTTTTGGTTCTACGAACCCAAAACTTTCAAAACGTTTTGAAAAATTAATGCACAGCAGATTTGAAATGTCAATGATGGGGGAGCTAAAATTCTTTTTAGGCCTCCAGATTCATCAATCCCCACGCGGTATCTTCATTAACCAAGCTAAGTATGCTCAAGAGATACTTAAAAAGCATGGTATGACCTCATGTGCTCGCGTTGGTACACCATTGTCGACCACATCCCTAGACGCTGACTTGTACTCATATCCCGTAGATCAAACGCGATATCGCAGTATGATCGGGTCACTTATGTACCTTACAGCCAGCAGGCCTGATATTCATCATGCCACATGCTATTGTGCACGATATCAAGCCAGACCTACTCAAAAGCACCTCAAAAAGGTTAAACGGATCTTTCGGTACCTTAAGAATACCATTCACATGGGACTCTGGTATCCGAGGGAAACCGGTTTTAATCTAACGGCTTTTTCAGATTCTGATCACGCAGGTTGTCTTGATAGTCGTAAAAGCACTTTTGGTAGCATACAATTTCTAGGGGAAGACAAGCTTGTCAGCTGGTCGTCAAAGAAGCATGATTACACTTCACTCTCATCAGCTGAAGCAGAATATGTGGCTCTATCCGCGTGTTGTACTCAAGTCCTCTGGATGAGAACTCAACTCACGGATTATGGCTTCCACTTTGATAAAATACCTATGTATTATGACTCAAAGTCGGCCATAGCCATATCTTGCAATCCGGTTCAGCACTCCCGCACCAAGCACATCGATGTCAGATATCACTTTATCAAGGAACAAGTGGAACGTGGCATCGTGGAATTATACTTTGTCAGAACTGAGTACCAGCTGGCAGACTTGTTTACAAAATCTCTATCGAAAGATAGGTTTGCGTATCTCGTTGGTCGTCTTGGTATGAAGTATATGACTCCAGAAGACTTGGAGGTTTTGGCAAATGAAGCTGCTTGATATTCTCTCATAATGACTTCTAAGCACATCACAGCTTATGTTGATCCCAAACTTAGATCGATTAAGCTTTGTGTATACGAGATTAGATCAAGTACTACACGTAGAGAAACCTTTGCTTATGAATAAAGTAACAAAGTGTTATGCGGAATTAACACTTGATCTAAAACACAATGATGTTAAACAAACTTTCACTTGTATTAGAATAATCGTGTTGATTACAATGAAAGATTTTAACTTGCGAATACTATGAAAACTGATATATAACATTAACCTAAAAGACCTTCTTTTATAGAACAAGAAGTCTTGTACAATAAGCTACGAATCAACTATTCTAGGTAAAGATAATAATGGAAAATACAATGTTGTGCTTATCTTTACCATACATAAATAAAGAAACAAATAAACTACAAGATAAGTATGAAGATATTCCATCAGTGTCAATCTTCAAGGCTGTCAGCGTTGACTTCTTCAATGTCAACGCTTGGCTGTCAGCGTCCAATGTCTTCTTATCAGCGTTGACATTCTTCTTATCAGCGTCTAGTGAACTGACCCATATTTTATTCCCAACAATCCCCCCCTAAACTTGATATCCATTCCAATGATCAAGTTTCTGAATAAAACCTTAAGACTTAGGAGGAATCTTGCAATAACTTCTTATGTTGGTGATAAACATATCTGATCAAGTCCTTGGCCACATCACTAGTATAATCAATCTCCAAGGGTGTCTCTAACATCTTCTCCAATACTTCTTTGGACAAGAAATAGTCAGCATCCACAAGCAGATATTCTGAAAACTTTGTAGAGCTCATATGAAATACACCACAAGTAGAATATAGCCTCCAATGAAGATTACTGAGATCATCTTCAAGATCCTTCCAAATGGCAGGATCTGCTTCTTTTGGACCACACAAAGTCATAAATGTGTTCCAAAGTCTTATTCCATTAGCTGAAGTAGGTGCTTCAGCTGTATACTTGGCCTCTATTAACCTCCATAGATGCACCAAGTCTTCCCTGTCTATGCTTGCAAATATAGAAATAACTGAAGTGAAAGTATGTACCTCCTTTCCAAACCGTCCAATCTTCCAAAATCCACACTCATCTTCATCAAAACTGATAATTGGATTTCTGTCATCTAGAGGTACCACATTTACCAAATCTGAAGCTTCCAATGGAGAAAGCTTGAGATGCTTCCTTATAACACCTTCAGTTGGAAAATACACATCCATGTCTTTAGGAAATTGGAAAGAATCTCCTTTCTTCACTGGTCTTTGAGCAATCCTTATTTCCTTTTGAATCTGCATCTCTTCTGCAAGCTCTTGTTTTCTTTCTTCTGAAAGAAATTGGTAGACATTCTGTTCTTGCACCTTCCTCCAAATAGGATGTGCCCTATACTCTAACTCCTCAAAAGACAAGGCCAGCAACTTCTTTGATGTCCAATTAGGCTGATGACATCTAAGCAACTTATAGTACAACTGCCTTCTATCTCTTTTGAGCCAGGTCTTGACTTCTTGTGCATTAAACCTCATAATCACCTTTATGTCTTCTTGTACCCTAAGAAGAACTTCCAACCCCCAAATTTGATCTGATAAACTCATACCTGGGTTGTCCATCACCTGGTCTTCCCAAGCATGGTACATTCTGGTGATTTCTGGTAGGTCCCAATCAATCTGATTCCTCAACTCACTTAACCTTTCTTTTGCTAGCTCATCCCCATATTCAAGCCTTTCTGGATCTTCAATAATTTGAATGCTTGAATCTGAGCTATCACCTTCTTTATCATCACCACTTTCCTCCTCACTCTCAGAAACAACAAATGGTGATCTTCTACTCCTCCTCAAATCTCTTTCCACAAGTTGTGCAGCCAACTGTTCATCAAATGCTATTTGTGCTGCATCTTTCTTTGGAACATCTTCTTCAATCAAAATACCTTTACCTTTGTCTTTTGGATCAATAATTGGTAAAGTAGAAGAAGAAACCTGTGTGGACACATCTTTGATGATTGTTGATGGCTGGAATACATCAACACCACCTGCAACTTTGTCAGCGTCCAAGTTGCTCCTATCAGCGCCACGACTTCCTTTATCAGCGTCCAAACCTGTATCAGCGCCCAATGTTTCTTTGAAAGATCCTTCCAAGTTCTTTGGTGTCACCTTGGATGTATCAACAACTGGGTGCTTCTTCAAGTTGGTGAGGGCTTCAGCAATCTGCAAAGATTCACTAAATTGTGAACTCTTTTCTGAACTCTTCTCACTAGCTGTGTGAATCAACTCATCCTCCTCATCCTCTTTATCCTCCCCTTTGGAAGATTCCTCCATTAGACCCCTGCTACTTGGATTCTCCAAAACAGTTACTCTCTCCCTCAAAACTTGGAGTTCGCGTCCCTGTTTGTTGACAGTTTGTACAAGACTGACATTTTGCTTTTGCAAGCTAATGACAGCCGTCGTCAATTCAATTATTGTCATAGGTTCCAATCTGCCCTCAGCTAGAATGGGGATTTGACCTCCCAAAATAGGATCATGGGGCATGGATGAGGTCTTAATGATGTTGGGACTGTCTTGACCAGCATCTAAGCCTGTGTCAATAGCCCCAGCCTCACCCATTTCACCAGCCACACTTGTGGAGGTGGTTCTCTCTGCTACAAGGCTAGGATCACTAGAGGAGAACACTCCAGTAACCCTTTGGCGTTTAGTCAACCTAGATTGTAATGGGGTAGAAGATGAAGTAGAATGTGTGGGTGTGGGTTGATTAAGGGGTGTTTGGGATTGGTCAGGGAGTGTATCAGTGTTGGGATTGGCTGTGTCAGCGCCCACATTATGAGTGTCAGCGCTGGGTTGGTCAAGGTCCATGTTTTCTGGTGAAGGTGATGGTTCATGAATAGGCTCAAGTTGAGGTTCAGGTTCTGGTTGTGGTTCTGGTTGTGGTTGAGCAGCCTGAATTACTTCAAGCATGGGTTGGGTAAGAGGTATGGGGTCGTTTGTGGAGCTCATTTTAGCAAAAATGGTTTTCTGTTGTTTAGGGATCTCATAAAAAGTGTCATGATCCCTAGAACAATATTCTTGTAAATCAAAGACCATTTGCAAAAATCTAGGGTAAGCCAAAGTCATTTTACTTCCCTTGTTTTTACACATCCCTTCAAAAATCATTTTTGAAAAATTATACTTAAGCCCACGTGTTATACAAACCAAAGCACTTGCTATTGACCTGTTTATTTCATTAAAAGAAGTACATTTTGGACTTAAGCATTGTAAAAGGACATGTATCAAATATTTCCAGTCAGAGGGAAATTCCTGCTTATGATATTTATTTAAAGTGACATCAGCAGGAATAGGATAACCCAATTCCCTAAGACCCTGTTCTATTGTTGCTATGGCAAGAGTAGTCACACCATCAGCGTCATCAAGACGCAAAGCTTGGCGAACCAAAGCTTCAGTGACCACCCATGTTCTTCCATGAACAGTAGATGTTAATGTGGTCACTCCATTAGTTGTTGTGGAACTAACATTGTTCCAAAACTGTCTAATGTGTGCGACAGGGACGAATGGTGTATGAGAAAGTGCATACCTCAATGAAGATGCATTTAAAAATGCCACCATCTGTGAATACTGAGGAAACAAATCATCATCAGCAGTCAAGTAAGCTACCATATTGTGTTGGCTCTTGAACTCCAATGTTAAATTCTTTGAGTTGAATTTGGGTGCCATGATTGAAAGCTGTTTAGGTTATGTGATATGGGAAAAATCTAGGAGAAAAAGTGTTAGACAAGAAAATATGAATACCCAGAATAAAAAGATTAGCCAAATGTATAGGAGAGATACATGATTTTGATTGGTCAAAAATGAGGCGGTTATATTCAAAAAGCAATCATGAAAATCTTGAATCAAATATAACTTATCTCATGCATTAATTAAAAGTAACTTCTCCCCAAAATTACGGCCAAATTTTAGTCAAAAATAACAACTGGGTAGGGCCCACTAGGTGTCAACTGTCAAAAAGAGCCCATCAGCGCCCAACGGCTATATTTTCTTGTCAGCGTTTGCCTAAAGCCTTGTCAGCGTCACGATTGGACGTAACAGCGTTTGGAGAAAAACTTGTCAGCGTCGAAAAAGTAAAAATAAAAATATTTAAAAAGAAAAAGACCTTAACAAAGTAAGTTATCCTAAGGGAAATATCTTACAAGTTGATAATAATTACTGGGCGGCAAGCACTGTCCATTTATGCACACTTGCTTAAGCAAGATAGACACAAATGACCTCTAGTGTCCCTTGCTAACCAAAATAGTTACCAACAAAGGTATTTCATAAAATTCTTTGTAACTCCCTGGTAAACCCATAACCAAAGTATTCCCAAGTCTCCCATCAGACCACAACCAATTCTAGGCCAAAAATGTCTTGGCAGCATGCAAAGTTGATATACTATGCATGCTACAGTGCCTCATGGTTTAGTAACACTAACCCATACTCACCAGTGGACACAATCTAGAATTGTGATGAGAGTATTCTAAGAATACCCAAGAGTCCTAAAGGTTCCTTAAACCTCCCCTTAAACTATGATACATGAGTTCTCAATAATATATATGAACATTAAAAATTTATGTCAAGATAGGAATATAAATATTCCAACCATCATCCATAAACAAAACATGTCCAAATAGCTCTTCAAAGATCCATAAGCAACTCTGTATCCAAGGGCATAAAGCTACCATTACCTGCACATTTAAATGAAAACCACAAAACTAACATTTGTTGCTGACAGCGTCCCAACAACACTTATCAGCGTTGAAGGAACTCTTGTCAGCGTTAGACAATAATATCTCCAACAACGGAAAAATAACACTTGACAGCGTTACATTTACCTTTGTCAGTGTTAGAAAAATAATGTGGAAAATCTAAATCATCACAAAGACCAATAACAATGCATTATCCTGTACATACTTTTACAAAAAAGGTTCCAAAACACATATTAAGTGAGATTAACCATTCCAATATTTGTTACCAAATATTGAAATCTTCCAGCATCAAAAGGTTTAGTTAATAAATCAGCTACATTATCTTCAGTATCTACCCTATCTGGTTGTATTAAACCTTTCTCAAAGCAATCTCTTATAAAATGATGTCTAATTTCTATGTGTTTGGTTTTAGAATGATGTACAGGATTTTTAATAATGCATAAAGTACTGTTATTGTCTACAAAAATCTTGGTATGCATAAAATTATACCCATAATCCAACAGCTGGTTCTGAATCCATAAGACTTGTCCACAACAAGCAGCTGCTGCAACATATTCTGCTTCAGTTGTAGAGTTGGCCACCACTGTTTGTTTCTTGCATTGCCAAGATATTAATCTGCTCCCAAGAAATTGACATCCACCAGTTGTGGATTTCCTATCAAACTTGTCACCACCATAATCACTGTCTGAATATGCAATAAGGTCCAATGGAGAATCTTTTGGGTACCATAATTCAAGATCTGGATAACACCTTAAGTACCTAAAAATCCTCTTCACAGCAAAAAGGTGACATTCTTTGGGAGTCACTTGATGACGTGCACATGCACACACAGCAAACATGATGTCAGGTCTTGAGGCTGTAAGATACATCAATGAACCAATCATTGATCTATAGTGCCTAACATCCACATCCTTTCCAGCTCCAATTTCTCCCCAAGGGTGTTGCCTATCCATAGGAGTGGAAGCCTCCTTTTCATGTGGAGAAAAACCATATTTCTTCAAGATTTCAGCTACATACTTGTCTTGGGAGATGAAGATACCATCTTCTTTCTGCTGAACTTGTAAACCTAGAAAGAAGTTCATCTCACCCATTGCACTCATCTTGAACTTATCTGTCATGAGCTTGGAAAAGTCCTCACTCATTTTTGGATCAGTAGACCCAAAAATGATGTCATCAACATAGACCTGCACAAGCAACACATGTTTTCCTTTCTTCTTTGTAAACAGTGTCTGATCTATGGTGCCCCTCTTGAAGCCATTTTCCACCAAGTAAGTGGACAATGTACCATACCATGCTCTTGGGGCTTGATGAAGTCCATACATTGCTTTCTTCACTCTATAAACCTTGTCTGGATTTTCAGGATCTTCAAAACCAGGAGGTTGCATGACATATACTTCCTCAACAATTGTACCATAGAGGAAAGCACTCTTCACATCCATTTGGTAAACAGTAAAATTCATACAAGAGGCATAAGCTAGAAAAATTCTTATAGCTTCAATTCTTGCAACTGGTGCAAAAACTTCTTCATAATCAATTCCTTCCTCTTGTGTATAACCCTGAGCTACCAAACGTGCCTTGTTTCTGACCACAATGCCTCTTTCATCTTTCTTGTTCCTTAGAACCCATCTTGTCCCAATTGGTCTCACATATCTAGGACAATCAACCAGCTCCCAAACATCCTGTATAGCAAATTGGTGAAGCTCATCCTGCATTGCTTCCACCCAACTTGGTTCCTTGAGAGCATCAAAAATTTTCTTGGGTTCTTCCTGTGACAGAAAACAGGCAAACAAACATGCTTGTACAAGAGGGGTATCAACCTTCTTGTGTATATTGGCAATAAATCCACCAAGACCTTGATGGGATCTTCTTGTCTGAACTGGAGCCATAACATCACCAATGATTTGAGATGTGGGGTGATCTTTAGCTGTGGAAGTGAGAACTCCTCCTTCAAAAAGTCTGGTGTCCTCAACTTCACGCTCCATGTTGCCAATATCTTCTTCCTCAGATTCTTCTTGATCAACAGAAATCTCTTCATGGACATTAGAAGGTCCACCCTGTTCAAAATGAGAAGAGAAAAGCTGTGTAAAGGTGTCTCCAAAGTCTGATCCTTGTTTATCAGCGTTTGGGCTAACAACGCTTGAACTGGTGTTGTCAGCGTTGGAGCCATCAGCGTCTGAATTGGTCGTGTCAGCGCTTGATTTCCCTTTGTCAGCGCTTGAAGAATCATGCATGTTTGTAGTTGGTGGTATTTGAACACCACCATTATCTTTCCTTGCAGCAGTAGCAGCAGCATAATACTCATCTGTCCATATAGGAAGTGTAACAAATTCTTGTGTGGGAGATGATATAACTGCTGGTGGTCCATCCTCTTTAGCAACCTGTATACCTGAAACATTACCAATTCTCTTTTCCAAAACACTTGAAGTTACCTTCACAATGTCTGGATCAGTAACAGGCATATAATTCAAAGCTCTAGACAAAGGTTCTAAGTCAAACAACCAATTTGGACCACTCTCAGGATCACTAGGTTTACTTTCTAAAAACCTAACATGTATCTTTTCAAGTATACGTTTTTCCTTTTTAATGTAAACCCTATATCCTTTACTCTGCACTGAATAACCCATGAAGTAGCCTTCGTCACCTTTTGAATCAAATTTACCTAAGGCCTCACTAGTTTCTAAAACAACTACATGACAACCAAATGGCTTGAGAAAGCCAATATTAGGCTTCCTTCCCCAAAGTAATTCATAAGGTGTCTTATTATGTATCTTGTTGACCAATGCCCTATTCTGAACATAACAAGCTGTGTCAACAGCTTCAGCCCAAAAGGCTATAGGAAAGTGGGCATCAGCCAACATGGTTCTGGCTGCTTCAATAAGGGTCCTATTCTTCCTTTCAGCAACCCCATTTTGCTGTGGGGTTCTAGCTATGCTAAACTGCCTAGTAATCCCCTTCTTGGCACAAAAATCATCTAACAACTGATTTCTAAACTCACCCCCATTGTCACTTCTAATAATCTTGACCTCATTGCCATTCTTCTTTTCAATCTGGGTAATGAAATTAATCAGACTTAGGGCAGTTTCACTTTTCTTGGCTAAAAAGAAAGTCCATGTAAACCTGGAGTAATCATCAGTAATGACAAAACAATATGATTTACCCTTCAAACTTTCTATATTAGTTGGACCAAAGAGGTCCATATGCAATAAGTGAAGAGGTTTAGAACTAGAGTGCACCTGTTTAGACCTGAATGAGACCTTGTGCTGCTTGCCCTTAAGGCATGCAACACAAGAGTGGTCATTGTGGAAAGCCTTTTCAGGCAAACCATCAACTAAACCAAGCCTCACAAGTCTATTGATATTCTTAAAGTTTATGTGCCCTAGTCTCCTGTGCCAAAGATTACTTTCATCTACTGAGGCTTTAGCATATAGACATGACATTTTATTATTTACCTTAATTCCATTAAGATTCACATTATATATGTCTTTATGCCTTGGTGTTCTAAAATCTATGTATTTCTCCTCAGGGAGCTTATAATCTTTGCTTAACACCAAGCACTCAGTATCTGTGAAAAGGACCTTATTTTTGTTATCACACACTTGTGATACACTAAACAAATTATAATCCAGATCTTTTACCAAGAAGACATTCTCAAACCGTAGATTGTTGGTGACAAGGGTTCCTTTTCCTGTGATTGTTCCATAACCCCCTCCAAAGTATACCTTATCACCATCTTGAATAGGAGAGAAATTGGTCAGATAGTCTTCCTTTCCAGTCATGTGCCTTGAGCATCCACTATCCCAGTATCCATAATCGTTGATCTTCTGCTGAATGCCCTGCACATAAAGAAAACACATTAGTTTTCTTTGGGAACCCAAGCCTTAGAAGACTTGGATTCATTTGGTTGTTCAACAAGAACAGACTTGGTTCTCATAACAACCCCATTTTCATCCCTGTTTGAATGAAATTCCCAGTTAACCCCAATTGGTGTTGACAATGCCTTAGAAATATAATGAAACCTGTTGCATGTCATAGAAATACCAGTAGAATTAGGGTTTTGGTCTTGTTTTGGTCTCCATGTTAAGCTAGTAGAAGCTTTAGACCTATTTCCCTGTGGTTGCAAATACCTAGGTTTAGCAGTGTTTCTATCAGTGCTGAAATTTCTCTTGTCAGTGCCCCGATTGCTCTTATCAGCGTTGAACCTAGGGTTTGCTACAGGAACCCATTGCCTATTTGACCAAGTGTTTGACTTTTGAAAAGGTCTTAGGCCTTGTGTGTTAGACCCTCTAGAAAAGAATGGGGCTGGTCTAACAACTTGTGAACTTTTGTTCACAAAGGTATTGGGTCTGACAGTGTTTG
This sequence comes from Glebionis coronaria, assembly GCA_025667525.1. Classification (NCBI taxonomy): domain Eukaryota; kingdom Viridiplantae; phylum Streptophyta; class Magnoliopsida; order Asterales; family Asteraceae; genus Glebionis; species Glebionis coronaria. Next base: position 510,913,008 of record CM046879.1, on the reverse strand, counting down.
ACCTATGTTGACTTTTGTCAGCGCTGAAATGGTTCCTATCAGCGTTGACATTGGAAGCATTGACACATTTGTAGGCCAAATGTGAGAAGCTACCACATGTGTAACAAGCTTTTCTAGACATAATCTTAGGTCTAGAAGCAAAGAAGCCTGTTCCATGATTACTAACTTGGCTTTTTGGTGACCTAGAATTTCTATACATCTCTGCATATTTAACACTAGGTTTTCTAACATTTTGTGGGCCAAGGTCAACAGCTTTGCCAGTGGTAGGGTGTGTGATCTTGATAGGTTTACGATCAAGGGACTCATCAATTGGTATCATGTTTGGTGTGGGCTCATTTGGACTCTCACACAACAACCCTCCCTTAACAAACAAAGTGTGGTTAGCTTTCTTCCACTCTTCTAGGTCAGTCAGCTTTTGCTGATATTCCTCAACTGGGGAAGTCACTCTAGGTGGAGGAATAAACTCCTCCTCTTGGCATTCTGGAAAGCCAGTCCAAGATAAGTCCTTTGATTGGACACCATAGAAATCCCCAGCTGGTGGTGGAACAACAGTATAATTATTCATCCCTATCCCACTCATATCCTTAGAGTCTCTTTGTTTACTAACACACTCTCCTAGGGATTGTGTGGCCTTATCAAATCTCTGGATTTTAAGACTCACATTATCTTTATTTTTGTTAGCCTCCTCTAACTGAGCTATCAAATCAAGATTAACCCTATTTACTATATCTTGAACATCCTTACTCTGATGTAACTCATGTTTTAAGATATTTATTTGATCCTTTAAATCAAACTCCATTTTCCTATACTCAGATACTGTCTTTTCTGTTTGGGTAAGAGCAACTTGATAGTTAGATACTTTGCATCTTTCAGTACTTGCCTCATCTAATAATTTAACTATCTCTTGTTTTAATTTTTCAGTATTTAAACGACAACCCTTAGAACAGAAAGCATCATCATATACCTCATTATCTGATGAGGAGGAGGAGTGTGCCATGAGAGCATATTCAGCATGCTCTTCTTTAACCTCAGCAACCAAAGCTCTGTCCTCTTCCTCATTCTTAGCCATCCAGCTCCAATCCCATTCTCCAACACCATCAATTTGTTGAACAGCAACCATGGCCTTGGGATCTGGGTTCTTAATCATTTGGCTAGAAGGCTTCCCAGCATCAGATCTTCTTGGAGATCTACATTCCCTCATAAAGTGCCCCATCCTATGACAGTTGTAGCACTCCACCTTGGATTTGTCAAATCCAGCAACATCCTTAGCATTAAAGGTCATCTTCTTCTTGAACCTTTTATTGAACCTGTTTGCTCTTAAACTTACAAGAGCCATAGTCCACTTGATGTCCATCTCTTCCAATTGTTCATCACTTATCTGCTCAAGATCTTCATATGTAATCCTTGAATCACTGGGCAAAGAAGCAATGAATGCACACACAGTATCAAGATCAAAACCAGCAGGTTTAATTCTATCAGCGCCATGATTGTGTGTGTCAGCGCTTGAGTACAAAGCGTTGACAGGATATGATCCAGCGCTGACAGATTGACATCCAGCGCTGACACCTTGAGATCCAGTTGCTGAATGTCCATAGAAGTTCATAGAATCAAATTGGCCTTCACTTTGTGAAAAGAAAGCCATGTTGCTGCTGGAAGATTTGTTATCATTCTCCAATTGCCATTCATTCTCCAATAATCTTAGTTTGTTGAAGATGTCATCAAATCTGGAAGTCTTGTGAGTATTATTGACAAGAATAGATCTTGTCTCAATCTTCCATACATCACCAAGGCTTTTGAGAAAAGTAGCATTCAATTCAGGGTCATCAATCTGTTTTCCCATGAAGGAAAGTTGACTTGTGATGTCAAGAAGTCTACTTCTAACACTGCTGAGATTCTCATTAGGTTGAGCTTTAAAGACAGCATACTCATGCAATAGTTGCTTCTTCTTTTCTTCTTTTGTGTCAGCATTGCCACCATGTGCTACTTCAAGAGCTTCCCAAAGCTCTTTTGCAGACTCAAATCGTTTGTACTTGTGCTGATTCTCATGACCTAGGGCATGTTTCAAGATATTCAAGATTTTCATGTCCACCCTCTTCTTGGCTATATCTTCAACAGCAACAGCTCTCCCATCTTCAGGCTTTTCCACCTTATCAGATTCAGGACAATTAGGAACAGCTGTCCTTGTGGCAATAGCAGCAGTAATCTTTGCTGCTTTATCGAATGTGTTTCCATATTCGATAATTTCCCAAAGAGTGTAGTCATGAATAGCTATGTATTGCTCAAAATTGGACTTCCAAAGCTCAAAGTTCCTGGCATCAAACATGGGAATTTTGATACTAGGGTTTGAGAAGTTGTTTTGTAGCAAAGCAGGAGGTTGATTTGTGCCAGACATGGTGTTTTTAGGGTTTTGAGAATTTTAGGGTTTTTAGGGTTTGGTGTTTTAGGGTTCTGCGTTACTTAAAGATCAAAAGTTTCTCAACAAGCTCTGATACCACTTGTTGATCCCAAACTTAGATCGATTAAGCTTTGTGTATACGAGATTAGATCAAGTACTACACGTAGAGAAACCTTTGCTTATGAATAAAGTAACAAAGTGTTATGCGGAATTAACACTTGATCTAAAACACAATGATGTTAAACAAACTTTCACTTGTATTAGAATAATCGTGTTGATTACAATGAAAGATTTTAACTTGCGAATACTATGAAAACTGATATATAACATTAACCTAAAAGACCTTCTTTTATAGAACAAGAAGTCTTGTACAATAAGCTACGAATCAACTATTCTAGGTAAAGATAATAATGGAAAATACAATGTTGTGCTTATCTTTACCATACATAAATAAAGAAACAAATAAACTACAAGATAAGTATGAAGATATTCCATCAGTGTCAATCTTCAAGGCTGTCAGCGTTGACTTCTTCAATGTCAACGCTTGGCTGTCAGCGTCCAATGTCTTCTTATCAGCGTTGACATTCTTCTTATCAGCGTCTAGTGAACTGACCCATATTTTATTCCCAACAGCTTAGGACTCGTACCTCAAATAAGGAAAGTTTATCACGGCCAATAACTTATCCTTCTCAACGAGAAATTAATATTTCTCGGTCATGAGCTTCCTATAAAAACATTCAAAGTTTTAAGTTCATGAAAAACGACTTCTAAGTAAATGCCAGCTTAGAACTCGTACTTCCTCTTAAGGAAAGTTTATCACGGATGATAACTTATCCTTCACAACGGGAAAATAATTTTTCTCGGTCATGAGCTAGTCACAAAACATTCAAAGTTTTGAGCTCATGTAAATCGGAATTTATTTTAAAACCGTTGAACACAATTTTTCAAGAATTTCTCAAAAAGGTTTTTCTAAATCTTTCACAATTGTGTGTTCAACACTCCCTTCCTCATATGTAGTTTTTTATATCTCTAAAATGTCATATGTTATTTTGATCAATCTTTGAGGGGGAGCGATTTAAAATCAAGCATTTTAATGTTGTTGGGTACATCTCTAAAATTGTCATATTTTATGTATCCAAAACATTCCGAAAATATGATTAAATCTGTCATATATATTATCGATAAAAGCATCTCAACTCCGTACCTCAACATATTTTGTGGTGTCGTTTTTCTAAAATTTTGTCAAATTTTGTTTCAAGACTCACATATATTGTTGAGGGGGAGCGTCCCGACTAAAAATGTTCCATGATTCATGCGTGCACACATGTTTCTCTCCCGTCGATTTTTCGGAAATTATCATATTTTAATCTATTGGTATCTCTAATATTATATTTTTATATTAGAGATAGGGGAGAAAATGTGATTAAAATGTAATATATCGCAACAAGTGATCTTAAAAACTCAAGTGCAACTCCTTCCTTCACATGCCAAACTATTTCGTATATCGATGCATGTGTGTAGGGGGAGCTTTTTGGAAATGTAAAACTTTCAAAGTGTTAAAAGTTTTGATTTTTATCAAACACTTTGAATGGTTTTTAATGGTTTTATGGTTACGATCTTTACCCAAAACAACCTACTATCCACGACGGAACGATGGAGTCAAAAGGTGGTTTAGGATAGGAAACTAAGTCCTATGATCCAACCAGAACCGGAGGGATCTACCCAAGGACATTCCATAGCTAGAAATAGTTGTCCTTAGGAAAGATGGAGTTGAATGAAGCTGAATGCGGACCAATTACTTAAGTTAGCACTGGAACAATCACAACAAGGTGCTAGTGATGACGTATTGGTAAGCATTGAAGGAGTCGAACATTCTATGCAACTTAGGCAGAAACCGGGTTAACACATCTTTTGAAGACAAGTGTCATGGACCCAGTGATGCGATGCACAACCCTTCCCCAGCCATTCGAGTTTCTCTCAAAAGAAACTTGTCTCATTGTCACGGAGATCAACACGTATCTATTGACTTTCTCACTCCGAGTCAGTTAATATTGAAAAGGTGGCAGTCTGATCCAGCCTCCGATTACCAAAAAATTGCACTTATTGAGTCTAGAGCCAAACGAGATCTATCTATCATCTCATTAGGACACAATCGAGTCCTACGCATTATCCTTGGGATATTGCCATAACATCTGAGTGATACGATTCACAATGAAGATGGAAATCCTGCTTGAGCCAACATCAAACAAGCTCATGGTAGGTAACTTGTGCGATTCTACACGAATCAAACTTGTGAGAACTGGAAAGCAACTAAGTTTGGATTCTTAATTGATTCAAACTTGATTCCAGGTTTCTTCGCAAAATCCGTGTGATCTTGCCAGAACATTCAGAGTGACACTCATTAGTGTTCACAGTGACGAATGGAAATCCTTCCAGTGTCAACATCAAACAGCACTGCGGTAGGTAACTCGCAAGATTCTCTATGAATCAAGCTTGTGACAAACTAGAAAGCAACAATGGTGCGATTCTTTTAGAATCAAACTTGTTCCAGGAAATCTGAATTGACGACTCTAATCAGACGGATAATTTATCCTTATGATTCACTCTTTACGTTCGTAGTCTGCTTTGAGAGTGTCGAGTAAAGAGAACTGGCTACTACCGCCAGGAAACCCTGTCAAGGAGACTCTTAATCGAATCTACCTGATCACAGGTACGGTATCTAATACCGTCTAAACGGTCTTCACCTACCGGAGGTAAAACGCTACCGAGTTAGGATGAAATGTTCAAAGCCATTTTATCCGTGTCCATATATGTTGCTGCATATCAAGAAGGTGGCGTAGCTGTGTAACCGATGTCGATTCAGAAGTCAGAAGAGCACAAGATGGCGATTTTCAAGATACTTAAGAATGTAAGAATGTAATAGGTCATCTTGTCACAAGAGCTCAAGATGAACACTATCAAGAATAGATTGAAGATCTCAAGCACTCAAAGTCAAATGACAAAGGCTCAGATAAAGATCACAAAAGCATGAAGGAACAAAACCGTTACAAACAAGATCAAGACCAAGATACAAGACCAAAGCAGGAAGATCTCCTCTACAAGAATGTATTCACTCAATCATCTTATGCTTTTTAAGCTTTTTAAGATGACCGATACATTGGGGGAGATTGTTAGCCGTATATTTTATATAGTCAAACAAGAATGTAATAGGTCATCTTAGTCGTTATTGGTCATGTATTGTAATAGGTTAGTCGGGAAAACCGGGCTTGGACTTTAAGCTAATATTGTATAAGTTAGGGGCGTAAGCCCAAAACAAAGCCAAGCCCGGCCCAAGTAACTTAAACCCACGGCCCAACAAGCCAAGGGTATATATACCCTCTTCCATGTGTGGAAGAGGGTGTTGGTTCATTTTACTTTCTCTCTCTAGTAAACGAAAACCTTCCACCATCTCTCTTGTTTCTCTCTCTACTTTTCTACTCTTTCTCTCTCTAGAATCTTGTGTTATGGATTAAATGGGATTAACAAACTTTCATTTTCATTAATAATTTAAAAAATACAAAAACTGGAACAAAGCCCACTCATAAGTTGAGGGGTCATTAAATAGGACTAAGAAGAGGATTCTAGAATTTATAAACTACTTAAACCCTAATCATGCTAAATTTCGTCTTTGCCCTTGGTCAAATTTGCAGAAAATTCAAAATTCATCCCATGTGATGTACTTGGTGGAGTGAGCTATAAAGATTGCATCTCCTTCGTTCATTTGAAACTTTGTGACCAAGAAATGTAATATGAGACGTTGGATGCCTGTTTGATTCTTTATTTGCCAAAATTTTATAAACAAGGGAGCAGGAGAGGTCCACAAGGTCACATGGGTTGAGACTGAAAGGGTTTGGGGTTTTGGGTTATGATGTCGACGTGTAGAATTGATGATCTTGAAACTTTGAGGGTTAATTATCAAGTGGTTAGGTTTTGCCCAATTAGGGTTCATATCTGGGATTAGGGAGGGTAATTGATACAGTTAGTGTTAGGCGCCCAAAATACTTGTTTAAAAACAAGTATTAATAACTAATTAGGGGTGTTGACTAGGTTGACCAGGTGACGTGGTAAGTGAAGACTGGGCTTGGGTTTCGGGTTTTGGTCAGGCAAAGGGTGATTTGAGTGGGCTTTGTGGTAAAAGCTGGGCTAAAACTGGGTTTTAGTTGGATGTGGGTTATAGTATTGGCAGTTTTGCCCCCTCCTTTCCCAAAATGTTGTCAAATAAGTTCCAACAGCAAAAATCACTTTTCTTCTTCACAAATAACTATGATGTGATTTCATTTTTAGTCTTTTCATGTTTATGAACTTGGAACAAGGACCAATCATGCAACGTTTAGCAATCTTCAAGGGCTAAATGTGTATTTTCTTGAAACTTGAGGACCAAATTTGTAATGAATGATATTTACAAGGGTCAAAAGTGACAAGTCTTCCAATGTTGATGGACCAATCTTGACAATTCTTCAAACTTCAAGGACTTCAATGGAAATTCATGATTCGGGTCCGGTTCTGTGTGCGGATTCGTTCCCCGTGTTCGTTTTTGCTTGATTCTTGTGATCTTTTACTGATTTCACGATATCCGTACCTGAAATACACAATGAACAAACACAAGCATATTTTTGGGTATTTTAATGACATTTTAAGCGTTTTAAGCCCGATTTGGCCGATGAGACTATGTATAATTGCAGTCTCATCACTCCCCCATACTAAACCATTTTCGTGTCCCCACGCAATGCTAGAATTAAGTATCATTGCACTTCCAAAATTCATTTTTATGTGACATTTATTGAAAACGTAAACTTAAATAAACTACTATACGTGTTTTAGACATAATGTATCGTTTTCATCACGATTAAGTGACTTTTAGAGTCAAAGAATAAGAACACGTGAATGACTCATAGAGGTAAGTTTGTCATCCTTGATTTTCACTCGATTCCATGTTAAGCGTGTAACGAGATCATTGTTATTATAAGTTAGCAACACAAACATTACTCATGAGTGTTAATTACGTACCTAGACTCCCTTATTCCTAATTGGTATCTCTTATATTTTATTTTGTCTTAATGATCACGGGGATACATCATTGACTTATTTTGATATTTTATTAAGGCCAAAAATAAAGTAGCACGATTTAATTGATAGTTAGTCGAAGGACACGATCTTTTAAAACGGCTTCTCGTAATCTCCTTAAGTTCATATCTTGGCATAACTCGTTTCACGATTTGAGACCTTTCTCGGACCGATATTTGGCATGTACTTCATACTTCAAATCTTGGAAGACGTTCTTGAAATAATGGTCTTCTCTTCATATATGGAATTTCTTCAAACTTGGACCACGACTTCATCATTTTTCTTCGATCTTTATTTGGGATTTTGATATACAACGATCCGCCTCCTTTTCGGACTTGGATATATTTATCCTCATACCTTGTTATGGTCTTTATGGATAGAATTCTCCATGATCTTTAGGGGAGTATATTGCTTATCGTCATGTGTCTCGATCCTTCATATTGATTTTCGAATAATGATACTTCACATCATCTTGGATCTTTAGCAACAAAATGGAGTTCCTCATGCCTTGTGAGGGCCTTTTTGGAACTTGCCAATCTTCGCATCCCGCTTCAATAAGTTATGCGTTGGCTATGAACTCTATTTGAACACGAGCAACTTTTAAACGATCTTGGGCTAGAAGCTAAGTAACCTTTTAAATCGTACGACCTTACTTACTGCATTTATTTAAACAAAAGCGTGGGGAGAATAAGCTAATAATTACTACACATGAGATCGTGAAAGATTACGTAACTTATAATTAACTCTATCATTTCTCGTCCTCATTTAAGAGACTTAGCCTAAAAAGTTAAGGAATCGAAGCTAAGTGCTCAACAAGCACGGCCGAGTCAAAAATTACTCTTATTCTCACCATCAGAAAACCTACATTCGTGTCTTAAACACTTATGAAAAACAAGAAAATTTTCAAAATTTGGCCATTTTTAGCCTTATTTTGCAACAAAACGATAACAAAAAAGATGAAAATTGGATTGCGTGGTGACGTAAGCAAGGTGAAGTATCTACTCACCCCCCCATACTAAAACTAAACATTGTCCTCAATGTTTCGAGTCTAGGGGTGAAACACCCCCATACTAGAGACGAAGTCGAATGCTTAATCTCGAGAATGGAAGGGGTAAAACGAATAACCTAAAAGCCATTTATGAATCATGCTAATAAGATAAACGTTAGAACATAAAAGGATATCATCGGATATCGGAATCTCCAAAGGCAACGATCGAAGCTCGAGTGATACGTAAAACAAACACGAGAGGCTTCAATGATGACGATGAACCTAATGAATCGCAATCACAAACAACCACGAAACAAAGGTTGGAAGAGCACAAGTCCCCTCATTACACTATTAGAAAATGATAATATTTACAAGGATAAGCATGAGAATCCCCCACGAGGCACCTTGTTTTTTATAACCGATTCAAAAGCTTGACTCGAATCCCCATAAATGTGATCATTTAGGGATAATCATGGTTTGGTCATTTTTGGTGGGGCTTACATGATAAACAATGCCCAAAAGTACGTGGAGTACTTTAAAAACCCGATATATGTATACCGGGGTCAAAGATATCGTCCTCGTTTTCGGATGAAAGACGAAACAACGCTACTCTAACGCATGCTAAAACCCCAAAGGGGAAGAAGAAATGAGATAAGAAGTAGAAGGGTGGGACAATGGGTGGTGCACTATAATGAGCTACTCGAGGTAGACTCACACAGAGCAAACGAAAAGATTTTCGAATTATTACATCGGTGGAAGACCGAGATTTCCCTTTAAATCCGATTCCGGGATCGAATATCTCGTCCTCAGTGGAAAAGTGTGAAGAAACATAAAAGGCTTACCCCACACTAAACCCACACTCACACTCGTCAAAAGGAGTAGACGAGGTGGTAGTACTCATAACACGATGTGATGACGGAATTAAACATGTAGAAAATTCTTTTAAATCACACTTAAAATCTTTTCCTTTTTCATCGTCTAAAAACTCTTTATGAAAACCCAACTTTATGATGTTGAAAATATTTGGCGTTTCTAAGAAGATGTTAGGCACACTAAAAATTCTCACATTTAAATCGCGGTGAGGGGGTGGTGGATTGTATAAGTTCTCAAAACGTTTATCAATAAAGAACACCCCCCCCCCCTCGGGGTCAACATATTCGTCATCCTCATGAACGTCGATCTCTTTGATTTCTTCATATGGGTTTGTCAAACCAAGGTTTTTCATTCCCCTCATGTAAGATTTTAGAAACTCTTTCGAAAAGATCACGATCGATCACAAAACCATCATTCTTTTGTGGGATCGTTGATAAGTTAGATCCTCACAAATGTGGTAAACGTCATTCTCAAATGAGGAGTGTTGAATAGGTAACTTCTCGAGAATGGGATTTTTTGGGTGGTCACATGAGTTGGCTCATCATCAAAGATAAGACGTTCTAACTCATCAAGTTCATCGTCGATCTTGGAAAAATCAACCTCACTCGTAGGTGGGAGTGGAGGCATAAGAGCTAGCTCTCGTTCGATAATTTCCTCAATCTCGGGATCGAACTCGTAATCATCGTACTTCACATGTGAAGAAGTCTTTTTAGGATAATCCTCAAAAAGGGCATGTGGATTTTGAAGCACGTGATCAATCTCGGCAAAATCGCCATCGTCATCGTCAAAGAAAGAGTCGATGTGAGAACTCACAACCATGGTCTTACAAGTCGAATGACTATGCTTAGGTGACTTTTCAAGGATGAGAGGATCGATGTCGATGAAACCTTTAGCCTCAATAGGTGTTGGGCTAGGAAATGGAGGCACTTCAATGGAATTAGAAGTCGATGCCTCAAAGACGTGGTCCTTCGAAGGTGGTGAAGACGAGTCCATATTTGTCATTGTCGTGATGGCACTAACGCCGCCCTTCGGAATTTGTGTTTCACTTGTTTCTCCGAATACATCCCAAAGTGATTTTTCGTCCATAAATCTACGAATACCCTTTTGAATTAGGTACACGTATTCTTTATCATTAAAATCACCATCTTTAAAACCGTTCTTCTTAATTCTTTCAAAACATGCATTAAGCCTCATATTTTCCGCTAAAGTCAACATTTTGAAATCATTAGAATTTGAAACATTCGGTTTTGAAACCTAGGTTTTTTCATGATCATTTGACACTTGGAATTTATTCGCGAAAAAGTCTATTATGTCATCCCCATATCTCATAGTGAGTCTCCCCTCGCGGACGTCGATTACGGTTCGAGCCGTCGATAAAAATGGTCGACCTAAAATAATGGGACATTTAGGGTCACACTCGTAATCGAAAATGACGAAATCCGCGGGAAAAACAAACTTTCCTACTTTAACATAGACATCCTCGGCTATTCCAATTGGTATTAAAGGTGTACAATTTGCAAGCTCGATTGTCATGTTCATGGGGGTAAGACTAGGCAATCTCATCAATTTCCAAAGAGAATGAGTCATGAGATTGATGCTAGTACCTAAATAAGCAAGGGCTAAATATCCCTCAATCTCATAAAAATCACAAGGTAGTAGAAATTGGCCCGGATCCTCTTCCTTTCTCGACAATTGCCTTTTTGGTTTTTTAAGAAGGATTGAAGAACAAGTTTCTTCAAGGGTTACTTGGGTAAGGTCGATAAAGCTCTCTTTTTGAACCGTGGATGGAATTTGAGGTACACGAGGGTGTGCACTCTTTTCCTTGGTCACCACGTTTATCCCTCAACTTTAGAACATGAAGGCGTCTTAGAAGTCGAGGGTTGAGAAAAAGAAACAACTCGAAATCCATCAAGGGTAGGGGTAATCATACGAATTTTCTCACGAGACGAGGAGGCTTTTCATTGTTCCTTCGGATTAGCAACGGTGTCACTAGGTAACGAACTCGATGAAGCACCCGAGGCCTTGTTCATAATAGCCGAAAACATCTTTTTAATGTCGATTTGTCCTTGCTCAATCTTCGTGTTTTGATTTTTCAAAGTATTAGAAAAGTCGTTTTTCAAACTACCAATTTCTCCCTCTAAGCGTCTCATATTAGCCTCATTCGTTTTCATGTAATTTTGAAAATCGTTTGACGAACTATTTTTATTTGAATTAAAGTTCCCTTGGTTTTGATTACTTCTTTGAAAATTTCCTTGATTACCACTTGAAAAATTGTTTCCTTGATTGTTGTTGTTTGAAAAATTTGAATTTTGATTATTGTCTCGATTTTGCCAATTCAAATTTCGACCTTGATTATAACCTTGATTCGAAAAATTTCCTTGTTGATTGTTTCCTTGAAAATTGTTTCGTTTTTGATTTGAAAAATGATTGCCTTGATTATAATTTCCTTGTGATGGACCCGTGTTGTTTTGATTTTGAAAATTGTTTTTTAACGCGTTTACACTCGACGTTTGGCCATCTGTAGCCGCACACTCGTAATAATTATGAGGTCCACCACACAACATACACGAAACCTCAACCGCTTTCACCGTAGCCGGAGCGTCCTTATTTTGCATCTCGATTAAGAATGACGTAAACACATTAGTCAAATTATCGACTTTCGCATCAACCCTCTCAATGTCGCGATTAGAATTACTAACATTGGCGACATTGGCAACACTCGGTGCATTGCGGAGTTGGTAAACCTTGGATCGATTTTCGATAATCATTAAGGCGTCTTTCGGAGTTTTACATAAAAAGTTGCCACCGGCGGCAGAATTCAACGAATCTTATTTTTGAAAACTAAGACCGTTGTAAAACGTATCGATTTGGTGCAACTAGGAAAAGCCGTTGTGAGGACATTTCCTAAGCAATTCCTTAAAACGACCCCACGCGTCTCTAAACGATCCATTCGGATTTTGTTCAAATCTCGTAATCTCGATTTTGAAAAATGTCGTCTTAGACGGTGGGAAAAAGTGATTAACGAACATGTAAACGAGATCCTTCCACGTAATTATCGAATTAGGTGGCTCTTTCTCGTACCAATCCTTGGCCGCACCATCGAGCGAGTACGAAAAAAGCATAAGCTTTACGACATCGGTGTCGACGTTCTTAAACTTGCTCGTGGCTAAAAGACGATCAAAATTCCGAATGTGATCGTGAGGATTATCGGCTTCATGACCTTGAAACTTCGTAGCTTGGATTAACGAAAGCATTCCGCTCTTAATCTCAAAATTCTCCGCTTCGATAGCGGGAACTACGATCGCGTCTCCATAACCCTCGGTGGGCGCTTACAGCAATTCCATCATCGAACGATTGTCGGCCATCTCCTCTAAGGTTTCTTCAACAACGATATTAGGAACGTCGGTTTCTAAATCTCGTCTATGTCGTCGATTCCTTCGATTACGATTGCGTCGATTCGAAGCGTCGCTAGAATTAGAATACTCCTTTGATCGAGTGCGCATGCACTAAACGTAGAATGGGGGGTAGCAAACAAGATTCTTTTTGGGGTTTTTCGTTTTATCAATTTTTTTATTTTTAATTGATTTTTAATTTTTTGGATTTTTTGTGTATTACGTAGACTCAAATCTACAAATCTCTCCTCGAATCAGTTTCTCGATTAAAGGAGCCTCAAGGAATGAAAACGATCACGTGGAGTGAACGCCTTCGATGACTTTAGAACGTTGGTGGAACACCAAAACGTTCAAGAGGGTTTAATCTTGAAAACAAGCAAATATAGTATACGTAGATAATAATTTGGCGGAAAACCCTCGATTAGCCCTCTTTATCAAAACACGCACAAGCAAGCGGAGGAAACGAGGCGGCGCTAAGCACTTAAGAGCCTTTTTCCTTTAGGTCGTGAAATACAACCGCCTTATACCCACCTTATAGTTTGTGTTAATCAAAATGAAGCCTCACGAAAGTATTTATCTATTTTGCCTTTAAACTTTTGCTTTGGAATCGAATACAATAATTGAGTGATGAAATCCCAATTAAGGTTGCGTTTTCACGCTTTTGGAGATACTGTATATTTATTGTGATACGTAAATACAATATATTAATAATATTCACAAAAAACGAAAACGATAATGGGATATCTACAATATAGTAAAATGATTGTTGTGTGTTTAATTTAGGAAAACTAAACACGATTTATTTGGATATTCTACAATATAGTAAGAAAAATAACAAAAATGAGTATGTACATTATATACACTTTCCAAAAATTGAAAAGCTAAAACACACTACTCACACAAACACGATAATAATAATGGCAACACTAAACACCTCTCCCCGGCAGCGGCGCCAAAATTGATGTAGTAATTTAGTATACTTGTTTTAGGAAAAAGCAAGTAATTAAAGTCGGAAAGCGTTTGTTGTCCCTAATATATGATGATTATATAATACGAATTAAAGAAGAAAGAAAGGAAGAAATGAGATGAATTGTAGAGAGAGAAACTAGAGAGAGAAAAGAGAGAGAAGTGTGTGAACTTGTGAAATATTAGATTAAGAAAGAAAATGAACCACCAACACCCTTCCTAACATGCTAAGAAGGGTTTATATAGCCTTTGCTTACATGTAGCTTAATGGGCTATATGATCATGGGTCGGGCTTTCCTTTTGGGCTTTGTTACTTATTAATGAACCTTAGCTTAAAGTTAAGCCCGTAATAACACGACTAATATACTACCTATTACAACGTTCTAAAATACGATACATAATAAACATATGACCGAGCATTCTTGTTTGGCTCAATATTTTGAGGCTAACAATCTCCCCCAATGAGAGGTCATAAACCTTGGTCATTTAGGAAATTTGTAGAGATTACTAATCTCGCCATAAATGAGTCTTGAACGTGTAATAGTAGTCTTGTTCCTTCATGATGTGATCTTTGAACCTTTGTTGTTGTCTTTCGACTTTGTCTTTAAGCTTGAGATCTTCAAATCATCCTTGACTTGTCTTTGCCATCTTGCGATGTTGTGTCTTCATCCACATGCTCACACTATTAATTGTTGAATATGTCTTTAGGCATGAGTATGTGATTTCTGAATCATTGACTTTGCTGAGTACACCGTGATGCCACCTTCTCGAGACAAAACATAGACACGGACAGAATGGCTTTGACATTCGTCCTAAATCGGTAGCGTTTTACCTCCGGTCGGTGAAGACCGTTATACGATATTAAATATCGTACCTGTGATCAGGTAGATTCAATTAAGAATCTCCTTGACAGGGTTTCGCGGTTGTACTAGCCGTTCTCTTTACTCGACCGTCTCAAAGCAAGACTGCGAACATAAAGAGTGAATCAATTGGATAGATATCCGCTTGATTAAAGTCGTCAATTCAAGTTCCTGGAACAAGTTTGATTCTTAACGAATCTTACCATTGTTGCTTTCCAGTTGACACAAGTTTGATTCATAAGAATCTCACAAGTCACCTACCGTAGCGCTGTTTGAGGTTGACGCTAGAAGGATTTCCATTCGTCACTGTGAATATTAATGAATATCACTCTGAATGTTCTGGCAAGACCATAAAGATATTGCGTAGAAACCTGAAACGAGTTTGAATCAATTAAGAATCAAACCACTGTTGCTTTTCAGTTTTACATATGTTCAATTCATAAAGAATCTTGCATATGACCTACCGCAGTGCTGTTTGATGTTAACACTGGAAGAATTTCCACTCATCATTGTGAATACTAAGTAGTATCACTCTGAGTGTTCTAGCAATATCACAAGGATATAGCGTAGGACTCTGTTGATCTTCATCCGTGTGTCCTAATGAGATTTGATTGATCTCTTGGCTCTAGACTCTATATGTGCACTTTTAGTGGTCGGAGGCTGGAGCAGATGCCACCTATTCAATATCAACAATCTCGGAGTGAGAAAGTCAATAGAAGTCGTGTTGATCTCCGTGACAATAAAACAAACTTCTTTTGAGAGAAGCCTGAGTAGCTAGGAAAGGGTTGTACATACATCACTGGGTCCATGATGAGTTTGTCTTCATGATGAGTTGACCCGGTTTCTGCCTAAGTTGTATGGAGGGCTTCTTTCTTTACACCCTTTATCCTTACATTTCTTTTTCATTCTTCAACCCCTTCAATGCTTACCAAGACATCATTACTAGCACCTTGTTGTGATTGTTCCAGTGCTAGCATCAGTACTTAGTCGGCATTCAGCTACGTTCACATTCTACTCCATCTTTCCTAAGGACTTCTAATAATCTATTGGATTGTCCCTGGGAAGATCCCTCCGGTTCTGGTTGGATCATAGGACTTAAACCTAACCACCCTTTTGACACCAATAACGTCGTGAATTAAAGATGTTGTGGGTATTTGATCATAACCATGAAAACCACTTTAAATTCTAACAAAGTGTTTAAAAAACATTTAACACCTTGCTAGTTTTGTCGTTTTAGAAAAGCTCCCCCTTCACATGTGCATCGATAATCGAAAATGTTTCGCACATGTAGGTAAGAGTTAAAGTGCTTGAGTCTTATATTAGATCACATTTTAATCACATTTTCTCCCCCTATCTCTAATATATAAAATCTTTTGATATTAGAGATACCAAATTTGATTAAAATATATTTTGAAAAAATAGTCTTGAAATCTCCGGGAGAAAGATGTGTTAATCTTTTGCATGAAGTTAAAATGCTCCCCCTCAAAAATTGATCCAATTGAATTGTCATTGTGAGGATATGATCCACATTTCACTTTTTGAGGATGGGAGTTGTTGAACACACAATTTTTGAAAGATTTTGAATAATCATTGAGAAATTCTTGAAAAAATTGTGTTCAACGCTTTTTGAAAAAATCCTATTACTTTTTGTCGAAGAGGTTTTTCTAAAGCATAAACTTGAGTTCGTAGACTTTGAATGTCTTGACGAATCCACTCAAGTGTAAGAAGATTTAACTTCTTTTGCTAAGGGTAAGAGCACTAAATCGTACACTCCCCCGTGAATATCGATCCGGGTTGCAATCTGAAAGTGATTACAAGCCATTGTGTTGAGCTCAAAACGTTGAATGTTTTGTGACAAGCTCAACCCGTGATAGATTGCTCTACCCGTTGTTTGGAAATATTTGTCCAAAATAGACAATTTCCTTTATTAAAAGAAGAAATGACATGTTTTGAAAAATATTTACAACTTTCATTCGAGCTTTATGTACACACCCGTGTCGTTATTGAGCGACATTTCTAGGCACGTCCATATTATCGATACTGAAAGACATGTCGAGAAGAATATTTTTGGATTTTGAAAGATTTTTAATTTTGTGTTTTTCTTTTATGTGTTTTATATTTTTGTATTTTGCTTTTTCAAAGATATTTACAGGTTGATGTTTGATAGATAAATCAAGCAGGCACCTTTGCCAGAATCTCCAGGTCTGCTGGAGTCAAACATCTCATACCAATTTGCCTAACGAGGTACTCAAACCTATCTTTCGACAGAGCTTTCGTAAACAAGTCGGCTAATTGGTAATCCGTTCCAACAAAGTATATTTCAACGATACCTCTTTCAACTTGTTCCTTTATGAAGTGGTATCTGACATCGATGTGCTTCGCGCGGGAATGCTGTACCAGATTGCAGGAGTTGGCTATGGCCGACTTTGAGTCACAGTACATAGGTACTTTATCAAAGTGGAAGCCATAATCCGTGAGTTGTGTTCTCATCCATAGAACTTGAGCACAACACGCAGATAGAGACACATACTCCGCTTCGGCTGATGAAAGTGACGTGCAATCCTGCTTCTTGGAAGACCATCCCACAAGCTTATCTTGACCTAGAAATTGTGCACCACCAGAAGTACTTTTTCGTGTATCAAGACACCCTGCATGATCAGAATCTGAATAGGCCGTTAGAAAGAAACCGGTTTCCCTCGGATACCAGAGTCCCAAATGAATGGTATTCTTGAGGTACCGAAAGATCCGTTTAACCTCCTTGAGGTGCTTTTCAGTGGGTCGTGCTTGATATCGTGCACAATAGCATGTAGCATGATGAATATCTGGTCTGCTTGCTGTCAAGTACATGAGGGACCCGATCATGGAACGATATCTCGTTTGATCTATGGGTAATCCCTCCAAGTCAGCATCTAGGGATGTGGTTGATAATGGTGTCCCAACGGGGTCACATGAAGTCATACCATGCTTTTTGATTATCTCTTGACAATACTTAGCTTGGTTTATAAAGATACCACTTGGAGATTGGTGAACTTGAATTCCTAGAAAGAATTTTAGTTCGCCCATCATTGACATTTCAAATTTGTTGTGCATTACTTTTTCAAACCATTTTGAAAGTTTTGGGTTTGTAGACCCGAAAATAATGTCATCAACATAAATTTGCACAAGCAAAATGTCATCCCCATATTTATAAGTGAACAAAGTTAGATCAATGGAACCTTTTGAGAAACCTTTGGATACCAGAAATTTCGAGAGCTCGTCGTACCACGCCCTTGGAGCTTGCTTGAGTCCATAAAGTGCTTTGTGAAGACGATACACGTTGTCAGGATAATAAGGATTGACGAATCCTTCCGGCTGCGTGACATAGACTTCTTCCTTCAAAGGACCGTTAAGAAATGTCGTCTTTACGTCCATTTGATAGACAGTGAATCCCTTATGTGCAGCATAAGCAAGAAAAATCCTGACTGCTTCCATACGAGCAACTGGTGCAAATGATTCATCAAAATCAATTCCCTCTTTCTGGCCATACCCCTTAGCCACTGGCCTAGCTTTGTTCTTGATGATCGTGTTTTCTTCATCCATCTTGTTTTTCCAGATCCAACGAAGATTTAAAGGAGTCACATTGTATGGTCTGTCAACAAGTTCCCAGACTTTAAGTCTTTCAAATTGGTGAAGTTCATCCGTCATCGATTCAATCCAAGCATGATCAGCCATGGCTTCTTTGATGTTTTTGGGTTCAGCCGTACTCACGGCGAGTGCGAACATACAAACATCGCCATCGGTTTCAAGCTGTCGTCTTGTACGAACGGGCTGTGAAGGGTTTCCAATTACGTGAACCAAAGGATGATCTCGGGTCCAATGATGTGTTGAAGGATGTCGTTGATAAAACGTATGCATATTTGACGGATCAACATGGCGAGTAGAAGACTCTCCAGTTTCGTGTACCGGTGTACCGAATGGGTTGATAAATTCGTCGTCGTCAGATAATGCATCGTCTGCTTGATGTGTGTTCTCTGGAGCAATGACAGTAGTTGTGGATGTTGTAGGATCGATTGTTAATGTGATATTCTGAGGAGGTAAATCTGCAACAACCCGTGTTGAAGTAAATGAAGTTGTATCCTTTTGTTGACGATGAACAGTATCATCATTCTTATCATAAGTGACAGCGGAAGACTTCGATGCAACTTGTTTCTCCCCTGTGAAATATTCATCATACATTGGTCCATATAACATTTCCAACTCTTCAAGTGTCGTGTCCACTGTCATATCTGCTCTAGGAACATGTTCAGGAACCAGCTTTGAACTTGACGGTTCATTGCTGTGGTCTTGAGTTTCGAGTTCCGTGCGGTTGTGAACGGAAGTCGTTTGTCTTTGTGGATCGGGACTTAAACTGGTTTGTTCAAGTGCCATTTCTTGCAAATCATCAAATCTGATATGAATAGTCTCGACTATCAATTTTGTTCTCTTGTTGTACACTCTGTATCCCTTAGACTGAGTTGCATATCCCACTAAAATGCATGCATCACCTTTCTCTTTCATCTTGTCCAGATTTTCACCATCTCGAATAATGTAACACGTACATCCAAAAACGTGAAGGTGTTTGAGTGAAGGTTTGCGATCATTAATTATGTGATATGGTGTCTTTTCGTGTCTTGGGATAACTAAGGAGCGGTTTTGTGTGTAGCATGCGGTTGACACGGCTTCGGCCCAAAAGTATAGTGGAAGTTTTGAAGCGGATAACAATGTTCGAGCAGACTCAACTAAAGTACGGTTGCGTCTTTCAACAACGCCGTTTTGTTCGGGTGTTCGAGCAATAGATGTTTCATGTTCAATTCCTTCAGCTTCAAAATAGTTTCTCAGTTTTGAATTCAAAAACTCAGTACCTCTGTCAGTACGAACCACTTTAACTTGAGCTTGAAGACCACGTTGTATCACTTTAAGGAAGCTGATGAGAACATCGGGTGTTTCATCCTTGGACCTCAAGAAGTGAGTCCATGTGTACCTTGAGTAGTCATCGACAATTACCATAACGTATTTCTTCCCATTGATACTTTGAACACGCATGGGACCACACAAATCTATATGAAGAAGATCTAACCGTCCTTTAGAGCTTGGTGTAGTCTTTGTCTTGAAACTACTCCGTTTAGCTTTACAAAGCTCACAAGAAGAACAAAGATGATCTTTGATGAATTTCAAGTTAGGAAGGCCTCGCACAATATCTTTCTTAGAAAGCAAGTTGATGGTATCGAAGTTAAGATGAGATAAACGTTGATGCCATAACCAAGCTTGAGTCGTTGAAGCTTTAGCCATGAAACAGATTGGAGTTGAAGATGTGGAGTCTTGTAGTGAAATAGTGTAGAGATCAGTACCCCGTGTTCCGGTAAGTAAGTCATTCCCATCATAATCACGAACAAAACATGTCTTCTTTCTAAAAGCAACCTCCAAATCCGCATCACAGAATTGACCAACCGAGAAAAGATTATGATTGAGCCCTTCAACGTAGTAAACCCTTTTGATAGTGATATTCCCCTGAACCAAGTCTCCATATCCTAGGATCGGTGCAAATTGATCATTTCCGAATCGGACCGTACCCAGGAACTTCTCTACGAAGTTAATTAGAAGCTTGAGATTCCCCGTCATGTGCTTCGTGCATCCGGAGTCCATTATGAAGAGAATTACTTCGATCACCTGCAGAAGAATTAGAACACGATGGAGCATTTGCTAAATTGGATTCCATGTTAGTTGTGATTTCCGATTCATTAGTTTCCCTAGTTTCATCACTTAGAGGCACACTAACGCTCGTAGTCACATTTTCTGTCCTAACCTTAGGCATCCATTTATATCCTGGAGGACATTGGTTAGTGAACCACCATTTCCAAGGCTTGCTAGAAGACTCATATAATTCCCTAATTCTGCTTCTAGGGTTCTTAGTGGTGGAGTCTGATGCAATACTTTTCTTAGGGGGGGTTGCACCAGAATGGTTCACTTTGCGTTTGGGTTTTCTAGCACTAATAGGCATCACAGTTTGCTTGTTAGTTCTAGTTTCTACGCCTTTGACATTATTCGAAACACACATAGCATGATTAGCATTAGCACACTTTCCACATTTCACACAAACAAACTTAACTTTCATAGCATTCAAAGTCGAATCATTCAAGTCGTCATTACACGCGATTACAGACGTTTTATTCTTAGAAACATTGAAAATCCTAGGGTGTTCTTCTACTTCCTTCATCTTCCCTTGACTTTTGTTTTGCCAGACCTTTTCATTCATGCGAGTGCTCTTAAGCTGGGGCCGGCTAACACTAGCAGTGGGGACTACTCCTGTAGTAAAAGACACACGTCTATTAGTGTTTCTAGAAGTCTGAGGTGATTGACTTTCTTTGTTTTGTGTGGGTTTAGTGGTCAATCTATACATCCCTGGTTTAACCACATTTGTGTTCTTAATGCTTTGTGATCGAATATTTGTTTTGAGAGTGTTTTGTGGTAACCTATCCTTCCCATCCGTCTTGGGGGCAAACGCAGGTTTTGCAAATGCAGAATTAGAGAAAACAGATGGTTTTCCCAAGACAGAGGGTCTAGTCACTTTTTGAGCATTGGGTTGTCTTACAACAGGTTTCTTAACACTAGGTTCCACAATCTTCCCACCCATCTTAGCAATGAGTTTCTGCAACTCTGCTATCGCTCTGTCCCTGTCTTGTAACTGAGCTTTCAACCCTTTAATTTCCAAATTCTGTTCGTTCATTTCTCAAAACGTTTGGGAAAGTTTTTCTTGCAATTTATTATCATGTGGAAAACTACCAACGTCTTTTTGCAAAGCAAGTTCAAGAGAATGACAATATTTTTGAAGGAAATCAATTTTGTGTTGAAGTAACTCAAAAGCCTTTTTATCAACATTTTCTTTATGTTTCGAAAGCTCAAGTTCAAGACGCTCACACTCTTTGATTTTATCAAGATATTTGCATGCAACATCAGAATATTCATCGATATCAGCACAAGATTGAAGAGTAACACACAAAATATCTTTGGAGAGACATTCTTCTAAGAGTAGATCATATTCGTTTGAAAATTCTAATTTGTCATTTTGAAGGTCATCAATTTCTTTTTCAAGAGACTCAACATATTTCAAATCATTAAACATTTCAGACTGAATTAAATTTTCAAACTCAAGAACATGTTCTTTTATTATCTTCGTATTTGGTATTAAAAGTTCTTTCACAAGCACAGTTATGTCGTGAGGAATCTCGGTTTTCCACTTATCCTTTTGACGTTTCTCCCAATCGCTTTCAACAATTGATTGAACATTATTAATGTGGTGTTTAAGAAAACCAAGTATTTTTCTACTTTTGCTTTTAGAAGCATCTAGAGGCAAATAATTAATATATTTAAAAACATTAGTTTTCCTCTTAGTGGCAAAAGCTTTTTTCCATTGAATTCTTTTTTGTTTGCATTCTAAAAATAATTCCTCACGAGACTT
Source organism: Glebionis coronaria (assembly GCA_025667525.1). Taxonomy (NCBI): domain Eukaryota; kingdom Viridiplantae; phylum Streptophyta; class Magnoliopsida; order Asterales; family Asteraceae; genus Glebionis; species Glebionis coronaria. The sequence continues at coordinate 510,890,957 of CM046879.1, read as the reverse complement.
CTGTTTTTGTGGAGTGAAAAGACCATAAAGGCTGTTTTCATAAGCATAGTTATATGGTTTCACAAAATCTTTATTGACCGGTGATCTACTTGCCTCATCCCAAAGGGACGTCTCTTCACTATCGAGGTTAGCTACAGGGCAATCATGATTGGTCCATTCGGACTCGTCAAGATATAAATGGGGGTTAGCAGCTTGAGCTTGTTCGAGGTACTTGGGGGTGGCAAAGCTAGGTTGACCCTTGAAAAACGACCGAGGTGCTATCATTCTTACGGTTTGAATAGAGTCATGTGTATTATAAACAACTTTTTTCAAAAAATCGACTTGTTCTTCGAGATCCTTTACTTTTTCAGTATCTTTGCTTTGTCTTTTTTTGAAATCTTGTTTTAATGTTTCAACCTCTTGTTTCTTCTCGTCAAGAATTTTAGCAGAATCGGTGGTGTTCATAGAAAGCCTTTGTTCAAGTTCATTAACTTTTGTTGTGGCAAGATACGTTTTTTGACATTCATCACTTAATAAAACATTAAATTGACGTTTTTATTTAGTTAACAAAGCAAGAGCTTCATTGTATTTATTTTCAAAATCGTCCTTTTTAACGTTGATGACACGACTTTTGTACCCCTCAAGCTCGTTGGTCTTTTGAAGAAGCTCAGCCCTATAACTATCAATAGTCTCACTAGATTTTATAAGAGCGGCTTTGCATTCTTCAAAGTTTTGAGTGAGCGTTGCGTTTGCCTTCTTTAATTGCTTTTGATTCTTTCTATTTTCATTGACATCTTTTTGTAAACTAGCAATTAAATTAGCAAGCGCGACACGCTCCTCGTCATCATACTCATTTGCATGTTGATCATCCTCAAACTCATTATTGCACATGTCTGATGAATCGGGTGTGGTATTGCTATCAACCGTTTCCATCATACACGTGTCAGTAATTGTTGTTGGTAGATCACTATGCTCATGTGTATCACCAAACACATTATATTCAGCATCATCTTGTACCTTATCAATTAGCTCGGTATCAAAGATAGGACCATTGTCATCTTCAGTGACGTTAAGGACCTCATGAATCTTTGCCATGTATGAATAATGTGCCTCGAGTTCTTGGTCGGAGAGTTCATCATCTGTGTCGTCAAGCATTTCTCCTTCCTCAGCTGATAACTTGATTCCAGCTTCCATTTTCTTGCACGACAGCATCTTTTCCTTATGATAACCATAATTTTTAACCCTCTTTGGCTGCCTGCATTCCTTGGCCAAATGCCCAAAACCTCTGCAGTTAAAACACTGAATCCCACTCTGTTGCACAACTTGAGTACCAACAGTTTCCCTATTTCCAACAACAGTAGCCACCCTCTGATTATCATACTTAGGTTGTCGATCATACTTTGGAGGGCTCTCAACACGTTTTCGTGTGTCATACATTGGAGGACTCTGTGCATGGGTGTTCCTCGAGTTTGAAAATGTTCGAAGGTTGTTGTTGGTGGGTTTGTAGATTTTCTTATATTGCTTCATAACGAAAGCCATTTGTTGCTTGAATTCCCTATCCTTTTGAGCTACTTCTTCATCACTGTCTTCTTCGGATGATTGCTCAGGTATGGGTGATGGTGCTCTTGCAACTTCTTTGCCGCGGGATCGTGTTGGAGCATGTGACTTAGAGACAATGGATGATCGTGGTGATGATGATTGAGTAGAGTAGGTCTTTGAAGTACGGGAGTGATATTCTGGGTAATGTTCAGTGGTAGACACCAAAGCAAGTGGATTGGAAATCTTTGCAACTCGTTCAGCTCGAAGTTCATTTGCCTCATTTTGAAATTGTTTCAAGATGTCAAAGAGCTTGTGATATGAAACTTCGTCTAACTTTTGTTGTTGTTTGACCAAGGTGACAAACCGTGTCCACTCTGGTTGAAGTTGTTGTAGAAATTGGACATTGACTTGCATGGTGGAAACTTGCAAGTTGTTTCGGGTCATATCATTCATCATCTTGTAGAATCGGGAGTAATAAGAATCAATTGATTCCCCATCCTTTGATGTAAACTTGCCAAAGTTCCAAAACATCTTAGTTTTCACATCTTGTTTGTTAAGTGATTCACCTTGTTGCAATCTTTCAATGGCCGTCCACATTTCTTGAGCAGTAGGACATGCGTCAACCTTAGAGTAAATCTCATCTCCAATGCCACTGAGAATTAAGTAGATTGCTTCCTTCTCTGCATCAAACCACGCACGGTTCTCTGGGGTGAGGTCGGTCCTCTTCTCATCACGTTCATATGCGGGTTGTGCGTCACTTGTGTCTGTGGCTGGTACTGTAGGAACTTGAATCCTTGAGAGTTTATAGGGTCCTTCTAAAATACATTGCCTTAAAGCATCACCGTTAGGTTTTGTGTCAAGGTAACGTATAAAACGGGATTGCCATTGATCATATCGACCCGACACAAGCATTGGTGGTCTTTCTTTGTTACCTGCCACCATTATGTTGTTGTTCGTCACACGATATTCTGCAGTAGAATCCATCTTAATATTCTCTGAAATGATGAATCGAATGTGGATCTTAAGTAGTTGTGTTGTGATTGTTTGGTTGTTGAAATTCCGAAAATTGCGATTTTTTCTCAGGCCGACAATAAATTCCTCAGTCCGACAAAACGGTAGACCTAAAAAATTTGTAATCACCAAATTTTGAAATTGAGCTAGAAATGTCCTAAAACTAGTATGGAAAAAATTTGATTTTACTAGACCTAAAAATTTTAACTCTTTTTTTTTTTTTTTTTTAATCTTCGTGTAAACTACGTTCCGAAACTAGTCTAGATGGTGGCTAAATCTAAAAAATACTCAAACAAAATTTAGCTAAACATGTCATCGGAATGTGCCATCGGAATGCCCATCGGAATGTTGCTTAGATCGGAATGTCCTTTTGATTGCAATGTGCACCTGTCGGAATCCTCCAGATCGGAATATTCAGATCGCAATGTGTACCTATCGAAATCCCAGATCGGAATGTGTACCTATCGCAATGTGGCTGTCGCAATGTGGGCAGAGTAACGTTTCAAGATTGCCTTAAATCCGTCGCAATCCAGATCGCAATAACGATCGGAATGTTCAGATCGGAATAAGGGGCAATCGCAATACTGATCGCAAAGTAAAACCCTAGGGTTATTGCGATCGAAACCGTACTACCTTTTCCGAAATTCAAGTTGTCGCAATAAGGGGCCTTGTTTTTCCAACTTTTTAGGCAACGATTTTAGCAACTTTTAGGCAACAAATTTAGCAACTTTTAGGCAACAAGATCGTGTTTTTAACCAAACCAAAACAACCAAATCTCTACAACAAGTATATAGAAGATTTGTAGCAAGAGATAGAACACGAAAAACACAAAAAAAATTCGAATTCGAGATGATTTATGGATTAAATCACACGAATCATATGAAAACACAACAACCAATCACAAAACTACCCCATGGCGATTGATACCAATTGTTGTCCCTAATATATGATGATTATATAATACGAATTAAAGAAGAAGGAAAGGAAGAAATGAGATGAATTGTAGAGAGAGAAACTAGAGAGAGAAAAGAGAGAGAAGTGTGTGAACTTGTGAAATATTAGATTAAGAAAGAAAATGAACCACCAACACCCTTCCTAACATGCTAGGAAGGGTTTATATAGCCTTTGCTTACATGTAGCTTAATGGGCTATATGATCATGGGCCGGGCTTTCCTTTTGGGCTTTGGTTACTTATTAATGAACCTTAGCTTAAAGTTAAGCCCGTAATAACACGACTAATATACTACCTATTACAACGTTCTAAAATACGATACATAATAAACATATGACCGAGCATTCTTGTTTGGCTCAATATTTTGAGGCTAACAGCGTTAATCGATACGATTTAGGAAAACCGTAAAGATGACAAGTGAGTTCGTTCCTCGAGGAAGGTTTGTTGTTTTGTGTTTGCCAATATGTAAAATCAAAGTTTGGATTAGTGTCGTTTTTGGATGAGAAAAGGGGGAAAATAAGGACGATTTATGCTAAAAACTAATCTACGACGTAAAACGTGCGAAATCGTAAAACTCGTCAAAAAATTAAAATGCTCTAAAAATAACCCAAAAATAACTTAAACTAAGAAAAATGTGAATAATACAAAAATGAAAACCAAAATGTCCAAAAACTTTTTAATGATTTTATATTAGTTTTTAAAGTTTAATAAAAAAACCAAAAATTAAATAAAATTAAAAATTAATTAAAATGAAAACTTTTTTCTATGTAAACCTCAAAAATACTAATAAAAACTTAAAAACTATTTTTCAAAATTTTAAAACACTTTTTACTATTTTTTAATTACTTTCTAAAATTAAAACTAAAAATAATCATAAAAATCTAAATAATAACGTGTAAAATAAAAATTTTATACCAAAAAGTCTAAATTGAGTAAATAACACAAGAAAAATGCAAAACACCTCAAAGGTTAATAAATAAGCTGAAATCCAGCTTATAACACACGAACTGAATTTATAAGCTAGAAACAAAAACCCCTTAAGTAAATGGCCCTAGGGAAACTTGACAGTAAAGTCCCTAGGGCACGTATGGTAAGAGCGTTGGTGTGTGAGGTGAGTGACGCAGGTTCGAGTCCTGGCCACAAATTTTTTGTTAAATTTTTTTTTTCTTTTTAACTAAACTTGTACCTGATGACTTACTTTCTATAAAAACACAATTATAAACTAAATTCTAACAAGATGAAAGCCAAAAACAAACAAAAATGTGCCCATGTATCAAAATTATGCTACAGTATTGAATTCTCAACAATGGTGTGTTGTCCGACATATAAAACAATAGGGAACGTTCTCTGATGACTCACAAAAACTCACTAATACTTATTAGACCCTGGTGGTGCTCGTTTGATGATTTGTACTTGTTCAATTTTTGGAACAATATGGCACCCCTACACTCAGTTGAGTATAGGGAGTCAGTAATAACAAAAAAACACCAAAGCTAATTAATAAGTGTGTAAACACTAATCCTTTTACCACTTAAAACAATGAAAAACTAGTCCAAAACGTGTAATTAATATAGTAAATGTCAGAATTATGCGTGATTTGTGTTTTTGTTGTGAAATAGGTACAAAAGATCAAAAGAAAAGAAAACACGGGATTTCACGGTCATTTATCGAAGAAAAAGTCAAAGGACAAAAAGTGCCAAAAGAATTAAGTTTGGAGGGTTAAAGATGAAGATTTGATGAATATTTTACAAGAAGGACCATTTTTGCCAATCTCTATAGTCATCCACTAATAAAGCACATTGAAGAGCACAAAATTACGAAGCCAACGGTCCCGACCTCTCGTCGTAACTTCTCACGGTTTATTTTCTATGATTTTTTTAGTGTTTGACTTCCCAGCGGGTCACCCAAGCTAGTACTACTCTCGCCCAAGCACGCTTAACTGCGAATTTCTAATGGGATCTAGTGCATTAGTGCTAGTACGAGGTGGCAGAGACTGACATAAGTGGCATAGAATGACGAGGTGACAGTTGACTCAGCTTTTCAGACCAATCAGGGGATGACACGTGGCATATGGCTCATGTCAGTACAAGTTGGGCGTGTGTCAGGCTTGTGATCAGAATGTGAAGGCATGTGATCCCATAAACTTAGCCTCCAAGCAAAATTATCTAGTAAATGACTAAAATACCCCCAATGTTGGCTCTATATAAAGTCCCCTTCCCTTTATTTTTCACTAGTTTTTTCATAAGTATTTCTCTTATTAGTTACACATAGTTAAATTTATATTTTCTCTTTCAAGTTTGTAATAGCTTAATCATTAAGCTTTTTCACCTTTTAATAAAAATCATCTTTTAGCTTAATCTTTTGGCTTATTCTCATTTTTTCTTTCTTTTTACTTTTCTTAATAATGTAGCTTATTATTTGGGATAAGTTTATATAACTTTTTCCTAATAAGTTAGATTTATATACAAGCTTATTTTAAGCTTATTGTTGCCTATTTTTAGTAGATCTAGCCTATTGTGGAGTAATTATTTAATTAGCTTTTTAGCTTTTCACTTCTCATAAGTTCTAAGTTTAGGCTTACAACTTATTTATAAAAAACTAGCTTTTTATTTAAGCACTTTTAGTTTTTATTAATTAGTTTTTTTAGATCTATTAGCTTAAGTTAAAATTAAAAATACTTTCATCAAAACCAAAAAAGTAGTTATATCTATTAGTTTTTCATATTAAAAAGTTTAGATCTATAAGTTTAGAGTTAAAATTTAGAATATTTTTATAAAACCTTAAAAAATAGTTAGATCTATTAGGTTTTTAAATAGATCAAGTAGATCTATAATTTTTAGCTTTAAAATTTAAAATACTTTTATAAAACATAAAAAATATATTAGATCTATTAGTTTTAATTAAATCTCTTTATCATTTAATAATTATTGCTTATTATTCTAACCTTTTATGTTTTCTTCGATCTCGGCGTATCGATCTATCATTTTTGAAGAAGAGCTTATAGTTGATTAATTCGGTTCAAGTTGATATGGTTTGATTGATTTGGTTAGAGATTGATTTGAGAGGCCGTGTACTTTACGGGCCAAATTCGGGTTTTACTTTTGATAGTTTTGGTATTGGGAGGCCGTGTACTTAACGGGCCGTATTTTGTTGATGTTTTTGATGTTGTTTGTTTAGAGCGGTTATCTTCAGACTACGGGTACTAAAGTTCTCCTTTTTATTTTCTAGCTTTATCGCTTTAGTTTTATTAATTAGATCGTTATAGTTTAAATTGTTTTTAATAAAGTTATATTTTTCATAAAAAAACCGGTTTAATTAGTTTTAGTTATTATTATTTGTGTTAAAATATAGATTTAAAAGTTTTAAAAATTAGATTTCCTTTAGATAAGCTCATAATTAGTAAAAAGTTTACACCTTTTTGTGATTATTAAGCTTATTAGTATATAAAGCTTGTAGCTTTATCATCTAAAAAGATTAATAAGCTTAAAAGGTTGAAGCTTTATTCTTATTTTTAAGTTTATCTTTGTGATTTCATTTTTCGTCACTTTTATATGCTTTACTTGCTTGAGTTAGATTAATTTCGCATTTATAACTATTATTATTTTTTAGTTATAGTTTATTTTTGTTGCATCTAGATTTATATTTGTAGTTTAATTTTTACGTTGCATTTTAGAGTAATTTTTATGTGAATTAATTGCGCTTTTACTTTTATATAGTCCTTAGCCTACATATTTTCTCCAATTTTAGCTTAAATAGACATAGATTACCAAACTATTATTATTAACCAAAAACGATTAATCTCTACGTTAAAATTAGAAATCAATTCGAGTCGAGAGGAGAGAACGATTTATATTAAAAACGGATATTAAATTGGCGTCGCTGCCGCTTCGCTCGTTACGATTGACGATTTTTCGTGGGAAGATTTGAATTTTGGGATCCGTTCACTTTTGAAAGTTACTTTTTTTTGCTAAAAAAATCAAAACATAAAAAAATTAAAAAGATAAAAATACAAAAAAAATTAAAAAATCATCAAAAGCAAATTCTTTCCTAAGATTTGCACCAAAAAAAAATTAAAAAATCTAAAAGTAATACTTTTCCTAATATATTACACCAAAAATATTAAGTACTATTGTTATTTTTCTTATTTCGATTTCTTTCGTTTTTTATTGTGAATATATATTTTTCTTAAAAAATACAAAAATATTTTTCTTTTACTATAGATATTACGTATAAGAACCTTAATACACAATATTTCCATAAGTATTGCTTGCAATACCCCGTATTTGGAGGCGTTCCGGTTCCTTATACGTGTATCGATCAAACAAAAATAAAGGCAAAAATAGATAAATACTTTCGTTAAGCAATAATTCGAAAAATACGAACTTTAAGGTGAATAAAAAGGCGACCTGCTATAAAAGGCCGTCTAAGGGAAGCTAGGTACTTAAGTGCTTCGCGCCACCTCATTCCTCCCGTTCACTTGTAAGTATTTTGAAAAGGAAGGCTAATCGAGGGTTTTGCCGCATTTATTTTTTGTAGCTTTTTATTTTTGAACTTCGAGAGGGTAATAACTAAGCTTTACCTAGTTATAAAAATTAAAGATTAAGTTCTAAGTTCGTGTTCTCGGTATCTTAACGAATTGATCTAGGCTCCTCTGTGTGACTAAATTGATCTTTGGTGAAAAAGAATATTTTTGGGTGATTTTAAATAAAAGTGCAAAACTTTAAAGTAAAAGTACTCTTAACGTAAATCTAAGTCTAATTAAAGTAAAGTGCAAGTATTTAAAAACGTGACTAAAATTAAAGGGCACTAAAGTAAATTGACGCAAACGCAAACTTAAAGCTATCTAAGGCAAACTTAAAGTGTGACTAAAAACTAAGGCAAATATTCTAAAAGTGCAATTAAATAAAGCTTGAAGATAAAAATTAAGGACAAAAACTAATAAGAACCTGAATACAGCTCATTCGGAATAAACCTTCGTTTGGAACAATCACTCGTCCTAAATGTCACCTTTGGTTGAAATGATCCTTCTTCACTTGGAATATTACCAAAATCCTTGATCCGGAACAAATTGATCTGAATATGTCAGTTATCCAAAACAATGCTTCGTTCGGAACTTACTGATTCGGAACTCTCACTTGTTGCCTTGATTCGGAAGTCTTTGGTCACTCCTTGATTCGGAACTTTCCGGATGAAGCTCCTTGATTCGGAAGTTTGGAACTTCCGAATGAACACCTTTGATTCGGAAGATTACCTTTGATCCGGAACTTTTAGAACTTCCGAATGAACAACCTTGATTCGGAAGTTTTGACTTCCGAATGAGCAGCCTTGATTCGGAACTTTGGTCCTTGATTCGGAACTTTGAGTTGATTCGGAACTTTTGAAAAGTTCCGGATGAAACCCTTGGTTCGGAACTTTGGAGTTCCGAATGAGTATGTTTGGTTCGGAAGTTTTCACTTCGTCCGGAACTTTGAAAGTTCCGGATGAGCAAGTTTGGTTCGGAAGTTTTTCAAATCCCAAATCTTCTGGATGAAGTCTTGATTCGGAACTTATCTGGAAAGATCAGAAACAAGCAAATATTCCCGAAGAACAAGGAAACAGTAGCAGCATGTATAATAACAAATTAACCAAAATCAAACACACGTATGAATAAAATCGGCAACGATTCAATAAAATAACATCAACAAGCAATTAAAAACATGAAATTAAACAACTTTTACCACAATAATCAAAAACCACTTTGGATCAAAATAAAGCATGAACTTGAACATAAACACAACAAATCAAAGAATAAGAAAGGTAGATAAGAGATTGACAAGATATAATAAAAATTTGACAAGAATTAAAATGAAAACTTACTTGGGATTAAATGGTAATTAAGGTGCATAACATGAATTAAAATGACATGAAAAGTAAATGACAAGTATTTAAATGATGGAAGACTAATTGTCACCTTAGCCAACAAAAATGAAATGTTTACATCTAATGGCTATTTATAGGGGAGGATTAGGAAGCTTCCTCCCCTCTTTCCTTTTCTCTTAATTGCAAGCTTAAGTCCCTTCTTTTATTAATCTTCATTAATTGCGTCATTAGTCCTTTTCTTCTAATCTTCTTTAAACTTGGACTTAAGGGACTTTTGGCTTCGGGATTTCTTCGAACTCGTCTTTGAATTCTTCAATAAAATAGACTTGAATTCTTCGGCTTTTGATAAACTTCCGTCTTTTGACTTTTTCTTCGATAAATCTTCAGAATTGGTCGTGGACTTCCGTTCTTTTTGCACTCTTGACTTCTTGACTTCGTCTTTCATCCTTTTCTTCAATAAAAGTCCATAAATGCCCGTGAATGTCCGTGTTTTATCCATTTTTCACCTTTTCATCCTAAATCACAACAAAAACACAAACCACGCATAATTCCGACATAAAAGACATAAAATACACGTTTTGGTCCGGTTATTATTGTAATTAAGTGGTAGAAAAGATGGGTGTTTACACACCTATCAAATCCCCTACACTTGACCATTGCAATGTCCTCATGCAATGCATTAGTTACAAAGCAAGGTTACACTTTTCATCGTAATCAATCCACGTTGGCCTTTATTAAAGAGATAGAAAATTAAAAACATACAAAATAAAGAAATCAAAAGCATACCTTGGGTTTTGAAAATGTTATGAATAATCATCATCCTCAAGTTTTCACTTTCTCCAAACCAAGCTAAAAAACGGGATCATTGTTATTATAAGTTAGTAAGCTAACACGAACTCATGTGGGCCAATTACTCACTTAGACTCCCTTATTCCTAGGTGTATCTCCTATATTTTATTATTTGTCTTGAATGATCATGAAGATGCATTGTTTGACTTATTTCGATAGTTATTTAGTCTGAAAATAAAGTGCACGATTTAATCAATAGTTAGCTAAAGGACCAAATCTTTTAAAACTGCTTCTCGGGATATCAGAAAGTTCATATCTTGGCATAACTTGGTTCGCGATTTGAGACCTTTCTCGGGCCGATATTTGGCAGCGACTTCATACTTCGAATCTTTGAGAGACGTTCATGAAATAATGGTCTTCTCTTCATAATTGGAATTTCTTCACTTGAAATTTTGAGAGATTCATACTTGGACCAAGACTTCTTCATTTTTCTCCAATCTTTATTTTGGACTTTGATATACAACGATCCGCCTCTTTTTATGACTTGGATCTATTTATCCTCATACCTTGTTAGGGTCTTTTCGGATACACTTCTCCATGACTTTTGGGGGAGTTTTGCTTTACGTCGTGTGTCTCGATCCTTCATATTGATTTTCGATAAATGATTCTTCACATCACTTTGGATCTTTAGCAACAAAACATAGCCCTCATGCCTTGTTAGGGCCTTTTCAGACTCGCCAATTTTTGCGCCCCGCTTCATAAGTTATGCCTTGGCTATGAACTCTCGTCATTACCGAGCAACTTTTAAACGATCTGGGGCTAGAAGCTAAGTAACTTTTCAAATCGTTCAACCTTATTTATTAGCAGATAAATTTATTAGCAAGCGATGGGAGAATAGGCTTATAATTAACTCACATAAATTCACGAAAGAATACCGAACTTATAATTGGCTCTATCATCTCTCGTTCTCCACAGTTTAAAATCTCAAGTAATGAGATTCGTGGATACTTAGCCTATTAAATCAAAGTTTTGGGTTTTCGAGTCGCCTATAGGATCTTGCAAATTCTTAGACTCTTTCAAGTTTAGAAATCGCGTCTTAAAGTTCCCTTGATAAACGACTCTCTAGGATCAATTATAGGAACTTGCGAAAAGTTCTTGTTCTTAACCTGTGAGAGTTAAGACTTTCGCGTTTTATAGCTCCGTATATAAAAGCCTAGCAAAACTTGACTTAAACACGTTAAGGATACTAGCTAGAGTAAACTCGGATTGAGTCCAAAGATTCACAACGTTTGAAAACTAAAACCACTTATGAAACATTTATTCTAGCAAAGAAAGAAAATAACTATACAAAGATAACAACTAATAGGCCAAAATAGATCAAAAATTTTGAAAAATGTCGAAAAATTGATTTTCCGGTTAAAATGAGGACAAATACAAGGAAAAGACCACTTAACTTCGATAGAAGTCCCCCCTACACTTAAGATAAACATTGTCCTCAATGTTTAAGCATGTGGGAGTAAGCTCCCCTACACTTAGGACATTGTGCACGTTGTTTAAATCGCGCTAAGGAAAAGACAACTAAAGAGATTCCTATTTTAATATTTGAGAAAATATATAAAATAGTGAATCGAAAAGAGTTTAGGATAGAACCGGGAAGAAGTAGAACACGGAATCACTGGTCGTCAAGAATCATCAAGAGTGGAGCATTGAAGCTCGAATCCTTGATTAAGAAGTGAGGAGAGGGAATAGCAATCCAAAGGGTCCCCCTACACTTATGCTAAAGAAAGCGAAAGGATAGATGCATGGGTTGCCTCCCAAGAAGCGCTTGGTTTTTGTTAACCGAGTCGTGAGCCTGACTCGACCTTGATTATCAACGGAAGAAGCATGAAAGATATCCACCAGGATCAAAGACATAGTTTTCATCCATCAATAAGTAAGAGCTTAAGGCGAACAAGGCAAGCCAAAAGAGAAATGGCAAGGTTCCCTTAAGCAGCGATGGAGCACGGTGGAAGCAAAGTTGAAGTGGAGCAAGCATGTTTTCAAAATTTCCAAAGATATTTCCTTTTATTTCATCAGGTGGATACTGAGATGGCTTAAAGATTGCAATACCGGGGTCGAACACCTTTTCCTTCAGGGGAAAATAGCACTCAGGCTCAGCCGAGTGGGAAGAAGATCCGCGAAGACGCACAACCTCGTCCTCAGAAGTGGGACAAATAGGTGTCAAATCATACGTGCAACGGATTTCGGTGTCGACCAGTTTCTTCTCCTTTGACAAAATGCTCTTCAAATCCAAAGTAGGATCAAGACGATAATCTTCAAAGTCAAAAGGAGGAGCATCACTCTCATGAGGGAAGTATGTGTTGAGAAATTCAGAGAAATCTTCCTCAAATGAATAATCGTCCAAAGTAGGATCGAGTGATGGTGGAGGATCTTCATCATGTGAAGAATCGCTCGATAGAGTATCAGCCTCATCGAAATCATCGAAAGTGGGCAACTCGGGATACTCAGAAGTACAATCAAAATCATCCGAATCTGAGCTAGAATCATCATCATCATAAGCATCAAAGACCGGTTGAGAATTATAAATGGGAGAAGCATCCAAAGTAGAGTGAGAATCATCCACATTATCTTCAAAGAGTGGATTATCAGTGGAAGACTCGAATAGAGGATTGTCATAGACGGTAAAGTCATCGAGCACATTTATCATATTCACTGATTCTCGTCCTCCAAAGGATTTGCCTGTAAGCTTCCCCATTTTAAAAACTTTAGAATCATCCCCGACTCGTAAGATTAACTCACCTTCGGCCACATCTATTAAAGCACGTCCGGTTCTCAAGAATGGCCGACCAAGTATTAGAGGAATACGAGGGTCCATTTCATAATCAACTACGACAAAATCGACCGGGAAAGTAAATGTGCCAACTTTAAGAAACACATCTTCGGCTATACCAACGGGGTAAGCGAGAGTGCGGTTTGCAAGTTCGAGAGTCATCTTTGTTGGAATGAGGTCGGGCAATGATAGTGTTTTCCAAACACTCAGTGGCATCAAATTAATACTAGCCCCGAGATCAGCAAGGGCAGTAAATTCTTCAGTTTTGTTGAACACGCAAGGCAACACAAACGACCGGGATCGCCAAGCTTTTCCGGAAGTTCTCTAAGAAGGACTGCAGAGCAGTTTTCATTTAATCGTGTGTTGGCGAGTTCAATCAGCTTCTCCTTCTTGCTAAGCAATTCCTTGAATGCTTTGACAAATTTTGGCATGTGGCAAAGTGCTTCAACAAGGCTAATGTTGATGGTCATTTTAGATAGCATATCCACATATTTCATTACATTACAGTCATTCTTGGTTAGCTCGTTGGTCTTGCCTATGCGAGAAGGGTATGGGATTCTAGGTTGGTAAGGGTTAGGTGAAGGTTGTGATGTTGAAGGTTCCTTCCGAGATACATCGTCATGGCGAGGCGGAGACGGTAATGGTGTACTATCACTAAGTGTAAGAGGAGTAGGGATACATGGTGGTGGAGGAGGTGTAGATAATGGTGGTGAATCAGGTGGATTGACAATGGTAATTCCACTACGCGTAGTTATAGCACTTACATTAGCTCGCGGATTAGTGACGGTGTTTGAAGGTAGAGAACCCGAGGAAGAAGAAGGTTGAGCTTCGGGCAAGAAACTAGCCAATAGATTCTTTAATTCTGTTGTTTGAGTGATGAAGGAGGATTGAAGGTTTTCACGAACCTCGGTTCTGATGTCATTACCTTGCTTCAAGATATCTCCTTTTAAATTGATTATTTGGCTCTGTAGATTCTTGATTTGCTCACCTTGAGTTCTCATGATTGTGTCAACATCGGGGTTAATGGGTGGGTGTTGTTGGGTGGGTGGTTGATAAGGGTTAGAAGCACGAGGTGGGATTTGGTTGCTTCTATTGTAGTTGTTGGCGGGGTTTTGGTTTTGAGGAGAAAAACCGGGTGAAAGGTAATTGTTGGAACGGTAGCTCAGCAGGTTTCTATCCCCTTGTTGTCTAGCTTGGTAATTTTCCGGTGAATAATTACCGTAAGCTGCATACACATTTTCCGGATTTCCTTGTGTCGAAGGACAATCGGTGTATGAGTGAGGACCGCCACATGTTTCACAAGGATTAGCGACCGCTTTAACTTGTTGTTGTTGGTTTGAAGCGAGAAGCGTAATACTTTTGCTCATTTCAGCCATCATGCGGGTGAGTTCGGTCATCTCAGGGTTTGCTGAGGTAGAAGAAACATTGACTCTCGTGTTGTTTCTAGAAGAAGCAGAGGAATCCCAGTTCTTATGATGAGTAGTCATGTTCTCTATTAACTCTCTACACTCCTCGGGTCTCCTTTTCATGAATGTGCCACCGGCGGCTGCATTAATCGTATCACGATCTCGAAAAGTCAATCCGTTGTAGAAAGTATCGATCAAGGTGACCGGAAGCATGTTGTGGTTTGGACAACGGTCGATCAAGACATTATATCTCTCCCATGCATCAAAAAGAGATTCATCGGGATCTTGCATGAAACCGCTGATCTGATTGCGAAGGCTTGTGACCATGGATGGTGGAAAGTAGCGCGAAAGAAAGCGTTGAGTCATGTCATCCCAAGTGTGAATAGAATTCTTCGGGAGACGATCAAACCATTTCTCGGCATGATGCGATAAAGTATGTGGGAAGAGTTGTAGGCGGAGTACATCCATTGTGGCCCCAGGCAACTTCATGCTTTGGGTGATTGTAATGAACTTGTCGAGGTGTTTGTTGGCATCATCATCAGGCAATCCTCTAAATGGGTTTGTTTGTACTTGCTGAATCATGTGGTGCTTCAACGAAAACTCAGGAGCGTTGATTTGCATCGGCGCAATCGGTCCTCCTCGTCCAAACATTGTTGGTTGACAAAGTTCCTCCATGGTCCGAAGATCGGGCTGTGGAAGAGCATTGTTGTTATTATTAAGGTGCGGTGGTTGATTATTGTTGTTAACACCTGCCATATCTAAATCTTCTTGAGGCTCGGGCTCTTGATAATTAGAAGATCTAGTACGCATACACCTGAAAATGCAAAAGAAAAAGAAACCAAACACAAAGACAATATATATACACAAGAAAGATAAAATCTTTTTGTATTTTTGAAATTTTTAATTTTTATGGTTTTTTATCAATTTTTAATTTTTATGATTTTTGAATTTTTTAGGCAAGAAAATTAACGTTCACAAGTGAACGGATCCCAAAAAGCAACGTGTCTAGCACAGAAAACTGTTGATCTTAACGAAAAGAGCCGGCAGCGGCGCCATTTAATAACTAAACTATTTTACCTAGTTATAAATTAAAGTTCAAGTTCTAAGTTCGTGTTCTCGGTATCTTAACGAATTGATCTAGGCTCCTCTGTGTGACTAAATTGATCTTTGGTGAAAAAGAATATTTTTGGGTGATTTTAAATAAAAGTGAAAAACTTTAAAGTAAAAGTACTCTTAACGTAAATCTAAGTCTAATTAAAGTAAAGTGCAAGTATTTAAAAAGGTGACTAAAATTAAAGGGCACTAAAGTAAATTGACGCAAACGCAAACTTAAAGCTATCTAAGGCAAACTTAAAGTGTGACTAAAAACTAAGGCAAATATTCTAAAAGTGCAATTAAATAAAGCTTGAAGATAAAAATTAAGGACAAAAACTAATAAGAACCTGAATACAGCTCATTCGGAATAAACCTTCGTTTGGAACAATCACTCGTCCTAAATGTCACCTTTGGTTGAAATGATCCTTCTTCACTTGGAATATTACCAAAATCCTTGATCTGGAACAAATTGATCTGAATATGTCAGTTATCCAAAACAATGCTTCGTTCGGAACTTACTGATTCGGAACTCTCACTTGTTGCCTTGATTCGGAAGTCTTTGGTCACTCCTTGATTCGGAACTTTCCGGATGAAGCTCCTTGATTCGGAAGTTTGGAACTTCCGAATGAACACCTTTGATTCGGAAGATTACCTTTGATCCGGAACTTTTAGAACTTCCGAATGAACAACCTTGATTCGGAAGTTTTGACTTCCGAATGAGCAGCCTTGATTCGGAACTTTGGTCCTTGATTCGGAACTTTGAGTTGATTCGGAACTTTTGAAAAGTTCCGGATGAAACCCTTGGTTCGGAACTTTGGAGTTCCGAATGAGTATGTTTGGTTCGGAAGTTTTCACTTCGTCCGGAACTTTGAAAGTTCCGGATGAGCAAGTTTGGTTCGGAAGTTTTTCAAATCCCAAATCTTCCGGATGAAGTATTGATTCGGAACTTATCTGGAAAGATCAGAAACAAGCAAATATTCCCGAAGAACAAGGAAACAGTAGCAGCAGGTAATAACAAATTAACCAAAATCAAACACACGTATGAATAAAATCGGCAACGATTCAATAAAATAACATCAACAAGCAATTAAAAACATGAAATTAAACAACTTTTACCACAATAATCAAAAACCACTTTGGATCAAAATAAAGCATGAACTTGAACATAAACACAACAAATCAAAGAATAAGAAAGGTAGATAAGAGATTGACAAGATATAATAAAAATTTGACAAGAATTAAAATGAAAACTTACTTGGGATTAAATGGTAATTAAGGTGCATAACATGAATTAAAATGACATGAAAAGTAAATGACAAGTATTTAAATGGTGGAAGACTAATTGTCACCTTAGCCAACAAAAATGAAATGTTTACATCTAATGGCTATTTGTAGGGGAGGATTAGGAAGCTTCCTCCCCTCTTTCCTTTTCTCTTAATTGCAAGCTTAAGTCCCTTCTTTTATTAATCTTCATTAATTGCGTCATTAGTCCTTTTCTTCTAATCTTCTTTAAACTTGGACTTAAGGGACTTTTGGCTTCGGGATTTCTTCGAACTCGTCTTTGAATTCTTCAATAAAATAGACTTGAATTCTTCGGCTTTTGATAAACTTCCATCTTTTGACTTTTTCTTCGATAAATCTTCAGAATTGGTCGTGGACTTCCGTTCTTTTTGCACTCTTGACTTCTTGACTTCGTCTTTCATCCTTTTCTTCAATAAAAGTCCATAAATGCCCGTGAATGTCCGTGTTTTATCCATTTTTCACCTTTTCATCCTAAATCACAACAAAAACACAAACCACGCATAATTCCGACATAAAAGACATAAAATACACGTTTTGGTCCGGTTATTATTGTAATTAAGTGGTAGAAAAGATGGGTGTTTACACACCTATCAGAGGGATAATCCCTTTCCTCTCAAAGTCCACCGAGGTATCCTACCTCATTCCTCGAGTTTAGTTGTATGCGCACTCGCGCGCGTGCACACATACCGATTGGTGTACCAAATACTTCTAATTCTTCCAAAAATTAGAAGCAGAACAAAAAGACCGTCAATCAAGTCGATCCCGAGAATCGAGCTTTCGACAATACGATGGAAACGGATAACCGACCTATGATCGAGATTTTGCAATCACACGTTGAGGGAAACGATGGCTATCGTTGTCCCCGAAATTGGAGCAAATAATTTTGAAATTAAAACGAGTTTTATTCAAATGGTTTCCGCTACACCATTTTTGGGCCGTTCCCAAGATGACCCCCATGATCATATTAAGAGATTTATCCATTTGACTAATACGGGGAAATACAATGGGGTGACTCAAGAGGCAATACGTTTGTTGCTCTTTCCTTTTTCCCGCGAGAGACAAGCCCGGATTTGTCTTGATAAGGAACCACCCAAAAGTATGCTTACATGGGCGGACTTAGAGACCAAGTTCATTAACTACTTTTTCCCACCATCACGGACCACCTCTTTAAGGAATGACATCATTACCTTTGAACAAAAATATGGGGAAACTTTTAGTGAGTCTTGGGATAGATTTAAGGAGCTTTTGAGAAAGTGTCCTCAACATGGTTTTACTAAAGCTCATCAAACTAATCCTTTGTACAATGGATTAACTTTGAATGACCAAGACTCACTAAATAGTGCTTCGGGGGATAATATTTTGGTTAAATCAATGAATGATGCTTGAAATATAATTGAAAACAAGGCAAAAGTTCAAACCAAGAGTGTAAGGGCTACAATGGCTAGTGCTAGTGATAGTGAGACTAACAATCAAATTCAAGCACTTACTTCAATTGTGACAAAACTTGCCTTACACGTTCAAAACACACCCGTTGCACACGTGAATGCCCTTAAGGTGACTTGTGAAACATGTGGTGGGCCGCATTCGTATCTTAATTGTGATAAGGTTGATGACCCATCTCAACAAGAAGTGTATGCTTATAACACTAATGAGAGGGTGCATTTTAAACCGAATGTCGATGTGAACAATTTGTCTTATAAGTTTAATAACTATTTGGCTCCCCCGGGTTTTGTAGCTCCACAAAGACCACCCCCACCCGCCCAAAATACCCAATACCAAAATAGGAACCAAGGTCCTCAAATGGGTAATTTTCAAGGGAATTCAAATGCAAGGGGTTTTAACCAAAATCAAGGAAATTTTCAAGGGCAAAACCAAGGGTTTAATAATCAAAATCAAGGCTTTAATAACCAAGGTTTTCAAAATCAAGGCTTTCAAAATCCTCATCAATTTCAAAACCAAGGTTTTCAAAATCAAGGGTTTCATAATCAAGGTAGTCAAGGGTCTAATCAAGGAAATGTTACTAATCCTCAAATGGACTTGGTTCTCCAAAAATTGACGGAACATGAGAGAACTATGAAACAAATGCAAGAGTCCACCGATAGGAAACTCGTGCAAATGTTGCAAGCCCTTAGACCCCAAGGAGCCTTACCTTATAATACCGAGACCAACCCTTGTGCTAATGTGATTGCTATTAATACTCGAAGTGGAGCCACTTTAGTGGGACCTTTCATCTCTTCGCCCATAAAGGAGAGACAAGGCCCGGAGGTCATAATGAGTAATCCTACTCCCCCTTCGGTGATTCCTCCCACTACCACTCCTAGTACTAGTTCTCCATTGCCTAATGAGACTAATCCTAAGGTTGTTCAAGAAGCGAGTCCTTCTCCTTCTCAACCTTCAACTTCTAAGCCCAATATCCCTTATCCCTCTAGGTTGGACAAGACTAAGTTGCTCACCAAATATGACATTCATGTTTCCAACTTTTTGAAAATGATTTACCAAGTGAATGTTAACATTAGCCTTATTGAAGCACTTGCTCAAATGCCTAAATTTGTGAAAATGTTCAAAGATTTGCTCAATAAGAAGGAAAAAACGGTTGAGCTTGTTAACACCCGTTTAAATGAGAATTGTTTTGCGATTCTTCTCAAAGAGCTTCCCGAAAAGATAGGAGATCCCGGACGATTCGTGTTACCTTGCTCGTTTCCTCAAATTGATGATTGTAAGGCTTTAGCGGATCTCGGTGCTAGCATCAATCTTATTCCACTCTCGGTATGGAAACAATTATCATTACCCGACCTTGTACCGACTCGCATGACTCTCGAATTAGCTAATAGAACTCTAGCATACCCCGTTGGTATTGCCGAAGACGTATTTGTTCAAGTTGGTACATTCACTTTTCCCGTGGATTTTGTCGTCGTCGACTATGAGATGGACCCTCATATTCCGTTAATACTTGGTAGACCATTCTTAAGATCCGGAAAAACATTAGTTGATGTGGCCGAAGGGGAGTTAATTCTTAGGGTTAGGGATGAACAACAAGTTTTTAAAATGGGAAATATCACAACTAAATCAAATGGAAAAGAGTCGGTCAATATGATTGATGTTCTTAATTATGATAATGAAGAGATTTTTATTAATCCTTTTGGAAATTAAAAGTCTAATCAAAATAATTTTGTGATAACTTCATCCCTTCCCTTAGAGCCTCAAATTTTTGAAACTCCTATTTATGATACTTATAGTGATGACACTTCCTTAAGTGATCACACTATCTTCGGTTAGACGACCCACCTTTTGACCCACCCACTTTTGATCCACCAATCTTTGATGATTACGATGATGACACTTCTTTAAGTGATCTCATTATTTTTGATGACCCACCTCATGACCTTAATGCACCTCATATCTCTATGAGTGATTTTTCCATTATGGAGACTCCTTTTGACTTTTATACCCCAGTTTTAGAAGTCATGACTTTTGAGGAGGATCCTCCACTCTTAGAGATCATTCATACTTTAGAGGATATTCCATTTGAGGAGGATTTATATATCTTTCTAAATACCTATTTTCCTCACGAGGATGAGTTTTCCTATGACTCCGATGATACTTATGTTTTCACATCAAGTTTAGAAGAGGAGGACTTTCCCACTTTGGATTATGATGATATTTTGAGCTTTAATGTCAACACCTCTTGCTATTTTCCCGTTAAGGAACCAGTTTTTGATCCCGGAATAGAGACTTTAGTGCTATCATTGCCATATCACCATAACACCTTTCCTTGTAAGAGATTTTTGACTAAGGGTACCCCACTTTTCTTTGCCTTATGTGATTTTACCACCTTGGGGTTTATTTCCTTTCATGATGGAAATTATGTTTTTGACCCAAGTGGATTTTTCTTGGGGTATTCCATAAGTGAGTGTGCTTCACCCTTTATCATGGAGAGATTTTCCTCCCTTGGAAATCTTGGTTTTTCCATGATTTTTCCTATTTGAATGATGATATTCGGGAAATCGAGTCGAGCTAGAGACTCGTCATAAATAAATCAAGCATCTTTTAACTAGGATTAGATTTTTACCTTTACCACTCTTTCCACCTTTTTTTTACCTTCACCTATTTCCACCAACAAGTGTAGGGGGGCAAGTAGGTTGTGTTTTGTGATGTTATGCAGGGATATGTGCTTTAAATGATCCACTTTTGGTGCTTTTGACACGACCTGTGATCCCGTGTACCCGATTTCTTCGATTCGTTTTTGCTCTTGTGATTCATACATGAATATAAATAAGTTGAATAAATGTAATCACTTTAGTTGTCTCTTCCTTAGCAAGATTTAAACAAAGTGCACAATGTCCTAAGTGTAGGAGAGTTTACTTCCACATGCTTAAACATTTAGGACAATGTTTATATTAAGTGTAGGGAGACTTCTATCGAAGTAATAAGTAGGTTTTCCCATGAATATGTCCTCATTTTAACCGAAAAATTTAATTTTTCGACGTTTTTCAAAATTTTTGATCTATTTTGGCCTATTAGTATTTTTCATTTATTTTCTTTTATCTACTTTTCTTTGTCATCATCATATGTATATATTCCATAATAAAGTCAAAATAAAGAAAAAAATGAATAAATAAAATGGTTTTAATGAGTTTTTGATATATTAGGCCCGTCATGAATCTTTTGACTCAACCCGAGTTTACTTATTTGAGTTTACTCTAGCCAGTATCCTTACCGTGTTTAAATCAAGTTTTGCTACTTTTATATAGGGAACTTTAAAACGCGAAAGTATTAACTCATACGGGTTTAAGAACAAGAACTTTTCGCAAGTTCCTATAATTGATCCTAGAAAGTCGTCTATCAAGGGAACTTTAAAATGAAAATTCTAAACTTGAAAAAGTCTAAGAAGTTGCAAGATCCTATAGATGACTTGAAAACCCGAAACTTTGATTTAATAGGCTAAGCATCCACGAGTCTCATTCCTTAAGATTTTAAATTATGGAGAACGAGAGATTATAGAGTCAATTATAAGTTTGGTATTCTTTCATGAATTTATGTGGGTTAATTATGAGCTTTTTCTCCCATTGTTTGTTAATAAATAATTGCAATAAATAAGGTCGTACGATTTGAAAAGTTACTTAGCTTCTAGCCCAAGATCGCTTAAAAGTTGCTCGGGATTAATTAAAGTTCATAGCCAAGGCATAACTTATTGAAGCGGGATGCGAAGATTGGCAAGTCCGAAAAGGCCCTAACAAGGCATGAGGGCTACATTTTGTTGCTAAAGATCCAAAGTGATGTGAAGAATCATTTATCAAAAATCAATATGAAGAATCGAGTCACACGACGAGAAGCAAATACTCCCCTAAAGATCATGGAGAAGTCTATCCGAAAAGACCCTAACAAGGTATGAGGATAAATAGATCCAAGTCCTTAAAGGAGGCGGATCGTTGTATATCAAAATCCCAAATAAAGATTGGAGAAAAATGAAGAAGTTGTGGTCCAAGTTTGAAGAATCTCTCAAAAACTTCAAGTGAAGAAATTCCTATTATGAAGAGAAGACCATTATTTCAAGAAAGTCTCTCAAGATTCGAAGTATAAAGTCAATGCCAAATATCGATCCGAGAAAGGTCTCAGATCGTGAAATGAGTTATGCCAAGATATCAACTTTTTGAGGTTTCGAGAAGCAGTTTTAAAGATTTTGTTCTTTAGCTAACTATTGATTAAATCGTCCTACTTTATTTTCATCCTTAATAAATTATCGAAATAAGTCAATAATGCATCCTCGTGATCAATCAAGACAACAATAAAATATAAGAGATACACCTAGGAATAAGGGGGTCTAAGTGAATAATTGAGCCACATGAGTAAGTGTTAGCCTTACTAACTTATAATAACAATGATCTCGTTTTTAAGCTTGGTATGGGGAACGTGAAACTTGAGGGTGATAAACATTCATGACACCAAAGCCCTAATGTAAGTCTTAGATTTCTTTACTTGTTTCGTCCTTTAAATATTTTGTAATTTTCTATCTTTTTAGTTTCCCTAGTGTCTAGTATTTAAAAAAGGCCAAGGTGGGTTAATTATGATGGAGAATGTAAATCTTTCTTTATAACTAAAGCATTGCATGGGGACATTGCAATGGTCAAGTGTAGGGAATTTAATAAGTGTGTAAACACTTATCCTTTTACCACTTAAAACAATGAAAAACTAGACCAAAACGTGTAATTAATATCGTAAATGTCGGAATTATGCGTGGTTTGTGTTTTGTTGTGAAATAGGTATAAAAGATCAAAAGGAAAGAAAACACGGGATTTCAGGGTCATTTATCGTAGAAAAAGTCAAAGATAAAGTCAAAGGACCAAAAAGTGCCAAAAGAATGAAGCTTGGAGGGCTAAAGATGAAGATTTTATAACAAGGACCATTTTTGCCAATCTTCATAGTTATCTACTAATAAACCTCATTGAAGACCACAAAATTACGAAGCCAACGGTCCCGACCTCGCGTCGTAACTCCTCACGGTTTATTTTCTATGAATTTTTTAGTGTTGGACTTCCCAGCGGGTCACCTTAGCTAGTACTACTCTCGCCCAAGCACGCTTAACTGCGAATTTCTGATGGGATCTAGTGCATTAGTGCTGTTACGAGGTGGCAGAGACTGATAGAGGTGGCAGAGAATGACGAGGTGGCAGTTGACTCAGCTTTTCAGACCAATCAGGGGATGACACGTGGCATATGGCGCATGTCAGTACAAGTTGGGCGTGTGTCAGGCTTGTGATCAGAATGTGAAGGCATGTGATCCCATAAACTTAGCCTCCAAACAAAATTAGCTAGTAAATGACCAAAATACCCCCAATGTTGGCTCTATATAAAGTCTCCCTTTCCTTTATTTTTCACTAGTTTTTTCATAAGTTTTTCTCTTATTAGTTACACATAGTTAAATTTGTATTTTTTCTTTCAAGTTTGTAATAGCTTAATCACTAAGCTTTTTCACCTTTTAATAAAAATCATCTTTTAGCTTAATCTTTTAGCTTATTCTCATTCTTCCTTTCTTTCTACTTTTCTTAATAATCTAGCTTATTATTTGAGATAAGTTTATATAACTTTTTCCTAATAAGTTAGATTTATATACAAGCTTATTTTAAGCTTATTGTTGCCTATTTTAGTCGATCTAGCTTATTGTGGAGTAATTATTTAATTAGCTTTTTAGCTTTTTAAATCTCATAAGTTCTAAGCTTAGGCTTACAACTTATTTATAAGCTCGCTTTTTATTTAAGCACTTTTAGTTTTTATTAATTAGTTTGTTAGATCTATTAGCTTAAGTTAAAATTAAAAATACTTTCATAAAAACCAAAAAAATAGTTAGATCTATTAGTTCTTCATATTAAAAAGTTTAGATCTATAAGTTTAGAGTTTAAAATTTAGAGAATTTTTATAAAACCTTAAAAAATAGTTAGATCTATTAGATTTTTAAATAGATTAAGTAGATCATTAATTTTTAGCTTTAAAATTTAAAATACTTTTACAAAACATAAAAAGTATATTAGATCTATTAGGTTTAATTAAATCTCTTTATTATTTAATAATTATTGCTTATTATTCTAACCTTTTATATTTTCTTCGATCTCGGCGTATCGATCTATCATTTTTGAAGAACAGCTTATAGTTGATTAATTCGGTTCAAGTTGATATGGTTTGATTTATTTGGTTAGAGATTGATTTGAGAGGCTGTGTACTTTACGGGCCAAATTCGGGTTTTGCTTTTGATAGTTTTGGTATTGGGAGGCCGTGTACTTAACGGGCTGTATTTTGTTGATGTTTTTGATGTTGTTTGTTTAGAGCGGTTATCTTCGGACTACGGGTACTAAAGTTTTGCTTTTTATTTTTCTATCTTTATCGCTTTAGTTTTATTAATTAAATCGTTATAGTTTAAATTATTTTTAATAAAGTTATATTTTTCATAAAAAACCGGTTTAATTAGTTTTAGTTATTATTATTTGTGTTAAAATATAGATTTAAAAGATTTAAAAATTAGATTTCATTTAGATAAGCTCATAATTAGTAAACAGTTTACACCTTTTTGTGATTATTAAGCTTATTAGTATATAAAGCTTGTAGCTTTATCATCTAAAAAGATTAATAAGCTTAAAAGGTTGAAGTTTTATGCTTATTTTTAAGTTTATCTTTGTGATTTCATTTTTCGTCACTTTTATTTGCTTTACTTGCTTGCATTAGATTAATTTTGCATTTAGAATTATTATTATTTTTTAATTATAGTTTATTTTTGTTGCATCTAGATTTATATTTGTAGTTTAATTTTTACGTTGCATTTTAGAGTAATTTTATGTGAATTAATTGCGCTTTTACTTTTATATAGTCCTTAGCCTACATATTTTCCCCAATTTTGGCTTAAATAGACATAGATAACCAGACTATTGTTATTAACCAAAAACGATACGTTAAAATTGGAAATCAATTCGAGTCGAGAGGAGAGAACGATTTATATTAAAAAAACGGTTATTAGTAATCACAAAATCAAACACAAATGCACATAATGCATTCACTGATGTGGGTAGGGGTATGTGGACAAATTGCTGATCTATTGAGCAATTAAATGAGTTTTAACACCCTAAAACTTGGTCAATAAACTGCCAAACCACCAATAACAAATACTCAATCCTAAATGAACACTATATCTAACTGATAAGAAGATTTAAACCCATAAAAATCACTAAAACACCCTATGGAGGTCTACTAATTTTTATCTAGCCTATTTTACCCAAAAAGTTATCATGCAAACTTCTATATAACCTATCCAACTCAAACCAAAGCACTAATAAACCTAACACTAACCATATTGAGTGTGTTGACTGGTTATAAGGCACCTTGTGTGTCACTCACAATTTGTTATACCCAAATCCAAACACCCCTTTACTAATAAAAACCAAAAAATTTCAAATGAACTTCAATCAAAAGCACTCAAATCTGGTTAAAAACTACTTAAACATGTATCATAAGCATAAATAAGTATGAACTAACACTCAAACAAGCACTTAAACAGCTACCAAACAAAATTCACATAAAACATTCAAAAATCAACAAAAAGTTCATAAAAAGGGTTCAAGCCAACCTTGGGTTGATGCCTTCTTTAAATGGACTTTTGAGGATGTTTATGAGCTTATGCAAACATGTAGAGAGACCCCGTTGTTGGAATCTACAAGAGACCCAGGGGTTAAATATTTTCAACAGAAAATGATGGAATGAAATAGAGATGGCCTTGTTCTATGCCTTGTTTGATGCTTGTTCCTGCAAAAACACACCAACCAAAGAGCAAACTGCTTGTACCAAAAGTCTACAAGCTGAAGGCTTGTAGCTTTTGCTATAGTAAGAAATCAGTGATATAAAATAAGAAAGATTTTAGAAAAGTCTTTGAAAAAATACTATTTGAAACACAAACTTTGAAAACCTTTGAACTGGATTAAAAACAATGACACAATTCTGAAAACCAAAATCACAATTCCACTTTCACTTCCTTGTGATTTTGGATTCCTGAAAATCTAAAAAAAATCGTTTCTTGACAAAACTTTTGAACAAATAAACCTTTTTTATAAACCTTAAACTAACTTGCATCAAAGTAAGATTAGACTAGGAAAATACTTAAAATGGAACTCAGAATTTGCACAAATTTAAACTTTCATTTTCATTAATAATTTAAAAAATACAAAAACTGGAACAAAGCCCACTCACAAGTTGAGGGGTCTTTAAATAGGACTAAGAAGAGGATTCTAGAATTTATGAACTACTGAAACCCTAATCATGCTAAATTCTGTCTTTGCCCTTGGTCAAATTTGCAGAAAATTTAAAATTCATCCCATGTGATGTACTTGGTGGAGTGAGCTTTAAAGATTGCATCTCCTTCGTTCATTTGAAACTTTGTGACCAAGAAATGTAATATGAGACGTTGGATGCCTGTTTGATTCTTTATTTGCCAAAATTATATAAGCAGGGGAGCAGGGGAGGTCCATAGGGTCACATGGGTTGAGAGTGAAAGGGTTTGGGGTTTGGGGTTTTGGGTTATGGTGTCGACATGTAGAATTGATGATCTGGAAACTTTGAGGGTTAATTATCAAGTGGTTATGTTTTGCCTAATTAGGGTTCATAGTTGGGATTAGGGAGGGTAATTGATACAGTTAGTGTTAGGCGCCCAAAATACTTGTTTAAAAACAAGTATTAATAACTGATGAGGGGTGTTGACTAGGTTGACCAGGTGACGTGGTAAGTAAAGACTGGGCTTGGGTTTCGGGTTTTGGTCGGGCCAAGGGTGATTTGAGGGGGCTTTGTGGTAAAAGCTGGGCTAAAACCAGGTTTTAGTTGGATATGGGTTATAGTATGGGCAGTTTTGCCCCCTCCCTTCCCGAAATATTGTCAAATAAGTTCCAACAGCAAAAATCACTTTTCTTCTTCACAAATAACTATGATGTAATTTCATTTTTAGTCCTTTCATGTTTATGAACTTGGAACAAGGACCAATCATGCAACTTTTAGCAATCTTCAAGGGCTAAATGTATATTTTATTGAAACTTGAGGACCAAAATTGTAATGAATGATTTTACAAGGCTCAAAAGTGACAAGTCTTCCAATGTTGAGGGACCAATCTTGACAATTCTTCAAACTTCAAGGACTTCAATGGAAACTCATGATTCGGGTCCGGTTCTTTGTGCGGATTCGTTCCCCGTGTTGGTTTTTGCTTGATTCTTGTGATCTTTTGTTGATTTCACGATACCCGTACCTAAAATACACAATGAACAAACACAAGTATATTTTTGGGTATTTTGATGACATTTTAAGCGTTTTAAGCCCGATTTGGACGATGAGACTATGTATAATTGCAGTCTCATCAGAACTCCCGAATCACTATGGCCGAATTTTGTCTATGTCGACCAGTCAGTTTCACAGTCAGACATGCTTATACCATTATGTTCATGAGCACAATCTTCCCAACCAGAAAGAAAAGTTACTTAGTGTAAGAGAGCTCTAGGATCACATATTTGGAATAAAATCTAGTTAAAATAGGAAATCCAATTAGAGATTCCGAAAACTTAATGAGTCAGGAGTTTAACATTAGTCAATCTCAAATGAACTTATATGATTAGGTAACTGAGCGTTGTGGATGAGGAGTGGTACCACTAAATTAAGCCCTACTTAATTATATAAACATTCATTCAAGCACATTTAACTATGGTTGTTAAAATACCGATCTTAATCATTAAGACGCTATAAAACCAAAACGATCTCATTTTTGCATAGGGTCTTTGCGATATATGATCTTGATTGGACTAACATCTTGACTATACGATATTAAGATCATGTTTTGATTCAATTTTTACAATCACGATCTTGCAAAGATAAAAACAATCATAAGTTTAATAAAACATAAATCTCAAGTTTTTCAAAATGGTTAGAGTTGGCTAAAGGGCTTTAATTTTGATTATATAAAGCTTTTGTTTTTGAGGTGGTGTTTTATAGAACTACACATGGTATTTTGGTCATCGTCCTTAGTTCGAGCTTGTTGCGATATTACCTAACATCTTACATATCATGTACGAGGTTAAAAGATCAAACTTGTCGGGTAAGATGAAAGCCAATTTTGTAAAAAACTAATTTCGAAAAGACAGAACCTGTCGCGTTAATGCTCATGCAGTGACGTCCTGCGTGTGAGACCCGTGTCTCGCACGCTTTGGTTTCTCGTAATATATATAATATCATTAAAACATATAAAATATATTTTTCATAATAACTTAATGTTGAGGTATCTTTAGAAGTTATGAAAAGATCGTGGTTTATAGATTGTTAGATTTGTTGGGCAAAGCATCATGTAATGGTAAAAAAAGCTCTAAGGCTGGTGAGAGTGACAAAGTAAGTTGGTGGTGACATTTCACGTAACGAAAACATACGCGTGGGTTGTCATCTCCTCATAAAAAGCTACACGTGAATTTCTGCGTAAAAACAAGCGAATGGTGAGTGGTGAGTTGTGTTTTGGCTGCCCCATGCTTAACGTTCATATTTTCAAATAGCAACCATCAACCAATTTTAAAACACACATAAATAATAATTATACACATCTTCTCTATTTTTTGAACTTATCAATTTGTATTGATGAGTATACGTTTATGTTGCTAGATTTAATGATAAAAAATGAAGAAACTTGCATGAATAGCCCGTGGATTTGGTATAAGACTTGTCTAATAATGTTTAATTTCTGTTTTATTTGTAATATTTTTATATATGATGTTTATGATGTAAAGTTTTTTCTTTATGCAAAAGTTTTGGATTTAATGTGTCTTACCTTTTTATTATTTGTTTACATTTACTTTTACGTCTTTTGGTTTTTAAGAATAATTAATATTAAATAAATGATAGTGGAAATGTTAGGTGGATGTCGGTTTTTTCATATTATAATGAAAAGATAAGTTTTTTTGTGAGTTGATGAGAGGGGAGAGAAAACTGAAATTGTGAGTTTTTTATCAGTAATCTCATCAGCTTAAGTTCACATATATCATTAACAAGACTCGACATTCCATATAGTATTAAGATGATTTTTTCTCCATTTTCCGAATATAGCTTATGATTGATTGAGATATTCAAGTAATCATTAATTTTATCAAAACTAAAGATCCCTCTCAAAGACGTATCCAAATGTGCATAAACAGTTAAGCAAAAATTAGCGCATAAGCCATATGAGCCTTCATGTGTCTAACAGAAGCCAACATTTTATCTACATTACCAAAATAGTCATCATAGTCGTGAACTAGAATTCCAGGTTATCTTTTTGCCACGTGTCACGCTATAAACAAATTATTAAAAAAAAGTTGGAAAACTATGTTCTTGATTGGTATTTCACGATCATTACCAAAGCTTAGACTTATCTACTTCTTTGTCATATTTGGTTTTGTTTTAATGTCAATTTGAATAAAATGAACAAAAAAAAGATCTTGATTAGGAATTCACGATCATAGTAAATTTTATTTTGTTTTTGTATTTTTGCCTTGACAGTCATGACAGTGTGCATGTTTGCATAGTTAAACCCTTATTTCTTTTTAAGTTTAGGATTATAGGGTTTGAAGAAAAAAATAAAAAATGATTAACAACCAAGATTATGAGGGGTTAGTTTATGGTTATGATTTTTTATAAAAAAGTTTCTTTAGCAATTTGTTCAGAGCTCTTCAAAAATAAATAAATTTTGTGAAAAATAGATTTATGATGAATAATATATGAAGTGTTAAAATATGGCACTCATGTTTGTTGAGAAACTGGAAAAAATGTACGATTCTCTTGTACATGTATGAAACGAGTAATGGCAATCTTTCTGCACGATTAGTATATGCAATTAAATTTTGTTTCTGTTACCGAATGTATTATCTTTGAAGAGGTATTTTTAACTTCCTATAACTTGTTTATGAAAAGTTATAAGATTAATAATTTTTGAAGTGTCAAAGTATGGTATTGAAATTGTTTTGTACACAAATTGAGCAAAGTGGGAGATGGGCCCAAACTACTATGATCGTGAATTCCTAATCAAGATTAATCTTTTTTCAAAAAAAAATCGTTAAAGTGACATTAAAACAAAATCATATCTAATAAAGTAGGAGATGGCCCCAAGCTTTGGTATGATCCTGAAATACTATTCAAGAGCATAGTTTTCAAGTTTTTGTATTAATTAGTTTATAGCGTGACGCATGGCCAAATGATAATTTAGGATTCTAGTTCACGACTATGGTGACTATTATGGTAACATAGACAAAATGTTGGCCTCTACTAGACACATGAAAGCCCATATGGCCTCTGCGGTAATTTTCGCAAAAGTTAAATGCTATAATAGGTGAACTAATGTATTGGTAAAAGTCCAGCTTACCATTCACATTTACATTTTTCTCATTCAAGTTTACGTGGTTATGTAGCGGATACGTTAATGTAAGTTAGTGTGTAAATTAGACTTTGTAGTAACACAAAATTAGATTAGGTATTAAGTGGCGGAATCAGAATATTACATAATGTTGAATCCAAGATCTTTAGACTCAATGGTTGTTTATACCATTATCTAGGATTACACCAACATTCATATGTTTGACAAATACAACAAAATTAGAACATTGATAAAAGAACAAAATGTTTAGAGCAAGATAAATTACTCCCAATGTTGTTTGTATTAATCAAACACAAATAAGGCGTGTTATCATGAAACCCACGCCCAGAACACACACATTTGCTTGTAGGTTACATTGTGAAAACTAGAATATGAAAACCTACGTCTGAGATTTCTTTATATAATAGAGATCATGACTTACATAGGAAGCTAAGTGTATAACACTTAAATCTTCTATTTTCATGTGATATATTTTCTACAAGTTTGTCCATCAGCTTGTAGAATTCTCCATTGATAGATTTAACACTTGTATTTTGGTTTTGACACATGAACTCATATATTTTGACCCAACAATCTTCCCTTAGTTGATGATATCAAAACACTCCCCCTTAAGCACATATCTTTGTAAAACATATAACATTAACGATCAATAGATTTCATATTCTCTGTAGACTTCTTCCCCCTTTTGACATGATCCAAATATGGGTCTTGTATGTATGCAACCTTGATCTCGACTACTACTTACCAATATCGTACTTCGAACCAAAGTATTACGTGTCTCAAATTGCCCTCCATCAAGCACCGGTGATGTAGAAAACATGAATTTGAGCGACAAGAACTCATATTAGTTGTAGTAATACTAATGAATAGTAGTAAACATATTCACCTCAATGTTTGTAAACCCACATTAAAAAGCTATGAACAGTACACGTGAACAGTAACTTACGAAAAAACAATAAAATTTAAACTTTCCATTTATAATATTAATACACGTGTCACGACAATAAATAACGAACAATAATGAATATTATAAATGTGACACGATCATAAATACCAAAAATCATGAATAATAAATCACGAACACACACGTAAATTATTTAACACTAAAAAAACTACGGGTTTACCCCATGTGGGCCCTATAGCCGTGACAAGACAAAGGAAAGAGGCCAAGTGGGCCTTTTGCCCTAAAACCAATTTATTAAAACCACTTGAGAGTTATTTTCTCTCATATTTTAGGTTATAGAAAATTGTCCTCTTTCTCCTGTTTTCACCATAGCCGCCGACCACACAAGAACAAAGGGCGAACCCGGACAATTTTTGTAATTGTTTAACTATTCGTGATCACCGTTTCGTTCTACACGTATTGGTATATTCAAAAACCTTTTCTTTTTATTTTATTTTCATATGATTTCATGTTTAAAATTAATTAATCACATGAACATGTAAACTAATCACTAGGATTAATTAATTTTGGTCAAGGGTATGTTTGGTTGTGGGTTGTGGTTCGGCTGAGACACCGAAACCCCCAAAGGGGGTGTTTGGTTTGTTGTTGATCACCACCATCGAGACCATATAGGTCTCGACTTGGTTGGTCTTTGTTCGACGCAGCAAGGGAACCCCGACCATGGGTCGGGGTGTGTTTGTTTTCGGTTTATGTGGAGCTAAAACACCACCGAGACCCCAAGGGGTGCTCGGTTGGTGTTGTTTGTTCGGACCCGAGACCAAGGGACCCCGACTTCGAGTCGGGGTATGTTTACATGTTTAGTTGATTAAGTAGTGTCAACCGAGATCCTTTCCAAGGTCTCGGTGGGACTTTTATGTGGCTTATTTGGTTCGGCAATATTAAAACACGGGCTCGGGATTCGGGTTTTTATAAAAAAACTATTTTTATAAATCATGTCATATTAAACTTTAGGTTAATTAATTTATTAAAATTAATTCATGTATAACCTAAGGTATTTATACTTAGTCATTTTAATTAAACATGTATTTTAATTAAATTTATATAACGTATATTTTAATTAAATTAACCAGTTATTTAATTTACCAACTATAACCATGACTTGTATTGTATTAATTTAACTTCACTTGTTATTTATAATACAGCTTAATTATAATTATGAAAATTTACTATTTTTGGAAACTTACTATTTATGGAAACCTGCTATTTTTAGGAAGTTACTTAGTATTACAATACAAGTATTATAATACACTAATATATGAATAATACACAACAGAACATCATAATAACTACAGTTAACACAGTAAACAGTAAAACATGACAGAATACGTATAACAAACTAATAACACACGGAACCAGTAAAACACATGTAATTCAGACAACTCATACACGTCCATAATTCATATGTAGTGTTATCCGTCAAGGTGGATTAGTCTTCATCGTTTCCGTTAGCTTCTATTAGACATAAGGTACGGATTTCCCGTCTGTCAGTAAGGACAATCTCTTCCTTCATTAGGATTTCCCGTATGCAGCCAACTGTTTTCCCCAATAGTTACAGATTAAATGCTTATGTTTATTAGTTACCTTAGCCATATACATGCATGACTAGTTTAACATAGTTATGGAGGTACCATAACCATAACACTAGAGGCACTAGTGTTATGACTTCACCACGGGGGAGTGATAGCTCGTGGCGTCCCTTTCCAGTTATTTGGCCATTATATTATTATATTATCATGTGGGCGTATGGGTGCATCCTAGTTACATGTTTCAGTCAGGATTTCATGGTGAATGTGGTGTGTGCCTTGCATCCTTCACAAGGAGTTGATCCCTCCTACCCACTGACCAGTTAATTAGAGGCAACCCCTCTAATTGCATGATGGGGTCTCCCCTCCAAGTATTCATGCACGTTGTTGACCTCATGACCTATATTGGCTATTATGGTACATTAACTAATACAGATTTTCATAAGTAACATAAGCTATGTTTTCAGAACTAAAACCAGTTAACATGACAGACAACTAGGTTTCCAGGACTTAATCATTTCCGCTGCCATTCATGCTTTATACTCTTTATATGTTTCCATATTCTATGTTTTCCATGCTTTATTGTATATCCGTTCACTGAGCGTTATGCTCAGCCGTCTATTTTTCAATGTTCCCAAACGGCAGGTACCCAAGGACGCAAGTAGGAACTCCAGAGTATGTGCATTCGGATTGTAAGCTATCCGGCCTCTTTTACCTTATGCATTTATTCCTACTTTATCATACTTTACATCTTTTGGACATTGTTTAGTCCTTTCCATTTACAGTACTTATATTGCTTGTTTGTGAGTTACTAGACTACTGATGTTTTGATTCTGGTATTTCTATTTATGGTCATGAATGTTTAGACATTTACCTTGCATGCTTGATGATACGCCATAATTTACTATAACACTTTATCTTATTAAATGAGGTGTTACAATTATGGTATCAGAGCCCAAGGTATTGACCTGTAGCTCTTTAAAAATGACCTGTGACTTACGGGTAGTCACCAGTGTCTTCCTAGAACTGACAGTTGGTTTTCATGCATTCATTCATTTTCATTTTATTTCATGCATTCATATCATTGTAGCAGGTTTATGACTAAGTAATGGTTGCTACAGGACTGGCCCTATTTAGTCGCATGTGCTTTTATCGAAACTTTTAACTTTAGGACCGACCAATTGGCGTCCCCGTGCCATGTCTTTTGTTTTGAGTGAACTGACCATAGGCGTTCACTCCCGTTCATATAAAAGTTTTATAAACTGCATCATGCATTTTTACATTGTTTCATGCATTATAAACTGCTTCTTTGATTTATACATTGTTCATGCAGTCTTATGTTATATCATTTCAGATTTATAATTTATGTTGCATTTTGTTGTTTAAACTGTCAGATGGTGAACAATCGCAATACTCCAGATTTGACAGCAGCTGTCAATGCAGCTCTGCAAGCCCTCCTTTCCCAACTTCGCAATGAAATCAGGGATGAACTTCAGGCAGAAATCCAGGCTCATGGTAATCACAACAACCCTCCTCCTCCACCACCGGTTACTCTTATGACTTGGTTGGAGAGATTCAACAAACAGCGACCCCGTTCATTTGAACAGACTGACAGCCCCAACGAGGCTGAAGCTTGGATTTCTCACATCGAGAAGATTTTCGATGCAATGGCATGTGATGGTCTCTACAAGGCAAGACTGGCTTGCTATAAGTTTGAAGGTGATGTGCTGTAGTGGTGGAAATCGGTCAAGCAGTCCAACGGTGGTGACAATTGGGTTGCACAGCTGACATAGGACCGGTTTAAGGAGCTCTTTCTTAATCAGTACTTCCCACATGCTGAGCAAGAGAAGCTCAAGAGGGACTACCACAACATTCGGCAGATTGTTGGTGAAAACAGCAATGAATTCATGTAAAGGTTTCTCCGGTTAGCAGGTTTTTTGGGTCCAGCCGTAGGAACTGCTGCAGAGCAGGCTGAGAAGTTTTGTTGGGCACTTCGCACTTCGGTTGCCAACAACTTGGTATGTGCTACTTTCACTACAATGTCACAGGTGGCCGATGCAGCCCGTAAGCTCGAGATGCTTCAGGAACGAGAGGAGTTTGGTGATGACAGAGTAGCGAAGAGGTATCTTCAATCACCAATTGTAAACAATTCATATCCATCAGTATTATTCATTTCATATAACCCTCTATTCAACAATATATATTCCAGGCAGAAGACTGACGACCGTAAGCCTGCGGCCGCTCAGCAGCAAGCATCCAAGGGAAACGGTCAGACTAACGACCATTCTGGTTCTGAGAGGCATGGTGGTAACGATAGTTACCGTAACAACGCTAACAACTCGAACAACAGCAGGTCCCTACATTAACCTTCTTTCATGTTCAACTATTTATGTTATGGTATTCTAACACTCCAACAATTGTTAATTCAGGAACAATGGTAACGGCAGGGATTAGGACCGTAGGGGTTCACAGCCTAACCGTTCTACCTCATATGGTAAATTTTACACCTTCTATG
This sequence comes from Glebionis coronaria, assembly GCA_025667525.1. Classification (NCBI taxonomy): domain Eukaryota; kingdom Viridiplantae; phylum Streptophyta; class Magnoliopsida; order Asterales; family Asteraceae; genus Glebionis; species Glebionis coronaria. The sequence continues at coordinate 510,855,291 of CM046879.1, read as the reverse complement.
TAATTATGTTTATGTTCCACGATCATGTCTCATACATGTAATCCTTAAACAGACCCTCAGATAACTAGGACGCCTGCTGGAGGATTCACGCATCCTATCTGTCCTACTTGTTCGCGCAGGCATTCGGGTATTTGTCGCCGAGGTACTGGTGGTTGTTTCAAGTGTGGCCAACAAGGCCATCAGCAGAAGGACTGTTGCCAGGGTGAGATAGAAGGCACCTCTGGACACGCCGACACCAAGCCACCTCCTACTTCTGGTCGTGTGTTCACTACCACTCGAGATCAGGCGAATAAGACTTCAGGTACCATCATCGGAAATCTCTTTATGAATGGTCTGGCAGCATGTGTTCTATTTGATACTAGAGCGACGCATTCAGTCGTGTCCACTACTTTTGTTGTACGTGTTAGGATTTCCCCGATGCCATTAGATAATGCCTTATGCATTTCCACGCCACTTAGGGACTCTGTACGTATCACTCAAGTGTACAGATATCTTCCCCTAGAATTTGATGACAAAATCCGTAGAGTTGACGCACTTCCTTTGGACATGTGCGATTTTGACTTGATTTTGGGCATGGATTGGTTATCCAAACACCAGGCCACGATTGACTGCCACACTCATCGGGTTATCTTCGGTGATGTTAAATCCCCAGAGTACATACACCATGGTTTTCTACCAGGGAGGTCAGTACAAATTATTTCATCTATGGAGGCGTGTACATTGCTATCACACGGCTGTCAGGGCTTCATAGCCAATAATCATGACATTTTACCGAGTCTCCATCGATCCAAGATCAGCCTATTGTGTCAGAGTTTCCTGACGTATTTCTAGATGAACTTCTGGGCATACCACCTATTCTTGAAGTCGAGTTTGGAATCGAGCTTGTACCATGTGTAGAGCCAATTTCCAAAGCTCCTGACCGTATGGCTCCTATAGAGCTTAAGGAACTAAAAGATCAGCTGCAGGAACTTCTGGAACGAGGTTTCATCCGTCTCAGTGCATCGCCATGGGGTGCACCAGTACTATTCGTGAAGAAGAAAGACGGCATCATGCGTTTATGTATAGACTATCGTGAGCTGAACAAGATCACGATCAGGAATTGTTATCCTTTGCCGCGAATTGATGACCTATTCGATCAACTTCAGGGCACCATGCATTTCTCCAAGATCGATATAAGGTCCCGCTACCATTAGTTACGGGTTAAAGAGCAGGATATCTCTAAGACTACTTTCCGTACACGTTATGGGCACTACGAGTTCGTAATCATGCCATTCGGACTCACTAATGCGCAAAATGTCTTCATGGATTTGATGAACCGTGTCTTCTATGAGTTTCTGGACAAGTTCGTTAGTGTGTTCATTGATGACATCCTGATATTCTCCAAATCCAAGGAGGAACATGAGGAAGACCTTCGTACAGTCTTACAGATTCTTCGTCAGAAGCAGTTGTACGCTAAGTTCTCTAAGTGTGAGTTCTTGTTAACCAAGGTGGCATTTATGGGCCATATTGTATCTGCAGAAGGGATCACCATGGATCCTACCAAGGTTGAAGCTATCACTAAATGGACGAGACCTACATCTACAACAAAAGTTAGAAGTTTTCTGGGTTTAGCTAGCTACTACCGTAGGTTTGTAGAGAACTTTTCATGGTTAGCCTTACCTTTGACTAAGGTGATGAGGAAAGGAGAGAAATTCGTCTAGACGGAAGAGCGAGAGAAGAGCTTCGAAGATCTTAAGCAGAAGTTAGTGACTGCACATATTCTTACTCTCTCATCTGGCTCAGGTGGATTTCAGATATATAGTGACGCTTCAGGAAAGGGTTTAGGCTGCGTTCTCATGCAACATGGGAAGGTTATTGCATACGCATCACGACAGCTGAAACCTTATGAAGAAAACTATCCTACTCACAATTTAGAGCTTGCAGCAGTTGTTTCGCATTGAAGATATGGAGACATTATTTGTATGGTGAATCATGTGACATATTTACCGATCACAAGAGTCTCAAGTACATCTTCACCCAGAAGGAACTGAACATGATACAGAGGATATGGTTAGAGCTATTAAAGGACTACGACACCAACATTCAGTACCATCCTGGTAAGGCGAATGTGATGGCAGATGCTCTAAGCAGAAGGTCGGGTATAATTGCTAGCATTTGGATTGCAAAGGAGATCATTTGTGACCTAGAGATGACTGATATAGAGTTCTATGTACGAGGACAACACGATTACTGGGATAATCTTAGAGTAGAACCAGACTTACATGCTAGGATCAAGGAAGCTTAGAAGGACGATGGTGATATCTGGGCTATCATTCAAAACCTTGATCAGTAGACGGAGTTTCGTGTTGATGACGACGGTATCTTATGGCAGGGCACTAGACTAGTGGTTCCTGATGACTCTACTCTCAGGGAAGCTGTGTTGACTGAGGCTCATAGTTCTCCATTTACCATACATCCTGGTTCTACCAAGATGTACCACGACATCAAGCAACACTTTTGGTGGAATGGTATGAAGCAGGATGTTGCCACCTTCGTTTCTAAGTGTATGATCTGCCAACAGGTGAAGATAGAACATCAGCGAGCTAGTGGTTTATTACAACCATTAGATATTCCAGCATGGAAGTGGGACAAAATCTCCATGGATTTTATTACTGGTCTTCCGGTTACTCAGAAGAAGAATGACGCTATCTGGGTCATTGTGGATAGGTTGACTAAATCTGCTCATTTTCTGTCGATTCGTAAGGAGCATCCGGTCAGCAAATTAACAGACACGTTCCAGAGGGAGATCATGAGACTGCATGGTACTCCATCAGAAATCATCTCTGATAGAGATCCCCGTTTCACATCACGTTTTTGGCAGAGTCTGTAGAAAGCTTGGTGCACCAGACTTAAGCTCAGCACTGCCTTTCATCCTCAGACCGACGGATAGTCGGAACGTACCATTCAGACATTGGAGGACATGCTGCGATCGTGTGCTCTAGAATGGTCAGGAAGCTGGGATGAGTATATATTCCTAGTAGAATTCACATACAACAACAGCTGGCACGCTAGCATCAAGTGTGCTCCCTTTGAGATGTTGTATGGCAGAAAGTGTCGTGCCCCAATCTGCTGGGATCAAGTGGGCGAACGACTGCTTGAAGGACCATAAATGATTGAAGTGACCAATGAGAAGGTCGTTGTCGCCAAGGCAAAGCTTCAGGAAGCTCGTGCTCGTCAGAAGAGCTATGCTGATAAATGTCGTAGAGATGTGTCTTTCAACGTAGGAGATCACGTTTTCCTCAAGGTATCACCTGCACGAGGAGTTAGACGTTTTGGAATCAGAGGGAAGCTCAGCCCTCGCTTCATCGGACCGTTCGACATCATAGAACGCGTTGGTGAAGTGTCATATCGTTTAGCGTTACCGCCTCAGCTATCACACGTTCACAACGTGTTCCATGTGTCCTTACTCAGAGGATACAACTATCATTCAGTTAATGTTGTCCAGTATCCACTTGATCAGATTCAAGAGGATCTTTCATATGTCGAAGAACCCGAGAGAGTTCTTGAGTGACAAGATCGTGTCATGCGGAGGAAGACGATCCATTTCGTCAAAATCCTCTGGAGGGATCATCCTGAGCGGGAAGCCACTTGGGAGACGGAGGAGTCTATACGGACTTCTTACCCTCATTTCCAGTTCTAACTCGGGTATGTTTTTCTTCCAGTTTACGTTTCTCCAATTCGAGGACGAATTGTTCTTTTAGAGGGGAAGAGTTGTAAAACCCGCATTAAAAACCTATGAACAGTACACCTGAACAATAACTTACAAAAACACGGTAAAATTTAAACTTTCCATTTATAATATTAATACACGTGTCACGACAATAAATAACGAACAATCATGAATATTATAAATGTGACACGATCACGAATACCAAAAATCACGAATAATAAATCACGAACACGCACGCAAATTATTTAACACTCGAAAGACTACGGGTTTACCCCATGTGGGCCCCATAGCCACGACAAGACAAAAAAAAGAGGCCAAGTGGGCCTTTTGGCCCAAAACCAATTTATTAAAACCTCTAGAGAGTTATTTTCTCTCATATTTTAGGTTACAGAAAATTGTCCTCTTCCTCCTTGTTTTCACCATAGCCGCCGGCCACACAAGAACAAAGGGTAAACCCAGACAATTTTTGTAATTGTTTAATTATTCGTGATCACCGTTTTGTTCTACACGTATTGGTATATTCAAAAACCTTTTCTTTTTATTTTATTTTCTTATGATTTCATGTTTAAAATTAATTAATCACAAGAACATGTAAACTAATCACTAGGATTAATTAATTTTGGTCAAGGGTATGTTTGGTTGTGGGTTGTGGTTCGGCCGAGACACCGAAACCCCCAAAGGGGGTGTTCGGTTTGTTGTTGATCACCACCACCGAGACCATATAGGTCTCGACTTGGTTGGTCTTTGGTCGGCGCAAAAAGGGAACCCCGACCACGGGTCGGGGTGTGTTTGTTTTCAGTTTATGTGGAGCCGAGACACCACCGAGACCCCAAGGGGTGCTCGGTTGGTGTTGTTTGTTCGGACCCGAGACCAAGGGACCCCGAATTCGAGTCGGGGTATGTTTACATGTTTAGTTGATTAAGTAGTGTCAACCGAGATCCTTTCCAAGGTCTCGGTGGGACTTTTATGTGGCTTATTTTGTTCGGCTATATTAAAACACGGGCTCGGGATTCGGGTTTTTATAAAAAAAACTATTTTTATAAATCATGTCATATTAAACTTTAGGTTAATTAATTTATTAAAATTAATTCATGTATAACCTAAGGTATTTATACCTTGTCATTTTAATTAAACATGTATTTTAATTAAATTTATATAATGTATAGTTTAATTAAATTAACCAGTTATTTAATTTACCAACTATAACCATGACTTGTATTGTATTAATTTAACTTCACTTGTTATTTATAACGCAGCTTAATTCTAATTATGGAAACTTACTATTTTTGGAAACTTTCTATTTTTGGAAACTTACTATTTTTGGAAACCTGCTATCTTTAGAAAGTTACTTAGTATTACAATACAAGTATTATAATACACTAATATATGAATAATACACAACAGAACATCATAATAACTACAGTTAACACAGTAAACAATAAAACATGACATAATACGTATAACAAGCTAATAACACACGGAACCAGTAAAACACATGTAATTCAGACAACTCATACACGTCCATATTTCTTATGTAGTGTTATCCGTCAAGGCGGATTAGTCTTCATCGTTTCCGTTAGCTTCTACTGGACATAAGGTACGGATTTCCTGTCATTCAGTAAGGACAATCTCTTCCTTCATTAGGATTTCCCGTATGCAGCCAACTGTTTTCCCTAGTAGTTACAAATTAAATGCTTATGTTTATTAGTTACCTTAGCCATATACATGCATGACCAGTTTCACCTAGTTATGGAGGTACCATAACCATAACACTAGAGGCACTAGTGTTATGACTTCACCACGACGGAGTGATAGCTCGTGGCATCCCTTTTCAGTTATTTGGCCATTATATTATTAGATTATCATGTGGGGCGTATGGGTGCATCCTAGTTACATGTTTCAGTGAGGATTTCATGGTGAATGTGGTGTGTGCCTTGCATCATTCACAAGGAGCTGATCCCTCCTACCCAATGACCAGTTAATTAGAGGCAACCCCTCTAATTGCATGATGAGGTCTCCCCTCCAAGTATTCATGCACGTTGTTGACCTCATGACTTATATTGGCTATTATGGTACATTAACTAATACAGATTTTCATAAGTAACATAAGCTATGTTTTCAGAACTAAAACCAGTTAACATGACAGACAACTAGGTTTCTAGGACTTAATCATTTCCGCTGCCATTCATGCTTTATACTCTTTATATGTTTCCATATTCTATGTTTTCCATGCTTTATTGTATATCCGTGCACTGAGCGTTATGCTCAGTCGTCTACTTTTCCATGTTCCCAAACGGCAGGTACCCAAGGACACAAGTAGGAACTCCAGAGTATGTGCATTCGGATTGGAAGCTATCCGACCTCTTTTACCTTATGCATTTATTCATACTTTATCATACTTTACATCTTTTGGACATTGTTTAATCCTTTCCATTTACAGTACTTATTTTGCTTGTTTGTGAGTTACTAGACTACCGATGTTTGATTCTTGTATTTCTAGTTATGGTCGTGAATGTTTAGACATTTACCTTGCATGCTTTGATGATACGCCATAATTTACTGTAGCACTCTATCCTATTAAATGAGGTGTTACAATGTTACATGTAAATGATTAACACTTAGAACAATTTAGCTTCCCCTTAAATTATGTTAATCATTCTTGAATCTTCAATTCTGTAGGCCTTGAAAGTATGATCATAATTGAAGAAAATTCAGTATTACCTATTTTATGTAGTAGTAGAAAAACCTAAATTCATGTGTTAAACTGATAGTGTTATCCGATATAAGGTTCCTAATGTTAGTTATGTCTGAGATATAAGGTTCCCATTGTTAGTGTTGTACGATATAGGACAACACGTGCTGATAGGATCTCAAATGACACTGTGTTAGCTGCTGTTTCGGATTTGGGTTTGAATGTTGCACACGAATCGAGTTTTATACACACACAGGTTCATGGCATCTCAAGGTACTTATAGAATATCATCATGATATTCATGGCTCGAAATATTTGTTCTATTACAATATATGATTAAGCGGAACAATTTCTATGATGCTATCGACGTTTGAAGTAGATTTTCGCGGATGTGTGTTTTATCATATCTTTAAGTTGTGTTATAGTAGAACATTGAATTTACAAATAACTTGTTTGTTCGCTCATATGGTGACTTGAATTGACAAAAATACTAGCAAGACATGAGAATTTTCTTAGGGTGCTCAAGCTTATATTTGATATCACTTGGTTATGCGTCTCCTGAAGATGAGGTATTTGTCAAGAGTTTGGTCTTCTCCCTATACATTCATATGTATACGTTCAGTCACAGTTTTCGTGTAAGACATGAAACACTTGTGTGGGTTATTCTACTGAAGCATCAAGATTGTTGTAATTATTTTTCTTCAAGATCATTACATACCGTCTACATTTGGAGAGTTTTTCAAGATTGCATGCTTTCTCACGTCCCATATTGATACAAAAAATGGAAGAAGTGATAGTTTAAGGGGAAGCAATTTGGAAGGCTTGTATACAAAGGATTCGTGCTTAAGGGGAAGTTTTGCCATTATCAACTAGGGAAAGATTGTTGAGAATTATATTTTGAGTTGATGAGAAAAAACTAAAAGATAAGGACTAAATCTGTCAATAAAAAATTCTACAAGCTGATGGACAAACTTGTAGAAGATATAATCACAGGAAAATAGAAGATTTGGTTGTCTTATACTTAGCTTCCTTTGTAAGTCAGGATTTCTATTATATAAAGAAATCCCTAACGTAGGTTTTAGACATTCGGTATTCACAATGTAAAACCTAGAGCGTGTGTGTGTTCTAGACGTATGGTATTTGTAAAAACGTTTAGGTCACTTGTAGTTTAATGATTAATACAAGTAACATTTGGTGATTTCATCTTGTTCATGTCAATGTTCTATTCCACTATGATTAACCTCAAATGAATACTGATAATCTTAGATTAGGTATAAATAACCTAGAGTATAAAGATCTTAAAAAAATCATACGTCAATTATGATTCAACACATAAGCTGTACGCAATAGAACTGATTGGTAACTATGAGCAGTAGCAATGAGCAATAGCTGTGACATGTCACCGCTCATTTGCCTCTGCTTCTTAATGTTAGATTGGTAGTTTCCCTTCCTCCTTATTCACTAAAAACATTACAATATATAGGTTGCATAGGAAAGATCTAGAAGTAACATAAACGGGCTAAAGCCTTATCAAAATTGGCCAAAATATCTCAACTAACACTCTCCCGCAGTTTGAGCGGGAGGCAATCGAACACTCAAACTGGAACGAAATTCTTCAAATAACGCCGAAAGAAGACCTTTGGTGAAGATATCTACATATTGGTAACAAGATGGAACATGAAGAACACACACGTGACCCATAACAACCATATCACGAACAAAATGACTGTCAATCTCAATGTGTTTTGTTCGTTGATGTTGCACCGGATTAGAAGATAAATAAACAGCACTAACATTATCACAATAAACAAGAGTAGCGGTTAATAGTGGTGTGTGTAGCTCTCGAAGAAGATTTCGTAGCCATGCCTAGGGGTGCAAACGAGCCGAGCTGAGCCCGAGCTTAACAGGGCTCGGGCTCGGGCTCGAAACATAAAAGGTGAGCTCGAGCTCGACTCGATAGCTCGTCGAGCTTTAACCGTTAAGGCTTGAGCTCGGCTCGATAAGGACTCGAGCAAAGCTCGAGCTTAGCTAGAAAAGCTCGAAATTTTATATATGAAACAAATACATCACTAATATTAACACACCACCATAAATTCTATGTTTTTATTAAACTATGATAACAACTCAATAAATTATTCAATATTTTATAGATTTATCCTTTATAATAAGGTTAATATTCAAATCAACGTTGATTTACTTATATAAAAATATTTTTTTTATTAAGGCTCGAAAAGCTCGATAAGAGCTCGAGCCGTGCTATCAAAAGCTCGAGCTCGGCTCATTATATGTAGCGAGCCCTATTATTGGGCTTGAGCTCGGGCTTGAGCTCGATAAAAGCTCGGCTCGATCGAGTCGAGCTTAAGCTCGAGCTCGAATAGCTCGATAAAAGCTCGGCTCGTTTGCACCCCTAGCCATGCCGTCTCAGCAACAACGTTAGCAACGCCCCGATATTCAGCTTCAACGCTAGAACGTGAAATAGTGTGTTGTCGCTTAGAAGACCATGATAAAAGATTATTGCCCAAAACACAATACCCGAATGTTGATCTGCGAGTAGTAGGGCAACCAGTCCAATCAGCGTCAGTGTAAGCCACAAGAGAAGATACCAAGGATGCATATAACTGTAAACCAAACTCCATAGTGCCTTTAACATAACGAAGAATCCTCTTGAGAGCAGCGAAGTGAGGCTCTCGAGGATCATGCATATATAGACAAATTTGTTGCACAACATAAGACAAATCAGGACGAGTGAATGTAAGATATTGTAGTCCTCCTGCAAGACTCCGATACAAAGTAGGATCAGAAATAGGAGTCCCCTCGGGACCAAGCTTGGAATCAGTGTCAACAGGGGTCCGAGTATGATTACAATTGAGCATATTTGCTTGCTTTAGCAACTCCGTAGCATATTTTTTCTGAGAGAGAAACATCCCTGTATTGTCAAGTGTAACAGATATCCTCAAGAAATAGTTAAGAGCACCAAGATCTGTCATGTCAAACTCCTTTTTAGAGAGAAAATAATCTTTTGAAGCAAAGCTGTAGAAGAAGCTGTCAGAACGATATCATCCACATAAATCAATAAATATGCTGTGTCAGTACCAAATCTATAAATAGATAAAGAGGAGTCACATCTACTTGAAGAAAAGCCAAATCTGGTAGCATAAGCAGCAAATCGATGAAACCAAGCACGAGGGGCTTGTTTTAACCCATATAAAGACCTCCGAAGGCGACATACATGATGAGGATACCGAGGATCAACAAAACCTGGAGGTTGATGCATATACACAGTCTCTGACAAATCACCATTAAGAAAAGCATTCTTAACATCCAACTGATGAATAGGCCAATGTCTAGTCAATGCAAGACTAAGAACAGTACGAATAGTGGCCGGCTTGACAACCGGGCTAAAAGTCTCATCACAGTCAATGCCAACCTGTTGACTACTACCGTTGGCAACTAATTGTGCTTTATACCGACTTAAAGAACCATTGGCATGAAATTTATGCCGAAATAACCACAAACACCGCACAATATTGACACCGTGAGGTCTTAGAACGAGAACCCAAGTACCATTTTTAATTAAAGCATTATATTCATCATACATGGCATCCCGCCAATGCGGATCAGATAAGGCAAGAAACGGGGATTTTGGTATAGGAGAGATGTGAGAAACATGAAGGTTTAGACGTTGGGTGGTCTTACGTGTGCCATCCTGATTTCGAGTGACCATAGGGTGAGTCCGAGTTGGTGGGTTACTAGTAGTGGGCTGAGTGTTGTTGTGGCTTTGGGTTTATGTTGGAATCGGGGCCGTAGATTGTGTCTCGGTTTGGGTTGTAGGTGATGAGTGGACTGGGCGGAGACAATTGGAGAAAAACCAGGTGGTGGCCCACTAGGATGGTTTGAACCGAAAGTATGTTGGGTATGGGTTGGTGTTTGAGGTGTTGGTGGGTTAAGCGTAGGTGTTGGTGTTTGAGGATTATGTATTACATGACGAATAATTGGTGAGGGAGACGGGTCAAGAAAATCCTATGAAGGGGAAGGTGTGATGGATCCATATGGAAACTGATTTTCGTCAAAGGTTACATGTCTAAAGATAAGAATTTTGTTTGTAGTTAGGTCAAGACACTGATAACCTTCATGATAGGCTGGATAACCTAAAAATATACATGGTGTGGCTCGTGGAGCAAGTTTGTGTGGTGGAAATGAATGGGGATAACACAAGCATCCAAAAGTGCGAAGTTTGGAATAGTTGGGTTGTTTGTTGAACAATTTGGTTACCGGAATCTCATTTTGAATAGCGGTTGAGGGAAGGAGGTTTAGGAGGTAGGCAGCCATGTGAAGTGCCTCAACCCAAAATGTAGGCGGAAGGTGGGCTTGAAAAAGTAACGTACGAATCATATTATTTATGGTACGAATCATACATTCTGATTTTCCATTTTGTTGGGAAGTTTTAGGGCATGAAAATCTCATTTGAATCCCATGTGTAGAGAAAAGGTTAAGAATTTGGGTGTTATTAAACTCACCACCATGATCACATTGAAAATTACGAATGTCACATTTAAACTGATTTTGAACATACGAACGAAAGTGGACAAACTTTGTAAACACTTCAGATTTAGTTCGAAGAGGATAGATCCACAAATAATGAGAAAAATGATCAAGAAAAAGAACATAATACTTAAAACCACCCATACTAATGACTGGAGATGTCTAAATATCTGAATGAACAATTTCAAAACAACTAGAAACAATAGATGTAGAACTAGAAAATGTAAGTTGCAAATGTTTTTCAAGCTGACAAGCGTGACAAACATGATGAGACTTATCATTATTACAAGAAATGAAATTACGAGAAACAAGAGAGCGTAACACTTCGTTACCCGGGTGACCGAGTCGTTGGTTCCACGTAGAAGAACTAAGAGACACTAAAGCACTAGGAAGAGATGACGGTTGGGTTACCGGATAGAGATCACCTGAACTATCACTTCTGAGTAATATATAACGAGTCAAGAAATCCTTCACCGAAAACCCATAAGCGTCAAATTCAATAGTGCAATTATTATCCCGAGTAAACTGACGAACATATATAAGATTTTTAATAATATTAGGGGTGACAAGAACATTGTGAAGATGTAAAGGGCGATCAAGAGTAGGAAGGATGTTATGGCCCGTGTTTGTGACGGGTATAGTTTTTCCGTCACCAACACGAACAGAAGGATATAAGCAAGAATTAAAAACAGTACTTAAATTACTTGAATCGAAATTAAGATGAGAAGATGCACCTGTGTCCATATTTCACGACGAGTCTTGCAAATTCGACGAAGCAATATTAGGAACTGATGAATTAGACATAACTTGTTGAGCTTGATAGCCTTGATGCCCTTGTTGGACTGGATGAGGAAAATAATAAACAGGAGGTGCCATTGGTTCTCGGCCCATTTGCATGTACAAATTCGGTTGTTAGGCTTGAAGTGCGAACGTCCAATTCATTATAGCTGTTTGATTATTCTTGCAAATCGTAATATAACAAAAAAACAAAAGGTTACTGATGAATGAATGTAGTAAAGGAAATTCCTCCACGTGGAGGGGATTGGTTTATCAATTTGTTAGTAAAAGATAATGCTAACAAACAAGTTAATAATGATGTTGGTCGGTGTAAGGTGATTTTTTTTGTTTTTTTGTTTTTTTTTTTTTTTTTAAACCCAGAGTTGTACGGTGAAGAATTTGGCAGCGGAAAAGAAAAAAAGAAGAAGATTTATTAGGGTTTTGCTCTGATTACCACGTTAGATTGGTAATTTCCCTTCCTCCTTATTCACTAAAAACATTACAATATATAGGCTGCATAGGAAAGATCTAGAAGTAACATAAACGGGCTAAAACCTTATCACAATGGGCCAAAATATCTCAACTAACACTTAAACAAGTGTTGAAAAAATAGTCTTCCTAAAAAATAACACCGCCTCAAAATGCTCACATCTCTTGTTGACAAACGACCACTAAAAATTAAAAAGCTCATCGCTCTTTTTACCAAACAAATAATAAAATTCAAAATCCTCTTACTCACCGCTCACCACTCTAAAAAGCTTCATCACCATTTCTTGCCAAACATACCCATAATAGAGGCAAAACTTTTTTTTTAACATTAGCGACATGATTAAAAAAGTAGAACCGAAATAAGAAATCGAAAATTAATACTTAGAGCATAAACGATTTACAAAGTTTTAGAATGTAGAATATTGGGTTTTAGCGTGTTAGTGAAGAGTAGCTTGAGTTTTTAATAAGGACGTTTATATAAAAAATTTAAAAAATCTATAATGAAAGTTTATTGTTTTCTTCTAACCATAGGCAGACATTGTCACTACTCACATACTTGAATGGATTTGGTAGTTACAAGTTAACTATGTGTTGCGTGGTTATAAGGAAAGAAGAAAATTGTTCAAACGTTTATCACATACTATCATATATTATCTACCGTTTTTGTAAAATTGACCACTACAAATATCACAGCCATTTCATGATATGTGGGGTATAAAAATGAACCGGAAATTCGAGGAACATCTCATAAAATATTATATATTTATATAATACACTTTTTTTTAACAAATAGACAAATTAACACAAAAAAAAAAACATAAAAATATCATAGATATTTTGTGTTTGTATTTTAATATTCATCTATTTCGTCCATTGTAATTCGTTCAACACTTTAATGTATGAACATGAGCAATCATTTTCATAATGAACATGAGCAATCATTTTCTTAATGAACAAGAACGCTCGTTTGTTTTCGTGTACGATCGGCTAAACTTAAATATACGAACACAAATAATCATTTGTTCATGTTCGGTCCATACTAAAAATAAAGATAGACCCAAGAACGGAACTAAAATAGATTTCATCTGGTTCGATCAGGTTTCTCGATCCAATCTAATCTGATCCGCGATCCATTTTGCTCACGCCTGCGATTTTACAAAAGTGCCATTTAACCAAAAAGCAAACCATCTTTTGTGGGGGTGAGAAAAAAAAATAAAAAAACTGAAATCGAACCGAAAAGACCGACTAAAACAAAAAACCGATGGTTCGATTTTACTTTTTTCAAAAACAAAAAATATACGGTTCGGTTTCGATTTTCATAAAAAACCGAACCGTAAAAACCGAACCGAAACTCTTAATTACATAACGATATATATTTAATACTATATAAAATATATAAAATAATTCTGAATAATAAAATATTCTTTTGGTGGGTGAAATATAATATATTAATCTTAATATTTATATGCGTATTTATATGTACATATTTACTTCACAATATATCATTAAATATGTGACAACGATCGTTAATGTATAATAATTCGTATGTTCACTTTTATGTGTGTATTCTGTAGGTGTATGTTTTATTCTAAATTTTTTAGGATAAATGTTATTAAACTTAGAATGGAAAAAAAAGAAAGAAATAACCAAATTTTTTACGTAAAACAAGTTTGTTAGTATAAATTAGCTACACACGAACATAAACAATTTTAAAACCGGAAAAATCAAAAAACCAAACCGAAACCGACTATAAACCGACAAAACTAAACCGCTCAAAATCGAATGGTTTCGGTTTTTTGTTTTATAAAAACTGAATATTACGGTTCTGTTTTGATTTTTGTCAAAAACTAACACAAACCGAACCATGCGCACCCTTAATCTTTTGTATTCCTTCCTTAACTTGGTCCTCACAAATAGTCAAAAGCCAAAGTCAACTTATCCAGGTTACTATTCTAGAAGCCCACAATAGATAACCAAGCCCAAATCCAACACGTAAAATGACGCATACCCATACGTAAACCCATGAAAGCCCACATTCACACACAATATAAATAGACACACCATGTCTTGTTGATAACCTAATTAGGTTTTTCTTTCTTTTCTTTCTTATCTTTCAGCAGCCACCTACCAACCACAAATCAGCAGCAATGGGAAGAAGTATGTTTTCTTCTGTTATTTACATCTTTGTATTTCATATATTATATAGATATGCTTTACTGTATCTGATCTGTTTTAGTTTTGTTTAGTTTGTTTCATATGATTATTTGTTTAGAAATGACCTGTTTAAGATTAAATGTTTTACTTTTAGTAGATCTTAAGGTTTGTTGGTACGCTGTTTGTTTAAGCTTATTTGTGGGCTTATCGGCTTGTTTGATTTCGGATTATATATTATAAACCCATTTTTTGGGCTTTTTTGGTAACTTATGTGTTTTTATAAACTTTTTATGGTTTAATGAGTTTATATAAACCTATAAGTCTCTAGAAAAGCCAGAAATTTTGGGCTTATGGATATAAGCTTAAGATAAATATGTACATAAGGCTACATGCCTACATATAAGCTTTAACAAACAAACCAAGTTAGTTTTGTTTTGGCGACTAATTAAGGGTTATGAATGATATGTTTTTAGGCGATATGATATTTTTGATAAATTTTGGATTAAAAGTGGGTTTGAAATGATTATTGGAAATTTAGAGGTATTTGCGTTAGTTATAGTTGCAGCTAGTTATATTTAAGTTGTTTTTTAATCGATAATGTTAATGAATATAGTTGGTTTGGTTTAATGGTTTGGGTCTATGTTGAATTTAGTTGTCATTTTATTAGATTTTAGTTTAGTTAAAAAACTATTTTAACAAATACACATCTTTTGAAAGCATAATTTGAGTTTGGAGACTTAAATTTAAGTTCATTATTTCTGCTTTAACTATTAAATTTTTTAAAGCATAATTTAAAGGTTCAGATGTTATCTTTTGTTTGATTGCTGATGTTGTAGTTTATATGTCACAATTATCACATGAACAAATGTTAACCAAAATTTAGCTGAGCTTGTACATGGTTTTTATAGTTTTGCTACGAAGTGAATTTTTGTCTGCGATTGAATGATTTTTAGTGATGGATGTTTATGAAATGATATTAACTTGTGGATGGTTTGTAATATGCAGGACCTGCTAGGTGTTACAGGCAAATCAAGAACAAGCCATACCCCAAGTCCCGTTACTGCCGTGGTGTGCCCGATCCCAAGATCAGAATCTACGATGTTGGCATGAAGAAGAAGGGAGTTGATGAGTTCCCATTCTGTGTTCATTTGGTCAGTTGGGAGAAGGAAAATGTTTCCAGTGAAGCCCTTGAAGCAGCTCGTATTGCTTGCAACAAGTACATGACCAAGTTTGCTGGAAAGGATGCTTTCCACTTGAGGGTTAGGGTTCATCCGTTCCATGTGCTACGTATTAACAAGATGCTTTCGTGTGCTGGAGCTGATAGACTCCAGACTGGTATGAGAGGTGCTTTTGGAAAGCCACAAGGTGTTTGTGCTCGTGTTAGCATTGGTCAAGTGCTTTTGTCTGTTCGTTGCAAGGATACCAACAGCCCACATGCTCAAGAGGCTCTTCGTCGTGCTAAGTTCAAGTTCCCTGGTCGCCAAAAGATTATTGTCAGCAGGAAGTGGTATGTGTAGCAACTCTTTTTGCTGAAAGCGTTTTTGTATAACTGTGTTTAACATATTGGTTGTGTTTGTGTCAGGGGATTCACCAAGTTTAGCAGAACTGATTACGTTCAGTGGAAGTCTGAGGGACGTATCGCGAATGATGGTGTTAACGCTAAGGTATATTTTATTGCTTCCGACATTTAGAAGAGTTTGCAAACTTAGTCATTGATAAGGAATAAACCTGCACATATTTGTCTTATGCTTTACATAATCCATTGCTAATGGTTGTTTTTGCAATTGTGTTGCAGCTTCTTGGATGCCATGGACGTCTTGCCAACCGTAAGCCTGGAACAGCTTTCCTAGATGCTGTTGCTTAAGTGTTTTTCTATGAAAGCATCTTTGCTACCAAGTTTTTCTAGTTCTAGACTCTGTTTTGCTTATTATGGAGATACTTTACTGGGTTTTGTATGTTCATTGCATTTCCTTCATGTTTTGGTTATTGCAATGAAAGAACACATTTGTCATTTGAATTTCAATGGTTGTCTATTAAGCTTTAACGTTGTTCTTATTTTGTTATTTCTGTAGTCTGCTAGTTTTATGTTTTCTGCCTGAAATGAGCAGATCCAGACTAAAGCTATAGTTGTATGCAAATATGCTCGACTTTTACAAAAAAAGTTGTTTAATTAAAGCCTTATTACGTAAGTGGCCAAGCTTGTCAAAGGTTGTTTGATAGTATATGGGATTGATGGTTTTCATATATACATCAGTTTACAACCAAACAATAGATCGTTTATGTGCTGCAAAATTGCAGAGTACCTGCATGTTCTGACGATAACAAATCCACCTGCTACAGCTCAGATCATTGCTGGAAAAGAGGACATATATCTCAACTTGGGCGACTACATAGCCCATTTTGATTGCTTACCTTAGGCTGGTGGGAGTGGGAGGTATCCCACGAGCGAGTTGCTCAAACTCGCGAGTGGGTATCATTCCCATCAATAAACTCGCGCGTGAGTTAGTGCCATAAAGAAAAAAAAATGGGGACTCTCACCTGGGTGAGTTTAACTTTGGTGGGCCCAAATGTTTTTTATTTTTTGAGTTAGGTATGAGTTTGGGTGAGTGTTTGAGGAGTTTGAGTGAGTTTATTAAAAAATTGATGTGGATTTCTTACCACTCCCAGCCTTATGGGATGCTGAACAATTCAGTTTCTCCACTTCCATAATATCCACATTTACACAACAGCACATAAGTACACCTTGCAAAATCTTCACCTATTTTGGACATGACGAATCCACGGGTTTAAAGCAAATATAAAATAAGCAATTCGATTATCTACCACGACATCCATAATTTTACACATGTTGTTTGGCTCACAGCATAAATTTCTTAATGGGTATTGATAACATAGCAAAGATTCGTCTAGTCAATAGGCTGTTCATCTAGCCAGCCATAATTGTATTCTGCGAATATGTTTTGTCTGAGCTCAAAATCGTCAGCTGTTAAACTAGTTGCTTAGTCTTGTTCAGCACACAACATAGGTTACATACGTGTTTTGGTTGGCTATTACATCTGGTTTTATACGAGTAGTTAAACTTGTTATCACGTTTATATGTTTTTTTAATAGTCAAACTTGTAATCGCCACATTGCAGGACTTTTATGAAGCCTTTTTTAGCCATCAAACTCCTTAAAAAAACAAGACAAATGCAACAAACCAGAAAAGAAATCAAGGGCCGTCAACGTTTTTCAACCGTTTCAAGAAATATGTCAGCAAAAGTTGTTGTCATGTATCATGTTGAGCATAACTGGCAAACTAACCAAAAGCCAAGATGCACTGTTTTAACCTCCATGACAACATCTGCAAGTGATAGATTGACCAAATAGCTAGCATACTTAGAGAACATAACTTATCCACCTTCTTTTATAGTATTCACTTCTAATTTCGAAGCCTTGTAGAACGCCTTGTACCCGTCACATCTTGACTATTACTTTTTGCAGTTGAGGTTTTCTCCTTTGACTGCTTTGATTTTTTGGCTTGACCGTTGCTTTTTGCAGGTGGGGTCTTCTCATTTTCTGTGGGACTGTCAAGTATTGTTTTGCGCTTCTTTCGTGCCATTGAGGCATCTTTGGTTTCAGCTTCTACCTCCACATTAGACATGCCATTGTCTTGACTTCCACCGTCTGATGCTTTGACTATGTAAATCTGTAGAAGCAGCAAGCATGAAATCTCTGAATAAGCACATGTTGACCATTAAAAAAGGTTTTACTCATTAAAACAACTTAACTCTATATCTATACTCCTTTAAACGATTAGAGATAAAACATTATCCAATTTAGCTATCCAACAATAGTAAGGCCGTAAGGGGGCAAACAGACTAAGTTTCGTCGTACAAGTTTTCTATAAATATATGTTACTTATATTAGAATTTGTGTTGCGGATAAGAAAGTATATAGCCAAATTGATGACAATTAATGTATACTGTATATGTTACTTCATTCAACTAAATCTACTGTTTAAATTAACCCTCGATTTATCAAAGCGTGATAGTTACTATCATTGAAGACAAAAATATTCTTTCCATTATTTCATTATAGAAAATGAGATAAAATCTTCTTTAATAAGGTTTGACTGTATAAAAAAGATATGACAATTACAATGAAAAGGTTCAAGGTAATACCCAATATCTTGTTGGGTTCATTGGTTCAAATGCAAAAGGGTTCGCATCAAAAAAATGTACCTTGAATCTTCTTTGCTCAATCAATTCAAATACCAAAGCATCACCATCATCAAGTTTATGTTCTAACGCAAATGCTCTCCATCCGCCACTGAGTCCAGTTCTGCTGCTAATAAACACAGCCTCGGATTCGTTGCCATCCTCATCTTCTAATACCATATTCACCGTTGACTCGGGAAGATGGGCCCTACAGAAGTTTTGAGGTAGCCCCTATAATTAACCAAAAAGGCACACATACTTTTGATTAGCTTATACATGTCGCAATAGGTATAAGGTTCATATAACAACTCAAGAACAGTAAGCATGTGGTTTGCACACACCTTTTCTACGCAGTATAAGAAAGTACATACAATGTGTCAAAGTTGACCATACTTGCAAGTTGTAAGCGTGTAAAAATAAACCCACAAGAAATAGAAAGTCTGAGTCTTGCAATATCAAAAAAAATCTTCATAGTTGTAAGAAAGGCTTGTAAATTTAAACAAAGTTGTGTACTTGTGTTTTTTTCACATTTTTTTCTACAACTAAAAATACAATATTTAGGCATTTTATATAATAATCTTTCCCCAAAAATTATATATATTAACACATTGGTAGCTGTTAAAACTTTGACAAAACTTTATACTTTTCATTGTTGTATGCGATGTAAGTAAAAGTGTTCAAATACTGGCTGCAATGTTCCTATAACATGATAAAAAAAGCTCATTTTGCCACTTACCAACCAAAAGCAACTGTAAACATGAGAACGGACCATTGACTTGACAAAAGATGGATGATCAGACTGCAGATTGCTTTGAAGTTTCTCTGCAGACTTCATTGCTCGAACCCTTTTTTTATGAGAAGCCAGTTTGCATTCTTCTAGCGGTCTAACGATGTAACTGAAAATGTATGTCATCCTTGTGAGCCATAACATTTATGTGCCGCAAGGTAATAAAAAATTACTATATGCCATTCGAACCTTGTCCATGAAGCATTGGAGTTTGATCTCCTCCTGACATTTGGGAGACTTATATCAACCTGTAGATACATGAAATTTAGAAATAAGTTTAAACATCAGATAAGAACTACGGAGTAACATTTATCACAGATAAATATTAGTCTTTTAGAATTAGTAGAAGATTATCAAGGACTCGAGATAAGAATTTCATATATAAGTGCACACTGAATACACAATTCGGTTTCCATATATCATAATATTGTGATAATCTGATCTAATAAGTTTTTGTGAGTGGCGTTGTACCAGAACTACTATATCTTTATTGACAATGACATGTTTCGCTAAGTATGGCCGAAACAAATAGCTCTGCTCTTGACCACTTTGAACACATAACGTTGCAAGTCAATAACAAGTACTCCATATAGGTTTAGTATCAAAAGTTACACCAAGCACGTGTTTTTGCAATCCATGGAGTGAATGGACTTGATAAATTTAATGCTACGCTATTCTATTATATCTGCAAAAGTAATTAATATTGTACTTGTTCTCTTCTCTGTCCGATATAACAAAACTTGTTATTTAGAACAACATTAATGCCAAACTTACTTCATCTTGATATGTAATAATGGGGTTGCGTTCACGTGTTGAGCGCCTTGGTTCTACTATTTCAGCATTCCTTATTTTTGGTTTAACTTCACGTTGCTGCGTGGAATAATGCAGAAATGTGTCATATAAGCACTCAAATTGTTACAGAAGTTGACTGGAAGTATGAAGAATACACTACCTTGGACTTCTTCTCAGATTTTGAAAGATGTGATAGGATTCTAGATATCTTCAAGATTCCCAGTTCCTACAAAAACAATCAGAAATTCAAAAGAAGGTCATACTTGTACCAAACTGCGCAAGAACTTAACAATTTTACTCGTAAAAACAAGCCACATAATATTACTAAAATAATTATGTTACAGCTACAGGGATGAGCAATTGTAAATACGCGAACACTGAGCAGCTTTTAACCAAACTTTCCGCATAGTTGAATTACCTCAAATCTCTTTTTGTTCTCAACCAGTTGTTGTTTACGAGCCTCTTCATAACTGTTGGTTGTGGTCTCCTCAGCCATCAAATCCTGTTGCTGTATTGAAAGATTACAAATCTATGAAAGCGTGAAAGCCTAGAAAGAACATCTTATTTTTGTTATAAAAAATCTAAGGCATATAGAAAGTAACCCAGATAGCACGTAATTATTACACACGTGCATATCTGAGCAAGTAGCTGCTCAGATTCAAATTCCACGTTCATATATACTTAATCAACTTTGTACATATACAACAAATTTGTGCGAAAACTAGCTCTCTGAAATACAACGAATTTCACTGTGTTTGATTCCCTAACTTAACTAAACCAAGTTTCTGAAAATCAATCACTATGTTATTTTGGAAATGGTTATCGGATTCTTGCAATTTCAAGTGGCAAATTGGCAATTAATCAGCTTATAGTGAGCAGGTATAACAAAACTGGCTATATAAAACCCAATTAATCATTTTACGAGTAGCTAGAACAACAAAACTTATCTTTAGAGAACTATATATCTTCATACACTAGTTATCTGTTTATCACAACTTTAAACAAGCATTTGCACATACAATTAACATACCCGAAAACCTATTTTAGTACAGCTAATCATAGAACTATGTATACTCTATATTTCCATATCAAAACATCTTAGGATGGCCAGAAAATAATCAAAAAACGGCTACGGGAATGCCAGTCAAACCAAACACATCAAAGCCAAAAAAGGCTCGACTTTTCCCGAGCGGCTAAAGATCCTTTTCCGAGTACCCGTATACCTTCCAACCAAAATGCCACACGCCCCTTAATTTAAATATAAAATCTTTAAACTAATTAAAGATCTATTATACTACTAATCCAAGATACAAATCCAAGCAATTAAATAATAATCATAAAAACCCTATACCCTAAGCGCTAAAAAATCAATAAAGATTCAATCTTTAAACAAAATAAAAGTCAAACAATAATAACCCAAATAAAAATTGGGGGTTTCCTTATATAGAAAGATTAAAGATTGGTGAAAAGGGTTTTAATTTTACCTGTAAAAAGGATTAAGGAATTTGTAGAGATTATTATTAGACACAGTGAGTGAGTGTGTTTGTGTGTGTGAGTTTGAATTTTGAACTGGCGGTCAAATGGTTTCATAAGTTGGTATTTATGGTTTTAGTCCTTCAAGGTTGACACTATTGATTCTTACAAAACTTTAAAAGTACAATGTGTAATAAATAGACATGAGGAGGGTGTAACGACGAGGCAAGGCTCGTCGCGATGACGTGTTTCCTCGTCGTCCCTCGTCGAAGATCGTTGCCACACCGATCCCCCCTTTTCGTCGTGTGAATTTCGTGAATGCGAAATGTTGACGACGAATGTTGGTAAAAAAAGAGTCGTTAGGCTCCCAACGGATATATTTGTTTAAATTTAATATTATTTTTTTATACAACTACTATATATATCACATCTTCTTCCCCATTTAAACACACAATTTCTTCTTAAATTTCTCTAAATCACTAACAAAAAAATGTCTAACTTACCTAATGATCAATACCCACAACTCAACTTCACCGGACTTCTCAACACTAGCAACCCTTCGACACCATCGTCAACCCCATCTACACCAAACTCACAAACCTCCGTATCAACGTCTCCCGGCTTCGCACAATTTCAATCCGGCACCTCACAATTTCAATCCGGCTTCTCTCAACTTCCATCCGGCTCTCAATTTCCATCCGGCTCTCAATTTCCATCCGACTCTCCACTTCCATCCGGGTCTCAATTTCCATCCGGCTCCCACTTCTCGTACCCTCCTATTCTTTCAAACTATTTCCCTCAAATGACCCCCGAGCAAATTTACCACCAACAATAGTACTACCTTCAACAAGCACAGTTTCAAAGCCAGTTTCAGAGCCAACAAAATGTTCCCGAAACACAATTCAAAGTTTTGGCCTCACGAACACCAACCAAAAAAGGCAAAACCAAAAAAACCAAAGCAAAAAGATCACAAGCTGTTGATTTAGATGCCGATGAGGATGACATCGAATTTGTTGAGGCTCCGACTCAGGCACCGGTTCGTTGGAATAAAGAAAAGGAAGAATTACTAGCCAGCTGTTAGTTTGCTGTTTCTGAAAATGTCGATATTGGGAGCGACCAAAATGAGGAATGTTTCTGGAATAACATTGTTCGCGATTTCAACAGTAAAACATCCGGTATGCACCGTACAAAAAACATGATTACCGGAAAATGGGGTTGGATGCATCCGGATTGCCAAAAGTTTCAAGCGATGTACGCATGATAGACCGTAGGAGTGGGATGAATGATGAGGATATTTACCAAGCTGCAAAAGATGAATATCAAGCATCTTTTAATGGACAAAGATTTATTTACGGTCACGCGTGGAAGATCCTCAAAGAACACCCGAAGTTTGCAGGTGCAAAAGCCGTGGCACCGGATGATCACACCGAAATATTCGGTCCTGATGAACGTCCTCGACCCACGGGAAAATCTCGACCCCCTACGAAGTCAAAATCTGAGTCAAGTGAGGGTACCGGAGGATCGTCGGGGTCATCGAAGGCAGAACTGTCAAATGCAATGCATCAAAAATTTATCAAGCAACAGGCACTTGCAGACAGGCAGATCGAGTTGACCGACTTCAATTTTCTCGCTCTTGATTACGAGGCAATGCCGGAACCGAAGAGGACGTACGTGCGTCGAAAAAAAAGAGCAAATCATGGCCCGATACCCTCACCCCGAGGAGTAGTTTATTTTAATTGTTGTGTTTTTAAATTTTCGTATTTTTTTCGTATCGTTTTTTTTCGTATCGTATTTTGTTTTTCGTATCGTACGTATTTGTAATTTTTATTTCCGTATTTGTAATGTTTTATTTGTGTGAAATAAATTATAGTTTGTGTGAAAATGAAAAAAAGAAAAATAAATGTTAGTGGTGGGGCCCAAATGAAGAGGGGCTGGGTGTGTTGTGAGTGAAGGGGTATTTTGGTTAGTTGTGTTGGTATGATGTGGCACTGAGTTGACAGGTGACTAAGCAAAAATTTGAGGGGTGGGCTTGTCACCACACTCTGCTCTCTAAGCCAAAGTATCGGATGATAGCAAAGATCCATTTAATTTAAAGTCAATTTTATTTTTAATGTAAATTTATAAATTAAGAGGTTTAAATTTGAAAAGAGAAAATATTTTATAATATAAATTAAAAATTAATATTATTTTAAAAAATTTAATAAAAAAATAAAAAAATGAAAAAGCTTATGGTGACCATTTTTACTTATAATAAAAATAAATCATAACAATACATGATTTCTTAAAGCCCACGGGGGTAACTTATTTTTTAATATGAGAACCAAATCTTTCTTTAAGTCTAAAATAGGGCTGTAATCAAGTTAAGCTTTTATCAAGTAACTTGAGCTTAAGCTCGAGCTCGAGTTTGGCTCGATCAAGCTAAGTTTTTATCAAGCTCAAGCCTAATCTCAAGCCCAAAAATAGCTTGAAACCTTATCAAGCTCAAGCTCAAGCTTTTCATAGCTCGATTCGAGTTTTTATCAAGCTTTTTCAAGCTCTATTAAAAATATATTTTATGATTAATTATGTAAGCAAATAATGGTTAATTTGAGTATTAATCTAATTTTAAGGACTAATTTTATAAATAAATAATATATTTTATAAGGACTTTGAATTTTTATTACATTTATATTTTAGTTTTTTGTATTTGAAATAATTCTTTGTTATTGTATATATAATTATTATTGCATTTACTTGGTACTTGGTAGAATACAATATGTGTATTTATACTCTTTTTAATATTAAACGTGACGTGTCTAAATTGCGCCCGCATTCGCGTTATGCGATGGCCTTTGGGACGTTAATCGTATTGGAGCGCAACACATTTTGAAAACAAGATTGTATGATGATGTTATTATTGGTTTTATTAATATTAAATAAATCGAATTTATTTTGAGTAATGATTTTTGGTTGTTTAATTTTATAAATATGTTTATTAATGAGTTTCATTGTATAAAAAAATTAGATTATACACATTTAAGCTTTTCAAGCTAAGCTCAAGCTTTTATCAATCCTTATCAAGTCAACCTTAAGCTTTGATTGTTAAAGCTTGACAAGTTATCAAGCCAAGCTCAAGCCTAAAATTTTTGTATCAAGCCAAGCTCAAGCCTTATTAAACTTGAGCTCGGCTCGGTTCAATTGTAACCCTAGTCCAAAATAAATAAACTAAACAATGGATTCAACTAACCTATCAACTTAAAAGTTTAATGAAGTACCATATAATAAAAAGCTTTTACAATGTATACATAATAGGTTTTATGCTTTCATGTGCCTTTTGTATAAAAAAAACTAAATGAGTGAGAGATGAAGGTCACCATAAAAGCACAAAATATCATGAAGAACAAAATGCTTTTTAAATTAAGATTACAAATATTTAAATAAAAATACACTACAAAAATAGAAATACAATCATAAACTAAACACGTTTTAAAAAATTATCAAAAATTAAAAATTTAAACCCAAAAATGATAAGCACTCAAACAGGTAAAATTTATAAATAAAATATTAAAAAAAAAAGAGGCATATTACCATAAGATATAAACACCCAAAAATATATAAACTATAACCTCCTCTCTTCTTCATCTGAAAATGGTCACCACCACCATTGAATAAAAAAACAAAAAAAAAAACGAGTTACTATAAAACTCAGTTACCACCACCATCGAATACCACAGTTACTATAAAACAAAAAAAAAGGAAAAAAAAAGTGAATACACAATTGTCTCTCACCTCGTCGTTCGTTCGTCGGTTAACCAAAATGTGCTCAGCGAATTGGGGGGTGGGTGTGGCGGAGTGAGGCGAAGAGGCACGACGAGGGTGCCACATAGGCTCGGCGAGGGGAGACTAGCAGTGACATCCTCCTCTCTAACAAAACACCCCTTTTTATTTGGGCCCCACAACTATTATTTTTTTATTTTTTTTTAATTTTTAACTAAAATAATTTCATTTCATAAAAAAAAATTAGAATACCAAAAATAAAAACACAAAATTATACTATAAATATATTTTATAAAATTAAAAACACACTTTTCAAACAAACTTATAAATTAAAACCAAAACTGAAAATAAACAAAACTATAAGATATAAGTGCAAATTTACTTTTTTAAGAAAAAAAACCTTATCTTGAATTGTTTCTTCCCTAGAATATACCAACACTTCCATCACCATTTTTTTTCTCTATAAATAAAAAAACACAGAAAATCAAAGAAACAAGAAAACAAGAATCAAGAATAAAGAAAGAAAAGAAAAAGAAATGGTGTGAGGTCGGTTTTCTTTTGTTTTATTCACGTCGTAGGGTGACGAAAATATGCATGGCGAGCAATGACGATGTGGTAGTGAGTGTCTGGCGAATGCGAGATTAGATTGGCGAGTGTAACTCGTTAGAGTACCTTTTGCTATAAGTATATAAACATTGCAAGTGATGCCTAAAAACATTATTAGCGTTAACTAATCTTTCTTAGTTTTGATCACAACAAACTATACAACACATTTAGTGTAAAACACAAAACGAATTATTTAACTAACACTATCATCAAGGTAATAATCATATCACTAACTTTTCTTAATCATACTTAGTGATCATCAAAGTGATTATCCTTAAAACTCACTTTTGTTAACATGACAAAAGATTTTTTAATAAACTTTCTTTTTAAGAAAATGTTTTATTAAAATGGAAAATGTAAATTTGAAAATGGCATATTCCATATGCCATAAGGATATCCTTTCAAGGTTTAAAAAACCTCAGATATTCCTACCCCACTAAAAGACAAAAAAGGAACGTAGTCTACTGGGCGGTACCTTAAATAGCTAGGCGGTTCTCTAGCGATATGGAACCGCCGGGCTAGTTAAAGAACCGCGCCAAGCTAGCCGTTGCACTTTGTCTTCTATAAATAGTGGATCAAATCTCATTTTTCAATAACCCTCTTGGACGTTTTTCTCAGCCCCCTTTCTCTTTTCTATAGCATAATCATTAGTAAATGATCACTTAATGTGTTAAGTATGTTTACATATGATTATCCTCTTGATCCCCTCCTTTACCTTGTCCAAAGAGAAGATCACTCACTCACTAGTGTTGTGATAAAGATGAATCCATGAATTAGTCATGTTCATCATGTTAGCCTTTTTGTTTTATGTTGATCCATTTGTATTTATGAATACTTGGACTAGTTGTGTTCATCCAAGATATTTGTAAATACTTGGATTTGTTGTGTACATCCATTGCATATGTGTTTGCTTAGATTTATGTTTTGTAGATCCAAGCTACATGTGTGTACTTGGATATGTCTAGTTGAGTTGTAATAGATTGCGTAGAAGTTCTCACTAAACTATAAAGTGATGCGGTTGTGTCTTGTGAGTTCTCACTAAACTTGAAAGTGATTAGTAGTTGTGTTGTGTGAAGTTCTCACTTAGCTTCAAAGTGAAGAGTCGTGAAGATTAGTTCTAGCTTTAGATTAGAACTCGACATCTAGCCTTGTGTCGTTAAATTGTGAAGTAGGCAACGTTGTGAAGATTGGTTCTAGCTTTAGATTAGAACTCGACATCTAGCCTTGTGTCGTTAAATTGTGAAGTAGGCAACGTTGTGTAGATTGGTCCTAGCTAAAGATTAGGTCTCGACATTTAGCTTAGTGTCGGAAAATAATGTAAGCGACGATGTAAGGCTTTCTCCGCCAAGAAGGGAGCTTGTGGATATAGTGGAAATCTCGAGTAGGTGTACTCGAGGAGTGGAGTAGAAACGAGGATAGAGCCTCGTTGTCGAACCACTATAAATCTTGGTGTCTTGTCATTAGGTTGTCTCTTTCCTTACTCTTTACTTATTTCATTATCATTATACTTACCTATTACCATTGCTAATGCATTTGAATTGAACCTAATCATTATGCAACTTAGCTTCAAGTAAAAGATAGTTTTGATACAAACCTAATTGAAAGTAATTTTAATTAGGTGACTAATCGAAGAGAAACTATTCAACCCCCCTTCTAGTTTCTACAATTGGTATCAGAGCGATGGTCACTCAAGATCTTTGAAGTATATTTTACTTTAAAACTTGGATCGATCCATTCTCTCCTCAAATTATAAGGTCAAGTTGTACTAAAGTTTCTCTTTGGTCAAAACTATTTTTTTGGTCTTTTAATTGGTAATATTGCATCCCTCTTAGATTAGTAGCTTTTATGCATTTTAGATCTACTCTTGAAATGTATCTACTAGTTTGCATCTTGCTTTGTGTAGGTACTCTTGAAGATCAATCATTTAATTGGTTGTGGATTGAGTTACTTGCACTTGTAGAAGACTCATCTTCATTGATCTTCAACATCTTTGAATGATGATATCATGATGATTGGGAATGATAGTAGTCCTTGAAGACTTAGTACTCATCATAGTCATTGTTGGGCTTTGCATTGATTCCTTGATGGATTGGAATGCTCTTTGTGGCCAAGGTACGCTTTCGTTCTTCCACACGCCCTTTGATCATTCTTTTGATCATTACTTGACTATGTGCTTACTCTTGGCATCCTTGACTTGACATTTGTTTGTGGTTTGTGATTCTTTTCTTTTATCCTCTCAAACCTTCATTGCTTGGATACTTGACTCACTATGGTGATGTAGAGTGAGTTAGTAGTAGTTTAAAGTATCAAGCATGATATCCATGGTTTGCACCCATACGGTTAGTAGGCCCTTTGTGGGAGAGAAAGTGAATTAATACCTTGCTCATATTTTGGTTTAGACTAAGACTATTATTGAAAGTGATCTTAGTCTATGCATCAATATTTGCTTTGTGTTTATTCATTACCAAAGCCGTTTAACACTTCGCCGGAAAGGCACGTCTTAAACAACTATATATGACACAAGCTCTTCGTCTCCTCGATTTGAAGATTGTCATTAATCCCTTGAGCATTGGTCTTAGTCTTGATTCACTTCCCTTGACTTCTCTCCACTTTGCTTTTTCGCTACAAGTAGTCGTTTGTCCGTTCGGTACTTTTCGATCTCGATTCAACTCGTAATCCTTCATCAAGGCATATTGCTTAGTGTTATGATGATCCAATGATATTCTAAAAGGTTTAAGATATATTATTAAGTATTTTAGAAAACTTGGTTTTCAAAAATTTGGCGTATTTAATTGATAAAAACCAGCATATGTAGGCGGTTCTTTATCTCTGGCGGTTCAAACCCGCGGTTCTCTATCGATATGGAACCGCGGGCAGTAAAACTCGTCAGAGCGCCAGTTTTATTAAATTAATCTTTTTCAAACTAAACCCTCTCTCTCCCAAAAACCCACAGCCGACGGGTTCCACCTTTTCCACCATTGTTGAAGCTTCAAAAACCTTCAATCACTCAAATTAATTGATTCCAAGTTGTGGGTTTCACTCATCCTTCATCAAACATCAATTAATTGTAAGTATTTTCTTTCAATTTCATCTATTTTGTTCTAGGGTTCATCCTTTCATAATTGGGGATTTTTAAAATTGAAATTGAATTAGAACCTTAATAGGAATATAGTTGACATGGTTATTTTACTATGATTCCTTAGTTCATATTCATTAAGATTTCACTAAAACCCACTTGTAGAACAAATCCGAATTTTGGCTAAATGATTTTAGTTAAAAGATGGAATTGAGTTGAACCCATGAACAAATAGGTAATTGCATTGTCAATGCTTACCTAAAAACTTTGTTTTGAAAAACCAATGTTCTAGTCCATTGTTGATCCAACATAGTTCATATGTTCTTGGTTAATAATGGAATAGATACATTATGAACATGAGAATGATATGGATTCAATCCTTTGTGTGTCAAGAAATTGATATAACACATTCTCATATTTTTATTTTTGATTTTATTTTTCATATGAGTAATTGGAAAAATATTTTCTTGTGTTTATTTAGGTACTAATCATGCCTTCACAATACCAAAAGGATCATCAACTCACTAAACAATATATGTCAAACATTTCCCAAACCTTTGCATCCACTCAACTTCGAAACTCCTTTTCATCTCTTTCAACTCGAAATTTCCATGAGGGTAGAGTTGTTGATGAGGGAATAACAGGTTATGTCTATATCAAATCTATGTTTGAGCATACGGGTTTTGATTGCTTGCTCTACATAGAAGAAGATATATACCCCTTGTTTCTTATAGAATTCTTTAGCACTTACTCTATGTTTGAATACAATGTCGAAATCTTCATTCGATTCTTGTTGAACGATCAAATGATTCAATACTCTCTCGAAGATTTTGGTGAAATTCTTGGTGTGCCATATGAAGGCACTTGTCGTTTCACGGATAAATGGAGACTTGATGCTCTCTTGGAATCCAACGACAAACCTCCAAATGACCACGCCGAAATTGATCCGGAATTTATCCTTTCTTATCATTTCGAAAGAGCGTGATGGAAACGTTGTGAGAAGCCTTCATTTTAATGTGCGAAATGTGAATCGCTATGAAGTGCTCTCAAGCGATCTTAAGGATTTTATGGTCCAATGGGCAAATATCCTTAGGGAGAATGTATTTTGTCTTGGTGGAAACCGAGATCATATCCCGGCTTGTATGGTGCATATGTTATGTTGCATCTTTACATCAACCAAGTACAATTTGGCATTCTATATCGCTCGACGAATAAATTATGCTATTTCAAAGCCCAAAACAAACCTTCCCTATGCTATTCTTCTCACTCGCCTTTTCAAAAGGGTTGTTCATGACTTTCCCCACCTCGACCTTTCTCGCTTTCACCCGGTTCATCGGGTTATATTGCCTATTCAAGAGGTATATGAAAGAAAGCTTAGAAGTGATCGAGGTTCGCGAAAATCCGATAATCAAGAGCCGGATGATGAGGACACCTATATGCCAACAAGTGATGGTGATGGCATAGGTTCTAGTTCTCATTTCAACTCTTCGAGTAATTCCCACCCATCCTCAAACTTATTCGTGGATGGACTTGAAGACTTAGCTCCTCCACCTCATTATTCCTCTAGTGAAGTACCGGAAGATCTCAATATGGAGCATCTCTACCGTGAAAATCTTAGGACTCGAGGTGAATTACATGAACATCGGGTTGAGTCAAGGAAAGGATTCAAGTACTTGGGGAATATGATCAAGGGATTGGGCAAGAAAAGAAGGTGAAGACTGTGAAGTGTTTCAAAGTATACATGTTGGTAAACATGTAATGTGATGTTAAATATTTGCTTCTTTTTTCTTTATTTTGGTTGTGTATTAACTAATACTACTTGTTTGGATTACTTGTTATTTTAATCCTAATGTTGTCTATGCCATCGTGTTTACGATTTGTATAGCTTTGTGCATCCTATGTTTTAGTTAGCTTCCTAGATTTTGGTCAGTAGTTAAGTTTGGCTTGATAATCCTTTGGTAAAAATCTGGGCTAACCAAAGTTTGAGGAAGTGCCATTTTTGAACACCTCTGGTCGCGGTTCCATATCGACCAGCGGTACCTTATTGATAAGGAACCGCCCACCCTAGATAGAGAACCGCCGGCTACTGTGTCCGACAGAATCTTTGCTTTACACTATTTTCCTTAATCTATGTAAACCTTGCTTGATTCTTTGCAAAAACCTGCACATTTCCTAAACTAGGTTATCTAAATTCATTATTCACATAAAATGTTTTTAACCCATTACTAGTTTGGATCATCCCCTCACCCTTTTAAACCCACCTTGTTAGCCATGCTCTTCACACATCAAACCATTCATTCTTAACCCTTAAACCTCTCATTACAACCATGGTTTCTACAAGAACTTCAAACTCATCCAAAACCTCCACTTCAAAGAAAAATCTTAAGATTAAGATTAAGTTGCCCAAACCTAACTCCTCACCCTTTCACACACCCAAGAATGAGATTGTCCCAATTCTCAACTCTTCATCAACCCCACCACCTCTTGATCCATGCAAGACTACCTCAACCCATGGTACCAGCCATTCTCGTGGTTCTACCTCCTCTTCATTCCAATCTAGAATTGATGAACTATCCTCACCCTTCAATCCAAGTACGCTCTTGGATGTGACTACCCAACCTCAACCCATCCAAAGCATTCCCATTGTGAATGACTTTGTTGATACCTTGGTGACTTCACCATTTACCCCTCCAAACTCACCCATTTCACCCTTGGAGAGCATACCTCCACACTTACCCTCATCACCCTTGGAGAACATACCTCCTCCACCTCCAACTCCCTCAAACACTCCAAACTTGGGTGATCCTAGCTTTTATAAGTATTTCATGCACAATGGCACTAATTTCCCTTGTTGCCTCAACAACTTCTATCTCATTGATATCCTTAGATTGGAGATGATTGGGGCTCACATAGAGTTGCAAAGCTTTTTGTTGAATCTCTTTGTCAATCATCCTCCTAGGAGATAAATGATGATTTTCCCTAATAAGTGTTTTTCAAGAAAAACCAAGTCAAGGAAGACTACTCATCAAGACCTAGTTTTAAGCTAACTTTGTTTTAGTTATTTGTTTTTTTTCCTTAATGTATCTCTTCCCTCCATGAGTTTTTTATGAGGATGAATTGTGGATTTAGCTTTATGTGTTTCTATCTTTATGTGCACATTAATCAACTTTAATTCTAAATTAAAATTGAACCTAAATCTATCATAACCTCTAAAACTTGACTAAAATTGGTTCAAAATGTTATCTAAATATTTTATCACCCTTTGTCAAGACATTCTTTATGAATGTGTTGCTTTTATGCAACCCTAGCATAATTTAGTGCTAATAGAGGTAAAATTCCAAGATTTGCAATTTTTTGAAAAAGTCTTAGTTTTTCTCAAAACCCTGGAAAATCATGGTTTCATGTCCACTACACGCGGCTCATTAAAGTCGCGCGGTTCCTTAAGTGCTAAGGAACCGCCGATCCCTATAAGGAACCGCGGACAGATAGCCAAGTTTTGGCTCATTTTTGGTCTTTCCTCATCACCCTATCCCCTGTCAAGATTCCATGTTTACTCAATTTGGCTAAACATTCCTTTACACTTTACATTTGATTTTCAAACCTTTGCCTTGTCTACTTTCTTCTTATACCCCCACCTTGAGATTTCATTCTCACACCTCAACAATGCCTAACTCATCCTTTCATAACCTTGACATTTCATTGTCACAAACCTCCTCACCTAAAGCTTCCTCATCCAAGCTTTCCAAGAAACCGAAGATCTCGGTTCGACCTATTTGGATCAAGAAAAATGAACCCTCTTCATCCAAACCACCCAAGAACCCCACCTTCTCTCCAATCAAGTATTATAATGAGACCTACTCCATTAATCCCATCATAGGAGAAAAGGAAAATCTTCCCCCACCACCAAAACCTTTTGACACCCCAAACTCAATGACCTTTCAACCTTCCCAAACCTCACAAGACATTGTGAAAACATTTCCTACCCACTCTCCTCACCACCACCAAACCCTAGGTGTGATGGCCTTCCCCCATCAACCGAATTTGTTTTGCATCATGGATCCTCGTGTGCTTGTTGTCGATTTCAAAAAATTGAACTTGCTCATGTGTATGAGAAGTTAATTTTTCTTGAATTCCTCCTCACTCGACCTCCTCTCAAAGTTTTCGTTCCCGTGGACAAAACTTTGAATGATGCCTCGTCGTCTTATTTTTCCAACTAAAGGACTAGGTACTCTTGGAGTCAATAATACTTTAGTTGTTTTGGAGTCAATAAAATTTTAAGCAATCTTGGAAAATTATCACTATTAGAATAGCTTATGCTTTGTGGTTTATTTTCCATATCTTTTGCTTTAGATACTCATATTGTGTGTATGACTATCTACCTTGTTTGTTTCTTTCATATTTATGTAATATGAAACCTTTGTGTTGTGTTTGTTTTCTTTATTTGATCATTCTCTCTTTCTTTTGAGTTGATCCTGGTTAATCTTTACAACTGATTATGGGTGATTCCATCAATTCTGAATTTTAACCCCTTGACAAATTTATCATCTTCATTGGTTGGATGTTTCTTTTCTACCTCCATTCCACCAATTGAACCTTGATTTTGTCATTTACCTCTTTGGACATACTTAGCAAATACTTGCTTCTAATTTGAGATTTCTTCTCCTTCTCCCTCTCAAGTTACTTAGTAGGTAGTGATCATATATACATTGGTGTTTCTTTTCTTTCTACTAACCTTTGTGTAGCATGTCACCATAGCTCATACACTTGGTGCCCCAAGCAAGGGGGAGCAACCACCAAGGGGGAGCTACTAGCAAAGTCCGGTTCTCTTCGAAGACTTGTGCTTACCTTTTTGCTACGACAAAGGGGGAGAAATGATAGTGATAAACTCGTTAATAATTCGATATTTTGTGTTTCTACGTAAATGAGTTTATAGTTTGTTGTAATCAAAAAGGGGGAGATTGTTAATGCAAGTGATGCCTAAAAATATTATTAGTGTTAACTAATCTTTCTTAGTTTTGATCACAACAAACTATACAACACATTTAGTGTAAAACACAAAACGAATTATTTAACTAACACTATCATCAAGGTAATAATCATATCACTAACTTTTCTTAATCATACTTAGTGATCATCAAAGTGATTATCCTTAAAACTCACTTTTGTTAATATGACAAAAGATTTTTTAATAAACTTTCTTTTTAAGAAAATGTTTTATTAAAATGGAAAATGTAAATTTAAAAATGGCATATTCCATATGCCATAAGAATATCCTTTCAAGGTTTAAAAAACCTCAGATATTCCTACCCCACTAAAAGACAAAAAAGGAGCGTAGTCTACTGGGCGGAACCTTAAATAGCTAGGCGGTTCTCTAGCGATATGGAACCGCCGGGCTAGTTAAAGAACCGTGCCCAGCTAGCCGTTGCACTTTGTCTTTTATAAATAGTGGATCAAATCTCATTTTTCAAAAACCCTCTTGGACGTTTTTCTTAGCCCCCTTTCTCTTTTCTATAGCATAATCATTAGTAAATGATCACTTAATGTGTTAAGTATGTTTACATATGATTATCCTCTTGATCCCCTCCTTTACCTTGTCCAAAGAGAAGATCACTCACTCACTAGTGTTGTGATAAGGAGGAATCCATGAATTAGTCATGTTCATCATGTTAGCCTTTTTGTTTTATGTTGATCCATTTGTATTTATGAATACTTGGACTAGTTGTGTTCATCCAAGCTATTTGTGAATACTTGGATTTGTTGTGTACATCCATTGCATATGTGTTTGCTTGGATTTATGTTGTGTAGATCCAAGCTACATGTGTGTACTTGGATATGTCTAGTTGAGTTGTAATAGATTGTGTAGAAGTTCTCACTAAACTATACAGTGATGTGGTTGTGTCTTGTGAGTTCTCACTAAACTTGAAAGTGATTAGTAGTTGTGTTGTGTGAAGTTCTCACTTAGCTTCAAAGTGAAGAGTCGTGAAGATTAGTTCTAGCTTTAGATTAGAACTCGACATCTAGCCTTGTGTCGTTAAATTATGAAGTAGGCAACATTGTGAAGATTGGTTCTAGCTTTAGATTAGAACTCGACATCTAGCCTTGTGTCGTTAAATTGTGAAGTAGGCAACATTGTGTAGATTGGTCCTAACTAAAGATTAGGTCTCGACATTTATCTTAGTGTCAGAAAATAATGTAAGCGACGATGTAAGGCTTTCTCTGCCAAGAAGGGAGCTTGTGGATATAGAGGAAATCTCGAGTAGGTGTACTCGAGGAGTGGAGTAGAAACGAGGATAGAGCCTCGTTGTCGAACCGCTATAAATCTTGGTGTCTTGTCATTAGGTTGTCTCTTTCCTTACTCTTTACTTATTTCATTATCATTATACTTACCTATTACCATTGCTAATGCATTTGAATTGAACCTAATCATTATGCAACTTAGCTTCAAGTAAAAGATATTTTTGATACAAACCTAATTGAAAGTAATTTTAATTAGGTGACTAATCGAAGAGAAACTATTCACCCCCCCCCCCCCCTTCTAGTTTCTACACAATATATGTGCCAAGAAGAACCATCTTTAAACTTTGGTATCCTACAATAATATTGCATGATTATGTTTTACTCAATGAAGCTGTTATACTTTGCCACATTATTT
Source organism: Glebionis coronaria (assembly GCA_025667525.1). Taxonomy (NCBI): domain Eukaryota; kingdom Viridiplantae; phylum Streptophyta; class Magnoliopsida; order Asterales; family Asteraceae; genus Glebionis; species Glebionis coronaria. The sequence continues at coordinate 510,819,587 of CM046879.1, read as the reverse complement.
CATTATAGGAGAGTATCCAAGAAATAAGCCATCATCTGATTTTTTAATCAAATTTACCTAGGTGATCTTTGTAGTTTTAAATGAAAACAGGGCAACCAAAGACATGTAAGTAGCTTACATAAGGGGATCTCTTCCTATACACTTCATAAGCGGTTTTGCCATGTATCTTCACAATGATGGATATGTTTTGTGTGTAACACGATGTATATACAACTTCACCCCAAAATTGCTTTGGAAGTCTTAACTCGCTAAGCATGGTTCTAGCAGCCTCAATGAGGGTTTTGTTCCTTCTTTCAGCGACACCGTTTTGTTCAGGGGTGCTTGGGTTTGAAAAGTTCTGTGAAATTCCCTTTTCAGCACAGAAGGCTTCCATGGCATGATTTTTGAATTTAGTGTCATTATCACTTCTGATAGCCTTAACTCTGCAGTAATTGAGGTAATCTATTTCCCTGATGAAGGACATGATCCTATCAGCTGCTTCACTTTTTCTTTGAAGAAAAAATACCCAAGTGAACCTAGAGAATTCATCGACAATGACTAGTGTATATTTGTTGTGATTCAAGGATTGGGGTTTTACTGGTACGAATAAGTCCATATGAAGAAGATTGAGGAACTTATTAATGGAGAATGATTGTTTGGTTTTAAACAATGCTCTATGGTGCTTCCCTTTTTCACAAGTTGAGCATGGTCTGTCTTTGGAGTATGTCAGAGAGGGAAGTCTAGCTACTAAATCATTCTTTTCCAGTTTGTTGATGTTTTTGAAGTTGAGGTGAGAGAGTCTCTTATGCCAGAGCTAATTTTCACTATTAGAGGCTTTAGCAAAGAGACGGGTTTTATTTCCTTCCGGACATGATGTCATGTCAATAACATACAAATTCTTCTTCTAGGTGCAACAAGAACAACATCATCATTTTGATTGAAGATTGTTCCTTGGATCTTGGTGAACAGAACTTTAAAACCAGCATCACAGAGTTGGTTTATGTTGATTAAGTTATGTTTCAGTCCATTGACATACGCGACCCTTGTGAAGGTGATTCCATTGCAATCCACTGATCCAAATCCTTCTGTAGCCCCTGAGGAGTCATATCCAAAGACTACATTGGGACCAGACTCCTTTTTGTATCTCTGTAGATATTGTTTAACCCCTGTCATATGTTTGGAGCATCCACTATCCAAATACCAAAAATATTTCTTCATGTGTTCCTGCATAGATATAATGAAACCAAATTAGTTTCGATGATGATCCCACTTTCCAGTGGGTCTATGTTGTCGCTAGCCAGCGACATTCGGTCGTCTTTGGTTGTTCCTTTCTCCCCCTCTTTGGTTGTAATCTCTGGTTTCATGACGCATACTTCCACAGATGTCACATCCTAAATAGTGCTCACACTCATTAGAGTGATGATCATGGAACCCACAGTACTTTCAGGGAGGAGAGGGTTTGAAACTCTGGGGAGAGTATCTGGGTCTCGGTTCTGGTCTCCTAGAGGACTTGTGAGGAGTCTGAGATCTGATTTTGAGTCTGGCCTTTTGGACAACAATAATCTCCTCATGTTCTCTGGAGGTATGTTCAGTAGACTCACATGTGATACATTTAGGTTTCTTTGAACAATTTTTTGAGACAAATTTCTTTTGAACGCGACATTCACCCCCAATCTTTGATGGGTTGGTGACGTTCATGTTACGGTTAGTAAGCACACATGATGATAATTTCTTTCGAAAGCGATCGTCTCCCTCAATCTTAGAATGGTTGGTGACTTTCTGGTTAGGGTTATGATGTTATCTTGCTTAATGTCATTCTAAATGAGCCTTAGTAGATTTTGGCTCATCAAGGGCAAATGAGTGACCCTGGGTTTTTGCAGTGGCTTGGTGGCATGACACGTGTGATGCAAAAAATATTCGGCTATGATGAGTCTGAAAGGGCTATGGTAAACCTAAGATTGTATGTATCTTGGAGGGGAAACCTGTAGGGGTTGCAGCCATGGCATGCATATCCTTTTTTGCATATGCTTTCCCAATCTGAGCCACGTTAAACTTATATCTGTTACGTAGTGGTGGTTACTCACACTGTCTACATTATAACTACATTAACAAATTTGTTTGATTGGTAACCGATTGGTTCCTTATATTTGGCTATGTTGATTCTTACGCTTACGAGGCAGACGGATTTTCAGGCTATGATGATGTTAATCGGGCCCCGAAAGGAGCTGAGGTTACCCGTAACTTAGCAGGGCAACCTGTGGGGGTTGCAGCCATGTCGAGTGTTTCCTCTCTCTTATGAACGCTTTCTTATATGAGCCTATACCTGAAAATTTGTAAATGTGAATGTATTTGGGTGTCTCATAACCACCGCTATGCAAAACATATATAAGTTATAATTTTCTGGTTGTGCATCTATGGAAAATATGATGTTATACAAACGAGTTTTCCAAGGTAGTATTACTTTGGTCTGTTTGTGGTAATTGGTTTGTGAGAGAGTTGTTTCCCCGCCAAAATCTGAGTATATTATGGAAAAATTCGTTGTTGTAGATATACTATAGACAACGTGAGTAACCACCACTTCATAAAACAGACCCGTGTCTGAGGTTTTGATTTTCCACATGTTGTGAAAATGTGATGCTATAGGAACAACTTTTACAGGCTACTGTTTGTTTCATTTGTATGTGTTTTCAAAAGGCAATGATGAATACGTCGGTTGAGAGAACCGGAGGTGAAGCATTCTGCATCTTGGCATGGAAACTTGCTAAAGTTGCAGCCATGACAGATTTGCAATGTTTCTATGATGCCTTACTATTATGAGGCAAAATAAAAAAATTTCCTTTTGATTGTAACACCGAGCAGGTTTCCTAAAAATTTATGTCTAAAAACTTCCATAGTTTGTTATTAATTGTAGGCCTTTGAGAAGTTCAGCAAGCCGTAGCACCAACTGAATCACAAATAAAGAAGTATACAACTGAATAGGCTTCTACGTATCAAGACCAACGAATGAAAAAATAAAAGGCCCCGTAGCGAAGCGCGGGTGTGCCCATCTTATTACTACTATCTGTGTCCTTTAACAAGTGAAACATTATTTAGAAAACACCTAAACACCATTTATGTTATTTTTATGATATACATAATTTTCTATGATCACTGATTCTATTTTGTTCTACTACATCACACCAATTTATTTAAATGAGTTATTTTAAACACTTATATTTAGTGATGTATATTTTAAGGTTTCAATCTTAACCATTGATCATTTAAAACCGAATCATCCAAGGAAAGCACAAAAAGATTAAAATCGTCGATATGTAAAAGTTGTAAAAAGTGACAGAAGGATTAAATTTGTAAATATGATGAAATATTGGTTATCATCATTGATAAAAATATAATCAGTGATATTTCATTACTTTTATCACTAATGATATTTTTATAACTAGTATAACCAGTATTTCGTCATATTTACAACTTTAGTCTCTCTACCTTTTTTTATAACTTTTTATATTTTGACAAAAATAGTCCTTTCGTGTTTTTTAAATCTTAAGTTAATCTCCATCATTAGATCAAAAGTAAATGAAAGTTAGGGATTGGTTCCTTAGATTTACCTAACACTACTAAAGTGGATTCACTTGGTCTGCTCACACAACTAATTCTACTTACTCTAGCGACCTAACCGATTAACCATGCGTCCTTGCCTACACTTCAACTAATCATCACTCAATCCGTGGCTCTATCTACAGCTCAACCTACACAACTTGTTAACCATCCCGCACAAGACCCACCTGCACAGCTCGTTAACCCACCAACTCAACCTAATATGACCTCCAACACCCACTCCATGGTCACTCGTGTAAAGGACGATATCACAAACCCGTGGAACGCATGAGTCTTCACACCACCACCACATCTCCTCTTTTGTTCACATCTTCATGCACTTTGTGATCTCAATTGTCAACGAGCTATGTTAAATGAATATAATGCTTTAATAATAAACGATATATGGGTTCTTTTTCCCCGTTCAATCAACGTTAATGTTGTCAGATCTATGTAGCTTTTCAGGCATAAGTATCATGCAGATGGATCTCTAAGTCGATATAAGGCTTGCTTCGTGGCGAATGGTCTCAGTCAGCAGCAAGGAATTGATTTTCATGAGACTTTTAGTCCGGTCGTTAAACTGACCATTATATGCAATGTTTTGAGTATTGTTGTGTCTCACAATTGTCCTATTCATCAGTTAGATGTGAAGAATGCATTTCTTAATGGTTATCTATCTGAGACAGTTCATATGCATCAGACTCCTAGGTTTGTGGATCCTAAGAGACCTGATTATGTTTTCCATTTGAGATGTTTTTTGTATGGGCTTAAGCAAGTCATGTGTTCTTAGTTTTAGTGTTTTACTGGTTATGCTACTCGAATTAGTTTTTAGCAAAGTAAAACTAACTATTCTTTATTTGTATTTCACTGTGGGTTTGATAATGCTTACTTATTGCTTTATGTGGATGTATCATACATTCATACTTACAGCTTCGTCTTCAGCTTTCTTATAGAGGTTTATTGCTTCATTACATGGTGAATTCGTTATGACAGACCTTGGTCCATTGAATTATTTCCTTGGCATTTAAGCTCAACCGTCATCTCTATGCTTATTTTTATCTCAATCTATTTATGCTGAGGAAATTCTTTAGCGTGCACATATGCAGAAGTGTAATACGTGTAGGAATCTCGTTGAAACAAAGTCTAAGTTATGGTTAGATGTAACCGACTTAAAGACCATACTTTATATCACATTTTGGATGGAGCACTTAAGTATCCTAATTTCACACGACGTCACATTCTTGTGTCGTCCAACAAGTTTGTCTTTATATGCATGATCAACGCGAATCACATCTTGCTGCTTTGAAGCGTATATTATGTTAGGTGGTACTTTCAGTCACGGTCTTTGTGTTGCATGTTTCTTCTACCACACATCTTACAACCTATACAGATGTTGACCAGGTTGGATGCCCTATCACACGTCGTTCTACATCAGGTTATTTGGTTTCTTGGTGATAACTTATTATCCTGTTCTGCTAAGCTACATGTTACTTTATATCGGTCTAGTGTCGAAACTAAGTATCGTGATGTGGCTAATGTTGTTGCCGAGACAGCTTGGGTGTGCAGTCTTTTGCATGAGCTCCATGCTCACTGTTACACTTGTTTATTGTGATAATATGAGTTTCGTTTATTTGTCTACTGATCCAATGCAACATTGGCGTTCCAAGCATATTGAGATTGACATGTACTTTGTTCGGGACTGTGTTTCATCTTGTTAAGTATATGTTCTACATGTTTTATCTCATTTTTAATATGATGATATCTTTATTAAATGCTTACTGAGTGCTTTGTTTCTTGACTCCAGTTTAAACATTGAAAGGCATCTCGCTCCAACTGCGATAATATATTAGCTATACGTTACATTAATCCATTGTGGTATTTACAAGCTTAATCATAGTCTATATATTCCCGTGTAATGTTAACGGATAGACCTAGTTATTGTTCTAGTACTTACACCCTATGTTCTAAAAAAAGGCTAAAGATTCTCTCTATTAACATGTATAAAACTTTAAGAGGGTGTTTGAGAGTGCGATTCATGCATGATTATCTAATTATTGCAGTTGCGAAACGCAATAATTCAATGGGTTGTGTTTGGGAAAGGAAATCACAAACATGATTATATACGTTTAGGAAGCATTAAAACGTGGTTTTGAAACAACAGCCCCAAGCATGCTTGTCTCAAAACGCAACATACCTTTCTTTTCAATTTACCGAGTTGCCCTTATATTTATGCATATATATAATTCTTTGTTGCTCGACTGTGATAGAAAAATATATATAGGAAGAAGATGACGGCTAAAAGAGATAGAAAGAGATAAACATAAAACCTTATTCTTATCTTTTCTACCCGCGCAATGCGACAACGGGTACCCAATGACGATTTTTGAAGTGACAAATGTTTTTGTTCTTGCCCATTAACTTTGTATTCAAATATCGAAATTGTAAAAAAAATCAAATTAATAACCTTCAAAAATAGAAAAAAACTAAAAATTAATTAAAATATATCAAAATGGATATTGAATCAAAGAGTATAAAATTTTAAAAAATATGGTAAAATTAGATTATGAAGAAAAATAATTAAATAGAAAGATATTTTAGTTTTAAAGATTAAGATAAAATTTTTAGAGGTTGTTAGAAAAAGTTTGTTACAAAAAGGTTGTTATAAAAGAGATGGACAATGAATTAACAAATGAATGTTTCCATAAAAGTTAATTGAAAATATCTTAATTTTCAGACTTTCTAAAAATAGGAATATGTAAAATGCTTTATAATGTAGTAAGATAAGATAAGATGCCCATTAAAAGAAGTATATTATAATATTACTTAGTATTTTATTTTTCTTAAGCTCGCTCTATATTCGAAGCAAATAATGTAAGAAGTTTAAAATTAGATATAAGTTCATTTGGATACCAAACATATCTAATATATGAGGGGACTCATCCCCACCCTCCATATCCTTACCATCTAATGACTGAGTTTAAATTCTCATTTTACATTGGGTATTTTCGTCATTTCACCTTGTAAAACCCGCAATTAAAATCCAAGAATATTAAATATACGCCGTCTTAGCTTTAAATTAAATGTTATGAAATTAATTATTCAGAAAGTAATTAATAAATGTCAGAAAATTATACGCAAGTATTTTTACGTAAGTATTTTACTCAGAAAGTAAATATTACAAAATCCCGAACCACGAACTAAAATCACGGATATAAAAAATATTTAACGAAACAAAAAACGAAAAGCTTTATACTTATAGTGGGCCGATGGTTTAATAGAAAACAAAGAAAATGAATTTGGGCTTAAGGCCCATCCCACGAAATAATAGTAACCATGGAAAAGAGTTTTTCACACTAAATCATTTACAAAAAAACGAGACGAGGGTTAGGGTTTGAGCTGTGCCACCAGTCAGAAACCAAGAACAAGTAATTCAGTCTTTGATCTTTTGTTTACCTTCCGATTGTGTGTATTATTCTTTCTTCCTAAACACAAAAGGTAATCACCATTTCCTCTTCTTTCTTTAAATCACGAATTAGAAAAGTTTATACCAAGAAATCATGAATATGAAGTATGAAACATGTTATTAATCACTTAATTAGTATGGGGTATAATGTTTTACACGAAAACCAAGAGCATGGAGCTCTCGGTGGAGCCTTTGTATGACCAGCCGCAGCCAAAACACAAACAGGAGGGGGTATCGTATATAAGGGGGCGTTTGGTTTGACATGCAGTGGGAATAATAATAAACAGTGGGTAAGAACCACACATCAGGGAATTTGGTTTGGATTCGTAGGGGTGTTTGGTAAAAATCAGCAAGTACAGGCAGTAAAGGGGGTGTTTGGGTTAGTAATCAATGGGTATTAATAGGGCAGCAGTGGGTATTTTGTTGATAGTAGTGGCAACAACAACAAAAACAGTGGGAACGAATGACAACAGTGGGAACCACAATAGGAGCAGTAGCAACTGGCACTAGGCCAGTGGCTACTGCTGGGTGATGTCAGCAGGGGAGACCACGAAGTGGGCCCGGTTTGGTTTCACCCGAGACATTGGTGTCGCGGGGAGGGTTTTTAGCACGGGTTTTCGGAATCGTAAATTATAATAACCGCGAATAATTAATTTAAATTAATTATATCATTTGGTAAAGGAGTTTTATAAATAAATAAATAAATTAAATTGTTGATTTTATTAAATTGATTAATAAAATTTGTAGAAACTAGAAGGGGGGGGGGTTAAATAGTTTCTCATCGGTTTATCTCCTAATTAAAATTCCTTTCAATTAGGTGAGTGCCAAAACTATCTTTTACTAGAAAGTTAGTTGCATAATGATTAGGTTCAATTCTGATGCATTAACAATAAGTAGTAAGTGTAATAATGATGAATGTAAGTGATGAGTAAGGAAAGAAACAACCTAGTAGGAAGACACCAAGATTTATAGTGGTTCAGCAACAAGGCTCTATCCTCGTTCCTACTCCACTCCTCAAGTACATCTTACTCGAGATTTTCACTATATCCACAAGCTCCCTTCTTGGCGGAGAAAACCTTACAACGTCGCTTACATTATTTTCCGACACTAAGCTATATGTCGAGACCTAATCTTAGCTAGGACCAATCTACACAACGTCGCCCACTTCACTATTTTACGACACAAGGCTAGATGTCGAGTTCTAATCCAAAGCTAGAACCAATCTTCACAACGTTGCCTAATTCACCATTTTCTGACACAAGGCTAGATGTCGAGTTCTAATCCAAAGCTAGAACCAATCTTCACGACTCTTCACTTTGAAGCTAAGTGAGAACTTCACACAACACAACTACACATCACTTTATAGTTTAGTGAGAACTCACAAGACACAACCACATCACTTTATAGTTTAGTGAGAACTAACACAACTTATTACAACTCAACTAAACATCCAAGTACACACATGTAGCTTAGATCTACACAACACAAATACAAGCACACACATATGCAAAGGATTTACACAACTCTAATCAAGTATTCACACATAGTTTGGATGAACACACTAGTCTAAGTATTCACAAATACATTGGATCTATATAAGACACAAATAAACAAATGATGAACATGACTAGATCTTTAGGAGAGGATGATCTTCATCAAGGCTTCATCTTTAATCACATCACAAGTGTGTGAGTGATCTTCTCTTTGGACAAGGTAAAAAAGGAGATCAAGAGGATAATCATAAGTAAACATACTTAACACATTAAGTGATCATTTACAAATGACTAGGATTAGATAGGAGAAAGAAGGCTGAAAGAGATGTCCAAAAAGGGTTAATGAAAATGCAGATTTGATCCAATATTTATAGAATACAAATCCCAATGACTAGCTGCGGGCGGTTCCTTAGCTACCCAGGCGGTTCCTTATCGATAGGGAACCACGGAGTGTAGACTCCACTCCTTTTTGTCTTTTAGTGAATTTGAAATATTTGAGGCTGTTTAAACCTTCAAAGGATATTCTTATGGTATTTGGAATATGCCATATTCAAATTTACATTTTAATTTTAATAAAATGTTTTCTTAAAAATAAAGTTTATTAAAAATCTTTTGTTACATTTGACAAAAGTGAGTTTTAAGGCTAATCACTTTTATGATCACTAAACATGATTAAGATATGTTAGTGTAATGATTATTACCTTGATGATAGTGTTTGTTATATAATTCGTTTTATGATTGTGTTTGACACTAAATGTCTTTGTAATTTGTCGTGATCAAAACTAAGAAAGATTAATTAATACTAACAATGTTTTTAGGCATTGCTTTGCATTAACAATCTCTCCCTTTTTTATTACGACAAACTATAAACTCATTTACGTAAAATACAAGATTATTCGAATTATTAATGAGTTTATCACTATCATTTCTCCCCCTTTGTCGAAGCAAAAAGGTTAGCAAATGTTGGAAATACGTTTTTCATATTTAGAAAGTCTCGGTTACTCCAACAATATAGTTAAGGGCTCGTAGTATAGTTTAATTAAAGTTTATATTAGCCCGACCCATGAGCATGTTCATGGGCCGGAGGCCCAAGTCCATTAAGGGACTTGGGTATATAAACCCCTTTCCACCATTGAAAGGGGCGTTGGTTGTTTCATTTATTAAATAACACATATACATTTTCTCTCATCTCTCTCTCTACTTTCTCTCTCTAGAAACAACAACCCTCTTGATAAATCAAAGATTATCATACTTTTACAATTGGTATCAAGATCCATGGGATGAAATAAAGGTAGGTTTTGTGTTGTTCATGCTTATTTAAGTGTGTTCATGTGTTTTTGATTGATTTTACCCAAGTTTCAAATTTTTTTCGTGTTTTTGTTGTTCCACTTGATCCATATATCTTCTGCATAGTTGTAGTAGCGATTTGGGTACTTTGGTTTGGTTAGAAACACGGATTACAAGGTAAAAAATCTCAACTTTTTGGTGTTCTCAAGTCTTGAAATATTTCTCCATTACGATCAGTATCGCAAAAACCTAAGGGTTTCTACATTGCGATCACCACATTACGATCACCATATTGCGATCACTTGATTGTGATCACTTATTCAGATAAGTGCATATTGCAATCACTTGATTGCGATCACTTATTCCGATAAGGACATTACGATCACTTATTCCGATAAGGACATTGCGATCACTTATTCCGATAAGGACATTGCGATCACTTATTTCGATAAGGACATTGCTATCACTTATTCCGATAATGACATTACGATCACTATATTCCGATCACATTCCCATCACATTCCAACGGGATTAAGTTTTTGGCATTGAGAAGGACTAAGTTTGAGCATTACGACAACTTTGAGATTTGACATTGAGATAGAATTAATTTGGGTATTGAGATAGAATTTGCACAACTTAGAGGATCTTTCGACATTGCAACTTTCACAAAAACACACAACTTAAAGATAACAACATCTTTGTTTAAACAACATTAAAACAAATAACCTTATTTCATTGCTCGATCATTTTGGTAATCTTTATTCAAGGGATCAAGAATGAATTCACATTCATACATGCCAACAATGACACCGCTTACTGACCTTTTTATCATCTCGGGTACCGATACCCGTCCGCCGTTGATTATCAAAGAGCTTTTTGAAGCATGGCAAGGTCGCATGATGTCTTATATTATGGGAAGACCCAATGGGAGACTCATGGTTCAATCCATTGAGCAAGGTCCACTCGATTGGGGTGAAGTTACTATAGACAATGTGACTAGGCCAAGGCTATTTCATGAACTAACAACTGCTAATCAAATCATTGCCGATGCGGATGACAAGGCCATCCAGACCATCAAGCAAGCTCTTCCACCTGATATTTATCGTATGGTAAGCAATTACAAGGTAGCAAAGGAACTTTGGGATCACTTAACGGTTTTGTTACAAGGGACTTCACTTTCCAAGCAGGAACGAGAGTGTCAACTCTATGACTTGTTCGATAGGTTCTCATACATTCCAGGGGAAACACTTCATGACTACTACTGGCGCTTCACTACATTGATGAATAATCTGAATGTGTATAATCTCATGATTGCTCAGTTTCAAATCAACACCAAGTTCTTCAACACGTTACCCCCAGAGTGGAGCCAATATGTCACTGATGTTAAATTGATTTTGGATTTGCACAAATCAAATTTAGTTCAACTTTATGCTTTCTTGCAGCAACATGAGAAGCATGTGCTCCAGAAACGCATGTCTCAAGGATCTTATTCCGAACCATTGGCCTTAATGGCATGACATCCAACATTGTCATATAACAACACTCCTTATGCTATAGGACAACAATCTTATCATAGGCCTATGTTTTAGACTCCAAGCTTTCCACAGTATTCGATCTTACCACAACCACCTACATCATATCAGCAACAATATCAGCAACCATCACTATCATCACAACCATACTCTCCTTATCAACCACCAACAAATCCTACCATCCCTTACCAGCAACATGAAGTTCCTCAAACCCATTACTCACAACATGTTAGTACTCCTTCAAGTGTGTATGTAGCTCAACTAGCACCAGTTTTCTACTGTGATAATGCGATTCCGGTTCCTGAGTTCAGACAAGGGGATAATCCTACTGATATACTTGCACAAATGTCTGCTTACATCACTCAAGCGTTGAACAAAAGAGGTTACAGAGGACCATCTCCAACAAACAATCAGTTGAATCCAAGATGGCAGAGTTACTATGCAACCACTTCAGGGGAGACCAAGTTCATCCAATACTGGTGCACGCCCATTTAGCACTGCTCCAAGGGGAAACAACAGTGGCAAAGTGAAAATGATCATCTGCTATAACTGCAAAGGGGAAGGACACATGGCTCGGGAATGAAAGCAACCAAAGAGAAAGAGGGATGGTACATGGTTTAAGGAAAAGATCTACTTAGTTAATGCTCAAGCACAAGGTAGAGAGCTCGATGAAGAAGAGTTAGCATTTCTAGCAGATCCAGGAGTTGCGAATACTTAAGGACTCACAGTAGCTTCTACCAACAATGCAACATATCAATGCGATGATCTTGATGCATACGATTCAGACTGGGATGACCTCAATACCGCCAAGGCAGCTCTCATGGCAAATCTTTCACTTTATGGGGCTGATACAATCTCTGAGGTACCAAATACTGCCAATGATACTAGTATTGTACCTTATCAAGTTGAGCAAGTGTCTGAGTATCTAGAACAGCCTTTGGTGGTTAGTAATTCAAACGAGGAGACAAACAATGATACCAATATCAATGCAAGTCCCCAGACTTTGAGTGAAACACAACCGGGAGCTATTACGTCTACAAATTCGTCTGGTCAACAAGATTTGGTTATGGTGTCGGCATCTATGCTTGGCTAAATGAATAATGCGGTCCTTGAAACCCTCGGTGTTAATCAGACATTATCTGCCGAGCTTGCTTTGTATAAGGAAAAGGTTAAAACCTTAAAATTAACTCCGTTGACCAATACCTTAACCAATCCAGAATTTGATAGGTTTAGGAAAGTCCAAATGGATAACTTGCTAGAAATTGAAAGTTTAAGAGCAAATCTTTCAAAAGAACTTAAAGAAAAAGAATCAGTCGTTAATAATTTTCAAAAACTGCAAACGGATTTCGAAATTCTCGTGTCTAAAAGGTTGAAACGGAAATTAAGGCGTCTAAGAAAGTTAAAAAGACTGAAGTTTTGCTTTTAAAACAATACTCCTCTTCACATCTAGTACACTTGTTTCATTCATCTTTTAAGGAATTTACTCTATCATGTCTAACCGACCTGCCACCTAACCCGGGTTATGCAAAGCAAGCTATTAACCACAACCCACGACTTTATGATGCAACAAAGCTAGGTTTGGTCTTAGACCTGATTAGTAATTCAAATGAATCCGATAATATGTCACTGCATGAAGAGAATCGGTCAAAAGTGATTTTTACATATCCTAAGTATGATTATGAACAACTTAATGAAGAGAATGCAAAAACGGATTTTAGAATTCGCTTTAATATACAAAGGGAATTTATCCATACACCAAATTACATGTCTACTAGAGAAAACCTTAGTATATTTCCTACACTTGTCAATCAAATGAACCTAAGGAAATTCCAAAGGGTCTTCCACCAGTAAGTACGGTATTGCTAAGCTTGAAAGATATTAGGCGATACCTTACCGGATTTGACAAGGTCATCAAGGAGTGTACGACTTCAATGGCTCAAACCGATGGAGAATGGGCTTTCGAACACATGAAAAAAGTGTTTGAGAAAGAGATCGTTCCCTTTGTAAACAACATTAAAGAGGGTTTTCTAGATCTCGGGGACAATCTTAATTTCGAAATGGCTAAAGTTCAAAAAGTTTTCCATGAAATGGATGATGCTTATGAGCAACATTTAATTGAGAAAGAAAAGATTTTGTCCGAATATGACCGATTCTTGGAACAAGTGGTGTCTATCGATGTAATGTAAGTTGTAACTATTGAATGTGCTTTTGAGATTACATCTGCTGTGAATAAATGTGATGATGTGCATGATCTCTCTGTGAATATTGTTGAACCTGTGAATGATGTAGATAATCATTTTTGTCACGAATCTAACAATGAATTTTTAAAGCTTCAAGATTCTTATAACTTACTTTCAAAACGTTTTGATGAGCTTCAACATATATCTCTTGAAATTGAAAACCAATCTAAAAATGAAACTGTTTCAAAAACAAATGATTGTGAAAACACCGTTGAGGCGAGTGACAAGATGATTCAGGTGGTTCAGGCATTAGAGGAAGAAATCACGAGAATTAAGAGAGAGTCATTAAAAGAGAAAGTGGAACTAGAGGCCGTAGAGATTAAAAACCATACCCTATAAAATAGAATTACTTCTATGCTAGGGGAGTTTGATAAAGTAAAGCAGGGTTTTTCACATATTTATGGTTCATTAGAAGAACGCTTCGCTTTTAGTGCGGCAGAGCAAAAGTCACTTGTTGACAAACTGAACCAAAAGTGTGAGGAAATCTCTGACTTAAATATGCAACTCACAGACAAAAACATGGTTTTGGCTGAGTTAAAGGAGACACTTCAACTCAAAGGACAAGAAGTTGTTGATAACCTAGCTATAATTTCTGCACCGTCCTCTAGTACTCCAAAAAAGGTGGTGATCACTAAGAACCCGTACCATAAGAACAATCCTCTATAATATAAGCTCTATATGGAGCATGCAATTAAGCACGCGGATCTTGCTAGGGATGTTGTAGATGATCTCTATGAACTAGATCCCTCAAATAGTCACTATTACTCTGCTCATGCTTACATTGAGAAGGTAAGACAATGCTTAGAGCATTTGACTTACATAGGACAACCGGGTTCTGCACCACCTAAACAACAAACCCCCACCATTGCCATGACTCCATTTAATAAGACCCCAGGAGCTAAGCCTATTTTAAACACACCCATCAAGGCTAAATTAAAATCTGTCACTAATGTTCCCTTGGCTTCTACAGGAGTAATTGTGTCTACTAAGGCTAAAGGATCTCAAGACAAGAAAGATAGGATCAAGCCTTCCACTAGTAGGACTGCGAAGAAGAAAGTAGAAGTTCACCCTAGGAATGTTATTTCAGTTTTAAATAAAAAGAATCATGTAGCTAAGACAAAAGGTTCTGCCCCTATACAGAAGACTAAGCAAAATATGAATTCTAATTTGAGATGTTGGAATTGTAATGAATGCATGTTTTCTCAGTGTCATGATTTATGCCTTGTTGATCATGTGAATGAAATGTATGCCATTAGGAACAATCTTGAATAGATTCCAACGGGGAAGAAATTCACCCAAGTTGGTTGGCAATGAAAACCCACTGGTCGGACCTTTACTGCAAATGGAACTAAGTACCCTTTAACTAGGATCACATCCACTGAAGTTAGGTCTCAGCGTCCTTTAAATAGGAACTCCAACACTAAGAAATGGAAAAAAGCGCCCTTTAACTAGGTCTGCATCCACTATTGTGCCTACCAGTGAAGAAGTACCTCAGGTTATTAGAGAACCAGAATCTAAGCCAACATCTAGGAAGAAAATTTGGAAGCCTAAGAATTCTTCTGATAGCAAACCTAAGATAAATATATTTGTACATACTAACACAGAGGAACAATTAGATTCCGATACATTGTCTTCGTCTGGTGATATTTTTAGGTGGTCCAAATCATCCTCTGGTACTTGGACTCTGGATGCTCAAAGCATATGACCGGAGACCGCTCGATGCTCAGAAATTTTGTCAGCAAGTTTCTAGAAATGGTTAAATTTGGCAACGACCATATTACGAAGATCATGGGTTATGGTGAATATCAAATTGGGAATGTTACGATTTCAAGGGTGTATTACGTCGAGGGACTTGGTCACAATTTATTCTCAGTGGGACAATTCTGCGATTCAAACCTTGAGGTTGCTTTTCGACAACATACTTGCTTCATTCGTGATCTTGCAGGAAATGATTTGTTAAAAGGTTCTCGAGGGGATAATCTTTATACATTTTCCATTCAAAACATGATGGCCGCCTCTTCTGTATGCCTTCTCTCCAAAGCATCTAAGACCAAGTCATGGTTGTGGCATCACCGGTTATCTCATCTTAACTTTGATGCTAATAACCATTTGGCTAAAAACGAGCTTGTTCGTGGTCTTCCAAAACTTAAGTTAGATAAGGATCATTTATGTTCCGCGTGTTCTTAGGGGAAAAGCACCAAGAAATCATACAAACCTAAAGCTGAAGACACCATCCAAGAACCAATGTATCTTTTGCACATGGATCTTTTCGGGCCAATGCGTACGGCTAGTGCGAGTGGTAGAAAATACATCCTCGTCATGGTGGATGATTTCTCAAGGTTTACATGGGTTAAGTTCTTAGCAACCAAGAATAAAGCACCAACATATATTATTACTTTTTTGAAGATGATCCAAGTGCGTATTAATGCTACTGTTCGCCGCATTCGAACTGATAATGGAACTGAGTGTTAATCAGACTCTACGAGATTATTACGAAGAGGTTGGTATTTCACATGAAACTTTAGTTGCTCGCACTCCACAACAAAACGGTGTCGTGGAAAGACGTAACCGTACACTTACGGAAGCTGCTAGAACTATGTTAATTTATGCGAATGCTCCTTTATTCTTATGGGCTGAAGCAGTGGCAACAACATGTTATACCCAAAACCGATCCATCATTCGTAAGCGCCATGGAAAAACTCCATATGAGCTTCTTCATGGACACAAACCCGATATTTCCTTTCTTCATGTGTTTGGTGCACTTTGCTATCCAAATACTAATAGTGAGAATTGGGCAAACTTCAACCGAAGGCTGATATTGGAACTTTTATTGGTTACTCACCCGCAAAGAAAGCTTACCGGATTTATAACCATCGTCTTGGCAAGATAGTAGAAAATTTGGATGCCGATTTTGATGAGCTGACAGCGATGGCTTCTGAGAACCACAACTCTAAACCTGCACTTCATGAGATGGGAACCGATACGATTAGTTCCGGACTAACTCCCAACAATCCTACTTCTCCATCATATACACCACCTACAAGGCCCGAGTGGGATGAGTTATTTCAACCAATGTTTGATGAATTCTTTGATCCCCCAAGTGATGATTCTCTAGCACCTGTAGTAGTAGCTCCGATTCCCGAAGTTGTTGCTCAAGATAATGGAAATCAGTCCGATGCATCCACTGTCACTATCGAACCAGATGCACCATCCCCCAACAATTCTCAAACTACACCCGAATCATCACCCCCACTCGTTCCTAATGATGTTGAAGAGGATTACTGATGAGACTGCTTTTATACATAGTCTCATCGTCCAAATCGGGCTTAAAATGCATAAAATATCATTAAAACTGCCAAATATATGCTCGTGTTTGTTGCTTGTGTATTTTAGGTACAGATATTGAGGAAAAGACAAAAAGATCACAAGAATCAATCAAAAACGAACACGGGAAACGAAGCCGCACAATGAACCGGGCCCAAATCTGGAATTCCCAAAATGGTCCTTGAAGAATTGAAGATTGTCAACAATGGTCCCTCAACTATTGAAGGCTTGTCATTTTATACCCCTGTAAATCCTCAAAATTACTTGTGGGTCCCTAAAATATCAAGATTGTACAAGTTTAGCCCTTGGGAAATGAAGAATTTGCATTTAAAGTCCTTGTTATAACTTTTTGCAAACTTGTGCCAAAAATGACAAGTTAACCAAATTACTTAACAAAGGAAATGAGATTGTTGCTGATTATATACAAAGTGAAGGAAAAGTGATACTTTGGGGGCTAAACCTGCCAAGACCACCAAACACACCACAACCAATCACCTTGCCATGTCACCCCACTCCACCAATCACTCCTCACCACCTCACCAATCCCATCCCAGTCACACCCCACTCACGGTTTATTTAATTAAACCAGGGTCAACTCAGTCAAACCCCATAATTTCCCTCTAAAACACATTTTTTAAATATAACTTACCCCAAACCGGATCTAAACCCCTCCTAATATCCTCTAAGAACACATAAACCCTAATCCTAATTACCTTTCAAACCAAAGGGTTTTTGGTTGTTAATTTCCAGAATGATGATTAAGGTCCCCCTCAACACAACCCACCTCACAAAACACCCTCACATGGGTTGTGGACCCCACCTTGTACCTCCCCTGCCCCATCACTTTCTTCCCCAATTCCAAAAACCGACCAAATGAACAGCTCTCATTCAATCCTTGCTCCCAAAGCACAAACGAACGCTCCAAG
This sequence comes from Glebionis coronaria, assembly GCA_025667525.1. NCBI lineage: Eukaryota > Viridiplantae > Streptophyta > Magnoliopsida > Asterales > Asteraceae > Glebionis > Glebionis coronaria. The sequence goes on along the minus strand of CM046879.1, from coordinate 510,801,749 downwards.
ATCAAAGTAGCAAGCTGGCTATGTCAACATCATCACATGGGCACAATATGACCATTTTCAGTCAAAATTCCAAGGGCACTTTGGGAAGATTACTTGTTAGGGTTTAAGCTTCTAGTATTTTCTTTATAGTAGTATAAATACTCAGCTGCATGTAGCTAGTATTTCTTGTTCCAGATTTTTGCTTTCAAAATATTGTAATCCCTTTTTAAGAGTTATAAAAGTTGGTATTTATGTTATAAAGTAATTCCTTTTTGTGGTTTTAAAAGTTGGTGGTATTGTTTAAGCATAATCTGAGTTCCAATATTCATTTTGGTTTGGTTAAGTGTAATTCAGAAAGTGAGGGTTGGTGAGAGGACACTCAATCCAAGTCTTGAACTTTCTGTGAAAGTTATAGAAGCTATTAGCTTATTTGTTGGATAACCAAATAAGCTACTAAGCTTGTATAAGCTTTTTAATCCGTTTCAAAAGTTTTCAAGTTTTCTGAATTTTCAAAGTAAAAATCTCATTTTTACTCTTCTTTTTTTTAGCTTGACATTTACTGTAGCATAAGCTCATCACAAGCCTTATAAGCTTGTGACAAGCTTACTCTACCAGCTCTCTCTTCTTGTTGGTTGTGGTGTGCAGGAAACAGGAAGCAAACAAGAATCCATTTCTTTCTATCCATTTCATTTTATCAAGCATAAGCTACATAAGCAGCTTATAGAGGATCTGCACAAGCCCCAGCTTGTAGGAGAAGGCATAGCAGCCTTAGTGGGGCCTGGATGTGGGTCCCACAAGGTAAATCCTTGTTTCTAGTTTTCAAATTGTCAAAATCTGTGATTTATGTGATTTAGTGTGAACTTGTTTGAATGTTGGATGTTTCTGTTTAAATAGGCTCATTTAAGCTTGTTATGCATGTTTAGGATATAGGAAATCAGTTTGGTTGGATTTTATAAGCTTTTGATTTGATAAAATTGTTTCCAGATTTTAAGGGGTGTTTGGATTTGTGTTTTAGGCAGAATTTATGACAAGTTCTTGGTTTAAAACTCATCTAGACATGTTTGTATTGATAGTTTAGGGTGATATTGGTCATAAGGTTTCAGTTTGTTGGAGTTTTGAACAAATTTGCATGCTAAAACATTGGATAATATAGCTAAAATCAGAAAGTGCTTGTTGTTGACTGATTTTGTTGAATTAGCTATTCAAATCTTGCCCATTGTTAGATAATAGGTTATTTAAGGATTGTGTATTGGTTATATGCTATTTTGTGAGCTTATGTGCAAGATATGAGCCTTTAAATTTCATTTTTGTGCAAGTAAAAAGGGTCTACTGTTCATCAGAAACACTTAGCCTTAATCAGTAACTTTTGGTGCTAATTGTGGTTGAATTTGTGAAGTACTTGCTTGTTTTTTGTGTTTAATTTGACTCCTTATACTCAACTGAGTATAAGGGTGCCTTATTGTCCAAAATAAGCACTCAAAATAAGCTTTCCTAAGCTTATTGCTTTTTGACCAAAAAAATACACTACCAGTGGGAACTCCTTTCCCACTGCTAGCACATCTGTTAGCACTGCTTCACTAGAAAACAAAACCAGCTAGATGTCACTATCAGAAACATTGATTTTTTGTCTTTAGTGCCCTTAATTGGGAATTAGGACTTGAAACTTGTTTTGATATTTTTCTAATTTTATTTCTGAACTTTTAGTTTAATTAGATTTTTTATTACTGTTCATTTAGCATTTTTTAGATTAAATAGCATTATTTATTAACTTTTAATTTCTGATTTTTGGCATTTAGTGCCAAAAATACTTATTTTTCAGTTTAAACATTTTTCATAGATTAAGAAAAACATTTTAAGATTTTTAGTTAAAAAAGTTTTTACTGTTCACCTTTTATTTATTTTTTATAATTAATTTAGCTTAATTAGGGTTTAATTTAAATCAGTTTTGTCTTTTAGTGAAAAAATTAATATTTTTCAAACTTTTTCAATTTTCTACTATTCATTAGAGTAAATTAGGATTTTTAAAATTGTTAAATTATTTTAGCATTATTTTATTATTTTTTATAATTATTTTAGTTTTAAAATAGTTTTTAGTGATTTAAAAAATAGAAAAATAGTTTTTAAAAATTAAAAAAAATACTTTTTAGTCTTTAGATAATATAAGTAAGTTATTTGTTCAATAAAATAATATTTTTGACATTTTGATTAATTATATTTAATTTTAGGGCTTTAATTAGCATTTAAAATTGAATATTTAATTAATAAAAGGTTTTAAAATATTTTTATTGGATTTTAATTCTTATTTATATCATTTTAGACTTATTTTAGCTTTTAATTAATTTTTAGGTTTAAATTTTTTTAATTTTTACACTATTTACGGTTTTACGTGATCGCTTTTTTTCGTCTTAGTTTAATCCGTCTTCGTAACCGTCATTTCTTTCTTATTTTCTCTTCTCATAACAATATAATCACAAAAATTAATCAATTCATTACACAACACACTAGCCTCCTTGAGAACGATCCCCACTTTGGGTCATAAGTGTTTACGTTTTCCTAAACGTACGCTTAATACTTACCCTAATTGCCTTGTTTTCCTAAACAAGTGTGATTTTACAACTATCATTTTTTGGCGCCGCTGCCGGGGAGGCGTGTTGTGTTTTGATTGAACAATTGTTGTTTTTATACTAACCATAAATAGTTTTGTATTAGTAGCACTCTACTAATACGTATTATCGTTTTTTGGTTTTTGTGTGAATACTGTTACTATATTGTATACGTAGAACAATAAATTCACAAGTACTCCAAATACGTGAGAAATCACAACCTTGACTTGGGAGGTCATTACCCAATCATTGTATTCGAATCTCAAACCAAAGAAAAAAGGCAAAAATAGATAAATACTTTCGTGAAGCTCGATTTTGAAAAATACAAACTATAAGGTGGGTATAAGGCGGTTGTATTTCACGACCTAAAGGAAAAAGGCTCTTAAGTGCTTCGCGCCGCCTCGTTTCCTCCGCTTGCTTGTGCGTATTTGATTTTGAGAGCTAATCGAGGGTTTTGCCGCCCAAAGTATTATTACATATCATATATATTTTCTTGGTTTCATTTGATTAAACCCTCTTGAACGATTTGGTGTTCCACCAACGTTCTAAAGTCATCGAAGGCGTTCACTTCACGTGATCGTTTTCATTCCTTGAGGCTTCTTTAATCGAGAGATTTGATTAAGGAGGAGATTTGTAGATTTTTGTCTACCTAATACATTCACCAATTTCCAAAAAAGTTAATACCATCAAAAACCACAAAAAAATTGAAAAAATACAAAACACCAAAAAGAATCTTCTTTGCTCGTCTCCTCGTTGTACGTGACGTTTATGCTAACTCGTAATCAAGCAAAACGTGCACGTAGACGAAAGAACAAAACTCCCACTCCAACTCATTCTACTGAGGAGTCTCCTATTGACGAACCCATTGTACGAGAAGCACCAACCATGGCGAATCGAACTATGATGAAGTTACTTCAAGCACCCACCGAGGGTTATGGAGAAGCTATTGTGATTCCCGCTATCCTTGCGGAGAATTTTGAGGTGAAAACGGGTTTGTTGTCGATGATCCAAAACAACAAATTCCGTGGTGATGAGAATGACAATCCACACAACCATATCCGCCAATTCAATCGTCTTACCGCCACTTGCAAATTTAAGGATGTCTCGAATGACTCGATTAAGATGATGCTTTTTCCGTATTCCTTAGCCGGGCCCGCTAAAATTTGGTTAGAGAAAGAGCCACCCAATTTTATATTGACGTGGAAGGATCTCGTTTCAAAATTCGTGAACCAATTTTTTCGGCCCTCTAAGACTACGCATTTGAAAAATGAGATTTCTAAATTTTCACAAGAATCAAATGAAAGTTTTTCAACGGCTTGGAATAGGTTTAAGGAGATGTTACATGAATGTCCTCATCACGGTTTTTCCGACTTGCACCAAATAGACACGTTTTACAATGGACTTAATGATCATGAAAGAGATTATCTAAATGCCGCCGCGGGTGGTAATTTTTTTGTGTAAAACGGTCGAGGAAGCTTTGGTCATAATTGAGAATAGGTCTAAGGTTTATAGCCCTCGTAACACACCGAGTGTTGCCAAATTGGGATCGTCATCGTCTCGTAGCATTAATGCTTTACATGACGAAGCAAATGAAGAAAATCGGTTTTTTGATAGATTTGCTAACCTTATGTCCCATTGGAAAGCTCAAGAAGCTTCAAATTCCGCTTCGGTTAAAGCGGTTGCTAAGAGTTGTTTGTCGTGTGGTGGAGCTCATGATCTTTCCGAGTGCATTACCGTGGATGGTAACACTTCGAGTGCTTATGTAGCCACGGGAACTTATAACCAAAACGGCCAAGGTTCCCGCCAAAATCACGCTCCACCAAATCAAAATGCTAATAACTATCGAAACAACAATCAAGGTAGTAATTATCAAGGCAATCAACGTAATTACAACAAGGGTAATTATCAAAGTGGAAATGGGCAAATTTCAAACCGAAACCAAAACCGTGATTTTCAAACTACCACTCAAGGTTTTCAAAATGATCACACCAAAAATCTTCAAGGAGAATTTTTGAATTATGCTAAGGCAAACGATGCTAAGTTTGATAATATGCAACGTGAAATGGTTAGCTTAAGATCCGAGTTGAAAAATGAGCTTAAAAACGAACTTGCTAATGAACTTAAAACTCATGCTAATAAAATGGAAGGAAATGTCCAACGACTCCAACAAAATCAACAAAAAATGGAGCAAGGTCAACATGAGATTAAGCAAGAGTTGTTAAAAGCGGATGCTAGGCAATCTAAGTTTGAAGACCGAATGGGAAAAATGTTTGAAGCTATCATGTGTAAGCCCTCTTCTTCGGGTGGTCTTCCTAGTGATACCATCGTGAACCCGAAAGGAGAATTGAATGTTATTACTACTCGTAGTGGTAAAACTTTCAAAGAACCTATTTCTCGTCCAAGTACTTCTATGGAGAAGGAAAAAGAGAAAGAACCCGAGGTGGTGGTAGAAAAGGAGCAAATTCCAAGCCCACGAAGTACCGCTCAAACCACACCTACGGTTGAACCAATACCAATAGTGGAACCCGAGATTCCAAGGCCGTTGCCTATGCCTATGCCCCAACCCACACCACCTTTACCCTACCCTTCAAGACGAGACAAGGAAAAGGCACAAGAACGAAATAATTATCAATTTGAACTTTTTATGAAAATGTTTCGTGACTTGCATTTTAATATAAGTTTTGCCGACGCCTTGGTCATGATGCCTCGATTTGCCGCGAACTTCAAAAGTATGTTGAATAACAAAGAGAAATTGCAAAAATCGTCTAGTTGTTCTTCGGTTTTTCTTAGCCACATACCTCAAAAAGTCGGTGATCCCGGCAAGTTTTTAATCCCATGTGCTATACAAGACATGGAAGAATGCTACGCCTTGGCCGATCTTGGTGCTAGTATTAATTTGATGCCTCTTGAGATTTTTAAATCGCTCAATCTTCCCAATCTCACTCCTTCAAGAATGTCAATCGAAATGGACGATCATTGTACGATTCTAGCTTGTGGAGTAGCCGAGGACGTCTTCGTAAAAGTTGGAAAGTTCTACTATCCTGTAGACTTTATTGTTGTTGATATTCCCATCGATCCTAAAGTTCCTCTAATTTTAGGTCGATCATTTTTTGATACCTCGAGAGCACTTATCGATGTGCATGCAAGGAAAATCACTCTTCGTTTCAATGAGGAAGAACTCGTCATTAATGCAACTCAAAACTCCACACTTTCTCATGTGTATTCGATCACGTCTTTGTACAATGTCAATCCCATCAAAAACATTTGCAAAAAGATTTCAAAAAGAGTTTTAGGAGTTGATGATACAAATGAAGTTCCGTCCCCTCCGCCGGTGGAGGTTAAGAGTGTTAAGCCTACGATTCCAATTGTGAATGATTCTTCGGATGATGATACGTTGATCACGATGGGGAAGTTTTCTTTGTTGACATACGTTTTGAGAACTTACCACCACCTTTACCAAAACGGTTTTCAAATGTGAGAATTTTTAGTGTGACTAACATTGCTTTAGAAACGCCAAATATTTTTGACATAATCAAATCGGGTTTTCATAAGGAGAGTTTAAAAGATGAAAAAGGAAAAGATTTTAAATTGAATTTAAAAGATTTTTCTACAACTCTAACTCCGTCATCACCACGTGTATTGAGTGCTACAAGCTCGTCTTCTCCTTTTGACGATGCTTTGTGTGGACTTAGTGTGGGGGAATCCCCTTATGTTCCCTTCCCTTTCTCCACCGAGGACGAGATATTTGATCCCGGAATTGCTTATAAAGGGAAATCTCGGTCTTCCACCGATGCAATAAATGGAAAATCTTTCTATTTGATTGGTGCGAGTCTACCTCGAGTAGCTCAATGTTTGTATGACTTACCCATTGTCCCACCCTTCTATTTCTTCTCTCCTATTTTCTTGAAACCCTTTGGGTTTTTGTTGGCACACAATGAAGTGGAGTTGATTTGTTTTTCCAATGAAAACGAGAACGCCATCTTCGATCCTGGTATTTTGCATCATCAAAGGACTTAGTCCTTAAATACCGGTTGTTTTTGGGCCTTGTTTATCATGTAAGCCCCACTAAAAATTGACCACACCATGATTATCCCTAAATGATCACATTTATGGGGATTCGAGTCGAGCTTTTGACTCGGTTATCAAAAACAAGGTGCCTCGTGGGGGAGTCCCATGCTTATCCATGTACATATTGTTGCTTTCTAATTAGTTTAATGTGAGGGGATTTGTGCCCTTCCAACCTTTGTTCCGTGGTTGTTTGTGAATTGTGGTTTTTAGATCATGATCTTCACGATTGGAGCCTCTCGTGTTCGTTTTATGGGAGCACTCGATCGTTTGCTTTGAAGACTTTCTCAATATCCATATGATATATCCTTGAATGTTCTAACCTTAGGTTTTTAGCACACTTCATAAAAGGCTATTAATTTATTGGTTACACCCTTTCCATGCTAGATTAGGCATTCGACTACGTCTCTAGTATGGGGGTGTTTTGCACCCCTAGACTCGAAACATTGAGGACAATGTTTAACTTTAGTATGGGGGGGGGGGGGGGGGGTGAATAGATACTTGCCTTGACCTTCACGCTTTCCAAAGTTTATCCTTTTGTTTATCGTTTTGTTGCAAAATAAGGCTAAAAATGGCCAAATTTTAAAATTTTTCTCATGTTTTATAAGTGTTTGAAGACACGAATGTAGATTTTCCGATGGCAAGAATAAGAGTAATTTTTGACTCGACCGTGCGTGTTGAGCACTTAGCTTTGATTCCTTAACTACACATTAGGCTAAGTCTCTTAAATGAGGACGAGAAATGATAGAGTTAATTATAAGTTACTATGCTAAACGTAGAGTACTCGTATTCTTTCAAAAACTCATGTGTTCTCATTGTTTGCTTATTCTCCCTTCGCATGTTAATATTTTTTTGCTTAACAAATATTGACTTAGCGGTTTAGTTAGGATTGTTGGGTTTCTAGTCTTTTCTAGTAGCTTCCGTGTAATTAAATTGGAAAGACATTAAGGTATCGCCAGCGTCACGGTTTTGAAGTATTGGCACCCGAATAATCGAAAGCTTCACCCAATAATAAGATTTCAAGTGCTCACCTAAATCTAGCAAACGATTTGAAGCCCCACAAGGCCGAAAAATCTATGCAAAATTAAAAGTGAATCAAGCCTTAATCTTCGAAGCTTTAAAGATCCAAAATTCGCTTTAGCGTGAGGATATACGTCTTTGGCTAATAAAACCGCCGATGAGGCGGATAATAAAAGGCAAGGCAAGACCGAAGTCATAATAAAAGCTTCATGGCGAAGTTGAATAAAAGATGGAGGTAAACCAAAGATAATAAGGCCCTTCCGTTAGGGGGCGTATAAAAGTCTTGGTAACAAGTCTCATGTTAAAAACCGTTATAAAACCGTGTTTATCGATTCTTCTTGTCAACTTAATTTTTTAACATCGTTGTCTATTAGGAGGGGTTATTGATTTGATGGTCTTGGTTACACCGTTAGGACTCTATTTTTAGACCTAAATCTCTATTATCGCATAAGTCAAACAATGTATCCTCGTGAAACATTCAAGACAAAATAAAATATAAGATATACAACTTAGGAATAATGGGAGGATAAGTACGTGATTAGGGCAAATGAGTAGTGTTAGCATTACTAACTTATAATGACAATGATCTCGTTGCACGCTTGGCATGGAATTGGGGTGAAAATCGAGGACGATGAAATTATTTTTAACGAAGCATTCACATGTTTTTGTTCTATGAACCTAAACGTCCCATTTTGCAATGAAAATCATACATTATGTCTAAAACGCAAGTAGTAGTAATAGTAGTAGTGTAGCTAGTTTATCATTCAATAAAGGGAATAAAAAAATTGAATTTTGGAGGTGCTACGATACTTTATTCTAGCATTGCGTGAGGGCACGGCAATGGTTTAGTATGGGGGAGTATGATCACGATTTGGAAATTTCTCATCTACAAGAGCTTCCATTCTTTGGTTCACAAATACCCGAGAACCCTATCGGTGCGTCTACCTCAGAGGAAGATCCTGCAATCGTTTACTCCAGACCACCACGTATTGAAAATCACAACACCAAATGGACAAAGGATCACCCAATCCGCAATATTATTGGTGACATCGATCGACCAGTCTTGACACATCATCAACTACAAGAGCACGCATTATATTGCTTCTTTGATGCGTTTCTCTGCGAGAAGTAACCTAAATCTTGGCAACAAGCCATGAAACAATCATCTTGGATTGAAGCCATGCAAGAGGAACTTAATGAATTTCAACGCCTTGAAGTATGGGAATTAGTTCCTCTACCCAACAACGTTGAAATCCTTACATTGTTGTGGGTATATAAGGTTAAACTCGATTAGTTAGGTGGAGTGTTAAAGAACAAAGCTAGATTGGTTGCTCGAGGTTACAAACAAGCTTTGGGTATTGACTTTGAAGAATCCTTTGCTCCTGTTGCACGATTGGAGGCGATTAGACTATTCCTTGCTTATGCTGCTCACATGAATATGATCGTCTACCAAATGGATGTTAAGACGACATTTCTAAATGGTGAATTAAGGGAAGATGTCTACGTAAGCCAGCCGAATGGATTCGTCAACTCGGAGTATCCTAATCACGTGTACTAGCTCAAGAAGGCTCTTTATGGGTTGAAACAAGCTCCACGCGCGTGGTACGATCTCCTATCGTCTTATCTCATCTCGGAAGGCTTCTCCAAAGGCAAAGTGGACCCCACATTGTTCATTTTCAAGGAGGACAAAGACATGATATTGGTACAAATTTATGTTGACGATATAATATCTGCTGCCACTACTCAAAGACTGTCTGACCATTTTGAGAAAATCATGTCCACATACTTTAAGATGTCGATGATGGGAAAATTTTCATTTTTCTTAGGGTTGCAAATTTCTCAAAATTCCAGAGGCATCTTCATTAATCGATCCAAATATGCTCTTGAATCGTTGAAAAGTATCACTTTGAAAAATGTGACCCCGTGGATACTCGTTTGGTGGAGAAATCCAAGTTAGATGAGGATAGGGATGGGATTGCTGTCGATCCTAAACTTTACCATGGAATGATCGGCACCCTTCTCTATCTGACTACTAGCAGGCCTGATTTGCAATTTGCTATATGCATGTGTGCCCGGTATCAGGCTCGGCCTACCGAAAAGCACTTACATGTTGTGAAAAGGATCTTTCGGTATCTTAAAGGAACACTTAATCGTGGTCTGTGGTATCCGAAGGATTCCTCTATTGAACTAATATCATACGCATATGCGAATTATGCTGGGTGTCAAGATACTAGACGTAGCACTTCTGGCAGTGTGCAACTTCTTGGAGATAGAATGATTAGTTAGGCATCCAAAAGGCAGAAAAGCGCTGCGATATCAACTACAAAGGCTGAATACATTGCTATGTCTGGTTGTTGTGCTCAAGTTCTTTGGATGCGATCACAATTAACTGACTACGGTCTTGGATTCAACAAAATCCCGATGTACTGTGACAACAAAAACGCCATTTCCCTTTGCTGCAACTATGTTCAACACTCCCGGGCGAAGCATTGACATACGCTACCACTTTATCAAAGAGCAAGTGGAAAATGGAGTAACCGAGCTGTATTTTTTCAACACTGAGTATCAGCTGGCGGATATATTCACAAAGGCCTTAGATCGAGGACGTATCGAGTTTTTGATCGAAAAGTTGGGCATGAAATCATTCTCACCGGCGACTCTTACGGAGTTGGCAGAAGAATCCGCAGAATAGTGGTGGTAAACTATTCTAGAGTATCCTTTTTATCGTGATCTTGTATATTATCGTATATATGTAAACCAAAAAAAGAAAAATACAAAAATTTAAAACTTAGAAAAATCATAGAAAATATAAAATCAAGAAAATCCAAAAATATTTTTCATTTTAAATCGGGCATGTCAATGTCGATTAATATTGACACGTGCCATAAAAAGAGTCCGTATGAAAGTTGTAAATATTTTAAAACATGCCCAAATGGCTTGTAGTTATTTCTGACTGCAACCCGCTTTTCGCATTAAAGTCACGTATTTCTTTTGAAAACGTTGGCTCACAACGGGAATTAATTTTCTTGGGCAAGGATTACTTTAAAACCTTGTAAGGGATCAAGTTTACTTTATAACTTGGTCTAACACAAATTAGTGTACGCTTCAGTGCACTTATTTTGTTAAAATAAGATAAATCTTATTGCCACCAGAATCGTTTCATAAAATCACTACACGGAAAAGGTCTTCATGGATATTTTTCTCTTTAAAACAATGACTACAACTCTTTAAATAGAAAACGGGTCAGCGTTTAAGGGGGAGCAAATGTCAAATATTTTTGAAATTAAATTGGCCTTAGGTTATATCATATGCCTTAAAGTCATAGCGGTAGAAACGTTTGTGGTGTGTAAGTGTTTACAAATTAAGAGAATTCGGGGATACAGTGTTGTTAACTTGTTTTTACAAGTTTTATATTCATTTGTCTAACTAGGGGGACCAAATTTAAATTCTTGCAAAATTGGTTTGAGAATTGACCAAAGTCAAATATCTCCCCTCCCCTGTTTTTCCCTTTCATCGCAACACACACACTTCTATTACTCCTTTGCCGCCATTGTTGAATTTCGCATCCTTCGTTTATTGTACTAATCATCTGCCATAACATCTAGGTATTCATCAATCATTAGTGATTTCCATGATTTTTTATTTGTTAAACATTACAAACGAGACCTATGTCTCGATTACCTGTTTAGGGTTTCGATTTGACTTGTGCTTAGAAAGTGTAATTGATAGAGGGGACATGACTGTATTGCTATTATGAACATTGGTCTTGATTAGTTTTGCTTGAAACATTGTCTATGTCCTGTAATCGAAGGATCAAACGTTGCATCGTAATCTTCGTCCCAGATTGCGATGACTTTCTCGCTCTTATATTGTGATGACCAGATTGTGATGACTCCATTGCGATGAAATTACGATGAGTTATTACGATGACTCATTGCGATGAGTTATTGCGATGACTTCATTGCGATGAGTTATTGCGATGACTTATTGCGATGAGTTATTGCGGTGACTTATTACGATGAGTTATTGCGATGACTCCATTGCGATGGGTTATTACGATGACTTCATTACGATGACCTCATTACGATGACATTCCGATGACCACATTGTGGTGACATTCCGATGACCACATTGCGATGATGACATACCGGTGACATTACTTAGTATTCCAATGGACTTTAAGATTGCGATGGTTTCTTAATATTGCGATAGGTGGAACTTATAGACACACTGCTAGATTAAGAGTTGTGAAACATAAAAAATGCTAAGTGTAGTTTCTTCTCAATGTGTTACAATAACAAATACAGAACTTTGAATAAAATGTTTGTGGTATACTGTCATGTATTTAGGTGATAATCTGAATGACTGATTGTATTTCCTATGAACTATGTCTGTAATATTGTGTCACGTTTAATAATATGTGGTGGCATTTGTTGTGATATTTACATGGATTATGATATATATATATATATATATATATATATATATATATATATATATATATATATATATATATATATATATATATATATATATATATATATATATATATATATATATATATATATATATGTGTGTGTGTGTGTGTGTATATATCAATTATGTCTGTGCTATCTAAGCAAGAATATGTCGATCACCGAAGAATAACAACTACAACTTGATCTTACACTTGTTCCACTCAGTGCCCGGCTGCCACCTGCAGAGAAAAATTATCGTCTGAAAGACGATTTTGATCCATCTCTTGCAGCCTTCAAAGTCGCAATGGATATACTAGACATGTCACCGATAAAGGATGCCTTACGAGCTACTACATCAGTTCCTGAAGTTTATATGCACGAGTTTTGGTCAACTGCGACAATCTCACAGGACATACAACTCTCAAAGAAGAATATCACCTTTATGCTCAATAACAGGGAAATGATGCTTGATTTGAGTCACTTTCGGCGATTATTCAAGTTTCCTAGTTTAGCAAGAGGAGAAAAGTATGTGCCTAACCCAGAGACAAATGAAGTGCTTAGAGTAACTAGAGCTCTGAACTATGAGGATGAAATTGTTAATTTATCTCAGTTTAACACCTCACACATCGGGCAACCATGGAAAGCAATTGTTACTATCATCGTCAAGTGTCTCACTTCAAAGGTTCGTGGATCAGACGCAATGAGACCCCCTCCGACTCATGTATTTTGGGGACTTTACACTGGAGCTAAAGTGGATTACGCACTATTACTTTGGGAAGAATTCTGCTATCAATTCACAGGCACCAAGAAGAAGTCTTCGCATCTTCCATTTCCACGGTTCACAAAGCTCATAATCAATCATTTCATGAAGAGTGACCCAACCATTGATACTCGTGGGAATTTCTTCTACCATACCCAAGATAGAGACTATGTGCTGGACACTATGTCTGCTGATAATCATTCTACAAAGTACTCACTCCGTCCAGCTCTAGTGCCTGATGTACTGATTAATGAAGGGTTTAAGGACAGTGAACCATACAAAAGGATGCTCAGGGACATTGAAGCACAAATGAAAAGAGCAAACGCCGATCCTTCTGATCAGCAAACTGGTAAACGGAAGAAACGGATTGCCAAGCGTCAAAAGACTTCTTCATCCAAAGTTAAAAGCAAAGGGAAAGAGCACCTTTGATGAAGATGACGAAGAAGTAGATGAGATGATCAGAACTGATGACGAAGAAGAAGAGAAACAGCCGAGAAAAAAGGCAAAGTAGCCAAAGAAAAACAAAGGTAAAGAAAAACGTGTTGATGAAGATGAACCAGTTCAAGAAAATATCTCTCAAGACAAACAGCTGCGTCTTACACTTAGGCAGAGCAGAGAAGAGGCTTTCACGAAATCCAAAGGTTCAGGCTCCACACCAGTTGATGACTTAGATGAATTTGGCGAACCTAGTGAATACATTTACCTTTATGAAGACCCTAATGATGAAGATGTTGGTACATTCAACTTTGAAGGTCTTGAGCATAGTGAGGAGGGTGGTGGCAGTGACAACACTGAAATAGACGTACTGTACCATGATGTTAATATCAATACATCATTACCGGCACCAACTTGCACTGTGATTTCAGAAGATGCTCATGCGACTCTCATTCCAGCAACTCAAATCCAAAGTAAGTCTACTTTGTTCTGATGATGTAAGGAAATATCTTAATCTTGAAGGGGAAGGCATCGAAGTCACAAATACTGATCCCTCGACGAATGAGAATATGGTGGACGTTCCTATAACTTTAGTTACAATAACCACCATTCCACCATTTACCCCCCGGTAATCACCAATGTAATCACACCAACTCCCACACCTGAACTCGTTGAACAATCAGTACCAACCACTGCCCAAATGACTGTTCCTACACCGCCATCGATCATCTCACAACAAGTACCAACCACCGCCCAAGTAACTACATCAATACTGCCACCAATCCTCGAACAACTTGTATCATCCACAATCCCTCTAACACTTATGGTTACACCTCCTCCATCAACTACAGTACAACAAGTACCATCCTCCTCCAATCCATTTCTTTTGGTCAATGATCCACTAATTCAGCAGTCAGCACCGCCAAAAACAATTGGAGGATCATGCAAAACAAATTGAATTGCTAAATGGAAGGATACCTACACAAGCCCTCAGAGAACAGAAAAGTGACGAGTCTAAACTCAAGAAGATACCTGACACCGTCTCAAAACTTAAAAGTTAGCATAAAAAGCTTCTTAAAGAAAAGGATGCACATGACAAAGAAAATGCTGCTTTTATCAATTCCATTGATGAACACATGACCAACATCATTCAACGTGAAGTGAAGTCATATGTCGATCAAGAGCAACCAACTCTATTCACCACAGGTTTATCTAATCTTCAATTAATGCAATTATTGGAAACCCGATTGATCAATATAGGCTCTGAGACAACGAAGACAAAACGTAAACTTCTGCATTATATCAAAAAGTCCATCATTGAAGATACACCTGAAGATGAAGAAGAGTCTGAGAATGAAGATGAAGACGATGTTGAGAACGCAAAAAATGAGGGTAACGGTAATGAGGACAAAGATGGAGATGATGGTAAAAATGATGATGATGAGGATAAAAATGAGGATGATGGGGATGAGGATGATGATGATGATAACAGTGAGGGGAATGGTATTGGAAATGGTGATAAAGGCGAGAACACGGGTAAATCTGGTGAAGGGTCAAAGCAGGGTGAAGATGATAAGGAATCCGAGAAAGGTGTTGAGGAAGAAGAAGAAAGTGGTACTGGAACCAAAGAAAGGGATGTGGTTGCCGAACCAACGGAGAGTGAACAAGAAGAAGCACTACTACAAAAAAGCCCTTAGAGACCCCCTAAAGAGACTGGTTACGTGAAAACAAGTGTCTATGACCTAACAATGGTGGGAAGGGAATAAATAGAAACTTGTTTTCTTTAAAAAAACCAGTCTCTATAAGGTGAATTCTAAAGAGACTAGTTTTGTAGGCTGCAACCACTCCTTTTATACACTTAAAGACACTGGTTTTTACGTAACAACCTGTCATTATGTGTTAATGTTAAGGACACCGTTTTAAATAAAAAAACTAGTGTTTTTAGACATTTAAAAACACTGGTTTTTTTTAACAACCAGTCTTTTTTATGTAAATAAATTTTGTGCTTAATTTTTTTTAACTTACAATCGTAAGGACTCAACGGTATATACTTGTTTTTATAACATATTACGTTTTAGTCTTTATAAACTTTATATGTGATTAAATTATAAGGACCATTAAAAAAATAAAAAATTAAGAATCATAACTTGTGTAAAACTTATTTATAGGCACTTCCTATTAATACATCATCTTCTTTTCTTTTTAATTTGATAAAAAAGGCAACAGAGGGTCTTGAACCCTTGACCTCTCAACTGACATCAGACGTAACATCTCTCTGTTAAAACATCTGATCTATAGGCACTCTGGAATATCTAACAGTTGAAGGAGACCGCCAGATCGCTGATGCTCGATCTTAACCTGCTGGCAGGTAAGACATTTGGAGACGTAAGTGGCCACATCTTGTTTCATACCACTCCACCAAAAGTGCTGCTTGATGTCATGGTACATTTTAGTCGAACCAGGATGTATAGAGAATGGGGAGCTATGAGCTTCAGCTAACAAGGCTTCCCGGAGTTCTTCGTCATCAGGAACACAAAGTCTCGTGCCCTACCATACAATACCATCTGCATCTACTCTAAATTCTGTCTATTTCTCCAAATTTTGTACTATCGCCCAGATTTCTCCGTCATCCTTCTGAGCTTCCTTGATCTTAGATAGCAACTCGGGTTCTACTCTAAGATTAGCCCAGTAACCGTGCTGTCCACGTACCATGATCTTGATGTCTAGTCGCTCCAAGTCTCTGATGATTTCCTCTTCGATTTTAATGCCGTTGATCATTCCGGACTTCCTGCTAAGAGCATCTGCTACTACATTTGCCTTTTCGGGATGATACTGTAGATTAATGTCATAATTCTTCAACAGTTCTAACCATCTCCTCTGCCTCATGTTCAATTCACGCTGAGTGAAGATATACTTCAAGCTCTTGTGGTCCGTGAAAATGTAATATGATTCTCCATATAAGTAGTGCCTCCATATCTTCAATGCAAACACGACTGCAGCAAGTTCCATGTTGTGCGTGGGGTAATTTTCTTCATAAGGCTTAAGCTGCCGTGAAGTGTACACGATCACTTTCCCATGTTGCATGAGAACACAACCAAGTCCCTTCCCCGATGCATCGCTGTAGATTTGAAATCCACCCGTACCAGATGGTAGAGTAAGAATAGGTGCAGATACTAGCTTCTGCTTCAGGTCTTCAAAGCTCTTCTCTCGATCTTCAGTCCAGACGAATTTCTCCCCTTTCCGCATCAGTTTGGTCAATGGTAGTGCTAGGCGGGAAAAGTTCTCCACGAACCTACGGTAATAGCCAGCTAAGCCTAAGAAACTGCGGACTTCCGTTGCTGATGTCGGCCTTGGCCACTTAGTAATGGCCTCAACCTTTGCTGGATCCATAGTGATTCCTTCTGCTGATACAATGTGGCCTAAGAATCCCACCTTGTCTAACCAGAACTCACACTTGGAGAATTTAGCATACAACTGCTTCTGGCGAAGAATATGTAGTACTGTACGAAGATGGTCTTCGTGTTCCTCCTTGGACTTTGATAAAATCAGGATGTCATCGATAAAGACAATGACGAACTTGTCCAGAAATTCATGGAAGACTCTGTTCATCAAATCCATGAACACTGCTGGAGCATTTGTCAGACCAAATGGCATAACTACAAACTCGTAGTGGCCATAACGGGTACGAAAATCAGTCTTAGCGATGTCCTGCTCCTTGACCCGTAGCTGATGGTAGCCTGACCTAAGATCAATCTTGGAGAAGTGTTTGGCCCCTTGGAGTTGGTCAAACAGATCGTCAATTCGTGGCAGTGGATATCTATTCCGAATGGTGATCTTGTTGAGCTCGCGATAGTCTATGCAAAGACGCATATTGTCGTCCTTCTTTTTAACAAACGAGACCGGTGCGCCCCACGGAGACGCGCTCGGTCGAATGAAACCTCGCTCAAGTATTTCTTGCAGTTGATCCTTCAGTTCCTTCAGCTCTATGTGAGCCATGCGATAAGGAGCTTTGGAGATTGGTTCAACTCCTGGAACCAGCTCGATACTGAATTCCACTTCTCGTGCAGGTGGTATGCCCGAAAGTTCTGCTGGAAAAACATCTTGGAATTCCGACACTATGGGTTGATCCTGAATCGATGGAGATTCAGCATCCATGTCGTGAACCGTAGCTAGATAACCCTCGCAGCCATGTGACAGTAGTGCACGCGCTTGCAGGGTAGATATAATTTGTACAGACCGTTCGGGTATGAACCCATTATGAATGTACTCTGGTGCATTAATATCACCGAAGATAACTCGATATGAATGGCAGTCTATGGTAGCATGATGCTCGGATAGCCAATCCATGCCCAAAATCATGTCGAAGTCATTCATGTCCAGCGGAAGTGCGTCGACAGGTCGAACCTTATCATCAAATTCTAGGGGAAGACTCTTGCATACATGGGTGATTAATACAGAGTCCCTCAAAGGCGTGGAAATAGTAAGCCTATTTTCTAGTGGCAAGGGAGGCATCATAATGTTCTTAGCATAAGCAGTAGAAATAACCGAGTGAGTAGCACCCGTATCGAAAAGAACACATGCAGCTTGACCATACATATACAAGATTCCAGTGATGGTACCTGTAGACTTGTTGGCCTGGTCTCGAGATGTCGTGTAGACACGCCCGGTAGTAGGAGGCAGCTTGGTATCAGCATGTCCCGATGTACCCTCCATCTCGCCCTTACGACAATCCTTCATAATGTGGCCAGGAAGACCACACTTGAAGCACGCATCAGTATTACGGTGACATGGTCCTGGGTGCCTACGGTGGCAAGTAGAGCAAAGAGGATGAGTGTATCCTCCAACAGGTGCTCTGGCTGGCTGGGAACCTGATAAAACATTGTACATAAGACATAATAGTTGGGTACACAGGACAAAGCGGATAATCGTAAGATTGAATACCAGTGATAGCTGGACGGCTAGGCTGCGAACCTCTCTGGTTCTGGTCCCTACCGTTTCCATGGTTCCTAGTAGAAGTTTGCTAAAGTGTCAGAATATGAGTTATAACATGAAAACATAAGGAAATTTCGTAAGTATTAGGACCTGCTGCTGTTGGAGTGCCCAGCGTTGTTACGGTAATTGTCATTACCGCCACGCCTATCCGTAGCAGAACGGTCGTTAGTCTGACCGTTTCCCTTGGGCTGATGAGGCTGCTGCTGAGTAGCCGGCTGAGACCGGTCCCCAGTTTTCTGCCTGGAAGATACATTTAAGAGATGAATAATTGACATATGGAAAGTATACGGATTGGTCAACCCTTGAATACGAATGTTTACCTCTTGTCGGGTCTTTCAGCTTCCCCGAACTCATCTCTCTCCTGCAGCATCTCCACCTTAGGTGCTGCGTCGGCCACTTGTGCTACAGTGTTGAACGTAGCACACACCAGATTGTTCGCGACCGATGTGCGAAGAGCCCATCTAAAGTGATGTGCCTGCTCTTCAGGAGTACCTGCTGCCGCCCCAAGGAAACCAGCTAAGCGAAGAAAGCGTTGCATAAACTCGTTGCTATTCTCCCCAACTCTCTGTCGGATCCCATGGTACTCTCTCTTGAGTTTGTCTTGCTCAACCTTGGGAAAGAACTGATCCATAACCCTGTCCTTGAACTGAGCCCAAGTCAAACCAGCAACCCACTCGTCACCACCTTCAGACTGCATCAATGCTAACCACCAGTTGAGTACATCGCCTTCGAACCGATACCATGCCAACCTCGCCTTGTATGCGGGGTCACAACCCATAGCGTTGAAAATCTTCTCGATGTGTGCCAACCAGCTTTCAGCATCGCTGGGGCTATTTGTCTTCTCAAAAGCTCGAGGGCGGAGCTTGTTGAATATCTCCAGCCATACTGCTAATGTCACTGGAGGAGGAGGAGGAGGTGGCTGATTGTGCTGCTGATTGTTGGCAACTTGAACTTCAGCCCTGATGTCATCCTCAGTTGAGGAAGCAAGGCTTGCATGGCAGCCTGAATTACAGCATTGAGCTGCTCCAGTTCGCGTGTGAGAACCATCTGATAGTATAACAGAAAACATATGATTAAACAGATCAAAACATAAAAAATATATATATATATATATATACATGAAAAAAATTTATACTAAAATTTCACGAGAAAAATTTTATGCAAGAAAATTTTGTGTATGAATGCATGCTGCAGTTTTATGAAAACTTTTGTATGCTCGAGAGTGAACGCCTCTGGTCAGTTCACCCAAAACAAAAGACATAGCGAGGGGACGCCTATGGGTCGGTCCCAAATCTAAAAGTTTCGATAAAACACATGCGACTAAATAGGGCAAGTCCTGTACCAACCATTACTTAGTCAAAAACCCTGCAACAATGACATGTATATGTATGCTTAAAAATGATGAATGCATGAAAACAACTGTCAGTTCTAGGAAGACCGTAGTGACTACCCACTAATCACAGGTCATATTTGAGAGCCTACAGGTCGAAGCCTTGGCTCTGATACCATAACTGTAACACCCCATTTTGGAAATGGAAATATCACAGAGATTATGGCGTGTCATCAAAGCATACAAGGAAAAATGTCTAAACATTACTTGACCATAAAAGAAAAATACCGGAATCAAACATCGGTAGTCCAAAAGTAAAGCTCATCACACACAAACATAGTATAATAAAGGAAAGGACTAAACAATGTCCAAAGCATAAGTATCATAAGAAAGGAAATGCATAAAGTAAAGAAGGCTAGACAACTTCCAGTCCATATGCACGTACTCTTAGTGTCTACGAGCGTCCCTGAGTACCTGCCGTTTTGGGAACATAGAAAAGGAAAACGGCTGAGCAAATACGCTCAGTGCACGGATGTACAATAAAGCATGAATAGGATAAGCATATAACATAATAACAGCAGAAGAAAAATTAAGTCCCGAGTAACCTGGTTAAGTCTTGATAAAACTGGTTTAATATTTTGAAAGTCTTATGTTTATCTTAGAAAAATTGTTTGTCATATTTTTACCATTAGCTAATATAGGTCATGAAAATCCACCGTGCATGAATACTTGGAGGGGTGACCTCATCATGCAAATTAAAGGGGCTGCCTCTAATTTAATATACTGGTTTTTGGGTAGGAGGGATCAGCTCCTTGTGAAGGATGCAAGGTACACACCACATTCACCATGAAATCCTGAATAAAAACATGTAACTAGGATGCACCCATACGCCCCACATGATAAATATAATATAAATGGCCAAAAGCTGAAGGGACGCCACGAGCAATCACTCCGCCATGGTGAAGTCATAACATCAGTGCCTCTAATGTTATGGTTATGGTACCTCCATAACTAGGTAAAACTGGTCATGCATGTATATGACTATAGCTATTCTTAATTAAACATTAGCAATCAAACACGTAACTTATACTACGGGAAAACAGTTGGCTGCATACGGGGAATCCTAATAAGGAAAGAATGTCCATACTGAAAGGACGGGAATCCGTACCTTATGTCCAGTGAACGAAGAAGATGAACTGAGAGGAATCCTACTTCCGAATCACTAGTGCTACATAAATATATACATGAATAAGTATCTGCTTACTAAATACGTAGCTGGTTTTATGTCATGTCTTAGCTTATTTTATGTGTTCTTACCATGTTTTACTGTTTTAAAGCCTTAAACTGTGTTTTATCTTATATTCTGTTTAATCTGATTAAGTATTTCTGGTATTTCATATGTTATTATACTTACTGTGTAATAATAAGTAGCTTTCCAAAAATAGCCGGTTTCCTAAAATAGAAAGTTTTCAAAATAGAAAGTTTCCAAAAGTAGAAAGTTTCCAAAAATAGAAAGTTTTCAAAAATAGAAAGTTACCAAAAATAGAAAGTTTCCAAAAATAGAAAGTTTCCAAAAATAGAAAGTTTCCAAAAATAGAAAGTTTCCAAAAATAGAATTACTGCTTAAAATAGATAAGTTTCTAAAAATAGAAAGTTTCCATAAATAGATCAGCTGCCTTAATTAAATAAGTTTCCTTAAATAGATTAGCTGCCTGAAATAAATAAGTTTCTAAAAATAGAAGGTTTCCATAAATAGATTAGCTGCCTTATTTAATTAAGTTTCTAAAAATAGAAAGTTTCCATAATTAGAAATAAGCTGGTTAAATAAGCTAAGTATATAAGCCTAAGTATTTTCATGATTATTTTTTAAGTCATATGATATAATGTATAGTTTAATAATTATTTCATGTAATTAAATTAAACTATAGGTTAAAATATTTAATTAAAGTATAACATGTTTTTAATTAAATAAGTTAAATACTTAGGTTAAAATATGTATTATTATATATTAATAATATAACCTAAGTCATGTTAATTAATTAATTATATCCATGGTTTTTTAAATAATTAATTAATTATAAGTCTAGAATAATAAATACTTAGGTTAATTAATTTCATGATTATAATAATTAAAATAACCTAAGTCATGTTATTAAATTAATCATATCATTTTATTAATTTAATTTTTAACATAAGATCATAAACATAAAAAAACTAAACATACACCATGAACCGGATCTAAGCTAAAAACGATGAACCGGACATGAATTCGACACCGTACCCCGAACCAACTCGGGGTACCCCGTGTTTTACTGCTGCCGTGGGACCCACACGTACCAACCAAGTCCGTATGGTCTTGGTGGTGGTCGGTTGGCAAACCGAGACCCCTTTTGGGTTCGGTGAAGCCTGCGGCCAAAACAAACACCCCTTAAAAACACACTTTTGATTTTATTTAACCCTAAATCATGTCAGATCATTAGGTTTTTGTAAAAAACATAACATGTTCTTGATTTATAAAAAGAGTAAATCAAAAGAAAAGATTTAAAAAGGATTTACCAAATTCGTGGATCAAAAGGATGAAGAACAAACACGATCACCATGCAAAATTCCAAGATCCAAGATCACAAACCACCCACTTATGGTGGTTGTAGGGTGGCGGCACAAAGAAGAACAAGGAAGAGGGTTTTAGGTTTTTTTTTCTAAAATCTTCTGTGAATGAAAATGAATAGTGTAAAAAAATATTAACCCCGTTAGTAAATTTGACAAATGGGCTTGGCCCATTTGTCCTTGTAGCCGCGGGTAGGGGCCCCACTTGGGGTACCCGTACCTTTTTCCGTGTCTCGTTGTTAAGTTAAACGTTTGTGATTATTTGTGTTCGTGTTTTAAGTGTTCTCGTTACGTAAATATCGTGATCTAATATATTTAATTACACTCGTAATAAATATATATACGTAATTAATAATCGTTCGTGTTTTAATTTCGTTCATGATTTCATGATCGCATGTTCGTGATTAATTATTGTCAAATAATTATTACGTGTTCGTGTATAGTAAATACTTATCGTGTTCTAACACGTACGTAATACGTAAAATCCTAACACGTAATCGTAATCATGCTATATTAGGAAAGTTTAAATCTAGTACGTACGATCTTAAGGGTACTATTCATGGTAAAAGCATGCGGGTTTTACATTTTAGCCCATTTTTGTTTTAAAATTAGTTTTGTTATTTTTTTAAGTTTAATAAAGTTTATTTTTAGATTAGTTTACAAAAATTTTTACTTTTTCGTTATACCTAGATGTTCAACAGAGTAGTCGATATGGGTATCTTTGCACATAATACGTTCAAAGGATCAGTCGACAGTGTATCCTTGTACACGAGATGTTCAACGGAGTAGTCGGCAGGGTATCGTCGTATGTTTTATCGTTTAAACTTTTATCGATTAGTTAACCTTCATCAAGATTAGTTAACAATCATCTTGATGAGTTAACATTCATCAGGATTAGTTAACATTTATCTGAATTTCTCGCGGATGTATAAATAATGGTATAAAAAGCCTTTTTATATATTATTCTTATATAAAAGCACCTATATAAGCCACACATTTTTAACTTGTCAAACCTTTCTTATATAAGCTTATAAGCCAATTTATAACCATACCGAATAACCTATATCAGTAAACCCTTAATAGTTGACCATACTCCATAACGCTCGACCTATAACCATAAAACATATAACTTAACCCCTAACCGTAACCAATAACCTATATCCCTTAACCTCCGTAATAGTTAACCATAACCCATAAATCTTAACTCATAGTTAAAACCAATATCATATATATGTTAACATGTAATAGTTGACTATAACCCATATATAACCCTAAACCTATAACCCTTCTCCGATAATGATAGAACCTCGACTCATCCTTTGAACATCTCATGTATAATGATAACATCTCGACTCATGCGTTAAAAATCTCATGTATCAAGATATCACATCAACTCCTTCATTGAAGATCACATGTATAACGATAGCATCTCGACTCATCCGGTTGAACATATCATGTGTAATGATAACATCTCGACTCATCTGTTAAACATATCATGTACAAAGATACCACCTCGACTACTTCGTTTATCATCTCATGTATAACAATATCCCATATACTCCTCCGTTTAACATCTCATGTATACCGATAACACATCGGATCCTCCGATAAAGATCACATGTACAACGATATCACATATAATCACCAGGTTAACATCTCATGTACAAAGGTATCACATGTACTCCTCCGTTGAACATCTCATGTATAACGATATCACATCTCGGTCATAATTAAATTTATTTTTCAAAATCTAAAAAAATCGCACAGTCTGCATACCGACACGGTTAATAATTAAATTTATATTTTCACGAGATATTTAATAAAAGGGTTTATTAATTAATTTAATATTTTATTTCATTAGCGTTTATTAAAAACGAGAACATTTAAGTGAAGTCTATTTTTCGTTAAATTTAAGTTTGATCGTGATACTAGATAAATAATCAACATTTTTTTAAAGAGTTTACGAAATATTATGAAACAATGTTCAAGAGAATACTTATTTTTATTGTAAAAATAATTTAGAACGCAATGGCGAAAATTTCGCGACTTGATTCATCTGTTAACTATCATAAACGAACCTGGAACCGTTAATTAACAAAATTTATGACAAAAGTTGCGATTTAACCTTAAACTATCTAAATTTTACACATTTACTTTAATATATATAGAAAATTATATTTTTCTTCTCATTTTCATCTCTACCATCACACACACATAAAACCCTATTATATTTTCTCTCATCCTCCATTTATTCTGACCGCCATAATCCGGCCACCGCCGCCGTCGGCCGCCACTTTCAAAAATAAAAACTTGTCAAATCTCTTATAATTTCTCGATCTATTCGATATACTAAGCCACGCGCCATCAAATCTCCCCTCTGTACCTATTGCGCTGATATCTTCTCTTTCACTCTCTTTCTTCATTCAGGAAAGGTGAAGATTGAATCGGGAACAGAAAACGAAGGAGGAACAGACTTGTCCTTTGGTCGAGTTTGCTTCACTTCCTGCGACAGCTAAAAAGGGGCATTTAGGACAACTATTTTAATGAGCAAAACCCAGCTCGGGACAGTTAAGACAAGACGATTGCCTCTCCGGTAAAGGGTCAAGAAAGAAGGCCCAGGCCTACGATTGGAAAGCTAAAGCCTTCTCCTCCGCTGTGAACGCTATTATCTCAGAAGCTCAGGCTGTTGCACGCCTTACATCTCAGATTGCATCTTCGCCTCCACGAAAGAAGAATCAAAGAAGTCAAGTTCCATGGGCATCCTCCGAAGCCTCATCTCAATCCCGCGCTTTCTAAGGGAAGGCTTTAACTTTCCAATCGTAGGCCAGGGCCTTCTTTCTTGACCCTTTACCGGAGAGGCAACCGTCTTGTCTTAACTGTCCCGAGCTGGGTTGTGCTCATTAAAATAGTTGTCGCCAATCCCTAAAACGGACTATGTAATGTACTTTATCTGCTGGGTTACGGGCGGTCATTTTACTATTGGTTTATAATCTACCTTTGTGTGATTCCTGTTGAAGCATATGCTCGGGGGGTGCGTGCAGGGCGGACGATTATCAATTTTAAAGCAGACTCCCCATTCATTAGATAGAGAAGATGACCAAGATTTCGTGATTCGTTGCCGAACTTATTCCAAGAGAGCTCGGATCGAATCGGTATTGCTATCCGAGCTCTCTTCTTGAATTGCTCATTCAATGAGCATACATCAAGTCTACAGGCCAACGGGCAAGACCGTCCAATCATCTTTCGAGAATACATAGAATCTTCCAAAAAAGACTGCGGACAATCAGACGGAGCAAAATCTTTTTCTTTTAATAAATAATAAAATGACTTCTCAGCACATATAGATTTCTGCCGATCCTTCAACCAGTACTGCTTCTCATGATTCTCAATTGAGGGTGGATTCTTCTCATCAGGTAATAGTAGATGCCATTGACTCATCTTTGGACGCAAAGAATGTCTGAGTCCCTCTTCCTTTCCTGAACCTGTGAGAACACTTTAAGAATATGCCAGCAAAGACCTTATTCAATACTTGATAAATTGCACCACCACTTCCGGCCACTATCCGACCACCTCTACATCACCGTTGTGGCTCACTGCCACCACCATCTCCATCTACACCGCGCTCCACTAACAGTCACCGCCACCTTTTGACCACCGCTGCTATACCACCACATAACGACCACCACACTACCATTTATATACAGCCACCTCCACTCACTACATAATCGAACCACCACCATCTCCTCACCACAGATCTGTCCCGTCAGTGTTATTACTTCCATCATCGACCAACCTCTACCCGTCACCCTTCTCGAATCACGACAGCCACCACCACGCGCGTTTAATTGCTGCTGTGGTCAATTCCTCATTCTAACCGAATCCACCACCTCTAGCAACTCGTTATCACCACCACCGGATGCGTTTGTTACAACAGTGGCACCTCCAACTGCGTTTTGTTTACAACAACAGCGCTAATGGGCGTGTTTGTTTTGATCAGTTTAGAGTTTTTTGTTTTGATTATATGCGGCCATAGTGATGGTGCATTAGACGCGAGTAGAGTACCAACAACAAGGGTGTTTGTTCGATTGTCATCAGCGGGTTGTTTTGTTGCTATATAAATCAATAATGGGGTGTTTGTTTCGGGCAGAAAACACCACCAAATGGGTGCGTCGGGTTCGGGTTAAAAACACCACGAGAGGAGTTTGTTTTTGGTTATAACGCAAGGGTGCGTCTCAGTTTTCTCGATTACACCACAAGGGTGCGTTTGGATCAGCTTGAGGGTGCGTTTGGCGCGGGCAGGAAAGAACACAAAAGGAGCGTTTGGTTCGCTGTTTAACAGCAAGAAAGGGTGTTTGGTTCGCTGTTTAACAGCAATATGGGGATGTTTGGTATAACAGAAAACGCGAAGGGAGTATTGTTTAGTAAAGTGAAGGTGTTCATGTCGTTTTACTGACCTGTAATGTCGACTCTAATAAGCATTTTCTTAGTTAAAGAGGTAACATTCTCATTTGAACTGATTGCTACAAAATTGTGGATGTAGGTGTCTCACAGGTGTACTTAGGAGCTCACCATGTACATGGAAGTAGTTGAAACCTCTTTGAGGTTCGTTATTTTGATTGCCATTAACTCAAGTACCTTGTGTGTTGTAATTTGTCTTATTTAGCATGGGTCTTGCAGGTCAATCCTGATGATGTACAAGCATAAAACACATTATGTTGGTGCTGACGAAAAAACGATCAACGCTGATATCAATTTCTACGTTAGGGATGTATGTTATCTACCTTGCTCTTATTTGATTTTTTATATTATGTGTTGTTTTTGTATCGTTCCATGTCAGTTTTTGAAACTCATTGAAGTTTCACATTACATTTAGGCACATAAATATATAATTACTACGTAAAGCATTGGGCAGATTGGTTATAATATATGGTTCATCTAATTGAATTCAGACCATTTGGTTAGAATGAGACTGTGTATGAGATTAGTTATTATATATGCTTACTAGGTAATAGGCATATACACTCTTGATACACGATCCCAAATACTCATATATTATTCTTTTTTTGATTTGTGTTCATTTTGGTTTACTATTTTGTGCAGATTATAGTGATGCCATTACAAAAAAGGTGGTTCAGACATATGTTGCATCTGTACATTGTTTGATGCTTATCAGTTATTTGTATTTTATTCCTAATGTTTACATTCGATTAAATAAATTATAGGTACCGTGGAACAACGAGCGTCCGTTGGATACCAAAGAGATAAACGCGATCATTGGCACATGGTTCACACTGTGGCGAGATTAGACATAGACGATTACGCTAAATTCTAGTAATATTCTATATTGTTGTATATTTAGTATGACTTTAATTTTAATAAAAATTGTGTTTGGTTGCTTTAGTTTGTTGGTTTTACAGTTTTGGTCCTTCTAAATTAGTTTATATATATATATATTCATTGTATTTGTATTTCTTCATTTTGGTGGGTTAAAATTGTAAAATTTGGAATTTACTAAAAATTTCAATTTTTTTTAAAAAAATACCGATTTCCAAAGAGACTTGTTTTTTAGAAAATACGCGTCTTTTTACTCTATAAAGAGACTGGTTAGATGTTGCTAAAAAGACTAGTTTCCGGAGGAATACTATGGATACCAATCTCTAAAGAGACTTGTTTTTGTTTTTAAAACAAGTGTGTATACATATTATAGAGACTGGTTTTAAAACCAGTCTTTTTAGGATTTGCTAAAGAGACATCCCCCTTTGGACACCTTTTGCATAACTAGTCTCTAAGGACTTTTTTGACCAGTCTCTAAGGGCTTTTTTGTAGTAGTAAACACGAAAGAGATGATGAAACCACTACCAACAGCAAGGAGGATTCACCATGCATATCACTAACCAATGATGATGGCAATAGAGAAAATCGTAAAAAGAACCTCCATGGTACATTCATCTCCAGAGAATCTCAAACTAAAGACACAGGTATGTCCAATGAACTATTAATAATACTGTTTCTCCTATAGAACATGTAGAGCCTATGCATGAAGACGAACCCTAAGTGTCGATTCATGAAGACGAACCCAGAGTGTCTATGCATGAATATGATTCTACTATACCCCACTCTCCACCTCCTACAACGGATCAGCATTACTCGGATATGGAATTCGAAGACTTAAATATACCAGAACCGACTTTTGCTGAATCTCTTGTCATAGACGAGACTGTACAGGAGCAACAATGGATTACCAATGCTGCACCACAACATCCTTTCTCAACGGCAACAAATATCGAGTTGACTCAATTCCTCAACAATCCGATCGACTTTTCGGCTTTCCTTATGTATACTCACGGGAAACCCACTATGACTCCAGATATTCTCAAAATGTCAGGCGCAGATGTAGATTTCTTTGATACCATGAAGATCAGCAACAATGAGGCTGAATATCACATCAATGAGCTTGCAAAGGCCATGAAAGCGATGACTTCAGGAATTCAGACTCTAGTGTTACAACCTCTTACACCTACAGTCATTGCCGGTTCTAATAGTATTCCAATGGAATATTCTGTCTGTCATGATCTCGAGTATCTAGAAAATAGCTCGAAAAAATATGCTACATCACTCACCATGGTCAAGGATATAAATCTGGAGAATGTACCTTGGATTGAAGACAAAGTACTTGATGCTCTATGGCGAAGGAAGTTGCTAAAATTTTATGACCCTCACGCAGCACTTGGAATTTCTCACTGGAATACAAAGAAGAGGTTAGCTTACAACCACTTCCATCGTGCACAACCAAGTTCTCCTATTATATCAGTTCATAGAATTAAAAGCATACAAGGAGCCACCACTCATACAGTATTTGGTTATGACTATTTGAATGTCATTCGTTTCAAACGCACCGACGAAAAAGAATACATAATCGAAAGTGACCTCGAGTACCTTTGCCTTGAAGACATTGAAGATCTTCTAGTGATATTGGTTCAAGAAAAAGTCGATCATTTATCTCCTGACATGGTAATTGCATTAAGTTTCAAATCTTCGCCAGTTCACTCGAAGGATCGTCATCAAAAGTCGAGTTGAAGACTTTCAACTTGGTGTGGAGAGTTTCCAACAGAAGCTAAATCTGCAACGCCCTCACACGAATCAGCTCAGTAAATAACACAGAGACAAATTTCCATACTTGGGGACTATGAAACCAGAAGCAGGGATATTTTATCAGAACGAGACTGGAGTCACGCAATTTATGAGATTTTCCGAACTGCATAAATTCAGTGATGGCACACTCAAACACGTTCGTGATGGCCTGACTGTTCTCAATGCCGGACTACCGCTTCCAGCAGTCAAGTACAGATGGACAGACAGACCAATGCAAGAAAAGTGCTAAGTACGCGAATAAGAAGATCGAGGAAAAGTTACGGGAGCGACAGTTGATAAGAAGTCTGGAACGATTCGTAGGTGGAAGACCATATGGAGCTCACCACAGGCTTATGGAACGATCTATTTAATATGGATCGTTTTCTCTCAGGTCAACTCCATATGTATTTATAGTATGAATATGTGAATATACTTATAATAGGCTTTTGTGGCATAGTGTAGTGCAAGAGTATGAAATTTTCAAGAATTTCTCACGAGATTCCAAATCTTTCAAACATATCATACTTAAGCACTACAACTAACCCTCGTTAATTTGAGGGGGAGCATTAATATGTTATACGGCTATCAACCAATTTCATTTCTAACCCAAAGACTGGTTAATCCATTAATATCAAAAGATTAATGGTTAACATTTTGGATAAGGGGAGAAAATGGGATTAAGGAGACTTGTAAAACATATGTGGCTAAAAATGAAAAAGGGCTGAATAGAAAATCCAACTTGATATATGCTAAGCATATGTTAAGGGGGAGCATTTTGTTGACAAAACACTAAAGGTACAAAAACTCTTGATATTTATATCACAAGTACCTCAGTGATTTTAAGGAATTTTTCATGAAGACAAATACTTACCCAAAACACACTTAACTCACGACGAATGTGGTGACAAAAGGGTGGTAGGATTAGGTACTAGTACAATGATTCTTCTAGAATCGGAGGAATCTTCCCAAGGACAATTCCATAGTTAGCAAATAGAAGTCCTTAGGAATGATGGGAAATGGATTGTGAACGAAGCTGAATGCCGACCAAGTACTGATGCTAGCACTCGAACAATCACAACAAGGTGCTAGTGATGATGTATTGGTAAGCATTGAATGGGTTGAAGAATGAAAAGAAATGTAAAGATAAAGGATGTAAAGAAAGAATCCCTCCTTATAACTTAGGCAAAAACCGGGTCAACTTATCTTGAAGACGAAAGTATCATGGACCCTGTGATGTAATGCACAACCCCTCCCAACCAACTCAAATATCTCTCAAAAGATATTTGTTTTAATGTCACGGAGCTCAACACATTATCTATTGGTTTATTCACTCCGAATAAATTGATATTGAAAAGGTGGCAATCCTCTCCAGCCTCCGATCACCAAAACAAAATGCACTATTGAGTCTAGAGCTACGAGATCATCAAAATTCTAATTAGGACACAATTTTAAAACAGGAAAGAATTTTATGAGTCCTACGTAGTATTCTTGCAATATTGCCAGAACATATGAGTGATACGAAAGTATTACAATGAAGATGGAAATCCTGCTTGAGCCAACATCAAACAAGCTCATGGTAGGTGACACGTGCGGTTCTTTAAGAACTAATCTTGTGATAACTGGAAAGAAACGATGGTTTGACTCTTAATTGAGATTAAACTTGTTCTAAGGCCTCTACGCAAAATCTAAGTGATCTTGCCAGAACACGTAGAGAGACACTCTTTAGTGTTCATAGTGAAGAGTGGAAATCCTTCCAGTGTCAACCTCAAAGAGCACTGCGGTAGGTGACAAGCAAGATTCTATCAGAATCTAGCTCGTGACAACTGGAAAGCAACGATGGTGAATATCTTAATTGAAATTTACTTGTTCCAGGATCCTGAATTGACGGCTTCAATCATAAGGATATTTCTTATCCAAATGATTCACTCTTTATGTTCACAGTCAGCTTCGCGAAATCTTGTCAAGGAGATCTTTAATTAGAGCTACCTGTCACAAGTACAATATTTATTATCGTCCAACGGTCTTCACCGACCGGCGGTAAAATGCTACCAAATCAGAATAAAATGTCAAAACCATTTTATTTGTGTCTTATTATGTTGCATTTGAAGACGGTGGCGTTGCGGTGTACTAATAACTGAATTTTATTAAGTTGAAATCGTCTCGACTCAATTCGAATTGACAATGGTTAATCGTGCGACTCAATCGTCTTTTGGTGAAAAGAAATATTTTTGGTCGTTGAAGTAAAATTAAATTGCAAAACTTTAACGTAAATGGTAAGGTAAATAAAGCTAAAACTACTTAAAAAGTAAAAGGTGAAAGATTTAAATCTTTAAAAGTAATAAGTAAATGACGAGAAATTAAAGCTTGACAAAAAAGTAAATTTGAAAACTTAATTAAAATGCAAAGTTAAAATAATTCTAAGATAAAATAACTAAAGAAAAATGGCGGGAAGAATAAATGCTTGAAAATAAAACAGGGAATAAACAAAACCTAAGTCGGAATCCACGATCCTGTCACAATCCGGAATACCAAAACTTACTCTTATCCGGAATACCAATTTTGAGCTTATCCGGAATCTGTGATGAGATCTCTATTCAGAATAATCCTTCAAGATACAATCCAGAATAAGGGTGTCAACCTTATCCGGAATCCCTTGTAGCTAGCTATTCGGAATCCAAGACCAAGCTGTTATCCGGAACCCGAGTTACTACCACTATCCGGAATACTTATGTATTCCTTTATCTGGAATCCACACACGTCTCCTTATCCGGAATACCTGTTCTTCTCACAATCCGAAATACATATCCTTACCTATATCCGGAATTCTTGCTAACCCTTATCCGGAATGTCACTTTTAGGTCTTATCCGGAATTGGTTCCTGTGGCTATCCGAAATGTGTAGATTCGAAGCTTATCCGGAATGAGAGAAATGCCTACAATCCTGAATGAGGCAATAGTATACTTATCCGGAATATGCAATATTACAGCAATCCAGAATGTTGAGCTCTTTCCTATTCGGAATATGGTGTAGTCTCTTATTCGGGATATTAGGGTTATAGAAACTCGGATAACATTAAATTCAAGCACATAGTAAAATAAGCTAGAATCTAATAACAAGCTAAAAACTAATAAGCACTTAGCTAAAACTTAAACCAAATAAATTTTAAGAAAAACTAAATAAGCCAAAATTTAAAAACTTTTAAAAACACCAAATAATCTAAATAATAAAAATCAACTTTTTATAAATAAATTTTAAAAACACTTAATTAAATTTAAGAAAAGCAAATATTAAGCTATAAAATCAATAAGCTAACACAATCAAAAACATAAAAACATAACAATTAATCAAATAAGCATGACAATAAGCACATAAACATAAAGATTAAATCAAAACAAGAAAGGTAGAATGTGAGATTAAACAAATACTTGATTAAAATTAAAGATTCAACAACAAAATTAAAACTTACTTGAAATTAAAGGCAAGAATTTAAATGATAATTAAGTAGATTACAATATGAAAGGGCAAGTAATTAAAAATGGAAGAACTATGTGTCAAATAGCCAACACCTCCTAATGTGACATTAGGAGGGTATTTATAGGGAGATTAGCAAGTGTTGATCTTTCCTTCCATTTCTCGTCTTTTCGTCTTCTAAATTCTTCGACTTTTTCGACTTTGCCTCGGGATTATTTAAACTTGTCTAGTAACTTCTTCATTAATTAGACTTGAGTTCTTTGGCTTTATTAAACTTCCGTCTTTAGACTTTTTCTTCGATAAATCTTCAGAATAGGCCTTGGACTTCCGTTCTTTTTGCACTCTTGATCTTTTGACTTCGTCTTTTGTCTTTTTCTTCGATAAAAGCTCGTGAAAGACCGTGTTTTCTCCCCTTTTCACATTTTGATCCTAAATCACAACAAAAACACAAACAACACATAATTCCGACATTTACGACATAAAATACACGTTTTGGCTTGGTTATTATTATAATTAAGTTGTACAAGGATAAGTGTTTTCATACTTATTAAATCCCCTACACTTGACCATTGCAATGCCCTCATGCGATGCATTAGTTACAAAGCAAGATTTATATTTTCCATCATAATTAACCTACCTTGGCCTTTATTCAACATAAGATATTAGGGAAACTAAAAGAGATAGAAAATTACAAAATATTTAAAGGAAGAAAAACAAGTAAAAAGATCAAAGACTTACCTTAGGGTTTTGGAATGTCATGAATGTTTATCACCCTCAAGTTTCACGTTCCCCATACCAAGCTTAAAAACGAGATCATTGTTATTATAAGTAATAAGTGTGAAAACACTTATCCTTTTACCACTTATTTTCAATAATAACAAGACCAAAACGTGTATTTTATGTCGTAAAAGTCGGAATTATGCGTGGTTTATGTTTTTATTGTGTTTTAGGACCAAAAGATTAAAAAGGAAGAAAACACGGGCTTTCACGGGCTTTTATCGAAGAAAACGGGAAAAGACGAAGTCAAAAGATGAAGAGTGCAAAAAGAACGGAAGTCCAAGACCTAGTCTGAAGATTTATCGAAGAACAAGTCTAAAGACGGAAGTTTAATGAAGTCGAAGAACTCGAGTCTAAATAAATGAAGAAATGTTAAGACGAGTTTAATTAATCCCGAGACGACATCGAGAAAGACAAAGAATTAAATCGAGTCGAGAAGACGTGAAGAAAGAAAGAAGATGCAACACATGCACTCCTTCCATTTTCCCTATAAATACCCTCCTAATACACATTAGGAGGGTGGTTAGCTTTTAGTTTAAGTTTTCATTTTTCACTTTTCTTTCTAGTTTTAGTGAGAGAAAGTTCTCCACTTTCTCTCACTAAGTTTCATCTTTTCTTTCAATCTTTTAAGATTAAACATTTGTGTATTGCTTATTTCATTAATCAAGTTCTATTTAAGCTTTTAATCTTTAATCTCTTTCTACCTTTCTTTGATTTTGATTCACTTTTGGTGCGAATAACTTATGATCCGTGTTGTTCATTGATGTTTTCGTGCTTAAAAAGTTAATCTTTTTATGTTTATTTAAGTTTTCATACGAATAAGCTTTAAGATCTTTGTGCTTATTGGCTTGTTTATATGTTTAGCTTATTTACTTTTTAAAAGTTCTCTTAAAAAGTTTATCTTTTTATCATTTGATTTATAAGTTTGCTTAATTTTAGTTTAGATAAGTTGTTATTCGAGCTTATTTGATCCGATTCTTATTAGATTCGTCCTAGTTTTAGTGATTAGCTTATTGATAGCTTATTACTTTGCTTTCTTGCGAATCCTATTCAAATCGGAAAAGGTATAACCCTTTTCCGATTAGCACATTCCGAGCAGACACCCCCCTATTCCGATCTGTAGATCGGAAAAGGGTTTTGAGTTTTCTGATCAGCACCTTATTATTCCGATCGTAGTGATCGGATTAGGGATTACACATTCCGATTAAGCCCATTTTTATGACATTCCGATTGGTTTCGAATATAAACATTCCGATTGAGCTTATTTCCAACATTCCGATTGCTAGGTTTTTATATTATTCCGATTGAGGGATTTGTTGATATTCCGATCATAGGATCGGAATATATTCCGATTGATGCTGTTTTGGCAAAATTCCGATCATAGGGTGATTTACCACATTCCGATCTGGACTATTTTGAGATATTCCGATTAGGTTTGTTTTAGTTTATTGTTTTTACAAAGTTTCTAAGTGTTAGTTTTATTTAGTGTTCGAGTATTCTTCTAATATAGTGTTTAAAGTTTTCTAGCATTTATTTTTATCTCGTCAATTTAGTTAATCTTCCAAAGCTTTTAATTTACTCTTCGACACTTACTTATTTGTTATTAGTTTAAAATAGATAAACAAACCAACACCTTTCTATTAACCAAGTACAAATCATTCCACTTAGAACCGTGATCAATTCGAGGAGATACCGAGATTAATCTTGAACCCCATACAAAAGTGAAGTATTAAATGGCGCTGCTGCCGGCTCTTCTCGTTAAGATTAACCGTTTTTTGTGAGAACTTGGATTTTGGGATCCGTTCACCGTGAACGTTACTTTTTCATAAAAATTTTCAAAAACTGAAAAAAAATATAAAACTTTCAAAAATCCTAAAAATTAAAAAACATAAAAACCAAAAATATTTTTGCTTTGTTTTTGCCTTGTTAGTTCTTTTGCAGGTGCATGCGTACACGATCCACGTCTTATCAAGAGCCCGAGCCTCTCGAAGACTTAGACATGGCCGGTGTACAAAACAACAACAATAACCCACCTCAAAACAATAACAATCCACCTCTCAACAACAATAATAACAACAACAATGAGCCTCTACCGGACAATCGCCTGATGATTGAACTTCTACAAGCACATGTAGACGGCAACAATGATGCAATTGTCATACCCGCGATTGCAGCCAACAACTTTGAGCTTAAATCCGGTTTTATCCAGATGGTCTCTGCTCAACCATTCTTGGGGCGTACCATTGATGATCCTCATGACCACATCAAGAGATTCTTGCAACTCACGAATACGGTCAAATTCAATGGTGTTCCACAAGAGGTAATCCGCTTACAACTTTTTCCCTTTTCTTTAGAGGGACAAGCCCGGCATTGGCTTGCAAAGGAACCGCCACGAAGTATTCTTACGTGGACGGATTTGGAGACCAAATTTATCAACTATTTTTTCCCACCCTCTCGTACTACTAATGTACAAGATTTTACTAGTTGAAAGTTCGTTTCTCGGTGTCTAATCGAATTGATTTCCGGTTAATTGTGTGAGATTAGTTGTTCTTGGTGAGACAAATATTTTTGGTTTTGGAAAATAAATGAGCAAGACTTAATAATAAATGACGAGAAATTAAAACAAGTTAAAATGTAAACGGTGCGATATTTAAAACTTTAAAAGTAAATGACGAGAAATGAAACGACGTAAAATTAAAACTTAACAAAAAGTAAATAATACAAATAAAAACTTAAACTAAAAGAAACTGAATAAAAATTTAAATAAATAAAAAGGCGGGAAAAATCAAACTTGAAATTATAAGAAGAAAACTTAAAATTTAAAACAGAAAGAAGACTGGCAGACCTTCATTCGGAACATCTAGACTTCCGGATGAAGGTTCCTTCATTCGGAACTTCTAGACTTCCGGATGAAGGTTCCTTCATTCGGAACATCTAGACTTCCGGATGAAGGTTCCTTCATTCGGAACTTCTAGACTTCCGAATGAAGGTTCCTTCATTCGGAACTTCTAGACTTCCGGATGAAGGTTCCTTCATTCGGAACTTCTAGACTTCCGAATGAAGGTTCCTTCATTCGGAACTTTTCATGTTCCGGATGAAGGTTGCCTGGGAATTAATAAAATACAGAAACAACCATCTGAAGAACAGGGGACATACAGTGAACACGATTTATCCTTTAAATCAACTAAAATCAAACGAAAGATTAAACCAAAACAACCAAATAGCATCTACTAACAATAATCAATCAAAACAAATCATAAAAACTAACAAACATAACCAAATTAATCAAAACCCACTTGATCAAAATCATAAAAACTCAAGAACATGAGCAATGAAGAATAAGAACAAATCACACAAGAAAGGAAGAAGATAATGAATTAAAAGCTTAATTAAAAAGTATGGATTCAATAACAAAAGCTTAAACACAAATTAATCTAGAGAGAGAAAGTAGAAGTTTAGAGAGAGAAAACTACCTACTCCTAATCTAATCCTAAAAACTAACCAACCCTCTCACATGTTGTGAGGGTGGTATTTATAGGAGAGGGGAGTGGTTGGTGGCTTCCTCTTTCTTTCTATCTTGGTCCTCAGTCTTTCAGTCTTTCAGTCTTCTCAAATTCTTCGACTTCTAAGACTTCGTCTCGGGATTTCTTTGAACTCGTCTTGTAATTTCTTCATAATTTAAACCTGAGTTCTTCGGATTTTTAGTAAACTTCCGTCTTTTGACTTTTTCTTCGATAAATCTTCAGAATTGGTCTTGGACTTCCGTTCTTTTTCCACTCTTGATCTTTCAACTTCGTCTTTTGTCTTTTTCTTCAATAAAAGCCCGTGAAAGCCGTGTTTTCTCCACTTTTCACCTTCTCGACCCTGAAACACAATAAAAACACAAACCACGCATAATTCCGCCATTTACGACATAAAATATACGTTCAGGTCCCGTTTTAATGTAATTAAGTGGTAGAAAAGATGGGTGTTTTCACACCTATCAAATCCCCTACACTTAACCATTGCAATGCCCTCATGCAATGCTTAGTGATAAAGCAAGGTTTACACTTTCCATCATAATCAACCTACCTTGGCCTTTATTAAACAACTAAGGAAAATCAAAAAGATAGAAAATAACAAGATGCAACAAGGAAGAAACATGTAAAGAAATCTAAGACTTACATTAGGGCTTGTGTGTCATGAATGTTTATCACCGTCAAGTTTCACGTTCCCCATGCCAAGCTTAAAAAACAAGATCATTGTTAGTACAAGTTAGCATAACAAACATTTACTCATGCGGTTCAATTAATCACAAAAACTCCCTTATTCCTACGGGTAACTCTTATGTTTTATTGATGTCTTGAATGATCACGAGGATGCATTGTTGACTTATTTCGATAATTTATTTAAGCTGAAAGCAAAGTAGGACGATTTGATCAATAGTTAGCTAAAGGACAAAATCTCTTAAAACTGCTTCTCGGGATATCAAAAAGTTCATATCTTGGCATAACTCGGTTCACGATTTGAGACCTTTCTCGGGCCGATATTTGGCATTTACTTCATACTTCATATCTTCGAGAGACGTTCTTGAGATAATGGTCTTCTCATCATAATAGAGTTTCTTCACTTGGAGACTTTTGAGGGGTACTCCAACTTTGTTGACCACGACTTCATGATTATTTCTTCAATCTCTATTTGGGATTTCGAGATACAACGATCCGCCTCCTTTTCGGACTTGGATCTATTTATCCTCATACCTTGTTAGGGTCTTTTCGGATAGACTTCTCCATGATCTTTATGGGAGTTGATTTCTTTTCGTCGTGAGTCTTGATCCTTCATATTGACTTTGGGAATAATGCTTTTCACATCACCTTGGATCTTCAGCAATAAAATGGAATCCTCATGCCTTGTTAGGGCCTTTTCGGACTCGACAATCTTCGCGCCCCGCTTCATAAGTTATGCCTTGGCTATGAACTCTTATCATTACCGAGCAACTTTTAAACGATCTTGGGCTAGAAGCTAAGTAACTTTTCAAATCGTACGACCTTACTTATTGCAGATAATTTATTAGCAAGTGATGGGAGAAAAAGATCATAATTAACTCACATAAGTTAATGAGAGAATACCAAACTTGTAACCAACTCTATCATTTCTCGTTCTCCACAATTTAAAATCTCAAGGAATGAGACTCGTGGATGCTTAGCCTAATAAACCAAATAAGGTCTACATGGTTAAGGATACTAGCTAGAGTGAACTTGGATAAGTAAACTCGGGTTGAGTCAAAAAATTCACAACGGGCCTAATATATCTAAGATAACTAAACTTGTTAAAACCATTTTATTAAAATAGGAGAAAAATAGCAAAAATAAAGGGGACTACAACTAGGCCAAAATAGATTAAAAATTTTGAAAAATGTCGAAAAATTGATTTTCCGGTTAAAATGAGGGCAAATACAAGGAAAAGACCACTTAACTTCGATAGAAGTCCCCCCTACACTTAATATAAACATTGTCCTCAATGTTTAAGCATGTGGGAGTAAACTCCCCTACACTTAGGACATTGTGCACTTTGTTTAAATTTTGCTAAGGAAGAGACAACTAAAGAGATTCCTATTTTAATATTGAAAAATATAAAATAGTGAATCGAAAAGAGTTTAGGATAGAACCGGGAAGAAGGGAACACGGAATCATGGTTCGTCAAAAGTCATCAAGAGTGTGTCTTTGAAGCTCTAATCCCTGCATATGGTAAGAAAGAGAACAAGAAACACCAACGGGGCTCCCCCTACACTTATGGTGAAATAAGATAGATAATTGGGTTGCCTCCCAAAAAGCGCTTGTTTTTGTTGACCGAGTCACGAGCCTGACTCGTCCCCGAATTAATTGGTCCATGGGGAAGCCTCGAATGTGATACCGGGATCAAAGACCTTGTCCTCGTTCCCGGTTGACATCAACAAAGGAGAGGCGGGGGGATAAGTCTTGAAAGGGAGAAAGGTCCTTTCAACATACGTATAGTATGTGAAATCAAGATCCACGGGAGGTGGGTTGGGTATAGTGAGCACATTGTCCCCCCCCCCAAAGACAATGGAAGGTGAGCAAACGGCAAAACCGTATTGTTATCAATCATAGCATAATCAATGTCACCTCCCGGATCAAAGCACTCATCCTCATTTCCCGGTGTAAAACGAGTAGAGTAAAAGTGATACATCACCCGCTTGGGTGTGCACGTGGGAGGATGAGGTGGCAATATAATATGAGAAGTATGAGAACAATTACCTTCCACCTGTGTCCCTTTTTCAGTAGATTCACATCTTTCCACCTCTGGGATAGAAGGTGTAGTGTCATCGTGTAATAAATCTTCTAGAAAAAGTATATCTCCTTCCACATCAGAATACCCGGATGTGTATTCCACGGGTGTATCAATAGCAAGAAACTCATCGATCTCAGGAATGTGAAAACTATCATCACTAAGGAGTGAAGTATTTTGCTTTAGAAATTCCTCCTCGTCAAAAATAACCTCAATATCGTCATCACTCTCCTCATTATTTATAGGGCCAATAATATGCTCAGGGATATGGGTACTCGTCTGATCTTGCTGCTGTAAAAATGACTCCATACAAGTTTGCAGTGTGTGTAAAAGCTCTTTTGATTGCGCTTGAAAAGCTGTAGCAAGATCGACAATTGGTTCTTGGGAACTCATCCCGTGACGAGGCTGATGATCGAGTGAGTGCGGTGGGGGCTCATAGTGTTGAAAACCTGAATTAAAGCAAGGTTGTGGCTCATAGTTGTTCATCGATTGGGAATAATTAGAAACCGGGTTTGGTTCATAATAGTCCATAGGTGAAGAAAACTGAGGATCCGGATTTTGCTCATAATAATTCATTGGTTGACAATAATAGGTATCGTGAGGACCCCCACAGTTGTTGCAAACCGGGTGTGGAGAAAAATCAGGTGCGTCTTGTGGATAGCTATTGTCATTGTCATAATTGTACCCCGGTTCTTGCCCGTGACCATACGGGTATCGAACCGGGCACGAAACATGCCAATGAGAATCGCTTCCACAATAGATGCACGGGGGAACAGGAGGTAGGTTCAAAAAGTACGAATTAGTCGAGTTGCACAAAGGACAAAATCCGGATTGTGTGTAGTCGATATCGTTTCCGCACCGCTCACATGTGCACCATTGGCAAGAGTTGTCCCCAGATAATTGTTTCCCACACCGGACGCAATGGACATAAAAATCCATGAAGAAAGATAGATAAGCAAGAAGAATATTTTTGGTGCAAAACTTTGAAAAAGAAATGCTTTTTATGATTTTTCAAATGTTTTTGGATTTTTGAAAATGTTTGACAAGAAAAATAACGTTCACAAGTGAACGGATCCCAAAAGCCAACGCGTCACTCACAAAAAACCTTCGATCTTCACGAAAAGACCCGGCAGCGGCGCCATTTTAATAAAATGATTTTTACTCGTTGAAAGTTCGTTTCTCGGTGTCTAATCGAATTGATTTCCGGTTAATTGTGTGAGATTAGTTGTTCTTGGTGAGACAAATATTTTTGGTTTTGGAAAATAAATGAGCAAGACTTAATAATAAATGACGAGAAATTAAAACAAGTTAAAATGTAAACGGTGCGATATTTAAAACTTTAAAAGTAAATGACGAGAAATGAAACGACGTAAAATTAAAACGTAACAAAAAGTAAATAATACAAATAAAAACTTAAACTAAAAGAAACTGAATAAAAATTTAAATAAATAAAAAGGCGGGAAAAATCAAACTTGAAATTATAAGAAGAAAACTTAAAATTAAAAACAGAAAGAAGACTGGCAGACCTTCATTCGGAACATCTAGACTTCCGGATGAAGGTTCCTTCATTCGGAACTTCTAGACTTCCGGATGAAGGTTCCTTCATTCGGAACATCTAGACTTCCGGATGAAGGTTCCTTCATTCGGAACTTCTAGACTTCCGAATGAAGGTTCCTTCATTCGGAACTTCTAGACTTCCGGATGAAGGTTCCTTCATTCGGAACTTCTAGACTTCCGAATGAAGGTTCCTTCATTCGGA
This sequence comes from Glebionis coronaria, assembly GCA_025667525.1. Taxonomy (NCBI): domain Eukaryota; kingdom Viridiplantae; phylum Streptophyta; class Magnoliopsida; order Asterales; family Asteraceae; genus Glebionis; species Glebionis coronaria. Next base: position 510,760,078 of record CM046879.1, on the reverse strand, counting down.
ACTTTTCATGTTCCGGATGAAGGTTGCCTGGGAATTAATAAAATACAGAAACAACCATCTGAAGAACAGGGGACATACAGTGAACACGATTTATCCTTTAAATCAACTAAAATCAAACGAAAGATTAAACCAAAACAACCAAATAGCATCTACTAACAATAATCAATCAAAACAAATCATAAAAACTAACAAACATAACCAAATTAATCAAAACCCACTTGATCAAAATCATAAAAACTCAAGAACATGAGCAATGAAGAATAAGAACAAATCACACAAGAAAGGAAGAAGATAATGAATTAAAAGCTTAATTAAAAAGTATGGATTCAATAACAAAAGCTTAAACACAAATTAATCTAGAGAGAGAAAGTAGAAGTTTAGAGAGAGAAAACTACCTACTCCTAATCTAATCCTAAAAACTAACCAACCCCCTCACATGTTGTGAGGGTGGTATTTATAGGAGAGGGGAGTGGTTGGTGGCTTCCTCTTTCTTTCTATCTTGGTCCTCAGTCTTTCAGTCTTTCAGTCTTCTCAAATTCTTCGACTTCTAAGACTTCGTCTCGGGATTTCTTTGAACTCGTCTTGTAATTTCTTCATAATTTAAACCTGAGTTCTTCGGATTTTTAGTAAACTTCCGTCTTTTGACTTTTTCTTCGATAAATCTTCAGAATTGGTCTTGGACTTCCGTTCTTTTTCCACTCTTGATCTTTCAACTTCGTCTTTTGTCTTTTTCTTCAATAAAAGCCCGTGAAAGCCGTGTTTTCTCCACTTTTCACCTTCTCGACCCTGAAACACAATAAAAACACAAACCACGCATAATTCCGCCATTTACGACATAAAATATACGTTCAGGTCCCGTTTTAATGTAATTAAGTGGTAGAAAAGATGGGTGTTTTCACACCTATCAACTACCGCTTTGCGGAATGACATCATTAATTTTGAACAAAAGTACGATGAGTCTTTTAGTGAATCTTGGGACCGTTTCAAAGATCTTTTAAGAAAATGCCCACAACATGGTTTTACCAAAGTGCACCAAATTAATACTTTTTATAATGGTTTAAGCATGAATGACCAAGATTCACTAAACAGTGCCTCGGGGGGTAATATTTTGGTTAAGACTTCTAATGCCGCTTGGGATATTATTGAGAATAAGTCTCGTGTGCAAACCAAGAGTGTTCGGACCAATGTCGCTAGTGCTAGTACTAGTGACAGCGACAAGCGACTTGACAAAATCACTACGCTTCTTGAATCGCTTGCCGCCCAAACCGCTAGCAACACCAACAGCATCAACGCTAAAAACGCTCACGACGCTCAAGTCAATGCTGTTAGCCAACCATGTGAGATATGCGGGGGTCCTCACTCTTACACCACTTGTACTGCCACCCAAGACTATCCATCTGATAATGTTAATGCAGCATACGATACCTATCCTCCGGCCGCTTATCAAGCTTGTCCACAAGGAGATCGCAACTTGCTTAGCTACCGCTCTAACACCTATCTCTCACCACCCGGTTTTCCTCCTAACAACCCAAACCAACAACAAAACCTCAATCTCCCTCCTCAACAACAACAACCTCGTGCACCATACATACCACCTCACAAACAACCATATCCACCTCAAAGAAACAACCAAGTTTACCAACAACCTGCTTATCAACCGCCCGCCTATAATGCTCCTCCCAACCAACCCACCGCATTACCCCAAGATATTGGAACCTATATGAGGACTAATGATGTGATCGTGGACAATCTCCAGTGGGAAGTGCTCAACTTGAAAGCAGACATGGTGAAACAAGGGAACGATCTGAGAGCTGATATGAGAAACACTTTGGCAAGTCAAACGAATGACTTAAGGAACATGATGGCTAGTTTCTTCCAAGGTAATCAACCCTCTTATTTGGATACTCTTCCGAGTAACACCGTTGCGAATCCAAGAGGGGAGATGAAAGCAATCACCACTCGCAGTGGCAAAGGTAACAAGGAACCCGAGCTTCCTATACCTCCACCGGTGATTGTGACTAAGGAAAACGAGTCACATGCTCCTATTCCTCATCCTTCTACTTCCCCAATTTCTCCACCTCTTACTTCTACCCCCATTTCCCCACCACCCGTGGTTGTGAGTGATCCTACTCCCCTAAAGCCTTCTTCTTCATCCAATATACCTAATCCTTCAAGGTTGAGGAAAGAGAAGCAAAAGAGCAAGGATGATATTCAGGTTTCGAACTTTCTCAAAACGTTTAAACAATTGAATTTCAACATCTCCTTCGCTGAGGCTCTCGCTCACATGCCTAAATACGCGAAGATGTTTAAAGATCTTCTTAGTGAAAAGGAGAAGCTTCTTGACATTGCTCAGACCCAACTTAATGAGAATTGCTCTACCGTTCTCTTAAGGAAATTACCCACCAAACTTGGTGATCCGGGTCGCTTCTTGATTCTTTGCAACTTCCCGGGAGTAGAGAATTGCATGGCCCTAGCCGATCTAGGTGCCAGTATTAACTTAATGCCCTTAAGCGTTTGGAAGCAATTATCTCTCCCTGAGCTAGTCCCTACCAAAATGACTTTCGAATTAGCTAACCGTACGGTTGCTTATCCAGTGGGGATAGCTGAAGACGTCTTTGTAGGAGTCGACAAATTCACTTTTCCTGCCGATTTTGTCGTCGTCGACTACGATATGGACCCTCGTGTGCCATTAATTGTTGGTCGTCTATTCTTGAGGACCGGTCGCACTCTCATCGATGTTAAAGCTGGTGAGCTTATCATGAGAGTTGGTGACGATAAAATCATTTTCAACATGGGAAAGCTTTCTAAACAGCCTTATTCATACGAAAGTGTTTATTGTATTGACGTTCTTGATGAGGCTTGTGAAGAACACTTCAAAGATGCTTGTAAAAGTATTCCTACCTCTCTTCCCAATGTTGAGACCGTTGCCTCAATTGCTCCGGCATTGACTCCTTTTGGAGAAAGTGACTTGGATGATTTCGAAGCTAGCTTGGGTCCTCTCGATATTAAGTATGATAATTCGTCCACCGATTGGGATGAAGACATTCGTACTATTGAGAGAATTCTCAATGAAGACCCGTTTTCTCCTCCTTCTCCTAAAGAGGTAACTAATGATGATCCATCGTTGGTTTCACCATCTATTGAGGATCCTCCTACTCTTGAGCATAAGGACCTACCTCCTCATCTTGAGTACGTTTTCCTTGAAGACAACGAGAAGTTACCGGTCATCATCGCAAAGGACCTGAAAGAAGAAGAAAAAGCCCGACTTATCGCTGTGTTGAAGAAACATAAAAGCGCTATCGCTTGGAACATCTCCGACATCCGTGGAATTGATCCTCACTTCTGCACACATAAAATTCTCATGGAGGACGACTTTAAGCCCACAATTCAAAGCCAACGAAGGGTGAATCCTAAAATCCATGAAGTCATCAAAAAAGAGGTTATCAAACTTCTTGATGCGGGTATGATTTACCCTATTTCAGATTCACCATAGGTTAGTCCAGTCTATTGTGTGCCTAAGAAAAGCGGAATCACCGTTGTGCCCAATCAAAACAACCACTTGATTCCTACCCGTCTCGTTACTGGGTGGAGAGTTTGTATAGACTACCGCAAACTCAATGATGCCACGAGAAAGGATCATTTCCCTCTTCCTTTTATGGACCAAATGCTTGAACGTTTAGCGGGTAATGAATATTACTGCTTTCTTGATGGTTTCTCGGGTTATTTCCAAATACCCATCGATCCCCATGATCAAGAGAAGACAACATTCACTTGTCCCTATGGCACATTTGCTTACAAAAGAATGCCTTTTGGCTTATGCAATGCCCCCGGGACTTTCCAAAGGTGCATGTTGGCTATCTTCCATGACATGGTTGAACAAATCATGGAAGTCTTCATGGATGATTTCTCGGTCTTCGGGGATTCCTTCTCTTCTTGCCTTGCCAATTTGGAACGTATGCTTAAGCGGTGCGAAGACACTCGCCTTGAATTGGGAAAAATGCCATTTTATGGTAAAAGAAGGCATTGTGCTAGGACACAAAATCTCTAAAGCCGATCTTGAAGTCGACCGTGCTAAAGTTGATGTCATAGCCAAATTACCTCCACCTTCAACCGTGAAGGGTGTGAGAAGTTTTTTGGGTCATGCGGGCTTCTATCGTCGATTCATTCAGGATTTCTCTAAAATCGCTCGCCCGATGACCCACCTCTTGGAAAAAGATACTCCTTTTATCTTTTCTAAAGAGTGTATCGAAGCCTTCAATCTTCTTAAGGATAAGCTAACTAAGGCACCGGTCTTGGTTACCCCTAATTGGGAGCTACCCTTTGAATTGATGTGCGATGCTAGCGACTTTGCTATTGGTGAAGTTTTGGGCCAAAGAGTGAATAAACACTTCCAACCAATCCATTATGCTAGCAAGACAATGACAGGGGCTCAATTGCATTATACGACAACCGAAAAAGAGCTTTTAGCTGTTGTCTATGCTTTTGAAAAATTTCGCCCCTATCTTGTTTTATCCACCACCATCGTATACACGGACCATTCCGCGTTGAAGTACTTGATGGCTAAGCACGACTCTAAGCCAAGACTTCTTCGCTGGGTTTTACTCCTTCAAGAATTCAACATTGAAATTCGTGACAAGAAGGGTGCTGAAAACCTAGCCGCGGATCATCTGAGCAGACTTGAGGATCTATATCAAGGGGATCATCCGAACAAAGAGATCAATGACTCTTTCCCCCTTGAGACCTTAATGTCTATAAATCTTAATCTTGATGACACCCCGTTGTTTGCCGACATTGCAAACTACTTAGCGGGTGGTATTCTCATTAAAGGGTTAACATCCCAACAAAAGAAGAAGTTCTTGAATGATGTTAAGACTTACTTTTGGGATGACCCTTTTCTATTCAAACAATGTGCTGATCTGATCATTCGACGATGTGTTGATGAACCGGCCGCTTTGCAAATCCTTGCTGCTTGCCACAAAGGACCCACCGGTGGTCACTTTGGTCCCAACTACACCGCTAAGAAAGTGTTTGATTCTGGATTCTATTGGCCCACCATTTATCGTGACGCTCACGAAATGGTTAAGCATTGTGATGCTTGCCAACGCCAAGGCAAGATCACACATAAGGATGAGATGCCTCAAAATTTCATACAAGAATGTGAAATCTTTGACGTATGGGGCATCGACTTTATGGGGCCATTTCCATCCTCCAAAGGGAACAAGTACATCCTCGTAGCCGTTGACTACGTTTCTAAATGGGCTGAAGCTAAGGCTCTCCCTACGAATGATGCGAGGGTGGTTGTGAACTTTTTAAAGCAGCTTTTCGCTCAATTCGGCGTTCCTCGTGCTATTATCAGTGACCGCGGGACTCATTTTTGCAATGATCAATTTGCAAGAGTCATGGCTAAGTATGGTGTCAATCACCGTCTTTCTACCGCCTATTGTGACAACCGTGGTTTTGAGGTTCGTCACTTGGTCTTACTTTTAGGTTATTTTATGTGTGACTACTTGATTTTTGTGCTTACGTGTTTATTTTGTGTGAACGAGGTTGGTGTGATTATCGTTTATGAGTATAGAGTACTCATAAGTAAATCGAGGAACGGTTAATTCATGTTCATGAGATCACAATTAGTGACTATGAAATGAAATGGTGATATTTTGGTGGTTACGTATACGTATAAGTATTATAGTAATAGTGTATTTTTTTAGGATTTACGGTTTAGCATTTAGAGGTCTCGGATAAGGTAATTAGTCAAATGAATATTTTTCGGGATGGTTTTAGGTCATTTAGGACTTAATTATAAAGTTTATTTCAAAATTTGAGATTTTTTATAAAAGTGTATATTTTACGTCTTTTACGGTAAAACGCGTAAATTTGACTAGTTTTACGGTTTTGAGGTTTTGGGAGTTTTAGGAGCTGAAATAAATTAAGGTAAATTAAGGTAATATTAATAAGATATTAATTAACAATAAAAAGAAAAAAAAATAAAGAAAAAAACGAAACTAGGGGTGTTTGGGTCGGTTTAGAAGAGAAAAAAAGGAAAAAAAAAAAGGAAAGTGGGCTTTGGGTTGGACTAGGATTCACCCATACCCTATATAATGTATATACTAAACCAAATTCATTATTTTTCTCCTGTAGATGAAGGAAATTCGTGATTCTTATAAAAAATTAGGGTTCTTCATAAAATTTGGGGGTTTTCATAAATCCAAGATAAATCTTCAAATCCCTTTTTAATTAAATTGTTTTTATGTTTTCTTTAATAATCTTATGATGGATTTAGGTTAGGGTTTAATATAAAAACAGTAAATTAATGTTGTATTAATCATAATATGATGATTACATAAATTAGGGCTTGTAACTAGAGGGATTAGGGTTAATTAATGAGGTTGATTTTGTTAAACCCGTTTTTAAAAACTGGCCAGATTTTTGAGTCAATTGTTTTGATCATATCGGGAGTTCTATAAAATCTTATTTTACGATCCAAGTACCCCTGGAAAGATATTTGAAGTGGCTTTCCAACGCAAGAAACTAGAACTAAATTGGAGGTCGTGAAGTGGGTCAATAACAGGTTACAACAGTCGGAGGTCAAAACAGTTTTGAATTCAGCCTGTTTTCTTTTTAAGTTTTGGGTTGTTTGGGGCACTTAGGGTTGCATTGGGATCTTCTCACGAACGTGAGAGATGGTTTATATATTGTAGTTAATATCTGCACTTGGGATAAAGTGGTGGTTTAGGGTAAGACCCCTTAATGGTAACAAACGTTTAGTACGTTTAAAATCAGGAAATCTGGAATGACGAAAGTAGATATATATATATCGGGGCCTTAACAGTATCTTTAAGGTTAGGGCAAGTGGGAGGTGTTAGCCAACATATGTAAGGGTGTGAATATTACTTTTACAGAAATCATGGGTAGGTTTAAGTGGGCGTTTGACCTAAAGTTTTGAGACCTAAAAACTGGGACTGTTTTGGGTAAAATACGAACGGGTTAGTTGTTAAACTTAACCAAGTTAAGGACTTGTTAAGGAAGGGTAATGGGGTAATTAGAGCTTATTAATGAGGTAAATATGTGAGAATGGGTTAGATGTTCATCATAGGTTAATGAGCCATCTTAGTGATTGGTTCGTTTATTGATTTCGTGTTTTTGGTTTGTTAGCTTGTTGCTAGTGCAAGGACGTGTAAAGGAGCGATCAGGTGAGTGTTCATAGTCCCATATTTATTTTTGTTTTTGACTTCCAGATGGGATGGAAGAGACACTGTGTTGAGTTGTTTCTAAATTGTTGCTGTGAATGTTTTATGGTTGTGATGGACTTGTGTGTACACTTATGTGATTAACTGCTATGCGATTTTTGATATGTTATTGTGGTTTGACAAGGTAGTGGCCTTGTGGTTTGTCAAGGTAGTGGACTTGTGGTTTGCCAAGGTAGTGGCCTTGGGATAGGTACATTGGGTGATCATCTAAGGTACCATGATGTTGTTTGGCAAGGTAGGAGCCTTGGATTGGTTTGGTATGATTGGTCTTGATTGATAGTTCTTAATACATAACTGTAACACATTGTCCATATGTTCTTTTGTTGATGATTGTTATTCACAGCTTTTAACTGATTTAGCGTTGGAGTCTAAACCTATGACTCTCACCAACTTTATGTTGACGTGTTTTAGTGTCTCTTTCAGGTGAGAATGTGGTTAAGCTTGAGGATAGAAGTGGCTAGACTTGGATGCCTTAGGATTGCATATAGAAGGAGATCCCCGTTCCTTCTTAGTTTACCTATATGTTTGTTTGGTTTATGTTTATTGTTTGTCTTGGGTAAGTGGTAGGACTGTTAGCTACTTACCTAGACTCCTGCATTGTTGAGATATTGTCATGACATTTGTGTCGCCATTTATGACATTATATTTGCATTTTAGTCTTCTCTATAGAGACACCATTTGTTGTGATGATATCCATACGTCGCGCCCCATATTCCGCCATTGGTGGGGTGTGACAGAATGGTATCAGAGCCAATGGCTATAGAGAATTAGGTTGCCTAGTCGCGTAGCCTAGTCTATAGCTTAAGGGTCCCTGCATATAGGCGTCATAGGAGTATGTGTGCATTTTATTATAATTGATGTGTTTGAATGTTATTTATTGTGATGTTTTGACTGGTATGAATTGAACCATAGTAAGTTCATACTTAGCCACATGTTACTTTCTTTTCGAGTTGTGAGTAGTGCGGGTTTAACCATAATCGCCCACGCTAGTCATTGTCGTATTTTACTTATAATGTACATTATAGCACATAATTTGGTACATAGTAGTTTCTATCTTTTGTTGGGTTATTTTATGTACCTGAGGGGTATTATTTTCTTTTGATGTTTAAGTCATGTTCCCTAAGAATCATGTGGTGGTTCGAGTTATTAGGAGTAGGTGAATATGAAGGACCTTATGTTATTTCCACTCTTATGGGCGACATGACTTATAACTGATTATGTTTTCGTTTTGGATTTAGTCTAGGCTGTTTTAGCTAGACTATGGATTTCTGTATTCCAAGAGTTTTATTATGTTATTTTATAGATGGAGTTTTGGACCTTATTGGTTATGTGGTTATGAGCTTATGTGAGTAGATAGATTTATGTGTTATATGTTGTATTGATTCTTATAAGTGTCATCATAGGAGGGAGTGCATTGGAGAAAGGGTAATTGTATAAGTATGGTGGCCAACATAGTTATACAAGTACCACAACTTCAATGGGTTCTCAAGTATGATTGCATGAAAGAGGATTAGTACATGCTTGTATATGGTGAGATGTAGATATTGGGTATACGTATAATATATGGGTTTATGTAACGGCTGCCTACGATATAGCTATTTTTATTAGTGTGTTATATGTTTTGGGTTATAGTTGTGTTGTGTGATTTTGGGGTCACACGATATGGTTTGGTTTTGGAGGTGGGTTTTATGCTTTGTTGTGGCACGGTGAGATGGTGATTACTCGTGTGGAAAAATGAGTGTATGACGTGATTGGTTGATCCGACATGTATGGTAACGAGTATGTTTTGGGTGATTTAATATGTATATATATGCGGATGTATATATACTACTATGTGTTAAGTTATGGTATATGGTCGTTCACTAGTTATTATAACTTGAACGTACCTTGTGTTTGTTCGTGTTTTATGGTGCTGGAGTTGATGGAGTTTCAACAACGTTTCGAATTTTTTGAACTGTGTCTTGTAGCGTATTCTTTGAGTTCATATTTCACGTGTACGTTTTAAAATGTTGTTTTGGGTTTTAAGTCCGTTGAAATAAATGGAGATTTCTTTTGGGATAATGAAATCTTTTGGGTTGAGTCTTACATTTCTTTTGGTTGGTATATGGAAAAAGGGGGGACTTGGAAATCTACTATAGAGTTAGATAGTTGGTTGTATTCGGTAAAATAAGGGTAAGGTGTTGGAGTCATGTTTGAAACAAGATGTAACATAAGTTTTTTTTATCAACACTTATTTATTTCAAATTCTAAAAGACTTTCTTTAAAATAAAGCGAAGTAAAATTTCTTTCTACTTACATAGTTTATATAATTGGATTTAACCGATTCATGTCATTTATAGTTATTAATACAAGGTTAAAAGGAGTTTATGAATATTTCACATACAATTATATCTTTCATTGAAAAGGATTGCATTGATCACTAAGTCTATTCTTTAGTTTTTAAAACAACTAGCATAAAATTGTTTTGGTCATAACTTGTTCGTTTTTAAAGCTTTTTGGGTGATTCAAAAGCCTAAAATTATGTACTCGGAACGTACTTTTCAAATATTCAGAATGTATAGTCATGGGAGGTCAGTGGACTGGTCGTAATTGTTGTACAAGTGTCGGGTTCAAGGTTGAGTTTGAATAGTAGTTTTATTTTTATGATTTGGGATGCATGGGATACCTAGTCTTTGAGTTGAGTTTTGAGAACGTCTAGAAGGTTGTTTGTAGATGGTTTGAGTCACATAGATGTGGGGAGGTAAAAAAAAATTTAAATATATATATATATATATATATATATATATATATATATATATATATATATATATATATATATATATATATATATATATATATATATATATATATATATATTCTTTTGGAAAGTCGATCTTTTGCACGGTTTAAATAAAATGTCGCGGGGCGTAATATGTTTTGGTTGCCATTGGGTGTTTCTTGGATTATTTTTCGTTGTCATGGGTCATTTGGAATTGATACATGTTTTGGGTTTGAGTTTTCTTTGGAGTCTCGTGGTTTTTGATTTGTTTTAATTGGTGCACGTGAAATGTCGTTAGTTATCCGTGGGTTTAATTCGTCAATCGTATCTGGTGTATTCAGGATGTAGTTTTAGTTTTGTATGGTTTAGGAGCGTTGAGGTAGAACCATGAATAGACCAAGTAGGAGAAGTGAGAGGAGTTGTAGTTAGTGTCTTCCAAGGCAAATTGTTGATGGAGTGAATTAAGAACAAGAGCTGTTAGAAATTGGAAGGAATTTATTTGTATTGCCGCTAAGAGAGGATGCGAGGAGGACATAATTGAAATTGCTATGGATGTTGTATGAACGCTTTGGGTTTACGGTTATGCATTTGGCTTCGCCAAAGCACTAGCGGTTTCATGAAGTCAATGAACCGAGTGTGCATGAACGTATATAAACGAGTTGTCATCGGGAGCATCGACGACATCTTGATCTACTCAAATCATAGAAGGAGGATGAGGCGAATTATGTGTTGGTTTTGGAGTTGTTAGTAAAGGGAATGAAACGTGAGATTTTCAAGTGTGAGTTTTAGGATTTGGTTGGCCAGGACTAGTAGTCAGAGATGATGGCATATCGTGGAACCAGCAATGGGCGAAGTGAAGAAGGACGAGGAAGCATTTTGGAGGCTAAAGAGGTGGATTGGATGATGAGCAGATCTTGGCATTATCAGAAGGACTGGATGAATTCGCGAAGCATGACGATACGTGGAGCAGGGATTTGGACGCGTACGAGGACGACAAAGAAAGGCGATCGCTTATACGTTGCAGGAACTGAAGATTTGGAAGAACTGGATAGACTTAGTTAGTGGAGCTGGACTGTTATATCTGCCTAGAATGCTAGAGGCATTTGGTGTACGAGACGTGGAGAATGATCTATACGGATCATGAACGTATCCAACACATATTCAATCATCTCGATTGAACATTTGGCAAAGGTGATGGGTGGAGTTAATTGATGAAAGAAAATTGCAAGGCCAAGTACCATCTGGGAAAGGCAAGCATGGTCGATGAGACATGGAATAAGAAGGATGAGGTGAAGCTGAGACGAACTTGAACTATAGGGATGATGTATTAGAGTGGTTTGGATGAAGGATGTGGGTTGCACGAGTTGAGTTGTCTAAAGCAGTGAACGCGTCAACATTTATGTTGCGTGGCTTGGACAATCGTAAGGAGGAAAGGGACGTAGACTATACTTCCTACATGGATAGGAGTAGTTTAGAAAGGGCGATGTAAGGACGAAGTTGGTGGAAGGGATACATAATGCGGTGGGGGATTAAGTACGATGAGAGTTGGGTGATAGTCGATAGACTGACTAATTCATCACCTATTTCAAGAGGAATGAGAAGTCACGTAGTTGGGAAGTTGGAAGAATTAATGGATATGTGAAAGACCGTCATATGTCACTTTGTAAGGAAATTGGAATTTAAAGTAGTTTGGGATACGGACTGAAGGGAGTTGATGAACGTAATTGGACATGGGTGATTGATTTAGAGGTAGTTCGGAAACTCGTTAGCGATGGCTGAGTTTTCATATAATGATAGTTATCGTATTAGAAGTCGATAAATGCCATTTGAGGCACGATATGAAAGGATAGGGTGAGTTGTCCTCATTGTGGACTAGAATTGGTAAAAGAGTCTATTAATGTGGTAATGGTGTTTGTGGACAGAATGAGAGCAACAAGGGATGCTATGTAGAAAAGGAGGAAACCACTAGATTTAGTGACAAAGTTATGTATGGAGTTTCACCTATAGTAACGGGTGGTATGTTTTGGTAAAATAGAAGAGTTGATGTAGAGTTTTGTAGGTCCATTTATGATCTTTGGGAAGATCAGACCATTAGCTTATGAGCATAGAATTACCTGGGGAAATGAGTTGTATACATGATACATTTCATGTATTGGGATTGGTAAATGTTGTTTGAGGATGCATATTTGCATGTCCGGTTATTTGGGTTTTGTGCTAATAAGAGTCTTTGTTTTATCGAAGAGTCATTTGCGAGATTTATTGACTGTGAGGTCAAGAGTTTGGCAATGGGTTTAATTTTGGTTTGTACATGTGGTATCTTGAAACTTGAACTGAAGTTCACGTGGAAATGAGAGGAGTTTATTTAGAACAAGTATCCTCGTGTGATTTGTTGTCTGTGTGTTGATCCTAAGGAGTAAATCTCGGGACGAGATTTCTATTAGGAGGGAGTGATGTGACAACCGTGGTTTTGAGGTTCGTCACTTGGTCTTACTTTTAGGTTATTTTATGTGTGACTACTTGATTTTTGTGCTTACGTGTTTATTTTGTGTGAACGAGGTTGGTGTGATTATCGTTTATGAGTATAGAGTACTCATAAGTAAATCAAGGAACAGTTAATTCATGTTCATGAGATCACAGTTAGTGACTATGAAATGAAATTGTGATATTTTGGTGGTTACGTATACGTATAAGTATTATAGTAATAGTGTATTTTTTTAGGATTTACGGTTTAGCATTTAGAGGTCTCAGATAAGGTAATTAGTCAAATGAATATTTTTCGGGATGGTTTTAGGTCATTTAGGACTTAATTATAAAGTTTATTTCAAAATTTGAGATTTTTTATAAAAGTGTATATTTTACGTCTTTTACGGTAAAACGCGTAAATTTGACTAGTTTTACGGTTTTGAGGTTTTGGGAGTTTTAGGAGCTGAAATAAATTAAGGTAAATTAAGGTAATATTAATAAGATATTAATTAACAATAAAAAGAAAAAAAAAATAAAGAAAAAAACGAAATTAGGGGTGTTTGGGTCGGTTTAGAAGAGAAAAAAAAGGAAAAAAAGGAAAAAAAAGGAAAGTGGGATTTGGGTTGGACTAGGATTCACCCATACCCTATATAATGTATATACTAAACTAAATTCATTATTTTTCTCCTGGAGATGAAGGAAATTCGTGAGTCTTATAAAAAATTAGGGTTCTTCATAAAATTTGGGGGTTTTCATAAATCCAAGGTAAATCTTCAAATCCCTTTTTAATTAAATTGTGTTTATGTTTTCTTTAATAATCTTATGATGGATTTAGGTTAGGGTTTAATATAAAAACAATAAATTAATGTTGTATTAATCATAATATGATGATTACATAAATTAGGGCTTTTAATTAGAGGGATTAGGGTTAATTAACGAGGTTGATTTTGTTAAACCCGTTTTTAAAAACTGGGCAGATTTTTGAGTCAATTGTTTTGATCATATCGGGAGTTCTATAAACTCTTATTTTACGATCCAAGTACCCCTGGAAAGATATTTGAAGTGGCTTTCCAACGCAAGAAACTAGAACTAAATTGGAGGTCGGGAAGTGGGTCAAAAACAGGTTACATCAGTCGGAGGTCAAAACAGTTTTGAATTCAGCCTGTTTTCTTTTTAAGTTTTGGGTTGTTTGGGGCACTTAGGGTTGCATTGGGATCTTCTCACGAACGTGAGAGATGGTTTATATATTTTAGTTAATATCTGCACTTGGGCTAAAGTGGTGGTTTAGGGTAAGACCCCTTAATGGTAACAAACTTTTAATACGTTTAAAATCAGGAAATCTGGAATGACGAAAGTAGATATATATATATATATATCGGGGCCTTAACAGTAGCTTTAAGGTTAGGGCAAGTGGGAGGTGTTAGCCAGCATATGTAAGGGTGTGAATATTCCTGTTACAGAAACCATGGGTAGGTTTAAGTGGGCGTTTGACCTAAAGGTTTGAGACCTAAAAACTGGGACTGTTTTGGGTAAAATACGAACGGGTTAGTTGTTAAACTTAACCAAGTTAAGGAATTGTTAAGGAAGGGTAATGGGGTAATTAGAGCTTATTAATGAGGTAAATATGTGAGAATGGGTTAGATGTCCATCATAGGTTAATGAGCCATCTTAGTGATTGGTTCGTTTATTGATTTAGTGTTTTTGGTTTGTTAGCTTGTTGCTAGTGCAAGGACGTGTGAAGGAGCGATCAGGTGAGTGTTCATAGTCCCATATTTATTTTTGTTTTTGACTTCCAGATGGGATGGAAGAGACACTGTGTTGAGTTGTTTCTAAATTGTTGCTGTGAATGTTTTATGGTTGTGATGGACTTGTGTGTACACTTATGTGATTAACTGCTATGCGATTTTTGATATGTTATTGTGGTTTGACAAGGTAGTGGCCTTGTGGTTTGACAAGGTAGTGGCCTTGTGGTTTGCCAAGGTAGTGGCCTTGGGATAGGTACATAGGGTGATCATCTAAGGTACCATGATGTTGTTTGGCAAGGTAGGAGCCTTGGATTGGTTTGGTATGATTGGTCTTGATTGATAGTTGTTAATACATAATTGTAACACATTGTCCATATGTTCTTTTGTTGATGATTGTTATTCACAGCTTGTAACTGATTTAGCGTTGGAGTCTAAACCTATGACTCTCACCAACTTTATGTTGACGTGTTTTAGTGTCTCTTTCAGGTGAGAATGTGGTTAAGCTTGAGGATAGAAGTGGCTAGACTTGGATGCCTTAGGATTGCATATAGAAGGAGATCCCCGTTCCTTCTTAGTTTACCTATATGTTTGTTTGGTTTATGTTTATTGTTTGTCTTGGGTAAGTGGTAGGACTGTTACCTACTTACCTAGACTCCTGCATTGTTGAGATATTGTCATGACATTTGTGTCGCCATTTATGACATTATATTTGCATTTTAGTCTTCTCTATAGAGACACCATTTGTTGTGATGATATCCATACGTCGCGCCCCATATTCCGCCATTGGTGGGGTGTGCCACCTATCATCCCCAAACCAATGGGCAAGCTGAGATTTCCAACCGTGGATTGAAGCGAATTTTGGAGCGTACTGTGGGAGAGCATCGTGCCGCGTGGGCCGATAAGTTAGATGATGCTCTGTGGGCTTTCCGTACTGCTTATAAGACCCCGATCGGTTGTACACCTTATCGTCTTGTGTTCGGGAAAGCATGCCACCTCCCCATCGAGCTGGAACATAAGGCACACTGGGCCTTGAAGTGGGCTAACTTCGACATCAACAAAGCCGGTGATCATCGCAAGACTCAACTCAACGAGCTAAATGAACTGAGGAATGAAGCTTATGAGAACTCGCTGATCTACAAGGAGAAGACCAAGATCATCCACGATGCAAGGATTAAGAACCGAGAGTTCCACGTTGGTGATCAAGTCTTACTTTTTAACTCTTGGCTGAAGATCTTCTCTGGCAAGTTGAAGAGCCGCTGGTCTGGTCCATTCACCGTCGCCAAAGTCTTTCCATATGGGACCATTGAGCTTTCTCAGCCAAATGGGCCCAATTTCAAGGTGAATGGCCAGCATTTGAAGCTGTACTTTGGTGAGGACATCTCTCACGAGATGATTCCATCCCTCACCACGTTTCCCATGAACTAAATTTGGATCGAGTCAGGCTCGTGACTCGATGAACAAAAACAAGCGCTTCTCGGGAGGCAGCCCGTGATCTATCCTTTACTGCTTTCATAATAAGTGTAGGGGAGCCCCGTATGTGTTTGTTGTCTTGTTTCTTATCTTGCGCAGGGATTAAAGCTTCAACGAGCTCCTTGATGACTTTTGACGAACCGTGATACCATGTTTCCATCTTCCCGGTTCTATCCTAAACTCTTGTGATTCAATATTTCATATTTTATGTTCACATTGAATTCACTTTAGTTGTCCTTTCCTTAGCAAGATTTAAACAAAGTGCACAATGTCCTAAGTGTAGGGGAGTTTACTCCCACATGCTTAAACATTGAGGACAATGTTTATATCAAGTGTAGGGGGGACTTCTATCGAAGTAAGTGGTCCTTTCCATGATTTTGCCCTCATTTTAACCGGAAAATTTGATTTTTCGACATTTTTCAAAATTTTTAATCCATTTTGGCCTAGTTGTATAGTGGTATTTTCCTTTATTATGTTTATCTTCTTTCCTTACTAGAATAAATTTTAATAAAGTGGTTTTAAATGCTTCTTAGTCGTGAACATTTTGACTCAACCCGAGTTTACTTATCTAAGTTTACTCTAGCTAGTATCCTTAACGTGTTTAAGTCAAGTTTTGCTAGGCTTTTATATAGGGAGCTATAAAACGCGAAAGTCTTAACTCTCACGGGTTAAGAACAAGAACTTTTCACAAGTTCCTATAACTGATCCTAGAGAGTCGTTTATCAAGGGAACTTTAAAATGCGATTTCTAAACTTGAAAAAGTCCAAGAATTTGCAAGATCCTATAGATGACTCGAAAACCCAAAACTTTGATTTAATAGGCTAAGCATCCACGAGTCTCATTCCTTGAGATTTTAAACTGCGGAGAACGAGAGATGATAGAGTCAATTATAAGTTCGGTATTCTTTCGTGAATTTATGTGAGTTAATTATAAGCCTATTCTCCCTTCGCTTGTTAATAAATATATCTGTAATAAATAAGGTTGTACAATTTAAAAGGTTACTTAGCTTCTAGCCCAAGATCGTTTAAAACTTGCTCGGTACGGATTAGAGTTCATAGCCAAGGCATAACTTATTGAAGCGGGATGCGAAGATTGGCGAGTCCGAAAAGGCCCTAACAAGGCATGAGGGCTACATTTTGTTGCTAAAGATCCAAAAGTGATGTGAAGAATCATTTATCGAAAATCTATATGAAGGATCGAGACACACGACGAAAAGCAAATGCTCCCCTAAAGATCATGGAGAAGTCTATCCAAAAAGGCCCTAACAAGGTATGAGGATAAATAGATCCAAGTCCTAAAAGGAGGCGGATCGTTGTATATCAAAGTCCAAAATAAAGATTGGAGAAAAATGAAGAAGTCGTGGTCCAAAGATGAAGAATCTCTCAAAACTTCAAGTGAATAAATTCCTATTATGAAGAGAATGCCATTATTTCATGAACGTCTCTCAAAGAATCAAAGTATGAAGTCGCTGCCAAATATCGGTTCGAGAAAGGTCTCAAATCGTGAAGCGAGTTATGCCAAGATATGAACTTTATGAGGTCCCGAGAAGCAGTTTTAAAAGATTTTGTCCTTTAGCTAACTATTGATTAAATCGTTCACTTTATTTTCGGCCTAAATAACTATCGAAATAAGTCAAACAATGCATCCTCGTGATCATTCAAGACAAAAATAAAATATAAGAGATACACCTAGGAATAAGGGAGTCTAAGTGAATAGTTGGGCCACATCAGTTCGTGTTAGTCTGCTAACTTATAATAACAATGATCTCGTTTTTAAGCTTGGTATGGGGAACGTGAAACTTGAGTATGATAAACGTTCATGGCTTCCAAAACCCAATGTAAGTCTTTAATTTCTTTACTTGTTTTTATCTTTTTATGTTTAGAATTTAATAAAGGCCAAGGTAGGTTATTTATGATGGAAAATGTAAACCGTGCTTTAAAATTAATGCATTGCATGAGGGCATTGCAATGGTCAAGTGTAGGGGATTTAATAAGTGTGAAAACACTTATCCTTTTACCACTTATTTTCAATAATAACAAGACCAAAACGTGTATTTTATGTCGTAAAAGTCGGAATTATGCGTGGTTTGTGTTTTTATTGTGTTTTAGGACCAAAAGATTAAAAAGGAAGAAAACACGGGCTTTCACGGGCTTTTATCGAAGAAAACGGGAAAAGACGAAGTCAAAAGATGAAGAGTGCAAAAAGAACGGAAGTC
The DNA here is from genome assembly GCA_025667525.1 of Glebionis coronaria. NCBI lineage: Eukaryota > Viridiplantae > Streptophyta > Magnoliopsida > Asterales > Asteraceae > Glebionis > Glebionis coronaria. Next base: position 510,742,180 of record CM046879.1, on the reverse strand, counting down.
CAAGACCTAGTCTGAAGATTTATCGAAGAACAAGTCTAAAGATGGAAGTTTAATGAAGTCGAAGAACTCGAGTCTAAATAAATGAAGAAATGTTAAGACGAGTTTAATTAATCCCGAGACGACATCGAGAAAGACAAAGAATTAAATCGAGTCGAGAAGACGTGAAGAAAGAAAGAAGATGCAACACATGCACTCCTTCCATTTTCCCTATAAATACCCTCCTAATACACATTAGGAGGGTGGTTAGCTTTTAGTTTAAGTTTTCATTTTTCACTTTTCTTTCTAGTTTTAGAGAGAGAAAGTTCTCCACTTTCTCTCACTAAGTTTCATCTTTTCTTTCAATCTTTTAAGATTAAACATTTGTGTATTGCTTATTTCATTAATCAAGTTCTATTTAAGCTTTTAATCTTTAATCTCTTTCTACCTTTCTTTGATTTTGATTCACTTTTGATGCGAATAACTTATGATCCGTGTTGTTCATTGCTGTTTTCGTGCTTAAAAAGTTGATCTTTTTATGTTTATTTAAGTTTTCATACGAATAAGCTTTAAGATCTTTGTGCTTATTGGCTTGTTTATATGTTTAGCTTATTTACTTTTTAAAAGTTCTCTTAAAAAGTTTATCTTTTTATCATTTGATTTATAAGTTTGCTTAATTTTAGTTTAGATAAGTTGTTATTCGAGCTTATTTGATCCGATTCTTATTAGATTCGTCCTAGTTTTAGTGATTAGCTTATTGATAGCTTATTACTTTGCTTTCTTGCGAATCCCATTCAAATCGGAAAAGGTATAACCCTTTTCCGATTAGCACATTCCGAGCAGACACCCCCCCTATTCCGATCTGTAGATCGGAAAAGGGTTTTGAGTTTTCCGATCAGCACCTTATTATTCCGATCGTAGTGATCGGATTAGGGATTACACATTCCGATGAAGCCCATTTTTATGACAATCCGATTGGTTTCGAATTTAAACATTCCGATTGAGCTTATTTCCAACATTCCGATTGCTAGGTTTTTATATTATTCCGATTGAGGGATTTGTTGATATTCCGATCATAGGATCGGAATATATTCCGATTGATGCTGTTTTGGCAAAATTCCGATCATAGGCTGATTTACCACATTCCGATCTGGACTATTTTGAGATATTCGGATTAGGTTTGTTTTAGTTTATTGTTTTTACAAAGTTTCTAAGTGTTAGTTTTATTTAGTGTTCGAGTATTCTTGTAATATAGTGTTTAAAGTTTTCTAGCATTTATTTTTATCTCGTCAATTTAGTTAATCTTTCAAAGCTTTTAATTTACTCTTCGACACTTACTTATTTGTTATTAGTTTAAAATAGATAAACAAACCAACACCTTTCTATTAACCAAGAACAAATCATTCCACTTAGAACCGTGATCAATTCGAGGAGATACCGAGATTAATCTTGAACCCCATACAAAAGTGAAGTATTAAAAAGTTAGCAAACTAACACAAACTCATGTGGCCCAATTATTCACTTAGACTCCCTTATTCCTAGGTGTATCTCTTATATTTATTGTTGTCTTAAATGATCACGAGGATGCATTGTTGACTTATTTCGATAGTTATTTAGGCTGAAAATAAAGTAGGACGATTTAATCAATAGTTAGCTAAAGGACAAAATCTTTTAAAACTGCTTCTCGGGACCTCATAAAGTTCATATCTTGGCATAACTCGCTTCACCATTTGAGACCTTTATCGGATCGATATTTGGCATTGACTTCATACTTCAAATCTTGAGAGACGTTCATGAAATAATGGTCTTCTCTTCATAATAGAAATTTCTTCACTTGAACTTTTTGAGAGATTCTTCATATTTGGACCACGACTTCTTCATTTTTCTCCAATCTTTATTTAGGATTTTGATATAAAACGATCCGCCTCCTTTTAAGACTTGGATCTATTTATCCTCATACCTTGTTAGGGCCTTTTTGGATAGACTTCTCCATAATCTTTACGGGAGTATTTGCTTCTCATCGTGTGTCTCGATCCTTCATATTGATTTTTTGATAAATGATTCTTCACATCACTTTGGATCTTTAGCAACAAAATGTAGCCCTCATGCCTTGTTAGGGCCTTTTCGGACTCGCCAATCTTCGCATCCCGCTTTAATAAGTTATGCCTTGGCTATGAACTATAATTAATACCGAGAAACTTTTAAACGATCTTGTGCTAGAAGCTAAGTAACTTTTCAAATCGTACGACCTTATTTATTGAAATTATATTTATAAACAAGCGATGGGAGAAAAAGCTCATAATTAACTCACATAAATTCATGAAAGAATATCAAACTTATAATTGACTCTATCATCTCTCGTTCTCCACAATTTAAAATCTCAAGGAATGAGACTCGTGGATGCTTAGCCAATTAAATCAAAGTTTTGGGTTTTCGAGTCGTCTATAGGATCTTGCATCTTCTTAGACTTTTTTAAGTTTAGAATTTGCTTTTTAAAGTTCTCTTGATAAACGACTCTCTAGGATCAATTATAGGAACTTGCGAAAAGTTCTTGTTCTTAACCTGTAAGAGTTAAGACTTTCGTGTTTTAAAGTTCCCTATATAAAAGCCTAGCAAAACTTGACTTAAACACGTTAAGGATACTAGCTAGAGTAAACTTAGATAAGTAAACTCGGGTTGAGTCAAAAGATTCACAACGTTAAAAAATTAAAACCACATTATTAAAATTTATTCTAGCAAAGAAAGAAAATAACTATAACAAAGGTAAAAATACTAGGCCAAAATAGATCAAAAATTTTGAAAAATGTCGAAAAATCAATTTTCCAGTTAAAATGAAGACAAATACAAGGAAAAGCCCACTTAACTTCGATAGAAGTCCCCCCCTACACTTAATATAAACATTGTCCTCAATGTTTAAGCATGTGGAAGTAACCTCCCCTACACTTAGGACATTGTGCACGTTGTTTAAATTTTGCTAAGGAAGAGACAACTAAAGTGATTCCTATTTTAATATTGAAGAATATAAAATAGTGAATCAAAAGAGTTTAGGATAGAACCAGGAAGACGGGAACACGGAATCACGGGTCGTCAAAAGTCATCAAGAATGGATCTTTGAGAGCTCGAATCCCTGGACATGATAAGAAAGAAAACAACAAACACATACTAGGGTCCCCCTACACTTATTATAAAAATGGATAAAAAGGATAGATACTCAGGTTGCCTCCCGAGAAGCGCTTGTTTTTGTTAACCGAGTCGTGAGCCTGACTCGACCTTGATTAGCATAGGAAGAAGCTTGAAACACATCCACCGGGATCAAATACATGGTTTTCATCCATCAAGTAGCACAAGCTTAAGGCGAACAAGGCAAGCCAAAGAAGAGTAGGCAAGGTTCCCTTAAGCGAAGATTTAACACGGTGGTAGATAGTAGGATGAAGTGCAAGCATATCTCCATTGTTTCCAAAAATCTTTCCTTTTATTTCATCAGATGGATACTGAGATGGCTTAAAAATGGAAATACCAGGATCGAACACCTTTTCCTTCAGGGGAAAATAACACTCAGGCTCAGTAGACCTTGAAGAAGATTCGCTCATAAATCTCACAATCTCATCCTCAGAAAGTGGATAAAGAGGTGTCAAGAAATAGGTACTACGGATATTGGTGTCTTCCGACTTCTTCTCCTTTGAAACGGTTTTCTTCATACCCGAAGGAGGATAAAGAGCATCATCAAAGTATAAAGGAGGAGAATCATTCTCATTTGGGAAGTAAGTGTTGAGAAAAGTAGCAAAGTCTTCCTCAAATGAGTAGTCATCCAAAGTAGGATCAAGCATTTTTGGTGGAGGATCTTCATCAAAAGTAGGAGCAAGTTCATCGTTTGAAGAATCACTCGAGAGAGTATCAACATTATCAAAATCATCATAGGTTGGCATGTCTTTATACTCTGAAGCAAAATCATCAGAATCATCCATATCAGAACTAGAATCGTCATCATAGTCATCATAGATCGATGGAGACTTATAAATTGGTGGGGGATCTAAATTGGAGAGAGAATCATCCACATCATCTTGGAAAAGTGGATTATCATAGCAAGAATCGAAAAGAGGATTGTTGTAGACGACAAAATCATCAAGCACATTAATCATATTCGCCGATTCTCTTCCATTGGGTTTGGTTGTGATCTTCCCCATTTTAAAAACTTGAGCATCATTCCCGACTCTTAAGATTAACTCACCTTCGGCAACATCGACTAAGGCTTTTCCGGTTCTCAAGAATGGTCGTCCAAGTATTAACGGAATACGAGGATCCATTTCATAATCAACAACAACAAAATCGACCGGAAAAGTGAAGGTACCAACTTTAACGAAAACATCTTCGGCAATACCAACGGGTTAAGCGAGAGTTCGATTTGCTAACTCAAGAGTCATCTTTGTTGGTGTAAGATCGGGTAATGATAGTATTTTCCACACACTTGAAGGCATCAAATTTATACTTGCCCCGAGATCAGCTAAGGCAGTAAATTCTTCGGTTTTGTTAAAAATGCAAGGTAACACAAAACGACCGGGATCTCCAAGTTTTTCCGGAAGTTCTTTAAGAATGACTGCAGAACAGTTTTTATTTAAGAACGTGTTGACAAACTCAGCCATCTTTTCCTTCTTGTTAAGCAATTCCTTGAATGCTTTCACAAATTTCGACATTTGGACAAGTGCTTCAACGAGGCTAATGTTGAAATTCATTTGAGAGATCATCTTCATAAAAGAAGTGATTTTAGCATCCTATTTAGTAAGCAATTTACTCTTGTCTAACCGAGAAGGATAAGGGATGTTGGGTTTAGATGGTGTAGGTGTAGCAGGTAAAGGTTGAGATGTTGAAGGTTTAAAGGTGGAAGGTGGGGTTGGTGAAGGGTGTTTCTTGGGTACTTCGTCATTAAGAGGTGGAGACGGTAATGGAGAACTAATACTAGGCGTGGGAGTAGGAGGGATAAATGGTGGTGGAGGAGGTGTAGATGGAGTAACTGGGAGAGGGGTAGATGGTCCTACTAAGGTTGCTCCACTGCGTGTAGTAATAGCACTCACATTCGCTCTTGGGTTGGTGACGGTATTAGAAGGAAGAGAGTCCGAAGTAGAGGGTTGAGTACTTGGGAAGAAACTAGCCAGCATATTCTTCAAATCATTTGTTTGATTGCTAAAAGAGGTTTGCATATCATGTCGAAGCTCGGTTCTAATATCATTCCCTTGCTTAGTAATATCTCCTTTCAAGTTGATGATTTGGGTTTGTAGATTCTTAACTAGCTCTCCTTGGGTCCTTATGAAAGTTTCAACATCTTGATTAATGGGTGGTGCTTGTTGAGCGGGTTGGTGATAAGGATTAGAAGCTCGAGGTGGGTTTGGATTGCTTCTATTGTAGTTGTTGGGGTTGTGGTTTTGAGGAGAAAAACCGGGTGAAAGAAAGTTGTTAGAACGGTAACTTAGCAAGTTACGATCACCTTGAGGTCGGGCTTGATAGCTTTCCGTTGAATAGTTACCATAAGCCGCATACACGTTTTTCGGATTGTCATGAGTAGAAGGACAATCAGTGTATGAATGAGGACCGCTGCAGATCTCACAAGAAAGTGCTACAGCTTTAACTTGTTGTTGTTGATTTGTAGCCAAGAGTTGAATACTTTTGTTCATTTTAGCCATCATGCGGGTGAATTCGGTCATCTCGGTGTGATAAAGTAGAAGAAACATTGGCTCTCGGGTTATTGCTTGAAGATGCGGATGAATCCCAATTTTTGTGATGAGCAGTCATGTTCTCAATAAGCTCTCTACACTCCCCGGGTCTTCTTTTCATAAATGTGCCACCGGTGGCTGCATTAATCGCATCACGATCACGAAAAGTTAAACCGTTGTAGAAAGTATCAATTAAGGTGACGGGGAGCATGTTGTGTTTTGGACATCGATCGATAAAAACATTATATCGTTTCCAAGCATCAAAAAGTGATTTATCAGGTTCTTGTGTAAATCCACTAATTTGATTCCGAAGGCTCGTGACCATAGATGGTGGAAAGTAGCGCGACAAAAATCGTTGAGTCATCTCGTCCCAAGTATGATTTGAATTCTTTGGAAGACGATCAAACCATTTTTTGGCATGGTGGGATAAGGTGTGTGGAAATAGGTGAAGGCGAGGAAAATCTATAGTGACCCCGGGCAACTTCATGCTTTGAGTAATAGTAATGAATTTGTCGAGATGTTTGTTAGCATCATCATCCGACAATCCGCGAAATGGACAAGTGTTTTGAACTTGTTGGATCATGTGATGCTTCAACGAAAACTCTGGAGTCGTGATTTGCATCGGCACAATTGGTCTTCCTCGTCCATTCATTGTTGGTTGACAAAGCTCCTCCATCGTTCGCAGGTGGGGTGGGGGAACATTGTTGTTGTTATTCATGTTGGGGCGAGGTGGATTATTATTGTTGTGCACACCAGCCATATCTAAATCTTCACGAGTCTCGGGCTCAGAATAAGATGAAGATCTAGTACGGATACACTTGCAAAATAAAAAGAAAAAGATACCAAAGAAATAGAGAATATATATGTACTTGGAAAAATAAAATCTTTTTGGTGTAAAACTTTTGAAAAAGAGTTACTGTTTATGATTTTTTTAATGTTTTTGTATTTTTGAAAATTTTTAATTTTTATTAATTTTTTGAAAATTTTTGACACGAAAAATAACGTTCACGAATGAACGGATCCCAAAATTCAACGTGTCTCTCACAGAAAACCGTTAATTTTTAAGAAAAGAGCCAGCAGCGGCGCCATTTTAATAACTGAATTTTATTAAGTTGAAATCGTCTCGACTCAATCCGAAGTGAAAATGGTTAATCGTGCGACTCAGTCGTCTTTTGGTGAAAAGAAATATTTTTGGTCGTTGAAGTAAAATTAAATTGCAAAACTTTAACGTAAATGGTAAGGTAAATAAAGCTAAAACTAATTAAAAAGTAAAAGGTGAAAGATTTAAATCTTTAAAAGTAAATTAAGTAAATGACGAGAAATTAAAGCTTGACAAAAAGTAAATTTGAAAACTTAATTAAAATGCAAAGTTAAAATAATTCTAAGATAAAATAACTAAAGAAAAATGGCGGGAAGAATAAATGCTTGAAAATAAAACAGGGAATAAACAAAACCTAAGTCGGAATCCACGATCCTGTCACAATCCGGAATACCAAAACTTACTCTTATCCGGAATACCAATTTTGAGCTTATCCGGAATCTGTGTTGAGATCTCTATTCAGAATAATCCTTCAAGATACAATCCGGAATAAGGATGTCAACCTTATCCGGAATCCCTTGTAGCTAGCTATTCGGAATCCAAGAACAAGCTGTTATTCGGAATCTGAGTTACTACCACTATCCAGAATACTTATGTATTCCTTTATCCGGAATCCACACACGTCTCCTTATCCGGAATACCTGTTCTTCTCACAATCCGGAATACAGATCCTTACCCATATCCGGAATACTTGCTAACCCTTATCCGGAATGTCACTTTTGGGTCTTATCCGGAATTGGTTCCTGTGGCTATCCGGAATTTATAGATTCGAAGCTTATCCGGAATGAGAGAAACGCCTACAATCCGGAATGAGGCAATAGTATACTTATCCGGAATATGCAATATTACAGCAATCCGGAATGTTGAGCTCTTTCCTATTCGGAATATGGTGTAGTCTCTTATTCGGTATATTAGGGTTATAGAAACCCGGATAACATTAAATTCAAGCACATAGTAAAATAAGCTAGAATCTAATAACAAGCTAAAAACTAATAAGCACTTAGCTAAAACTTAAACATAATAAATTTTAAGAAAAACTAAAGAAGCCAAAATTTAAAAAAATTTAAAAAATTTTAAAAACACCAAATAATAAAAATAATAAAAGTCAACTTTTTATAAAATAACTTTTAAAAACACTTAATTTAATTTAAGAAAAGCAAATAATAATCTATAAAATCAATAAGCTAACACAATCAAAAACATAAAAACATAACAATTAATCAAATAAGAATGACAATAAGCACATAAACATAAAGATTAAATCAAAACAAGAAAAGTAGAATGAGAGATTAAAGAAATACTTGATTAAAATTAAAGATTCAACAACAAAATTAAAACTTACTTGAAGTTAAAGACAAGAATTTAAATGATAATTAAGTAAATTACAATATGAAAGTGCAAGTAATTAAAAATGGAAGAACTATGTGTCAAATAGCCAACACCTCCTAATGTGACATTAGGAGGGTATTTATATGGAGATTAGCAAGTGTTGATCTTTCCTTCCTTTTCTCGTCTTTTCTTCTTCTAAATTCTTCGACTTTTTCGACTTTGTCTCGGGATTATTTGAACTTGTCTTGTAATTTCTTCATTAATTAGACTTGAGTTCTTCGGCTTTATTAAACTTCCGTCTTTAGACTTTTTCTTCGATAAATCTTTAGAATAGGCCTTGGACTTCCGTTCTTTTTGCACTCTTGATCTTTTGACTTCGTCTTTTGTCTTTATCTTCGATAAAAGCCCGTGAAAGACCGTGTTCTCTCCCCTTTTCACATTTTGATCCTAAATCACAACAAAAACACAACCCACGCATAATTCTGACATTTAAGACATAAAATACACGTTTTGGCTTGGTTATTATTATAATTAAGTGGTAAAAGGATAAGTGTTTTCACACTTATTATGTACCAGCTGAAGTCGTCCTCACATACTTATTCCTCCTGCATCAAATATCTCAGCAAATTCAAGAAAGTCTGACCTAAAAGTCTTCCACTGTAACAACTCTGAAACTTTCAAGAATTCAACAAAGGATAGGTATATGGGACATGAAGTCACGAAGAGGCGAACATCAAAGAAGGCAAAGACTGCACGTGAAAGGCCAAAAGAACATGTTCTAAGCCAAAGCATGATGATATTCAACACATATTCACAAGAATGAAGAAAAGTAAAAGAAGAAAAGAGAAAGTGGACTACGAGTACGAGAATGAAGATCTAACATGCTAGATTAGGACTTTGTAAATTTAGAGTGACCTCCCTTTGGGGGAGATTGTTAGAAATACGTTTTTCGTATTTAGAAAGTCTCGGTCACTCTAACAATATAGTTAAGGGCTCGTAGTTTAGTTTAATTAAAGTTTATATTAGCCCAATCCATGAGCATGTTCATGGGCCAGAGGCCCAAGTCCATTAAGGGACTTGGGTATATAAACCCCTTTACACCATGAAAAGGGGTGTTGGTTGTTTCATTTATCAAATATGTAGGTCCTTAGTTTCTTAGGATTGTGCAAGTGTTATGATTGATCTAAAGAAGAAAGGAGATGAAGAACTAGAGAGAGAAAGTTAGAGAGAAAAAGAAGAGAATGAGAGAAAAGGAATAATGGGAATTGAACAACTAATAACCAACCCCTCCTAGCATGCTAGGAGGGGGTATATATAGCCCACCCTACATGTGGGCTTGATGGCCTATATTGTTTATACTTTGGATCACGAGCCCAATACTTGAATATATCGTTAGAGTGACCGATCCTTCTTAAATACGTAAAAACGTATTTCCAACAATCTCTCCCTAAGGGAGGTCACTCCAAGTTACAATGTCCTAAATAGGCTATAGCTCGTGATCTATGCTAACAATAATGTGACCGAGACTTTCTTTGGAAAAGCGTATTTCCAACAATCTCCCCCTAAGGGAGGTCACACCATTTTACAAAATCTTAAACCTAGCATACTATGCTTGAGTCTTAGATCTTGTTCTTGTGAATATGCAAATGAGATATTTGACTTTAGTCTTGAGCATGTTTCCTTGCCTTGACCTTGTGCATTCATCACTTGTGAAATTTGCCTCCTCGTGACTTCATGTTCCACATACTTATACCTTTATAAATTCTTGAAAGCTTCAGAGTTTGATACAACGGAAGACTTCACTTTTAGGCTTTCTTGAATTTGTTGAAGTATTAAGTACATACAGTATAAGCATGTGTTGGCGACTTCTTCTGGATTGTACACCGCAATGCCACCTTCTTGTTACGCTGCATAAGACAGTTAGCAACAGAACATATACACGGATGAAATGGCCTTGAACATTTCATTCTAATTCGGTAGCATGTTACCTCCGGTCGGTGAAGACCGTTGGACGATATTAAATATCGTACTTGTGGCAGGTAGTTTCAATTAAGAACCTCCTTAACAAGATTTCACGGGTAAGCCCGTTCTCGTTATTCGACCGTCCAAAGCTGACTGCGAACATAAAGAGTGAATCATTTGGATATATTATCCGCATGATTTGAAACCGTCAAATTCGATTCCTGGAACAAGTTTGATTCATTAAAGAATCGCACCATCGTTGCTTTCCAGTTGTCACGAGCTTGATTCATATACAATCTTGCAAGTTACCTACCAAGTGTTGTTTGATGTTAACACTAGAAGGATTTCCACTCATCAATATAAACACTATAGAATGTCACTCTGAGTGTTCTAGCAAGATCACTAAGATATTGCGTAGAGGCCTGGAACGTGTTTAAATTCAATTAAGAATTAAACCACTGTTGCTTTCCAGTTATCACAAGTTTGATTCATAAAGAATCGCACAAGTCACCTACCATGAGCTTTTTGATATTCTCTCAAGAAGGATTTCCATCTTCATTGTAAATACTTTCGTATTACTCAGATGTTCAGGCAAGATCATGAAGATTTTGCGTAGGACTCATAAGATTTTTCTTACTTTTCACAGTGTGTGAAGAAGCAAGGAATTATGAAAGTGTGTCCTAATGAGATATTTGATGATCTCAAATGGATCTAGACTCGATCGTGCATTTTGTATTTTAGTGATCGGAGGCTAGAGAGGAGTGCCACCATTTCAATACCAATTTATTTGGAGATAATGAGTTGTCTCCGTGTGATTAAAACAAATATCTTTTGAGAGATATCTGAGTTAGCTGTGATGGGTTGTGCATTGCATCACTGGGTCCATGATGTCTTGTCTTCAATATCAAGCATCATTAAAAATGATCTCATAGCATATGTATTGACCCGGTTTCTGCCTAAGGTTGTAAGGAGGGCTTCTTTCTTTACACCCTTTATCTTTACAATTCTTTTTCATTCTTCAACCCCTTCAATGCTTACCAATACGTCATAACTATCACCTTGTTGTGATTGTTCCAGTACTAACTTAAGTACTTGGTCAACATTCAGCTATGTTCACAATCTTTCTCCATCTTTCCTAAGGACTACTATTTCTAGCTATGGAATGTCATTGGGAAGATTCCTCCGGTTCTAGAAGAATCATTGGACTTTAACCTATCCTACCATCCTTATGTCCCCACAATCTTCACTGTCGTGAATAGAGATGTTTTAGGTAAGTGTATGTCACTATGAAATCCATTTTGATATTCAAATCCATTTTGCTCCCCTTTAACATATGCCACGATATTCGAAAACATTTCGCACATGTCGGGATGAGCCAGCACATTAAGTCAAACCATTATTGATCTCAATATTAAATCACATTTTCTCCCCCATATTAAATTTATTAACCCAATCGATTTTTTTAATATCAATTGATTTAATAGCATTTTAAAAAATTTGGGAAGAAATATACAAATCCAATTATCTTCATGATTTTCATAAGCTCCCCTTAAAATTAATGAGGGTGTACTTGAAACGTAAATTAAATACCTTTTAAACACAAGTGTAAGGTATTTATCACGTGCAAAGATCATATATGATAATGTATTCACAAGATTAGCAATTGACTAGGTTGGACCTGAATGATGGAGAACATCATATGACAGAATCACATGGTTCTTGTTCATGAATTTTGGTTGCCTCGTCATTTCTGAAGTTATCTCTTGACATCATGTGTACAATTGATATCGTTGTCTTGACACCAATTTGTGAACTTGGCACTTTCGACATCAAAGATTCTGAATGCTGGACAATTGCTCCCCCTCAATTTTTGACCCGTGTTCTATCGAAAGAGTTGTAGTCGCCGTTTGAGTAGTCGCATCGTCGAGTATGTAGATATCAATTGTAAATTGCTACGGTTGGTGGAGATGATAACTTCATAAAAATAAGATTTCTCTTGTTTTAACAAATGAATGCACTAACACGTACATATATTCGTGTTTTGTGTTATTACGTAAACAAAATCCCTTACATGGTTATAAAGTAAACCATTCCCGAGAAAATTAATTCCCGTTGGTGAGTCAAAGCTTTCTGGTGAAATGCTTGACTTAAATATGAAAAGCGAGTTACTATCTGAAATAATAGCAAACCATTTTGAGCATGTTTTAAAATATTTGAACTTCTGCTCGAACTTTATTTACAACCCCGTGTCATTATTGAATGACATTTCTAGTATCGTAAATATTATCGATTCCAAAAGACATGCTCTTTTCAGCAAAACATTTTTGAACACACAATTTTGAATGATTTAGAAAAACCTTTTGAGAAATTCTCGAAAAATTGTGGTCAATATTTTAAAAACCAATTACTTGAGCTTAAGATGTTGAATATCTTACAAACAAGCTCAAGTCCGAGAATGTAACCTTCCCGTTGTTAAGGATAAGTTACCATCGGCGATAAACTTTCCTTTTAACTGAAGAACGAGTCCTAAGTTGATAGTTACTTAAAAATTGTTTTCATGAGCTTGAAAAAACTTTTGAATGTTTTAACATAAAGCTCATGACCGAGAAAGATGAATTTCTCGTTAAGAGGAAAAGTTCTCTTATTTAAAAGATACACTTTTCTTTCTGAGCTTAAAACTTGGAATGTCTTAATACAAGCTCATGATCGAGAAAAAATAATTTCCCGTTACGAGGATAAGTTATCATAAAAGATAAGCTTTCCTAAATTTGAAGTCCGAGTTACAGTCTGATATTTAACTGTAAGTCATTATGCATGAGCTTAAAAACTTCGAATGTTTTTAATATTAGCCCATGCCCGAGAAAAATTAATTTCTCGTTGTTAGGATTAGTTATCATCGGCGATAACCTTTCCTTTCTTTGAAGTTCGGGGCATAATCTAAAATATAATTATACACCATTTACACGAGCTTAAAAACCTTTAAATAGTTTTAATGTAAGCTTGTGTCCGAGAAAATTTAATTTCTCAATTGTGAGGATAAGTTTATCATCGGCGATAAACTTTCCTTTATTTGAAGATCGGGTCATCGTCTGAAATTTAACGATGAACCATATACACGAGCTTAAAACCTTTGAATGGTTTTAGTGTAAGCTCGTGTCCGAGAAAATTTAATTTCTCGTTTTTGAGGATAAGTTTATGTCACACCCCACCATGGCGGAATATGAGGCGCGACGTATGGATATCATCACAACAATAGCGTGTCTATAGAGATAACTAGATTAAATGGAAATATCATAAATGGTGACACAATGTCATGAAGATATCACATATAATGCAGGCGTCTAGGTAAGTAGGTAACATGTCTACCTCTTACCAAAGACATACAATTAACAAATACAAACATACAGGTGTCTACAAAGTATCACTTATTCAAACATAAGTAAAGACTAAGAGGAAAAGGGGTTCCTCCAAATGCAATCCTAAGGCTCCCAGCTAGCCACTCTTATTCTCACGCTTAACCACATTCTCACCTGAAAGAGACACTAAAATACGTCAACAATAATGTTGGTGAGAGCCATAGGTTTAGACTCCAACTCCAAATCAATTATAAGCTGTGAATAACAACCATTACCAAAAGAACATATGGACAATGTGCTACAATCATGTATTAACAACTAGCATTCAAGATTAACCAATCACCACAAATCCAAGGCTCCAAGCCTTACCAATAACCACAATTCTAAGGCTCCAAGCCTTACCAATCACCATGGTCCCATAGGCGCCCATACACCTATGAACCAATCCCAAGGCCCCGCCTTGTCAACATCCCCTTGGTACCAAGTCAAACCACAATAACAATCAAGAACCACATAGCAGTTAATCACATAAGTGTACACACAAGTCCATCACAAGCCATTAAAACATTCATAGAATTAACGACAAACCAATACAATGTCTCTTACATCCCATCTGGAAGTCAAATCATAAAAAGACATGGGACTATGAAACTCACCTAAACAAGCTTCTCCAAATATCCGCGCTCTAGCGAAAATTTAAACACAAAAACATATACAATCAAGACATGAACCACATACCACAATGGCTCATCAATCTATGATGGATATATAACCTTATCCTACCACTTAACCCCATTTATATGCCATATGCATCTCATGACACCCCTCTATAAAGCCCTTAACTTATTTTAGTTCATAACTCGCCCCGTTAACATTTAACCCAAAATAGTCCCATTTTTCATACCTTAAACTATGGGTCGAACACCCCCTTAACCAAATCAACTTCCTCTGTAAAAGAAACCCTATGCCCTTACATGTGTTAGCTAACTCTCCGCTTTGGCCGCAACCTTGAAGACACTGTTAAGGCCTCCATATATATATATATATATATATATACATATATACTTTTACCTATCCAGAATTTACTGATTTTGAACATATGAAAAGTTTGTTATGATCAGAGGGTCTTACCCTAACCCATTTGTTTAGACCTCCTCCAGATACTTTATTTAATATAATCTAAGTCTCATGTTCGTTTGAAGGTTCCAATATAACCCTAAGTACCCCAAACAATTCAAACATAAAAAGAAAACAGGCTGATCCAAAAACTATTTTGACACCTGATTGATGTAACTTGTTTTTGACCCACTTCCAGGCCTCCAATTTAGTTCTCGTTTCTTGCATTTGAAAGCCAACTCAGTTACCTTTCCAGGAACATAATATTAGAAAATTAAAAGTTTGTAAAACTCTAGATATGATCAAAACAATGACCCAAAAATTCTGCCCAGTTTTTAAAAACGAATTTAACATAATTAACCAAATTAATTACCCTCATCATGTTTAATCATTAACCTTAATTATTCTAATCATGTATATATCATTGTGATAACATTAAATTACATATTTTCTAATAAACACTAACCTAGATCCATCATATAATGATTAAGAAAGAATTAAAACAATTTAATTAAAAAGGGTACTGAAGATTTTACCTTAGAGTTTTTGAAAGAAGAAAAATTAATGAAGAACCCTAAAACCACCATTGATGCCGACTTGAAGGTAATCTCCAGGGGTTTTATGAAGTGTTTTGATTAATAAAAAGTCTTTATATAGTTTCCTAACAAGTCCTTGGCCCATTACAAGAGCCCGGTTCCCTTTTTTCCTTTTTTCCCTTTTCTTTTTCTTTCTTGCGTCCCAATACCGACTATTATATATATTTTTACATTTTTTATTTTTATTACTTATTAATATATTATTAATAATACCTTAATTTACCTTAATTTATTTCAGCTCCTAAAGCCTCCGAAACCTCAAAACCGTAAAACTAGTCAAATTTACGCGTATACCGTAAAAGACGTAAAAATATACAGTTTTATAAAAACTCGTAAAATATGAAATAAACTAATTAACTAAGTCCTAAATGACTTAAAATCATCCCAAAAAATAATCCCGTGACTAAATACCTCTTCCGAGACCCCTAAATGCAAAACCCTAAACCGTAAAAATACGATTTTCTATAATACATATACGTATACGTAAAACCACTAAATAACACCATCTTATTTCATTGTCACTACTATGTGAGCTCATGAACATAAAAACGTCACACATAATTTCACTCACAAGGTACCCCGTACCTGAAAACGATGTCCAAACCACACTCTATTCACACCAAATAACACATAAACACATAAAGACACATAATTTCACGAAATATGCCCAAAATAGAACTAAGTGACGAACCTCAAAACCATGGTTGTCACATTACTCCCTCCTAATAGAAATCTCGTCCCGAGATTTACTCCTTAGGATCAAACACACAATCAACAAATCACATGAGGATACTTGTTCTAAATGAACTCCTCTCATTACCATGTGTACTTCAGTTCATGTCTCAATTTACCACATATACTAACCAACAATATTAAAATTCATTCCAAAACTCTTGACCTCCCAGCCCATAAATCTCACAAATGACTCTTTGATAAATCGAAGAATCTTATTAACACAAATCCCAAATAACCGTACATGTAAATATGCATTCTCAAACGACATATCCAAATCTTAATATAAGAAATATATCATGTACACCACTTAATTCCCCAGGTAATACTTTACCCATAAGCTACTGGTCCGATCTTTCCAAAGATCATAAATGGACATTCAAAACTCGACATTAACTTTTCCCTTTTTACCAAAATATACCACCCGTTACTATAGGTGAAACTTCCTACATAACTTTGTCACTAAACCCTAGTGGTTTCCTCCTTTTCAACATATCATCTCTTGTTGCTCTCATCCTTTCCACAAACACCATTTCCACATTAGTAGTCTCTTTCACCAATTTTAGTCCACCATAAGGTCAACTTACCCTATCCTTCCATATAGTGCCTCAAATGGCATTCATCGACTTCTAGTATGATAACTATCATTATATGAAAACTTAGACATCGCAAACGAGTTTCCCACCTCCCTCTAAATCAGTCACCCAAGCTCTCAACATGAATCCTATACTTGTAGCAATTTCTCACTTCGTCCATCCTTTTCCAATTAGCTGGATATACTCATATCCAACCATGTTCATCAATCCATTTAGTACTTAACCCAAACCACTTAAAAATTCTAATTTCCTTACAAAAGTGACCTATGACGGTATTTCACATATTCATTAGTTAGTCCTGTCAACTGCTATCTAAACCCATGCTACAACTACTTCCATTAAATTTTGATAGCTCATTAGTAGCACCCATACACTTCTTTTCTCATTTTCCTCAATGAAAGATTTTTAATGATCCTTTATACTCAACTTACCCTTGAACATATTTAACTCTTTCTAAGACAATTAGCTACATTTCTTCCTTTATACGTACACAACGTCTTACCTTCAAGGTCATAGTGCTCCTTGCCGCGTCTCAGTTAGACCAAGCCCTTCGTCTCTCATGGCACATCACATCTATAACTCCTCATCCCTTCGATTATCGATACTAAGCCTTCCAATCACACAATATAGTTCAGTGTCATTCCCTTTTCCACACTACAACAATATTAGCCTGCCTTGTGCTTTAGTCTACTCATTAGGCTCTACCAAAGTTTAGCTTTGGTTCCTATCTCGACCTATTTCATTCATGATTCACATCTATCTACACTTCCTTCTTCTTCCTCAACTCATGCCATACATCACGATGTGATGCTTCCCGTCTATCAAGTCATCTACACGTCGAAATTACCTAACTAACTTCACTTGTTTTCCTTACGACCAATTCTCCTACTCCCTCCTAATAGGGATAGATTAGAGTTTCTCGTGATTCCACTCGGATCACACTCTCATCTAAAACCCATATCAATTCTCTTTTTTCTAAACCAATCCATATTATAAGTTCTTACATAGGTCTCATAACTATCTTCTTGACATCGCACCTACCACGTGGTACTTCAGTCCTCAATTTCTAGGGATACTTAGTTCTATCCTTCGAGGGTTCTCCCTAATTCCTTCACTATCATGTCCAACCAAAATTTCTTACTCAATTCATCAACTCTATGGAAATCGTTATTACATTGGATAATGCATAACTGCCTCTTCCAAAAATCCTTCATAAACACCTTCACTAAACCGACCCTCTAATCACTTCTGCACGAACTTATTCTGCTCTAGCTTCACTAATCATCCCTCGATATTGATAGCCATGAATTTCTATCTTTGTGTAGTCACACAACTCCCCTTGTTACTTCCACGAGTTCTTAATCTCCTATGTTATGTAGTCACTCCATCACGATCCATTGGTTCAGCTCTTTGTAGCCCCACTGCAGTACTCGATATGTCCTTCTTCGTCACGAACCATACAGAGATTCCCATCATAGTGCTTGTCACCTTTCTAGCCCTTACACTTCTGTGAATCCTTCGAAATATCTTGCATCCTTCTACCATCCGGTACGTAGTCCTTTCGGCTTCTTGCTTCACGATGTAGCTCTTCATGCACTCCTTCTCGTCTCCATGATGTTACCTAGGAACTTCACACTATGAAGTAGCTTCTAACTTCAACTCATCTACCACAATATTTATAAAGGTACTTCAACCCCTCAATGTCTCACTCTTCCTTACTTGTTGTACTTCACCGTTAATCAACCTCCTACCAATCATTCTTTCACATCCATGTTTTCCTTCACGTGTCTACTACTACCTTGCCTCCATAACTATACCAATTCCCTTGCGTGTTATTTGCCCCATCTGTCCATTAGTAGAAACTTTCTACTCTACCCTCACATCCGCTAGTACTTTCATCAATCTCCTAATGGTACTTCAACCAACTTCTCATATCATGACATCTCGTTCCCACGACCAGTCAACTAACTTTACTTACTCCCTTATTCCCGTAACCAATCTAAGTTTCAAAACTCCACAAATCTTAATCATTCCTTCAACACAACCTTTAACCAAAATACATTTGTCCATTCTAATATCTAACCATAAGTAATACCACCTAACTCTATCCTCTCATCCTAACGTTCCCACAACCGCATAACTAAATCAACCATGACGTGTACCAAAAGGATTCCAAACAATCGTGTCCTAAAAGAAAATATAGGGTAAAACAAACCCTAGCCAAAACAACTAAACACAAAACGATGTAATCCGAAAGATCAATGGAGTGTGCCAACAATAAAAGATAGACTCATCATGATTTGTATTGCCAAATTTCAATATCTTAGAAAGTTCTAAATTTTCATATCAATTAGTTACTTCACATTAGGACCATATTTTAACACCAATAAATTGTTGGGAATAAAATGTAGCCAGTACACTTGAACGCTGACAAGAAGAAAACAAGCGTAGATAAGAAGAAAACAAGCGTTGACAGATCAAGCGTTGACAGGAAGAAGTCAAGCGTTGATAGGTTGAAGTCAAGCACTGATAGAAAGATATGGTCTACGCGTGTTATGTTTCTAGTTTGTTTCTAGTAAAGATAGGATCAATAATGTATTTTCTATATTTATCTTTACCTAGAATAGCTGATACGTAGACTCTTGTACAAGGCTTCTTATGTCTGTAAAAGAAGACCTTTAGGTTTTGTTTCATATAAGTTTTTCATAAGTTTTAACACTTTCATTGTATGCAAGTTTGTTATCATCAATCAAGTGAAAGTTTGTTTTACAATTGTTTGTGTGTTCTTGTTTGAGTATTAATTCCGCATAATACTTAAATTGTTTTATACACAACAAAGTTTCTCTACGTGTTTAACTTGATTTAATCTCGTTTAGACAAGCTAAATTGATCTAAGTTTGGGATCAACAAGTGGTAATAGAGCTTGTTGAGAAACTTTGATCTAAAGAACACAAGAACCCTGACTTACCAAAAACCCTAATTTTCACAAAACCCTAAAAACATCATGTCTACCCCAGAAGCAAACTCCTCCTCCTCCTCAAACCACAACATCAAGATTCCCATGCTAGACCCAGACAATTTTGAGCTGTGGAAGTTTAACTTTGATCAATATCTACAAATCCATGACTACACTCTATGGGAAATTATTGAATATGGAAACACATTCGATAAGGCAGCAAAGATTGTAGTTGCCATTGCTGGAAGAACAACTATTCAAGGTTCTACTGAAGAGGAACGAAGAGAAAAACCTGATGATGGTAGAGCTGTCTCAACTGAGGATATAGCAAAGAGAAGGGTTGATATGAAAACCCTAAGCATTCTGAAACTCTCTTTGGGGCAAGAAAATCAGCACAAATATAGAAGCTATGAGTCTGCAAGAGATCATTAGGCAGCCCTTGAAGTTGCCTATGGTGGTAATGCTGATACTGTGCAAGAGAAAAAGAAGCAACTCTTGCATGAGTATGCTGTTTTTAAGGCTCAACCTAATGAGAAGTTAAGTAGTGTGAGAAGAAGACTTCCGGAAATCACAAGCAAGCTATCCTTCATGGGAACAGTGCTTGGTGATGTTGATATCATCTCTACTTTTCTTAAAAGCCTTGGTGATGCATGGAAGATTGAAGCAAGGTCTATAATTGCTAATAACACTCACAAAAGTTCTACCTTTGATGATGTGTACAATAAACTAAGGCTGATAGAGAATGAAACTCTTTTGGATCATGGAAGCAAGTCTACAAATGGTAACATGGCCTTCTTCTCACATAGTGAAGGTCAATTTGATCAGAAGGAGTCATACATGCATCCAGTTACTGGATCAACCTGTGTCAACGTTGGATCATATCCTGTCAACGCCTCACATTCAGACATTGACACATACAAAATTGACTCACCAAGAGTTAAGCCTGCTGGTATTGATCTGGATACTGTTTGTGCATACATTGCTTCATTTCCCAATGGTTCAGTGATTAGTTATGAGGACCTTGAGAAAATAAGTGATGTGCATTTGGAGGAGATGGACATAAAGTGGAATATGGCTCTTGTAAGTATAAGAGCAAACATGATGGAATAGAATATTCGAGAAGAAGATGACTTTTAATGCTAAGGACACTGTTGGATTTGATAAATCCAAGGTTGAGTGTTATAATTGTCATCGTATGGGACACTTTATGAGAGAATGCAGATCTCCAAGAAGATCTGATGCTGGAAAACCCTCAAGCCAAATTGTTAAGGCTCAGGATCCCAAGGCCATGGTTGCAATGCAAGAAATTGATGGTGTTGGATGGGATTGGAGCTATTTGGCTAAGGATGAGGAAGAGAATAAAGATTTGGTTGCTGAGATGGAAGAAGAAGAGCATGTTCACTATGCTCTCATGGCACATTCCTCATCTTCATCAGACAATGAGGTATATGATGATGCTTTTTGTAGTAAGGGTTGTCGTTTAAATACTGAAAGACTTAACAAAGAGGTTTTAAGATTGTCAACAGATGTGAGTAATGAGAGATGTAAGTTGTCTAACTATCAACTTGCTCTTACTCAAACTGAAAAGACTGTAGCTGAGTATAATAAAATGGAGCTTGACCTAAAAGATAAAATCAATATCTTAAAACATGATTTAAATGCTAGTACTGATATTAGAAACATCATGGAAGTGTCAATGCTGAAATATAGGCTAAGTTAGATGAGGCTATCAAGAATAAGGATAATGTAGATCTTAAAATTCAGAGATTTGATAAAGCCTCACAAACCCTAGGAGAATGTGTTAGTAAACAAAGGGATTCTAGGGATATGACTGGGATTGGGATGAAAGAGTATGCTGGGGTTCCACCACCAGCTGGGGACTTCTATGGTGTCCAAAGAAAGGACTTATCTTGGACTGGTTTACCAGAACTCCAAGAAGAGGAATTTATTCCTCCACTAAGAGTCCTTACCCCAGTAGAAGAATATAGGCAAAAGTTGACTGATTTGGACCAATGGAAGAAAGCCAACCCTACCTTGTTTGTCAAGGGTGGCATGCTCAGTGATAGCCCAAATGAGTCTACCCCTATCAAAGTAACAAACCCAATCACTGGCAAGACTGTTGACCTTGGCTCAAACGTTGTTAGAAAACCTAGCACTAAATATGCAGAAATGTATAGAAATACTAGGTCACCAAAAAGCCAAATTAGTGATAATAGAACAGGTTTCTTTTCTTCTAGACCTAGAGTTATGTCTAGAAAAGCCTGTTATACTTGTGGTAGATTTTCTCATTTAGCCTATAAGTGTGTCAATGCTTCCAAGGTCAACACTGACAAAAGGTCAAACACTGTCAAACCCAAAACTTTTGTTCAGCAAAGTCCACAAGTTGTTAGACCAGCCCCATTCTTTTCAAAAGGGTCTAATACTTATGGACAAAGACCTTTTCAGAAGACCAATACATGGTCTAATAGGCAATGGGTTCCTGTAGCAAACCCTAGGTTCAACGCTGATAAGGGTAATTTCAGCGTTGACAAGACTAAATCAAACGCTGACAAAAACGTTGCCAGACCAAATAATGGTAAATATTTGCAACCAAAGGGAAAGGGGTCTAAAGCTTCTTCTAGCTTGACATGGAGACCTAAGCAAGATCAAAACCCTAATTCAAATGGGATTTCTATGACCTATAACAGATTTAATTACATTTCAAAGGTCATCACAAAACCAATTGGGGTTAACTGGGTGTTTAATCCAAAAAGGGATGAACAAGGGGTTGTTATGAGGACTAAGTCTGTTCTTGTTGAACAACCAAATGAATCCAAGTCTGCTCAGGCTTGAGTTCCCAAAGAAAACTAATTTGTTTTCTTTATGTGCAGGACATTCAAAAACAGGTTAACGATTATGGCTATTGGGATAGTGGATGCTCTAGGCACATGACTGGGAAGGAAGATTATCTCACAAACTTCACTCCCATTAAGGATGGTGATAAAGTTTACTTTGGAGGCGGATATGGAACTATCACAGGCAAAGGAACTCTTCTCACCAACAATTTGTGTTTTGAAAACGTGTTTCTGGTAAAAGAACTTGACTATAATCTTTTTAGTGTATCACAAGTTTGTGATAACAAAAATAAGGTTCTTTTCACTGATACTGAATGCTTGGTGTTGATCAAGGATTTTAAAATACCAGATGAGAAATTCATTGATTATAGAACACCTAGGCATAAGGACATTTATAATGTGAATCTTAATGGGATTAGGATGAATAATAACTTGTCATGTCTTTATGCTAAAGCTTCAGTTGATGAGAGTAATCTATGGCACAGGAGACTAGGGCACATTAACTTTAAAAATATAAACAGGCTTGTGAGACTTGGCTTGGTTGATGGTTTGCCTGAAAAGGTTTTCCACAATGACCACTCTTGTGTTGCATGACTTAAAGGCAAACAACACAAGGTCTCATTTAAGTCTAAACAGGTGCACTCTAGTTCTAAACCACTTCACTTGCTGCATATGGACCTGTTTGGTCCAACTAATATAGAAAGCTTGAATTGTAAATCTTACTGCTTTGTCATTACTGATGATTTTTCTAGGTTTACTTGGACTTTCTTTTTAGCTTTGAAAAGTGACACTGCTGATACTTTAATTAACTTTATTAACCAAATTGAAAAGAAGACTGGTAATGAAGTTAAGATGCTTAGAAGTGACAATGGTGGTGAGTTTAGAAATAAACTGTTGGATGATTTTTGTGCCAAGAAAGGGATTACTAGACAGTTTAGTGTAGCCAGAACCCCACAGCAAAATGGGGTTGTTGAGAGAAAGAATAGAACCCTCATAGAAGCAGCCAGGACTATGTTGGCTGATGCTCATTTTCCCATTGCTTTTTGGGTTGAGGCTGTGAATACAGATTGTTATGTTCAGAATGGAACATTAATCAACAAGATACATAACAAAACACCTTATGAGTTACTTTGGGGAAGGAAACCTAATATTGGTTTTCTTAAACCTTTTGGTTGTCATGTAGTTGTGTTGGACACTAGTGATGCCTTAGGTAAATTTAGTGCTAAAGGTGATGAAGGCTACTTCATAGGTTATTCAGTGCAGAGTAAAGGATATAGGGTTTACATTAAGAAGGAAAAACGTATACTTGAAAAGGTACATGTTAGGTTTTTAGAAAGTAAACCTAGTGATCCTGAAAGTGGTCCAAATTGGTTATTTGACTTGGAACCTCTATCTAGGACTTTGAATTATATGCCTGTTACTAATCCAAACATTGTGAAGGTAACTTCAAGTGTTGCGGAAGAACCAGTTGTTGATGTTTTAGTTACACAGGTTAATGAAGAGGTTGGATCACAAGAAGACAAGTCATCATCCATACTTGAGTATGTCACTATTCCCATATGGACATATGCTTTTGCTGCTGGAAAGGAAAAGGTGGTCCCTAAGTATCACCAGTTAACAACATGCATGGTCTTCAGGCGCTGACAAAGGAAAATCTGGCGTTGACAAGACAAATTCAGGCGTTGATGGCTCAAACGTTGACAACTCTATGTCAGGCGTTGATGGCTCCAACACTGACAACCTTGATTCAGGCGTTGACAACTCTTTTGACCATATTTTCTCTTCCAATTTTGAACAAGGTGAACCTTCAAGCAGAAATGGAGAGGTTCATACAGATATTGATGGAAGAGAGTCTAAAGAAGACATTGTTAACATGGAAGATGAGATTGAAGACAACAGACTTTTTGAGGGAGGAGTTCTTACTTCTACAATGAAGGATCACCCATGTTCTCTAATTATTGGTGATGTGATGTCTCCTGTTCAAACTAGAAGATCTCATCAGAATCTTGGAGGATTTATTGCCAATATTCACAAGAAGGTTGATACCCCTCTTGTTCAAGCATGTTTGTTTGCCTATTTTCTGTCACAACAGGAACCCAAGAAGATTTTTGATGCTCTCAAAGAACCAAGTTGGGTGGAAGAAATACAGGATGAGCTTCACCAATTTGCTATACAAGATGTTTGGGAGTTGGTTGATTGTCCCAGACATGTCAGACCTATTGGGACAAGATGGGTTCTTAGAAACAAGAAAGATGAGAGAGGCATTGTGGTCAGAAACAAGGCATGTTTAGTGGCTCAAGGATATACACAAGAGGAAGGGATAGACTATGAGGAGGTCTTTGCACCAGTTGCAAGGATTGAGGCTATAAGGATATTTATAGCCTATGCTTCCTACATGGGATTTACTGTCTATCAAATGGATGTGAAGAGTGCTTTTCTTTATGGCACAATTGTAGAGGAGGTTTGTGTAATGCAGCCTCCTGGTTTTGAAGATTCAGAGAATCCAGACAAGGTGTATAGAGTCAAGAAAACTATGTATGGACTTCATCAGGCCCCAAGACCATGGTATGGCACATTGTCCACCTATCTGGTGGAAAATGTATTCAAAAGGGGCACCATAGACCAGACCTTATTTACAAAGAAGACTGGTAAGGATGTCTTACTTGTTTAGGTTTATGTGGATGATATCATCTTTGGCTCATCAAACCCAAAGATGAGTGAAGATTTTTCCAAGCTTATGACAGACAAGTTCAAGATGAGTGCAATGGGGGAGATGAACTTCTTTCTAGGGTTACAAGTTCAGCAGAAAGAAGATGGTATCTTCATCTCTCAAGATAAATATGTAGCAGAAATCTTGAAGAAGTTTGGCTTTTCTCCACATGAGAAAAGGGATAGTACTCCTATGGATAGAGAACACCCTTGGGGAAAGGTTGGAGATGGAAAAGATGTGGATGTCAGGCACTATAGATCAATGATTGGTTCATTGATGTATCTCACAGCCTCAAGACCTGACATTATGTTTGATGTGTGTGCATGTGCATGCCACCAAGTGACTCCCAAAGAGTGGCATCTTCATGCTGTCAAGAGAATCTTTAGATACCTTAGATGTTATCCAGACTTGGGATTATGGTATCCAAAAGATTCACCATTGGAGCTTATTGCATATTCAGACAGTGATTATGGTGGTGACAAATTTGATAGAAAATCCACAATTGGTGGATGTCAGTTTCTTGGGAGTAGGTTGATATCTTGGCAATGCAAGAAACAAACAGTGGTGGCCAATTCTACAACTGAAGCAGAGTATGTCACTGCAGCTGCTTGTTGTGGACAAGTCTTATGGATTTAGAACCAGCTGTTGGATTATGGGTATAATTTCATGCATACCAAGATTTTTGTAGACAATAACAGTACTTTGTGCATTATTAAAAATCATGTACATCACTCTAAAACAAAACACATAGAAATTAGACATCATTTTATAAGAGATTGTTTTGAAAAGGGTTTAATACAACCAGATAGGGTTGACATAGAAGAAAATGTGTCTGATTTATTAACTAAACCTTTTGATACTGGAAGGTTTCAATACTTGGTAACAAGTATTGGAATGATCAATCTCACTTAATATGTGTTTTGGGGTCTTATTATAAAAGTATGTACAGGATATGCATTGTTATTGGTGTTTTTGAAAAGTTAGATTTTCCACTATATTTGTCTAACGCTGACAAAGGTTATCTTAACGCTGATAAGTGTTATCGTGACGTTGTCAGCAACATGTTAGTTTTGTGGTTTTTGATCTAAGTGTGCAGGTGTTGTTAGCATTGTACCATTGGATACAGAGTTGCTTATGGATCCTTGGAGAATCATTGGAGCATGTTTCAATTTATGGATGATGGTTGGAATATGTATATTCCTATCTTGACATAAATTTTTATTTACATGCATATTATTTGGCAACTTGTGTATCATAGATTAAGGGGAGGTTTTAGGAACCTTTAGGAATTTTGGGTATTCTTCTAATACTCTTATCACAATTCTAGATTGTGTCCACAGGTGAGTATGAGTTAGTTTTCTATCTCATGAGGCACTGTAGCATGCAAAGTTGATATACTATGCATGCTGCCAAGACCTTTTTGGCCTAGAATTGGATGTGGTCTGTTGGGAGACTTGGGAATGATTTATAATGAGTTTACCTGGGAGTTACAAGGAATTTTATGAGATAACTTAATTGTTAAGAATTTTGGTTAGCAAGGGACACTAGAGGACTGTTATGTCTATCTTGCATAAGCAAGTGTGCATAACTAGACAGTGCTTGCCGCCCTATAATAATTTTCAGTTTATAGGTTATCTTCACTAGTAT
The DNA here is from genome assembly GCA_025667525.1 of Glebionis coronaria. Taxonomy (NCBI): domain Eukaryota; kingdom Viridiplantae; phylum Streptophyta; class Magnoliopsida; order Asterales; family Asteraceae; genus Glebionis; species Glebionis coronaria. Next base: position 510,715,566 of record CM046879.1, on the reverse strand, counting down.
AAATTACTTTGTTAAGGTCCTTTTTCATTTTTATTACTTTTATTTTTGGACACTGACAAATATTTTTCCAAGCGTTGTTGTGACCAATTTAGACGCTGACATGGCTTTTGCAAACGTTGACAAGAATATAGCCGTTGGGCGTTGATGGGTTATATTCGACCGTTGACACTCATTGGGACCTACCTAGTTGTTATTTTTGACGAATTTTGGGGCCGTAATTTTGGGAGTAGATAACTTTTAATTAATGCACAAGATAACTTATTTTCTTTTTAATATTTTCATCATTGTATTTTGAAAATACTTGCCTTATTTTTGACCAATCAAATGTGCCTATCTCTCCTATATATTTGGCTCCTATTTTTAAACAGGGTTTTATCATATTCTTGTCTAACACTTTTTCTCCTATAAGTCATCTTTCCTCACTCTTTCACAAACAACTTTCTTCAACAATGGCACCAAAGTTTAAACCAAGTGACTTGGTATTGGGATTCAGGAGTCAGCACAACATGATTGCTTATTTGGAGGCTGATGATACTTTGTTTCCACAATACACTCAGATGGTGGCGTATTTGAATGCATCTCCTCTTAGGTATGCACTTTCTCATGCTCCTCTCATCCCTGTCACTCATATTAAACAGTTTTGGAACACTGTCAGTTCCTCAACACTTAATAATGTGACAACATTAACAGCTATTGTTCATGGGCGTACTTGGGTGGTTACTGAAGCCTTGGTTCGCCAGGCTTTGCATCTTAATGATGCAGATGGTATAACCATTCTCCCCATTAATGATATAGAACAAGGACTTCGGGCTTTGGGGTATCCTTTCCCTAATGAGGGTACTTTAAATAAATATCATAAAAAAGAATTTCCCCCAGCCTGAAAGTACCTCATACATGTCATCCTTCAATATTTGAGTCCTAAATGTACTGCGCATAATGAAATTAACAGGTCAATTGCTAGTGCAATTGTGTGCATTACAAATGGGCAAAAGTATAATTTTTCAAAACTAATTTTTGATGGCATGTGTATAAACAAAGGGAATAAGATGACTTTGGCTTATCCCAAATTTTTAAAAATGGTTTTTGATGAACAAATGTACTTCATAAGGGATCATGATGACTTTTATGAGATCCCTATGCAAAAGAAAGCTATTTTTAGTAAGATGAACTCACCCCCTCACCGTGAATTACCCCTCACCCAAGCTATGCTTGCTGTTATTGTAGCAGCTCAACCCCAACTAGACCCACAACCACAACTTGACCTAATACCAGAACCTTTTCCTTCACCTCAACACATGGAAATTGACCAAGAATCTTTCAACGCTGACACATTAAATGTTGGCGTTGACGCCAGTAATCCAAAAATTGACACCTTTCCTTCACAGACCCAAACACCCCTTAACCTTCAAACTACCACCCAATCCACATCATCTTCTACACCCCCTGAATATAGGTTGCAAAAATGCCCAAGGACTACTGGAGTGTTCTCCTCTAGTGGTCCTAGCTATGTTGTAGAGAGAACCACCACCACAAGTGTGGTTGGTGCTATGGATGAGGCTAGGACTATTGGTGCTAGCTTAGATGCAGGCCAAGCCAGTACTAACATCTTTAAGACCTCATCCATGCCTCATGACTCTACTTTGGGAGGTCAAATACCCATTCTAGAGGAGGGAAGACTGGAACCATACACAATGATGGAAATGACGGCAGTCTGCATTAGCTTGCAAAAGCAAAATGCAGATCTGGTACAAACAGTCAGTACACAAGGCCTTGAACTCAAGCAATTGAGGGAGAGGATTTTTATTTTGGAGGATGCTAACACTAGGCGTGGTATGGAGGAATCTTCCAAAGGGGAGGATGAGCAGATCTATGTGAGTGACAAAGGCTCACATGATGGAGAATCTTTGGGTGTTGTTGAAGCCCTCACTGAATTGAAGAAGCAACCAGGTTTTGATACATCTTTGGTTACTCCTACAAATTTGAACTTGTCTTTTATAGCAATGATGGAGCAGTTCACAAGAGGCGCTGAGACAAGTAAGGTGAGCATTAACAAGCAAACTTTGAACGCTGACACACCAAGCGCTGACAAGAGTAAGTTGGGTGCTGACACAGAGAATTTGAGCGTCGACAGACCTGCAGATATGGTTGATGTATTCCAGTCATCAGCTATCATCAAAGAAGTGTCTTCACAGGTACCATTATCATCTTTACCCACCATTGATCCATTAGATAAGGGTAAAGGAATTATGGTAGAAGTAGAAGTTCCAAAGGATGCAGCACAAGTAGAGTTTGATTCAAGGTTTGCTGCACAACTTGTGGAACAAGAAATGAAGAAAGTTAGAGAATCACCATTTGTTGTTACTTCTGAGGAACAAGAAGGAAGTGATGAAGGGAGTTCAGATTCAAGTGTGATGATTATTGAACAACCAGAAAGACTTGAATATGGTGATGACTTGGCAAGAGAGAAGCTTAGAGAGTTAAAATTGCAAGTAGACTATGATATGCCAGAAGTTGCTCAGATGTACCATGCTTGTGAGAATAGGATTATAGAGAATCCAGATTTGACAATTTCAGACCAAATTTGGGGTTTGGAGATTCTTCTAAGAGTTCAAAGAGACTGCAAGGTATTTCTGAAGCATAAGGCTAGCAATGTTTTCTCACTGCTGAAGAGGGATAGAAGGGAGCTTTACTACATGTTACTCAGATGTCATGGAACTGGATGGACCTTCAAGAAATTGCAGGGATTATCCTTTGAAGAATTGGAGTACAAGGCTTATCCCATTTGGGCAAGAGTGCAGGAAATGAATACTCTTAGACTTCTTTCAGATGAAAGGAAAGAAGAACTTGCAGAAGAGATGGAGATTCAAAAGGCAATGATTGTTCCAAGGCCTTTGAAGAAGGGAGTTCCACTTGAGTTTCCTAAAGATTTAAATAAAGTGGTTCCCAGTGAAGCTGTTCTTAGAAGGAGCATTAAGCTCTCACCCATAGAAGCTTCAGATATGGTACAAGTGTTACCTCTTGATGCCAGAAACCCTATCATTAGCTATGAAGAAGATGCAAGTGGGTTTTGGATGATTGGCAGATATGGGAAAGAGGTACACACATTTACTACTCTTATGTCTCTCTTTGCAAGTATGGATAGGGAAGAATTGGCAGACCTTTGGAGGTTGTTGCTAGCCAAGTATGAGGCTGAAGCACCTACTTCAGTCAATGGAATAAAGCTTTGGTCAACATTCAAGAGAATGTGTGCACCAGAAGAAGAAGATCCTGTTTGGAAGGATCTTGAGGATGATATCAGTGGACTTCAATGGCGTTTGTATTCAGTTGCTGGTGTGTATTATTTGAGCTCTATAAAGTTTGCTGAGTATCTTCTTGTAGATGCTGAGTATCCCATGTCCAAAGAAGTTTTGGACAAGATGAAGGCAACACAGCTGGAGATTGACTATTCAAGTGACGTGGCCAAAGATTTGATTAGGCATGTTTATTACCAGTATGATAAGATTTGTAAGATTCCTCCTAGTTTTTAAATTTTATTCAGAAACGTGATTTTTAGAGTAGAAATCAAGTTTAGGGGAGGATTGTTGGGAATAAAATGTAGCCAGTACACTTGAACGCTGACAAGAAGAAAACAAGCGTTGATAAGAAGAAAACAACCGTTGACAGATCAAGCGTTGACAGGAAGAAGTCAAGCGTTGATAGGTTGAAGTCAAGCACTGATAGAAAGATATGGTCTACGCGTGTTATGTTTCTAGTTTATTTCTAGTAAATATAGGATCAATAATGTATTTTATATATTTATCTTTATCTAGAATAGCTGATACGTAGACTCTTGTACAAGGCTTCTTATTTCTATAAAAGAAGACATTTAGGTTTTGTTTCATATAAGTTTTTCATACGTTTTAACACTTTCATTGTATGCAAGTTTGTTATCATCAATCAAGTGAAAGTTTGTTTTACAATTGTTTGTGTGTTCTTGTTTGAGTATTAATTCCGCATAATACTTAAATTGTTTTATACACAACAAAGTTTCTCTACGTGTTTAACTTGATTTAATATCGTTTACACAAGCTAAATCGATCTAAGTTTGGGATCAACATAAATGAAATCATAATCATATTTTACCATCTTCGTTACTATCAAAGGGCATAACTCAGTTAGTGTACTAAAACTCACTTTATCTATCATCTCCTTTAACAATAAATTCATCTTTTATCTTCATTATTTTATCAAAGGTATCCACTAGTCACAATAGTATAACATTATTCTAACCATTATCTTGTTTACTCACATTAAACTCTTTTCACTTGTTATTATGAAACCAATACGTGTTTATAAAATATGGTGTTTTTATTCACTTTATTCTATATTATAAATATTTTATATAATCCATTTAGGCTTGTTATAACGAACTATTACACGTTTACAAGGTGTGGTGTTATTATTATCATTATTATAATAAAATCTTCCTTTTTACTATTTCCGTCTATTTAAATACTTCTAAAATTTTAACTCCACTTTTAAGAAAATTATCGTAAAATTTCTTTACCCTTTATATGTACTATCACATGTTACCTAGAAAACTAATCCATTCATTGTCAATATATTTTTTTAACTTATTACCAATAAACTTAAAGAAAAGATATGTAAGTCAGGATATCATACCGTACACTTACGAAGTATTTTCAAAAGCATTTTCCTTTAATTAGCTAGACTCCTTTGCAAGAAAATTTGGTAGTTCTCATCAATTCAAATACATACCCGAATGTAGACACACTTCAAAACATTCAAAACGTCGTTGGAACTCCATCAAACTCCAGCACTAATAAACTATTTAAACACGAGAGAACACTAGGTACGTTCAAGTTTTAATATCTATTGAACGACCGTATATCATAACATAACATCTACTAGTATATATACCTCCGCATATATATACCTATTAAATCTACCAAAACATACTCGTTATCATACATGTCAAGTCAATCAATCGCGTCATACACTCGTTTTTCTATACGAGTAATCACCATCTCACCATCTCACCATGCCACAACAAGGCATAAAACACATCACCAAAACCAACCCATATCGTGTGACCCTATAATCACCCAACACGACTATAACCCAAAACTTATAACACAAAAACCATAGCCATATCATAGGCAACCATTACATAAACCCTTATTGTACAAATACCCAAAATACAGATCTCATCATATACAAGCATGTACTAACCCCTTTTTCATGCAACCATACTTGGAAGTCCATCAGTGTTGTGGCACGTATATAATTATGTAGGCCTCCATAATTATATATGTCCCCTTTCACCCATGTACTCCCTCCTATGACGACACTTATAAGAAATTAGTACTACACGGAACACATATATCCACCACATATATACCACATAAAATACACTCTATATATAATGTATAGGTAAAATAAGAACATCTCATACGTCAACCCTAACTTCATTCATAACTCGAGGCTCAATCGCCAAATCAAATCAATAACAATAAAATATCCAACATTAAAAAAAATGACCATAACCGTTCAGGCGGAAATTCGAATCTACTACTAGTCGCAGACTCAACATCGGTACTATCCTAATATTACCTAGCGCACCTCTTCGTCTACGCGACATGGGTAACACTAAATAGATTCCTACACTTCCGGTTCATACGTCGCGTCAATAGAAAATAAATGAATGTACTTACATATATTATATCTCAATAAGTAAGTATGAAAGTCAATAAAAATCCAAAACGAAATTAACACTTAAGCACTCCATATACTATAATGCACACACACCCCTATGACACCTACATGCATGGACCCTTAAGCTATAGACTAGGCTACTAGACTAGGCAACCTAATTCTTTATAACCATTGTCTCTGATACCATTCTGTCACACCCCACCATGGTGGAATATGGGGCGCGACGTATCGATATCATCACAACAATAGCGTGTCTATAGAGATAACTAGATGAAATGGAAATATCATAAATGGTGACACAATGTCATGAAGATATCACATATAATGCAGGCATCTAGGTAAGTAGGTACAGGTCTACCTCTTACCAAAGACATACAATTAACAAATACAAACATATAGGTGTCTACAAAGTATCACTTATTTAAACATAAGTAAAGACTAAGAGGAAAAACGGTTCCTCCAAATGCAATCCTAAGGCTCCCAGCTAGTCACTCTTATTCTCACGCTTAACCACATTCTCACCTGAAAGAGACACTAAAACACGTCAACAATAATGTTGGTGAGATCCATAGGTTTAGACTCCAACTCCAAATCAATTATAAGCTATGAATAACAACCATTACCAAAAGAACATATGGACAATGTGCTACAATTATATTAACAACTAGCATTCAAGATTAACCAATCACCACAAATCCAAGGCTCCAAGCCTTACCAATAACCACAATTCCAAGGCTCCAAGCCTTACCAATCACCATGGTCCTATAGGCGCCCATACACCTATGAACCAATCCCAAGGCCCCGCCTTGTCAACATCCCCTTGGTACCAAGTCAAACCACAATAACAATCAAGAACCACACAGCAGTTAATCACATAAGTGTACACACAAGTCCATCACAAGCCATTAAAACATTCATAGAATTAGTTACAAAACCATACAATGTCTCTTCCATCCCATCTAGAAGTCAAATCATAAAAAGACATGGGACTATGAAACTCACCTGAACAAGCTTATCCAAATATTCGCGGTCTAGCGAAAATCTAAACACACAAACATATTCAATCAAGACATGAACCACATACCAAATGGCTCATCAATCTATGATGGATATATAACCTTATCCTACCACTTAACCACATTTATATGCCATATGCATCTCATGAAACCCCTCTATAAAGCCCTTAACTTAGTTTAGTTCATAACTCGCCCCATTAACATTTAACCCAAAACAGTCCCTTTTTCATACCTTAAACTATGGGTCGAACACCCCCTTAACCAAATCAACTTCCTATGTAAAAGAAACCCTATGCCCTTACATGTGTTAGCTAACTCTCCCCTTTGGCCGCAACCTTGAAGACACTGTTAAGGCCTCCATATATATATATATATATATATATATATATATATATATATATATATATATATATATATATATATATATATATATATATATATATATATATATATATATATATATATATATATATATATATATATATATATATATATATATATATATATATATATATATATATATATATATATATATATATATATATATATATATATATATATATATATATATATATATATATATATATATATATATATATATATATATATATATATATATATATATATATATATATATATATATATATATATATATATATATATTTACTTTTACCTACCTAGAATTTACTGATTTTGAACATATGAAAAGTTTGTTAAGATCAGAGGGTCTTACCCTAACCCATTTGTTTAGACCTCCTCTAGATCTTTTATTTAATATATAATCTAAGTCTCATGTTCGTTTAAAGGTTCCAATATAACCCTAAGCACCCCAAACAATTCAAAATATAAAAAGAAAACAGGCTGATCCAAAAACTGTTTTGACACCCGACTGATGTAACCTGTTTTTGACCCACTTCCAGACCTCCAATTTAGTTCTCATTTCTTGCATTTGAAACCCAACTCAATTACCTTTCTAGGGACATAAGATTCGAAAATTAAAAGTTTGTAAAACTCTAGATATGATCAAAACAATGACCCAAAAATTCTTCCCAGTTTTTAAAAACGAATTTAACATAATTAACCAAATTAATTACCCTCATCATGTTTAATCATTAACCATAATTATTCTAATCATGTCTATATCATTTTGATAACATTAAATTACAGATTTTCTAATAAACACTAACCTAGATCCATTATATAATGATTAAGAAAGAATTAAAAACAATTTAATTAAAAAGGGTATTGAAGATTTTACCTTAGAATTTTTGAAAGAAGAAAAATCAATGAAGAACCCTAAAACCACCATTGATGCCGACTTGAAGGTAATCTCCAGGGGTTTTATGAAGTGTTTTGATTAATAAAAAGTCTTTATATAGTTTCCTAACAAGTCTTTGGCCCATTACAAAAGCCCGGTTCCCCTTTTTCCTTTTTTTCCCTTTTCTTTTTCTTTCTTGCGTCCCAATACTGACTATTATATATATTTTTACATTTTTTTTATTACTTATATAGTACCTTAATTTTCCTTAATTTATTTCAGCTCCTAAAGCCTCCGAAACCTCAAAACCATAAAACTACTCAAATTTACACGTATACCGTAAAAGACGTATAAATATACAGTTTTATAAAAACTCTTGAAATATGAAATAAACTAATTAACTAAGTCCTAAGTGATTTAAAACCATCCCAAAAAATACTCCCATGACTAAATACCTCTTCCGAGACCCCTAAATGCAAAACCCTACACCGTAAAAATACGATTTTCTATAATACATAAACGTATACGTAAAACCACTAAATAACACCATCTTATTTCATAGTCACTACTATGTGAGCTCATGAACATAAAAACGTCACACATCATTTCACTCACAAGGTACCTCGTACCCGAAAACGATGTCCAAACCACACTCTATTCACACCAAATAACACATAAACACATAATTTCACGACATATGCCCAAAATAAAACTAAGTGATGAACCTCAAAACCATGGTTGTCACACTTTATCATCGGAGATAAACTTTCCTTGATTTGAAGAACGGGTCATCGTCTGATATTTAACAATGAACCATTTACACGAGCTTAAAACCTTTGAATGGTTTTAGGATAAGCTCGTGCCCGAGAAAACTTAATTTCTCGTTTGTGGGGATAAGTTTATCATTGGCAATAAACTTTCCTTTATGTGAAGATCAGGTCATCGTCTGACATTTAACGATGAGCCTTATACACGAGCTTAAAACCTTTGAATAGTTTAAATGTAATCTCGTGTCCGAGAAAATTTATTTTCTCGTTAATGAGGATAAGTTTATAGTTGACGAAATAAACTTCCCTTTCTTTGAAGTTCAGGTCACAGACTATGATTTGACTATGAGCCATATACAGCTTAACTGCGAGTCCCCTAAGACACTTGTTTCTTAGATATCAGCTTCTTCAGCAATCAAACTCTGAGAGTGTCCTTAGTTGTACGGTATACAAAGATTGGACCGCTGTGTTCTTGTTGAACGTTAACTTTGGTACCTGCATTCTCATTAGAAAGTTGTATGCTTTTATGTGGGTTAGCGATATCTATCTTAGAACCATGCGAGGATTCACAGTTTTCATTTCTTGTGCCAGAGGTGACCTGAGGAGATGATTCACTTGTCTTAGCTGGCAAACGTTTCCTTTTATAGAAAACCTTAAGTTCAGGCTTAAGTGGTGTATCATCCTTTTCAATTTCCTCCCTAGTAGTATTAGTAGAATTAGAGACTATCCTAGTTAAAGGGCACTCGTTTCCTACAACAGTGAAAGTTCTACCCGTGGGTCACCAAACTTTACCAATGGGTTTGATTTTAGCTAACCACTAGGATTTAAGTCTAGCACGGGAGTTCACCTCATTAAGTAATTTCTTGACACAAGAATCATGATTTGCCTTAAAGACACATTTCCTACATGTTTTACAAGTAGCATATTTAATGTCCGAGTAAGATCTAGAATCCCTAGACGATTGATTGATGCTCCTAGGATATGACATGCTACGGTTAGCAGTGTTGGATAATCTAGAAGGCATCTGACTAGGTTTGAAAATTCTATCTCTCATTTGTGTCTTTTTCTTAGCATCCCTTAGATCAAAATTATGGTGAACGTCATTTGAACTAGTTCGAGACATATTCTTTGGACTATGTCTAAGGAGACTAGAGGAAATCATATGATTAGGTCTTGCAAAGGCTGTTTTAGTCACATTTGGCCTAGATGGTGGAGTGACTGGTCTAGAAATATGAATCATATCAACTTGGGAGGCAAACCGCGGTCTCGAGGATTGTGGTCTCTCGGATCTAAATGCAGTCGGTTGTCTAACGGACTGATTTGTAGGCGGTTTCCCCAAGATTGATGATTTTTCAAGCTTAGTGTCCACACTAGATCCTTTAGTTTTTCTCAACTCGTTTTTCAGAGAAGCTATAGCAAAAACCTTTTCCTGAACCTGAGCCTTTAAAGTCTCATTCTCTTTGAGCAATTTATCTTGGGATGCCAATTTAGATTCTAGCAACTTAATTTGTTTCAAAAAAGTATACTTTTCAGCTTTAGAATCTAGAACTTTTTGATCCCATTTTCGTTCAAGAACAACGTTTGACTTTTCAAGTTTTTCAAAATATGTTTCAAATTTGTTCGTTTTCTTCGAAAATTCAAGTTTGGCATCCTCAAGATCTTTTGATTGTTGAGCTACGATCGTTTCGAGTTCTTTAATCTTGGAATCGGAATCAGTTAACGAAGCAGTCATAAAGCATTTATCATGATGTACTATAGCATTCTGAACAATCTCTCCCCCATTATGACGCACATCAGATGAATCTAAAGTGGTAAAACTATCACCCTTTTCCATTCCATGTTTGTCATAATTAGGTTCGAAATGCTCAACATTCGGTAGTTCATCGACATAGACATCATATACAACATTACACTGTACCATATGTGTAGGCTCTTCGTCATAAACGGGTATGGTGTCATCATAAGAGATGTCTGTAACATTCCCTGACGTGTTGCTGATGTCATGCTTAATTGTTGATTCCATGTCCTGTCAATCTTTAGCAGCCACCAACTCGTCAATCGTATGACCATTTTCCTCTTGCATCATTGATTCTTGCAATCCATTACCATATGGTTACTGAAGTCGTGATCTTTCATAAATCGAAGATGAGACCGATGTCATGAGTTTTAATATTGAACCATGGAAATTTTGAAGCTCGGTATGTGTATCACAAAGAAATGACTGGCAAATCACTGAACTTTCAGGTTTGATGATATTGAATTGGACGAAATGCGTGAGTTGTGTCCCAAGAGCCTTATATGCAAGTACTAATACAGAGTGATTAAAGTCTTCATTGTGAAGTTGCTCTGCTAGTTGGTTCAAGATGATGAACATCGATTCCATAAATATATGACGATCTTGACCAAATAGTGTCACAAATTCGCTCCCTCCTTGAAGCCATGAAATGTTCACAAGATGAGACTAAAGTAGTTGAAATGAAATTATACCACTTTCTCTAGCTGTGTCTTGCATGTGATGCAAGTCTCCCTCTTGAAATTTCGAATTCAACGAATCCATTGAAGTCCAATGAAAAATTCTTGGATCCTTGTTTAGTGATATAAAACGGTGCTTGAAATCTTCTGATTTTGTCTGAAACGTGAATCGATAACAAATACCTGGCTAAAATAAGATGATCATATCCGCCAAATAATGATATTTCGTTTCAATATTTATTATCTACTCACCTACACATAAACCAAATTAGCCGTCCACCTTTATGACAAAAAATTAGATAGCTCAAATGTGACAACTCAATATGTTTATTTCAATATGTCTACTTAGACGGCCCAAGTCAAACAGCCGGCCCAAACTCAATCTCTAAACCCGGTTTAAAATTTACCTTAAAAGAAATAATGCATGTGACCCAAAATAAGTTGTATCACATGACACCAATTTTGCTTGCAAGGGAAATACTAGAATAACCAAGATTATGACAAAATCTTGATGTTTGAGTGATACAGGGCCCAAATACTACTATATCTTCATTTTAGTAACATCACTACCAAATATTACTATAAAAATAACCGGATATGCCCACTTAATAATACTATACTCGGTTAATAACACCCGATCCAAACACCTTATGGATATATATCACTCAATAATAAGTGTGAAAACACTTATCCTTTTACCACTTATTTCCAATAATAACAAAACCAAAACGTGTATTTTATGTCGTAAAAGTCGGAATTATGCGTGGTTTGTGTTTTTTATTATGTTTTAGGACCAAAAGATGCAAAAGGAGGAAAACATGGGCTATCACGGGCTTTTATCGAAGAAAAAGACTAAAGACGAAGTCGAAAGATCGAGAATGCAAAAAAAGAACGGAAGTCCAAGGCCTATTCTGAAGATTTATCGAAGAAAAAGTCTAAAGACGGAAGTTTAATGAAGTCGAAGAACTCAAGTCTAATTATAGAAGAAAATTATAAGACAAGTTCAACTTATATCGACAAATCCCGAGACGACGTCGAGAAAGATAAAGAAATTAAATCGAGTCGAGACGAGAAGAAAGAAAGAAGAAAGCTTAAGCACTTAATTTCCCCACCTCCTATAAATACCCTCCTAATATGTCATTAGGAGGGTGTTAGGTGGTTAGTTTTTAGTAGTTGTAGTTAATTTTTAGTTTTTAAGTGTGCTTTTAATTTCTCTCTAGTTTTCTTTTCAAGCTTATTGAATCCTTACATTAATCTTGTAATCTTTGATATTAATCTTTAATCAATCAAGCTTATTTTCTTAATTCTCATTCTACCTTTCTTAATCTTTTAGTGATTTAATTAATCATGTAGTTGATTTCATCTCTTTGATTATGTGATTGTTTTATTCATGTGATTGATCTTTTATTTTTGATGTGGTGGATGTTTTGAGCTTATTGTGGTTATTGATTTTCTAGTGTTTGGCTTATTTTTTATTAAGTTGGTTTGATAGATTAATAGATTTTAATATTAGTTGATTTTATATGTTTTGATTATTTAGTATTTTTTATAGTTTTTAATTTGTGGCTTATTTAGTTCTTCTTAAAATTTATTTGGTTAAAGTTTTGGTTAATTGCTTGTTTGGTTCGTGCTTATTCGTAGCTTATTTCTTTAGTTTTGATTTAACTGATTATCTGTATCTGTTTTCTTACTTTTTCGGAAAAGGGTTTTATATTCTGAAAACGCACCTTTTCTGAAAACCTCATTATTCCGAAAATTCCTTTTCTCTGAATTCGTCATTTCTATGAAATTGTCATTTTTCTGAAAACCTTATTATTCCGAAAATTCCCTTTCTCTGAAAAAGTCTTTTTTCCGAAAATTCCATTTTTTCTGAAAAGCTTATTATTCCGAAAACATTCCTTTTTTTGAAAAGTCAATTATTCCGAAAATGCCATTTTTCTGAAAAAATATTTATTCCGAAAATCCTATTTTTTCTGAAAACCTCTTTATTCTGAAAACCCTCCTTTTTTGAAAAGTTCATTTATCCGAAATACCATTTTTCTGAAAACCTTCTTTTTTTCGAAAATGTCAATTTTTTCTGAAAAGACCATTTTTCCGAAAATACCACTTTTTCTGAAAAGACCATTTTTCCGAAAATACCACTTTTCTGAAAAGACCATTATTCCGAAAATGTCAATTTCTTTGAAATTCCAGTTACCTTGTTTTTAGACTTAGTTTAATTGTTAGTCTTCTGAATTGTTTCTAATTTTCAAACTTTAATTTTTCCCGTCTTTTTACTTAGCATTGTTTTAACTTGTTGTATCTTAGATTAAATTTTCTAGCTTTCAACGACATTTTTATTTTTAGTTTAAAATAGATAACCAACCCCTTTTATTTTCCACCAAGAACGACTGAGTCGCACTTTTAACCGGAAATCAATTCGAAAAGACTTGGAACGAAAAATTATTTTATACTTGGTTAAAAACCTTGTATTAAATGGCATCGCTGCCGACTCTTTTCGTTAAGATTAACGGTTTTATGTGAGAGACGCGTTGGATTTTGGGATCCGTTCACTTTTGAAAGTTATTTTCTTGCTTTAAAATTTAAAAAATCCTTAAAAATTAAAAATTTTCAAAAATCCAAAAAAATAGAAAAACATAAAAAAAACCAAAAATATCTATTGTCTATTTTTCTTTTCCTTTTGTAGGTGTGTATGCGTACTCGTGCTCGTAAGAAGAAAGTAGCTCAAGCCGAAGTCATTACTCCACCTATTGTCACCAACTCACCATGGACAATCAACCAATGATCGAGCTTTTGCAATCGCACGTAGAGGGCAACATTGATGCTATTGTCATTCCCGAGATTGGAGCCAACAACTTTGAGCTCAAATCCGGCTTCATTCAAATGGTCTCTGCTCAACCTTTCTTGGGGCGTTCGCTTGATGATCCTCATGACCATATAAAAAGGTTCCTTCAACTCACTATTACGGTTAAGTATAATGGGGTTTCACAAGAAGTGATTCGCTTACAACTTTTTTCTTTCTCCTTAGAGGGACAAGCCCGGAATTGGCTTGATAAGGAACCGCCACAAAGTATTCTTACGTGGACGGATTTAGAGACCAAATTCATCAACTACTTTTTCCCACCCTCACGTACTACCGCTTTGCGGAATGAAATCATTACCTTTGAACAAAAGTACGGTGAGACATTTAGTGAATCTTGGGACCGTTTTAAGGAACTTTTAAGAAAGTGTCCACAACATGGTTTCACAAAAGTACATCAAATTAATACTTTTTACAATGGTTTAAGCATGAATGACCAAGATTCACTAAATAGTGCTTCGGGGGGTAATATTTTGGTTAAGTCTTCTAATGCCGCATGGGACATTATTGAGAACAAGTCTAGAGTGCAAACCAAGAGTGTTCGGACTAATGTGGCTAGTGCTAGCACTAATGAGAGCGAAAAGAGAATTGATAAGCTTACTTCGCTTGTTGAATCACTTGCTCTCCAAACCTCTAATAACACCAGCTATCAATGCCCAAGTTAATGCTATGAGTCAATCATGTGAAATATGCGGGGGATCTCATTCATACACCGACTGTCCTTCAACTCATGACAATCCGGAAAATGTGTATGCCGCCAACGGTAACTATTCCACGGGAGGCTATCAAGCACGTCCTCAAGGTGACCGCAATTTTCTCAGCTATCGCTCAAACAACTTTCTTTCACCACCCGGTTTTCCCCCACAAAACCCAAACAACCTCAATCGTAACAATCAAAACCAACCTCGTCCTTCAAATCAATATCAAACCCAAAGAACCCCATATCCACCTCAAAGAAACAACCAAGTTTACCAACAACCCGCTTATCAACCACCGGCCTACCATACTCCTCCTCCCAACCAACCCACCGTATTTAATCAAGAGGTTGAAACTTACATGAGGACTAATGATGCGATAGTGCAAAATCTTCAGCGAGAAATGGCCAACATGAAAGCAGATATGGTGAAACAAGGGAATGATCTTCGAGCCGATATGCGAAACTCTTTGGCAAGTCAAACGAATGACTTAAGGAACATGATGGCTAGTTTCTTCCCAAGTAATCAAGCCTCTGGTTCGGGTTCTCTTCCGAGTAACACTGTTGCTAATCCAAGAGGGGAGATGAAAGCAATCACCACTCGCAGTGGAAAAGGTTTAACGGAACCCGAGCTTCCTACACCTACACCGGTGATTGTGACAAAGGAAAACGAGTCTCCTTCTCCTATTCCTCCACCTTCTATTTCTCCAACACCTCCAACTTCTACTTTTCCAATGCCACCACCTTCTACTTCCACGCCTCCTCCACCCAAGGATGTGAGTGAGAATTCCATTCCAAAGCCTTCATCTCAACCCAATATACCTTATCCTTCGAGGTTGAGGAAAGAGAAATTGAAGAAGAAGGATGATATTCAGGTTTCTAACTTTCTTAAAATGTTTAAACAATTGAATTTCAATATCTCCTTTGCTGAGGCTCTCGCTCACTTGCCGAAATATGCTAAAATGTTTAAAGATCTTCTCAGTGATAAGGAGAAACTTCTTGATATCGCTCAGACCCAACTTAATGAGAATTGCTCCGCAGTGCTCTTAAGGAAATTACCCACCAAACTTGGTGATCCGGGTCGTTTTCTCCTTCTTGCAACTTCCCCGGGGTAGAGAATTGTATGGCCCTAGCCGATCTAGGTGCTAGTATCAAATTAATGCCTCTGAGCGTTTGGAAACAATTATCTCTACCCGAGCTAGTCCCCACACGTATGACTTTGGAATTAGCCAACCGTAAGGTTGCTTATCCAGTGGGGATAGCTGAAGATGTCTTCGTCAGTGTCGACAAATTCACCTTTCCGACGGATTTTGTTGTCGTTGACTACGAGATGGACCCCCGTGTTCCATTAATCGTTGGACGCCCATTCTTGAGGACCGGTCGCACTCTTATTGATGTAGCCGCGGGCGAATTAATCATGAGAGTTGGTGACGATAAAATCGTTTTCAACATGGGTAAACTTTCTAAGCAGCCTTCTGAAAATGAGAGCGTTAATTTCATTGACGTTCTTGATGAGGCTTGTGAAGAACATTTCAAAGACGCTTGCAAAAGTGGTTCTTCTTCTCTACCCATTGTTGATATCGTTGCCTCTATTGCTCCTTCACTAACTCCATTTGGAGAAAGTGATTTTATTTTGAAAGAATTTGAAGCAACTTTGGGAGATGTGGACTTACAATATGACGATTCTCCCTCCAATTGGGATGAAGACATTCGTACCAATGATAAACTTCTCAATGAGGACCCTCCTAAGGATATCTCTATCGATGAACCGAATTTGACTACGCCTTCTATCGAAAATCCTTCGGATTTAGAGCTTAAGGACCTACCGTCTCATCTCGAGACGTTTTCCTTGACGACAACAAGAAGTCACCCGTGATCATCGCAAAGGACTTGAAAGAGGAAGAAAAATCTCGACTCATCGCCATGCTAAAGAATCATAAGAAAGCGATTGCTTGGAAAATCTCCGATATTCGTGGAATTGATCCCCACTTTTGCACACATAAAATTCTCATGGAGGACGACTTTAAACCCACTATTCAAAGCCAAAGAAGGGTGAATCCCAAGATCCACGACGTTATCAAAAAAGAGGTTATCAAAATTCTTGATGCGGGAATGATCTACCCTATCTCGGATTCACCATGGGTTAGTCCGGTCCATTGTGTGCCTAAGAAAGGCGGAATCACTGTTATGCCCAATGAAAACAACGAGTTGATTCCTACTCGTCTCGTTACAGGGTGGAGAGTTTGTGTAGACTATCGCAAACTCAATGATGCTACGAGAAAGGATCATTTTCCCCTTCCTTTCATGGACCACATGCTTGAACGTCTAGCGGGTAATTACTATTACTGCTTCTTAGACGGTTTCTCCGGGTATTTTCAAATTCCCATCGATCCCAAAGACCAAGAGAAAACCACATTCACTTGTCCTTATGGAACATTTGCTTACAAACGAATGCCTTTCGGCTTATGTAATGCTCATGGGACATTCCAAAGGTGTATGATGGCTATCTTTCATGACATGGTTGAAGAAACTATGAAAGACTTCATGGATGATTTCTCGGTCTATGGTGATTCTTTCTCTCATTGCCTTGCCAATTTGGAACGCATGCTTAAGCGGTGTGAAGACACTCGCCTTGTTCTAAATTGGGAAAAATGCCATTTCATGGTAAAAGAAGGCATTGTGATTGGACATAAAATCTCAAAAGCCGGTCTTGAAGTGGACCGTGTTAAAGTGGATGTCATAGCCAAATTACCTCCACCTTCAACCATGAAGGGTGTGAGAAGTTTCCTTGGTCATGCGGGCTTCTATCGTCGATTCATTCAAGATTTTTCTAAAATCGCTCTCCCGATGACCCACCTCTTGGAAAAAGATACTCCTTTCATCTTTTCCAAAGAGTGTCTTGCATCCTTCAATCTTCTTAAGGACATGATAACTAAGGCACCAGTCTTGGTTACCCCTAATTGGGAGCTACCTTTTCAATTGATGTGTGATGCTAGCGACTTTGCCATTGGAGCGGTTTTGGGCCAAAGAGTGAACAAACACTTCCAACCAATCCATTATGCTAGCAAGACAATGACTGGGGCTCAGTTGCATTATACCACTACCGAGAAAGAGCTTTTAGATGTAGTGTATGCTTTTGAAAAGTTCCGCCCCTATCTTGTCCTTTCTACCACCATCGTGTACACCGATCATTCCGCGTTGAAGTACTTGTTGACTAAACAAGATTCTAAGCCAAGACTTCTTCGTTTGGTTTTGCTCCTTCAAGAATTTAAAATCGAAATTTGTGACAAAAGGGAGCGGAAAACCTAGCCGCGGATCATCTAAGTAGACTTGAGGATCCTTATCAAGGGGATCATCCGAACCAAGAGATCAATGACTCTTTTCCCCTTGAGACCTTAATGTCTATCAATTCCAATCTTGAGGACACCCCGTGGTTTGTGGACATTACAAACTACTTAGCGGGTGGAATTCTCAAGTAAGGGTTAACGTCCCAACAAAAGAAAATGTTCTTTAAAGACATTGAACATTATTTATGGGACGACCCTTACCTTTTCAAACAATGTGCGGATCTTGTCATTCGTCGATATGTTGATGGGCCGGCAGCTTTACAAATCCTTGATGCTTGCCATAAAGGACCCACCGGTGGTCACTTTGGTCCCAATTACACCGCGAAGAAAGTTTTTGACTCTGGATTTTATTGGCCCACCATTTATCATGACGCTCATGAAATGGTTAAACGTTGTGATGCTTGCCAAAGACAAGGCAAGATCACACATAAAGATGAGATGCCTCAAAATTTCATACAAGAATGTGAAATCTTTGATGTATGGGGCATCGACTTTATGGGGCCATTTCCATCATCTAAAGGGAACAAGTACATCCTCGTAGCCGTTGACTACGTTTCCAAATGGGTTGAAGCTAAGGCTCTCCCTACGAACGATGCGAGGGTGGTTGTGAACTTTTTGAAACAATTTTTTGCTCGATTCGGTGTTCTTCGTGCTATAATCAGTGACCGCGGGACTCATTTTTGCAATGATCAATCTGCTAGAGTCATGGCTAAGTATGTTGTCAATCACCATCTTTCCACCGCTTATCATCCCCAAACGAATGGTCAAGCTGAGATATCTAACCATGGATTGAAGCGAATTCTTGAGCGTACTGTGGGAGAGCATCGTGCCTCGTGGGCCGATAAGTTAGATGATGCTTTGTGGGCTTTCTGTACCGCTTATAAGACCCCGATTGGTTGTACACCTTATCGTCTTGTGTACGGGAAATCATGCCACCTCTCTATCGAGCTGGAACATAAGGCATACTGGGCCTTGAAGTGGGCTAACTTCGACATCAACAAAGCCGGCGATCTTCGGAAGATTCAACTCAATGAGCTAAATGAACTAAGGAATGAAGCTTATGAGAACTCATTGATCTACAAGGAGAAGACCAAGATCATCCATGATTCAAGGATTAAGAACCGAGAGTTCCACGTTGGTGATCAAGTTTTACTCTTTAACTCTCGGTTGAAGATCTTCTCGGGAAAGCTCAAGAGCCGCTGGTCTGGTCCATTCACCGTCGTCAAAGTCTTCCCATATGGCACCATTGAGCTTTCTCAGCCAAATGGGCCCGATTTTAAGGTGAATGGCTAGCGCGTGAAGTTGTACTTTGGTGAGGACATCTCTCATGAGATGATTCCATCCCTCACCACGTTTCCCATGAATTAGTTCTGGGTCGAGTCAGGCTCGTGACTCGGTTAACAAAAACAAGCGCTTCTCGGGAGGCAACCCATGATCTATCCTTTACCGTTGTCATAATAAGTGTAGGGGGAGCCCCGTATGTGTTTGTTGTCTTGTTTCTTCTTCTGTGCATGGATTAAAGCTTCAAAGATCCATTCTCGATGACTTTTCACGAACCATGATCCCGTGTACCCGTCTTCTCGGTTCTATCCTAAACTGTCGTGATTCAATATTTCATATCTTATATGTTCACATTGAAATCACTATAGTTGTCCTTTCCTTAGCAAGATTTAAACAAAGTGCACAATGTCATAAGTATAGGGGAGTTTACTCCCACATGCTTAAAAATTGAGGACAATGTTTATATCAAGTGTAAAGGGGGACTTCTATCGAAGTAAGTAGGCTTTTCCATAAATTTGTCCTCATTTTAACCGGAAAATTTGATTTTTCGACATTTTTCAAAATTTTTAATCTATTTTGGCCTAGTAGTATAGTAGTATTTCCCTTTGTTATCGTTATTTACTTTCTTTGCTAGAATAAATTTTCAATAAAGTGGTTTTAAATTTTTCAAAGTCGTGAATATTTTGACTCAACCTGAGTTTACTTATCTAAGTTTACTCTAGCTAGTATCCTTAACGTGTTTAAGTCAAGTTTTGCTAGGCTTTTATATAGGGAACTTTAAAACGCGAAAGTCTTAACTCCCACGGGTTAAGAACAAGAACTTTTCGTAAGTTCCTATAATTGATCCTAGAGAGTCGTTTATCAAGAGAACTTTAAAATTCGAATTCTAAACTTGAAAAAGTCTAAGAGTTTGCAAGATCCTATAGATGACTCGAAAACCCAAAACTTTGATTTAATTGGCTAAGCATCCACGAGTATCATTCCTTGAGATTTTAAATTGTGGAGAACGAGAGATGATAGAGTCATTTATAAGTTTGGTATTCTTTCGTGAATTTATGTGAGTTGATTATAAGCCTATTCTCCCATCGCTTGCTAATAAATTTATCTGCAATAAATAAGGTTGTACGATTTGAAAAGTTACTTAGCTTCTAGCACAAGATCGTTTAAAAGTTGCTCGGTATTAATTAGAGTTCATAGCCAAGGCATAACTTATGGAAGCGGGATGCGAAGATTGGCGAGTCCGAAAAGGCCCTAAGAAGGCATAAGGGCTACATTTTGTTGCTAAAGATCCAAAAGTGATGTGAAGAATCATTTATCGAAAATCAATATGAAGGATCGAGACATATGACGAAAAGCAAATACTCCCTAAAAGATCATGGAGAAGTCTATCCAAAAAGGCCCTAACAAGGTATGAGGATAAATAGATCCAAGTCCTAAAAGGAGGCGGATCGTTGTATATCAAAGTCCAAAATAAAGATTGGAGAAAAATGAAGAAGTCGTGGTCCAAATATGAAGAATCTCTCAACTTCAAGTGAAGAAATTCTTATTATGAAGAGAAGACCATAATTTCAAGAACGTCTCTCAAAGATTTGAAGTATGAAGTCGCTGCCAAATATCGGTCCGAGAAAGGTCTCAAATCGTGAAGCGAGTTATGCCAAAATATGAACTTTATGAGGTCCCGAGAAGCAGTTTTAAAAGATTTTGTCCTTTAGCTAACTATTGATTAAATCGTCCTACTTTATTTTCAGCCTAATAAACTATCGAAATAAGTCAAACATTCCGCGTGATCATTCAAGATAAAACTAAAATATAAGAGATACACCTAGGAATAAGGGAGTCTAAGTGAATAATTAGGCCACATGAGTTCGTGTTAGTTTACTAACTTATAATAACAATGATCTCGTTTTTAAGCTTGGTATGGGGAACGTGAAACTTGAGAATGATGAACATTCATGACAACCTAAACCCCAATGTAAGTCTTAGATTTCTTTACTTCTTTTGTTCTTTTAGTTTTCTTGGTGTTTAATATTTAATAAAGGCCAAGGTGGGTTATCTATTATGAAAAATGTGAACCGTGCTTTGAAATTAGGGCATTGCATGAGGACATTGCAATGGTCAAGTGTAGGGGATTTAATAAGTGTGAAAACACTTATCCTTTTACCACTTATTTCCAATAATAACAAAACTAAAACGTGTATTTTATGTCGTAAAAGTCGGAATTATGCGTGGTTTGTGTTTTTTATAGTGTTTTAGGACCAAAAGATGCAAAAGGAAGAAAACATGGGCTATCACGGGCTTTTATCGAAGAAAACGACTAAAGACGAAGTCGAAAGATCGAGAATGCAAAAAAAGAACGGAAGTCCAAGGCCTATTCTGAAGATTTATCGAAGAAAAAGTCTAAATACGGAAGTTTAATGAAGTCGAAGAACTCAAGTCTAATTATAGAAGAAAATTATAAGACAAGTTCAACTTATATCGACAAATCCCGAGACGACGTCGAGAAAGACAAAGAAATTAAATCGAGTCGAGACGAGAAGAAAGAAAGAAGAAAGCTTAAGCACTTAATCTCCCCACCTCCTATAAATACCCTCCTAATATGTCATTAAGAGGGTGTTAGGTGGTTAGTTTTTAGTAGTTGTAGTTAATTTTTAGTTTTTAAGTTTGCTTTTAATTCTCTCTAGTTTTCTTTTCAAACTTATTGAATCCTTACATTAATCTTGTAATCTTTTGATATTAATCTTTAATCAATCAAGCTTATTTTCTTAATTCTCATTCTACCTTTCTTAATCTTTTGGTGATTTAATTAATCATGTAGTTGATTTCATCTCTTTGATTATGTGATTGTTTTATTCATGTGATTGATCTTTTATTTTTGATGTGGTGGATGTTTTAAGCTTATTGTGGTTATTGATTTTCTAGTGTTTGGCTTATTTTTGATTAAGTTGGTTTGATAGATTAATAGATTTGATTATTAGTTGATTTTATATGTTTTGATTATTTAGTGTTTTTTATAGTTTTTAATTTGTGGCTTATTTAGTTCTTCTTAAAATTTATTTGGTTTAAGTTTTGGTTAATTGCTTTTTTGGTTCGTGCTTATTTGTAGCTTATTTCTATAGTTTTGATTTAACTGATTATCTGTATCTGTTTTCTTACTTTTTCGGAAAAGGGTTTTATATTCTGAAAACGCACCTTTTCTAAAAACCTCATTATTCCAAAATTTCCTTTTCTCTGAATTCGTCATTTCTATGAAATTGACATTTTTCTGAAAACCTTATTATTCCGAAAATTCCCTTTCTCTGAAAAAGTCTTTTTTCCGAAAATTCCATTTTTTTTCTGAAAAGCTTATTATTCCGAAAACATTCCTTTTTCTGAAAAGTCAATTATTCTGAAAATGTTGTTTTTCTGAAAAAGTATTTATTCCGAAAATCCTATTTTTTCTGAAAACCTCTTTATTCCGAAAACCCTCCTTTTTCTGAAAAGTTCATTTATCCGAAAATACCATTTTTCTGAAAACCTTCTTTTTTCCGAAAATGTCAATTTTTCTGAAAAGACCATTTTTTCGAAAATACCACTTCTTATGAAAAGACCATTATTCCGAAAATGTCAATTTCTTTGAAATTCCAGTTACCTTGTTTTCAGACTTAGTTTAATTGTTAGTCTTCTGAATTATTTCTAATTTTCAAACTTTAATTTTTCCCGCCTTTTTACTTAGCATTGTTTTAACTTGTTTTATCTTAGATTAAATTTTCTAGCTTTCAACGACATTTTTATTTTTAGTTTAAAATAGATAACCAAACCCTTTTATTTTTCCACCAAGAACGACTGAGTCGCACTTTTAACCGGAAATCAATTCGAAAAGACTTGGAACGAAAAAATATTTTATACTTGGCAAAAATCCTTGTATTACTAAACCCGAATCTAACTCATAAAAACATAACCTAATATCACTTCTCTCACAAATCCTCCAAAGAAAAAACGCGGCCACCAAAAAACTTCTTATCTCCTACGCAACTACTCACATCATCTTAACTCAATCTCAGAATCTTAAAAATCAATCTAAGCCAAATCAAATCAATCCCCATCTTACACACCGAAACCAATTTAAAACACTGATTTAATTTGAGGGTTATTCAAGATCAAAAAAGGTCTCAGGTAGGTATTTCTGATGATAACGAATCAAGGAAGGACAAAACAATACTGTTTATGTTCTAATCCGTTTAAGATTCGAATAATAAAGATGGTGTAGACCATTTACAGATCTTGATGATCTCGACATGCATGTTGTTTGGTTGAACGAATCAAAGAATATCATAACAGATTTGTTATAGATCTTTAATTCTTTTTATCGAAACAAAGAGTGAATGACAACAAATTTTTTGTGGTTTATCCTTATAGATTTCGTAAATTAAAAGATGGGTTTTCTCTGAAAAAGGTTTTTTGCCTTTAAAGGATGTGATGGAAAAATAATCTGAGATCTAAATGATTTTTGAGTCTTGATTAAAGAGGTGTTTGTAGATGGGATTAGGTGACAAAGGGATTAGTTATATTATTATGGATTTGAAAGTGGAGTGAAAAGGTTGGTGATGAGTCGGTTTGTATTTGAGTCGAGAGTTGAGAGTCGTTATGAGGTTGGTTGTGTTGAGTCTCATAAATGAGTCCAGTCGAGGCTGCTTTGGAGTGAGGAGAGGAGTGGTGGTTGAGTGTATAATGTTGGGTCAGTTGGAGTCGAGGGTGGTTTCTTTCGAGTCTGTTTGTTTGGAGTCGAGTCAGGGTCTGATGAGATGAGACGAGTCTGATGATTTGACAAGTCTGTTGATTTGAGATGAGATGAGTCAGTTGTTGTCGAGAGAGAGGTCGAGTCTGTTTCGGTGATGTGTTCGAGGGTGTTGGTTTGTGTCGAGTCGGGCTTGAGTCATTGTGGTCTCGGATCGAGTATTGGTTGGTGGGTTCAGTTTAAAAATAATATCTTTAGCACAGGTCGGGTCAAAGTTATGTCTTGTGTGAAAGGTTCATAAAATGGAATATGACCTTCTGGTTGAACTGTCGCAATGTTTAAGTATCCATCGCAATGAGACAAAACACACTTGTATCGCAATTTATGAAAAATGACCCTCATAATATGATAAAACAAAATAACTATCGCAATAATAGCAAAATTATTAAGATCTGTCGCAATAGCACCCCTGTCACAATATGCCAAAAAATGTCGCAATATGCCAAAAACTGTCGCAATATGAGCAAAATCTGTCGCAATATCACAAAAAATGTCGCAATATGAGCAAAACATGTCGCAATGACACAAAAAACTGTCGCAATATGCTCAAAATCTGTCGCAATAACTCAAAAACTGTCGCAATATGCGTCGCAATATGTAAACCCTAGGCCATTGCGACGGAAAAATGTTGCAGTAGTACAAAATTATCCCAATTTCTACTTTTTTCCACGTTTTTCGGATAAAACCCAACCAATTCGAGATTTTAAGCAGAAAAATGATCCAAACACCCAAATTTTTTGTGTTTTTAACCAAAGTAACAATACCAAATCACTACCACAACTATGTAGATGATTTGTATCAAGATTAAACCATAAAAACGCAAAATTTTGCAAGATTTGAGCTTGATTAAATTAAAACCCACGAAAAACAATCAAAATAAACACAAGAACAATCAATCAACCATGGCTCTTGATAACATTTGTAGGTCTTTAGTTTCTTAGGATTGTGCAAGTGTTATCATGATCTAAATAGAGGGAGGGAGATGAAGAACTAGAGAGGGAAAGTTAGAGAGAGAAAGGGGAGAATTAGAGAGAAAGATGAAATGTGAATTGAACAACTAATGACCAACCCCTCCTAACATGCTAGGAGGGGGTATATATAGCCCACCCTACATGTGGGCTTTGGTGGGCTATATGTTTATATATTGGATCACGAGCCTAATACTTGAATATATCGTTGGAGTGACCGATCCTTCCAAAATACGTAAAAATGTATTTCCAACAATCTCCACCTAAGGGAGGTCACTCCAAGTTACAATGTCCTAAATAGGCTATAGCTCGTGATCTATGCTAACAATGATGTGACCGAGACTTTCTTTGGAAAAGTGTATTTCCAACAAAATAAGACATATACATTTTCTCTCATCTCTCTCTACTTTCTCTCTATAGAAACAACAACCCTGTTGATAAATCAAAGATTATCATACTTCTACAGCACAAGTCTTTGAAGAAGAAAAGAACCGGACTTTGCTAGTAGCTCCCCCTTGGTGCTTACTCCCCCTTGCTTTGGGCACCAAGTAAATGCGCTAAGGTGATATGCTACACAAAGATTAGAAGAAAGAAAAGAAACACCAATGTATATATGTGCACTACCTACTAACTAACTTGAGAGGGAGAAGGAAAAGAAATCTAAAATTAGAAGCAAGTATTTGCTAAGTATGTCCAAAGAGTGTGTGTTGACAACATCATAGTTCAATTGGTGGAATAAAGGAAGAAAAGAAACATCCAAACTAATCAAAGATGATTAAAATGTCAAGGGGTTAAAATTTAGAATTTATGGAATCACTGATAATTAATTGTAAGTTTTAACCATGATCAACTCTTTAACAAATGTGTGAAAAAGAATTAGCGAGAAAGATAACACACATAAGATTCATATCACACAAATATGAAATAACATACAAGAGAAATATTCATACACACAATATGAATATTTAAAGCAAAAAATATGGAAAATAAACCACAAAGCATAGACTACTCTAATAGTGATAATCTTCCAAGATTGCTTAAGTTTTATTGACTCAAACAACGAAAGTACAAAATGTGCCTTAGTTGGAAAAGAAAGACGACGAACCATCATTCGAAATTTTGTTCACGGGAACGAAAACTTTGAGAGGATTTCGAGTGAGGAGGAATTCAAGGAAATTTAGCTTGTCATAGATATGAGCAAGTTCAATTTGTTGAAAACGACAACAAGTACACGAGGAACCATGATGCAAAATAAAGTCGTTAAATGGGGAAGGTCCATCAAAATGAGAGTTTGGTGGAGAGGGAGATAATGGATAAGAGATGTTTTCGCAATGCCTAGTGAGATTAGGAAATGAAGATAGGTCATTGAGTTGCGGAGAGTTGAAAGGTTTAGGTGGTGGTGGAAGAATTTCCTTTCCTCCGATAATTGGATTTATAGAGTAAGTCTCATTCCAATATTTAATCAGAGAGAAAGAAGAATTCTTTGAGGATTTTGGAGAAGAAGAATCATGAGGATTCTTGTTCTTTTTTATCCAAACGGGTCTAACCGAGATTTTCAGTTTCTTTGAAAGCTTAGAAGAAGAAGCTTTAGGTTGAGAAGATTGTGACAAAGAAATGTCAAGGTTAGGAATGGGAGAGTTAGGCATTAGGCATTATGAGGGATGAAGAGAAGAACTCCCAAAAGAGAATAATTTATAGAAAATAGACAAGGCAAAGATTTGAAATGAAAACAAAAGGTTTTAGGGAATGTTTAGCCAAATTGTGTAAGCAAAGAATCTTAACCAAGACAGTGGTCAAAGAAGAAAGACCAAAAATAAGCTAAAGACCAAAAATAAGCTAAAAGTAGCTTTCTTGTACGCGGTTCCTTATGGGAGCCCGCGGTTCCATATCGATATGGAGCCGCCTAGTGGCTAAGGAGCCGCATCCAGTGGACCACAGACCATGATTTTAAAAAGTTTTTGAGAAACATAAGACTTTTTCAAATTTTGCAAATATTGGATTTTTACCTCTTTTAGCACTAGAGTATGTTGGGATTGCATAAAAGCAACACATTCACAAATAATGTCTTGACAAAAGGTGACAAAATATTTAGATAACATTTTGATCTAATTTTAAGTCAAGTTTTTAGAGGTTGTAATAGATTTAGGTTCAATTTTATATAAATTGAAGTTGATTAATATGACCATATAGGTTAAAACACATAAAACAAAATCCATAGATCATCCTCATGAGAAAAACATGAAGGAAAGGAAAGGAAATACAAGAAAGGAAACAACAACTAACTAATACAAAGTTAACTAAAACTAGGTCTTGAATGCATAGTCTTCTTTGGCTTGACCTTCCTTAAAAGCATTTTATTTTGAAAACCATCATTCATCTCCTAGGAGGAGGAGGCATGGAGAACAAGGTAAGCAAAAAATCATGCAACCTTCTATGAAGACCAAGTATCTCCAACCTTAGGTTTTGAATAATGTAGTTATTATAGAGACAACATGGGCAATTTGCACCATGAGCTTCTAGGAAACCAAAGAAGTAAGGATCACCCATGAAGTGAGGAATAGGAATGCCCAAAATATGAGCATTAGTGTTTGAGGGAGGAGGAGGCGGTGGAGGCATAGTGTCCAAGGGTGATAAGGGTGAGATGGGAGAATTTGATGGAGTGAAAGGAGAGGTAACCAAAGGCTCAAGGACAAAGGGAATGCTTTGTAGAGGTTGAGGTTGAGTATTCCCATCCAAAGGATGACTAGGAGTGAATGGAGAGGAAAGTTCATTCATTCTTGATTGGAATGAAGAGGAGGTAGAGCCATGTGAATGGTTAGTACCATGAGTTGAGCTTGTCTTGCATGGAGCAAGGGGTGGTGAAGGTGATAAGGAAATGAGAATAGGAGAAATCTCATTTTTGGGAGTGTGAAAGGATGAAGAACCAATATTAGGTAACTTAATCTTAATTTTAAGGCTTCTTTTGGAAGAGGAAGTTTTGGAAGAGGTGGATGTTCTAGTGGACACTATGATTGTGTGTTAAGGTTTAGAGAAGAGTTGAAGGGACTAAGAACACAATTAACAAGAGAGGGTTTAAGAAGAGAAGGGAATGATCCAAACTAGTAATGGGTTAAAATTATATTAGGTGAATAATGAAATTAGGTAGCCTAGTTTAGGAAAGTGCAGGTTTTTGCAAAAATTTTATCAAAGTTTTATACATATTAAGGAAAACAGTGTAAAGCATAGATTATGTCGAAACAGTGACTGACGGTTCCTTATGTAGGGCCACGGTTCTTTATCTCTAAGGAACCACGGGTTCGATATGGAATCGCGACCAGAGGAGTCCAAAAAATGCACTTCCTGAAACATTTGATAGCCCATATTTAATACCAAGGTTTATCAAGCCAAAGTGAACTATAAATCAGAATCAAGGAAGCTAACAAACACATAATATGCACGAAGCTATGAAAATTGAAGGATCAATAGCATAGACGATTAGGATTAAAACACTAAGTAATCCAAACACAAAGTACTAGTTAGCAAACATAACATCCTAAAAATAAAAAGAGAATAAGGATAAATTGTTCAACAATTCAAACATGTTTACAAACATGTTAACCTTGATAAACCAAGCTTCATTTCTTCTTCTTGCCAATTCCCTTGATCAATTTGGTTATGCTCTTGAACGATCCTCTTGACTCCACTCGATGATCATACAACTCACCTTGGGTTTTAAGATTAGCTCGGTAGACATCCTCCAGACCAAAGTTCTCCGGAAGTCCACTAGTTGCATAGTGAGGAGGAGGGATGATTTCTTCTAACCCTTCCATGAAAGTGTCCATGGATGGGTGGGAGTTACTCGAAGAACCAACGTGAGCACTTGTGCCAACACCACCACCATCACTTGGTGACATATCAAAGTTCTCATCATCGGATTCTTGTGGATCGGACTTTCTCGAACCTCGATCACTTCTAGGCTTTCGTGGTTGTAACCTTTGAATATGTAGCATGACACGTTCGACCGAATGAAAGCGAGAAATGTTGATGTCAGGATAGTCTTCGCCAACCTTCTTAAGAAGGTGAGTAAGGAGCGTGACATAGGGAAGATTTGTTTTGGGTTTGGAAAGAGCATAAGTGATTCACCGAGCGATATAGTATGCTAGATTATACTTGGCGTTGGTAGCGATGCAACATAACATGTGCGCCATACACGCCGGAATATGATCCCGGTTTCTGCCAAGACAAAATACATTCTCCCTAAGGATGTCGGCCCAACGGACCATACAAACATTTAGGTCGCTTAAGAGAACCTCATAGCGTTTTACTCGACGCTTGGTAGAGTGGAGGCTTCTTATAACGTTTCCACTACGCTCTTTACAAATGACATCAAGAATGTAGTCAAGGTCAATCTCTTCATTTTCATCTGGAGCACAGTCGAATGGTTCAAGGAGATAATCAAGTTTCCATTTGTCAGTAAATCAACAAGTTCCCTCAAATGGAACACGAAGAGCTTGACCAAAGTCTTCAAGAGAGAGTTTAATGAGTCGACCTTCAAGGATGAACCTAACATATACTCTAGCGTTATCATAAACGAGAGAGTATGTGCTAAAGAACTCTAAGAGAAATTCAGGATATATTTCCTCTTTGATGTCCAACAAACAATCAAACCCAATTTCTCCGAACATCGATCAAGTATATATATATCCCTCAATATCCTCTTTGACAACTCTACCCTCGTGAAAGCAACATTTTTTTAGTGAGGAATAGGTGTTTGTAAGTTGAGGGGAAGCACACATTTCGGAAAGGTTTGTCATATATTGTCTAGTGTATTGGTGGTCTTGTTGAAATTCCAAAGGCATGATTAGTACCTAAATAAACACAAAAATATTTTCCCAATTACTCATATGTTACATATAAACCAAAAACAAAAAATATGAGAATGTGTTTCATCAATCTCTTGACAAACAAAGGTTTAATCCTTATCATTCTCATACTCACAATGTACCTAGTTCATCATTGACAATAACACATTGATCATGTAAGATCAACAATGAACTTGAACATTGGTTTTTTTCAAAACAAGGTTTTTTAGGCAATCATTTAACAATGCCATTACCAACTTGTTAATGGGTTCATATAAATTCCATCAATCAACAAAAATTATTTGGTCAAAGTTCGGATTTGTTCTACAAGTGGGTTTTAGTGAAATCTCAATGAATATGAATCTAAAGAATCATAGTAACAATACTATGTCAACTCTTATTCCTAGTAAGGTTCTAATTCGATGTCAATTTTAAAAATCCCCAATTATAAATGTATGAACCCTAGAACAAATTAGATGAAATTGAAAGAAATGACTTACAGATAATTGATCTTGGATGAACGCTGAGTGAAACCCACAAATCGAATTCAATTAATCTTGAGTAATTGAAGGTTTTGGAAAAACAACAATGGTGGAAAACTGGGTATTCTCGTCACTATGTTGGAGAATAGAGTGAAGGAGTTTTTTGAAAAAGTGATATTTAATAAAAACTGGCTCTTTTGTCGCGGGTACTGGACGCGGTTCCTTATCGATAAGGAACCGCCTGTTTGAACCGCGTCAATAAGGAACCGCCTACAGTGGCGTGTTTTAATCAAGGAAAATCAAAGAAATTTTCAAAACCAAATTTTTCTAAAAACCTTAAAAGATGTCTTAAGCCTTTAGGAAATCATTGGACCACCACAAAACTAGGTAATAATGTTTTATTGAAGGATTACGAGTTGAATCGAGAGAGGAAAAGACCGAAACGGACAAACGACTACTCGTAGCAAGGAAGCAAAGAGGAGAGGAGTCAAGAGAAGTGAATCAAGATCAAGAACATTGC
Source organism: Glebionis coronaria (assembly GCA_025667525.1). Lineage (NCBI taxonomy): Eukaryota > Viridiplantae > Streptophyta > Magnoliopsida > Asterales > Asteraceae > Glebionis > Glebionis coronaria. The sequence goes on along the minus strand of CM046879.1, from coordinate 510,684,571 downwards.
TCAAGAGACAAATGACATTTTTTAAATCGAGTAGACGAAGAGCTTGTGTCATATATGGTGGTTTAAGACGTGCCTTTTTGGCGAAAGTCTAAACGGCTTTGGTAATGAACTATACCAAGCAACTTTGATACATAGAATAAGATCAGTTTTAAGAGTAGTCTTATTATATTTCAAAATATGAGCAAGGTGTAAATTCACTTTCTCTCCCACATGATCAGATAAATATTGTTGGGATTTACAATAACAATATCCTTGGAATATTTCAATTCCAAATGTGTAAGATCCACCTACAACTTAATGAAGTAGTTTGGTATCTCAAGGGATTCACCAATCATCCTAGAGATGAGCTTAATTGCACAAGTTACACATGATATTGAGCCTACTAACCGTAAGGGTGCAAACCATGGAAATCATGCTTGATACTTTAAGCTTCTACTAACTCACTCTACATCTCCATAATGAGTCAAGTATCCAAGCAATGAAGGTTTGAGAGGAAAAAAGGGAAGAATCACCAACCACAAACAAATGTCAAGGCAAGGATTCCAAGAACAAACATATAGTCAATTAATGATCAAAAGAATGATCAATAGGGCGTGTGAAAGGACGAAAACGTACCTTGGCCACAAATTGCATTCCAAGCTTACAAGAAACCAATGCAAATCCCAAATATGACTAATAGTGACTACTAAGTCTTCAAGGACTAGTATCACTCCAATCCATCTTGATATCATCATTCAGTGATGTTGGAAGTCAAAGAAAGTGAGTCTTCTACAAATGTAAGTAACTTAATGTTCTCTTTTTTAATATATATCGTTCCTCCTCGACTCGAATTGATTTTACTTTTTCTCGTTAAGACGTTATTCGTTTTTGGTTAATAAAAGCGAATTTGGTATTTATACTACTTTCGACAAATTTATAAATGGCGCGGAACACAAAGTAAAGTACTATATTTGTATTATATACTAGTACTATACTATGTTACTACTAAAATAAAATGAAACTTAAAACGTAAATCAATTTTAAAGTAACACATCAAAGTGGTGAATACAATTCACGTCATAGATGGGCCATCTAAGAAGCAAGTAGCCTAACAAACTTAACGAACCAACTAACAGATTGGAGCTTCTATGCAGTTGGTATATAACTAGACGAACTAACAGACTAACACTCTAATTAACGACGCTAACAGAATAGCATGAACGGACTGCGACTGAAAATAGACAATACGAAATCAGGGAGTAAAGCTGTAAACTGTCGAAACTTGTACAGTTCATGACAGAAACTAATTAGAATCCAAATCCTACTATCTACACATACTTTCTGTATTAACTTTTGAATGAAAATCTTTAAGCTACTTATAGATTATTTATAAACCTACAGATTTTCTATTTGACCAAGCGTTTTCGTTATGAAAAGTGAGAATTAAACTAGTGAATGTAAACATATACTATCAGTACAGTATTGAAAACAATTCGATGTGTAGCTATTCTAAACCAATCTTAAAACAGTAATGAGCCAAAGTTTTGAGAGCAAAAAAAAATGTAACAGGACTATTTTTAAGCAATCAACTATCTATCTATAACTACCAGCAGAATTAAGCTACAAATGCAGGAAATAAAACATTCATAATTATACTACAATTACGCAGCTAGAAAATTATGCTAAGAACTTATAAGACCTGAGCTTCCCGGCCTCTGCTGAAGACGATGCTAGCTAAAACGAAACTGAGCTAAAATTGAAACTACGCTATAACCAAGTTGAACCAAGACTGATTTAGAGCTACACCGAACGAAGTGAACCGAGACTGATGTCGAAGCTAATATCGAAACTGTATTTGAACCAAAAACTGAAACCATAAATCTTTACTTGAACCGAGCTCGAAAATTTAAAGCGACTCCGAAACAAAATCAACTAACTGTAACTAATATCGAATCTATGCTATGACGAGTTGAACCAAATCGAAACCAACGAACATCGATCTATTTCATCTATACGAATAACAAAACCATAAATCAAACCTGCAACATAAACCGAAACCTGTATCCTCAATAGCAGCAACCGAAAATGTAAATAACATCAACCCTTTCGAACAGTAATCAAACCATATGAAATAATTGAAACCAAATCTTTTCTTAATACAAACTGAAGGGAAAATAAAAGAGCCTAAAGAAAAATGTAAAGCTAAATCCTACGCTACATACTGTCCTAAAAAAAAGATGGAATGTGAAACACTAAATCTACTCCTATCTATTAAAAAAACGCAAGAAAAGAACAATGAAAAATGGAGATCCCCCCTCATATCTAATTACATCAGATCTATATACAGGATAAGGTTTGGGCTTTCCTGGGCTTCTTGTACTTCGGGCCTCAATCCTTCATCTTTTCTATTTCGGGCTTGGGCTGAAGTTGGGCCTGCGTTTGATTTATGGGCCAGCAAAGCATATTCATGGGCTGTAGTTGTTTGTAAGTCCATTTGAATTATAATGGGTCGGTCCGACCCATTTAAATGGTGTCGGGCCGGCCCAATAAAATATGAAGGCACCGTTGGACTCGATTTTCTGTACTCTTTCCATTTCTCGTGCTTGTTCTTGGCTCTTTGGCTTTGTTTTTGCTCCTTTTCTTCATATCCGTACCTAAAATAATAAATAGCACATTTAAACGATATATGCACTAAAAATACACGTTTTGCTATTTATTACGTCATAAATGAAGGGATATTACTACTAAAAACACGAATAATTACGTGTCTAACACACCCCTACACTTAAGACGTTGCTTGCCCCCAAGCAACTATCATCACAAACGTTGAATCCAAAAACAATTTTAAAACTACTTTATTCGAAATATTTTTTTTTTTTTTTTTTTTTTTTTATAAAAGAAAAATAAAAATTCATAGTGACCCGCCATGCTCGACTTTTTATTCAAGGTATAAGGATCATAGAACGGGAAACACGCAAACTGGGTGTCTCCAGGGAATAAATATCGTCATCCTCTTTTTATTACTCCCAACTAAGCTAAGATTCCTTGTGCAAACGTTTTGGCAAAATGCTAACACTACTTATACTAATAACCTGTGTAAATATAACTTTTCACTCCTATAATTATAAAAGACTAGGCAAGTGTGTTCATTTTCAAATTTTTGATCGTTCAAATCGACATTTGTTATGGTTGCTAATCATCTAAGTGGAATATTAGACTCACCGAAAATGACGAGATTTAAGTTTCAAAAATGGCCTTTCCCATGTAGCGGCTTTCTTCTCGGGACGTCCCAACCTCATCGGTTAAGCGCCCGGGCTTTTGACACCCCACGGAGAATAGTACCGGGATCGGCGGGATTTTGAAATCAAAGATCTTGAAATCACCGCTAAGCTAATAAAACACACTTATATGAAAAACAACGACGGTAATTAGAGAATGAAGATTCAAAGGAGAGATCACTCCATGTAGCGACTTTCTTCTCAGCTTGTCCTTTAGCAAAGCTTAGGAGGCTAGGTTTTTACACCCTTGAGAATAGTATCGGAGTTCACGGGACCTTTGACTTCTACATTCTCAATTACCGTCTAAACTCTTATATAAAATTGACGAATTCTAGTTCAACTTCGGATTTAAATTTAAGAAAAAGCAAGTTTCTCACAATTATAATTGAAGCAACAAAACATAAAACATAAAACTCTTATTCATATTTTTTTTTTCTTTTTTTTTTTCCTTCAAATATATATATATATATTTTTTTTGCTTTTTTTTTTTCTTTTTTTTTCTTGCTTTTTTTTTTTTCATTTTTTTTTCAACATATTTATTCACGCAACATTATTTCAAAATTAAGAAAGTATGCTTTCACTCAAATTTAAATAAAAAGTTGAACTAGGACTCTATATCAAAATTGCATAAGAATTTATTTTTTTTGCATAACAACACAATTTTTAACATTTAAAAGCTTGAAAAAGAAACACACTTATTTAGTCTAGTTACAATATAGGAGAAAAAGCCATAGGTTACTCATATAAGCTCTAAAGAGAACCAACTACTCCACGTTTAGCATTTTTATTTGCACAATTCCTAAAAGCTTAGTCTAAAAGTTAAGGGAGCAGCCAGATCAACACTCAGGCAGAGTCAGGATCCCCTTTGTTCTAGCCTACGGGACAAGTCAATCACGCACGGTCAAAAAGGTTTTATTATTTTTTATAAAATAAAATAAAAACAAACAGACATTTGATCAAAATAGGATGCAAGAGGGCAAACAAGTAGGCATGAATATGATCAATATGATATAAAACCCCCCTACACTTAGAACCGAACATTGGCTTCAATGTTCAAAAGTGATAAGGTGTTACCCCTATACTTAAGAACACAAACGGCTAATGCTAGAATTCCAAGTGTAAGAAGGAGAACACAATCAGATATGCATGGATAAAGATGAGAACTGAGTACTCCCCTAATATAGACATGAAGATCGATCGGAGACGGAATGAAGAAGATGATGGAAAACAGCAACATCAACCCTCTGAAAGTCTTCTCGATCCAAGGGAACCTGCACACAAAAACAAAGACCAACAAGCACACATGGAGAGAAGCACACGTCCCTACACTTATGTTAGAAAATAAATAAAAAAGGATAGATCATCGGGTTGCCTCCCGAGAAGCGCTTGTTTTTGTTAACCGAGTCACGAGCCTGACTCGACCCCGAATTAAATGATCCATGGGGAAGCAAGAGAATCACCACTGGCTCAAAACAGATATGCCAGGGTCAAAGATCTTATCCTCATTACCGGATGAGAATAAAGAAGAAGAATCCACAGTATAAGTGAAGAAAAGCAGAAGGATTCTTATAACATACGAGAAATAGGTATAAAGGCGATCCTTAAGAATACTCGTCTTCGCCAAGGGCGGGAGGGTGGGAGAAAAAGATATTAAAGTGTCACCCGAGGACACTTGATAGAAACTCAAAGCAAGAGTCGATGGGGTAACCGGTAAAACATCACAAGTAATAGCAACATCAAAGTCTCCTCCGGGATCAAAACACTCATCCTCATTTCCCGGTATGAAATGAGGAGAGTAAAAGCGATACATCACCCGCTTGGGTGTGCACGCGGTAGGACGGGGTGGCAACATAGTATGAGAAATATCAGAAGACATATCTACCACCCGCGTCACCTCACCAGACCGAATCAAACGGAAAGTAGGGTCAAATCTTTCCACCTCCTCTACGATGGGAGGTAGCATGGCTAACAAAGAATGCTCATCAATAGCAAGAGAGTCGGAGCTATCAATGTCCACAATCCCCTCTTCAAAGAGAGGATTCACCTCACTAGAGATGTAGGCGTCATCAAAATCAAATAAAGGGTTCGAATAAATCTTGAAATTTTCCTTCGGAACGTCTTCATCGGATAGTGACTCGTCATCACTAGAAGTAAAATCATCATCGAGATCAAAAATGGGATTAGAGAAAGCCAAAGAATGGTTTCCCAAGATGTCGGTGGGAGGTAATGAGTCATCACTAGAAAGAGATTCACACTCATCGTCACTATCGGAAGCAACCGTAGGCTCACTTTGGATTGGAATAAGAATCTCGTCACAAGGAATAGTGATAAGACCCTCATCCCCCATGATGAGAGAGGCATCGGGCTCCGTAGTGGAAGAATCGAGAATAGGATTGGTAGAATCCTTAGGCTCGAGAGCCGGCAAGTCGAGAGAAGGAATTACAATTGCACTAGGACATTGAGCACAAAGATCATTCCAAGAAATAGTATTCTCATCGTCATCATCATCATAATGGAAAGAACGCACAAGAGGCGGAGTATAATCACTAAGATTAGATACTTGCTCTTGTCGTTGCCGTTGTCGCTTTTCCTCCTCATTTGCTTCTTTTAGAAGAACAACGGCTTCTTGAAGTTGCAAAACAATGGCGTGTGTTTCGTCTTTCAAAGCATTGAGTTGTTGAATTCTCTGAGAGGATTGATGATTGATGGTAGGATGTGGGGGCTCACAGTTATGAAAACCAGAATTATAGCACGGATGTGGCTCATAGGAAGTAATCGGTTGAGAAGAATTAGAACACAGATTTGGTTCATAATAATCCATCGGTGAAGAAAAATGAGGACACGGATTTGGCTCATAATAATTCATTGGCTGACAATACGAAGTATCGTGAGGGCCCCCACAATGATTGCAACACGGGTATTGAGAAAAACCCGGTTCATGTTGCGGATAGGGATTGTCATAGATGGGAGGGGGTGAGAAAGTATTGTAAGAGAAGTACGAATTTGTTGAATTGCAAAATGGACAAAATCCAAATTGTGTATTGTCGATATCAAAACCACACCGCTCACAAGTACACCATTGACATGTTTGAAAACCATGCCATTGTCTCCCACACCGTACGCAAGACGAATCCATGAAGAATTAAAAATAAGAGGGGTTGAGAAAAAGAATTAAACACAATAGAGGATAAAGAGGAATATTTTTGAAATTTTTTTTTTTTTTTTTTTTTTTTTGTAATACCTTAGGAAAAGTATTACTTTTTTTTTTTTTTTTTTGCAAATCTTAGGAAAGAAATGCTTTTGTGATTTCTTTTTTTTTTTTTTTTTTTTTTAGAAAATATTATAATATATAGTTAAAGAAAAATAAAGTCTAAAAGAAAAAATATTTTTTTTTAGTTTTTTTTTTATTTTTTATTATTTATTTTTTTTATTTTTTTTTAAAAGGTATATATATTAATAAAGAAAAGAATATAAAATAAGAAAATATTTTTTTGTTTTTATTGATTTTTTTTTTTTTTTTTTTTAACAAGAAAAATAACGTTCAAAATCGAACGGATCCCAAAATCCAAATCGTCTCACGAAAAATCGTCAATCGTAACGAGCACGAACCGGCAGCGGCGCCATTTTAATGTTCTCTTTTTTAATATATATCGTTCCTCCTCGACTCGAATTGATTTTACTTTTTCTCGTTAAGACGTTATTCGTTTTTGGTTAATAAAAGCGAATTTGGTATTTATACTACTTTCGACAAATTTATAAATGGCGCGGAACACAAAGTAAAGTACTATATTTGTATTATATACTAGTACTATACTATGTTACTAAAATAAAATGAAACTTAAAACGTAAATCAATTTTAAAGTAACACATCAAAGTGGTGAATACAATTCACGTCATAGATGGGCCATCTAAGAAGCAAGTAGCCTAACAAACTTAACGAACCAACTAACAGATTGGAGCTTCTATGCAGTTGGTATATAACTAGACGAACTAACAGACTAACACTCTAATTAACGACGCTAACAGAATAGCATGAACGGACTGCGACTGAAAATAGACAATACGAAATCAGGGAGTAAAGCTGTAAACTGTCGAAACTTGTACAGTTCATGACAGAAACTAATTAGAATCCAAATCCTACTATCTACACATACTTTCTGTATTAACTTTTGAATGAAAATCTTTAAGCTACTTATAGATTATTTATAAACCTACAGATTTTCTATTTGACCAAGCGTTTTCGTTATGAAAAGTGAGAATTAAACTAGTGAATGTAAACATATACTATCAGTACAGTATTGAAAACAATTCGATGTGTAGCTATTCTAAACCAATCTTAAAACAGTAATGAGCCAAAGTTTTGAGAGCAAAAAAAAATGTAACAGGACTATTTTTAAGCAATCAACTATCTATCTATAACTACCAGCAGAATTAAGCTACAAATGCAGGAAATGAAACATTCATAATTATACTACAATTACGCAGCTAGAAAATTATGCTAAGAACTTATAAGACCTGAGCTTCCCGGCCTCTGCTGAAGACGATGCTAGCTAAAACGAAACTGAGCTAAAATTGAAACTACGCTATAACCAAGTTGAACCAAGACTGATTTAGAGCTACACCGAACGAAGTGAACCGAGACTGATGTCGAAGCTAATATCGAAACTGTATTTGAACCAAAAACTGAAACCATAAATCTTTACTTGAACCGAGCTCGAAAATTTAAAGCGACTCCGAAACAAAATCAACTAACTGTAACTAATATCGAATCTATGCTATGACGAGTTGAACCAAATCGAAACCAACGAACATCGATCTATTTCATCTATACGAATAACAAAACCATAAATCAAACCTGCAACATAAACCGAAACCTGTATCCTCAATAGCAGCAACCGAAAATGTAAATAACATCAACCCTTTCGAACAGTAATCAAACCATATGAATTAATTGAAACCAAATCTTTTCTTAATACAAACTGAAGGGAAAATAAAAGAGCCTAAAGAAAAATGTAAAGCTAAATCCTACGCTACATACTGTCCTAAAAAAAAGATGGAATGTGAAACACTAAATCTACTCCTATCTATTAAAAAAACGCAAGAAAAGAACAATGAAAAATGGAGATCCCCCCTCATATCTAATTACATCAGATCTATATACAGGATAAGGTTTGGGCTTTCCTGGGCTTCTTGTACTTCGGGCCTCAATCCTTCATCTTTTCTATTTCGGGCTTGGGCTGAAGTTGGGCCTGCGTTTGATTTATGGGCCAGCAAAGCATATTCATGGGCTGTAGTTGTTTGTAAGTCCATTTGAATTATAATGGGTCGGTCCGACCCATTTAAATGGTGTCGGGCCGGCCCAATAAAATATGAAGGCACCGTTGGACTCGATTTTCTGTACTCTTTCCATTTCTCGTGCTTGTTCTTGGCTCTTTGGCTTTGTTTTTGCTCCTTTTCTTCATATCCGTACCTAAAATAATAAATAGCACATTTAAACGATATATGCACTAAAAATACACGTTTTGCTATTTATTACGTCATAAATGAAGGGATATTACTACTAAAAACACGAATAATTACGTGTCTAACATAACTCAATCCACAATCATTTGAATGATTGATCTTTATGAGTACCTACACATAACAACATGCAAACTAGTAGATACATTTCAAGAGTAAATCTAAAATGTATTAATACTACTAATCTAAATGAGGTGCAATATTATCAATTAAAAGGCTTATTTTCAAAAAAAATAGTTCTGACCAAAGAAAAACTTTAGTACAACTTAACCTTGTAATTTGAGGAGACAATGGATCGATCTAAGTTTTAAAGTACAATATACTTCAAAGATCTTGTGTCACCATCGCTCTGATACCAATTGTCGAAACTAGAAGGGGGGGGGAGGTGAATAGTTTCTTATCGGTTTATCTCCTAATTAAAATTCCTTTTAATTAGGTGAGTGCCAAAACTATCTTTTACTTAAAAGTTAGTTGCATAATGATTAGGTTCAATTCTAATGCATTAACAATAAGTAGTAAGTGTAATAATGATGAACGTAAGTGATGAGTAAGGAAAGAAACAACCTAGTAGGAAGACACCAAGATTTATAGTAGTTCGACAACGAGGCTCTATCCTCGCTCCTACTCCACTCTTTGAGTACACCTTACTCGAGATTTCCACTATATCTACAAGCTCCCTTATTGGCGGAGAAAACCTTACAACGTCGCTTACATTAATTCCGACACTAAGCTAAATGTCGAGACCTAATATTAGCTAGGACCAATCTACACAACTTCGCCTACTTCACTATTTTACGACACAAGGCTAGATGTCGAGTTCTAATCTAAAGCTAGAACCAATCTTCATAACGTTGCCTAATTCACCATTTTCTGACACAAGGCTAGATGTCGAGTTCTAATCCAAAGCTAGAACCAATCTTCACGACTCTTCACTTTGAAGCTAAGTGAGAACTTCACACAACACAACTACACATCACTTTATAGTTTAGTGAGAACTCACAAGACACAACCACATCACTTTATAGTTTAGTGAGAACTAACACAACTTATTACAACTCAACTAAACATATCAAAGTACACACATGTAGCTTGGATCTACACAACACAAATCCAAGCACACACATATGCAAAGGATTTACACAAATCTAATCCAAGTATTCACACATAGCTTGGATGAACAAAACTAGTCCAAGTATTCACAAATACATTGGATCTACACAAGACATTAATAAACAAATGATGAACATGACTAGATCTTTAGGAGAGGATGATCTTCATCAAGGCTTCATCTTTAATCACATCACAAGTGTGTGAGTGATATTTTTTTTTGGACAAAGTAAAGAAGGAGATCAAGAGGATAATCATAAGTAAACATACTTAACACATTAAGTGATCATTTACAAATGACTAGGATTAGATAAGAGAAAGAAGGCTGAAAGAGATGTCCAAAAAGGGTTAATGAAAATGCAGATTTGATCCACTATTTATAAAAGACAAATCCCAATGGCTAGCTAGGGGCGGTTCCTTAGCTACCCAGGCGGTTCCTTATCGATAGGGAACCGCATAGGCACTTAAGGAACCGCAGAGTGACGACTCCGCTCCTTTTTGTCTTTTAGTGAATTTGAAATATCTGAGGCTGTTTAAACCTTCAAAGGATGTTCTTATGGCATTTGGAATATGCCATATTCAAATTTACATTTTCATTTTAATAAAACATTTTCTTAAAAATAAAGTTTATTAAAAATATTTTGTTACATTTGACAAAAGTGCGTTTTAAGGCTAATCACTTTTATGATCACTAAACATGATTAAGATATGTTAGTGTAATGATTATTACCTTGATGATAGTGTTTATTAGATAATTCGTTTTATGATTGTGTTTGACAATAAATGTCTTTGCAATTTATCGTGATCAAAACTAAGAAAGATTAATTAATACTAACAATGTTTTTAGGCATTGCTTTACATTAACAAAATTAATTTGATATTGTTTTATCCTTTTAATTATTTAAAACGCGTGATTTAATTTATGATTAATTTTCAAAGAAACGAATTTAGAAATCTTTCTAATGTTAGCAACTTTCTTATTATAACGAGTTACTATTTATAGTAATACCAAAATATACATTATACAGTAATCAGGAATACTATTTACATTAAGTCAATAATATTAACGAACAGTCAGAACTTATCAGGTTATATGCAAACAGTAATACAAGTATAAAATAAATCAAACTGAGAACAGTTAAGATCAATAAAAAAATAAACCGATATCAGTCAACTTATTACGCGTCCGTAAATTATGTAGTAACCGTGAAGTCGGAGTAAATCTTTCAGCTTTCATTCTTATTTCATTATTGGACACGAGGTACGGATTTCCCGTCCTTCAGTAAGGACTCCCTTCTATGCATGATTAGGATTCCTCGTCTGCAGCCAAATGTTTTCCCCAGTATATGTTTTTAAGCTTATCAGTAATCATTTTAATAACTAAATAAATTGTCTGAGCTTTATATACAAGCATGATCAGTTTATGTACTAGTTACGGAGGCACCGTAACCATGACACTAGAGACACCGGTGTCATGACTCCTCTGCGAGGGAGTGATTTCTCGCAGCGTCCCATTTATTTCAGCTTGGCCATTTATCAGTGTTATCAGTGGGGCGTATGGATGCATCCTAGGCTATCAGTTTACAGTTATCATGTGAATGTGGTGTGTGCTTTACATCCTTTACATTGGAATTGATCCCTCCACCAACACATTATTTAGAGGTCACCCCTCTACAGCATGACGAGGTTACCCCTCCATTTATTCATGCAGCAGTTGTTACAGCACATGACCTATATAAGCTCTTGGCAATTAAAATACAGTAAATGCATGTTTTCAGATTTAACAGATAACAGTTCAACTTTATTATTTATAAATCAGACTTTTCAGATTATACACAGATTACTGCTGCAACTTTACTTATCAGTCCTATAGCTTCAACATTTTATCATCTGCTTCATTTCAGTATTTTCTTATCATGCTTTATATCCGTTCACTGGGCGTTATGCTCAGCCGTAGTTCCTTTCATGTTCTAACGGCCCAAGTACATCAGGATGCTCTTAGGATTCTGAGAGCATGTGCATTTGGATGGAAGCTATCCAAACTTCTTACTTTATGCACTTCTTACATTATTCTGCTTATTTGGACATTGTTTAATCTTTTCCTTCAGAATTTACTTTTCATGTTTTGAGCTTATGTTTGGAATACTGATGTTTGATTCTGGTATTTTCTTTATGGTCAGTTAATGTTTTAGGATATTTACCTTATGCTTTGATGACACGTCATAAATACACGTAACGGTCCACTTATCCAAGTGGGGTGTTACACACCTGCTCACTATATAAGCTTTTTTCTTCTTTCTTTCTCATAAAACACACACACAATATTTCTATTTCTCTCTCTACTCCAATATAGTTTTTCTCTCTAAAATTGATAGATCAAAGCTTATAATCACGAATCCCCTACGAACATCATCTGGAATCCATCACGGATCGATTAATTAGATCAATTAATCAACACAAATTCATGATCAGGCTCGAATCCGTCATAAGGTTTGTATAAAATCTATTCTTATTTTTAGCTTATTTGATTTTAAATAAGCTTATTAATTTATTATCATTTTAATTAGCTTATTTTGAACGAATTATTTTGATTGATTGTTCTTACTTATAAGCTAACTTCTTAGGTGATTATGTGAATAAGCTTATTTGTTTGAATAAAGTTTTGAATTATATGAGAGATATGAATAAACTTGTGAATTAGATGATTTAGATTTATTGTGTTGAATCATAAGCTAGCTTATAAGCTTATTTTAATGAATTATAAGGTTTCAAGAATAATAGAGTTATGAATAAGCTTATTTTCGTGTGAATAAGCTGTATTATTAGGATTTTTTATGTAGATGATGTATGCTGAATTAAGCTTGATGTATCATATATGATACCTCATTTATCATATATGATACATGGGGTATCATATATGATGTTGCAAATAGACCACAGAAAAAATAACACCTTACGACTAGTTTACACAAAATATATCTAAGCTCTTTAAAACATGCCTTTTATCATATATAATATTGTGTAGGTTTGCTATTATAGATCCGGTGGTCTAACATGGTGGTAAATGGTGGAAGCCATTGTTGAGTTGAGAGAGAGAGAGTGGTTGTATGTGAAAGGTAGAAAATGTATTAAACTAAGGAATGAAAACACAAAATGACACAAGCAACACCCCTCCTTGGAAGCCTAGGAGGGGTATATATAGTCACACACGACCCTTAAACTATACATTGTACCTAGTCTAGTCTAAGCGTGTGTGACTATGATAACTAATGGGAATTCTTAAATGTCGTCACATAAAGTGAATTTCCAACAATCTTCCCTCATGGGACGACGTGTAGAATTCCTTACAATATTTTTCCTAACAAGTACATAATGATTAAGAACAAGAGCTTTCATGAAGCGTCCAATGCTGATGAAGTCTTCTGAGGCCTTCGTCTTCAAAACGACTCATCTTTAAAGTAACTTGTAGAATAAATACTGTAACGGCACGAGCTAAGTAACCCATACACTTCTGGTTAAGGAGAAGCTTCTGAATTAACTTCCCCCTAATTCATGCCACATAAAGTTGATGTAGAAGCTTTTAAATAGCTTCCCCCTAAACCGAAAATCCTCGTAAGCAACTTCAAAGCTTTCAATAAAGCTTAGAATGATTAAGCGCACAGCGGAATCTAACAAGCAAATCCCATCATATAACATGATAACGTTGCTAAGAGGGATTGAAAGCTTGGGGTACACCAAGTAGATCAACAACTTCTCTTCTCACGCTTGAAATAATTCTTCTGATTTTTTCTTTCCCCTGAGAGTTCAAGTTATGCATACTAGAAAGAATCAAGACATTTCTTCCCCCATATAGTTGAAGAAAATAAACCAATCCCAAGTATGAAGCTCAAATACTGAAGTAGACACTTTATCCCATTCATGAAGTTGACATCGTAACACCAGAGTCAATTAAGTCCCGGAAATGCACATATCTTCTTCCGGAGATGCACCAGAGTCAATTAAGTCCCGGGAGTGCATATAGGATAATGATGATGAATAATTGCAACAACCAAACAATTAAGCATCGAATCAGTAGTGTACCGTTTAGAGATTGGTAACGCCACGAGTTAAAACACTGATTTTCTCTGCGGCTATGACAAATGTCATCCCGGAATGTCTTCAAATCAAAAGAAGGTATGAAGTTCATCACGTGTACTCGTTGTGTGTTCAATGTGTCTTCTTCTTCCCCCTTGATGGTTTCGAAACTCGGAACCATCAATAAATCGTACGCACATGTACCTGAAAACTCGTGAGAATAATAAATAAGTTGAAGTATATATTTTGTGAGAATCAGTTGTTGATCGAAAATCTCTACTCATGAACTCTCCACGGCTATCTTTACCAACCCACTTGAAAGCAATTTGAAGTGATCACTGATAGAATGAACCAGATACATCAAACGTGAAACTGAATAAGAATCCCTCGATCTTGTGACTTAAGCTTGCACAATTGTTGAATGAAGAACGGTGGAGAAATCTCTAAGTACCCATTGCGTCACTGAAGAAGTCTATAAGCACAACACCTCTTGAAATTATCCACGTCGACTAAGCGCGTGACACTGAGTACAACAATGTAACCCCTTGAAGTGATAGTTATCCGAGTCATCAACCAACCACCCCAAACCCGGAAACTAGATAAACAAGTCTTCATTCTAAGATTAAGCACGAGCAAGTTATCTGTTCAAGGATAAAATAAGTACACACCTTCGAAGAAATTCGTCTCCGTCTTCAAATAATTAATACCCGATCCAAAAAATCTGTAGTCACTAAAAAATCGCCCATTTTTTCTTGGTCTCGTCTCAAATAAATTTCGTCATTTAGTCACGTCTTTTTGTCACTTTGTCTCATCACTTTTATCTCGGCACTTTGTCACGTCCAGATTAGGACCAAAGTATAACTTAATACACAAATTTTGTCAAAAATACAATTTTTTGGCAAAACATTTGTGTAGTACTTGGCCCATATGTAAAAATGCAGCCAACATATACTTAAACTTGGCCCAAGTGTGAAGCAAAAAAAAAAACAATTATGTCCAACAAAAATCATTAAAATGATTTGCCACATATGTATCAACATACGAAGTAAATAATTACTTCACACTAACAAGTTGTATTGATAAATTCGTTAGGCATGGGCCAGGGACAAATGACAACCGACTGTTAGTCATATTCAACAATTGAAACTTGAGCCACGTGTAGTCCAAGTGAATACCCGGTATGGACACATAAACGTTTCAAGCCCAACCAAGACTTCATGATATAAATATCACTTATCCCTAATCCTACGCACATAGTAACCCTAATCACAACTCCTAGTTTCATCCGCCCCCTTTTTTCTCTCCATCAAACGTAGTTCACAAAAACTCCATCTAAACTCCTCACTTTTGGAAAATCATTCACATCAAAGATCAAAGATATACGAATCCATCTCATACATATATTGCTAACCACAATCAATTAACATATATAAGCCCCGAATCAAAACCCATTTGAGAATGAAGAACCAAATCAATCTCATAACAAATCACGAATCCTATCTGATTTAACCACCACAAACAATACTACCATCTTTATCAACTTCATCTCAATCAAAAACACACATGAAATTAAACGACGCCCAAGATTTTCACAGCCACAAGGTCTTGTTGTACAAGGTCTCCGGTAGGTCTTTGATTGCATGTGTTGTTTTGTTAAAGATCGAAAAAAAATTGATTTTAAATGGTTATGTTAATGGTCTCGGGTAGGGTTTGATTTCGTCACTGCATGAGGGTTTTTGTTTCAAATCGAAATTAAGACAAGAAACTATAACATATTTGTTATAAGTTTATCTTAATTTCGAAAAACAAATGATTTTATACTCACAGATCTATGATGATGTAAATTTTCGTGAACATGATCTTAATTGATCACGACTTCATGTTCGAGCACGAAAAAAAAATTTAATCTGAGATTTGTTAGATATTGTTTTCTGCTATGCATGAGTCTAGATGCGATGGGGGGTTAGGAGAAGATGGGCTTAGTTAGATTTGTGGTGGATTTGATGGAGTAGAAAGGTTGGTGATATGATGGTTCTGGTCACGAGATAAGTTTAAAACTACATGGTCAAGATTTTACCCATCGCAGTCAAACATTTTAAACCATCGCAGTCTAAAAAATTTGAGTCCATCGCAATGTTTTCATTCTGTTATCCATCGCAATGTTTTAAAAACTTAAAGCCATCGCAATGAAACAAGAGTCCATCGTAATATATCTGAATCTTTCATCGCAAAGTGTCACACAAACCATCGCAATAAACACTGTACCCATCGTAATAAATCACTATCCATCGCAATGTCATCGGAAAAATTTGGGCAGCATGACGACTTAACTACCATTGCGATGGATCAAGCCATCCATCGCAATGAGGACAGCCCTACCCATCGGAATGTGTAAAAAGAACCGATCGGAATAGATCCGAAAAAGAAGAAGCCATCGCAATGAGTACATCTGAAAAAAAAAAATATCGCAATGTGCCATCTGAACCTCTCATCGTAATATCCATCTTAATAGCCATCACAATAGGATTTAGACCAGTACTTTTGTATCCCCGAAAAAAAAAATGGATCTGGACCATAATATTTGTCCTTATCCCCATAAATAGAAATATGAATACAGGGATAAACACAAAAAAAACAAGGTACAAAAAATTGGATAAAAACAGTGTATTTCGAGACAAGATTGGGAATAATGGACACAAAAGTGATAAACTTCACCATATACATAACTTCGAGACATGGATAGATAGTAATTCGAGACATGATATGTGACTTTTTAGACAGATTGTGACAAAGATATAATGACCAACGTGACAAAAATTAACAACTTGGATCAAAAGAATGATAGAACGAGACATAAAAAGACTTTTAGACCACCAAATCAAAAACATGAACACGATCCAAGGATGGAACCGAGGCTCTGATGCCAATTGTAGATTTGCTATTTGCTAATCCGGTGGTCTAGTAGGGTGATAGATGGTGGTGGTAGCCATTGTTGAGAGAGAGAGAGAAGAGAGGTTGTGTGTGAAATAAAGAAAAGTGTATTAAAATGAAATGAAACACAAAATGACACAAGCAACACCCCTCCTTGGAAGCCTAGGAGGGGTATATATAGTCACACACGACCCTTAAACTATACATTGTACCTAGTCTAGTCTAAGCGTGTGTGACTATGATAACTAATGGGAGTTCTTAAATGTCGTCACATAAAGTGAATTTCCAACATATTGTATATAGATTGACCATGTATGGCTATGGTAAGTGTCATGTGGATTAGAGTTGAGAATCAAATATGTTTGACAAGGCTCAATATCATAATCAAATATGCTTGTGGCCTATTATCAGGTTTTATTTATGCGAGTTATGAATAAGCTTAAGTTAGTATGAATAAGCTATATTATTAGGCATTTTAATTAAATTATTGATGTAAGCTGAATTAAGCTTGATATATCATATATAATACCTCATTTATCATATATGATAGATATATGATAGGTATATCATATATGATACATGAGGTATCATATATGATGTTTCTAACAAACCAAGACAAAATCAGACTTTGATATTGTACATGATTTTTTTTACACTTTTGACCTATTGTGCATTTTGATATTTTCCGGTATGTAATTCATTTGTTGATAAAACGATGCCTAATATGTTCTTTCCTCTTTTTTATTAGAGCATATTGTGCAAACACAACAACGAGCATAAATGGATGCTGCAATTTCCCGGTTAGAGCAAAACATGAGGACGTGCATGCATATGTGTAAGGATAAGGCTAAGACGCCGTCATGGCCCAGGAGGAAGTCTTACAATAGAAAATTATATCTGGTTGAAAATGAAAAAGAATTGATTGAAGATGAAGAATAGTAGTTCTAATAATAAGAATTTTTTGTTTTAATTTTGAATTTAGTAGACTCTTTTTGTTTTTGTATCTTTTGTATTATGAATAAGTGTTTTAATCGTGATCGGGTACATTATATTTTGAACAAGTCTTAATCATTAATTGTATGTTCTTAAAGCACTCTTTTTTATTTTCTGAACAAATGTTTAACCATTGATTCAACATGCTCTTTGTTTGAATCCTGAATTCAGCATACCTTTTGTTGAATCTGTCAAACTTTTTTTTAGTATCATATATGATAATGCATTATCATATATGATACTCATAAAAAATACTCTTTTATTTTTTGAATAGGTGTTTAATCATAAATCCACCAGACTCCCTGTTTTAATCATGAATTTAGCAGATCCTTTGTTTAATCTGTCAAACTTTTTTTTAGTATCATATATGATACTACATTATCATATATGATAATACAGTATCATATATGGCAAAATTTAAGAGTTACATGTATTATCATATATGATACTAAAAAGGATAAAAACTATGCTTCAGGACTATGATAAAAACGTTATCAAAATAACAAAATTATCTAAAAATTACATTTACAGATGTTTTGTCATTTTCATATTCAACAAAAATGACAATTATTGAGTAGCATGAAAAAATTAAACTAATACATCACCATACATAAATTACTAAGAGATAAACTATTCAAATGCTTGAAACAATGGATATTGATATCAGTCATCAATATTTTTGTTGCAAACTTGGTGCTCGTCTTTCATGCACATGATTTTGTTATTTCAGTCGGGAATCCGATGTTTCACTTCTTGGCCTTGAGATGATCGAGTTCTTTAAAATGCATTGAAAATAGCTTTTACTACACAAATAAAAAGATTTGGTTTTAGTTTCAACCAGATTATCATATATGCTATATTACAGAAGTTGAATTTCAACAAGATTATCATATATGATGGAGTAATGTACACACAACTAACTTAATTACCCACCAAAAGATCACAAACTTGCTTGTATTTGTTTTCAAGAACATCATCATATTATCATATATGATACCTCCATATATCATATGATATATGGAAGTATCATATATGATACATCTATTAAGCGTAGCATACAGTTTCAGCACAACTCTCCTCATAAGCTTATTCACATAACTCACCTTATGCTTATACTACATCTTCAACAAACTCTATTTATAAGCTTATTCACATAACTCTATTCTAATTTGTAAACTTATTCATGTAAATCTACGAATAAGCTTATCCACATTCAGCTTAATTATAACAATCAAATAAGCTTAGTTATAACATATCAAATAAGCTAACACATCTATAATCACATCAAAATAAGCTAAAAAATAAATAAATTGATAAGCTAAAAAAAGATATCATCTTATTTACATCAAATCTAAACTAGTATATAAATTCACGTCATATAAACTTAAAAAAATAAGCTCAGTTACATCAAATAAGCTAAAAAAAAGATATAGATCATGATGTTGTTACCTAATGTTCACGAATTGTTGAAGGAGATGATTGAATGCAAAATATATGATATGATAAGAGATCAAGATGGATCAAATTCGTATATTTTAAATTGGAATGATGGATCGAAGAAGGATTTGTTTGTGTGTTTTTTGTGAGTGGATCTAAAAAACGGGGTAGGAGATGTGGTGGAAGGTGTTATTAGGTGGGAGGGGTGAAAAGACTAAATTGACCCTCTACTTTTTTAATTAATAAAAGTAAGGATTAATCGCAGCCTTTGATCTTTGATGGATGGAAGGTGAGGATTGATCCTCTTGTATTGAAATGATATAAGGTATCCGAAATAACTCTCTCTTAAAATTATCTATCAAAATAATTTTACTGTATAAAATATTTTGTCATGTCGCCTGAGTTTGAATAAGTGAATGATACATAGGATATGTCTATTTTTAGTAATTTTACAAGTTAAATTATTAATTATTATAATTTGTCAAATATTAAACAAAATAATCAAACCCAAACATCATATTTCAAAATCACGTTTTGTAATGCTTAACTATTTGATTATTCATTTTCAAAGCGAATAATCTATTTTTAATAATCAACCCTAAACACCTCTTTATTAAATACTTATAAGGTAGAGTATTTATTTATTGAGATCTAAAAGTAACAAATAATATTTTGTATACATTTTGGTGACGCGGAAAAATATATTGTGAGGGCAATTTTTTTTTAAACTAGCATTAAAATGTCGAAAAAAACTAGTATTTCAAAACGGGTATTTTTATTTAGAAATAAGTAATGTTAAAAAAAAAACTTAGAAAAAATAATTTATAAGTTATTAGAGGGTTAAATGTTTTGCTGTTAATATGTAAATGAAAAAAAATATTAAAATATTTGAACTCACCCTCTATCATGCAAGTGTGTCTGCCTTGTTTCTATATGTACGTAGAGTTAATGCTTCAAGTTGTCAATAGCTTTTTATGATTTTAGAAAATCTTTTGAAGTAGTTTTGCAATTGTAATCAAACCTTTTTCAAAAGCTTTTTAGAAAAGCTTGAAAAACTTCAAATCTTTCATACAAGCCTTTAGCTATTACATGTTGGAGCATTGTAGATGCACTTAGTTATGTAGTTTTAGAGTTTAATTTGTAGAGGAAAAAAAGTTTTGGGGGTAACAAAAAATAATTGTATTTCTATTTTTAAGATTTTCTTTAAAAGAGAAGAAGAAAATACAAATAAATTATCTTATATTTTTAATCATAATTTATTTCTATAGATGATTTTGTAAGAAATTGTGAGGGAGTGTGTTTGACTTTATTTATTTATGTGAAATTATTTATGTTTTCACACTTTTTTTTTTCGAAACGTAAAAAAGTTATGGGAAGAGATCCTTAACATCCTTTCATTTATCAAAGTCCCAATGGACAATTTACATCCATTGATCTTACATTGATTCAATGGTGATGATCAAACCCTTTTCTCACTTAACCCCTCATCTTTTTAACAGACAAAAAATGGATCCCGATCCCCACTCCAACAAACCCATCTCCCACCGGCAACCACCGCAACAAACCCATCTCTCACGTTTTTCCGGCGACCACCACAACAACCCCACCATTTTTCAGCAACCACCACAACAAACCCACGTTTTTCTGACGACCTCCACAGTAAACCACCGTTTATTGTTGACAACCACAACAAACCACCCTTATCCGGCGACCTCCACAATAAACCCACCATTTTCCGGCGACCTCCGCAACAAACCTCCATTATTTGATAATGCAGATATAGCTGTTTGTAATACAAGTAATAATATAGGTAAAGCACATGTTGTGATTGTTGATGCACACCATGTGTTTGATGAAATGAAATAATGATAACCACATGTGATTAAGCAAGATAATTTATGAATGAGCATTTTTATTGAAGTATGATCGATTTTTGTAGTTGATAAGCTTATTAAAGAAGTAGGACTTATGATTACAGAAATGGGAGTATGACTCATATATGAGTCGCTGTGACTTATATATGAGTTGTCGGGACTCATATATGAGTCACGGTGACTCATATATGAGTCACTATGACTCATATATGAAACTGTACATATGTAAGTATTTTTTGTAATACTGGTAATAATATAACATCTTTTGTAACAAAATCATGATGACTCATATATGAGTCACCATGACTCATATATGAGTCACCTTGACTCATATATGAGTCATGGTGACTCATATATGAGTCACTATGAAACATATATGATTCACGCTCAATTATTAACTTGTTTTGTGTTTATGTTTTATAATAAGGTTCTTTGTAATCCTGAAGATGGGTCAGTTGAGTGTACATGTAGGCATTATATGCATTATGGATTTCTTTGTCGCCACATAGTATGTGTTTTAAAGAACCGTGATATTGAAGTGATTCTGAAGAAGTACGTTTTAAGGCGCTGGAGAAGGGATTTGATACCTCTTTCATTAAGAAGAAACACACAAAGATATGGAGAGAGAAAACGAAGCACCTGAGAGAATAATAAATCATGTATAAACAAGAAACATGACAATCTAATACAATAGCTACTTGATTGTTTTTGCTTTTTCTTTTTTAAAATGTTTAGATTTAATTTTCTTTTTTGTTATAATGTCGAACTGTTGAAAACATGTGTTGAAAATCTGATTTGTTATTTTGTTATGATGTCTGATGATTTTGAAAATATATCATAAGAATATTTTGTAAAAATGACTAATGACTAATACATGAGTCATTATGAATCATATATGATTTATGGGCATATATGATTCATGGTGAAACATGTATGTTTCATAGTGACTCATATAAGAGTCATGATAAAACATGTATGTTTCATACTGACTCAAGCATTTATGTTTTTTAGATCAGATTTAACACACAACATAAGCAGTAAATACGTAAAACAAAATTATAAATTGCTTAAATACACATTTCATACAATGAAATGAAACCATCAAATAATTATGTTCTGACTACAATCAATTCGAAATAACTTAGCATTCACAGAAGACCACATAACTACAACTATCATCAGTTTTACCATCTAACTACAATTCACCAAGACAATGATTCACGAGACTTCTCATCATCAAAATCACCAGACCCCTTCTACTCCTCATCAGCACCAGACCCCTAATCCTCATTATCATCCTCATCAGACTCCTACACCTCGTAATGGGAGGCGGATACGAGTTGGTTTTTTAAGAGTTGGTGGTCTTTTTAGGAACTGCAAACAAACAAAAATTAGTGAAATACTACAAGTTTTAATACAAAATATATATGTTCCAGTTTCATATATGAGTCATCATAGTGACTCATATGTGAGTCACAATGACTCATATATGAGTTATGGTGGCTCATATATGAGTCACCATTATTTTGTTACAAAATAGGCTATGTTATAACCCGTATTAAAAAAAGACATATATATACAGTTTCATATATGAGTCATAGGGACTCATATATGAGTTACCGTGACTCATACATGAGTCACAACGACTCATACATGAGTCACATCGACCCATACATGACTCACAGCGACTCATACATGAGTCACAGCGACTCATACATGAGTCACATCGATTCTAATATGAGTCACGACTCATACATGAGTCACAGCGACTCATACATGAGTCACATCGACTCATGTATAATCTCACTTCTGTAATCAGCTTATCAACTACAAAAATGGACCAAATTTCAATAAAAATGCTCATTCATAAATTAGAACTTGCTAAATCGCATGCGATTATCATTGTGTCATTTCATCAAACACATGGTGTGCATCAAGAATCATCAAGAATCATAACATGTGTTTTACCTGGAGTAGCTATGAAATTTTCTAAGCATAATCATAATGGAAAAAACATTGAAATAAGTATAATCAATTCAATCGACATCTATTTCGTCTCGTATATCCATCAATAATGAAACTTAGCGCTAAAAATTAGGTTTTGATGGTGTGAATTTGATAGGGATAGTGTGGATATGGTCGTGATTGATGGTGGTGGTTGGTGTTGGTGGCGGTGGTGGGGCGGCAGTGGTGGGTTGATGGGTGCTGTGTTTTTTGTGTTCACGGTTGAAGAAGGATGAGAGGGTTTTTGTTTATTTTTTTTAATCTTGGACCGTAGGATGAAAGTAGATTGGATGGTGTTAATAAGTTCATTGAAACTTTGATAAATTAAGGGACTATATTGAACTTTTGGCAAAAAGTTATATCATCTCGCTCGAGAACAAAAAAAAATTCAATCCTTTTCTTTTCACTTTTCTCCCCGTCTTTCCATAAACTTCGTATTTCCTCATTAAATTTGGAAATTTTCATAGTTTACCATAAAGTATTGATACTCAAATTCACCATATAATATACTCTCCAGTATCTAATTTGGCTAATTGTGAATCAACATTCTGGAGCCATATATACATATATTTTTATCACATTAAACTTGACTAAACTAAGGAACCACCTTGCATTTCCGATTGAGTCCGCCACTGAACCAGTCAGGTTGTACTGATAGCAGAGTTCATCTAGCCAACCATCGTTGCATTTGGCTAATATATATTGTCTGGTCAATATTCTATATTGCTATGTGCCGATCGAATCTCTTCGTTTTGTTCTTCAGCACACAACATTATATGTGTTTTGGTTGGTCATAACATAAGGCTATTACGTCTGGTTTAAAAGTCAAATTGGTCATCATATTTATATGTTTTTGATATTATGGTTGAACAAGAAGAGGTGCTATGACAGAAAATCAGAAATCAATCAGTTTCTTTACCTAAGAATCTAAGATGGTCTTTATTAGTAGTAATGTTAGTCTTTTGTGGAGCCTTATTAAAACAGCAAACAAGACGAATGCACGAAACTAAAAAAGAAATCAAGTGCCATCAATGTTTTCCAACCGTTTCAAGAAATATGTCAGCAAAAAATGTTGTCATGTAGTATCATGCTGAACATTAACTGGCAAACTAACCAAAAGCCAGGATGAACTGTTTCAACTTCCATGACACATCTACAAGTTATCGATAGATTAAATAGCTAGCATACTTAGATAGAGACCGTAACTAATCCTCCCTCGTTTATATTCTCTTCTAATTTCGAAGCCTGGTAGAACGCCTTGTGCCCGTCTCAGTTATCTTTTGACTTCTGTGTATTCTTGGCTGTTAATTTTTGCAGTTGAGTTATTCTCCTTTCACTGCTTTGTTTTTTCGGCTTGAATGTTGCTTTTTGCAGGTAGGGTCCTCTCATTTTCTGCGGGCTATCTAGTGCTGTTTTGTGCTTCTTTCGTGCCATTGAGGCTGTTTTGTCAGTGTATGCTTTGACTATGTAAATCTGTGGAAGCATCAAGCATGAAACTTCTTAAGAAACTTTTACGCGTGTAAAAATAGCTAACTTTTTGTACATGAATCAAGCATGGAAGCATCAATCAAGTTCGGCAACAAATCAAAATGGAATGGTCAAAACATCTAGTTTTTTAGTCAATGGGTAAAAATTAATAGGCACATGTGATCATTAAAAAAAAGGTTTTACTCATTAACACCATACTCATTTGAGCCATTTTGAGTACTTTACATAGCTAAACCTTCTCATATCACCAATTTGTTTAGCTAAATCTTTCCGCTATACACCAATTAGAAATAAAACATTATCAAAATTAGCTATTCACTAGTAAGCGGGCTGACCTTTACAATGAAATGATTCAAAATACCAAAGGCCTCTTGGCCCAGCGGTATGTGAGTGACCCATCAACCTATAGGTCATGGGTTGAAGTATAGTCCAAGACATTTGAGATAGAACTTGGGAGATAGGTGGTGTATGTTGTAAAAATTTGCTGTTAACAAAGTAATACCCAAAATCTTGTTCGGTTGGTTCAAATGCAAAAAGGGTTCGCATTCAAAAAATGTACCTTGAATCTTGTTTCCTTAATCAATTCAAATACCAAAGCATCACCGTCATCAATTTTACGTTCTATTGCAAATGCTCTCCATCCGCCACTGAGTCCAGTTCTGCTGCTAATAAACACAGCCTCGGATTCATTGCCATCCTCATCTTCTAATATCATATTCACCGTTGACTTTGGAAGATGGGCCTCACAGAATCTCCGAGGTAGCCCCTATTCGAATGCACAATTAACCAAAAAGGCACACATACTTTGATTAGGTTTTATAAATGTTGCAATAGGTATAAGCTTTAAATAACAACTCAAGTATGTGATTTGCACACACCCTTTCTACTCATTATAAGAAAGTAAGGCTGAGCATCGGGTCGAAACTGACCCGAACCGAATTAAACCGAATAGAAACCGAATTTTTAGAATAACCAAACCGAGAACCGAACCGATTTACACATATAAAAACCGAACCTGAACCGGTTATAACCGGTTCGGTTTAGGTGGTTCGAATCAACTTAGTGTCGGTTTTGAGCCAAACCGAACAGAACCGAGATATATATCCAAAACCGAAAGAATTTGCTCGGTTCGGTTTGGTTTTCGAGTTCATTTGCTCAGCCTTATAAGAAAGTATATACAATGTGTCAAAGGTGACCACACTTGTAAGTTGTAAGCGTGTAAAAATAAACTCACAAAAAAAACTCTTCATAGTTGTAAGAAAGGCTTGTAAATTAGTATAACACAAGTTGTGTTTTTTTCACAAATTTTGGCTGGAAACAAGTCTTCTAAAACTACAAGCACAATATGCAGGCTTTTTATATATAATCTTTCCCAAATATTATACATAAATTACAATTTAACACATTGATGGCTGTGAAAACTTTGACAACTATATACAATTTGTCATTTTTTATGCTATGTAAGTAAAAGTGTGATCAAATATTGATTGCAATAGGTTCCTATAATGTGATAAAAAGAACTGTTCATTTTGCCACTTACCAACCAAAAGCAACTGTAAACATGAGAACGGAGCATTGATTTGACAAAAGATGGACAGTCAGACTGCAGGTTGCTTTGAAGTTTCTCTGCAGACTTGATTGCTTGAACCCTTTTTTTATACGAAGCCAACTTGCATTCTTTTAGTGGTCTTGCGATGTACCTGACAATGTATTTCATCCTTGTGAGCCGTAACATTTATGTGCCATAAGGTAATATAATTTTTACTATATGAAATTTGAACCTTGTCCATGAAGAATCGGGATCCGGTCTCCTCCTGACATTTGGCAGACCTATATCAACCTATAGATACATAAAAATTAGAAATAAGTTTTAAGCATCAGATAAGAACTACGGACTAATATTTATTACAGATAAATATTACTAGGATTAGTAGAAGTTTATCAAGGACTCAAGGTAAGAATTTCATATATAATCAGTGCACACTGAATATGTAATCCAGGAATCAGATCATTGTGATCTAATAAGTTCTTGTGAGTGACATTAGACCAGAACTACTATATCTTTATTAACCATGACATGTTTTAATAAGTATGGCACAGAAACAAATACCTCTGCAGCTCTCATATGAAGCTAAAGGCTTCGTCATAGTTACAAAGCATCCATGTTCTATAACGAATTATAGAGAAATTTCTATTTCTTGACCACTTTGAACACAGAATGTTGTAAGTCAATAAGATTACGATAGGTTACGACGTTAACTATAGGAGGTTATACCAAGCACGTGTTTTTGCAATCAATGGAATGAATGGACTTAATAAATTTATGCTACACTTCCCTATTATATCTGCAAAAGTAATTAGTAATATACGTGTTCTCTTCTATATCCGATATAACAAACCTTGTTATGCAATAAAGTATAAACAACATTAATATCAAACTTACTTCATCTTGAAATGTAGCAATGGGTTTACGTGCACATGTTGAGCGCCTTGGGCCTATTTCAGCATTCCTTATTTTTGGTTGAACTCTTGACCACTTTGAACGCGCAGAATGTTGTAAGTCAATAAAGATTAGGATAAGTATCAGAGGTTACACCAAGCACGTGTTTTTGCAATCAATGGAGTGAATGGAACTAATATATTTATGCTTTCCTATACTTGTTCAGTTGTTCTCATCTATATCCGATATTACAAACCTTATCATAGAATAAAAAAAATTAATGTCAAACTTACTTGATCTTGATATGTAATAATGGGGTTGCGTGCACGTTTTGAGCGCCTTGGTCCTATTTCAGAATTCCTTATTTTTGGTTGAACTCCTGACCACTTTGAACACATAATGTTGTAAGTCAAAAAAGATTACTATATATTAAGTATCGAAGGTTACACCAAGCATGTGTTTTTGCAATCAATGGAGTGAATGAAACTAATAGATTTGCTACGCTTTCCTATTATATCTGTAATATTATACTTGTTCTTTTCTATATCCGATATAACAAACCTTGCTGTTCAATAAACAACATTAATGTCAAACTTACTTCATCTTGATATGTAATAATGGGGTTGTGTGCACGTGTTGAGCGCCTTGGTTCTACTATCTCAGCATTCCTTACTTTGGGTTTAACTTCACGTTGCTGCTTGAAACAAAGAATTAAAGTGTTATATAAGCCCTCACATTGTCACAGAAAGAAGTTGACAATAAGTATGAGAAAAACAGGACCTTGAACTTCTTCTCAGATTTTGAAAGATCTGACAGGTTTCTAGATATCGTCATGATTCCCAGTTCCTTCAAAAACAAGTAAAAAATCATAAGAAGGCCATACTTATATCAAACTGCGCGGGAACTTCACAATTTAAAAAAAGAGCCACATAATATTGCTACGGTAATTATGTTACAGCTACAGGGATGAGCATTGAGCAGTTTTTGACCATACTTTCTTTAAACTTAAATTACCTCAAATCTCTTTTTGTTCTCAAGTAGTTGTTGCTTACGAGCCTCTTCATAACTGTTGCTTGTTGTCTCCTCAGCCATCAAATCACCTGAAAGATTACAAATGTAAAAAGCATAAAAGCCTACAAAAGAGCATTCTTATTCGTTTATATAGAATATAAGGCATATAGAAAGTAACCCACATAGCACGTAATTATTGCACGTGTGCATATCTGAGCAAGGAGCTGTTCAGATCCAAATTCCACATTCGTGTATACTCAATCAACTTTATAAGTATAACAAATTTGTACAAAAAGTAGCTCTCCAAATACCATGAAATTCACTGTGTTTGATTCCTAATTTGGTTAATCAAGTTTCTGAATATCAATCACTATGATATTTTGGAAGTGATTATCGGATTCTTGCATTTTCAAGTGACAATTAATCAGCTTCTGGTGAGTAGGTTATAACAAAGATAGTTATTAAAAAGCCAATTTATCAGTCTACGAGTCGCTAGAACAACAAAACATATACCTTAAAGAACTAAAGATTTTCACACACTCAAAAAACTAGTTATCCTTTTGTCACAATTTTAAACAAGCAATAGCACATACAAACACCATATCCGCCAACCTATTTATTACAACTAATCATAGAACTCTATACTTCCATATCACAAACATCTTAGGATGGCCAGAAAAGAATCCAAAAACGGCTACGCCAAAAAAACTTCGACTTTTAAACCCATTTACTTTCCAACCAAAATGCCACACACCCCTTAATTTAAATATAAAATCTTGGTCACCAAATGTGGTTTTAGCATTAAGATTGCTTCATTTTTCATAAAAAAAGAAATAGTTTTAAACTACATAAAGATCAATTATACTACTAATCCAAGATACAATTCAAAGCAATTAAATAATTATAACAAAAACCTTAAACCCTAAACGCTAAAAATGCAATAAAGATCCAATCTTTTACAAAATAAAATCAAAATAACCATAACCCATAAATCACATGTTAAAAAAAACGCCAAATAAGGGTTTTACTTTTACCTGGAATAAGGGCTCAAAATGGTTTTAAGGAATTTGTAAAGATTATTACACACAGTTAAGTGTGTTTGTGTGTGTGAGTTTGAATTTTGAACTCTGGCGGTCAAATGGTTTCATCCATTGTCCTACTTTTTTGCCTGAACTAACTATGCTAAAAAATTGTTAATTATTTTAGTTAACTTTGTTAAAACAAAGTTTTTTATTGTTCATTGAGACTAGCAGGTAGCATTGCGGTTACGGGTACTTGAAACCAAAATTATGCGAGCGCATAATTTTACGATTATATATATTTTTTAATGATAACTTTACAAATAATGATGATAGTTTTAAATGGAAATACAACTTTAAGCAATAATAAACAATTTTATATAAAGGTAGTATTATGAGATTGTGATGATTGACGGTAAAAAGTATTTGATAATCTGTGTACCATTCGTCACAATATTATTTAACGTGTAATCTTTCTAATTTATATGGGTTGTACAATGTGATATGTTTGTTGTAAAAAGACGTAATAAGATGTATTTAAGGGCCCGTTTGGTTTGTAGATGCGTTTAGGATTAAAATTGGGATTAAAAGATTATAAATTTAGATTTGGGTTTTGTATAGGGTTTGAAATAAATGAAGAGAGAGATTATAAAATATTTGATAAATTTATTTTATGTGTTTATTTAAAATGAAAAAATAAAAAGTAAAACAAAATGTGGATTTTATGTGACTGAGAAAAGAAGTTAAATAAAAACATAATTGTTGATTAGTTATAGTTTGAAAAGCCACCAAGGAAACCTTGGGCTGGGATTTTGGGATATAATCCCTTGTGTCAGGCGGTTAGATTAGTGGGAGTGGGGTGAAACCCACTCATCTCTACCTCAGCGTCACGTCAATTTTTTATTAAATTCACTAAAATTCACCCAAACTCATCACATGAGGTAATGGCACTCACCAAACTCACTCAAACTCACTCCACATCACCCTATTTTTTCATTAAATATTTTTTATTCATACAATTAAAACATTTATTCATACATTTAATTAAAACACGGGTACATAAAAAATTAAAACACATTAGAAAGAAACATCGGATAAGTTTTCAAAACCTCCCAACAATGAAAAAGCTGAAATGGGCACCTATACTCAACTTCATAATCACGAATGGCGTTGTTAATTATATCCTCGTCACTTTCTCCAATTACCCGTGCACGCGTTGCGTTGTTGTGATATCTAACAAACCTACGCATGGCACACTTTACGCCCTTCCATTTCCAGATTAGCGTATGGTGTCTTTTTTTCCTTGGATCTTCTAAATGACCCTCCATCATTTGCACAACTAAATTCCAAAAAACCCGAGTATCAGTTCGGTTACTTAGCACGGTGTTTTGAGCAACCGAGTACCAAGCATGACACAAAGCTATTTCTTCCGCGGGTGTCCAAAATATAGATGCCATTGGAGTAATGAAAGATGGAGATGAAGATGAGATGTTTGATTTTGTGTGTGTGAAAAATAAAGAATATGATAGGGGTATTTATAAGTAAATTTTGGGTAAAAAAAATTTTTTTTTTTTAGTAAAAACGGCTAGTTTAAAAGTGGTGGGGCCTAATAGGCAGAAACTCGCTGGGTGAGTTTGCATAGGATTTTTGCTTGCCTGCAGGTGACTCGCGCGCGGGTTGGGTGGGCAGGGGTGGGGACTGCGCGTGGGTGGAGGGAATTCACGAGTGGGTTATAACCCACTCCCACCAGCCTTAGAATTTAACCAAACAATGATTTTGACAAGACTTTTAGCCTAAACCTGCTAAAAACCAAATACCAAATGGGCCCTAATATGTTATTGTAGAAATTGTGTTTGTGATTATGTTTGTACAATGTGCTTTATTTGTTGTACAAAAAGAGGTGGGGTGTATTTAATATGTGAGTATAATTTTGTTTGTTTTTTATATATGTAAAAAAATATTTTATATTTTTAAAGTTATTTATTTTATACATTAGTTATGTTTGGCAAAACTAGCTGTAAGCTGTTAACTGTAAGCTGTTTGCTAAAAAACTGTTAATTTTAATAAAAGTGTTTGGTATATTAGCTGCTAACTGTAAAGGTAAGATGTAAAATGACTTAAAATGACATATTTTAATAAATTATAATGTGGTTGGAGGTTATATCAGTAATTTACAGCTTTAACAGCTCTTGACAATCTAAAAAACTGTATGGAACAACTTTTTATTTAATAGTTATTTGGTTAAAATAAAGTTATTTAGTTTATACATTATGCATAACAATGTAGAAGTTTATTTTTTAATATTTTTATTAATTCCACAAAAAGGTGAAGATTGGCGGGAACACCTTAACCCCGGGTGCCTTTTGACACCAGTCATTGTCCACCCCACAAGGAATATCTCCGACAACTCTCCTGGCCCAGAGGAGCAACACCTGGAGTGAGACGAGCCGAGACTCGACCCTCGATCTCTTATTCCACAAAGTCTCTCCAGTGTGCCTATAGGTTTTGGGGAGGCGGATACCTATTTGAAACATATGCCAATGATGAGAATTGAACTTGGGTCATTTTATTAATAACAATCTTATATTTTTAATAATTAGTATAATTATGTCCTTTTTGAACATAGTATAAATATGTTAGGTTATAGTGATGGTAGAGTTCATTAGTCATCATTGCATTTGGCTAAGGGTGTGTTAGTGAAAAAAATAGAATTTGATTTTTTTAGAAGAGAGAAATTAAAAAAAAGTGAAGCATTGAAGAGAAATATAAAAAATTGAGTAGTGTTATTCGTTAGCTTTTATTTCTATTGGTTTTATAGAGAGATTAGAGAACTTGATTTTTTTAAATTTTTATTATTTTTTTTTGTAATCATTCTCTTACGTAAATTTATTTAAGAATGATTTTTAAAAAATTATAAAAACAAGTTACATGCAACATCTCGTGCTAATAAAGTTTTGACATTTATTTTGGGTGATACTCATATCCTTTTCTTTTTAGATATTTTTTAAAGATAAAAATAATTTTTCATGATTATTTATTATTTCAATTCTCTGACGAAATCAAACTGTAAAATTTAATAAATCTCTTAATCAATTTTATTGCTCTACTACTAATTATCTACACCATTTCTAACCTCTTTATCAAACATGCTTTTAAAATTATCTTATGCTCGTATGACACATATAATAAGTAAAATAAAATATTAAGACCTACAAAAAAGTGCATACAAATTCATAGATATTTGCAGATTTCTTTGTACTTTTCAGTAGATCTTAATGTATCTTTTTCTATCAATTATTTTTGAAAATGTTGATTACAATTCTTAATATGTGCCTAGAGATACAAAATACTGAGATAGAAACACTTTTTAAAATATGTTGAGTATTTTAAGTTAAAGTTTAAGTAAACAATTTATAAACGGTCTAGTGCACATTATCTCATCATGTATGTATAAATAATAAGATTTATGCCATTATATCGAACACGAATTGATTTAATGTATTAGATATGCTTTTGTATTGATCTATTTATATGACACTCGAATTTTAAAACTATCTTCGTCCTAAAATTATAGTACACTTTTCTTTTTAGGGTTATCTTAAATTAGTTGTTCATTTTTAAAAATAAATAGAAAATTTAGATGGAAGTTATTACATTACCCTTAGTTGAAATTATAATTACAAATTTTAAATTTTTTTAAAATTAACTAACTAATATTAAAACTGTATTTATGTAAAAAGTAAGAAAACTATAAATATGATATTTTTTTAAAATTGTGTGTTTTTATGGGTAAAACAATAATTCAACCAAACATAATAAATTACTACTAATAGAGTGAAGAGTAAAAACCTTTCAAACCAAAGAGACTAAGTTTTTCTCTATTGACCTATTGGGATATTTGTTTTAGCTTATATAATAGGCTTATATAAGCCATAAAATGGCTTATATATGTAAAATACTGAATGAGTTTTATTGATTGAATGTCACAATTACATAACATAAGCATCTGTATTCATACTAAATATATTGCTTTAACAATAAGCAATCTTAACCCTAACTGACCCAAACCCACAATCGGGTTGGGCCCTAACCTAGCTGTCTAACACTCCCCCACAGTTTGAACGGAAGCCTTGCGAACGGAGAAACTGGAATGAAAATTGAAAGCAACTTCTTTTCCTCGTCTTCTTTTTTTGTTTGTTGTAGCTGAAGCATAATTGTTTTGGCGGCATAGTTGCTTATTGCTTGCGGCATCCATCTTTGCGTGGCTTGCTTTGCCTTTTAGAAGGGAGCGGCAATTTGAATATCAACTTTTTGTTGTCAACGACAATGATCTTCGACAACGAACACAATAGACGATGAAGAAAAAAAATGACTTAACATAAAAAAAAATTGACGGCTAGGGTTTAGGGTTATGAATTGAAAGCAAGAAACAAAATTCAAAAACAAAATAAAGCAAGAAATAATGAAGATCCCTCCGGATCATCGGCATGTAGACCGATGACCGGAGGATAACAAATTTTGTTGATGGATCTAACCTGCTCTTGATACCATGTAAAATACTGAATGAGTTTTATTGATTGAATGTCACAATTACATAACGTAAGCATCTGTATTTATACTAAATACATTGCTTTAACATTAAGTAATCTTAACCCTAATTGACCCAAGCCCACAATCGGGTTGGACCCTAACCTAGGTGTCTGACAATATAAACTTATGTTTTATAAACTTATAAGCTCATGGCTTATATAAGCTTAAGGGTGTTTGTTTTAGCTTGTATAGTGGGCTTATAAGCTTATTAACTTATATAAGCTTATAAGCCGAAACCAAGTGTTTGGTTAAGCTTATATAAATAGGCTTATAAGCTTATATAAGGATGGTTTTAGTAAGCCGAATATTTGAGACTTTTATAATAAAAAATGAGTTTATATAACTATTAAATATAAAGACTTTTATACCAATTTAATAACTACATAATTTAATATTTATATGTTTTTTTTTCATTTTACTTATTAATTTTAATAAATCTAACCAAACACTTAACATGCTTATGTATATACCATAAATGCCTTATATTATATAAAAGCCTAACACCCGCTTGTCCACTACCCACTCATAAGAGCATATGCAATGCACAAAGCTATTGAAGGCTTTTTCAAGATCAAGTATTAATTATTTCATTTAATTTTCTAAGTAGAAAGCTTTTCTTCTAAATCTTATTCAATGGTAAAAAGTCTTACAATAGCTTTTTGGATGCTTTGTTTACACCTTCAATTAATACAAATAGCTTGGATAGTTTTTGTCAGACACTTGGTATACACCAAGTCATTCACATACAAGTCTTTAGTCAAGCTTTTAACACAATGCATCAAATCATTTAAAAAGCTTTTGGAATTGTGAAAAGTCTTTTGTCAAATGGTGCATTGCAGTTGCTCTAAGAGCAACCACAATGCTAACTTGACTAAAGACTTTTTACTATTTGCTTAAGTCTTTTGAATGACTTGCTCAATTGTGAGATAAGCTTGATGAAAGACTTTAAGAACTAAAGTTTGGTAAATATCGAGTGGTTGACACAAAATATAACAAGTTATTACTATTTAATGAAGAAGTAAAAAAGCTTTTAGAAAATTTTTTTGCATTGAAAGAGGATTTTTAGAAATGGCTTAATATGAAAAATTTATTGGTAATTAAGAGAGAAAGTCATTATAGCTTGTTTGCATTGGGCATCTCTAAGCTTAACCAAACACCCCTATAAGTTAAAACAAACACCCAAAAACCCTAAATCACCTTCAACAATGGCGAATCGAGAAACCGAGGAGGTGAAACTCCCCCGCCCCATCCGCGTCAGAAACAAAACCCCATCCCCACTCCAACTCGAAGCCGAACGGATCCTTCGGGAGCGTCACGAAGCCGAAACCCGCCCTCGAAACCCAAACGTAAACGACCCAGCTGTGCTCGAAAACTACCTTCTCCTAAAACGCCAAGTATTCGAAGACGCGATACACCGAATGAGGTCGAATAAACATGTTTGGGTTATGTATGCCAAATGGGAAGAACATCAGCAGGATTTTAACCGCGCTAGGTCCGTTTGGGAACGCGCCTTGGAAGTGGATTATAGAGATCATACAATGTGGTTGGAGTATTTTGATATGGAGATGAAGAATGAGTTTATTGATCATGCCAGGAATGTGTTGGATCGGGCCGTTACGTTGTTGCCGAGGGTAGATCAGTTGTGGTGTAAGTATATTCATATGGAGGAGATGCTTGGAAACGTTGCAGGTATAACTATCTGTTTGCGCTTTTTTAATATGTATCAATTATGGGCGTTATGTTTCTAGGATTCTGTGTTGCCAAGTCAATGTTGGACGAGTCGTGTAATGGAGCATTTAAGATACCAATTATTAGTATATTACTACGTATATGTTTTAGGAGTTGTGAATATGTTAGTTAATAGTTTGACAAAGCCTATGTTTGGCAAAGGAGTGTTTAGGAGTGTTGAGCGGTTAGCTTTTAGTGTAAAAGGTTGTTTAGAGTTAGCGTTTAGCTACAAGCATTTAGTGTTAGAATTTAGCTTTTTCCGTCATTTTACACTTTGTAGTCGCATATTCAGCTACGTTACCAAACACTTTATAAGACAAACATCTACTACTAATTGTTAGGATTCTGTATTTCCATAGGAATGTTGGATGGGTTTTCTACTCCATATTGGCATATTGTCAAGTTGGGTGACCTACTTATTATAAGTATATTGTATGTTTAGGAGTTGTTAAGGTGGACTTCTCTTTAAAACTGAAAGGAAAATTTTATGGGGTGGTGATCGACCGACTATGCTGTACGGGTCAGAGTGTTGGCTGTTAACGAAGGCTCAAGCAAATAGGATGGAAGTTGCTGAAATGAGGATGTTAAGGTGGACTTGTGGTAAGACTATATTAGACATGATCCCGAATGGAGTTTTTAGAAGAAATCTCCAAGTTGCGACCATTGTCAGCAAGATGAGAGAAGGACGTTTGAGATGGTTTGGGCATCTCAAGAGGAGGCGTGAGAAGAAGGGTAGACCAAAGCTTAGGTTGGAGGACAGACTGAAGACCGATCTTAAGGAGCTGATGTTGTCTGAGGACATGACCTATGATAGGAGCTTGTGGAGAACTAGGATTAGGGTAGACGAGGAGGGTGCCTAGGCGTCGCGTTGCTTTACCTTTTACTTAAGCCTTTATTTTGTGCGTTAGCCTTTCTTGCTTCTTAGGTGTTTCTTGCCGTAGGCTTTCGTGTTTGGACTACTTTTCGGCTTTGTTGTTATGTGCTTGTTGTGCCCTTCCCTATGTATTGTTTTTTTTGTGCCTTTCACGATATGCCTATGCTCTGCCCAGCTTTTCCCCTTATGGTGCTTTGTTTGACCCTTTTGCTTGCTCTCTTTCTTTGCTTCCGCTTTAGATGGTGTGTCTATTTGTGCCTTTAGGGACCCTTTGCTTGCATGCCCTTTTGTTCTCGTGCTAGGTTTGCGCTTTTGTTTTTGTATGGTTGGTTCTTGTATTTTTCTTTGTGTGTGCTTTTGCGTTATATGTTTCCTTTCTTTGGCTTCACCCATGGAACTTTTGGTTGCACTTTCACTTGCCGGAGGTCTTTCTGGAAGCAGTCCCTCTACTCTCGGGTAGAGGAGTGACTGTCTACATCCCACCTCCCTCATACCTCGCTCTTGCGGGATTGGGTATAATTGTTGTTGTTGTTGTTGTATGTGTAGGAGTTGTGAAAAGTTAATTAGTTCATGGAGAATATATATATTATATATATAGCCTAGGGGAACTACCGAATATATAAGTAGCCTAGCGGAGGTAAATGTGTATAGTTGTACTAGTTTATGCTTACTGCCAACAAGAGTATTACGTTTCTTTGCGTCGAACTAGTTTTTAGATATCTAGGGTTGTTAAGCTTATATATGGGCTTATGGGCTGATATTTCATAAGCTCGTTGTTCTTTGGCTTATATTCCAGTTTATATACATTTGTTTACTTCAAATCATAACCACCTCATAAGCCAGAAAACATGGGCTTATGAAGTATAGGCCGAAATCATATAAGCTCAAAAAACACCCCTTAGTTAGTTGATGTGCATTATGCTGTGTATAGTGTTTGAGCTAATTAGGCGACGGAGTAAACTATTAAGTGATATAACTTTAGGATTATGTATTCAGAGAAAACCCTTGAAAGTTGGTTCTTTTACTGCAAAATATTAAGTTTTGGTGAGATGCTTATTTTTAGCACCTTGTAAGTTGTATCTATAAGGATGTGTGAATGAATTAGTTAGTCTGCTAAGAACAAATGCTTAGGGGGTTTACCTGATTTAAATTTAATTTGCAGAATGGCGTATCTTTAATGTATATCAAAAACATTAATCTGTCAAGAATTTGTAGAGGCTTAGAATGATACTGAGGTTCTTTTGTGAAATCCGTTTTTGTTCGTTTGGTTAATTGTGCTACCTGTCTCTTGAAGGTTAAGTGGTTCAATTAATCGACTTATATAGTTAAATTTATGCATTGTTGTAACTACAAAGTAGAGGTGGCCAGTTTCAGTCTGTTTACCTATACTTCTTGTCCTTGTGATAAGAAAGTATATTTTAAATAGTCAAGTTTGAGTACCTTATTCATAGAGCTCTGTCGAGATACCCTAGAATTTGGAAAATAGTATTTGAATAAACAGCCTTTGTGCGGCTTTCAACCCTTTTTGACTTGTCTTATAACCAAACCTTTTTTGTCTGACTACTTTGAAATTCGTCCAACCAAAATCGACTCCTCACTTAGCTGAGATGTAAATATGTAATTGCCACCTCTAAAAAAAGAACATGTTTACAAAAAGAAAAATGAAAATAGATGTAGAGGGGTAAGGAACGTAAATATAAAATCCAGACACATATACCTGCACATGGAGAAAGAGCTGCATAAGCAGCACAGTGCTACACAGATAGGACGAAATATAATAAGTAATGCTGGAACGAAAAGGACTCGTTAAGAGATGTAACTATGTAAGGGTCATGTCACTAATAAACAAGCTTCCCACATCCAACATAGATAAACTTTTAGGTGAATTGGGAAGCGACCATGCCCGGTGACTTGTTTCTAAAATGCATAACTGACAATAGTTTGAACAGATAAAAGATGTTTGATGCCAACCTTATTAGCGTTGAGCATTTAAAAAGGTTCGCTTAAATCAATCCCACCTGAAACTAGATCCTGGAAGGGGAAAATATCGGTTGGGATACCTAGAAAGAAATCGATTGGGATTTAGGTGCAAAACCACAAAGTGCAGGGTAAAAATTAAAATGCCCATGTACAGTGACTTACTATGCTCAACATCTTTCGTATCAGCCTTGCTCAAACACAGTCTGCAAAGATTTTTCCAAAAAGGTTAACTTAAACAAAATAGAACTCGCCTCCAAGGCTCCAACTTTATAATTAGAGACCATTCTAAATTTATGATCATAACTCAATTGTGCATCTAAGTAAGCGTATATCTTCGAATCTGATATGACTTTAACAAACTACAGTCTTTGTATAGTATAACCTATGATCATTACACAATTGTCCATATGAGCAAACAAATTTCTTCAATTGAATAACACAATAACTATTCTGTAATCCTACATTGCTTCACTTAAAAGGTAAAACATATCATAAGAGCAACTCAGAAAGACTATGGTGCCGGTAACACAGTCTTTCTGGATGTAGTGTAGCCAAATAGAATATCTTTTATACTTTATTTATCTCGTGGGCTTATATCCTTAGACAGAATAACCAATTGTTGAAGGCACTGGGCATGCTATGAGGGTAAATGTATGTATATGTTAATACTTATACAGTAACTCAAACAAGCCACTAAGAGTAACTTTTCTCCCCCGAGTCTAGACATTGCATGTATTTAGCATCAACGTGTTTTACCAACGATAAATATGCTTGCATGCAATGGTTCACATATAACAGGAACATGTTCAGTCTTAGGTCAAGTACGCTTTTACTTTGTCATGGTATTCAAGCTGTTCTCAGTCATCACTTAATAAGTGAATGTCTATTCTCTTGGTTGACGAATTTAGTTGGGTTCTAGCAAGTTTAATAGGTATTTTGAACTTCATGTTACCCAAATGACAGAGTAAAAGGTCAAGTCATACTAGACAAGTACCCGTGCATAGTAAAGGAATTTTATAGCGGCGGATAGTTGTATTGATAAAAAAAGTTTGAGTTATAAACATAAAATAATAAAAGTTTGAGGATTTGAGGATTAAAAGTAGGTCAAATTAAACCGGGTGTTATATTTTCAAAACCCGATTAGACCCGCCGGGTTTTAAGTGATCTAGGGCAACCCGGTTTTCGAACCGGTGACCCGTAAACATGGTGTTTTATGGAAGATCGGGTTACCCGGTAGTTGAACCGGTTACTCGACCGGGTCCATTAGAGACCCGATTTTCACAACATTGATAGTGTGTTAATACTTTCTAGTTTTGGGTATAACTTCCTAAAATAGTTTTAATTTTTCATTTTTACTTTTCACTTTCAAGAAATGAAGGTAATTGATAGTTAAGATAGTCATTACGATTAAGATTGACTGGTTACAAGCACAGAATCACTTTAAGCACTTGTTATAGCTGAGATGGGACATGGAGGATAAACTTGTTAACTGATGCTTTCTTTATTATAGTTATGATATGCATAATCCATATTTACACATATCGTTAACTTGTTATAGGTGCCAGGCAAATCTTTGAAAGGTGGATGAGCTGGGAGCCTGACCAGCAAGCATGGCTTTCGTATATCAAGTTTGAGCTTAGATAAAAGGAGATTGAGCGAGCTAGAGCTATCTACAAGAGATTGTTGCAATGCTTTCCGGAAGTCAGTAATTGGGATGAGCCTGTAGTTATTCACTTGGAGGGGATGCATTGAGTTTACCATTTAATAGGACAGTTTTTTGTAGATTGTAAAACTTGTAAACACATGGTTAATCTTAATGTCTAGGAGATGTCAATTTGAACCAGTCATTTGTTGGTTTTAGATTGTGTCACAAGTCTAACATGATATATATGCCACAACTTTTCAATCAAAAGAGAGCAAATCAAACTGCAAAAACTCAAAATGACTTGAAGTCATCGAATTGAATGCATTAAACCTTAGAAATAGAACTCTTGATACATGGTAAAGTTGGTTTCTGAAAGGATGGAGGATGCTAGTTTTTGATAGATTTAAGCTGGTAAATATCATCTTGCCACTTGTATTGTTTTCTACTATTGATTTTAATTGCAGGTAACCCCACCCCCACCCCCACATCGTCCTCTGGTATGAGCAAGGGTGCGATGGCAGGCATTGTGGTAGGGGCTGTTGTAGGTGCGTTTGTTGCACTTTATAACCTAAGGTTCCACCGGAAAAAGTACCATGCAATTTCAAAAAAACGTCACAATGAGTAAACTTGTGGATTTTATACACTTTGACTATTGAAGTCAAAGTTTATCGGCCTTTAAGCTTCAAATTCGTATGATATATTTCATGCGTTGGGCATCAACAGCACCCATAGCCTTTATTGCTATAATTAGTCTTTATCTATACTTCTATACTTACTATTACTTATTACTTATTACTTATTACTTATATTATATAAAGAGGCTTACTCCAAACCTAACTCCGATCTTAAAAAATTATCAAACCTAACTCCAAGCCAAAAATTAATATAAGAATGTTAAATTTAAGCCATTAGATCATATTTGATAAATTAATCTCATCCATTCATTTTTTGAAACAAATTCTTGTAACAACTTTTGTAACAACATTTGTAACAACATTTGTAACAAACTATTTTAAAACTTTTATTTTTATATTAAAATATCTTTTTATTTATTTATCTTTTTTATAATCTAATTTTGCCATATTTTTAAAAATTTTGTGCTTTTTAATTTAACATCCATTTTAATATATTTTTGTTAAATTTTAAATTTTTAAATGATATTGAGTTTATTTAAATTTGATTTAATTTTTTACTTTGAATATAAATTTGATCAGTTAAAATGTGGCATTTGTTCGCTAAAAAATAGTTATCGGGTATCCGCCGCTGCATTGCGCGGGTACCATACTAGTATTTTTAAAGGGGTTAAGTTCTGTATTTGCTTTGTTACAGTTTTAGTCAAATAGGAAGTTGGTTTCAACAATAAGTTTTAGGGGTGTGTTTGTTTTGTTAAAAAAGAAGGATAAACGCACAAGAAAAAAAACATGGATTGGTTCTCAGTTCTCACCTTCTGGAATCAATTCGAGTGGATCGACGTGGACATCAATAGTTTTATTTTTTTACGGGTTTTGTTTATCTAGGATATACTCTCAAAATATTTTGGAGACATGTCAGCCGCTTTAAATAGAACGTAAGCTTATATTACAAAATGCTAAAACTTTATATCATGTCATATGTTCTTAGCAAGGATTGAAGTCGTCCTTATCAAATATTAAGACTCTTAAAAAGCCATTTAGTACCCCCCATTTAGTTTTTGTTTTTTTATTTTTTTATTTTTTATTTTTTATAATTTTATACATATTATCTTACTACTTTATAAAAGATTTAACTATTTTTTTATATTTAGAAGTTTTAAAATTTTCAGCCTCAAACATTGCTAAAAGAAGAAAGTTATATATGATCATTTTAAAATCAGTATAACTTTTAATGCATATACGTTTTTTCAATCCACAATTAAAATCACTTTAAATGACAATATGAATTAATAATAAATATGAACCAATAAGAGTTTAGGTCATTAATAAATAATTTAATGAGAAATTAAATTATTTAATAAGAAATTATGTAACCATTTTATGAATACATGTAACATAAAATTACAAATAACTTCTTATTAATATACATTAAAATATCAGTTACGAAATATTAGTATAAAAAGAATTCATGATTTATCAAAAGAGGAATAAAATACACACAAAAGATTTAGCCATCAACGTTCCTCGAACCACCAATACTATCTGATTTCTGAATCGCTGCCACCACCACCATTAGGATCCTCACCAACACCGCCACATATATTGATAATTAGTGGTGTTTGAGTTTGGGTGCTTTGGTTGATATTTTTTTTAGTTTCGGTTGCATTTTTTATGTTTTTGGTTTGTTATTTCGTAAGTTACTATAACTTAAAATTATCATCATTTGTAAAATTACTTTCGCGAAACATATATGATCGTAAAACATTACACGCTATGAATTTTAATTTTAAGGTACTTGTCGCCGCATTGCGCGGTACCCTTCTAGTAAAACATAAAAACTGAAAGTACGAAATGAAAATTATAAACTTTGCTAAAGCTTTATAACTTGTCATATATTCTTAGAAATGAATGAAGTCCACTTGATGTTTACCAACTCAATGTGAAAAGAGACTATTAAGTTTTAACAAAAAATTTAGAACTTTTTGATTAAATGAAGATACTAGTAAGGTAAAAAGTTGTTTATACACACAAAACAATAGCAAAAACTTATCATAAGTTCATTAGGAAAACGTTAAGCAGTCTAATGAAAAGAATACTAAATAAACCTCAATTTAAGCGGGTATATATAAAGCACCTATTTATCCCCAAAACCAAACCCCATCCCCCCAGTCAGTCCAAATAGAAGCCGAAACTCGCCCTCCAAACAAAACCCAACTGTGCTCGCACACTAATTCGAACTCTGTTTGTGTTTTTTTTTAATATGCCTCGTTATGTTTTTAGGATTTTGTATTGCCAAGTGAATGTTGGACGAGTCGTGTAACGGAGCGTTTAAAGTTTAGTAGGAGTATATTGTATGTTTTAGGACACGGGATCGCCCAGAAAGGTGGCGTATCCGTTTGGGAGCGGGTCGGGATCGGGATCGCCGGCGATTCGGCTCAGGATCGAATCTTGACCGATTCCAAATCAAAGGGAGCGTTTGTTGACCGACTCTGGCAACGATTCGTATTATTAAGCCCAGTTTCATGGCCCGTATGCAGGGCCGGCCCTGGGGCTGGGCGAAGTGGGCGACCGCCCAGGGCATCAACAAAATGAGGGGCATCAAATTTCTGATGTAAATCGGTTTTAAGCGATGAAAATTATGTTAATTTGATGGTAAACTGTGAAACATTTTTGGCCGGAAAAAGAAGCGTTAATGGAAGAAAAAGGTGGCAGGGAAGATGAGAAACTGGTCAAGTGGCAATACAATAAGGAGTATATAAGAGAGAGTATGCACGGGGAACAAAAAGTTGTTTAATTACCGTATAAGTGAGTTATTTTTGACAGTGTACGTTTAAATTTATCAATTATAATAATGAATACGTTTTTAATATACCAAATCGCATATTGCATACACGCGTAACAGAATACACCTAGCATTCTAACAAACCTCCATTGTGGGATTTTTTATAATATATATTTTTTTTTATATATTTTTATTGCTGTATCCATGCCGATCCCGTATCTTGATTTTTTTATTTTTGCCGATTCCCGTTCCCGTATCGCTCCCGTATCCCCGTTCCGTTCCCGTTTCGGTGCAACCACTTGTGAGTATGTTAGTTAGTTTCATGAAGAATATATTATGTACAGTGGGATTACCAAATATATGTGTTTATTTAGCAGAGATAAGTTGTTTCTACTAGTTTATCTGACTTGTTAGTGAAAACGAATAACAAAGCCTTTTTGAAGTAAAGACCAAGCCTATGTTTGGCAAGGAGTGTTTAGGAATGTTGAACAGCTAGCTTTTAGCGTAAAAGGTTGTTTAGATTTAGCGTTTAGCTACAAGCATTTAGTGTTAGAATTTAGCTTTTCCCGTCATTTTACAATTTGTAGTTGCATATTCAGCTACGTTATCAAACACTT
Organism: Glebionis coronaria; assembly: GCA_025667525.1. NCBI lineage: Eukaryota > Viridiplantae > Streptophyta > Magnoliopsida > Asterales > Asteraceae > Glebionis > Glebionis coronaria. Next base: position 510,640,568 of record CM046879.1, on the reverse strand, counting down.
TATAAGACAAACATCTACTACTAATTTTGCCTAACTACCATAAGTAAAGTTTAGAGTTGATATATTGTTAGGATTCTGTATTGCCACAGGAATATTAGACACGTTTTCTAGTCCATAATCCATATTGTCAAGTTTGGTCACTTGGTGACCTACTTATTATAAGTATATTGTATGTTTAGGATATGGACATAATTAAGCATATGGACATAATTTAAGAAATGAAGGTAATTGATAGTTAAGATAGTCATTAATTAAGATTCAGATTGACTGGTTACAAGCACAGAATCACTTTAAGCACTTGACGATATAGCTGAGATGGGACATGGAGGATAAACTTGTTAACTGATGCCTTCTTTATTTTTTTTTTGAAATATGATATGCATAATCCATATTTACACATATCGTTGACTTGTTATAGGTGCCAGGCAAATCTTTGAAAGGTGGATGAGCTGGGAGCCTGACCAGCAAGCATGGCTTTCGTATATCAAGTTTGAGCTTAGATACAAGGAGATTGCGCGAGCTAGAGCTATCTACAAGAGATTGTTGCAATGCTTTCCGGAAGTCAGTAATTGGGATGAGCCTGTAGTTATTCACTTGGAGGGGATGCATTGAGTTTACATTTAATAGGACAGTTTTTTGTAGATTGTAAAACTTGTAAACACATCGTTAATCTTAATGTCTAGGAGATGTCAATTTGAACCAGTCATTTGTTGGTTTTAGATTGTGTCACAAGTCTAACATGATATATATGCCACAACTTTTCAATCAAAAGAGAGCAAATTAAACTGCAAAAACTCAATGACTTGAAGTCATCGAATTGAATGCATTAAACCTTAAAAATAGAAATCTTGATACATGGTGAAGTTTTTTTTAAAGGATGGAGGATGCTAGTTTTGATAAATTTAAGCTGGTAAATATCATCTTGCCACTTGTATTGTTTTTTACTATTGATTTGTAATTGCAGGTATCCCGACCCCCACATCGTCCTCTGGAATGAGCAAGGGTGTGATGGCAGGCATTGTGGTAGGGGCTGTTGTGGGTGTGGTCCTATTGTCAGCGTATGTTTCACTTTATAACCTAAGGTTCCACCGGAAAAAGTACCATGTAGTTTCAAAAAAATCGTCACAGTAAGTAAAATTGTGGATTTTCTACACTTTGACTATTAATATGATACGTAGTATATGCCATGCGTTGAGCATCAGGTGAGCATGGTTCGGTTTGGTGCGGTTTTTGACTAAAACCGAACTACAACCGCACTTGCGGTTTTTATAAAAATAGAAACCGCATCGAACCAAAAACCGCGGTTTCGGTTTTGCGGTTTTTTTGCGATTTCTGCGGTTTTGCGGTTTTTAACCGCACCGAACCATTACTTGTGACATATATAATAATTGTGTCTTTTTGCGGTTTTTTGTTTAAAATGTTGATTTTTTTCAGTTATAACAATGTATAAATTGACTCTAACAAACACTTTACTAATAACTTATATGAATATCAGTGATAATATGCACTAGAAATCTTATAACTCGCACAAAATAGTCGATGTGACGTTTTTCAGTATAAAATAATTATTGTGTGGTGCGGTTCGGTTTTGCGGTTCGGTTTTACGGGCAAAAACCGCAACCGAACCGCAGTTGCGGTTTTTCCTTTTTCTTAAAACCAAACCGTCGGTTTTTGTCGTGGTGCGGTTTCTACGGTTCGGTTTTTGCGGTTTTTTGCGGTTTTGCGGTTCGCGGTTCGGTTTCTGCTCACCCCTAATCAACAGCACCCATGACCTTTATTGTCATAATTAGTGTTAATATTTGTCTAGGGGGTTAAGTACTGCATATGCTTAGTTGTAGTTTTAGTCAAATAGGAAGTTGGTTTGCATGTGTAACGGACAGAAGGTGTTCAAAAGAGGACAGTCAGAGGATCCGTACCGGTCTGGGTTTAGTATTTCCTCTGACAGGTTCAAGATTCGGTTTTCCCTTTCAGTTTTGTTTGCTTTTGCAAGACAGTTATAAGATCCGAACCGATTCAGGTTTAGTTTTACCCCGACTGGTTTGGGATTCGGTGTTATGAGCAGAAGGGTTCGGCGCGTGAGGTGCACGTGCATAGCTTGTGAGCTAGACACGTGAGGTGCACGTGAAATACTCCAACCCTTCTAACCAACTTTGGCGCCATTTTCTGTTATAAATAGTCATGTTGTTCTTGTCCTTTCATTCATTGATCATTTTGTTAAACTTCCTTTCAGTCTGTAATTCTCTCTCAACATTTCCTCAATAAAACTATAACTTTGGGTTCTATTCTTGCTTGAATTCATAGTTGAGTTTTGAGTTCAACTACCAGTTTGTTATAAACTCTAGTTGAACATTACATTTGGTATCAGAGCTTTCCTTCTTGGGGCTCATATCCTCTCACCTCCATTTCTGTTATTTTACTTCATCTTGTTACAATTCAGTTAGAATTGTTACAGTTTGTTACAACCAACCGTTTTCTGTTACAACCAACCGTTTTCTGTTACAACCAACTCATTTTCTTTTATACATGTTTCCATAACAAAACAACATCACTAATCATGGTTAATACAAGATCCAATATGGATGATGCTACACGCCAAGCGATCACTGATGCAGTCCAAACGGCTGTGACTGCTGCCATGGCTGCAATGCAACAGAGAATTGATGGTGTGTGTCTTCGGCAAGAAACGTTAGCCACTGAGTTACAAAATCATGGTGGTGTGGGGGCTCAAAATCAGGGTAATAGGGTTAATGGCTATGGAAGGCTGACTAAGCTCGAATTTCCAAAATTCAATGGAGACGATGTTAAAGGATGGATTTATCGATGCAACCAGTTCTTTCAGTATGATAATGTGCCTGATGATAAAAAAAGTCAAGATTGCTTCCATTTACCTTCATGATAAGGCTCTGGATTGGCATAGACACTTTGAGAGAAGGAATGGAGTTGATATTGCATGGGGAAGGTATGAAGTAGAGATTCTTAAGAGGTTTGGTGCCGTTGTGGAAGATCCCATGGCTGACTTGAAGAATCTGTGGCAGATTGATGCTCTTAAGGTATATCAGGACCAATTTGATACTCTGTTAAGCAAAGTAGATATTAATGAATCACAAGCAATCAGTATGTTTTTGGGGGAATGAATACTGATATAGCTATGATGGTTAGAATGTTTAAGCCCCAAACATTAGCTGATACTTACTGCTTAGCAAACTTACAAGAAGCTACTAATGAGTCTAGGGCTAAATCTAAACCAGTGTACTCAAAATCAGTTTATTCAGGGTATAAAGCCAATGCTGGTACTAGTTATGGAAGTAATGAGGGTGGAAATGTCCCTAATATTACTAGTATACCACCACTTTTGGCCTTACCAGCCCCAAACACCATGAATAATGGTAGAAAACAATTGACTAAGAGGGAGTATGAGGAAAAGAGGTCAAAGAACCAGTGTTTTTATTGTGATCAGAGGTATGTGCTTGGTCACAAGTGTAGTGGATAAGTATTCGTGTTGGAAGTGTTGACTAGTTCAGAAGACCATGAGGAAGTAGGAGAAGAAGATTGTTTTGAGGAGTGTTTGGAAGAAGGAGAACAAGTTGTAATGCAAGAACACCCTCCTCAAATTTCTTTGAATGCTATATCTGGGATTCATACTTTTCAGACTCTGAGGGTTAAAGGACAAGTTAATAGGCAACCTATCCACATTTTAGTTGATTGTGGAATCACTCACAATTTCTTAGACCTTCATAAGGCAAAATAGTTGGGCTGCAGTTTGAAGGCTACTTGTCCTTTGCAAGTGGCTGTGGCTGGTGGAAATCAGTTGGTCAGTCAACATGAATGCAAGTCTTTTCAATGGAAGTCGCAGGGGGAGACTTTTGAGGCTGACTTCATGATTTTTCCTTTGGGAGGGTGTGAGATGGTGCTAGGTATTCATTTTTTGTCTACTTTAGGTGATATCAAGTTCAACTTCCATAAATTAAGAATGGAGTTCAAACTTAAGGGAAGGAAAGTGGTATTGAGGGGTACTAGACAGTCTGAATTGCAGTGGATGCAAGGAAGACATTTGACTAAACAAGTCAAGGTTCATGAGCAATAAGGGTACTATGTATGGCCTTCTGTATCTTTAAACTTGATGCAAGGAAGCAATCCAAAAGGGGAATTGTTGGCTGACATTCAAGCATTGTTGAATGTTTTATGATGTATTTGTTGTTCCTAGTGGTTTACCCCCTAACAAAAGCTTGGATCATAGAATTCCATTGAAAGAAAGGGTGACAACAGTTAACATTAGGCCTTATAGATATCCTCCTGCACAAAAGGATACTATAGAGTCCATGGTGACTGAGTTATTAAATTCTGGAGTTATAAGGCCAAGCAACAGTCCTTTTTCTCCTCCTATTGTCATGGTTAAGAAGAAGGATGGGACTTGGAGAATGTGTATAGATTACAAGCAGCTGAATCAACAGACTGTCAAAGATAAGTTTCCAATTCCTGTGATAGAAGAGCTAACTGATGAATTGTATAGGTCAAAAGTGTTTTCAAAGTTAGATTTGAGGTCTGGATACCATCAAATCAGAATGAAGGAGGAAGACATATATAAAACAGCATTCAAAACTCATGATGGACACTATGAGTTCTTGGTCATGCCATTTAGTCTCACAAATGCTCCATCTACATTTCAGGCTTTGATGAACAACATATTCAGGCCATTTTTGAGAAAATTCACTTTAGTTTTCTTTGATGACATTTTGATCTATAGCTCATCTCATGAAGATCATTTAAATCATTTGAGGATGGTATTGGAAGTAATGAGGGAGCATAGCTTGTTTGCAAAGATGAGTAAGTGTGTGTTTGGCACAACTCAGGTAGAGTATTTGGGGCACATTATTTCCAATGCTGGGGTAGCCACAGACCCTCACAAGATCAAAGCAATGTTGGAGTGGCCTATTCCATCCAATGTGAAGCAATTAAGAGGGTTTTTGGGACTTACTGTCTATTACAGGAAGTTCATTAAGGGGTATGCTGCAATTGCTCAACCCTTAACTGATTTACTTAAGAAAAGTGCTTTCAAGTGGACTGAGTCAGCCACCTCAGCCTTTAAGAAGTTGCAACAAGCTATGGTGGAATCACCAGTATTGACACTTTCAAATTTTGAAGCAGAGTTTACCATTGAAACTGATGCATCACGTTTTGGAGTAGGTGCAGTTTTACAACAAGAGGGGCATCCAATTGCTTTTATGAGTAAGACCTTGGCCCCAAAGCACAATTCACTTTCTACTTATGAAAAGGAGTTGCTATCTGTGGTCTTAGCATTACAAAAGTAGAGAGGGTACTTACTAGATAGGCATTTTAAGATAAAGACTGACCAGTTTAGCCTTGAATATGTGTGGATCAAAGGATTACCACTCCTTTTCAATCCAAGTGTTTGCCTAAGCTACATGGGTTTGATTATGAAATTGAGTACAAGAAAGGTAAGGAAAATGTTGTAGCTGATGCCTTATCAAGGGTGGAACAACAAGGACAGCTAAATCAAATGTTACTCTCCCTTGATAGTAATGAGCTAGTTGATGCTGTGAGGAAAACTTGGAGTACTGATTCAAAGTTGCAGTCTATGATTAAAGCTTTACAACAAGGATCCGTTGGTAACTCAAAATACACTTGGGCTGCCAATGAATTGAGAAGAAAAGGTAAGCTGGTAGTGGGGAATGATGATACCCTCAGACTCAAACTCATTACTCACTTCCATAATTCTACAATTGGGGGACATTCAGGGGTGCAGGCTAATCTAAAAAGGATTTGTGCTTATTTTTATTGAAAGGGTCTTAGGAGAATGGTGAAACAACACATTCTTCTTTGTGATGTTTGTCAAAGGAATAAATCGTATTTGGTTGCTTCCCCAGGCCTGCTGCAACCACTTCCAGTGCCAGAAAAAGTGTGGCAACACATATCCATGGATTTTATCGAGGCTTTGCCTGTATCTCAAAGGAAATCAGTCATCATGGTAGTGGTGGACAGATTGAGCAAATATGCCCACTTCATTCCTCTTAATCACCCATTCACATTTGCACAAGTGGCACAAGATTTTTTGGACAACGTCTATAAACTTCATGGCCTGCCTGCTACAATTGTCAGTGATAGGGACAAAGTTTTTGTGAGCTTATTCTGGCAATCTTTGTTCAAGGTGCTTCAAGTTCAGTTCTGTATGTCTACAGCTTATCATCCTCAAAGTGATGGTCAAACAAAGGCAGTTAATAAGTGTTTGGAAGCTTATCTCAGATGCATGACTAGGGAGAAACCAAAGGAGTGGATGAAATGGTTATCTTTGGCTGGATATTGGTATAACTCTAATTTTCACAACTCTATCAACACTACACCATTTGAGGTTTTGTATGGACAACCAGCTCCTTTTCATGTTCCTTATACTCCTAAGGATATTTCTGTGGAGTTGGTGGATAGAAGTTTGCAAGCTAGGGAACAAACCATTGCTTTACTCAAGTTTAATTTGAAGGCTGCTCAAGACATAATGAAGGTTTATGCTGACAGAAAAAGGAGTAATATAGACTCAGTGAGTAAACTGAGTCAACTCGGTAATTACCGAGTTGACTCGGTTGAGATGGTTTCGGTCAAAAAAATGCATGGTCAAGATTTGTTAAACTTGGTATTGGGTTGTGTTAAACTGGTCATGAGGTCCTTTTAAACTGCATAGCAATATCTAAAAAAAATGATGACATCGTAGTCTGTTAAACCCATCGCAGTGAGTCCCACATCCATCGCAACATGAGTCAGATGGTCATCGCAGTCAAGCTTTGTAGACCCATCGCAGTCTAAAAAGTATAGCCATCTCAGTCTAAAAGTTATGCCATCGCAGTCAAGTTAACAACCATCTTAATATAAGTACCATCGCAGTCTAGATGGATACCATCGCAATGGACACCATCGCAATGGTTCCATCGCAATGGTACCATCGCAGTCAATGCGATTATAGTAGCCATCGCAGTCAATGCGATCAAGGTTACCATCGCAGTCAATGCGATCAAGGTTACCATCGCAGTCAATGCGATCGAAGTAGCCATCGAGTAGCCATCGGAATGAATCTGGAAAATGACCATCGTAATAAGCTATCGTGACAGGTTTTTGACCAAGTTTTTTGAAGCCCCGAAAAAAAAATGGTTGGACCATAATTTTTGTCTTATTCCCCACTCATAACAGATGCAGAATGTATGACACAAAAAAACAGGGTTAAAAAAAATGGACATAAATTGTATGACATAAGCACCTTGCAACAGATTTGGACCAACAATAATTTGATATGAGGCCCTTTGACACAGTATACGAAGAAAACGTGATATAATGAGACCAAGAAACATGTGAAAGTGATAAAACTTGTGAATCTGATAAAGAAACACAACAAACCGTGACAAAAATGATACAGATTCGGACCAAAAAAAATTTTTAGACCACCTAAATCGAAAACAAGAACGATCCAAGGATGGAACCGAGGCTCTGATGTCAATTGTGGATTTGCTAAAAGCTAATCTGGCGGTCTAGTAGGGTGATAGATGGTGGAAGCCATGGATGAAGTTGAGAGAAGGTGGTTGAATGTGAAAGATAGAAAATGTATTAAACTAGGGAATAAAAACACAAGCAACACCCCTCCTTGGAAGCTAAGGAGGGGTATATATAGTCACACACGCTGCTTAAACTATACAATGATCCTAGTCTAGTCTAAGCGTGTGTGACTATGATAACTAATGGGAATTCTTAAATGTCGTCACATAAAGTGAGTTTCCAACAGTTTTCTAAGTTTTCCTTAGAAAATTCATTTCCCACTTTGTTTCCTTTATAGTTTTGGAAAATGGAAAACACGAATTTCTTCAACTAAACGCGTTTTCTAAATTTTTAAGTGTTTTGTGGAACTTTTCTTTTTCTACAAAATAGAAAATATAAAATGATGAAAAATATTTTCCAACTAAACGTAAGTGTTTACAGAAAAATCCATTTTGACCCATTTTGCATAGCTTTAAACATACTAATCATTTAGAGACTTGTAGTACATTACTGAAACTTAACTTGATCGAAGACATTCGTGTAATTCAAATGACCATCACTTAACAAAAAGGGGCTTAACTTGATCCAACATTGTTCCAAGAGTTTAGGATTGATATCATACAGATGAAACTAGATGCGGAATAATTCGATCGTGAAAACACACTCGCAACTATGAAGCGACAAATATATCTCTAACTCAACAATTATTATTAAAAGAATTGACGTAATGAGACCTTTCCCCCTCGCCTCTTTTTATAAAGATGTGGGGAGGTAACTGATTCCTACAAGGATTGGTAGTTGGCAGACGGGTTGGGCTTGAAAACAAGCAAGACCAACCGACCCATACTTGGCTAATATATAAAGTCGACACTTAACCCCCTAGACTCCGACTTAAACGAATAAAGACGAAATTATATAACAGTCTCCACTTTAGGCTTTATATTAGCCTAACCTAACACTTAGCAACTTCAAACAGTGTTGTAGCTTGCATCTAGGTACTACCTTCGTCAAAGCATCTGCATCATTTTTAGTACCCACCTTTAGAACTTCAATAGTCTTCGCTTCCAAGACTTATTAGATAAAGTGATAGCGCACATTGATGTGCTTAGTCCTTTCATGAAAAACATGATTCCGCGATAGTGAACCACGCCTTGATTATCAAAATTAATTTCCACAGTGTCAATTTCATGCCTAACTCTTCTAAGAGCCCCCTTAGCCAAATAGCTTCCTTTATAGCCCCCATAAGGGCCATATTCTCCGCCTTTGTAGTTGAAAGAGCCACCATGTGTTGTAGCGTTGCCTTCCAGCTCACAACACATCCCTGTACTAAAAATGTGTAACCAGTAACAGGCTTTCCTGTTCCTTAGCATAGTGTAAATCAACAAAACATGGTATGTCCACATGGTTTCCACGATTTGTCTCATACACCAAACCCACATTTGCAGTGCCCAACATATATTTCATAATCTATTTCACTACTTCAAAATGATTTTTACGCGGATTCGCCAAATATCTGTTAACTACACTTACTGCATACGATGTGTCTGGCCTCGTGCACACCATCAAGTACATTAAGCTCCCAACCGCATTTGAATATGGAACCTTACTCATCCTTTGAACATCATAATCCTTAACTGGGCAATCTTTGAATGACGGCTTGAAGTGCCCACCCAATGGCATCTGAACCAATTTTCCATTATATATTCTAAACCTATTTAAAACTTTAGAAACGTACCCGGATTACGACACCCTCAGAGTCTTGCGACTCTGATTCATGACGATCATTATACCAAGAATCTTATTTGCTTCCCCGAGCTCCTTCACGTCGAACTCGCTTTTAAGCAAATACTTGGTAGACCCAATCACAACCTTGCTCTTACAAGCAATCAGCAGGTCGTCTATATATAACAATTGTTAATCCCTTTGAACAGATCTATATCATGCTAAGGATTGCACAATAGCTTGCAAAAAAACTAGAGCACTTGATAGACTCTTACTGAACTCTAATAGGTTATGTGGAATCTAACTTGTAAAAGAAAAGAAGAACAACAGTATACTCTAACTATTTGATTCTCTATTAATCGACTGTGGGAAAGGTACAAATAACTCATCATACCTATGTTCCTTTCATAGTGCAAGGAACCCTAAAATATTATATGTAGATAAATATATCACACACGATATATTCTCAATATTCTACTATAATAAGTATACACATAAGATATACTCTCTATATACTATGAATATATCTTTACTAAAGATATACCCGTACTTATCCTATTTAGCAGTACTTACATTAATACTGACGGTACTTAGCATGTACCGCGTTAACACTAACAGTACTTACTAACACTAACAGTACTTGCACTTGTACTAACAGTATTTGGTACTTTACAATAATTCTCAACAATCCTCCCCTAAACAAGAATGATAACTTGTTTTCTTCTTGTTTTGTTGTGTGTTGAATGTATAAAAATACATGTCTTCAAACTTCACTTCAAATTTGGATTGAACTTGGTAATCTTGATTTTGTGTACCAACTGAATGTATCCAAACACCTCCTTGTAGATCTTCGTCTGATATAATGAACTCCAAATCTTCAGGAGTGTCATCTTTGTCTTCAAAATGTAACCTTCTGTGTCTTGAACATTCTTCACAACAACTATGTTGTCTTCATATGTTAGTCTCTGTCATCTTTAAGCTTTTAACCCAATAGTCTTTTCCTATTTGATGATGACAAAACTCTTTTTCATAAATTCCTTGATAAGCATTAATCTCCTTGAACATGTCATCAATGTTTATTTAATAAAACAACAGTCCTGCTTGTGTCTTCTCACCTGAAATAAAACAGTTAACAACAAACCAACCTGTACTAGCATCACGATTTTTAGCAAATCATCAGCTATCAACGGATTTGATTTATACTTTACCAATTATCGTACACTCTGGAATAGTCAATACTTTATTCATCAATAATAAGGTGTACTGATAAACCTACAATTTTTGGTAAAGTGTCAACCATTTAACGGATTTGATAGAGTCTTTACCTAGAACCGTTTGCCCTAGGACTAGCTAACTCTTTGCATTTAAGCATGGTGAGTTAATGACCATGTAGTTTTTAGCAAACTACCAGCTATCAACGGATTTGAGAAGTCTTTACAACAAATGTTTACTTATGGACTAGCCAGTTCTTATGTTTGTTAGACATGATGAACTGAGAACCATTTATGAAGTGTGACTGAAAGTCAAACACTTAAGGCTCTTTTTCAACTTCCTATTCTCTCTTCAAATCCTTAAGCTGTCGTTTGGACATTCTGATCAACTCCAAGGCACTATTGGATTCCTATGAAACTTCTAGTTGCATATCCAACATTCTCTCTAACATTCTCCTTCCATAAGGATATCTCCTTTCTTGAAGCATATAGTAGGTGACATCATCTACCTCCAATGTATGTATTCCACATGATCTATAATATCTCTAGTAAGTAGGAACCTGATTCTCTAGGTCTTTCAATGTAAAACCCACATGCTTTTACCATGAATAGTAGCCTTAGTATCATACGTACATGATCGAAACTTTCCTTTTATAACATGAATACGTTTCACGAACATAAATTACAAGAACTACGTACGTGTTATTACACGAAAGTATTAAGTATGTATTAATGCACGATAATTATTATCAATAATAATTATAATCACGAACATTAAATCATGAACGTGATAATCACGAACGTATAATTAGGTATTTATGTAATTATTATTACGACTACGTACAAGTATATATTATAACACGAATATTTAATAATAACGTCACGTAAATACAAGCACACGAACACATAATAATTTAGAACACAAAATAGCTACGGGTTCCCCTTGGTGGGCCCTGGTAGCCGCGACACACAAAGAAGGAGGGGCCCAGCCCATTGTTTTATTAAGTAAACAAATAATGTAAAACATTATTCATTCACAGTAAATTTTTAGAAAAGTAAAAACCCTAAAATCTTTCCCCCTCTCTTCTTGGCCGGCGGCTACATCAAAGAACAAGGGGGTTTGGTTGATTTTGATTAAGCAAATCACAAGAACGTGTTCGTGTATTCATCCTCTAATTGTTCCACGTGTTTTGGTAATCCGAAAACCCTTCTTTTTAATTCTTTTTATGTTTTATGAACATGTGATCATGGGGGTTTAAAACAAGATTAAGAACATGTTAATAATCATGGTAGGGAAAAGTAATTGGAATGTTTTCGGGTTTGGTGTTCGGCCGCCACACAAACTGAGAGTCTCACGACTCTCGGTGTCGTTTGGTTCGCATCACCACACGAGACAAAGGTCTCGGTGGTGTTGGTGTTCGGTCGGCAACAAGGGCAAGGCAGCCCGACTCGCGTCGGGGTGTCCTTATGGTTCGGTTGGTCTCGGCAGCCACAACCCCACCACCGGCAACTGCCAGTGGCTATTTTTGGTAAGCAGGGGAACCCACCGCAGGCAGCAGGGGGACCACTGGCTGCTGCCAGTTGGAACTTGGTGGCGTTAGTGGCTGGGCCGAGAGGGCAAGACCACCGGCTACAGCCGGTGGTAGATTGCCGAAGGCAGGGGCAACCGGCTTAGGCCAGTTTGCCATTTTTTTCGGTGGGGTTTTGGTTAGGGCCGGTTCATGGGTTCACGGGTCCAGTTCACGACATGTTTTTAATAAAAATAATACATGGGTTCGGGTTATTATTTTTACAAGTTTTTTTATTTACAAGTTAATTAAATTAATTTAACATGGCATATATTAATTTAATTAAAACATGGACTTAGGTTTATTATTAATATTTAATAATACATGATTTTAACCTAAGTATTTATTTGTGTAAATTAGACTATAGTAATTAATTAATTATTAAAACATGACATATAATTAATTGATTTCCATGACTTAGGTTATATTAATATAAATATTAATACATGTTTTAACCTTATATACACTTTAATTTAATTAAATCATGATTATATATAATTAAATCGTATAATATATAGTTTATTTAATTAACATGTTATAATTAATAAACTATACCATTAATCACATGACTTGGTATATTTAATCAGTAAAACTTAAGCTTATCGTATTAGCTTAATAATCCAACTTATTTCTAATTATGGGAACTTTCTATTTTAGGAAACTTACTATTTTTGGAAACTTTCTATTTTTAGAAACTTATCTATTTTAAGCAGTTAATCTATTTTTGGAAACTTTCTATTTTTGGGAACTTTCTGTTTTTGAAAACTTTCTATTTTAGGATACCTGCTAGTTTTATAAAGTTACTTATTATTACACAACAAGTATAATAATACAATAAATACAAGTAATACTTAAGCAGAATATACAGAATACATGATAAACACAGTATAACGTTAAAATCAGTAAAACAAGACATGAACATATAAAACAAGCTAGGACACGATATAAAATCAGTTACGTACTCAGTAATCAGAATACTTATACACGTACACTATTTATGTAGCATTAGTGAGATCGAAGTAGGACTCTCTTCCGTTCGTCTTCTTCGTTCACTGACATAAGGTACGGATTCTCCGTCCTTTTAAGTATGGACATTCTTTCTTATTAGGGTTCCCCATATGCAGCCAACTATTTTCCCAGTATATGTTTTATATGTTCTGATTTGCTTATGTTTAATTAAATGCCTGAGCCATATACATGCATGACCAGTTTCACCTAGTTATGGAGGTACAATAACCATAACACTAGAAGCACCAGTGTCATGACTTCACCACGGCGGAGTGATAGCTCGTGGCGTCCCTTTCAGCTTTTGGCCATATTATTATGTTAACATGTGGGGCGTATGGGTGCATCCTAGGTTACATGTTTTTAGCAGATTATTCAGGTGAATGTGGTGTGTGCCTTGCATCCTTCACAAGGAGTTGATCCTTCCTACCCAGACTTTTATTAATTAGAGGAAACCCCTCTAATTTCATGACGAGGTCACCCCTCTAAGTATTCATGCACGTTGATACTTCATGACCTATATTGGCTTAATGGTTAACAAGTTAAACAGTTTTTATAAGATAAATATAAGGCTTTTCAAACTATAAAACCATTTTTACTAAGTTATACCAGGTTTTTTAGGACTTAATCAATTTCGTTGTTATATGTTGTATATGCTTACGTTATTAATTCTATGCTTGTATATCCGCGCACTGAGCGTTATGCTCAGCCGTTTTTCCTTTCATGTTCCCAAAACGGCAGGTACTCAGGGACTCTCGTAGACTCTAAGCGTACGTGCATACGGATTGGAAGCTTTCTAGCCTTCGTTACTTTACGCATTTCATCATACATTTTGCTACTTATTTCCTTGGAAATTGTTTAGTCCTTTTCCTTTACAATACCTATGTTTGCGTGTGATGAGCTTATACTTTGGGGTACCGATGTTTGTTTCCGGTATTTCCTTATGGTCATGTAATGTTTAAGACATTTATCCTTGTATGCTTTGATGACACGCCATAATCACGCGTGACATTCCATTTACCAAAATGTGGTGTTACATTCAATATCTTTTGATCAACATTGTGTGGCTCATATATAAACTTAAATTCATGAAGCATCAGTGAGACATCTTCTTTACCTTCACTCCCTCCTTGGACAAACTTGTAAAGATCTTTAATATCTTTTCTATCAAGTATATGAATAATATCTTCCAATAACTTGAACATCCTAAATGTTCCATCTGTCCTGGTTATTCCATGAGCTTCTACTCCTTGATTCGTAGCACATGTCCATCTTGTTATTGATGACTTCTTTCCTAAGATCTATGTATCTATACATTGATCTTCAAATTCAACTACCTTCAAGTACATCCTGCAGCTCTCATCACTATCTTCATCATCAGCTATAGTTTTACCTTTCTTATTTGCTAGTTGCCTTCTCCTGGTTGACCTTTTTCTTTTAAGACATTTGGAGGTTCCCCCTTCTTGGTCTGTACAGCAGAATCCACCTCCAAATCAGTATGTGTCGTTGATTGTGTATGTACGCTGGTACGTTCTCAGTCTTTTCAACACTTTAAGCTTTATCCCCTTCATCCAATCCTTGAATTTTTGCTTCCTTTGGAGTCTCCTTAACCTTCATGTTCTTCCTAGCATAGGTGGTTTTGATAGGTGGAGAACCTCCTTATGTTCTAGCAGTACTTGCATCATCAAGTCTAGGGGTACTTCCAAATTGTCTTTTTTGTTATAAATGTTTCTTGGCTTCTTCAATAGCTTTCCTATCAGCTTTAGATCCAATCTCAACAAAGTTTAATTCGCTCCTTTTGTGTTGTTCATACAAGACCTTGATTTCATCAAAAAATATCCTGACTAGTTGTGCATGAGTAAAGTGCTTCACCTTCTTGAGGTAAGACATCATCTGATTCCTTAGTTGACCAGTAGTTGGAGGCTTAAATCTCTCTAATCTTCTTTTCCTCTGCAAAGAACCTTTGTTGTTCTCTGACTAAGTTATCAGTCAACCTTGTTTTTTCTTCCTCATCATAAACATATCTCTCTTCAGCTATCACTGATTCAGCTAGAAGTTCACTGATGAGATGGCATTTATACATGATCTCATCGTTCTTTTCAGGCTTTAAATGCATAAAATGTCATCAAAATACCATATATATGCTTGTGTTTGTTTACTTGTGTATTTTAGGTATGGATATCATGAAAAAGACAAAAGATCACAAGAAACAAGGAAAAACAAACACGAGAAACGAAGCCGCACAATGAACCGGGCCCTAGTTATGGATTTCTCAAAGAAAAGACCTTGAATAATGAAAGATGTACAAGAATGATCCCTCATTAATGAAGAAATGATACTTAATACCCTTGTATATTAATAATTACACGTTTGGTCTCTTAACTTTGTCAAAATGACAAAAATGGCCCTCAACTTTGAAGATTTGACAAGTTTAGTCCCTCAAGAATTCAAAATTGTCAACAATGGTCCTCCATAATGTCAAACATCCAATGAATACCTTCAAAGATGAAGATTGTCCAAGATCAATCCTTAAAATATCCAAAAATGGCAAAATAAGTCCTTTGAAAACCTTGGAAAACTATTTGGGGCAAATGTGTGAAAATGAAAGTTTAATAACAAAGGAAAGAGAGTTTGATGGCTGAAAAACACGTTTTACAACTTTCACCAAAACACAAGGGCCATACTTGCCTTTCTGAAATTTTGAAATCCACAAACAGGCGCCAAACAATTAATCCCCAAGAATATCGGATCAAAACACTTACTATTCACCCTTATGAGCCCAGATTTTACTTCCACATAACAAAGGGTAAATCCAAATTACCTTGACCCACGTGTGATTCACCTTCACACGATTCATCCTACACACTCACATCATAAATCCCTTCACTCAAAGGACCCCACACTCAACCTCGTCCACCTATCACATCATACCTTCCTCTCCAAGGATTGCCACGTGTCTAAATTAACAGCCCACACTCCTTACTTGGTCCCAAAGCAAAAAGAAACATCTAGGATGCATTTGGATAGCTCAACAACTCAAGTACTCAAGGGCAATTCAGATAATTCAGTTGCTAGGGTTTTCTTGTATTTCATGTTCTAGAATCAGCCTCTAAGTCCTATATAAGGACTCCTCAACATGTGAGAGAGCCTTGTTGTAGTTATACTATTTAAACATTGTAATTCCTTTTAAAATTTATAAGAGTTTGGTATTTTTTAGAAATTGTAATTCCTTTTTATGTTTTTAAAAGTTGGTATTGTTTAAGAGTGATTCTGAGTTCCATTTGTTGTTACAAAGGTGTTTTGATCTTTTGGTTGAAGCACGTTTTGGTTTGAAAAGATTTTCAAGTTTGAAAAAGCTTAAAATCCTTGAATCTGTTTGACTGTTTTACTTGTACTAACCTCTATCCATAAACCCTAAGCTCTTGCAGGCTTGTTGACACCAAGCTCGTAAAGGGATTTGAGCCTTTGGAAAGGTTGTTTGCTGCCTTGTGTTGAAGATCCTTTCATTTAAAGGTCTGGTTCTACTTTGAAGCATCAGCAGACCTTCATCTTGTTTGTTCAAGGACCTTGGTCACTCTTTAGCTGTTGAGAGTGGTCCAAAGAGCATAGCTAATCCTCCTAGGAAGTTGTGGAGGATAGGTATTGGCTCTATTTAAGTTTCCTCTACAAAATACTTGGTTAATGTCTGTTATGAACTTTGCTATGTGATTTGGTGTACTTGTGTTTGTGGTTTGTGTTTTATTGCTTGAATTTGTTAGTTGTCACCTAGGTGAGATATTTGAATCATAAAATCAGTAGGTTATGTGTAAGAATTAAAAGTTTGTTTGAAAAGGGCTTAATAAAGGGTTGTCTGGATTTAGGGATCATAAGGGCTTGTGGCCTTGTGCCCTTGGTTCTTTGGGTTTAGATACTTTAAACAAGGTATTTGTCACTGGTTTTAGTCATTGGTTAAGTGTTTCAAGGTTTGGAAAAGGTTTGACAAGTTTTGGAAAAATCTGCATATTTTGGTTTAAAATTGGTCAAACACATCATATCTCATAAAATCTTTGTTTATTGGATCCAGGGTCTGAAATTTGGCTTGGAAAGAGCTTAAGTGATAAGCTATCTATTTTGTATCTACTTTTTAAATTTGGTGGTTTATTGAGTGTGCTAGAGCTTATCAAAGTTGGTTGAAGTGGTCATTTGCATCAGCAAAGTGACCACCTCATTGTGCCTTGTATTTTGTTATCTAGTGTATGCCCTGCTTTCTGGTTGCTTGAATTGTGCTTTTGTGCTGCTTGTGGACTTATTTGGCTATTTGGATTGTCTGCTTGAGTGCTTATAAGCCAACTGGCTTATTGGCCTTATTTGACCAAAATCTGTCATCAATTGCCTAACTGGCCTCTTGATTCACAAGGACTCAGCCATGATTCCTTCACAAAAGTTGCTTATAACAAGCTCATAAACAATCCCTGGCAATTTGGTAACATTTGGAGAACTTTGACTTTTGGTCAAATAAGCACAATTTAGCTTATTTTTCAGAACAACTTATTGGTAGATGCAACAACTTACTTTTTGTAATAGGTGTCATTTTTCTTAGCTTATTATCATATTTGAGAAGTTACAGCTCTTGTGGTTAAGCTTTTGCTAGGAAACTAGCTTATTTGGCTTTTCAGCTAGCTTATTGGCTTCTACAGCTTATTCTACTTGTCTTTTTGTGTTTTTTCTTTTTGATTATTCTTAGTTAAGCTAATTGTGAGCTTTTGCAAAAAGAATCAGCTTCTGAAACCCCCTTGAACTCTAACCCGACTATTTTGTCGTTTAGTGAAAAAGTTCTTTTCTACTTTCTGGCTTATTTCTTGAGCTCTTTCAAAATTTATTTTTGCGAATTGGTTTAGAATCTCAATAAGATGTTGTGTGTTCAAGCAGAGCTTATGGCATTGGCTTATAGCTTCATGGGCTTATTAGCCCATTAAGAATAAGCTGTTGACTTATTAAGCCGTGTTAAACATATTTTCAACTTTTGGGCCTTTAGACTTTTGTGCTTAAAATTCAATTTTGAGTTAGACTGGTGATTTTGGGCTTATTTGGTTGAGTTTGATTTTATTGGGCCAAAAAGCCCATTTAGTTAGACTGTTTTTGTTTTTAGCCCATTTGGGGGCCCAGTAGGGGTACTTTGGTAATTTCACTTTCATTTTCTGTTTATTTAGTTAAAATAAACTAGTTTGCATGTTTTTAGAATTTTTGGATTTTTATTATTCTTTTATTATTAAAAATTGTTTTTAGGGTTTAAATTATATTTTTGCAACTTTTCCATTTTTTCTAGGTTAAATACATTAAGTTATGATTTTTAAAACTTTTAGATTATTTTTCTCATCATTTTATTAATTTTTAGGATTATTTTAATATTTTAATAGTATTTAATCATTTAAAAATAGTTTTAATAGGTTTTAAATTTCACAAAAATAGTTTTTAGTTTAATTAAGTCATTTTAGAGTTTTACAAATTGAAAAATCCTAATTTGGGCTTTTTATAAACTATTTTGATTTTTAGGGCTTTAATTAGCATTTAAAAATTAATATTTAATTAAATAAAAGGTTTGAAAAAGTTTTGATCTTTTTTAAACCCTATTTGCATTTTTAGTTATTTTTGGTAAATTTTGGGAATTTTTAGATTAAATTTTTATTTTGTCACTTTTTACGGTTTTACGTTTTATTATCGTAGTGTAATTTTAACATATCTGTCATCCTCTTTTCTTATCCTTTTTCTTTCTCATATTAATCCAAAATAATATCAAGTTATTCACACTCATATAACCTCCTTAGGAACGAACTTTTCACTTCATTGGATCATTAGTGCACGGTTTTCCTAAACCATCATACTTAATACTTACCGCTCATTTACGCTCTTTGTTTTCTTAAACAAGAGTGTAAAATACCCACAATCATTTTGGCGCCGCTGCCGGGAAGGTGTGTCGTGATTAATTTGTCCATTTTGTTTTTAATATCTATCCATAAATAGTAATTGTGTTAGTAGAACTCTACTAATACGTATTATCATTTTTTTCATTTTTCTTGTGAATTATTATTACTATATTGTATAAGTATCACAACAAATACAAAATATCTCCAAAAGTGTGCAAACACAATCTTAATTGGGATTTGATCTCCTAATTATTGTATTCGAATCTCAAACAAAAAGAAAAAGGCAAAAATAGATAAATACTTTCGTGAAGCTTGATTTTAATCAATACAAACTATAAGGTGGGTATAAGGCGGTTGTATTTCACGACCTAAGGGAGAAAGGCTCTTATGTGCTTCGCGTCGCCGCGTTTCCCCCACTTGCTTGTGAGTATTGAGAGAAAAAAGGCTAACCGAGGGTTTTGCCGCCCAAAGTATTAGTACGTATCATATATATTTGCTTGGTTTCTTTGTGATTAAACACTCTTAAACAATTTGGTTTTTACCAAAGTTCTAAAGTCAATCGAAGGCGTTCACTCCACGTGATCGTTTTCATTCTTTGAGGCTTCTTTAATCAAGAGTTTGATTCGAGGAGAGATTTTGGTAGATTTTTGTCTACAAATACACACAAAATCCAAAAAATTAAAAACAATCCAAAACACAAAAAAAAATAAAAATTCACAAAAACCCAAAAAGAATCTTCTTTGCTCACCTCCACGTTCTACGTCACGTTTATGAAAACTCGTAATCAAGCAAAACGAGCTCGTAAACGTCGTCAAAAGGAAGTAACTCAAGATCCCATAATTGAAGAAGAAACTCCAATTTTCGAACCCGTTGTAGAACCAATAGTCACCATGGCTAATCGTACTATGATGGAGTTGCTTCAAGCACCCACCGAGGGTTTTGGAGAAGCTATTGTCATTCCCGCCATCTTTGCGGAGAATTTTGAGATCAAGACGGGTTTAATGTCTATGCTTCAAGCAAACAAGTTTCGCGGACATGAAAAAGACAACCCACATTATCACATACGGAATTTAAGTCGTCTCACCGCAACGAGCAAGTTTAAGGATGTACCACATGACGCCATTAAGATGATGTTGTTTCCATAGTCTTTAGATGGACCCGCTAAAATTTGGCTCAAGAAAGAACCGCCAAATTCAATTTTGACATGGGGTGATCTCGTCTCTAAGTTTGTGAACCAATTTTTTCCGCCATCTAAGACGACTCATTTGAAAAATGAGATTTCAAGGTTTACACAAAAACCTAATGAAAGTTTTTCAATGGCATGGAACGATTTAAGGAAATGTTACATGAATGTCCTCACCATGATTTTTCGGAATTACATCAAATTGTAACTTTTTATAATGGGCTTAACGATCATGAACGAGACTATTTGAATGCCGTTGCGGGTGGTAATTTTTTGTGCAAAACGACCGATGAGGCTTTAAAGATTATCGTGAATAGATCTAAGGTTTATAACCCTCGTAACACACCGAGTGTTGCCAGTATGGGTTCGTCATCGCCTCGTAACATGAATACTTTACATGATGAAGCAAATGAGGATAATCGGTTTTTCGATAGATTTTCGACTCTTATGACACATTGGTAAGGACAAGATACTTTGAATTCCGCATCGGTTAAAGCGGTTGAAAGATTTGTATATCTTGTGGTGGAGCTCATGATTTTTCCGAGTGCATTACCGCCGGTGGTAACACTTCGAGTGCTTACGTAGCAACGGGAACTTACAACCAAAACGGCCAAGGTTCCCGCCTAAATCAAGCTCCCCAAAACCAAAATGTTAACAACTATCGAAACAACAATCAAAGTGGTGGTTATCAAGGCAATCAATGTAACTATAACAAGGTTAACTACCAAAGTGGGAATGGACAAGTTCAAAATCAAAGTCAAAACCGTGATTTTCAAAATACTACACAATGTTTTCAAAATGCTCACACTAAAAATCTTCAAGGAGAATTTTTGGATTATGCTAAGGCAAATGATGCTAAGTTTG
This sequence comes from Glebionis coronaria, assembly GCA_025667525.1. Lineage (NCBI taxonomy): Eukaryota > Viridiplantae > Streptophyta > Magnoliopsida > Asterales > Asteraceae > Glebionis > Glebionis coronaria. The sequence goes on along the minus strand of CM046879.1, from coordinate 510,619,579 downwards.
ATAACATGCAACGTGAGATGATTAGCTTAAGATCCGAGTTGAAAAACGAGCTTAAAAACGAACTTGCTAATGAATTGAAAACTCATGCTAATAAAATGGAAAGTAAAGTTACGTCTTCAACAAAATCAACAAAAGATGGAACAAGGACAACATGAGATTAAACAAGAGTTGTTAAAATCGGATAAAAGGCTAGCTAAATCTGAAGATCGAATGTCTAGTATGTTTGAAGCTATCATGTGTAAACCCTCTTCCTCGGGTGGTCTTCCTAGTGATACCATTGCAAACCCGAAGGGAGAAATGAAGGTCATTACTACTCGTAGTGGTAAAACTTTCAAGGAACCAATCTCTCGTCCTAGTACTTCTATGAAGAAGGAAATCGAGAAAGAACCTAAGGTGATGGCAGAAAAGGATCATTTTACAAGCCCATGAAGTACCGCTCAAACCACACCTACGGTTGAATCAATACCAGTTGTGGAACCCGAGATTCCAAGGTCGATGCCTATGCGCCAACCCACACCACCCTTACCTTACCCATCGAGACGAAACAAGGAAAAATTGCAAGAAGGTAATAAACAAAAAATCGAGCTTTTTATAAAAATGTTTCAACAAGTGCATTTTAATGTGAGTTTAGCCGACGCGTTGTTATACATGCCTCGTTTTGCATCCACTTTTAAAAGTATGATGAACGATAAGGAAAAGCTTTCTAAGCTATCTAATTGTTCTTAAGTTTATCTTAACCGAATACCGGAAAAAGTTGGTGACCCGGGAAACTTCTCATCCCTTGTGATATTCAAGATATGGAAGAATGCAACGCCTTGGCTGATCTTGGTGCGAGCATTAACTTGATGCCTTTTTCCATGTGGAAATCGATATCGCTTCCGGCTCTTACTCCATCGAACATATCAATCGAGATGGCTGATCATTCTACGATTCTCGCATGTGAAGTAGCCGAAGACGTTTTTGTAAAATTAGGTAAGTTCTAGTATCCCGTTGATTCTATAGTAGTTGACATCCCCGCGGATCCTCAAGTTCCTATAATTTTAGGTCGTCCATTTTTAGACACCTCGAGATCGCTTATCGATGTTCATGCTAGAACGATAACTTTGAGATTCAACGAAGAGGAACTTGTTATAAACGCTACTCAAAACTCTACACCTTCTCATGTTTATGCAATCGCTACCATCAATCATATTGACTTAGTCGATGTGGTTTGCGATGAATTTTCACAAGAAGTGTTAGGTTATTCTGATACTTCGTCAAGTGGCAATCCCACTATATTGGATCTGATTCTTGCTAATTCTACACCAAATCTCACTCTATTCCAAGGAGGCGATTTTATTTTGAATGAAATCGATAATGAAGACGAGGTGATTATTAGTAATAATATTTTCATTCCACCATTTATTCCGCCGATGGAAGTTATGAGTGTTGAACAAAAATCTTCAATCGAGGAACCCGCCAATCCTTGAATTGAAAGAACTTCCATCTCACCTAGAATACGCATTCTTGGAAGGTGATGACAAGTTGCCGGTTATTATTGCAAAAGATCTTGCTAATGATGAAAAACCGTACTTGTAAAAATTCTTAAGGCTCATAAAGGGAGAATTGTGTGCAAATATCCGACATTAAGGGTATCGACCCAAAATTTTGTACTCACAAGATTTTAATGGAGGAGGAATATAAACCCGCAATTCAAAGTCAAAGAAGGGTAAACCCCAAAATTCACAATGTCATAAAAAAGGAAGTCTTAAAACTTCTTGACGCGGGAGTGATTTATCCTATATCCGATAGCCCATGGGTGAGCCCAATCCATTGTGTCCTTGAGAAGGTAGGAATGACCGTTGTACCTAATGAAAACAAAGAGTTAATTCCCACACGTGTTGTGACCGGTTGGTGGGTGTGTATTGACTACGGAAAGTTAAATGACGCCATTCGTAAAGACCACTTTCCCTTGCCCTTCATGGATCAAATGTTGGAGCGACTTGCGGGAAATGACTTCTATTGCTTTTTAGATGGTTTTTCCGGATACTTTCAAATCCCTATCGACCCTCGTGATCAAGAGAAAACTATGTTTACGTGTCCATATGGAACGTTTGCTTATCGTAGAATGCCATCCGAACTTTGTAATGCACCAGGAATGTTTCAACGGTGTATGATGGCTATTTTCCATGATATGATCGAGAAGTCGATGGAAGTATTCATGGATGACTTTTCGGTGTTCGGTGATTCGTTCACGTCGTGTTTATCTAATCTCGAGAAAATATTAAAACGTTGTGAAGAAACCAACCTTTTGCTTAATTGGGAAAAATGTCATTTTATGTGTAAGCAAGGAATCGTCTTAGGACACAAAGTTTCAATAGCGGGGATTGAGGTAGATAAAGCTAAGACAGACGTCATCGCCAAATTACCTCATCCCAAAACCGTTAAGGGAGTTAGGATTTTCCTAGGCCATGCAGGCTTTTATCGTCATTTCATCAAAGACTTTTCGAAAATCACTCGACCAATGACACACCTTCTCGAGAAGGATGCTCCTTTTAACTTCAATGAGGATTGTGTTCGAGCTTTCAGAACTCTTAGGAGGAAACTTAACGAAGCTCCCATTCTTGTTGCTCCTAATTGGGAATTACCCTTTAAAATTATGTGGGATGCAAGTGATTATGCAATTAGGGTCGTTTTAGGGCAACGTTATGAAAAGCACTTTCGTCCTATCCATTATGCTAGCAAGACGATGACCGAGGCTCAACTTAAGTACACCAGAATAGAAAAGGAATTCCTTGTCGTGGTTTATGCTTTTGAGAAATTCCGACCTTATCTCGTCTTGACAAAAAGCATCGTGTATACGGATCATTCGGCTATCAAGTACCTCTTAGCTAAGCAAGATGCTAAGCCGAGTTTGCTTCGTTGGATTCTCCTCCTACGAGAATTTGATGTCACCATACTTGACAAAAAAGGAGCCGAGAATCTAGCGGTCGATCATCTCTCTCGTTTAGAAGATCCTCACAAAGATGTATTCGAGAACAAGGAAATTACTGAAACATTTCCTCTCGAGACTCTCGGTGTGGTGAATTCTAAGGACGACAGCCTATGGTTTTCCTACATTGCAAATTACCATGCGGGGAACTTCATAATCAAGGGTATGACGACACAACAAAAGCGAAAATTCTTTCGTGACGTCAAGTTCTATTTTTGGGACGACCCTTATCTCTTTTGGGTTTTTGCAGATCAACTCGTTCGACGTTGTGTCTTTGGTACCGAAGCTTCTAACATCCTTAGAGCTTGTCACGAGGGACCCACGGGTGGTCACCATGGTGCTAATCTCACGGCAAAGAAAGTGTTCGATGTCGGCTTCTTTTGGCGTACGATCTATCATGATGCACACGCACTTGTGAAGTCGTGTGATTCGTACCAACGTCAAGGAAAATATTCTCAACGTGATGAAATGCCTCAAAATATAATTCAAGTGTGTGAGATTTTCGACATTTGGGGCATTGACTTTATGGGGCCGTTCTGTCGCACCCCACCATGGTGGAATATCGGGCGCGACGTATGGATATCATCAAAACAATAGCGTGTCTATAGAGATAACTAAATGAAATGTAAATATCATAAATGGTGACACGATGTCATGAAGATATCACAAATAATGCAGGCGTCTAGGTAAGTAGGTAACAGGTCTACCTCTTACCAAAGACATACAATTAACAAATAACAAACATATATGTGTCTACAAAGTATCACTTATTCAAACATAAGTAAAGACTAAAAGGAAAGGGGTTCCTCCAAATGTAATCCTAAGCCTCCCAGCTAGCTACTCTTATTCTCACGCTTAACCACATTCTCACCTGAAATAGACACTAAAACACGTCAACATAAAGTTGGTGAGAGTCATAGGTTTAGACTCCAACTCCAAATCAATTATAAGCTGTGAATAACAACTATTAACAAAAGAACATATGGACAATGTGCTACAATTATGTATTAACAACTAGCATTCAAGATTAACCAATCACCACAAACCCAAGGCTCCAAGCCTTACCAATAACCACAATTCCAAGGCTCCAAGCTTTACCAAAAACCTTGGTCCCATACACCTATGAACCAATCCCAAGGCCCCGCCTTGTAAACATTCCCTTGGTACCAAGTCAAACCACAATAACAATCAAGAATCACATAGCGGTTAATCACATAAGTGCACACAAAAGTCCATCACAAACCATAAAAACATTCACAACATTATTTACAAAAACATACAGTGTCTCTTCCATCCCATCTGGAATTCAAATCAATTATACTCATAAAAACATGGGACTATGAAAATCACCTGAACAAGCTTCTCCAAATATCCGCGCTCTAGCAAAAATCTAAACAAACAAACGTATACAATCAAGACATGAACCACATACCAAAATGGTTCACCAATCTATGATGGATATATAACCTTATCCTACCATTTAACCCCATGTATATGCCATATGCATCTCATTACATCCCTCTATAAATCTCTTAACTTAGTTTAGTTCATAACTCGTCCCGTTAACATTTAACCCAAAACAGTCCTGTTTTTCATACTTCAAACTATGGGTCGAACACTCCCTTAACCAAAAAAACATGCCCTTTAAAAGACACCCTATTCCCTTACATGTGTTAGCTAACTCTCACATTTGGCCTCAACCTTAAAGCTACTATTAAGGCCTCCATATATATATATATACTTGGTTTAAAAATGCTTTTTGCGATCCATTGCGTAAAAGGTCCCAAAAGCTATTGCGTGATGCGTGATGCGATTGCGAGCGCAATTTAGACGCGATGCGTTTAGCATAAAAATAGTACAAAAGTTATATAAGTTACAAGGAAATGAAATAAAGTTACAAAATAAGTTACTAGCATATTGGAATTAGGCCTATAATCCTTTGTAAAACAAATAAATCGATAATAAAGCTTGACAAAAAAAACTTAGCAAAAATCAAAGATACTATCTTTTTGTTATTGTGTTTGTTTTAAATGTTTTTCTAACAAGTCTTATTTTTAAAAAGTCACTGAAATATGTATGTCTCTTTTGAATGGTTAAAATTTGACAAAAATGACCTAAGTACTAGATTGCGATAATTGCTATCGTTGCTAGCATTACACAAATACGATCAATTACGGTTTATTGTGAACGCATTCTGGGATGACATTGCATTAGGCACCTTAATGCGTGCAATTTGCGCAATGATGCGCGCACTTTTAAACCAAGTATATATATATATATATATATATATATATATATATATATATATATATATATATATATATATATATATATATATATATATATATATATATATATATATATATATATATATATATATATATATATATATATATATATATATATATATATATATATATATATATATATATATATATATATATATATATATATATATATATATATATATATATATATATATATATATATATATATATATATATATATATATATATATATATATATATATATATATATATATATATATATATATATATATATATATATATATATATATATATATATATATATATATATATATATATATATATATATATATATATATATATATATATATATATATATGTATATATATATATGTATATATATATATATATATATATATATATATATATATACATATATATATATATATATATATATATATATATATATATATATGTATATATATATATATATATATATATATATATATATATATATATATATATATAGAGAGAGAGAGAGAGAGAGAGAGAGAGTTAAGATCTAATAAGAAGATTAACTAAAATGAGAAGGATGAGAAGAAACAATAACCACTCATTTCAGATGCACCTACAAAAACTCCTGCATCTCTCTTTAAAATTCTCACTCTTATTTGAAATGTGTGGTACAGAATTCTTCTTATTCTTCTTATTTTTATTTCTCTTCTTACTGGATCGCTACTCTATATACATACATATATATATATATATATATATATATATATATATATATATATATATATATATATATATATATATATATATATATATATATATATATATATATATATATATATATATATATATATATATATATATATATATATATATATATATATATATATATATATATATATATATATATATATATATATATATATATATATATATATATATATATATATATATACCTATAATATATATATGGGGCTAAGTTTGACATAGGAAAATAAAATGGCGTCATGTCATATCTTACATGGCATTTTCTTATTGGCTATTGGGTTATATCTAATTTATTTTGGAAACTAAATATTTTTTTAAAATCTGCAGATTTTAACCCTAATATAACTCTTCTCATTATTCTATATTTTGAAAACTATATTATTTTTGTATTAAAATTCAGTTGTACTAAAAATATATATGAAGATATATTCTAAATATAATCACAAATATATCGGCGGGTTGGTTTATCAAAAAAACATTCGACTGTTTTTGTTTATCTTTCTAAACCCTAATATTAATCGTATCAACAACATTCACCATCTCTATTAAATCAAAAGCATCCAGATTCAAAAAAAATAAAACCCTAAATCGCCATCATCATCATGATCTCAGGTATTTATTCACATGTTAGAAAGTGATACATGTAGTTTTTTGCAAGTCGTGGCGCTTGAGGCAGTAATAACTCACAGCTGATAAAAGAAGCATCAGTTCATAACCCTCTTTATTGATTCTATGGCTGCAACAGAGAGATGATGAGACGAGGGAGAGGATGCTGCTACTACGTGGACCACCAAATTATAAATTATAGAATAAGTGACATAACATGTTTCCCTCTATTATACTTCCTGTATGTTCATACTCTTTTCATATATTCTTTTGGTTTTATAATGATGCATGCCACTTTCTGTTAGAGGAGGACAAAAGATTTTTTGAGAGAGTCCGTGCTACAGTTGAGGAAGAGGAGTGCCAAGCAATGGCTGTAGCGGCCACAGATGCTATTACCACTGCTGAGGAAGTTCGATACTCTTGTCAAATGGGTCCGCTATATACTGTTCAGATTGCTTTTTGCTTTTTGTGCCACCGCAAGCTTAGCTTCTATTGTAACAAATATTTCAATCTGATTATGTATATAAAAAGTATCCAGCACAATCCCATATACTTATGTTTTATTTACACTTTTTTGCTTTTCTAAAGACTGACTTAAAAGATGATTGATAAATGAAATCTACCGCTGGGCCAAAAAAGAAGATTATTATCGATGGGTCAATTGTTTTTGGTATCTCTCATAACTGGTGCAGGTGGTTCATCACTTACCTGTGGACTTGCTCTCCGGCTAATCATCTCTTCTCATATGTTAACAAGAGGTACTCCATATTCTTTCATCTAAACCTATATTGAATTTACTGTAAGAGTGCTCAGACTTCATTCTGGTGGAATTTTCAAAAAAAGTAAAAAAAAACTTTTGAAATATTAAACGCATGTTGGAGGGTCTGATGCTTTATTGAAGGAAGGCTGATAAAAGGGAAAGAGCGGTTCAAAAAAGAGTATTGGCATAATTTTGGATTCAAAAATTAATTCAATACTTGAAGTCTGCGTTTTACTCGAAAGTTGTGCTTATCAGTACTGGAAACATGGAAATCATAGTTTTAATCGACACCAAAGGTATAACATCAGTTGGACAACAATGTTAAAATTGTATGTCATTTACTC